>JAJFDH010000003.1:0-1444659 GCA_028637635.1 Xylariaceae sp. X802 | reverse complement strand
GCGGAGGTAGGTAGGTAGGTAGGTAGGTGTGTGGTAGGTGCAGGTCGGTAAGGGCAGGTTGGTAGGGGCTGTACTTAATAGCAGGTCGGTAGGGCGCGGTAGGTGGGTGCGTGGTAGGTGGGTGCGCGGTAGGTGGGTAGCACTATGGTATGTACCTATGTAGGCACATAAATGCAGGTATTACATAAGCAGGACAGTGCTTTGAATTGAAAAGGGATTTCAAAACGGACCCGCTTTTGGGCCAATATGCATTTCTTATGATTAGTTATGAATTTTAAAGGGACATAGCTTCATTATAGCCATAGACTCCTACGATATAAGGGTTTCGGGATGAAAGTAATGCTATTAACCATAGAGAATTTTGAAATGCATTCAACAATTGAAGTGCATGCTAGTAATGAGCTCTACCTCAAAATGCCCACTGTAACGGCTTTTAAAAACCCCCCTGGCGCGCTATGGTAGTAATATATTCCGGATGGATACGCCTACGCAAGCACAATGTACACTAAGTACATTATGTACTTCGTACACTACAATTCTACTTACACTAGTAGGTATCAATTGCGGTAGGGAGTTTATAGTCAAGGGTAATTGCTAAAGTACGAACCGTTGGACAAGTGCGACCAGTCCAGCCTTATATACTCTTAAGTACCTCACTAGGTGTCAAAGCCTAGCCGAACACGGTAATCACCTCGTGGTGCTTTACCTACACGGGACGAAGCCCCTACCAGTCGGTTGTTAAACTATACGCTAGTGTATTCCGTACTTACGCTACGTATTTAGCATAGAGGCAGGAGCGATCCCTGAGGTCCTGTCAAGGACTCAAGGCCTGGCTTATACCTACGTAGGCATCTCACTGGTTGTGGCGTTTCTTTTCTCTACGTAGTGCACTAACATGCTCACAGCAGAATACGGTACATTCCGTCGGACCACCTTTAACCACCTCAGCAAGTCCAGCCTCGGGCCAACCAGGAAACGGAGTTACCTCGGCGACTTTGCGCGCGAGTGTACCTAGTGTAGTGTAGCATGGCGGAGTTAAGAAGCATGTCGTCCTGATTGCTGATCGATAACATCCAATCACTTCAGGCTGTGTAGAATACTGCCACGCCGCATAGTTACCTACGGTACCTAATATATACGATTATCTCCATGACTATAATGTATGTCTTAACGGATCTGTTGTGGGTGGGTAGATCTTTTGTCAACAACACACCTATTTGTTATATACCGAAGACACTAATGATAGTATTCTATGTGTACTAAGTCGGTGCACATACCGGGAGTCTTACTCAAAGATCGTGATGAAGGGTCGAAGCAGGTATGTAGTTATTCCGTACAGATCCACAATCCTGCATGGCCGCAGTTCTCAAGACTTACCAAGGCTAATTTACACACCGACATGACGCATCGACGCATCGTAGCCGGGGGCCGGATCAGGTTATTTTCTATCAAGGCGACTACGAAGTACGGCCTATAAAATGTATACGCTACGCTAGACAGATACGCTACCATAGCATCTACCTAGTGCAGATGTTGTCGGGCTAATTAAGGATGAAGCTCTAAGCGAGGGCAACTAACAGAATGATGCCATGTTCCCATCGCCGATCACGATACATCGTGTAGGTACCTACAAGGCGTAGGTATTACACATAGTATTTGTATAAGTACTTCATACTTCATACATCTCGACTACTTGTGCAAGCTCGCCGCCTCCATCTTGCTCATAAACCTGTGCCCCTCAGCTGACATCCTCGCTTATACACTGACCTACCTGCGTCGTACGCTACGTTACCTTTAACAACAACAATAATAATAATAGTTGCACGACACTAGAGACAGAGTTCCGGCTGAGGGGGCAAAACAAATGCCGTGGCGAGGAATAAATGCCGGTGTTGATCTGCGTGCTATCGCGGGCTGTGGGCCGGGTTGGTAACTGTCAGTACGTCACTTGACACCTTAAAGCTCCCATTCCCGAATCGGCGTCTTTGGGATCTGCTAATCTGCGTACCCTGCTCGGGGAGATTATTAGCTGTTTCATGCCACGAGATGAGACTGAGCTCGGTAGTTCTTAACCATCCTTCACCGACGCATCTTATATTTGTACACCACTTCGCACCGGGCTCGAATCGAAGCATCGATTCCGGGCGAGACTGCGCACGTACAGAGAGCATCTGCTACCACTGCTCCAGACTTCTGCCAAACGCCGGGCTACCGGGGTTGTCGCAGTTGAGGTTTAATATAACGGAGGACCGACGGTGTAGATGCCGGCGCGCCTCCTGGGGGGGAAGACAAGAATGGGGATCTCGAAGCCTCAGTATCGTACTGTATCTAGGTACGGGATATATGATATGAATGACGATCAACGGCCACAATACCTATCGGTCTTTGAACCCACCTTCGCCGCTCATCAGTCAGTAGACAGCTACCTAGCAAGGTATGTTCTTGAATCTTCGCTACACAGCATGACACGTAGCGGGCCCCGATCGCTAATTAGGTATTGTAGTTTATCCATCTGGTCAGCTTGGTAGACCCTCGGAAGACAGACTTGCGCATTTCCTGTAAAGTCCACAGCAGAGACGACATGCCGATGGATAACTACAAGCCCTGCTGTCTACACGCCTGTGTCTTATTCTTCGAATACCTAGTCACAGCATTGAGCTGAAGCTGCCTACGTCCATAGCGGCGGTCGTCAGCCATGTCTGCAAGAAATACGTGAGTACCACAGATATGCATGTGAATTGAGAGAGCACGGACGTATAGTTACTCTCAGTACGTATACTCTCATACGTTTCTTTCGTTACCTATCATATGGCTCTCCCTTGCAGCCAAGCTATAGTTAACCGGGACACCATCACACTTCATACATTTACAGGACAGCGATCCATATTCCCGATGGCCCGGCTTCCTTTATATGTATTGGACTTTCGCCTCGAGAGCTCGGTATGGCCCACGCAACATTCGCCTGATCACATTACAAGCAAATCGGGTTGAACTTTTGATTTCCGCCCCACATCATTTTCTGAGTTATCTGGTCTTGTCCTCTACGTGGCCTGATGTGGCGGCTTCATCCAGAGATGGACTCTTAGTATTGTCGGTTGCAGGGAGGTATTAATTAGAACGGGTATCATCCTAGGGTAGCTGAGGCTTTCTCCGGCGAGTCAAAACATCCGGACAGCGATATTCACAACACCGGAGCACCACGGTTGCAGCCCAGGGGGGACATCAACCTCATTTTGGAAATTCGAGGCGTACCCAGAGAATTGGATACTTGTCCTCCGATGGCGTGCCACACCCGTCATAGTCGACAGGATGGCCACGGCCGGACACCACGGCGCTGCAATGCAACGCACCAACAATGCGGGTTCCTTCAGCTACGTACAACGAGTGATGCATACACCTCCAGCTTGCCGGTTAGGACTGCACAAGGTCAACCTCCGACGCATGATACGTAAAGGATAAGAAAGTCCGTGGCCAGCCGCTGAGCATGCCCTTTCTGGCATGAGATGTATTTCGAAATTGAGATTCGTAGGCATCGATCTTTATATAGTCGCATTATGTCCACATCCTCTTTTCCCCCCGCAACTATAACTCGAGAACTGACTCCGACTGAGTGTCATGGATCCACCTCAGCAGGGTTCACAACCCAGCAGTAGGGGAGACCAAGTGCGGCTAACAATTATTAATGTGTAGTTAACATATATAATATATGATTAACGCATAGTTATAGCAGCTTACACCTCACATCATGAGCGTGGCTTGACCTCAGAACAAGAGATCTTGCATCAGCCGCGCCTTAGCTTCTTCACCCAAGTTTCCTACACACTCATCTAAAAGATGGGACTGCTGACGAGAGCATAGAATGGCGTGGTGGTACGCATTCTTATGCATTCTTACACGGTGATATTGGCGGAGCAGGGTGAGAAGGGCAAGGTTCACGAGCACCACCTCAGAGCCGTCATCCATCTCATCGTATCTATCCCTCCATGCCAGGACTCCATGACCTATGGTGTGGCAATGAACCGTTACACGCGCCAAGTTTCCCAACCCAGACCGTTGGGCCGGGTCCCTCCCATGAGCAGGGGCTGCGGATAAATGGAGGTCGATCCCGTGACGAAGTGCCATACATAGCACAGATCATGCCGTAAGATGACGCCGGCAAGCAGCAAGACAATCTACCGGTCCGCAGCTGCTTGGTCAAGACTCAAGAAGAGCCAATACAATCCCGTTATCCAAGTCAGAGTAAGCAGCCCTCACCGGCACCCGATGGCATGTCCTCCAGGTGCGGTAGATCATCCGAGCCTCGAGGGGAAACCTCCCCGGCTGCTCACCGCCAAGGCAGGCTCCATTGGAGATCTTCATATATGTGACACCGATGAGGACCGCCTGTCATCCCTATTACGGGGGATAACTTAGTCATGACGGCCGCCATTTCGTCTCTCGCAGATGTACACAGCATTCGACCGGCTGCAGTGTACACGTCACCTATCAGCTCTCCAAAGGGATGGCATTCAATATTGTCTGCTCATGCCCAGGAGGGTAAGTGTCACAGAGACACGAGCGGCGGATCGGCAAACGGCCAGGCGAGGACTTCACAACACAGTACCTGCACGCCGAGCAGGCCAGCGTCTCCTAGATTTAGAAACCCAGGTGTTGTAGATGGGCTACAGTACGGCATTGACGTCTCCGATGGACTCGTTGCATCGTAGGAGGCAGGTAGTGTAGGCAGTTAACTTAAACAACTTAACTGGCGAGAACTGGGGCTTAAGTGTGTGACGACTCTCAAGAGAATAATAATCGCGATTGTCTGAATCCGAGGTACCTCTCCGCGAGAATGAATCCGATGCTTTTTCCTTGCTGAAACCCGATATGTCTTTCATCTGTACGTCGGTACCTATGATCTATCAGCCGGCCCCAGCTCAACGCACAGTCTTGGCGGCAGTTTATAGCGAGTCTAGGGAGTGGCAGCGTCATCGACGCGCCGGCGACTCATCGGGAGATCAGAAAACGTGCGATCGGGATAAACGTGTGCTAACAAAGGGCAGAGAGCGCATGGTTCTATTTCCATTTCACGTGGATGGCGATTGTCTTCTGTTGCTTCCCCGCCCTCCAGAAGAACCTTGCCAAGTTCCAACCCAGCAAAAGCAAGCCGCCAAACCCTAACCACCATTGCCGAGGATGGGACCGATACCCCTGCGTCCCGGCTCACTCCCATGTAAGTTGCAACAACATCAGCAGGTAGGCAATCAGCAGAGGGTATCCCGTAGCCGTTTCTTTTTGTGATCAGCCTCATCCATGGTCCAGGGAGCAAGCCCACAAACAAACCCGATAGGCGATGGGCAACTTGCAAGGAGTGTCGACAATGCTATGTGCATTGTGATATCCGTGGACCGTGCTACGTACGTGTCTGTGATTGAGTCTTCGTGGGACCTCAAGGCGCCAATGTCGACGTCAAACCCTCTTGATCCGCGAGGTCGCATCGAGCTCATGACCGCTCGGCGCATCCACGCCCTTCGTTGGCGCTGGCGCCTACATATGTATATGGTTTTCTTTGGATCAGGCACCAGCTACCACATGTGCCGCTAACCGTTTTCCTAACTCTGCGGAGTCCCAGCCCCGGGCCCCCAGGGAGGTTAAGTTTTAACCATCGATTATAACTCATGAACATGCTACCTAACTATGTGTGTATATTCTCCCGGTCTCTTCCAGGGGTTGTAGGTACAACGGGTGAGGTAACGCCTACCCAGCCGTCGGGACTTACTCGCAGAACCAGCGCGACGACTTAGATGGCGCACCTGAAGATCCTTGACGGTCGATCCAATTTGACTTTCTGGTTCCGTGTAACGTGATGACCATATTGCTCGGCCGACCGAACTGCCCGTCGTCCACTCCACCTATTATAAAGGGGGTGGCGCCCATATTGACCTGCTTGGCAGGTAGTTGGCCGAGCAATACGGCAGACAGCGTAACTGGTTTGCAGTGTTATTGGGTATTGACTGAATTTCGGGATATCCATCAACCGTGTCATCCGTTCTTGATCGAGAAGCCGTCCGTCTGAGGTCTCAAGGTCCGAGCCAGGTCCCGGCATCCGAATAGCATCGAGAAGCAAGGGGTTCCAAGAAACCGTCTCAGAAGACCATGTAGATGCATATATCATAGGCGCATGTGATCGACCAGCATCACGGGGGAAAGAGACGCGGAAAGGAAAAAAAAAGCCGTTATCTCAGCCCGCAAGGGAGCTCGGAGACTCTGCGCCTCTTTGTATTCCCAGTAGATAAACACATCATTTGTCCGAATTCTTGGAGGCGACTCGACCAGTAGAAACGCTGGAATATTGCTTTTCGGTCATTGTAAGCGAATTGCCCTGATCCCTCTCGGGGCTCCCTACGGCTATGGATGCTCATTGCCCAGCGCCCCGACAAGGCAAACCGCAAATGCTTGGTGCCGCACGACGCATGCCACCTCCACAAAGCGCCAATCGCAAGAAGCTCCTGGAGGCGATCTACAGATATTTGATATGGCGTCGGCACTCCAACCTACCTGGGTACCTCTACCTACGCGAAATCGACAATACCTCCCTTTCCGGCATCGCGCACTCTGGGCGAATCTCAAACTCTCGGGTATTAACTTGTTAGGCACGTTGATACTTGATATTATTTCGGTAATTCGGTCGATTCTGTGTTATTAACAGAACAAGTATGAGTAATGGGATGGGATGGCGGCGATGCTCTTGAGTGTTAGAAAAAGGAGACTTTGCTCCTGATTGTGGCTTGGTATTGACTCCAACTTGAATATCTATCTTAAGGTTTTTAGGATTGACCTACCTACCGAAAATACGACACTGACTGCCGCGGAATCTTGCCTTGTAAGGCTTGGATGCGACCTTGCTCGGTGCTAGCGGCGCCACCAAGCCCGATGATCGACCGTCAACCGGCAGCGATCGCCTCCTTGGCCTCGCCAAGAAAGAGTATCAGGTGGGCATAAGCGTACGGAGAAATATTAGCCGTACGCAACTCAGAGTCGTATTGGGCTTGAGTCATGGAACCCATGGTCAACCGGTGTGTAGAGAGCGCAGCCTTTGTACAAACAATACATGTCTTCATGATCACGAGAGCGGTTGACGCTTCATACTGGAGTGGTTCTCGTTTTCGTCTGGAAAGCCACGAGGGACGTCGTTCTTTGCCTTACCGCCTCTTCTCCGGGTAGACCGAGCCCGCAACCAGTCACCGTACGATGTGACGGTTGCCATTCTCGTAGTCATGTAGGCTGACCTCGCCAAGTCCCGACTCCCAAGACGCATCGCCAGCCAACCTTCGTACGTACCAGAGAACCGGATGTCGCCCGTCCTCACTACCTAGATACAAACAACTGCGTCGCACATCATCCGGACAAATGCCGTGCCAGTCCCCTTCTTTTTTCTTTTCTTTTTCATGTACGAAGACTTAGCTAGCCCTATAAACGGTTCCGGGGCGTCCCGTGTCTTTCCTCCCAACAACGGTATGGGCAGAAACATGCATGTAACTGCTGATCGTCTCGAATCCGAATTCCCGTGATCGTAGGCAATGTCAAGCCATGAGGTACTCGCTCCCATGGTTAGGCTAAGACCAGAACGAACACGCACAAAGAAGAAAAAAGTCCATCGATCCGTCACTTTACAACATACGTTTCGCGGCGCGTTCCCTTTTGTCTCATGAATCATACGATGTGTAGCTCACCCAGACACACAACTCGTTCTCGGGAAAGCCTCACGATGCGCCACAGGGGCCTGCCGCCAGCTGAGGTACCGTAACTGCTGTTCCAGAGTCCGGATACACCGCCGCTGAAGGTTTAAATTTCCAATCATTTCCGGGTCCCATAGGAAACTCGCTCAGTAATATAATTCGCCATGAACCAGTCCGCCGGCTCGCCAGTTCGGTGGAGATAGGGTGGTTGGTTACCGTGATTCCATAACTGAGCAGATAGCTAAGCCTTCGTTGAACACTTGCTCGCACAAGGCTACAATGTCTGTGCTCTCCCTAGGTTATACCATCGCTTGCCGAAGTCGTACATAACCTCACAAGCAGACGGATGGGCGCCTATCTACATGATGCTTCCGGTATGCTGTTCCGTATGTTGGTTGCGGTTACGTATTCGTCGGCACGCACCGGTCGCTATGCGCTGAACTTGAGTAACCCATGGACCCTCACATTTCATATCTCAGGGTCATGTACCATGTCTGCCCGTGTTGTCTAAAAATGGCACCCAAATTTTGGCCGTTCCGAAAAGAAATTCTGCAGCAAGTTTCAGTTGGAGGTTAGTGATGGCTGCTTGGGCAGCTCGAGATAACTTGAAATGTATCGTCACAACCAGCATTTCTTCTTTCATACGGTCGAGGACGTAGACTCCGACTCCCCTAGTTACCTTGCGAGTGAAACGACTCTGCCCGAACGCGAAGACTCAACCCCCCCGAACATTCCTGCTAGGAATCCCAACTCTAATCGCCGCAAGTTGTAACAAGGTGAACCGTTAGTATTATAGAGACAAATTACGCTTGGGGGCAGCCGTCGTCTTTTTGGCGTCGATTTAGCTTGCAGGTTCTGTGAACTCACGATGATGCTACCTAGTTCATTCGGAAGGAATGACAAGGCATAGCATTATTGCATGAGACAAGCATGATGGAAAAGGGAACTTCTAGGACCCAATTGTTTGATTATATACGGATAACCGAATCGTCACGAGATTCAAAATAGAGACGTTCGAGAGTTGAGACCCAGCTGACGATCGCTAACCAATAGACTCAGGCACTATCCCTTAACGATCAGCGATCACGTATAGGCAGGCTACGACTAGCCCCGATCACACTCTTACAAGTACCAAGCTCGGGCAGATTAGTAGCTGTCCTCATCATTCCAATATAGCGTGTCGTGGAATACCCTATAAGCATAGAACATTAGCAGCCGTGACACGAGTCCAAAATCGTCAGGAGGGATAATCCACGAATTGGTTCGCCCCCCGCCCCGGCAAATACAAAAGCGCGTAGCGAGGCAAGACGGAAAGGCTACATACTCAGGACCAGTAGCAACAAGATCCCAGCCGAAAGTCAACTGGATGTACTGAAGTAGGTGACTAGCAACCTTGATAGCGCCAACGTCCGTGGGATGCCACTGGGGCCCAATATCGTTATGTTGTAGAATGCCTTTAGTCCGGAAGTAGTGGACGAAAGGATCGCTTGTCGTATTGAGTGTCGTTGTCGTGTTTTTCGTGCCATCCCAGATCTTCGGTGCCGATAGATACTCCTGTGAGTTGAAGTACGCCACTATGTCCTCTAGTTCTTGCTGGAACCCTAGGGTCTGAGCGTAGCTGTTGCCATATTGGTAGAATCCAAGCCAGAGTTCCTATAAAAAGATAGTTAGGTTGTCTATGCCCACCATTAGGTAAATGAGAAAGTCCGACGGTGGTATGTATGGCATTGTCGAACGGACGTCGGCAACGTCATACGCGTTCCGGGGCCAAACCCGAGCGGACTCTACTCACCATGACGATAACTTGGGCATTTGGATATTTGCCGTGGACACCCTCGATGAGTCTCTTGTAAGCGTCAACATATGCCTCTGATGACACGTTGTTCGCTACATTGTTGTCATTCGTGCCGAGATTGATGACAACAATACCCGGAGTGGTCTCCATACTCTGGAAGTCCCACGGCTCAGGATTGTCTAGACGGATATCAGCGGCTGACGGATCAATGCAAGGATCGGAGGTTGAGAAGCGATGCTTGTCTCTTAAGCACCGTTCACGTTTGTACAAATGAAGGCCACGTACCACCCCAGACTGCCGCTGCTCGCCAGCTTGTGTCGGTGGCATAGAACCACTGGTGAACTTGCCCCCGAGGGTTGCCGAAGCAATTCTGATCCGCCACGCAAATCCCAGGGATCGCAGTCACATAGTACTCGGTTTCCCCAAGACCCTCGCCCACGCCATACGCAAAGCTTGACATGCTTTCGTAACTCTGGAAATCGCCTGCGGACAGGCTATCTCCAATGAACTCGATTGTCCGCTTGTAGGGTGGGATCTTAATCAAGGACTCCCCAGCATTGACGTGAACCTGGTCAATCTGGACCCCGTAGCCCCAATTCGAAACATGCATTTCGAATCGCAGCGGGTTCACCGGATAGGTCTCGCCAACTCCGGGTGTCTCGGGGGTGACAAACAGGTGCGTTCCCCCTACGGTGACATTGGTGAAGGTCCAGTCCATACCGGCGATACGATATCCAACGAGGGTCCCGTTAATGGTGTTTTCGCCGAAGGTGATAGCGACTGTATCCCCGGAGAAGCCGAAGACAAGACCAGCAGCCCTTTTCGCGAAAATCAGATCAGTCCCTACATCCCTTTTCTCAAGACGAGCATCGACTTACGACCAATAAGATATTTTCTTCGAATCCCACCGACCCTTGTACGATAGTTCTGCGGCGTCTGCATCGTAGTTCGTGAAGTTGTATGCGGCGGGATCGATTTTGGTATTGGGGAAGTCCGTCACCCTGACTTGGCCGTTTTGGAGAATTGTTCCCTCAACAACAGAGCCCAGCGTGAGGGCTAGCACCCACGTTTTGAGGTTCATCTCGGCTGCACACCACCTAAATAAAAATCATAGGCTGGCGGAGAAGAAATAGTACGTCATCGCCACAGAGGAAGCTGCTGCTTTTATGATCCCCAAGTACCACCGCAGTCTGGTGTAGTGGAGGATCGCTCGCTTCTCCAAAGGGTGGGGGTCTACGGTTCGCAGTGCCGAAGAGGACAGGGAAAACATTCAGCTGCTGTTGCGGGTGTCTTGGCAGTATAGTCTAGACAGCGGTTGTCCTTGGGTCGAGGCTCGCGATTGACCTAGTCAAATCCGAGGGCCGCTCATGAGAGCCATCAAGTCATACTTGATGTTATAGTGAACGTAATTCTGCCGGTACATGATATGTACAAGCAACAGCACCGGCGCAATGAATACTCCCGGCAGGGGGAAAGGAGTCGTAATCATAGATTGCCAACCCCAGAGTGGACAGAGAACCAGGTATTGATACGAGGCGGCCGCAGAGTTAATCGAATGCGTCCCGGACCTTCGTAAACCGGCACCCCCGACCAAAGATTGCGGCGGCTCAAGATCCGTTCCTATTTGAGGAATCTGCGTCAAGTACTTCTTGCATTGTGGATTTGTGGACGAATATTTCTATCAAAATGGCCCGAAGCTACGGGTAGCACGGAAACTTCATGAGAGGACCGAGAGAGAAAATTCGGGATGCAAGATGAAGCATGTGAATATGATCTGACCTTTCAGCAAATACTACGCGTAACTTCGCTTCAACTAGGGATAATTCGACGCGCGTCGCGACAGCCGTCAAAGAGTGTCATAACACTGTCATGAAGTGGAAGTGCTAAGACACTGCTTCATGTGTAGAATTGGTCGAGATTTGAAGGGGAGTTATGCGTAGAAGGGCTTCAAGTACGTCCGGAAAGATCATGTGAATGTCTGGTTGAAGGTTTACCGTTGGGCGGGTTGCTGAGATCAGTTGAGACAAGAAACTGCACGGATCCACTTTATCTTCCAAGACAAAGTCTTTGTAAAACCGCATCACCTCACCAGCACATCATGAGGACTACAGCCGGTTGTCTTCTGTGATAAACTTGAATATTGGAAATAAGTCTTTGAAGAATAGATTGCCACAATACCGGTAGGTGTACCGACCTCAATGAAGGTTTGCCAGACGTAAGGTAGGTACGGATATGCAGTTATATATACATGGTACCTAATGCAGACCGTGCATTACATAATGTACCTGGTATAGAGATATTTATTGGATAAAGTCGGGTCGGAGCGGCGTGTTAACTCCGAAGTGCTCGGGAACATTACGTAAAGACCGTATGTTGCCAGAGCCGCACTGTAACTACCGGTATTAGCATCTCGTAGCAGACCGATAAGTACCGTAGCCCTCCGATACCTACCAAGTCACACTTCCCAGTCAATGAATTCATCATCAAACTCGCACGACGGGAGACATCACCGCGAGAGACATCACCGCGGGCACAAGATGTATGTGCAATTGGAAGTCATCGCCAACCCAGACATCCTCTGTTTCTATCCGCTTTGATTTCTGGCCCTGTTCCCTGCGAACGCCTGCAGCCATCCTGTGGAACTTCTTGGCGTCTTGCCTCGAAAGAGAAGCACGAAGTATCTATGACACTCCCTCGGGCACACAACGTCTTCAGACGATCTCGCAATGACAGTTGATCTTGCTGTTGCCATTCCGGGACAATGAAGCCGCTGTGCGTCTCGGTATACTCGTCGCCTGGCCTGAGGGCGTCACGTTCACGTCCACGTTCACGTTCACGTTCGCATTTTCTACTTGCTGAGACGACCCGAATCAAGACGACGTTGCATCCGCCTTTGCATCTGCATCTGGCCCCGCCAGCACCAGCGCTCCGCACGCGCCCCTGCCCTACCCTTACCACTCAGCGGCAGTAGTGCCAGCCGCCGCCGCAGATTGTCCCTGTCTCCATCTGCCCCGGATTCGCCCCCTACAATAACTCCCGTCCTCGCCCTTGTCCTTGTCCTGGACGCAGTACGCCCATCTGTGGTGCCTCCCGCCGTGGGCTGCGAGACATGCCGTCGACCGAGGCCGTCGCTGCTCAGGACTCGGAATTGGTGCTCACGGACGAGGAGATCGCGCTCCTCCGGTACCATCAAGTCATTGGCGGGTCGTCGTCCTCGCGCGCCGGCAGTCGTGCGTCCTCACAGGGTCGTCTGCTGCTGGACAGCTCGAGCCTCGCTACACTGTCACGCCACCTCGACCGGGTGATGCAGCATCTTCAGTTCCGCATCGAGTACCTCAGCGAGCAGAGCGCCATCGTGACAATGCAGCAGTATGATCGCGCTGGCAACTTGCTGGAAAATGCCGATGCTGAAATTGCGCGCTTCCAGGAAATCATGTCCCAGATCGAGGAGCTCGAGCTCGACTTCGATCGCATCGCCCATATCCGGGACATCGTGAGGGACTACCGTCAGCGCGTCGAGCGTCTGGATCGCGAACTCGAACAGTCCCAGTCCTCATCTCGACGAGACCGCGGCGGCCACCGGCAGCATCACTCGCATCGCCAGCACGGTCAAGCTCACCACGAGGGCGGCTCCTCAGGTCGTCGACACCGACATTAGATGAGACGGCCCTATATTCGGGATAATATACGCGATAGAAATATGATGAAGTCTAGGTCCCTGGGAAATTTTTCCAATGCCGGCAACAGAAGAAAATGATGCAAGAAATGAAACAAGGCGTGAAAATCTACTGGCAAAAAGAAAAAACCTGCAAGTGGCTTAAAACGCAGGGGCCCCGTCACGCGATTTCAGGGCGATGAGTCGGGCAAAATACGAATCGAGGCATTGAGGCAAGCGCGGGAGATCAAGTGTTTGCCAGCCTATCAACAAAACAACACAGCACGAGGAGACTCAACACGTACTGGGAATATCGCCTATGCCCACGCGACAACCGCCATGACTGAGACATTGGAACAACAACACACACTATGAGACGGAGAAAAGAGATGAAATGGGCGCCACCGCCCTAGTTAGAGAATAGGAGAGGCCTCACGGCTAGGAGAAGAGATGTTGTAGAGGGAGATTCATAGCTTCGCGGCTGTGTTTTGGAACTTCTCTCTCACTCGACACACAACACACACACACGCACGCACACACATACACATACCCATGGCGTTAATGGAAAGCGGGTGTTTTGGGAGTTTTGCTTTGCATTCTACTTCCTCGGCCCGTGTTAACTAACGGACAGGAAGGAGGTTGGGATTGATCCTTTTTAGGAGGTGGTTATCCGCCTTCTTTTCTCCCCCGGGCGCTATGGCGATACCCTTTGATTCCCGTTTTCGTCTTTTCGGGGTTAGCCATCCCCTTGATGATTGTTTCGATTGACCTATTCAGTCGGGTTTATGATACCACATGTTCGAATTAGCTTTGTTTTCCGGGTCCATACGGGCACAACGCGTTTTCGCGCGTGAGTTTCGCGGGGCAGTCGAGTGCGGTTGCGTTTTCGCACAGTGGTTAGAATTCGAAAGAATGCAGAATTCAAAGCCATTGAATTTCTGCAACACAGTCACAACAACAACCGCAAACAACAACAGCAACTACAACCATTGGGCACTATGGCCGCCAACTCTGCCGGCCCCCAAGTCGATTAGTCACCTCGCCGTCGCTAATCTCACGAGGATTACACCGTCGATCATTGTGTAGACAACCCCACTGCCTGGGAGGCAATGAGGGATACGTACGATGCCGTCCGTGCCCGCTACCCTACCAAACCGGTTGCCCGTTCACTTAGCCGACTGGTTGACCTCCTTGCCATCCGTCCGCTTCGCTACCCTCCGGGAGGTACTCGCCGGACCAATTATGTGGTCCCCGGCTGCACCTCGGCTGCTAACCGGAATCTAAAGGCTGCTCTGCTGTAGGTTGCTAGTGTTGCTGTTCCCGACGGCCTTTCTCATGCTGCGCCAGCAGCACTAACCTATGGGATATCTGCGTTCTGGCCCTGGCCCAGACATACTGCGCTGGGCGCGCCTACAATGGCAACGAGCAGATGTTCATGCGTATGATGCGGGTTGCTAGTGTTACTGTCCCCGATGGCTAGCCTTCCTCATGCTGCGCCAGCAGCACCAACCTATGGGATATCTGCGTTGTGGCCCTGGCCAGACGTATTGCGCTGGGCGCGCCTACAATGGCAACGAGCAGATGTTCATGCGTATGATGCGGGTTGCTAGTGTTACTGTCCCCGACGGCTAGCCTTGCTCATGCTGCGTCAGCAGCCCTAACCTATGGGATATCTGCGTTGTGGCCCTGGGCCAGACATACTGCGCTGGGTGTGCCTACAACGGCAACGAAAAGAATTGCAGCCGTAAGGCGTGGAAGACGTGGATCTCCAAGCGCTCTACAGTCTGGCATGCTAATCGTGATAGCCGCCGCCGCCAATGGCGGCACTGCTACCATCTCTGCCGTTACCCTTCTCACTCCTCGGGCTCAGCTCGCCATCATGAGCCCAGAGCAACGCGCAGAAGTCTCCAAGCAACTCACAAGCACGCTGGAACTGGTGACAGAGGTACAGGGTCTGGCAGGTGACTCGTCAGCTCAGTAATTAGTCGCAAAGCATGGATGTTGCTACGACGGGAGGGATGTATAAAAAGGGGAGAAGTTCGTTGAAATGTGGCTTTTCTCGTATCTAGCTGGCCTATCTATGTGCCTGCTGATGCAGATATCCGACAATTCAGAGTCATGGTCAATTATTTGTGATAAGGCGTTGCTTCGAACCCGTAACAAGTCACAAGTCCAACTCGGGTCCGTTCCAAACGGATTACAGACGTTGAATTTACATGAGAACGCGGTTCACTCGACCAACTCCAGATCCATAGACCATCACTCAGTGTACAGAAATCCTAGGATAGCCTCCTAGTCTAGTCAGGTGAAACCCGCAAATTACAGTCCCTAATAATCCCCGTCACTGGTCTTCAGTCCTCGCTCAGTACCTCCACGTAGTTATTCTCCAATTGCCGTCTCTCGTACCGCGCCTCGGCCGCAGACCGCATCGCCTCCTCCGCCTCAAGCTTGGTCGCGGCAGCCGTCGCCGTCTCCTTGATGAGGACTCGAACAACGCCCATTAGCAACTTATACCAACCCACGTGGGATTTGCAGCGTTTCCGGTCACAGGTTCCGCGGATGGCAGGGTCAGCTGGCCCGTTGGGTGTATCCGAGGGTTTGTTATTGGCGATGTCGACCGCGGGGAGAGGCGGCGCGTCCAGCTTTCCGGCCTTGAAGATGGCTTGACCCTCGGGGGTGTCGAGCCAGGCGGCGAACTGCACGCGCACTGAGACCGTGTCGAGTCGCCAGTCGTAGCCGCAGCTGTCCTTAGTGAACTTGCCTGCCTCGATGGCGGCTTGGCGGCGTGAGTTGGCCCAGTCCAGTAATTGCATCATCTTCTTGTACTGCACGATCTCGTTGCCCAGAGCAAGACGCTCGGCGGCTGATGTCTGGAGGAAGGCCTGTTCCTCTTCGCTTAGGACATCTGGGCGTGTGGGCAGGCCATTAGCCCAGAGACCCTCGATGTTGCCTATGTTTGATGGTTAGCGTACGCAATTGAAAGAGATGATAGTAATCTTTCGTGATCTGACGTACCAAATGGCTTGTCACCCAGTTTCCAGCCGCTTTTGTCGGCGGTGGCGATGAGCAGGCCGATCAAGTCTTCCTGCGTAAGCACCTCCAGTGCCGTCTTCGAGGCAGCTTTAGTAGGTAGCGTAGCAATCATAGAGGCCCACCAGGCATCGCAGTGGTCGTTGGAGCAGAAGATGCTTCTGTCCTTGAGGGTCTTGGTGTAAAGGCGGGCGGGGTTCTTGCAGCCGGCCAAGGAACAGGTCTTTCTGTATTTGGTGTAATTCTGGTTACCGTCGGTGCAAGTTGGGCAGACGAAGCGCTCGACGAGCTTCTCGCCGATCGTCTTATCAAGATTGACGCATTCGCCGTGGAACCAGTCCTCGCAGACGTCGCAGCTTATCATCCATCTGTGATCATCTGGGCCTCGACACAAGCAATATGGGCCGTTATCAACCTCGTCGTCAGAGCTTCCGTCATTCTCGTCGCCATCAGCTTTGCCAGCAGCGGCGGGTTTGGCCTTGGCCTTTGACTTGGGACGCTTTGGTTTCTTGGACGACTTCTTCGTGGCAGCGGTGCCTTTCTTCTTAGGAGCGGACTTCATTTTGGCGGATCCTGTAGGGGAAGAGGATGGGTCGTGCGTCTCATCGAAGTCAGGTTTGAAATCGGGGGTGGGGAAGTGAGAGAGATTGCTTGCGTCTTGCGCTGAGTTCATATAATCCGTGCCAACCGTCCCTCCCATCTCCACATCAACATCAGACGCGACCCCGTCCTCGGCCATTTTCCTTGAATACCGGTACTTCTGTCCCGCCTCGCTGCCCTCCCCAGTATTAACACTATGACTTTTAATAAGCTGGCACAATAAGGGTTCTTTTGTACGAGTCTGATAAGTTTCCTGTCTCTTTTTTCAAGGCAATTTCACTAGGAACTTTTGCTTCATCAAGAAAGGTCGATGTGGGGAATAACTGATGAATTGCCTATACTTCTTATCGAGCTGATTTGGCCAGTGCTTCAAACGCCTTTAGCCGGCTTATTTTTGTGATGATGCGAAAGGAATAAGTGAGCTTAGATGTTGACAACCTCGCTTCCTTGTTGACGATGAGAGATGTTGCGAGGGATGATAAGCCACATGTGGCAGGGTACTTAAAAGCAAGTGGGGCCCGAGTGGCAGCCACTACCTACCTAGGTACGAAGTACCTACCTAATCTAGGGCAATACCGTATCTACACTGTACGCGCACTGTAAGCACCGTGTTTTAAAGAGATAGATATACCCGTGGGCCGTGACTATAGCACTGTACAATTTCAGGTGCTGAAGTGAGAAGTCAACACTCCTGGTGAGATGTTGTTCGCAGTCTTCTGTATCCGTTGGTGTGTCATAGATACACGCGAATTCCGCTCGTTCCCAATTCCGCATTGCATGCCTACCCGATACTTCGAACACCCTCTCAGGTATTCCGTGGGTAAGTACAGTGGGTAAGCATAAAAAACGAACACCCCGGGGTTTTACACACAAACTCACGTATTTGCCAGGCTTATAACTCAACAAATCGTCCCGGCCGAAACTAATAAATGTTATATTCGGATTTTTAAGAATGAATCGATAAAGAAATATATATATTTATTTTCTTCAAAATGGCGTTTTGGTGTAGATATTAGGTTCCGAACTTTGAGGTTGAAAAAATAATTGATATGCAAAACTGTATATAGCTAGGTGACAGTGCATAGCGGGAGCCTCATACAGTACTGTTATAGTGTATTTAGTGGCTTATTTAGAGCTCGGTTAACAGGGCACCCATGTTTCGTTATCAGGGCACCCATCGGCCGAAATCAGGTGCCAAGATTTCGGCGACGGCCCGCCAGGCAATTAATTTCAGCGGCGAGTGTCGCGACAGTCGTGGTAAGGTATCGAATTAATCACGGACGTGGGAACATACTTGTTAGGATTAATTAGAAGCGAAAAGCGTTGCAATTCAAAGTATCTACTTAGTGCCTACGATTTAGGAACTCAAGCGCAGTCCACGGACCCTAGTAACACGCTCACGCTCATCTTTGCCCTTTTCCGAGTAGTTCTCACGTAGTAATGCGAGCGCAGCTTCTGATTTCCTAATGAACTCGCAACTATTAACCCAGTAACTTCTTTGATTATTATCAAAGCCTCCCGGAGGGGGGGGGGGGTTTATAGTCAATTCGCGGGGCCCAAGCGTAAGCCACGTCGCGACACGAACCATATATTCCACGCGTTTTTAGCCCCTTGCTCGGCCTTTATTCCCTTGCCCTTGACGACCTAGTTCTTGTTGTTCCCGAAGAATGTTATTGACAGCTTCTAGTATACTGTTTTGCAGGTGTGTTGGGATGGCCGTGCCTCTTGTCGTGCCTCGATTGAGTCTAGCCTTTGATACCCGGGAGCTTTGACGGCCTCGGGACGTTCCTCGCCCTCATGAACTAGCAGACGACGAATTCTGCGAGTCTGTAAGATCTATGACCTCCCACTGTGATGGTGTCTGATGAAGGTCGGGTGCAATTCTGCGGCGAGTATGGCGCATTTGGCCCTCGATTCTAAGTGCTTCAGGGAGGGTCACAGCTGCGTTACAAGGCCTTCCTTGTGGCTTAACCACAAAAGGTTCCCGTAGCCTAAGGAGCGGATCGTTTTCCGCAAGGTTGGTGTTGGTATACCAGAAAGAATGGACATCCGTTAGCTTCAGAGCTGTTACTCGAGGGTGCTCAGCCGTGAGCTCGATATTCTTGTGTATTTGACAGAAGCAGGGCAGACCGTATTGAATTGGCATAGTACAGCGGTGTTGGGGGATTGGTCAAGGGACTGGATTGCCTGGCTGTGGTAAATAAGCGTTAGCCCGTCTGTGTTGATTGACCAAGGTTTCGAGCCCCAGAATCGTGCAGTGAAGAGGTAATTCCCCCAGCCAATCCCGACGTATGTATTCAATTCGAATTCACTCCCGGCTACGTCCCAGTGTAGCGATATACAACTGTTGTGCTTCATCTACCATTCTTCGAACTGCACCTTCTAATCGGAAAAGGTCGCAACGGCTAGACCCTACATAGGTCTTCACGGTCTTGTGGTTTGATTCGAGTGGTGATGTGGTTCTTGCGCCCCAGTTCCGATATTGCGAAGTATAACAGTTGGCCCATTATTTACGAAGTGGTAGGTAAGTGTCCTGTAGGTAACGGACTATGGGCTCCTGGTCAGCCGCAAATTCTGATAGAAGCCGTTCCTAAGCAGTCATGAAATCTTCCTCAGTCTCTGCATAGACCATGTGTGACTAACAGAGCAATAGTCCGCCGCGATCGTGAGGTATATGAGCAGGTAATGATCCTAGTTTAGGTATTTCCGCTTTATTGGCATGCTGATTGAGTTGTCGTAACTCACCCGCATCTACTGGCTGGGTGAGTTCATCCAGAGGGTCATTGTTTTCCGGATTATCACGGTTACCTAGCCACTTTTGACTAGCTTTGTAGATAACATTCTTGTTGATGTGGAAAATGCAGATTTGCTGTTGTATATTGCGAAAGAAATAGCTGTTTTTGACAGCCTCCTTCAAACTCCGCTCATAATCTGAGAGGAATACACTAGGAGGAGGGATGTTGAGATCAATTGCAAAGCGTGCAATTTTATGAACTAGCCACTGGTATTGGACAGTAGTTTCGTTTGGCATAATAGCGAAAGCAATATTGAAGACGTTTCCAGGCTTTACGTGCGTAAGGCCTGCAATGTTCATGAAAGGTATATGGTACCGATTTGTTTTATAGGTATTATCCATAAGCATGACCTCGGGAAACCGTTTCCACATATCGAGGCACCAAGGGTACGTCCAGATGACCGATTTAATTCGTTCGGGATGCTCTTCCTCGTATTCGACAGCATGTCATAAACCCTGATCTTGCAAACGTTTGATAAATGCCTGTGTAGGAGTGTATCCTGCTAGGTTTTCACGTCGAATTCGATTCAATTCGTTACGTAGATCGTCGCGAGTAATCAGATGGTGTGGGAACGTATTTCTAAAGGACGTAAAGATATCTTGTGGTCGTGTATCGGCAATTGCTAGGCCTCGTATATGTGTTTGTTGTTCTTCTGTGAAATGGCGGTGGTATGGCTGGTCACCAGCCCATTCTGAAGCATCATGGTTATGGGAACCAGATGTCACCTCGAACACCCATTTCTAGTTGGTGCTAGCACGAGCTAACATCCGCCCGGTCCAAGTACAGTCATGTTTCGATGTAAATGTTTGTCTTACTCCATGGCCTTGTGCTGGACGCTGAGCATCTCGGTGGCATACAATGGTATATGTCGTGTACTGCCCATGCGCAAAGTTCCGTGCTTGTTTTCTTGCAATGGCGAAGCCGTTCTGACTTGCGAAATCCTGCAACGAGTCGTACAAGGTCTGCATATCATCTGCGGGCGGGCCACCGCCAGGTCCACCTTCTAGTGAATTCGGAATTGGTGGCATCGCCAGCGAGGTCGAAATAAAGTCGTGTACCTTCGCGCGCAATGAAAACCTTGCTATGACAGCAAAGGAAGTGAGTACCACGATCGGAAATGTACCTGGTAATTATAATTGTGTGTTGTAATCACTCAACTAGGGATTGGTATTGAAGCAGCTGGATTGACGGCAGTCAATTAGGAGCGCTACGATCGGGCCATATCCGGTGCCTTGCTATCTGCGGAGGTGAAGGGAGGAAACTAGTATTGCTATCCTAGCTGGCTCGATTCTTTCGGCTTCGCTTGTGGCTATAAGAAGGAGGCCTTCCCCAGGTCGCTTCGCGACCTAGTAGTTAGCTGGCATGGGCGGCAGCCCTTCAATTCAATTCATTCATTCATTACAATCCACCGCTTCTTCGTAATTGCGCTTATGACTGCCCAGTTCCGGTAATTGGGTTAGTAGTTGTCCGTTCGGACCGACCCTGGTGTCGGGTCCAACGTAGTCGTCCCTTGACTTCCTTTGGTCCGACTACGTATTGGACTTCTGTACCTCCCCCCCTTCTCAGTCTCCCGACTTCGCTATCAGTACGGGAATGCTACGATCTGTTCGTTCCCGGTTTCTGGACCTTCGATTCGACATATTCGCGGTGCCGTTACCCTGCCAAGTTACCAACCTACGGAAAATCCTATGGAAGTACCGGATTCGCGACCCGGTCTCCTAGGTAACCACCCCAGTCGCCAGTGGGCCGGCTATTGCCCTAGGCAATAGCCGTGCCTATGAAGCGCCAGAGGGTGCGTTTCAGTATGTAGGTACGAAGTACGCGGGGTAGCAGAATTGTGTGTGCGAAACCTACGCAGCCAACATTCGGGTAGAATTACCAAGTCGGAATATTGAAATTAATTGCCTGGCGGGCCGTCGCCGAAATCTTGGCACCTGATTTTGGCTGATGGGTGCCCTGATAACGAAACATGGGTGCCCTGTTAACCGAGCTCCTTATTTAGTGGCTTCATGCCTAATAGGGTGCTATACTGCTACCTAAGTTTTAGTGAGCTTAGTGGCATATATATAGAAGCCTAATCCACTAAATGCACTGTAGCCTTACCACTATAAAATTAAATACAGTCCACTTACAATTACAGACACTATAGTAATTATTTACAAAAATCATATCAGAAAACGGTCACTTTATATGCCCATTATCCTCACAACTACACAACTTAGAATAAAAATTCAAATTGACTGTCTAATTCATTTATCAATTGACTATGCTACGGCCTTTTTGGGGAGTCCTTATCATGTAAATTGGTAAAGATATTGTGCATTGAAATAGGAAGGTTCAAAAGTGACTTCATTTATGTATATCATCATGCAACGCTCAAATAAACCGTTACGTTTTCGCGGAAAATTCTAATGTGTTAAGAAACGGCTAATTATCCGAATAGCGGTTTTTATTAATTTTTACAAGTGAAACCTGGAGGTGCATGGTGGCTTTTGTTTGAAGGCGAAATCCGGGAATCCGGGGTGTGCGTTTTTTATGTCAACCCACTGTAAGTGTCCAAACAGGCAGACCAGGTCGTGTCCCGGAAATCCATCAAATAAAACTCAGGGGCGCCAAATAGAATATTCGATGAGTAATGTATCAGGTCGGTAATAATATATGTAGGCTACAAAAGTAGGCAATGCCTAGGTCTAATAAGGTATTTATACAGGTGCTCACTGCAAACAGTGTCCGATAGTAAACAAAAAGGTTTGGTATCTCAATGCCCCCCCCAAAACGCCAAGTTCGTTGCATGGTCGGTGATACCACTCATCACAGGGCCGATTGCGAAGTTGCTTCGGCCCTCCTCGCCCACGCCCCGATCATCTTAAGAGTATGTCATCCGCCGGTCCAGCCGCCTCGTGATATATACAAGTTTCCCTTGTGCTTCCTTATTCTACTGGCGTTACAGCGCATAGTTCTCCGTATGTAGGAAGATCTCCTCCAGCATCGGGTCGCCCCAGATCTCGGCCTGTAGCCGCGCCACCGTATTGGCGACACCGACACGCATGCTCGGTGGTCCACAAACGAAGACCGCGGTCCGCCGTCCCAGGATCCCTCGTCCGTCGGACCCTCCCGTAGTCCATTCCCGGAGCATGTACCCTAGGTCCGGCCGTCCATATTCGACGCTCCATCCACCGTCGATTTGGTGGGGCACGGGGAAGGCAAAGCGCATCAAACTCTTCTGGAACTCGGTTGGGGTCGTAGGAAAGCCGAAGTCGAATCCCGACGGCGGACCAAACGTAGACGTTGGCCGCGGCCCTGACTGGGACGGTAGATTGGTTGTACGAAGGTGAGCAAGCTCGGGAGGGTACACCGCAGTCTGCGAAGGGGCACCAGCAGCGGTTTCCGAACCAGGGGGCGGTGGGAAGTTTCGCGGAGAAGGCGGGCCGTAATTGAAGTGCGGCTGCATTTCAGGCCGCTGCCTGAGGGGTGGGAAATGGAAACCTCCTTTCTTGTCATCCGGAAAGCCGTTTGCGTCGAGATGCGGTCCTTCTTCATTAATACCTGCGTCGTCACCTCCCTGACCCTCCAGTTGGCGCAGAGATTCTTCCTGCGGTGATGGAGCGTTTGCTTCCGCTAAGCGTTGCGCAGGCACATAATGCGGTTGCAGATACTTTTGTTGAGGCAGAGCTGTGAATTTATCCTCGTCTTCAGCCCGCAGCCGCTGCTCATATTCCTTGTTGCCTTGCGCTTCGTCTTGGATTAGCTGTGAATTGCGCTTCGAAGCGATATTGGCTACGAAGCCATCTAACCGGTCATGGAAGACGTTGCTAATAGGACGGGGGGCTCGCTGGTGTTGCGTCTGAATTCGTGATTGTCGAACAGCCGCCGTGACGAAGAACTTGCATGTCACACTCTCTGGGGGCGCCGAGTCGCGACAGATGCGCAGTTCTTCGCGAAACCAATCCATCGCCTCGAGCCGCTTCAAAGACCAGACCACCACCACCTTTTTTGTGATCGCTTTTCCATCTCTCATGCGCTTGATTAAATTTAATAATTGCGACATCATTGCAGTGACACCGCTCCCGCCGGCGATCAAAATGCATGTGTCAAAAGCAGCAAGCTCTCGACGCATGCCGCCATAAGGCCCGTCAAGATACGCTCGATACGTGTGGAAAGGGCCCTTCTGGATAGCCGTTTCTAGGACTCTCCGGGTAAACCCACCATACGGCTTGAACACGAGTATGCAATCGCGGTAATCCTCTCCATACTCTGAAGGAAAGTCCTCACTACAGAGAGACGAGATGGTGAAAGGGTGGTTGTCCAGCAAGGAAATACCAGGCATTCGTAGATAAACAAACTGACCGGGTTTCCACCTCATGTGTGTTGGAATCGTAATTTTGATGGCGTTTTCTGTCATTAAAGTGATGGCGGCTTCATCCCCAACGAGAAACGAGGCGTGCCACGGTTTGATCCAATTCAGTTTGAACAAGCGGTAAATATAACAAACCACCCATATGGCAATAGTAGCAAATAGGTAATCCCAAGTTGCCAGGTAGTTTTTGGTGTGCCAGAAAAGTACTCCCACGTATAGGACCCCGACAGGTACATGTAGTGTGACGAACAATTCGTACGCGATCCTGCGAATAAAGGGTAACGAAGCTACGCAGAGCCATCCCAAAGGGACAAGACAGGCAACGCCTGTACCATAGATGACACCACTCCCTTGAGGGAAAAGTTTCGCGTATATCTGTAAACCGCCGTCATCCCACACAGGCTGAACGAAGAAAGGGATAGTATGTATGAGTGAGAGGAATAGACACAAATACCCCGCCCATCTGTGTAAGACGTTTAGTCTTTCCGGCCCAATACCGGTGACAAGGGTAAGCAGATTTGCTTTCATACTTGTCGCAACTATCCAAGGAGTCATGGCAACAGCAATCATACCAGACCGGATGGCGACCGGTGGTGAGCCATATTGGATGCTTTGCCAATAAAGCGGTTGGGTGAGAAAGACAAACAACAACGAAAATATCAATGCGACAAGACCGACGGTCAGAACGGCTAGCGATGAGAATGTAAATCGACGTTTGCGCCATACGACGTCAGGAATCGGACGGTAGAATACCCATCGGAACAGCGCCAACGCATCGAGCACGGGCCCAACAGCAGAGAAGTCGGTTTTCGGCTTGAAGTCTCTCTTCTCCCCACCCTCTTCCGGAAAGAATTGCCTGCTCGTCTGGCTCGTCTGCATCCCAGTCACAACGTGGTTCGGACTGAGGCTATACAAATCCCGGTAGTGTTGCTCCACTTCTTGTTTGTAAATGGCCTGCCGTATTTTGTCTTGCCACCAGTGCCATATTCTTACTATGATCACGGACGCCATAAGAGCTAGGCTGAAATATGTCCACGCAAGCCCGTACTTCCCTGACTTGGTCCACGGATCGACCGTATCCGCCTCGACCAAGCCGGGTGGGCTTGTCGGCGTGAGCGGGATATAAATACGTTTCGAAAGGTTTTCCATGGCTTCAATGGCTCTCGCCAGGATGGGATGGGGCGTTGGCATCATATCGAAGGGCGCTCGCACTCTCCAGGCACTATAAACCAGAGATTAATGACATCAATCACCCTTCCACCAAGACACTTGAATGTTGTTAACTCCCAATAATATCCTTAGCGCGGCTGAGGAATCCTTATTGGAGGCCGAGGTTCGTCGTAGTTCGTCTAGGCTTCAATATGGAATTGAACGGGAGTCTGTCGCGAGCTGAGATGCGCCGATGCTTTAAACCAGCGCAATGGAAGGCACTTCTGGGAGACACCAAAAGCCGGCTGGAATCATGACTTGGGCGATGAGAAGGAAGCCAGAAATGGTGTAGGTACCGTATGGGTACTGCCGGGTGAATATACAGTACCGTGATGGTGTGAACTGTGGCCGTGGATCGGGTGGAGAATTGATACTATCCCCATCAGGTACCTACAAAGCGCATCGGAGCAACGTCACTTCGTCGCTCTGGGCAATAGGAAGGCGGGCTATGGGTGTTTGCACGATCACAGGGGCGCGGTACGGGCGTATTTGCCTCGTGCAGAGTCGATGAGCCCGCTCAATCAGAACACACCAACGCCCATGCACAGTTCACAGGGGATATATATCTAGTCGGTGATACCCAGGTAGTGTGCAGTAGGTAGGTTACAGTACACTAGGTACTACCAGTCAAGAGCAGGGGGATGGGAGCGGCCCCAGCGGTTGACCGCGCTTTAATATTGGCTGACGACGATCAGTTCACTCCCCGCAGACGGATGAAAAGAGGCGTACTTCGTAGACGGTAGGGGAGCGTACGGAGTACAACGGACTACCTTGGCTAGGGCCATCACAGACTAAGTCAAGCATCCTTGGCGAGCCATCACACCCTACCTAGTGTCCAGCAGCTAGCGACTGGGTACGCAGCACTCCCGGCAATTGGGCGGAAGGAAGTGAGCAGGGTGGATGAGACAGAAGAAGTCGGCGGCATTGTATGGCATAGTAGGTAGTTGTAAGCGAAGGGCCGCTGTTGCAGGTAGCCGGCGTTCCGAGAACATGCTTCGCCGTGGGCTTGAACCGTCGATGGTAACATAGCAGGCCGTTAGATCTCAATTGGCCATTCATCGAGTCGCTCCGGCTTGCCGAGAAGCAACCCGCCAAAACCACCTGTTGAGTTCGAGCCGAAGCGAGACTCCAGCATTGCGGACGGAGTGGTTTGTGATGGGCGCGTAACGGGCTGGTCTCATTTGCCAGGGCGGTCGGGCCAATTCTCCACAGACTGTGAAGGGTACTTTCATACCCTGGGTAGGATCTCCCAAATCTAGATGGGGGCAGCGCAGACGGACCCCAACCCTTGCAACGCCGCGCTCAAGTTTTCTGCTTATAGGTAGTGCAATACTACCCTGTAAAGGACCGGTAGTGTAGGTACTTCGTCCGTGCTGCTCATGTACCGGTACATAAATGGTAGACAGACAAGCAGACGAAATGCAGGTATATATCGCATCGGTCTTGTCTGGGGATTCTCGAATCTCATGTGATAGGTAAGAAGCACAGATTGATTCTGCTATCACCGTGATAAATGTGATGGGCCGCACGCGTTACAGCACAGATCGTACCGAATGACTGGGCCGGTTCTCCATGATAATGCTGGGGAAAGTGGCTGCAGACCGCAGCTGTCGTGCCTAGGGAGAAGCATGTGTCTAACGTCATTCATTCTCTTGAGCAAAGATGGCGGGCAGAGTCAGGCATCAATGAAGGGATTGGATGCTTCATGATGCTTCATGCGTTACGTGCATCGACTGTAAGTATTCCGTACATAGTAGTGTAGTTACCGGTTATCTACTGTTGATAGGAGGTAAGCAGGTACCATGTAGATAACGTGTTACCAGCCCTGCTAGGCCGCCAACTCTGGCCGGCCCACCCCACCACCAGTTGAGGGTCCACCACCTAAAAATCCCACTGTCGGCCAAGCAGGGTTGGTAACACGGTAACACCCGCTACGGTCGTAGCTCGGTGCAGAGTTGGAGGTCTACCTAGTGTGTAGTACGAAGTACCTAGCGTGCTATCTTATAACCTACCTTGGTTAGTATCTAGCTAGCTTCACGAAGCTATCTAACAAATTAGGCATTTATGGGCACCTAAATAGTGTATACTTCAGTATTTCTAGGTACCTATTACGCGTTTAAATACCTACCTACCTACAATTTATCTGACCCAGGTACTTCGTACATTACGTACGAAGAAGTATTTACGCCACTGTACCGAGATTCCCAGGTCCCAGCTTCGCAGCTGTACACTAAGCACGCTATAATGTACCTAGATTCGAACCATAGCCCCACTGACATTGGAAGGCGGCCCATTGAAATCCTGATCAACATCATCAACGTGCATCATGTTCATGCCACAAACACCACGCACCGATACTTCTGATCGCCAATTCCCTCCCGCTCTCTCCCCAGACGCCCGCGATGGCAGCCCAGAGCTCTCTGACTCTCTCAAGTGCCACCTTCGCCAAGCTCTCTCCACAGCCGTACCTTCTCGCCAATCTCCAACCTCAAGACCCTAACACCCCGTCCTCACGCACGAACGGGCGCCGACCAGAGCAGGCCAGACCGGTAGCCATCAACTCCTCTTCTCTCACACATGCGCACGGCAGCGCCGTAGTACGCACAGGCGACACGACAGTTATTTGTGGTGTGCGAGGAGAAACGCTCACAACACCGCAAATACCCAACTACCGCGCCTCACTCTCAGGCACCAGTGACATAACCACAAACGAGCTCCGAGACTATGACCTCCTCGTACCGAACCTTGAGCTGGCCACTGGCTGTGCCCCCGACTTTCTTCCTGGCGTCCCCCCTACCACCCTCGCGCAGACGCTAAGCACACGCATATACTCTCTTCTGCACAGCTCGGGCGTTCTCAACATCGAAGACCTGCGGATATACCACCGGAGGAGCCATGAAGCGGGAGAAGGTGACGGTGACACGGCTATGGAGGATGCAGATGAGCAGGACTTGGACGTTCCCGCGCGCGAAGTCAAGGCCTACTGGGTCCTCTATATCGACATCCTCTTCATCTCCTTCGATGGAAACCCATTCGACGCCGCCTGGGCAGCTGTGCTCGCTGCGCTGCGGGATACGAAGCTACCGCGCGCATACTGGGACGCAGATCGCGAGATGGTGCTGTGCTCGCGCCAAGACGCCTCAATCCCATTATCCGTGTCGGGGTTACCAGTAGCCTGCACGGCGGCCGTATTCACAGCGAAGGAGGGATTAAAGCGAAGCCAGAGCCAGAAGATGGGCGGAGAGAAGGGGCTGTTCTGGATATTGGTCGACCCCGACCGGTTTGAGGAGAGCCTGTGCGATGAGACGGTGACGGTTATTGTTGATCGGTCCGGCCAGGGCAACGAGGCGAAGATCCTAGGTATCTCCAAGAGCGGCGGAACCATTGCTGGGCCCGAGGCCATAAGAAAGATCGTCAAGGCTTCTGAGGATAGATGGCTGGAGTTCAAGGCTGCTTTTTGAGTCTTATGTAGGCGGCATGTTCCATAAATGATACCCGATACCGTAACACCGACCATGTCCTGTTCTGTGTTCCTCTCCCGGCTACACTTACTTGCCATATGAATCACAATCCTTCCAATAAAGCAGAAGGCCCGTCTACTTCATGGATGAGGACATAACAAAAGCAGTAGGAAGTCCAAGTAAAGAGACTCCTTCATCTCCCCTTCCCAGTCGCAAACAAAGTTAAGATTACTATACTCGCGGTAACAGAATAACAGGATATCACCCAGGCTACACGGTGAATCACTCAAGTGCAAAGATGGACAGTAACGGTTGGGTACGAAGGCGATGTCATCAATCCGCAAACCGTAAGTTTCGGAAGTTCACAATCACTAGCCAACGAGACACAGGACAACCAAGATGGGGTTTTCAATATTTTACTAGCTGAGCTTCTGTAACGAAGGCAGAAGGCAGTTGGTAATAAGCAAGTGGCTAAGAGGTAGAAAAGTCTCCGTAATCTATAGCCTCGTTTGATCCTGGTACGCCTATACCTACGGACCAACATGTAACTATGTCATATTCTCACCATTTCTATCGAGTCTTCAGGCTTATTACACCTAACCCCTGGATCCGCTCACTTTGCCATTCCACGCCCCGGACCGCGCCCGTTCCGGGATCCTCGCGATGCTGTGTTATAGACCTCGACTTATCTGATATGAATGCTCCCCCATCCAGGATGCAAATACCCAAAGAATGAGATTTATTTCCCAAACCAGGCCGCGTGTGCTGTGAGTTGGTCTACACTTGTCGTTTACAGTAATCGACGCCATGCATCGCAATCATATAATCACCGTCTTGCCATATGCCGGTTTTCAATGAAGTATATTGTAGACCATTGTCCAAGATCATCTGGAGTTCTCAGCGGGTTAGGTCTTCATTGTTCACCTTCGGGACATCTTGAAAGTCTGCGAAGCCGTCCCCGTTTCTTGGCGTCGGGCATTGAAGCTACCCAACTCCGGCGCTCGGGCCGTTTGTAGAGAGAAGAGATAGCTTTGGTATAAACGTATGGCATGACATATCGTACGCCTGCTGCGAGATCGGATATAGATGTAGAAATACATCTCGAAAATGGTTTCTGAGTAGCAGTAATCTCCCCTCCAGTTTCTCGCTACTGCTTCAGTAACGAGAAGTATATCGACAGCAAGCGGCATAACGCAAGAGGGGGCGCCTCCCCCATGATCGCCGCATATTGGGCGTCAACGAACTGGTGTACACCGGGTTTTTATCCTGGATTCCGTTCTCATGGGCCCTAACCCCATCAAGCTGTTCTTTCCGGACAGCCCAAACCCACAAGACAGCGAAATACGAGCGTTCCCGGCACACCACCGGCAAAGTCCCGCGTTGTGCCAGAATGCTGTCTTAGGGAGAATTATGCCGGTGAACATGAGTTCGGCAGTGGGTATAAGGGTAGTTATATACAACCGGTCGCCGCTGCTCTACATCAGCTGTCAATGCAAATCCAAAACCGCGTATACGGAATCTTTATCAGCTTACTGATGCGCCTCGATGAATTTCGAGTAGACGTAGTGTATAATAGACAGCGTACAGGGTACCGGATATAGAATTAGGGGAACGAAGTTGTGGAGAGATAAGTGTAGAGAGAAAGCAGAGGGAGACGGGAGAGAGAATATATAGAGAATTGAGGAGGTAGAGTAAATAATTGTGTAGGAAATAGGATCATTGGGAGGGTACCTGCAAACCTGCACTAGGACAGTCACTCACCCAAACATCGTTTGCCTTTTCTAGTCTTATTCATTATTGAACGTGCTTTGTGAACGATGATATCCCATTTTTATGACCAGCACTAGTAGCTTGTAGACTATCTACCTAGTGGTGAGGGCAACAGCTGACATGCAAAAGAGTATACCGCCTTCATATCAGCAATCCCAACTCCAAGTAAACACACAAGAGATCTCGGCCGCTTATTATGACTGGCAATAAATGAAATCATTATTCATTTGAATCGATCCCCATCCGAATAGCACCTTTGAAATATACCGAGGTGTCAGACACCTTTGTTGAGCCTGCATCAACTTCCTCGTGCAAAAGCGTCTTTCCGCTCCCGAGAACATTACGACGGTGCCAAGGCCCAACGAAGATGCCGTCAGGGTCAACCGTCTCCCGAACCTTTCGCCATTGTTGAATATTACTGCCGTACATTTTCTCAATATCTTCCCCGGTTGTCTCGAAATTCTTTGCCCAATGGGGACGCCCGCCTAGATCTCGCATTAACCATTCGAACCCTTCATAGTAAAGAGCGCGGCAAGGTGGATCGTGATAATAAGGCCGGTAAAGTGTTGCATTGAGATATAGGGTTGGGCCATCCTCGATTGTTGGATCGAGATACGCACGGCCTTTTGGCCCCACGGACGAGGAGTCAGTCACCCGCACTTCGACCGGAGCGTGTACCCATATGTCCTTGGCAGGAAAGGGGATATTGTGTGGCACGTAGTCTGGATCGGTGGGTGGCAACTGGTTTAACCAACTGCTAAGTCTGCGCAAGGCTTCCGGGCCCTTGTGAAGTGGGATTGCCCACTCGTTCACGTACTGGGAGTACAGGCAGTTCATCAACAATGCCTGCCTGCTAGGTTGGATTGCCTCAGTTTTGGTGCCATTGGTAAAGCCAAACTCCATGCCAAATACAAACCACTCGATCCAGGGGAGGATACGTGGCAGATATTGCGCAACGTAGAGTAGATTATGATAGACATAATAGCCCAGAGCACCGTCATAATAAGATTTTGGAGGATCTACAAGTGGTTCGGATGTCTTCTCTGCAGACCAGACCACCGCACGCCGTGTGTAGGGATACCACCAGACTCGGACAAATTCGGCCCGCGTCCATAGACCCTTATCCCAAGAATTCAAGACTTTAGAATCGGCATCAATAACTTGCTGCCACTTCAAAGTGAATTCGGGGACGGCCTGGAATGTGATTTCGGTAATAATGCCTAATGCGCCGAGAGATAAAACGGCGGCGCGGAACAGTTCCGGTTCTTCGTCAGGAGAACAGAGCCGCGTGACTCCATCGGCAGTAGTTATACGCAATGACAAGACATTCGCGGATAATGTACCGTGTCTGAGAGTGGAACCATGGGTCCCGGTGGATATAGCACCTGCTATGGACTGCTCGTTAATGCTTCCGAGATTGGGCAAAGCAAGACCGTGCTTTGCCAGTTCGTCGCAGAGCTGATACAGGCGAATGCCCGCCTGCATCACCACGATACCGGTCTTCTCATCGAGAGATAATATGCGGTTGTACTTGTCGAGGTTCACGAGCCAAGAAGAGGTACATGTTAGGGAGCTCGGGGAATGAGCACAACCAGTTGTCGTGATGCGGCGATGACACCTATGCGCAAGTCTCACTATCTTCTCTATCTCCGGCAAGGTCTCGGGTTGGAAGTAAAGGTCAGGCCGTGACAGAAAAGTCTTGGCCCAAGTGCTGTGGACATGGTGGAGCTTTGGCCTGAAAGGTATGTCATCGTCGCATTTGGAGAGTTGAGAAACGACAAGCGGATCCATCGCGGGGGATAAGACGCATCCCTGGTAAGGAATGGTTGATCCCAGTATACCGGTAGGGAGCTGCCAGTGAGTTGTTATTGTTGTTTTTGTCTTTTCATTTACACTACACTTGCCCTAGAACACAGGTAGGTGCGGTATTCCCTTGTGGGCGGCAGAGAATTGATAAGGGTTAATCAGGTACGAGTGTGTGCAAGGCGCGCGGAGGGAGTGGGAGAGGAACAAAATGGCGGCATTTGCAGATCGGTGGATCAGCAGGATATTTCCCATATTTAAGGGCTACGCTATCTAGTGCTACTATGTATAAGTCTTGGCATGCGCGACATCTTGTGATCGGCAGCGCTGCTGATTGGTCAGTCTGACCTCATTAGGGACTTCTTACCAACGGCCCGGGCCGGATCAGATTAATAATGAACGCGATTACTATGTAGATACGGCGCAGTGCGTACGCCATCTACGGACCGCCTCAGGTTGGAATGGTGATGATCTCAGATAGCCTACGCAAGTCTACCCACAATTCGAAGAACTGAATCGCTTAGGGCGCGCTACCTTGGAAACCTACAAAATTGCTGCGAAATTATTGGAAGCAGCCACAGATGCCTCAGGAAACGCCATAGGCTGGCTCGCTCCCGATAATATCCGGGTTACCGAGAGGTGGTGTCCTAGGTAGTGTAGGTACCTATGTAGTGCGGACCCGCTATTATCCGTACATCATCACCTTTAGAGACTTCGACACATTCACCTCATATTATACAATTGACTGACTGTTGGGCGCTTTGAGGTGCAACTTGACGGAATTTGTACATTATGTAATTACGACACTGATAAGAGTTGATTGCTATCAACTACGGGCCGGCCTCGGTCACGGCTACACATAGAGAACCGTCGCATTAACGAAGGCTTGCTACGAGAAGCGCACAACCCACCTTAGATGAGGTGTACGTCTGACCTACCTAGGTCACGGTATGTCTCGAGAACCAAGTTGGGGGCTTCATGTAGACTCGTATAAGACTACCTAGGTAGGTATATATCGAGTCTGTCGAGTTTGTCCAATAGCATGGCTGTATTTCAAGCACCTGCCGAGTCGCGATTTCCGCGCTTAAGATTTGTACAGTCCTCAGGGACGGTTGCTGCTTCCGTCACTGTCGTCGAGTGCAAAATGGAAGGAGCTGCCTAGATGAGTATCCTAGTCGGCAGGCGCCCTGGATATATTCCTGGGGCGAATTAGGAGGCACCTCCAGCTCCAAACAAATACACCTACCCGAGCCATCGTCACCGTTCCTCTCGCCCTTCCAGTGCATCAATTCCTCTGAGGGTCTACTTCCCGTATACCTATTTAGCATTTTTACGGCATTCGTATCATTCGTGTCGTTGAACGTCGTGACGCATATTGAATCCCCCTAAATGCCACTTTGAGTATTTCTATTTCTTTCCATGCTCCGGCTTGGGGTCTATCCACCATGTTCTACAGCCACGAAAGTATGCATCGTTGAGTTTCAAAGTCCGCCTCTGAACACGCTAACGACATGAAAAGTCCTGACAAGCCGCCAATATGGCGTTTCTACCATCTGGTAAGCATCAAACGATCTACATGAAAAGCATGGGACGAGGGGCCGTTGATTGACGATCAATGCGCACCAGGCTTGTTGCCACCATCGGCAACAAATCGAGCACAAGGAAGGTAACTCGTAAGGCTATACAAGAAGTGGATGTCCAGAGAGCATGTGGCAAGATTCTTGAGCCAGGCGCCCCTATCGCACTACGACTGCAAGGCAATCTTCTCTATGGCGTCTCACGTGTGCACAACCAACAATGCTCCTACCTGGTCACCGATGCCAAGAAGATTCAGGATCAAATGAAGCTTTTCGTCAGATCTTTTGCCGGTAACCAACTAGACCCCGAAGCGGGGAGAGCAAGGTAGATAGATATGCGTCGACATTCAAGACTAGTCTTGTATAAGCTAACGTTTGCGAAGGCCAGAAAACCTCCTGATTGAGAATGATCCGGCATTCGATCCTGATATGCCACTACCGCGGTTCGAACTCGAGACACTTTTTTTAAGCAAGAGCAACACCCAGAAAACTTCATCGCAAATGTCTCCCCTTCAGAGTTCGCAGAGTCCGGGACTGGGTTTTCCCATTCAGCTGGATATTGACCGTTCAAGTTCCTCCGGTCATCGTGGTTCTCCGTTTGGTTTGCAGGGCCTATCTTCAGCACAGAAGCCAGATGATGAGCCTCTTATTTTCCCGCAAGAAGACGATGCATTTGGCGCCCAAGGTGATTGGGGTCTTGAGATTGATGAAAATGGAAACATTATCGAATCGGCCGGACCGATGGTGGTAGATGAGGAGCCACAACTTCCGCCCCTACCGCCTATTCGTAGTGAAGATAAAATGCCAGCTGGAGGTGTGCAACTCAATGAAGGACCTAACGTCGATAACCAAGGTGATGTGATCATGCAAGAAGAGCCGCTTCCGGAAGCGGCGCCCTTTCCAGAGCGCCAACAGCATACAATGTTACGAAACGACAACCAACAATCACGACGAGCATTGAAACGTAAAATAAAGATTCTCCAGGTTGATGAGGAAACTCAGCTTTCGCGAAGTATGCTTCGGAGTTGGCAGTCTCGATACCTAGAATTATGTGGTGCCTACCAAACTCGTCCGGTTTCCTCAGTTCAGGCGAAGAGAAATGCAATGCTTCTCACGTTTGGGCTTGGAATTGGCAACATCGGTCAGAGTATTGGTGTGCCCGGACTATTGCACCCTTTAGCTATCGAGTATTCTGGTGACACATTATTCACGGCCATCACGGGAATTGAAGTTCAAGAACCGCGTGGTAGGCGCCGTACTGCATCGGAAGCAATCAAGGATGACGGACAGGCAAAACGGCATGTTAGACCCAGACTGATGCAAAATGAAGAGGATCAGGAACTAGCTAGGGTTACTCAAGAAGATGAGTTTACTCATTTCAATGATCCTTTCGCCGATGGAGCTCCCCCTGAAACCGGCAGAGAGGCCGAGCAACCCATGTCAGATCATTTATCATCTACGCTCCTGCCATGGAATCGAGGTTCCTCGGCAGTACCCGGCTCATCAATCCGTGCTCCGAATGCAGCTCAGCAGGGTCGCGAACTCTCGAGTCCCTTGAATAGACGCCGTGACCCTCAGGATATCGTGCGTTACAGCGATGATACGCTCGCAGGTGGTTTTGGGAGTGACGGCAACTTCAGCGACGGGTTGGGATCGGCAGATCCCTCATTTGATGGAATAGCTGCTCCTGGTCTCGATTCCGGTGGGCATTTACCGGAAGTAGGGTCTAGCGCTGAAGAGATCCAGTCACAGAAGCACCCCCTCTCTGTACAACTTGGCGGGGAAGGACACAGATTTTTAAACTTCATTCAAGATGCTGTCAACGAGAACGGCGAGCATCGTCAAGACAAAGACCTCGATATGAATCGTAAATGGGTCGCCTTTGATGACCTGTTCGTGCCGCGAACTACGCTGCGGTCGACAGCTGCGCAGGCCTTCTATCAGACGTTGTGCCTTATTACCAAAGGAAAGATGTACGTTGAACAAGATGGCGCAATCGGCGAGCCCTTTGGTGACATCTGGATTGGCTTAGAGGCAATTACCGGCAAGTCTTGAAGAATAAGTCGGTCTAGAAGCGTGAACACTTCTTTTTGCTCTTCTCATCGGGGTTGTTGCTTTGTTATCGTGGGTCATCATGGGCCTCCTGCTGGTAGCCACCTACTGTGTGGCTGTAGAACAGCGCATATCGGGAGGAAATGAGTATCCCAGACGAAGAGGCCAGAAAGGCGTTCGGATCGGATCGATAATTTGGCTGTGTTTACGGTTTGGGGGGATATTACTTAGCTATTACCGGTATCTGGCCCTGTGCCACGAGCTATCTGCTGACTGCCTAGCTATTGAAGTTTTGGGGGTGATACGGATTCAAGACGCAAATCTGTCAGGCTATGGTGGACTTTCTGACAACATCTTTGCGTCTTTCAATTATGCCGGCGGGTTGACAATCTTCAAAATCGGGGTTGAACTTTCGTACTCGACATCAATAAAAATAACTATTGCCCTTGACATGACTCACGATGGGTTTGTTTTTAGGCGCTAGTGGAAGGCAAAGTTACAATTGCTTCGGCTAATTGGGACAATGTCTCATAAATTGCTGCGGTTGTTGCTGATATTGTTCTCGTTGTAACCATATAATGCATTAGATGAGTCAAAAAGTGAAAGAAAGCCCATGCGGGCTTTTTAGATGTCTTAGTCATATACATTATCATCTTCACCCATACCCTCACGATCTTCGAATACCATATATGCATCTTCGGACACGCCGCTCTTCATTATGAGCCTCCAGGCTTCCTTGACGGCGTCTAAGCTCGCATCATCAAATGCCAAGCCAAGTGAGGGAGATGGGAACTCTAACACAGTGGCGCTGCCTCGCGAGGTTACTAATGATTGACGGGCACTAGTCGCCTGCTCGTAGTATAGCTTGTACAGGCATTTTGCCGAGGGTGTAACTGCTTGCAGAAGAGCAGCCAGAGCCGTATTGAGGAAACGTGGGGACTGTGACGTGGCCAGCATCGTCAAATATACAACACCTGGGAAAGCGAAAGTTTGTTAACAATCAAGTCCATTTAGAACCGTTGAGAGTGTAAAATGCAATTGGAGTATTGGTGCAATCAGTTTGTCAGAGGTTGATTTTCGTCAAAGCAGAGCTCAGACAATGTAGATAAGTATTCGATTGATTGGATCATCATAACACCAGAATGGGATATTTGAAAAGCAAATGGGGGTTGACACTCACTTTGACCTGCGGGGCATTCTCCAGTGTCACTAGAGTGCACAAAAGCGTAGACTGGAACATCCAATTCGGGCTCGTTATTCAGTAGGGAGCCCGTAGGGAAGGAAACAATTGCCACCGCTGGCGTTGGCGTACCCTCCACTAAGGTCTCAAATAGCGACTGGAGTGGCGAGTTAATGACGGCAACAAGCCGCGCGATTGTTTGTGAAGCAGCCGCGGGAACCTGTTGTGAGGATACTAGGATGGTGGATCGGATTGAGACATCATCCGCCAAGTTGAGAGAGATCTCCTTGCCGTCACTGTTCTCGTCCGTAGATATCCGGGTATTGAGCATGTATATGCCACCGCCAACGGCGCCGGCGCGGCATCCTACCTGGGCAATCTCTGATAAGCCACCCCACTTGGGATATACAGCGCAGAAGCCATGCCCAAAAAGTCCTAAAGAAGTAAGATGACGGTGGAGAGCGGTCAAGCCACTCTTGACAGTAACCTTTCCATCCAATGTAAGCGTGAGAGCAAGAATATAATTTTGCACACTTTCGTCAAGCTTAAACTCTTCAACAAGATATGTCGAGAGTGACTTGTCAGCCCAGTCGGTCCAAATGGGTATTTGCTCTTCTGAATCATAGTCAATCACAAACTTGAGAAACTTCATTAGTGCCCGCTTAGATCTAGAGGGAATAGACTGCGTGGAGAAGACATCCTCCCGGCTGCTTGGTATACGGGCCAGTATTCCACCAGACGTGTCCGTCGTGCTGTAGACGAAGAAGGAGCCTACTGCCAGAAACTCAACTTGCCGATATGCTTTCGACGAGACTAACTGCGAAAGGAGCCTCGACTTGGTATGAATAATTTGTGGTGCCAAGGCGAGAGAATATGCTCTTGGAAAAGATAGTCCTTCTGCCTCGGCATTTGGGTGCTTCCATACGTTGGCATTTCGGAAGAGATTGGCCTGCCTCTTGGGCGACGTTGTAGAAAATACGGCTTCATTCACTGGTTCGAGATGTCCTTCACCGTGACCATCTCTCGTCAAGACGGGCGTGTGGTCGTCCAGCCTTTGCGTAGCGCTGGCATTGGCATAGGTTTGCGACCAAGCATCAGTCTCCTGGAGACTAAGCGCGGCTTCGTGCTCGCCATAAAAGTCATTGGCATCCACGTGAAGAATACGCTTATTGGACCGCGACAGAGCGCTTCATCGTGGGAGCATGCTGGGTCAGTCAGATCGACAACATCGACAATATAAAGAGAGAAAGGAGCAACGATGCTTACAGGGCAAGAAGAGACTGCGACAGACCAGTGCCATAGATAATCGCGTCCCATGTTTCCTGACTCAGAGATTCCATGATTCCATGATGACAGGAAGGGTTGGAAGAGATTGGGTTTTGTAAGAGACGGCAGCAAAAATTTGTAGAAAGGATGAACACTTAAGGTGGAGACCAGCATGGCCCGAAGTCCAGCCGAGCCGGCATAATGGGTGTACCAAGTACCTACCTACGACCGTCCGACTGTCCGGCTATTCTTCGGCTAGTTACTTAGTAATCCCCAGGCGGACCCGCTTTTCTTCTGTGATTTTTATTTCGCGAAGGCTTCATGCATTTTCATCTTTTCATTTCTCAACAACCCCCGCTTGCCAACGCCGGCGCTTTGCTGTTATGAATTCCACAGGAGCGCTGGCGATCTGAGTTTACCTTTCAGTAGGTTTCTCCTTCTGCCGAGCGGCAGACCAATTTTCGTCCCGTATCTACTGTCCTAGATTCTCGCAGCCTGATAGGACGGTTCGAAGGGTTGATACATTGTTGTTTTTACCGCTGCTCAGACTGTAGATAAAGGCAATGAAGTTCTTTTTCCATCTTACTTTTCTTCTCCAAGTGTCAGGCTTATGTATACCTACTATGATCCAAAGAGCGGACGAGAGGGCGTTTCACCAATATTGCGTTCTCCCTGCAATTCGGGCAACATTCGGGTTGCTGGACCAGTTTAGCCCCATGAAAACCACGATAGCCCTCTCTCAGTTTCGGGGTGGTTCGCCTGGAGCATAAATTAATGTTACCCAAGCCAAACATATTAACCAATATATCGACGTCGTAGGCAAGTTGGGGTACGGTAGAGAATACCTGTGGATTAGGGCCAGCACCGTCTGGATCTCTGCTCACCGAACCGGTAGGTAGGTGGTCCAGAACCTATGATAACCCAATGCCGTGTAAACACTCGATAGCAGCCGCCCTGCACAGTAATATCCATCTACCTACCTTGGCTATCTAGGTTCTTGTAGATGGATGCGCAGCATACCTGCCCAGACCTACTAATGCATAGTCCAGGACTTGCGCTGGCCTGTGGTTAAGCAGTTACAAATTTAGAAAACCACACAATCTATCGACGCGAACAGCAATCGCCGAGTTAACCTAACGTCATAGGTATACTACAGAAAGAATCTACCTGTGTATAGGGGCGATGACTACCTAAGTAGTGTACATAAATGGGAGATCATTCTACCTATCTAGGTACCCAGACGAACAGTTTGCGCCTCTACATACCATATACCGGTATTCCTGTTCGTAACGTCGGCACGTCCTGCCGACCTATAGTTACGTCTTGCAAAGAAATCACGCACCAAGCTTATTACTATGTACGCAGTTTTCTGACCAGTACTGTAAAAGACCTACCTACGTCCCTACACACCTACCGATTGTGTCTATTTCTGTGCCGCAGCGACACGAATAAGACGTGGACAAGGGTCCGGGATGGCTGATCCCTAATGCGCAACTTTTGTTCCCGTGATGTGATGCCGGTATGTAACTAATAAGTTACCTGTGCGAGACCGGAAAAATCTGATTCCGCCGGCCTACCTACCTACGTCTACCGTAGCATGGACGGGGGGCAATGGACTGCCTACCGGTAGTGCTGAAACCCTTTCATGCTTTACTCTGTTTGCATACGGAATGGAGAAGTGCTTCACGAGCACGGAACACAGAATCAAAAGAAGAGGTAAATCTTTGTCGGAGTCGAGATGAAATCGGAACCTACTAACCATTACGTATGGGAATTCATCTGCAGTTGCAGACTGGATTTCAGCCGACCATTTCGACCGTAGGAACTCGGATGGACCCTATCTATACGGGCCACTTAAGCGCTTAGCGTGCCTATACTTATCTCAGATACAGTACAGTACGTCCTTATAATGTGCACGGTACCGCCTCACGCAGTGCGCTCTACCACGTTTAGGGCAGGTCGCAATGTTCTTCTGCTGAGCCACCACACTGTGCTGGAAGTGCTACCTTATCGGCGTAGTGCAGTGCAGCGCACTACGCTACTGCACTGCACAGCGCTACCGGTACGCAAATACACTGCACGAAAAATACAGTGCAAATCAGGTACTCCTCCACGCAGCTTTGCAGGCAATGTACACCACAATACAGTGCGCTCCTACAGATTATGCGAGCTACGCACCGTGGCGAGCGGGCTGTCCTAGTCAAACACAAGTCCTTCACGAGCGCCTGCCATTGGTGGATCTCGGGGGCCCGAAGAACTCACCCTATTCATCGCGGCTAAAGGAAGGACTTGCCTTTCCACTGACCATGCAACCCTTCAAGTCCGTTTGCTCTCGTTCTGCGGTTCTGCGGTATCTGTTAATAACCTCCTGAGCAAACGAACAACACCATAGGCTTACCTTAATCACAAGAGTCGTACGCATCTCATCAATCGATCGACGTGCAAGCCACCAGACGCCATCCGGGCGGGTTCCCACCCTCCAGGACACACACACCCTGGCGATAATTGACGTGTGGGCGTCTACCGAACGTCACCTAAGACAAGCATCGACGCCATACGTCTCATGAATACTCGCTTCTGATACGACAAAGTCCCGGCACCAGTGCGCGGCGAGGTTTGGCGTTTCGCCAGATGAACATTGCTTGCTCTTTGCCAATTTACCCGAACGTCCCGAGACTCTAGCCCTGTATCATCTCGCAACGCCGTCTCAAATGTCCATCCTCTTCGGTTAACTACAGAAACGGGTTCCCGTGCCTTCAGGACCGTCCGGGTCCACCCGTCCTCAAGCTGGATTCGTAAGTGTGAATGGTTTTGTGCAAGCGCTGCTTTTCAATCCACCACCGTCACATGGGCGGTTGGCAGCCTCAAATGGGGTTGCTGCTGCAGACGGCCACCTTGAAATTGCAATTCCCAACGCAGCCTGAAAGCCTACTTAAAGTTCCTGGCTAACCATACCGTCGCCCAGCTTTACCCATATTGCTGCTTGGTCGCAGCACCGACCTGCGAGTCCCTCTCTTTATCGACCGTCTCTGGGCCATCTCCGATCGCTGTCAAGCATGAATCCATCAACTGAGTCTCCTCAGCCCCGATCATCAGCCAAGTCACTTTCTTCGTCTAATATTACCGAAATGATGGTCCCGAACGGCGCCAGCTCTCTCGCCCCACCTCATCCTAGGCGAATGGCTTCCTCTCAGTCTCTTATGGAAGACACGGATCACAGCACACTTCCCGACCCCAGAGTGAGAGCCGTATCTCCCACGGCCGGTGTCGCCAGCCCTGTTCATCATCCAGACCTAGATCAAGAAGTAGCCGCGTTGAGCACAAAACTCATCAATGCTATAAACCACCAGACCACTCTCGACGATACGCTCTCCGCCACGCGGCAAGAGCTTGACACGTCCAACGAGCGGGTACTCGAATTGGAGTCTCTCGTCAGGAAACAAGAAGAAATTTTGGCCGGTGATAACTGGGTTCCGCGAAAGAGCGTTGAAATTGAAAAGAACGTGCTAGTGGCACGTGCTGCAGAGGAAAAGAACAAACGTATGGAGGTCGAGAAAGAAAAGAGGAAGATTGAACAAGAGCTTGAGACTTTGACAGTTTCACTTTTCGAAGAGGCCAACAAGATGGTGATAACAGCCAAAGAAGACGCCAAGAGGGAACAAGACATACTTCACCGGAAAAACGAACAGCTCAAGGCGCAGTTAGCTGATACAGAGGGTCTGCTAAAATCGCAACAGGAGCAGCTTGCTCAACTCAAACTTGTCATGGAACAGATGGTAACCGATCATGACGATCACAGTGGGACCGCTCCATCCTCACCTGGGTTCAGTAATCTCGACTCTCGAGATGATGATACGCAGGCTTCTGAAGGAGTCTCTCAATCTGGCGTTCTTGAATCATTCGTACCCACCTACCCGATGAATCTGCAGCATCTCATTCATCCTGTTCTACGAACCGATCTCACCGCATATGAGGATTTCCTTACCCTCATCCAAACATCCAAGAGAACGCCATCACGGGCCTCTTCAGGATCATACTCTAGCCTACCTATTCTTAGCTTTACGGGGAGCAGTGCTATTTCGGTTTCGTCGAACTCTGCGGCGTCTCTATCTACCATTGGAACGTCGGCATCTACAACGGTATCCCCCCAAACGCCCAACACGCCAGGTTCAGCTACCAGCTCTGGATCGGTAGTCTCCTCGACACCTCTACCACCCTTGAAAGAGACGAAATTTTATAAGCGAGTCTTGGCTGAGGATATCGAGCCTACGCTTCGTCTAGATATCGCGCCAGGGCTGTCCTGGCTAGCTCGACGGTCTGTCCTCAGCGCAGTGACAGAGGGAACGCTCGTTGTAGAGCCGATACCCACTAACAGCCCCTTCGCATCCATCAGCAGACCGCAGTATTATCCGTGCTCACTCTGTGGTGAAGCGCGAAAAGACGAGCCGTATTTGCGCAACTATCGCTTTAGAACAAGCGAGTCGGAATCAGCTCAGCGGTACCCTCTTTGTCAGTATTGTCTTGCGCGCGTTCGCTCTACCTGCGACTTTCTGGGGTTTCTCCGCATGGTGAAAGATGGTCACTGGCGTGCCGACAATGCCGATTCTGAGAAAATCGCCTGGGAGGAGAGTGTGAGGCTCCGTGACCAGATGTTTTGGAGTCGTATTGGAGGTGGAGTGGTACCAATTCATACCAGCCACTCTCACTCTACGGCCGGCGAGAAGACGACCCGACCGAGCCATGAAGTGATGCATGCATCCAGAGATGACACAAGAAAAGAATTTTCCGAGGCTTCCAGCGTATCCACCTCGTCGCGTACGACACTCACATCAGATGAACTGTCCAGAGAGAAGACGCCCACCCCAGGACTAGCCAGCCCGGCCCCTCCAGCTAGTGTCGAGGCTGTTGCTTTAATTGGGGACGGTGGCCACCCGCTCGAAACCGGCAACGCCGAAGCTAGCAGTCACCTACCGGGAATGGAGGTGGAGCAGGAAAAGGACCGTGGCAAACGATTATCTCTCACAATTCCGGGTGGATTTGGAAACGAGCCATCGGCATAACGGGCAGTATTTCACTTAGAGATATGTCTGTTCTCTATTCACGAAACATGCGTTAGCCCTTACGCGTCATCTTCAGACATACTTAATTACCGGGGCCAGCATTTGACCCTTTATTTGTATAACACTTAGCCACCGTGGGAGATGTGGCAACTTTCGATTAGGCACCCAGTTTTACTGTTCATCAGCATTGGACTATCATGGACAGAAACGGCGTTTTGTTTTGGGAATACCTGGGTCAACTTCGCAGAAAGGGCGGTGCAGATATATGCCCCCCTGGCTGTGGCATAGACAGATCTGGAACTGGATTTGTGAAAGGGGCCTTGGATTCACTTTGGAATGCGTGCATTTTTGGTTTGGCGAACGGGTTGGGGCATTGAACTTTGCATGGCGAACTCGGTTCGCGCCCGGCCTAGTAGTAGATGGCTGAGCAATGGCTTCATATAATAGAACGAACGAACGACTGGGGGAAATCCTGTACATACTACTCCCCCTTACATAGTCGGTAATGATATTAGGTACACACTCTGGTAACAGCTGAACTTGGTCGCGGTTTGTGTGTTGTATCTTGGCTATCGTGACGATCTTCACGGGAATATATAGTACACGTGTACATCTATGTCATAGGTAACGGCTCATCTAACGGGTTATTAGCGGTAGACTACCATAAGCCCTCCCGTTGAGCCTGTGAGTCGTTAACTAGGTATTTAGTCCGTAGATTGGGAGAGTAAGTACCGGTATGTAACTACCGACAAGTTGCGACAACGACAATCCTGTCGTACATTCATCCGTATGAGCCGGCAGCAAGCAACTCGTGTGGACCCGCTCTACCGGCACGGAATAGGTACTAACTTGGAAACTATTTGCCTCGGTATCAACCTTTGCATATGTAGTAGAGGCCGCTCTACCGTATGTAGTTGGCATACCCGTATTATCATAGGATGGGCGATAATTGAGCGTCTAGGCCGGTACAACAACTGTACAGACGTACAAACGTACCCTAGGTATACCGGTAGGTATTAACCTCGAAAAGATTGGAAGTCCTGTTCTGCACTACCGGTATTAAAGTAACGTTTTGCTCTTATTAATTTCTACGAGACACATGAAGTTGCCTACCTATATCTACCTACCGGTTTACCTACGTTACGTACAAAGTACCGTACTGGTTATTATGTAACGAAATATGTATACCTAAGAAAAAGTCCTGCGGGACCAGGTTAGGTTGTATGTACACTAGAGCCCCTTACGGTCTAGTGAATCACATAGCGTAATGGATCACCAAAAACGCTTAGTCAGCAGGAATCCTACGCTATTCGGTCCGAAAAACGAAGCTATTCACAACACCAATTTCTACTGAATTGCACGCTATTCAAGGATTGAGTCCTCCAACAGGTCTTCAACATCTATTTCAGCCGTTTCTTTGCCCTTTTTGGTGGTTTTTTCGCCCTTTTCTCCAGTCGGCGTTGCGCCTGCTGTTCGGCCTCTATACGGGCCTCCTCTATATCTTCAACAGCGTAAAAGGCCTCCTGAGGGTCCTTTTTTACGGCAACACGCCCTACCACACGCCTGGATTCAACTTCTGCCTTGGCGGAGTCGATTTGCCGTTCTTGATTGACCGTTTTCAGCGTCAACAGGTCAATGGATTTCCCGGCCTTCCTAAGCAACATACGCTGTTCGCGAGTAAGAGATATTTCCAGGTCGCGGAATTGAGATATAAGGTCTGACGAAGACTTCGGTGTGTAGAAAGACCCCTCGGGACCAGGGCTAGGGCTGGGGGTCGATTTCTTGGCTGGTGTTGAAGGACCTGGAGAGACCTCTGCCAGGGCTACGGTATAACCGACTATTTGTTCGTTTTCAAGTGGTTTCCGCCGGTTGACGGGCCAGATCCCTGATTTCCTCCAAGCTGCGGTAATAACTTCGGGTCTGATACCTTTCTTTCGGGCCACTTGGTAGCAGGAAAGAAACCGTTGTTTATAGATTGCCGCTGACCCTGGTAGATGCGCGTATTCGACCATTTGCTGACGGAAATAGGTCTTAATTACGGAAAATAGCCCTAGGTCGCAGGGTTGAATAACGTGGCTACCGTGGGCAGGTAGAAATAGCAATTTGTGACAAGGGCAGTAGTACTGGGCTTGGGACAATCACTAAGTGAGGCAGAATACTATAGTGAGGTCCATAACGTTCTATAATTCTTTATGGTCACCAAGGTTGCTGGAGGAGGGAAGGTTTTCCCTTTCTCCCCAGATCCTGGGGGACTTAAACTATACCCAAGTGCGGACCCGCTTTTCCGCACTTGTGCCCTAAACTAGTACAGTATAGTGTCTAACACATAGCTGGTGGCCCAGTAGCTGGAAGTTCTTGCATGACGCATAAAGTTACGTAACGTTATGCGACATACCTTACATCTCCCCTAACTGTTTGCAGCCACTTATGTGTCAGTACATAATAGGGCAGGTGATCTTGGGAGGTACCTAGGTACATGCCTAAGCAGAGGTACTGAAGCAGCTGGATTGACGGCAGTCAATTAAGAGCGCTACGATCGGGCCATACCCGGTGCCCTGCTAGCTACGGAGGAGAGAGGCAGAAACTAGTATCGTTACCCTGGCTGGCTTCATTTTTGCGGCTTCGCATATGACTATAAGAAGGAGGCCTTCCCCGGGTCGCTTCGCGACCTAGTAGTTAGCTGGCATGGGCGGCAGCCCTTCAATTCAATTCATTCACTCATTACAATCCACCGCTTCTTCGTAATTGCGCTTATGACTGCCCAGTTCCGGTAATTGGGTTAGTAGTTGTCCGTTCGGACCGACCCTGGTGTCGGGTCCAACGTAGTCGTCCCTTGACTTCCTTCGGTCCGACTACGTATTGGACTTCTATACCTCCTCCCTTCTCAGTCTTCCGACTTCGCTATCAGTACGGGAATGCTACGATCTGTTCGTTCCCGATTTCTGGACCTTCGATTCAACATATTCGCGGTGCCGTTACCCTGCCAAGTTACCACCCTATGGAAAATCCTATGGAAGTGCCGGATTCGCGACCCGGTCTCCTAGGTAACCACCCCCCAGTCGCCAGTGGGCCGGCTATTGCCCTAGGCAATAGCCGTGCCTATGAAGCGCCAAGAGGGTGCGTTTCAGTACAAAGGTACAAAGGTACTAAGGTACATGATGACTTGTGTACATGAGTACATGGAACAGAGGTACAAAGGTACAAGGAGACTTGAGTACAATAGTACAAGGAGACTTGGGTACAAGGGTACATGACAGTATGTAACAATGTATAAATGTCTGAAGGGGTCTGAAGGGGTTCTGAGGATGTTGAGATGACTTTATACTAACGTGACATACTTGTACGTATGACACTAGCTTCCCCTTTCTTAAAAGGCGTCCCGACTTTTTGACTAAGTACTTGTGACTAACTGGTATGTCATAGGCTGTTACCCTTCCTGAAGGGACCATCACACCTGGGGGGCTCTGCTCCTTTGAGAAGGTTTCTGGGCCTCCCCCCCAGTGCTTATAGCTGTGATCAGGTTCGACCCTCATTGAGAAAGGACCATTCAGCTGAGGGACTAGCTCCTTTGAGAAGGCTCCTGACCTCTCCCTCATTACCCTGTAAGGTGGCTGGCAAGTTCAACTTTCCTATAGGTATTCTTTTCTAAAAGGACCATTCAGCTGAGGGACTAGCTCCTTTGAGAAGGCTCCTGACCTCTCCCTCATTACCCTATAAGGTGGCTGTCAAGTTCGACTTTTATAGAAGGTAGCCACAGAGGCACAGTGTTATGTCACTCTAGGGACAGGATGCTTGACCTTACTTAAGGCAGGATGGTCTGGGCTAGGGCTGGATTGAGACTGGACTGGACTGGACTGGACTGGACTGAGACTGGACTGGACTGGACTGAGACTGAATTGGGATAGGGACTGGAAGGACTTGGACTGTCTGAAGGCTCTTGTCTGAATGTCTGAATAGGTCTGACCACTTGGCATAGTGCTTAACAACTCTCTCCTACTAGGCTTAATTGATTCCTTAGCTAGGGGCTTGAGGTCTAGCTAGGAGGGCTTGTAGGTCTGTCTGTCTTCCTAAGTCTACCTACTGGACAGGGGCTTGAGGTCTGCCAGGGTGACTTGGCTACCTAAGGCTACCTTCCTGGATAGGGGCTTGAGGTCTGCCAGGTTGGGTGAGCTCAAAGGCTAGAGAGGTCTGAGGTCTGTCTGACTTAGGAGAGGTTGGGCACTAGCCTTGGGTATATGTCTGGCTTGTCTGAATTGATTTCCTTAGTCAGGGGCTTGAGGTCTGACTAGGCTGACTTGGTCTATCCTAAGGCTACTACCTCCTGAAGCAGGGGCTCAAGGTCTGCCAGGTAGGTGAGCTCAAAGGCTGATGAGGTCTTGTCTGGATGTCTACCTCCTTGAGGTGACTAGGCTGGATGATGACTAGGGCTATACCTCCTTGAGGTGATGTACCTCTCATGAAGCTCACCACTCAATACACTCCATACTCATCAGGCTACCCAGCCAGCTAGGTCTCCCTCACTAAAGGGGCCTAAGGTGCACCTCCACCAACACTCATGTATGAACTTATCAGGCTAGGGGATTAAGGTCTAGCCATAGGTCTGATGGACCACAGATAGAGGTTCCTAACCCACTGCATGAGCATGCCTGTTGTTGGGAGCTATGACCCAACCATGAGTTCATGACTACAGGTAGAGGCTCACACAGGGGAGTGTCAAGAGAAAGGTACACCCTCACCACCACTCTCAGCAAGTATGAACTTATCAGCACTGGGGGCTTGAGGTCCAGGCATGGGTCTAATAGACCACAGATAGAGGTCCTTAACAGGGAGTCCTAGGTGATGAGCATATGGCTAGCATGGGCAGCAAGGGATGAGGTGCTGAAGAGCAGAGAGAGGTAAGATCAATTGAGGACAGTGCTATGCTTTGCCTGGATTGGTCTGAGGCTTGATCTGAAGCTTGCGAAAATTTGCGCAGAGGCAGAAAGGCTGTCTGGATTGATTTGGAGCTTGCGCAAATTTGCGCAGAGGCAAGAAGGTCTTCTGGGTTGCCTACTAGGCATGGCTGATGATTTGGATGACTGCTAAGCTTGTCTGGACTGATGGATGACTTGGTCTGAGGCAACTAGGCCTGACTGGATTGACTGATGGCTTAAGCTGATGCCCACTGGGCTGCTTGGCTGATTGACTGATTGACTGCTAGTGACTTGCCTACTTAGGCATGACTGGATTGGAGTGACAGCATGGTGAGGATAGGCATGCACTGCAGCCAGCTTCCCCTTTCTCTATGCTTGTCCTCAAGCATGAATTGTCTAGGATGAATGAACTGAAGAACTGATTGGACTTAAAGCACGAAAGGAAATAAATCAATTGCTGAAAGCATAGTTAAGTTAAAGCATATACAAACTGGGGTAACGAGAGACAGGAGGCCTAGCCTGAGGCTTGTCCTGATGTTGCGACAGCAAGGTAGCTGTAGGGCTGGCCATGGAGTGGCATGGTCTTGTATAGGCAGCGACATAGGCTTATATCAGAGGCCTCGTAGCTGGGCGGCGGCAGCATAGGCTTTCGTAGGTATCGGCGAGGTAGACTCGTGTGAATCGGTACGTCGCGGCCATACGACAGCATGGGCTTAGCTACGAAGTGATGTAGGCTTGTATCGAGCCGATGAGGCCATGCAACAGCAACGTGGGATGGGCGACAGGGCTATGCATGATAGCATAGGCTTTCGTAGGTATCGGCATGTCGCGGCCATGTGATGATAACATGGGCTTGATCGGGACAATGAGGCCATGCAATAGCGACAGAAGTAGGTCAGCACACTCATGCAATAGCAATATGGACTTAGCTAGAGATGGCATGGTCAAACATGCGACTTGATGCGATGTGAATATTCGTGGCGATATGGGTTCGATCACGGCTATGGCGACTGCATAGGCTTGTATGAAGATCGAGGCTATGCGATAGCAGCATAGGCTTGGTCGGAGCGACAAGGCCATGTGAAAGCAACATGGGCTTAATTGAAGGTGTCGGTACGACGAAATGGAGGTGTCGCGGCCATGGCAATTGCATGGGCTTGAACGGATTGGCGCGATAGACTTACATGAATCGGCACGTCGCGGCCATGCGATACCATGGGCTCAGTCGAAGGTGTCGATATGACGGGATAGAGGCATCGCGGCCATGGCAACTACATGGACTTGACTGGGACGATAACGAGAGTTGGAGTAGTGGTAGGAGTTGGGGTTCGACGCGATGACTATGCAAAGTAGTATGGACGAGAGAGGGTTGACGATGAGAGAAGGTCGACAACAAGAGAGGGTTGACAACGAGAGAGGGTTGACAATGAGAGAGAGTTGACAACGAGAGAGGGTCGATAATGACGAGAAAGACAGCAGCACTAAGAAAGACGGCAGCATCGAAGGAGGTAACGATGCGAAAGAGGCAACGATGCGAGAAGAGAGACGATGCGGAAGAAAGGCATCGTGGAAGAAAGGCAATGCGAAGAGAAAAGCAATGCGAAGAGATGAGAGGCATCGCGAAGGAGAGTCGATATGAGAGATGAGAGACATCGCGGGAAACGATAGCATCACGGAAGATGATGGTATTGCAAAGGCAATGACATCTTGATGGGTGATGGTATCTCGCAAAGCAGCATCATCACGAGAGATGATAGGCTAAGCGGTAATGCAGATTGCGAGGCAATGTAGACTGAGAGGTATCTCGAGAGATAAAAGAGGTTGTACGAGACAATGCATTGCGAGAGACGAAAGGCATCGCGAAAGTCGGATGACATTGCGAAGCGAGTGGCATGCCTCAAAAATAATAAGATCAAGGACGGCGAGATCAAGGACGGTAGCAGTGATGGCAGCATCAGAGGCCATAGTATATATGAAATGTCAAGGACATGTTGATGGCTAAAGAACCAGCAACGCCGAAGTGAATCTTCTGATGAAGATACATATGCTGGGCCACACGAAGCAACGCTATCGGTTGACATATTGCAGTGACAATGATCTTGTTGGTAGTATGTCATGTAGACAGCGTCATAGTAGAGGTAGTAGCATCGAGGGACGCAGTAGCATCGAGAGGGGCAGTAATGCGAGAGAGGCAGTGATGCGAGAGAGACATCGATGCATTGCAAGGCGAGAGGTGGCACAGCAGGCGATAAGCATCGCAAGAGGCGAGAGGCATTGCGAGAGGCAATTAGGGCATCGCGAGAGGTAGCAGCATCGAGGAGAGGCAATGGCATCGAGGAGAGATAGCGATGCGAGAGAGGCAGTGATGTGGGAGAGGCGGCAGTATCAAGAGAGGCGGTGGCATCAAGATACAGACAATTAGGTCAAGTTAACAGGGTCAGGGTTGACAAAGCCGGTACAACATCAAGCTAAAGTAACGTCAAGCAGTATAGACTTGAGTCAACCCGAATTCGATCGCATTATGTTGACGGTATGATTGATTCGGGATTTGATGCGATGTCAAGGGGCGGCAATGTGAGAGGCGGTATGTAAAGCCAGCAACACCGGAGTTAGCGACCACGATAGCACACGATGATAGTGACGAAGCCACAATTAGGTGTAGATAGCGTTGCCGTGAAACGGTATCGAAGGAGGCAGTGGTATCGATGTCGGCGAATGACATTGTGAGAAGCGAGTGGCATGGTATCGCGAGAGGCGAGTGACATAGCATCACGAAAGGCGGGTGACATAGTATCGCGAGAAGAAATGTATCATGATGGGGAGACAATGCGGACTAGGAGGCGGTGCAGTTCGAGAGAGGCAGCAGCATCGCGAGGGGTAGCGACACCAAGAGAGGCAGTGGTGGTGATAACCTCGATGAGAGAAATAATAATCGGTTACAAGTGCCTTCTTGGTTGATGCTGAGGTAGAAGGCAGCGTCAAGCTGAAGGGTAGCGTCAAGCTATGGCTTTTTGGATGATGCGAGTTTTTTGGATCATTATCTTCTGATCGGATCTTGTATAGTGCCCTGAGGTTCGACAGCGTAGAACTGCAGCAGCATCAAAGGCAACGACCACAGCAGTGATGTCAAGATAGAGGCGATGTCAAGGATAACAGTAACATCAAAGACGGCGAGTTCCCAGTTACGGTCCCTCCTTTGTAGGCACGGTCTCCGTGACGATATGTGTGGCCATATTGGAATGGGCTTAAAAAGGATGACGGCCATCTCGATATGGGCTTACACAATATAATTGCGGTAATAATAGAGAGTCCAGCTTGCTTGGGGACTTCCGGAGTGTCTCCAAGTTACCAGAAGGCTTCTGATGTTACCGGCGAGCTTTTGGTTAGGTAGTGGGCTCTCGGTTTTCCAGAATTCTCTAGAAAGCTGCCAGCCTTGCCGGAGGTGTCCGGCCTTGCCAGAGGGCTTTTGACAGCTCTCGGGTTTGCCTGGAAGTGTCCGGCTTGCCAAGTGACGTTTAGTGGCTTCCGGGCTTATCATAAGATTTACCAGAGGGTGTTCGGCTTGTTAGAAAGTGTTCGGCCGTGTTAGGAGGCTTCTGACCATGCAAAAAAGGCTTCCGGCTTTTAAAATGCATCCGACTGTGCTGGAATGTATCCAAGGTATGTATGTCACAGGAGATGTCTGGTTTATTAGAGGCCTTCTTGACTAGTTATTCGGGCAGCGTCACACGTAACTCGAGCGGTGCGAGAGTATTCGAGGGGTGCGAGTGTGTCGGGTAACGACGTGAGTGCGTCGAGCGGCGGCGCGAGTGTGTCGGGCGGCGGCGCGAGTGTGTCAGGCGACTTTGGGTGATAGGGAGACCTTTACCGGTCGGAAAATACACCTTTTTGATCGCCTTGATCTCACGAACACGGTGGCGCAATCCGTTTCTTCATATCTCGAATTCTGACCGAAATATCGCGAGAAATAAGGGGATGACCCAGGCGATAGTATTCCGGGCGCGCGACGATTTTCCGGGCACGCGAGGGTATTCCGGGTGCGATAATGAATTTCGGGCTGGTACGAGTCGGCGTACAGGTTGTACGTACGGATTGATTCAAGGTGTCGGACAGAGGAGGCGTCGGACGGAGCTGTGCTTCGACGGGAAGGTCGAACAAGGTTGAAATTCGACGGGTAAGTGTCGGACGAGGTTGTAGTTCAACGAGGAAGCGTCGGACGAAAAAGCGTCGGACGAAGAAGCATCGGACGAGGAAGCGTCGGACGGAGTAGATGTCGGACAGATTGGAGATGTCGGACGGATTGGATTCAAGGCGTCGGACAGATTAAAGTTGTCGGACGGATGAAGTTGTAGGGCGTCGGACGAAGTGATAGTACATCGGACAGAGTTTGTAATGCGTCGAATGGAGTGTAATTCAACGAGAGATCGTCGGACGGAATTGCAGAAATGCGTCCAGGCTTGTCCGGGCTTGCTGAGTGTGTCTGACCCTACCAGTGGGCACTAGAAGGCACTGGAGGACCTTCGACTTGCCCAGATATATTCAGGATTGTCAAGGTGTGTCCGGAGTTGCCAGGTGACGTCCGGCTTATCATAGGATTGCCGATCATCTTTCGGCTTAACGTGATGAATTCAACGGTGCAATCCGTTTCTTCATAGCTCAGATATTAATCGAAGTATCCTGGGAAATAAGTCGATAACTCGGGCATGGCGAGGATTTCCAGTCGCGAGAGTGGTCTAAACCAGGAGAGCAGCCTGAACGGACCGTGAGGCAGTCTGGGCTATACAGGCTGTTTGGGCAGACTGTGAGGGCAGTTTGGGCTGCGTGAGCAGTCTAAACGGACTGTGAGATAGTCCAGACAGACTATAGGACAGTCTGAGCCTAAAGGGCTATCTGGGCAGACCGCGGAAGTAGTATGAGTCGAGACTGAGGCTTTCAGAAAGACGAATGATTGCTTAGAGCTTCCGGATGATGCAGTATCGAGACTTGCTAATAGCTCCAGGAATTGTGCAAGCAAATAACTGACTGGATAGTACTTCTGCGATGGTAATCGCTTCGCTCAGGGACTAGGGATGGTTCAGGGAAGGAGAGTTGCCCACTTGGGTGATAACGATGAATTGAGCTAGGCTACTGATCAACGCGTGAAGCAAAGTGCAACCCAGCGAAATGCAGGTAGGCAGCGGACTACATAGATTAGCTAGTCGTGCTGGTCTTGGGATTCCCGTGTCGGGCTTGGGATTCCAGTGTCGGCTAGGGATTCCAGTATCGAGCCTGGGATTCCAGCGTCAGGTCTGGGATTCCAGTGTCGGGCCTGGGATTCCAATGTCAGGCCTGGACAATTGAGCAGAACTAGGTGAGGGTAAAGAATTATATGTGACAAGGGCAGTAGTACTGGGCTTGGGACAATCACTAAGTGAGGCAGAATACTATAGTGAGGTCCATAACGTTCTATAATTCTTTATGGTCACCAAGGTTGCTGGAGGAGGGAAGGTTTTCCCTTTCTCCCCAGATCCTGGGGGACTTAAACTATACCCAAGTGCGGACCCGCTTTTCCGCACTTGTGCCCTAAACTAGTACAGTATAGTGTCTAACACATAGCTGGTGGCCCAGTAGCTGGAAGTTCTTGCATGACGCATAAAGTTACGTAACGTTATGCGACATACCTTACATCTCCCCTAACTGTTTGCAGCCACTTATGTGTCAGTACATAATAGGGCAGGTGATCTTGGGAGGTACCTAGGTACATGCCTAAGCAGAGGTACAAAGGTACAAAGGTACTAAGGTACATGATGACTTGTGTACATGAGTACATGGAACAGAGGTACAAAGGTACAAGGAGACTTGAGTACAATAGTACAAGGAGACTTGGGTACAAGGGTACATGACAGTATGTAACAATGTATAAATGTCTGAAGGGGTCTGAAGGGGTTCTGAGGATGTTGAGATGACTTTATACTAACGTGACATACTTGTACGTATGACACTATCGCAGCTAAAAGCCTGTCTTCTTGGCTCTCCATAGTGGTATTTTATGTAGGTCGTTGTTGTGGTGGTGGTTGTTGAAGAAGGAAGAAAGTGAAGAAATTGGGTGGTGTGCGGGGTATTCGGGTGATTCATTTGCTTATGTAATCCGTTTGGTGGGGGGGGGCTCTAGTTGTAGGTATATTACATGAGCTAATAATAAGACTTGCCAATAATTGCCTACCTGATGTGTGTGTGGCGCGCTCGGGGTGGAGAAGAACGACTTGAAGTTGTTTCGGACGTACGGTGACCTTATTAACGGTGGGCTGGATCCCGAGCTTACAATGGCTTTGTTTCGGAGGTGACAGGTTGATAGCGATTATGCCGTCACTTTCTTATATTTAGGTGTACTGTTATGCGGGCTCAATCTGGGGCCGCCGGGTTGGTCTTACTGGGAGAACGAAGAAAAGAAGACGACGGAACGAGGTTTGGCGTCAGCTGTTAGTGCTGATGATCTGGCACCATGGACGGGACTTGAGTGGGTATGGAGTCGGTCTGTGCTTATAGTGCCTGCGCTATGCCCACGCTACAAACGACGGTTGGAGGGTATAGCTTACGCTTCTTAAGGCAAGTAGGTTGGTACTCTGTTAGAAGAAGGACTGATTGTGTGCCTACGCTACCAAGAAGACGGCGTTTTTCGACATGGTCGAGTTTTGGTCTCCATTGGTCGCGGATAGGGAGCCAAGGTTTCAGAAGCTGGGTTGGTATCTGTTGTCGAACCGAAAGGAGGTAGGCTGGCCGAGGCGACGTTGTCTTCCAGGCACATACCTACATAATTGGGCGCGCTGAGGAGCTGCGGCGCACGGGATAATTCCCCGGGCATAGTGGCCACACAATTAGAGCAACTGTGTATGTCAAACTGGCGAGTAGGCAGGCTTGTTGTCTTCAACAGAGAGGTTGAAACGGGCTCTCTGCCTGCTCTTATTTGGACTGCTTTGTCGTCTCGGCCGTCTAGCTTCGGTATATACACCACCTACTGCCGCACTACCGTTACATTTAGGGCCTACACTACATTTATAGAATGCGCCGGCACATCCCCAGACACTAACTGGGTAGTCTTCCCACGGGCAGGCAGTAGGCAGGCACACCTATACATAGTGAAGGGAGGGCATATCAACCAACATACGGCGATTCGATGCCGTCGGCAACAAAGATGCGGGGCGCATGGCTCTCGGGGCAGGCAATGCAATGCAGTTCGCTACAAACGTACGGTTGATTCAAAGGCGGGTAAGCGGACAGGTAGCAGTGGTGGCAGTGTGGTAATGTAGGACTCCCGTATCTCAACTCAAGTACGGACTGCCTAGGTACGCCGTACATTTGCGCTCATATTACTGGCGGCGCGTGCTTCGCCGACGAGCTGGAAGCACTTCCTCCTGGCGCGCAAAGCAGGACATGTGCCCTCAATGCATGTCATCGCTGACACGTACGCTAGATAGAGACCTACAAAGTACGGACGTATTTCGCACACCTCGAGGGAATCGTCTACATGCCGTACTTCTGGCACTTGGCACAAGGGGCGTCTTACGTAATAACATCATTGCGACGGTAACCCGGTGTGCGTTTGTATGCCTTTTAATTAGTGAGTTGCGCGGCTGAGGGTTGAACGAAAATGACGGCTTTCACAACTCCTGCAAGAATTTTGGCCACGCTGTCTTCGTTCTCGGTTGTCTTATTAGTCTATATTTACCCGGGCAGAAAGCGATGGTGATAGGTGATCTTTCTTACTATTTATCTCTGTACGGATCTGTACTTGTAAAATACAAAGTCCGGTGGTATGTAGTCCGTACGAAGATTTGCAAATGTCAGTGTACAATGTACCAACTTGAACTTGCCTGCTGTGTCTGCATGCCATGTCCCGTGGCTCATGCGGTGCACAAGCGTCGACCTACATGCTCGTACATCGCGGCGCATACGTACAGTAAAAGGTCCCTAAGGCGACGAATCTCGCGCGACATAAGAATCCCTTTGAGGGCATCTCGTTGCTTAAGGTTATTATCACATCCGTTGTTATCGATCCTAGGTACATAGAATTCTTACTAAGTGCATATTGTGGGTGGTATGGCTAGGTACCTAGTTATCTCTTTGGCTGCTCGAAGACACCAACTCGGTCACTTGCTTTACATTACCACTCCGTCAGTTACCGAGTTGGTGTCTTCGGGCAGCCAAAGAGATGCTGCTGGACGGGAAGGGAGAAGAGCCTAAGGCGACAGTTAAGAGTCGGAGAATTTCCCCTCTCTTTTCTGATGACGTCTAGGCCATCATATACTGTAGATACGGTGCAAACAAAGTTGATATTTACGGAATTTACCTTGAATTCTGCCTTGAATACCCACTACTGGTACACTAATTATTTGCCGTGTCCCTACATAATGTACGGACATACGAAGTACATACGAAGTAATTACGGGCGCCATGAACTAGCGCACATAAGCAGTACACCTGGCTAAAGAGCGCATTGGTACCTAGTGGTGCTAGGTAGTGCCATCAAGCGTCAGTGCGTACCTCACTACGGACCGCCTAGCGCCTGGTGGGTTAGGTGCACATGGGCACGCTAGGAGGGAGGCAGTTAGCGGATCATTCACTAATACCTCCAGTACAAGGTACCTACCTACGAAGTACCTAAGCGGGTATTTCACCATGTAGGTACACTACCTGCACTACCGTGCCTGTACTCGGGCATGGCCAGTTCCCATCCCCATCCTCAGGTCCTGCTCAGGTACGAATCGACCGTGTCTCACCTCTCCTTGCTACGAACTCTTTCCGCCTCTCGCCTTTTCTTGTCTGACAATGTCAGCCATCCTTGAACCCACGAGGCCTCGAGACATGTTCTCCATCCGTCAAGGTCCATTCATTGAGCCGGATCCACTCGCCCGACGACCCATGATGCATCATCCCACGGGCCACAGCCTGGCATCAGAACACCCAGTGTGCAGTGATCCGTAGGTGCCAGAGTCCTATTTCAGTATAGCCAAGGCGATCGAGCTCCTGGCGGCTGGTAACCCCTGTGCTCATCGTCTGATGTTTGGTCAGGCCAAGCCAGCCGGGAATTTCTGCTCTCGCTTTTTCTCTCCCAGCACACACATTTTCTTTACTTCATTCGACGTCCCCCCTGTGCGCGTTGGTTGGCTGCCCCAAGCCGAGCATCTCGTGCCTGGCCAGTTGCGCGTCGTCAATCAATTCCCATGCCAATAAATGCAACTGTCAAGTTACATGTGCTTGCTCCCTCTGCCTCGCCAGCCTACACTATCTAGGTAGATCGAGCGACTGATCCCAGCTGCCCACACTAACAAGACACTGGACAGAGCTGTGAATACTTAGGCGAGGTAGGTTACCAATACGTCGACGGCTGGGGCATTGCTATGTGTATCTACATCATTTCACGACCTGGTTTCTTGCGCTGCCCCGTCTAGGCGTTTCTATCGGTAGGAGTGAAAAAGGAAGACTGGGCAAGTTAACAAGCACGCTTGAAAAGGGGAATAGGAGGGACTCGAAGGGCAAGCAACTGTTCCACAACATACCTACCACGATACCGCTCACGATCAGAAGCCACTTGGCAGCCCCTCCATCGCGGCTACTGGTGCTGATGCTACATGGTTAGCACGAGAGCAATTCCAATCGTTTCGGTGCTCGGCAGATTGCTCTTAGTCAGAATACGGTACTTATACATACCTCCCAAGGTAGTATAAGTAGATGCCCGCTGGCGCTGTGCCTATGGTGTACAGGGGTCAGAACTGCCCGCCTGCCTACATCGTTGCCGGGAATCTGCATTTCCTTCACGGCAACCTTAATTCAGCCTGAGCCGCTGCGGTGGAAACAAACCTATTTCCCGTGCGACTTACTCTAGCTAATTATTTGACGAGACCATCTGCCGAGTGGACCTTCTGTGTTGCAGCGCATAACACCACAGGCGTCTTGCGGGCTACCGCTTCAATTCGCGAGCATGTCTGCCAACTTCGATAACGCCCGCTCGATGAATGCTACTTCTCCATATATGCCTCTGTCGCCTTCCATGTCCGTCACTCCGACTGCTGTTGCTGCCGCCGTACCGCCGCCGCCACCCGTGAAGCGCCGCGCGCCAATCGCCTGCCGAAGGTATGGACTCCATGCTGTCAATTTTACAGTTTGCCTCAATTTCGTCTTCAACTACTAGTACAAATGTGTCCGCTTATTAATCCTTCGTCTTAGATGCCGCCGTCTGCGTAGCAAGTGTATCCACGACAAGTCCGCGCCTTGCAAAGCTTGTAAAGAGGCCGGCGTGCCGGAGGAATGGTAACCACTTCCATCTGGCGCTCACCAATGTGAGAAAGTACAGCTTGCCCGGCAGCACTGACAGACTCATAGTGCGTTTCCAAATCGAGGAGATATCGACCAAGATCGTTCGTTCCGCCATCCTCGGCAGCGGGCTGATAGGAAAAACAAACTTGACTTTGTTAAGGTGAAGAGGGAGCCAACCGCAGTTGCTAGTCTAGGCATTGACGCTTTCTCCAACTATCGGCCACCAAAGCTGACGAATGAATGGGATCTTCTGCCTGAAATGGACATAATAGTTGACGGCATTCATACCTTTATCCGTCACTTTTATCAGGTCGGATTCATTCCAAAGAAATTATTCATTAGCAGTCTGAAAGAAAACACCGAGTCCGTCAGCGTCTTCCTTTTGCTCAGCATATTGTGCATCAGCGCTAGATTCAACAAATATTTCATCAAGGCGTATGGGGATGGGCTCAAGGCTGCTGACGAGTTTATGCAAAAGGCACAACGACTCGCCATTAATGAAATTTATCTGGAGCCCACATTGGAAAGATGCCAGGCATTCTACCTACTCAGCATTGCTGAGCAAGGGTCAGGCAAATCAAATACAAGCTATGTAGGTTTTGCCCGGTTTCAAGGGGCTTTCTGAATCTTCCCACTGATGCCTTGCAAAGATCAGCGCAGGTATAGCTTTCAGGATGGCGGCCCTCATGCGACTTCATCGCGAAGAGGCCTACAGCCCCATTACAAACAAAGCCAACATCGTACAACGGATACGAGCAGAGGCGGCAAGACGCACCTTTGTGAGTGAACCCACAAAATTCGATTTTCACCAAGGCGCATCTGGGTCGTGACCTGAGTGCTCCTTGGCCCTGTTATCTTCCGTTTTACGTCGAGAGTGCTAATAGACCATCTATTCACCCATAGTGGATGCTACACAGTAAGTAGAGCTCCTCCGTGCAAGGACCACCACCCACCTAACCATGAATAAACTAGGTCAAGATAATTTGCATTCCGGGCCATATAAACCGGTATCCTTGGGACCTAGCGATATTACTGCTTTACTGCCTTGTGATGAAGCGGACTTTGAGGCGGGGAAAATACCTGAGAAACGGGCTGCGCTTGAGGGTACACCCCCGGCCATCGCCGATCCTAGTCTATGTTCTCTCCGACCACGACCTTTACTTGCTTCCCTTATGCAGGCGCACAACTTTTGGGGCATAATCGCGCGTCGAATTCTACACAACGAAAAGGACTGGCGCCCACAAGACGAAGACAGTGAATTTGCCAAGTTGAATCGCCGACTGAGGGATTGGGAAAGAGACTTGCCCTCGGAACATGCGTTTGGGAGGGTATTACTCGGTGGCTACAGATTTTACGAGGAAGATTTGGTGAGTCACGAAAGGACACAATAAAATCTGACCATACGACTTACCTATTTCAGGCTTATCTAAGTCTAACGGGTTGTGTGCGCCTTTGCCATATCGTCCTGCGCAAGGTGTACCTGGGCGAGTGAGTTTTCACGATGATTCAAATAGCCATTCCTCAACATTGACTGATTCTTGCTAGGATGATACGTCATGCTCAAGGGGACCCATCAAATCCGGAGACTAGGTTCTACCAGGACATGGCTAACGACTTGTTTTGCAACGTTCGAGTACTATACGAGCAGATCGACGCACATTTCGACCAAGGTGCACCAATCGAGAGTCTGGGCTCACAAATGGCTGTGAGTGACATTTAAGTAGGGTAGTTGTGAATTTCGCCTTCTCGCTGACAACACAATCCAGGCCTTCATCATATATAGTTGCGGTTTATTAGCTTCCTACCTGGTCAAATTTCCCCAGCGTGAGTGCTTCCCCTGCCAGGGTAGACGGAAATCAGTAACACTGACTAATCTTGGACAGTGGACGCCCAGCATGTAGGTAACGATCTACAAGCAGCACAAGCTGAGGGTCGTACGATCTACGCGCGGAGTCTCGGTATCCTCAGGGCATATTCCCACACATGGCCGCTTGCCAATGCTTGGGCTAATGGCCTCGAAAAGTGGTTCAAAGATCAGAACCCGAAAAAGATTTCATTCCAGTCTGGCACAATGACAGATGGTGTAAGTGACTCTTGAATTACGGAACCAAACTACGTGATAATGCCGACGAGCTCCGGTAACTAACTTGATACCTGAACTAGATCGAGGAGCCTCAGCCATATGCTCTAAGCGCCGTACACCCTCGTCTGAATGCCCCTGGTTTCCGTGGGACGCCTTCAATAAAGAAGTTCCATACGTCACGATCCACGACACCTTCAGCAGCAGACCATCTGCAAAACACGGCCAAGAGGGGAACTATAGGCGAACCTCCACACCTCGCGCCATTACAACACACATCGAGCGGCTGCAGCGAACCTGTGTGTCTGCCGCCTCTCTCGCAGACGGAATACGTGGCGTCATCACAGTCTAACCCATCACAACCCGATGCGCCATCATACGCGCACCCTGCCGTAACCCAAGTGACCATGGCCCATGCGCATCAACTTTATCATTCTCCTCAACCTTCACCTCCGCAACAACCACCGCCGCCACCTCCACCAACCAGTCACACGCATACTCATTTACGGTCCCAACCACAGCCCCAACCCCAGCCCCAGCTTCAAGCTCAGCCTCAACAGCCTTACGTAGCCCAACCGTACGCACAACCCTCGGGCCTAGCCATGTTGATCCAGGCATCAGCATCCACTCTGTCGCCTTCCACACCACCAATGGAGGCATATGCTGCCACGTATTATGGTGACTACAGCAATATGACACTCAACGACGGGTTTGACTCAAACCTGCAGATAATGGTCGACGGTGGCGCACGCTGGACTGCTATCGATGCCACCACGGCCATATATAGTCCGTATGGACCCATTGGTTCAGGGATGTGATGAAGTGCGTTGGGATTGTGAAGGATATTCTTCCGCTCCCATTTCCGACATCAGCATATGGACGGATACTGTCGCAGGGCACGTCATAACGCGTCCGCTCATTGCACAAATGCAAGCGAGGAGAATGTATAGAAAGGAAAAGAGACCAAAAGCACGGACGCAAGAAGAGTCGACGCTTACATACCTTTCAGGCGTCCCTCTCACGACCGACAAAGTCTGGATAAACAGCAACACAAACTAGCTATACGCCAGCTTCCATCTTATACTTCCCTTCCGGCATACAAAAACCTTATATGGTTCAGATATATACACATCGGTGCTCTATCTACTTGCCATCCTTCCCTCGTGTCTTGATTGATTACCTGTTGATACACTTATATATCCACATATCCATACCAGCTTTTCTCTCTATACTATATATCCTCGCGGAAAAAGCTCGTCATATCGATATCAATCTACTTGCGGTTATTCCTTATTATATTTCAAGAGTCTATTCTTTCTGCGTGGTGGAGGGTTGGAGGGTCGAGGGCGACAATGGCTACACATTATACTAAAAGCTGTCGGAGCAGGACAGGAAATGAGCGTTCTAGCGGGCGCTTATCACCTTTATTTTCTGGTCAGTTGTGCATTCGATCTGCTTCTGCTTTACAGACTGTTGGCGCTCTCTCTAGATAGACAGATTGGTTTTTGAAGATTTATTATAATACCACGGACGTAGCTTGTTTGACCTCTTCTTTGCTTCGCTGGATTTGTGTCGACTTGGCTGAAATGTGACCGGGCTTCTTACTGAGATGGTGCGGTGTATGTATCTCGTCCTATACGCGTACGTAACTGAGGACTGTGTAGGTATGTCCATCTCCAGGAAAGACCGGATTCCTCGCTAGGTGGGCGAGCGAGGTGACATGTCATATTTCAACTCCCGCTGAATGAATGTCTCGGTATGGAACTGCATACAGACAGTTACACCCGCGAACTCCCGGAAGGAGACCGCGGAGATGTTGTGCGCTACCCTACCTGACTCCGGACTTAGGTGAACTTCGTATTAGCTATCAACTATCACCCTTTTCTTTTTCTTTTGTTTCGGTTCGGTTCGGTTCGTTCCGGTTTGCTCTGTATCGAACTGTTTGGGAAATCTTTTTTTCCTTTTTGCGTTGTGTACTTATTGTGAGTGATCGTTTTGGTCGTGACTCGATCGCATGTTTTGCTCATTCAAGATACCTACCTAGATAGTATGTCCGAAAGTGCACGTCGACAGGCATAACACCTACACAGAAAAAAAATGTAATGTAAACACTCGCGTCCCGGCGCCCTTACACCACTCCACACGACCCAACCACTGAAGATATCCGCAACAAAGACCAAGAATAGATACCCTACGTAATACGAGATCGCGATAGTCAACAACCCCCCTTTTTCTTTTTACGCTCTGCCTACCTACCTATTTGCTTTTCCCCCGCATTCCCGAAGCGAGATGAGATGAACGAGATCTAGGTTACCTTGTATAATGTAGTGTAGTGTAGATTTCTAGCATATGACGACGGACGGCCATTCTACGATCTCGAAATAGTCCCGTTCGTGTCGAGATCGTTCTCGATGTCAAATATCTACGCCGGGACTGGGTACAAGTGTCGAGATAACGGTACCTACCAGGTTTTGTAGGTAGAACCACCCATTGTCTTGTCTATACATCACCTTAGTCTTTCCTGCACTGCTGGTTGGCTGGTCGCGTACGCCATAGGGGAGGCTCTATAACATCCTCGGGTTCGATATCTATGGATCACACGGCTAAGCACGCAGCACATTCAACCCGGGTCTAGGCTATTGGTGATAAGGGGTAGACTGGGCTTCTATTTTGTTTTTATATCAGCAACTAGTCTACCGATGTGCAGTGCCTGTGCGAGACGGGGCGAGGCGAGGCGAGTGGGCAACGCAAGACGTTAGCTCCGAACCAGTCTAATCAAACTGCCTCCAACCATTCAGCAGAGGCGGCTCGTCCCAATTTCAATAAAACCGGCCCCAAGCGCAAACGCTCAGTTGACTCGCCCCTCCAAACTGACATCCCCAAACCCCGTATTCATTCCAGGCGAGGCAATTACTGTCGTCGGGTTGGGGTTGTCTGTTCACTTGAACAGACTGTCGTCCGCCGCATGAGGCATATGCCGGTCCTCTCTTCCGCGCTGGGGACCCTTTTCTCGGCTCCGGTACTCGTTCTTACATGACTTCGTGGCCCCGATCGATACGAAGGGGGGCGTACATGACGTATTCTACTCTTTAAGACATATCTCCAGGCTGTTTCTGCTTTCAAAACCGGATCGAAACTCAGCAAAAGGGATACATGGGCGATGCGAAGACACGGCGTGTGAAGGTCTCAGGGGTTCTGTGATATCGGGGACGTTGGATTACTAAGGCAGTGAAAGGGAATCTATATACACGTGTCTTGTTTGAAGGGCGGTAATAGCTGGGCTGGGGTGCTGGGAGGGGGACGGGTTAGCGGGGAAGGGGGTATTGCTGGGTTTTCTTCCAACTTTGGCATGCATGTATACGCCTGGATTGGTCAGGCTCGCACGTCGGGAGAAGTTTTGTGTCGTGACGCATGGCAGGGCAGGGCAGGGCAGGGCATTTTCGGGGAAAGACGGAAATGCTCGGTTTGTCATGTGCTTTCATGTCTGCTGCATCACCGAAAAGCTACCGCCAAGCTGGCGCTTGACCTGCTCACGAGCCCACCGAGCAGTTTCGATCGTTCGCAGCTGGAACTCGCGGTTGCTCTTCGTCTCTTTAATCATGGCGCTGAGCCAATCCTGCCGAAAGGCGTCGGCGAGTTCCCCGTTGGGATACGCATCAGCCAGATCACTATGTGTTCATTAGTACGTTGACGGCGAGACAGCTTGAAATCACATACCCTATGACACCCATGGCAGATCGCATCAATGACTCGCTCCTGTTCATATCTTGGGCGATGATGTTAAGCAATTGGAATATCGACTGGACATAGGGTTGAAGCGCTTGGGCTTTTGTTTATTGTCAGCAAGAATCACGCCACGACCATGTCTCATGCAGAAACTTACTCTTGTTGCTGTATTTCATAGCACCGATGATGCCGCCCCAGGCATCCATGATTCCCTCTCGTAGAGAAATGACATAGTCGTACATTTCGTATGAGCCATCAGGCGCGGCAGTAACCGCAGCGGCTTGCTGAAGAACTTGTGCAACAACAGACAGGTATGTCTCGAAATGACCACCAATAGCACTCGCAATGTCGCCGAAGCATTGCAAAATAGCGGGCTTGAACTGGTTAGACAGCGTAGCGCTCTGTGAAAACGTTAGTTATGGGCATGGCACGTGGATATTTAGAGAGACAAACCCTGAGATTATTAAGCAGGTGGTTCATGAAGCTATCGCAAAACGGTTGACTGCGTTCACCCATCGAACGGGTGATATCGCTAACCAAGCCAATGGCCATGGAGCAGACACTGGGCTCTTCTTGGTTGCTCAGGGCATTGTAAAGATAGGGGGAAAACGCCTCCATGTACTTGAAGAAATCCTCTTCGATGGCATTCGCGAGGCCACTGATGGTAGAAAAAATTGCCTCGGGCACGCTAGATTTAGGGCCGACGGTGTTTAGAATCTGCAGATCCACCTGCATGATTCGATCACCCTGAGGCGCAATCTCCTTCTCCAATCGCTGTATAATAGCTTGAAGCACCGTGCTTAGACTTGTCTGCATCTCTTCTAAGGCGATCTTGTCCTCAATGCTGACAACCTGGCTTTGCAAAGGGATAGTCTCTTCCAGACGCTTAATGATTACATCGGAGAGCTGGGCAACAGCCGGGAAGCTATCCGTTGCGGCATGCTGAACAAAGGCACTGAGAACCTCATATGATGTGGTACGGACGGTAGTTTCGGCACCAGCTTGGGAGGTCACTTCGAGGAGAGTCTGAACACTCTGGTTGAAATGAGGCGTTATGGGGTTTGATGTGGCTTCGAAGTCGCCCGAGAAGCGCTCAGCCAAGTTCATGAGTGCCCAGCAGCAAGAGGCGGCCATCTTTGAGTTGTGGACGCCAGCAAACAGAGACCGAATTAGAGGGTCCAGATGCGTGTTAGGATCAATAGCCTCCGAGCAAGACTCCGTGATCCGGCCCAGAGCGTATGCTGTTGAGTCCTTGACGAAGATTGAACTGTCTTCCATCATATTGATGAGGATAGGTAAAGCCTGCTTTACAATAGGCTCTAGGGTCTTCTCTTCTGGCCCTTCCATGATAGCACCAAAGGCAGCCACGGCAGCTTCGCGATAGTGCCAGTCCTCGGAACGCAGGTGTTGCTCAACAAACTGCAGAACGGGCGGGACAATGTTGGGGCCCACCGCCTGGGAATATAATTGGAGACACTGGTATGCAGCGCGGGACAGGTTATATTCGTCGTCGGTGGCATCCTCATCTTGTTTGGTAAGGAGAGTCAATAACTGAGGAACGACTTCCCCTGTGGCCACACGCGCAAAGTTGTAGAAGGGTCGCATCTGTTCGGTGTTGTCGACCTGATTCAATCCATGGTTAGCCTGCTGCCGCCACGGGACTTGAGCGATATTGTGACGTACTTGAGAATTATCCTCTTCAATGTTGATCTCTTCCTCGCACACGGTGCTCCAGAATTCCACGGCAAGTTTCGCGACATCCTCATCTTCATTCTTCATACCGAGGATTGTCAAGCCAAACAATGCCTTCTCCATGTAAAAGCGCATGTTCTCGTAGTAGAGACCCATGATACGGTTCAAACATCCAAATGCACCCTGCTGTATCCGCGAATCCTCGGCCTGCGTTGCCTCGCAAACAACCTGCATGATGTAATTCCGCTCGCCCTCGTGCTTAAAGTTATTACCCACAAACTCCAGGGAGTCGCCGAGCGCATATATAGCTGACAGGCGGATCTCTGTGTTTGTCTCCTCTTTACGAGCGCCTTGTACCACGGCCGTCAAGATGGCGTTCGAGTGAGCGACGAGGGCGGCTCTCAACTCGGCATCTTGACTGTCGCAGATGTATCCGATACACGTCAAGGAAGCCTGCTTCTGATGAGTAGCGCCAGTGCTGACGTTTTGTACTAACGTGTTCATGAGCTCGGGCCATTGGTCTCTGGGGAGTTCAAGAGAGGCGATAGAGGCGATGACCTGGGCGGAAGCGTTGCCGGCCTGAGTGTTACTCGAAGATAAAGTCTGCAGGGCAAGGGCCTTGACCCGGCTCTTGGTGTCTGAATCTGTCTGCTGCAGCCATTTGGCTTGCAGCTCCTGGGCTCGAGCGAACTCGCGGGCGGTGAAAGAGTTCTTTAAGGCCAGACCAGCGGCAACTCTTATCTGAGCCTCGGCAGTCTCGTCGGCCAGAGCTTGGACGAGTGTAGCCAAGTAAAGAGGCTAGCAAAATTGGAGATCAGTCATGTCACCGCGACGAGGGTGGAGGAGGCGGGGAAAGGAAAGAAGGACTCACGAAATTGTTATCGGCCGCCTGAGCGAGCTGTTGCTCGGCACCATTTCGTGTTGTGGCATCTGCGAGTTAGAGGGACATGATAAGCTTCGCGATCTAAAAGGAAAAAGAGGGCAGCGGCGCGGTCGCGACATGGGCGAGGCTGGCAGCGCTGAGGGCTGCTATGGGGAAGGCGATGCGCTCACCTGTAGACAGCGAATTGCGGAGGACGGTGTTGATATCACTGTCAGCCATTTTGAAGCGTCAGATGGATCTCACAAACGAATGCGGTAATATGCAGGGTAGTGAGCGTTGCTCCGCGGAGTGGTTCTGCGTGGTGTGCGGTGATCTGCTGTGCAGAGTCGTCGTGGAGGAAAAAAGACGTCAGTCGGAAGAGGCCCTGTGGGGGAGATCCCGCAAGGGTGTGACAGAAATACGGGGATACGTGTAGATTGAAGAGCGTGAAGGGCCAGATGAAGGAGGGGAAGAAGACGAAGGTGGCGGGGGCTTGTTGGCTCTGGAGGATACGGAGAGTTGGGAGTTGGACCGAGACGAGACGGTGTCTGGAGTGCAAAGAAAGTAGGTAGAAGGTTGTAGGTAGGAAGGAGACGGTAGAATAATGCAGAATGCTGAGGGATGTTTCGTCACCTGGTGGACGGTGGACGGTGGACGGTGGGTTTGGCTCTAGCTGCAAAGGGCACAGTAAACACCACTGGGTAGGTTTTCTCGCAGCCGCTGTTGAATATTTTTGCGCTTTTGTTGACAATCACAAGCAAGCCGGGTCCAACCCCACCTAACAGAGTGTGACCGCGCACGGATGGCAGCCTGTCGCTAATATCGACCAGCTGCTGGCTGCTGCTGCCAGCCGCTGCCAGCCGGGCACTGTGCCGAACCGCAGCCGCCGTGCAACCTGGACCATCGCAGCAACTTCAAGAATTGAATGGCAAACAGCGACTTGGACTTGTGCAAAGTAACTAATAGTTATGCACTGCATACCTACCTGATGTACATAGTACACAAGCACGGGCTTTCTCTGACCGTGACCGTGACGTTGCCAACTTGAACGGCGCTACATACGTAACTTAGTGCAGGCGGTGTCAGAAGCTACGAAATGTCGTAAGCGAAGCAACGACATCAGAATTCCAAGCCGCTTTGTCGATCCAAATGTGGCGCAAACGTCAAAACTCCAAGACAAAAGTTTCAGCCGCCTTGAATTGCCTCCGAACACAAACCTTCTCTATAGTACAGCATTATTCGCGCAACTGTTCTTGGTTGCGTACGTTCCTAAAGAAATAGACTCAAGCCACCATACTTCGTCCACATCGAGGAATAATGCCCGGCTTTAGTTACTGTACACAGCGAGCAGCGTAATTAGAGCCCAAAAAACCAAGACAAACGAACCTGAAGCCACAGAACCTACTACCTACAGTGCCCAGGCATAACATAACACCATAATGATATGGTTCGTGACAGCGAAACGCCAGGTAACATGTCGATGACCACCTGGTAACAACGACAGCCGCCGGTGCAACAGTGCAAAGTACGGAATACAAAGTACGTACGTCCGTACAAAGAAGCACTAATTAGCATGCCCTAACCGCATTCCCCTTTTCGAGGCCCCGAGATCTCGAGTCATTATTACGCAGTGCAGACCCTTCGTGTGCTACCATTGTGCGCTTCTAGAACCGAGTCATGGCATTCACCATCGAAGAAAGCGGGCTGAAAAGCTTGGCAGTCTCATCATTGCCGATATCAATGACACTGCCGTAGGTAGTCGGGATGCTACAGTACATAGTAGATGCTATCTAGGATACACAGCTAGGCACCGGACGCAGCAGAACAAGTCTAGAAAACACAATGCTCCTGATAGATGCCATGCAAAGCAAATATACCCCACGATGACAATTTGACCCGGCAGGAAAACCGGGCTGCGGTTGGGCCCCGACCCAACGCTGATAAAGAATGACTTTTACATCCCCCAGCATTAGTGTCAACTTTTCCTTTTCCTTCTTATTTTTTTTCATGCGTTAGCCACCTTCTCTTCTAAGATCTGTACTGTCCGAGACGGTGAGGCGTCCAGGCCACCGTTGGCTATGACCACGTTGAGATCCAGTTCTTGACTGAGAGACCGGTTGGGTCTCACCTTGGAGGTGATGGGGCTACCAGGCCGACTTAAAACGAACTGCAAAACTCGTCAGCAGTACGTACAGTAGGTAGCCAAACAATTGTGCGTGGACCAGCTTACGTTACTAGCTGCTCCTAGGAGCGCTATAAGAGAGCTCTGGACCACATCCTCGTGAATTCCAACACCCCATACTTTCTGCGGTGTACCAGCTGCTATACATTCTATGTAGGTAGCAGCCTTGACCCGCGATCCGGTCCCTGTTGATGTTGAGTTGATAGAGTGTTCTTTGTAGTCTACCACGTCGAGGTTGATGCCCACCCCCTTGAGAGCATTTGCCAACGACGAGATGGGACCGTTGCCACGGCCCTTGAGCTTGCACTCCTTACCATCGATGGTGATAATCCCCTCGAATACACGTCCCATGCTCTTAGTATCTTGGGTTTTACCCGAGACTAGTGGTGCGGGTGATGTCGACCGATCGATCGAGATTGAGTAGTCAACGATATTGAATCGTGGGTGGTCTCGTAGGAAATAGGTTTTCTCGAAGAGGGCAGTGATCTCATTCGACAACAGCTCCCTTCCAAGCTCGTCTGCCTCCCTCTGGACCACCTTACTAAAGGCAATCTGCAATCCGCGAGGAAGATCAAGCTCGAGTTTCCGCAGGATAATCCACGCGGCGCCACCCTTGCCGCTTTGTGAGTTGACCCGGATGATAGCCTCGTAGGTACGGCCGATATCCTGCGGATCCAGGGGCAGGTAGGGCATTTGCCAATGATCGTCGTACGACTTGCCTTCCTGTTCCCGGTGGGTAAAGCCCTTCTTGATAGCATCCTGGTGAGAGCCACTGAAAGCGCATACGACGAGGGAACCGCCATATGGTGCGCGAGGGTGTACGGGGATCTTGTTGCAAATTTCTACGGTGTCGATGACACGATTAAGATCGGAAAAGTCAATGTTGGGATGAATTCCTTGTGTATATAGATTCAGACCCAAAGTGACCAAATCTACGTTACCTGTTCGTTCGCCGTTGCCGAAGAGACAACCCTCAACACGGTCGGCCCCTGCCATCTGCGCGAGTTCGGCGGCGGCAACAGCACAGCCCCGGTCGTTGTGTGGGTGAAGAGATACACAAATCTTCTCGCGTTCGCTGATGTGTGTGCAGAAGTACTCGATCTGGTCGGCATAGACGTTAGGGGTAGACATCTCGACGGTCGCCGGTAGGTTAAAGATGATGGGCATCTCGACGGACGGTTCCCACGCAGCCTTGACAGCTTCGCAGATGCGAATGACGAATTCGGGGCTAGAATCCGAGAACGTCTCGGGACTAAACTCGAAAGCCCATTCTGTGCCGGCCTGTTCAGGATCGTCCTTGGTGATCGATCGGGCATACTTGGCGCAGGCTACTGCGCGCTCAAGGGTCTCTTCTTCAGAAAATCCAAAGACAATGCGGCGGAAGCATTCGCTTGTCGCAAGGTAGATGTGGAGAATGGCTTTTTTGGCGCCCTTGAGGGAGTCGACGGTTCGGCGGATGAGGTCTTCCCGGCACGGAGCCAGAACTTGCAGCCAGACATCATCGGGTACGCAGCCGGGAGTCTCGACAAGACGGCGCGTAAAGTCAAAGTCGGTTTGTGAAGCAGATGGGAAGGATACCTCAATCTCTTTGTAGCCCAATCCCACCAGCATCTTAAAGTATCTCCATTTCTCTTCACCACTCTGCGTAGCCAGCCCGGTTAGTTGAAAAAGCGGATTGACACGGTGCAGCAAACATAACAAACCATCGGATCGACCAAGCTCTGGTTGCCATCTCTCAAGTCAGTGGCAAGCCATCGCGGCGGCTTGTCGATGGTCTTTGAGGGCCATTGACGATTGGGCAGGTTCAGAGGCTTGAACTTCTTGTATTTCGTCGAGGGGTCCTTGAGCCTGAGAGATTGCGCGCACGGCGTCAGTTACAGCCAAAATGGAATGCACGTGGACTTGGATTCCATCGCGACGTGACTTATGGTTTGTGTCGATGGAGTGTTGGTGGGACATACATGGGCATGTTGGGCGTGTCTGTTGTTACTCACGACTGGTCGTGGTCGCGGGCCAGAAAAAAAGGTGGGCGGAATTGAAGGAGGGGTTCGTTATTTTTGGTGTACCTGGATTGGGTACTTCTGGGTATGACGCACGACCACGAGCTTTCCCGGCCCGGCGCGCGACTGCTGGGAATTAAAGTCCGATGACCGGAGGTCGCTCCGGGTAACTATTAAGATGGCAGGTGCGTTGAGAGTCGAGTTGCAACGGACGCAAACGGAGCAGGTGCGTAACGGTAGTAGCCAGGCTAATTGTTGTCTTTAAGAAGGAAAAAGAGGGACAGAGCGATCGTTAAATTCACACGGATTCGCGCAACATTTGACACTAGTTCTGGACCGCGAAAGGTTATCCGTATATCCGGGGTCCAAAAGCTGGGACTCGGGAGTCGGGACTGAGATAGAGTTCCTGTTAGTATGTAGTCCTGTGGTGTAACTGAATCGTGTCCAGCTAGCCATCACTGCGCCAACTCACGCTCGCATGGCATGGGGAACCGACAATTACCGGTACCATAGACCATGGAGCCGTCCTTGGTGACCCCGGAATATGATAGTTCGGGACCCGGTCATGGGATTCGCAACTATCATTACCCGGGATAGGTATTTACATCACATCATAACCAACCCGTAACTTGATATTGCATCTCTCAATGGTCGGCCGCATGAACCAATTGGCACATTTGTCACTGCGCTACCTACCTACTTGGACTATTGCATGGCGTGTAGTCCGTATAATATAGACTGAATAGTTCAAGTTGTATAGCATGAGTTATGTCTTCACAGCACTGCAGTGGAACGCGGCATGTGTTATACGAAGATCGATAATACAGTCTGTACAATATGATGAGATGTATGGTGCGGTTAATGGCAGGAAACCGGCTACGTAATACGTATACTTTGTTAAAGAAACCGTTAAGACTTGGGTTACTCTGTAGTCAAGATACGAAAGACTTCGGAAGGGAACCCGGTCAACCAAGTGAGGGACGTAAGGACGTAGTTCTGAACATATGTTATTAGAAAGAATAGCTGTCCCATGCAGCTCACCAGATCAAGCAATACCCAGCACTGACAGCGGCATTGGCGTACTAGAGGATCCACCCTTGGAAACCCTCTTCGCTGCGCTCAGAGGGCACCAAAAATGTGTTCCAGACCTAAAATATGTTACAGACTTTTTGTATGTAAATGCATCACTTCATCTGCAGATTTCGGGCGCCACCACCTTCCGATCAACTTACTGCAATGCATTCTATTATCGCACTGACTGCCTATTTAATACTACTTAATTGAGTGCCATAAAAGTGCAATTTGCAAGAGTTGCAAACTTGTGACTTTGGCGGCGAAGTTGGAGTTTTCGACAAATATTTCCAGATGATAGGACCCACTTTCACATACAAAAAGTCTGGAACATAATTTAGGTCTGGAACATATTTTTGGTGCCCTCTGAGCGCAGCGAAGAGGGTTTCCAAGGGTGGATCCTCTAGTACATGGCTGCAGCTCGAATACCGACATAACGAGTATGTCGGAACGTCAAGCACATTCCGTGGCTGGCTGAGCCCGAACCCGGTCTAACGGGGGCGTACCGAATGTAGTGTACACTACATTTCCCCGCCTACGGATTGCCTAAATGCGGTCTTCTGCATCTTGAAGGGGGTCATGTTGATATAGATTACCTACTTCGTAGTGGAGCGTGAATCGATCTGAAACTGACCTCGTCCAAGACTACCTCCACTCGTGGCAGGAGTTGCATATGACCTAACAAACGGACAAAGAGCGAGACAAACCAATGAGGGAACTTTGGCAAGTCACAACTTCATCGGCGGCATGATGCATCAATCAATTCCATATACCTACATAGTAGACGCCTTCAATTGAAGACACGGTTAACGGCGTGACAGACTTCCGAGTGTCAACCCCTAACTATCTAGGTAGTGTAACGGGCCTGAATCGGAGCTCAGTTGGACACTACCTACCGGTTCCTTTAAAGTGCGTGCTTGAGCGAAGGGGTTCACTATAGGATCCCCTGTCAAGGACATAAAGGGGCGCCCCTCGTCGCCACAGTCGTGTAGGTAAATCACAAAGAAACCATGACCCAAAAGAAAAATCTCTAGTCCTGACAAATACCTAGGCGAAGTAGGTAAACCCCTTTACATTCATGTAACAGTCATACCAAATCAGAATGCACTCACAATTCTAGCTACGTAGCTATGAATACCTATACACCTCAAACCAACGTGCAAAGCGGAGTCCTAATCGATCTATATACAATACGTAGAGCAAACGCCGTTAAGTCTGAGGGAAGCATGACGCGAGACACATGGGAATTCCTGGAATTGTCCTCTTTATAATGTATATACGTGGTGCCATTTTCCGTCCTCGAGCTCGCCGCCATCGCGAGAAATGTACATTTGGAGACTCTATGGTTGGATTCAGCAAGACGTTCTGAAGTTCGTGCAATGCTGCATTTCCATTGAGCCGTCTCAACAGTGGGTAGTATGTAAGAAGCCTATCAACACAGGCGTCTTTTGTACCAAGTGTTTTCCATTAACGCCGAACATGCATAAAAAATTATGGCACAGAGCCTTCAAGGAATCTAGGGGCCAAGTATTGTTAACAAGTCGTTATCGGTGCTTATACTGATCACCAGGTGAAACTCTCCTCGACAAAGTCGATGACGCTTTCTCCGCTTTGCATCTCTCGGACGGCCTGCCTTACGTCGTCCGCAAGAGCGCCAGGTCCACATACCGTCACGACCATCGCGCCAACTTGCTGCTCAACTTCCCTCTGCATAATAGTCATTATGTTGGGTCGCCCGGGAAGCATCTGGACCGTACTCGAAGCCGAATGGATTTCGTTAGAGTTTTTAGGTCGCGTGATGAACAGTCGAATATTCAGGACTTCTCGGCGTCTCGGCATGCGCAGTATCTCGTCCATCCATGGGCGTACCCATTCCAACGCTTCGGTATCGCGCATGACCCATATGAGGGTAATTCTCCTGGTAGCGATCGTCTCGTCGTTGAACCCCTGTATGAGTGGCTTCAGGTATGAGAGCTGATGTGTGATTCCAGTCGCGCCGGCAAAGAGCACAGCGTGGCCGTATGAGTCGAGGGAATGGTGTCCAGCGTATGGGCCCTCCATAGCCGCCTTTACGCGAATAAAACCGGATTCGTTTCTACTCGCTTGGTTGAAAAGTTGTCGCGTGAAGCCAGTCTGGGCGCCAATCACGAATGAAACGGCCGTCGTACCCTTCCGAAGGGTGGCGTAGCTATGAGTCATTTCCTTGTCGTCATCAAGCGCCCTGTCTGCATTGTCGGGACGGTGTTCAACCCACGCGATGGAAAAAGGGTGGTTCTCCCAAGGTTTGACCCCCATGAAGCGGACATAAGCATGGGAGCCCGGCGGCACATCAACATGTCGAGGCAGGCGCATTGTAACGCGACTACAATTACCTGGCATGGCTTCGACTACCGCTTCGGTAAAGCCGCGTTTGGAGGACCAGTTATTATAAGCAAGGCGGAACATGCGAGCAAGCCGCTCGAAGAACCAAATTGCGAAGATGGCGATCATGTATGGGAGCTGCGGTAAACCTCCGGGGATTTCAGCCGTGACGCAATGCACCAGAGTTCCAGCGAAGGCGACGAAAGCGAGGACGATATGGACGTTGAGGAATGTCTCGTAAAAGGCATGGCGGATGGGCGAGAGGGATAGGAAAAGAATAAGCAGGAGGGCAACGGTGCCAGTGAAGCCGGAAGTGATGAACATGTCCTGCGCAAGTTGCTCCTTGAGGCCGTCCCAGCCCGCCGCGGCAATTTCAACAGCTGCCCAAGCAATCGTGTGCAACAATACCTCTATAACTACCATACGCCCCATCCAACGATGCAGGAGGTTATAGGTATCAAAGCTAACCTTTAACAGCGGGATAAGAGGGTTGTTCCGACCCGCCAGAATAATTAGCGGTACCATGTTGACTGCCGCGAGAGTTCCTGAGCGGCCGCGAACTTCGGCGGCCAGGGCATAACGATTAGATTCGGACCAGTTCAGGTAGAACATGTAGATGACGTTGCTGAGTAGATAGAAGCCAAGTATGACGGAATGTAGGCGAGATGGTAGTGTACCGATATTGAGAGCTGAAGATAATCGGATCTCGCGATTATGGCGCTTACTCCAGAAAGGGGCGTATATGAGGTTCTTCTTCAAGCTGGGCATCCAATGCCACTGTGACGACTTCCAATATCCTTGCTGATTAGCTGGCATCGACATGGCAGAAACATGCCGTAGCTTGCTCCATGCTATCTCTAGAAGTCTCACTGAGAGAACGACCAATGCGAGTATGCCTAGTGACCACCACAGCGCATCTTTGGTTATCGTGTTCACGGCCTGATTGACGCCGGCGAGGCCCGTAGCATAGGGGGCAATCGTGGCGGCCGGGTCGGCCTCGGTTGTTTGTGTGACGTCCATCTCTCGTAGAGCTAATATGGGTGAAGGTGTAAATGATCCTAGGGCAGCGATCCGGCGCCGCATTAATGACATTGTCTTGTTCGAGCACAGTCCAGGGCTGTGTGTAACGAAACGTGTATATGTAGTAGATGATCCAGTTGCCTCAGCCAAGTGAGACGGGACACAAGGGAAATGTATAGTAAACGAGCGACGTTCGCTCAAGGATCTGGAATCCTCGGGGCAAGAAGACTATTTCAAGGACATACCCTTGTCATAAGCACATTGTTCGGAGACAATGAAAGTGGCAGAGCACGTACAGACGGTGGTGAGTGTTTATGAGTCCTGGTAAGGCTTTGTCTCGGCAGTGGGACGCGCTCGTCTTTTGTCTTTCTAGACGAACAAATGTTGAGATTGGCGTGGAAGAAAGAAACCGCTTATGTCCCGGAATCGAGAAGCCCTGTTCGTCTTGGTGTTCTTTGTCGTCGACAAGTGGGACTCGGAAAGGAAGACCCAGCACGTCGCATGAGGACAGGGTAGGTATTTTCCCAAGCAGTTGAGAATCAGAACAGGCGTCCTGTGCTCGTGCTGTCCGGGCGCAAGGACGGCAATCCTGCTCAGTACCACTATAGTACGCCAGGCGGCGCTCAATGAGAAGGCAGGCTGGTATTAAGGTATAATAGGGGAGGTCGGCGAAGGAGGGTGGTGGTAATGTTCGGTAGTAGAAGCGAAGCAATAGAATGAATGAATAATGAATGAGTGAACGAGCGAGTGAAAGGTACGTCCGTAGAAGGTGGGTAGATAGAATGTTTCCCGCGTGTGTCCGGATGTACAAGTAAAAGTGCGACGATACCTATGCGTAGGTAGTAGGTAGGTAATAGGTTGGGAGGTTTGGTAAGGTTCCCTAGCAACAGCAGTGGTGCACGAGTGGGCGGTTGCTGGTGTTGTCTGTCGACCACAAAAGTGGGCGCGTGGAAATGGGTACCTATACCTACTTTAGATAACGGGGCCCATCAAGAGCCGATGGAGAGAGAGCGTAGGTAGAAACAAAGACAGCAATTACCCCTCGAATAAGACTAAAGAATGTGAGCCAAAAAGAGAGGGCACGGTGCTTTTAGGAAAGATGAAGGCATCTTATTAGTGTGGTATTGATCACCCGCCCTGGCGGCCTAGCACGAGGTATTAGTGACCTTGTAATTTGCCCTATCTCACTGAGCCAGACACCTCCGGGGTACCTTCCTGCACCTGCTAAAACTAGCGACCGCGGACCTCATGATTGACGATTGATGTGCTTGCATCCATATTTATCCGGCAGTCGCCAGCTCAATTCATAGGGTACGGGTCACAGCACGGAGCCCGGGATTTTCAAAGGGAAACAACGGTGAAGTTCTTCTACCAGTACTTTGATTGCATGTACACTGCTGCAGGCACCATACACCAGGCTACTTCCGGTTGTGGCGCGTGCTGGGCGACTCTGGATGTCTTTCCTTTCTCTGCACTACCAGGGAGTTACCAGCCCCCAAGTACATAATGTACCCTATACCGTACATAGTAGTCCGTACCTACCTAATCCGCTCCGGTATCTCGGGGTGCTTGTACGGAATAGGTAGTGCGTTTGCCTTCCAAGGCACTCCTACCTGATGTAAACCCCCCAACGCGGCTTTGAACAGAACACAAAATCAAGTAAAGGCACATACGAACCCGTAAACAGCTGTATGACGTGCCTTGGCAGCTTGCGAATCATGGACGGTTACAATAATGCATGTTGGGTAGAAAGATACGTTTGCGTTTCACGAGCGGACAAAGAGAATTCCGTCGGGTCGGAACGACTGGTCGTTGGGTCTTCAGCGCTCTAAACCAGGGGACCCGGAGCTTAAAACCTCCTCAGGGCGTCCCCGGTCGGGATCAAACGCTGCCTTCTGACTGGCCAAGATGGGCTGATTCACTGCAGCTGGTATTTTCCCTCTTGGCCCTTTACGGACTAGCGAATCATAGGCTCAAACGCGCGGTCTTTTGCGGCTGATGCAACCTGTTTGATTGGATCTCGGTTCCCCCCAGATACCGGGTCTAGATAAGTAGTAGGTACTTCAGCGCCAGCGTCTATTACACTACACTACCTACACACAGACTGGATGCCGTTCAGAGTTCAGACTGTACGTGGTTATGCCGTTAACTAGTGTAATATAGGTATGCGCATGAATGGCGTCCGGTCTAAGATGAGTTCATGCTATTACCCAACTCATACAGGTAATTTAAACGAGGTAGGTATCTTAAATTTGCGTTACATTCTGCTTACAGTGCTTGAATCCTCAACTTTTTAGTCCCGAATCCCGATTATACTTAGTACATAGTACACTACCAACTTGAACTACGGTAGGTAGGATGTTCATAACTAACGGTTTTTGCTCGGGTTTGTTTTCGGGCGGGCCGGCCCACATCGTCTCCCCCTTGTCGCCGCCAGACGCCGCGTTTGACGTGTGAGGCGAACGGACACGCGGTTCTTTGAAACCCGGTATGTGTTCCTCTCCCAACTGCCAACAGTATTCATCTAAAGTAGTTACACACCTAGGTAGTACGCAGAATAGTTTACGGCTTTTATGAGGATGGGATCGTTGCCTAGATACCATTCTACATGCCTAGAGGCCGGAGACTGTGGTGCAGCCCGCCGGATGCCTCATGACGTAGACAAAAGTCTCAGACAGCATGCCATGCTTCACTACGATCTACCTATGCGAGACACCTCGAGGTATCTGGTCTCACTTGCCTGGTATACTTTTTAAGTCGGTTTAATGCGACCAGCCACAGATGGTTATGTAGGAGGTTTAGTGTACATTGTAAAAGTCTCGTCAACGACTTCTTCTGCTTTCATTTCTGGTCACAAGCTCAATGGGGAGCGCCGGTGTGGCACAATGCTTCAGAGGACTCGATCCGCGCAGCTAGTCACCCCAAGGATACATTCCACAGATTGGCATACCTACTCCTAACGGATCGATATTCACCATCTTTTGAATTTGCGATCAGCCGTTTATTTGATCTCAAGGAATCGCATATATATGTAATGGATATAGGCAAAAATGGATTACCTGCATATTTATGCATTTATTGAGATAGATTAATGTAACCGGGAGTACAAGTGTACCTAAGGCACTTAGGTCTGAGTAGGCACGATTGTGAACGCTCTTCAACATTTAACATGTAGAAACAAACCCTCAGGCGATTTCCATGCTGCTTTTATTGCCATCAGGCTTTGCCCTGTTTTTGCCCTGGGAGCACCTCCTCATAGAATTAGGGAGATGAGGGTCCAACCTACCCATTAGGGTCTACCAAGAAATGGTCTCGCTGGTGCGTCGGTTGTGCCAGTCTGTTCCTTGAGGGAGGCAAAAAGAAACCGAATTTGTCGACTATTGCGATCCTTCGTTTTACTCTCCCTAAGTTTTCCCAAAAGGAGAGAAGTTTCGGATGTCTCGATTTCTCAACCCGGCCAAAATAGGCCTCCTTGCTCTTATTGAGCTGTACACGAACAAGGCTGTGCCAACGTCATCGATTGTGGATGTGCTTTCGTTCATAACGTCTCACTTGATAGACAATTACAGTTCGACGTCCGGTTCCAGCGACCGGTGGGAGCGCGCCGAAAGCACCGTCAGGCTTGTCGTATCTATTACAGATTTTGAGAAGGTGTTGGCGCCGCATACCGCGGCTTCTGGTATACCCGGTCGTAACTTATGGTATGCGTTCCTCCACAAACTATGGGGGATTGATTCGCTCGATGCGCTGCATGGATTCTTCGATGACTGCTCCGAGCTGCTCGCGAAGACCAAGGAGGAACTTCGACGGGATGCGGAAATGGGAATCCCGCCACCTGCACCCGAAATCATCAGGCTGTCTCACAACTCGCCATTCGGGGCGTTCGTACGCCGGTCGCAACTCGAATTTACACGTCTTCGATTCCATGACGCAACTGAGCTATGGAAAGATTTTGTCAAGTATCGGCAGACAACTGCAGCATACTACAAGAAAAAGACACCCGCTTTTCAAAGACTAAGTTTCGATAATGTCCTTCTTACCGGGGAAAGCGACTGGGGCCCAGCCGTCGAATCAATAGCCTCTGTTGCATATGGCGACATGCTTGGAGATGACCTGAATGCGACTCTGCCTGTGAGCACAGATGATATTGAAAAGCTCTTGGAGTTTCAAATCGACCAGATGCAAAAGTATGGCAATAGGATACCTGTGGAAATACGACACCAGTTCCAGGATCTCCTCATGGACAGCTATATGGTGCCGAGTTTATCACATTACTTAAACTATCTAGAGGCATGGCGAGCCGGAGACTATGCGACGTCCTTCGATTATTTGCACCGATATTTCGACTACACAATGCAAAACAGAGACAGGTCATTTTATCAGTATGCCTTGATGAACCTGGCTGTGCTCCAAGCCGACTTTGGATGCCATAAGGAGGCGATCGCTGCAATGTTAGAGACGGTCTCCACAGCCAGGGAGAACCGCGACATGACATGTCTAAATTTTGCCCTCAATTGGCTCTTCCACTTTGGGCGAGCGCACTCCGAGGTCACGCGAGAGTTGGAGTCGAAAAGCCAGTTAGGCACAGGTAAAGAATCCCTCGCATTTCTGCGAAGCAGAGCAAAGGAAACTGGGACGTGGACACTATGGTGCTCCGCGCTCATGAGCGAGGCAAAAATGTGTCTCTCACATGGTGAAAGCGTAGCGACAGCCTTGGAACACCTGGTTCGAAGCTCACAGGTATTGGTAGAACGGAACATGAAAAACATGGTGGGATCTCAGCTATCCATCTACATAGCACTCTGGGATAGGTTAGGCATTACCTATCTGTCGGCCACGACATGCGAAGTGTTTCTTCAGTGTCACGCCCGCAATTCAATCTTTGATGATGAGCTCAAAGTGACGAGCCGTCAAGCGTCGATGCTGGCCTTGAAAGGCAAATATGACGAGGCGCTGGAGAAGCTCGAAAGCTTAGACGCAGATTCGTTGCGGGCCTGGAAACCCAGTCAGTACTGGCACAAATTTCGCGGTATCATAAAATTGCGGAGGGATTTGCACCACGACAACCTCGATGGTGCTGAGTTACTGCTGTCGCAGTTATTGCAATCGAAGAACGAGGACATGGAGCCCGATCTAGCCTTTGTTATTGACACGCTTCACGTCGAGTGCCTTATCCGCCGGGCAAATTTTGAAGACGCCTTTATAAAAGTGGAAAAAATGATTGCAGAGCTTCGGGAGGAGAATAAAGACATCGCGCTTCGGGTGCGGCTCCTTCTCCTTAAAGCAGAGCTACTAGACAAATGCGGTCGACCCCAAAAAGCATTTACAATTGCGGTGCGCGCTGCCAATGTTGCCTGGCGAGCGCGCCTCATCCCCTACTTGTGGCCTGCCATCGGGGCCATCGCCAACATCCTCTCTTCGCTAGGCGAGTTTGATCCCGCTATCCAGCTATTGAATGCTGTGCTCCCACGCAGCCTCGAGTGCGGGAACTCGGTCATGACGGCGAAGCTGTACTCCCATTTAGGGGATGCAAACGTGGGCTTGGCCGGCAATATGGCTCCAAAGTCTAATAAGCGCAGGGAATACTTGATGAAGGGGGTAGAGGCCATCGAAAAGGCGTTTGACCATTACTCGAGCGTCGAGGATACCAATAAGCAGTGTGAGATGATGGCTAAGAAGGCTACTATCATGAAGGTTGCGGGAGATTATGCCCTGGCGAATGATTGCGCTGCGACGTATTTGGCACTACGCAGAGACGCTACTCAGTTGAAGATGTAAAGTTAATGGACCGGTGCTCATGCGAATGGCACTGCCACAGAACGTATTCCGCAATCTTTATGAAGCGGAAACGGCCAACATGATATCATACCCGGTTTATACACTATATACACCGTAAAGCCCAAGGGATGCCTTCGCCCATAAATGTACATATCGGTCAGGATGCCGTGGCATCCTGGATTAGCTTTCACTCCAATTTATAACCTGACCACGCTTATTTTTTAATTGACCTTCCTTTATAACGGGGGCGGACGCCGCGGGCGGAGCGTTGATCTCGTCGGCATCGCTCATTTTGTTGGTGGCCCATATGCGCTCAATGCAGAGTTCAAATGGCCCTGGGACGCGATCCGTAAGACCGATACCAACAGTTCGGACCTTCTGGCGCAACATCTCGGTCTGGGGCTCGACGACATAACCGTGGTTCGTACGCACAAAGTCATTCCACTTGATGAGCACCGTCTCCCACTCGCCGGGCCTTTTCACGAATAATCTGTGCTGATGCAGGTCCGTAGGTACCACGGACTCGGTTTGTATGTTTACAAAGTAACTCCTGCCGTCTGAGCGGACCCGGAGCGCGAGATAGGTGTACATGTCGATGTCGAAAAGCGTCTTGCCGAAAATTGTGGGCTTTGGGTCCCGGATCCGCCATGCGGCGTACCCGGATCGCAGGACATTGGGCTCGTTAAGTGGAAGCGTGGTCGATATCTTGCCGTGGAAGCGCGCGTAGCCGGGCCCTTGGATCGGCTCGGGCGCGGTGGTGGAACGGGGAACCCAATCTAGGTTTACTTTTGAATAGCCTCCCATGTCCTTGTCGCTTAGCGTTTTGCATAATTCGATTGAATCGGGGCTGTGGAAGTCGTGGAGCTGGAAGGGGCCTGAGGGACCTTTTATGCCCTCGAGTTTGTAAACTGCGAGAGGGCGCGGAGGATCAGTATATGTGCTCTGGGAACGGGCGCAATGAGGAAATATGAGGCGAGCGTAGCCGTACCTATCATGGAGAGCCGCTTGAACTCATCGAGACTACGCCTCCAAAAGCCCTTGGCTAGACAGGCAGTCGTGGCGCGCATCGTGTCGGCAGCGGTTGGGAAATGAAGTATGCAGACTGCTGGACTGCGGGTTTAGCCTGATTCGATCAAGGTTTTATATCTGAGAGCCAAAAGGCTCGGTCGGTTGGATTGACATTAGCAGCTGGACGTGTCTTATTATTGAGAGGTCCAGCAGAGCAGGGAGAGTATTCACCGATGTTCAGGCAGTTGGATGCTAAGGCTCGTCTATTGCTGTATTGTGTTCCGGATTGTGATAACTGCCTTCTACCTGGGTAGGTTAGGTATTACACACGATGACACAAGGAAAGATCGGACAGCTGCCAACGAACCGGCATCGGGCGCAAAGCGGAAAGGACCTTTGCATGTTCACTGAATGGTCCGTGCGGTAACTGCCGGCACCCTGGAGCACAGCAGGTGCAAAGTACTTCGTATACCGTGCGGATAGTTAAGAGCTCGGTATTCCGTAACTTATCTGGGGGTTACATAATGCAGGCTAACCCACTGATTTTCACCGCCTATCCCGATTAGGAATACTGCCACAATTAACTGCGCGCACGGTGGCAGGTACGGAGTACCTACCTCCCTATCTTAGGTACCCCTTCCTCATTACGCAGCCTCGCGCGACCTCCATACCTATTGGTTGCAGCCTGGATTGGCAGAGCCGGGCTCTCCTGATCTACTAACCTTCCATCGACTGTAGGTACCTAACCTGACCACTCTCCCGGACGTGATGTTTGCTTCCTCTGGACGACCCTGGCCGCCGTTGTAGACGAGATTAACTGCCTAATTCATCTTTCCTACGTTTGTAGGTTCTTAATAAACTGCGCCGTGGTATAGACACGAGGTCGTTGTTTCTGGCGACCACGACTCGTCTCCTGTCCTTCACCCTCTCCCACGAGACCCTGAACGGCCGGACCGACGTGAACGGCAAGTGAGGTGGGATGCGCTGTCGCTGAACAGCTGCGGCCGCTTGCTCTGGGCTCCTTCCCGATTCTTGTGCCACACTGTCTCTTCCGTCCGATCTTCACAGCCGCAGCGGCTACACAGACTCTTCTCGCCATGGCGACAGTCCGTAGCTTAGACCACACCAGGTCCGTTCCGTCCCTTCTTGTTGCATGTCTTATGATGCTTCTTGTGCTGAACCCCGCCCCCTCCTTCGCGCCCACCGTCTTGCTGCCACTGCGCTCGCGATTGCAGTTAAGAGTCCTCACTGTCCATTTGATCTCAACATGTCTTACACGGCTGGGTTGGCATGGGCTTATGCATATGACAGGTCCGAAGCCGAACTAGCCATCAACATTCGAAAAGCCACAAACACCGACGAGACCGCCCCGAAGCGCAAACATGTGCGCGCCTGCATCGTCTACACTTGGGATCACAAGTCGTCACAGTCCTTTTGGGCCGGCATGAAAGTGTACGTTGACTAGGCCTCGGCGAATTAATCTTGTACGAGAGCGCTGCTGATCTGCCATGCGACGCCAGGCAACCCATCCTCGCCGACGAGGTCCAAACTTTCAAAGGTCTAATCACAGTTCACCGCGTATTGCAGGAAGGCCACCCGCAGACCCTGCGAGACGCCCTGGCAAACCGGGGGTGGATTGACGGCTTGAACAGAGGAATCTCCGGCGAGGGCGTCCGGGGCTACGGCCCATTGATCCGAGAATACGTTTATTTCCTGCTTGCCAAGCTTTCGTTTCATCAACAGCACCCGGAGTTCAACGGAACATTCGAGTATGAAGAGTACATCAGCTTGAAGGCGATTAATGACCCTAACGAGGGCTATGAGACCATTACCGACCTGATGGCCTTGCAAGACAAGATTGAGCAATTCCAGAAACTTATCTTCTCTCACTTCAGAAATGTTGGGAATAACGAGTGCAGGATCTCGGCTATTGTGCCGTTGGTACAGGAAAGTTACGGCATCTACAAGTTTATCACTAGCATGCTGCGTGCTATGCACTCGAGTAAGCCCACTACTGTTTGATGCTTCGAAGTCTGACTAGCAGTATGTTCTAATCATCGCGATAGCAACTGGCGACGACGGCGCATTGGAGCCGCTTCGGGAACGTTACAACGCGCAACATTACAGACTGGTCAAATTCTACTATGAATGCTCAAACCTGCGATATCTAACTAGCCTTATTACCATTCCCAAGCTCCCTCAGGATCCGCCCAATCTGCTGAGTGAAGATGACGACGGACCAGCTCTACCCGCCCGACCGAAGCAAGAAATCGAGCGCGCGCCTACGCCAGTTCGTGAACCTAAAGTAGAGGAGCCTGATCAGATAGCTGAGTTTTGGCAAAATGAGATTGACCGGCAGAATCGTGAGTATGAGGAACAGCAGAGAATCCTTCAAGAACGCCAACAGCAAGCTTTCCGTGCCCAGCAGGAAGCTCAGTTGCAGGCTCAGCGTGATTTTGAAGAGCAACAAAGACGTCTAGCCGAACAACAGCGGAGAGAGCAAGAAGCCCTGATGAGCCAACAATATCAGATGCAGACACAAGGAAGATTGGCCGAACTTGAGCAAGAGAATCTGAATGCTCGAGCGCAATATGACCGTGATCAGCTGATGCTTCAGCAATACGATCAAAGAGTAAAGTCGTTAGAAGGAGAACTAGCTCAGATTCAGAACAACTACGGGCAGCAAATAAATAGCAAGGACGACCAGATTCGCGCACTTCAGGAGCAAGTTAACACATGGCGAACGAAGTATGAGGCTCTGGCCAAGCTTTACTCGCAATTACGGCACGAGCATCTTGACCTGCTTCAAAAGTTTAAGTCTGTTCAACTAAAGGCGGCATCTGCACAGGAGGCCATTGAAAAGCGCGAGAAGCTTGAGCGGGAGATCAAAACGAAGAACTTGGAGTTGGCGGACATGATTCGGGAACGAGATCGAGCATTACATGATCGTGATAGGTTGACCGGCAGCAATAAGGACGAAGTCGAGAAGCTTAAGCGAGAGTTGCGCATGGCGAACGACCGCGCTGACAATCTGGAACGAAGCAAAGGAAACGAGCTATCTTCGATGCTTGCGAAGTATAACCGTGAAATGGCCGATCTCGAAGAAGCACTTCGCACGAAATCTCGGGCTTTGGAGGATACGCAAGCCAAACTGCGTGATGGTAGTTCGGACTTGGAGCAGCTACTCCGTGACAAAGAAGAGGAGCTTGAGGTTTACAAGGCTGGCATGGATCAGACCCTAATCGAATTAAACGAGTTGAAGCTCAACCAGGGAGAGACGGATGTCGCTTTAGATGGCCAACTCGATGCGTTGATCATGGCCAATCTCGACAAGATCAACGAGATTATTGATTCGGTGTTGCAGGCAGGTGTTTCACGGGTTGACGACGCATTATATGAACTAGATTCGACCATGCAAGCCGGTAATCAGAATGCCTCCCCGCAATATGTTCTGTCTCAGCTCGAGAAGGCCTCTGCCAGCGCTATGGAGTTTGCCACAGCTTTCAACAATTTCATTGCAGATGGACCCAATGCCACTCACGCCGACCTGATTAAGGCTATCAACGTTTTTGCGGGATCAGCAGCAGATGTGTGCAGCAACACAAAAGGTTTAACTCGCCTGGCTACTGATGAGAAGAAAAGTGATCAGCTCATGAATGGTGCGCGCGTTGCTGCCCAGTCAGCGGTCAAGTTCTTCCGTGGCCTTCAGAGTTTTAGACTGGAAGGCATGGATCCCATTCAAAAAACAGATGTCGTCATTAACAGCAATAATGATGTACAAATGAACCTCCAGAAGCTGAACAAATTAGTCGAGACCTTTGCTCCTGGCTTTGGTCGCTTGATTAACAACAAAGGCGATTTAGGTGAGATGGTTGACAATGAGCTCAGCAAGGCGGCCGATGCCATTGCTGCTGCTGCGGCTCGTCTAGCTAAGCTAAAGAATAAGCCTCGTGATGGTTATTCTACATATGAGCTTAAAGTCAATGATACTATCTTGGATGCTGCCATGGCAATCACCAATGCCATTGCGCAGCTCATCAAGGCGGCTACAGCTACACAACAAGAGATTGTACAAGCTGGTCGGGGTTCCTCTTCAAGAACAGCTTTCTATAAGAAAAATAACCGATGGACTGAGGGGCTTATCTCTGCGGCAAAGGCTGTCGCATCCTCTACGAATACACTCATCGAGACAGCGGATGGTGTCATCTCGAACCGCAACAGTCCCGAGCAGCTAATTGTAGCATCGAATGATGTGGCCGCCTCTACAGCCCAGCTTGTTGCCGCCAGTCGTGTCAAGGCCGGCTTCATGAGCAAGAGCCAAGAGAACCTCGAACAGGCCAGCAAGGCTGTGGGTGCTGCTTGCAGGTCTTTGGTTAGGCAGGTGCAGAACATGATCAAGGATCGTAACCAAGAAGACGATACCATCGATTACTCCAAGCTTGGCGCGCATGAGTTTAAAGTCAGGGAGATGGAGCAGCAGGTATGGAAGACGTATCAGCGTCGCCTTGCGTGGGAAGATGTGCTAATCATGTTCCTCGAATAGGTCGAAATTCTCCAACTCGAGAATGCCCTGGGGGCGGCTCGACAAAGACTTGGCGAGATGCGCAAGATCTCTTACCAGGAGGAGTAGAAGGATGGACAGTTGCTCGCAATTATAAGCGCCATATGCGCTTAGCTTCAGCCACAAACAATGTGGGCGTGGCAGCAAAGGTATCTTTGGCCAAGATCCTATTTCTAATCTGTGAATGGCAATGGTAAGGAGCGTTGGAAGATTCCCCTGAGACTTATTGTTGGCTGGTTGATTAGTTTCACGGACGCCAGAGTGGAAAACTGAAAGTGAACGTGGATGTGTACAATGGCTTGGACAGTCCGCTTCTTCGTAGATAGTAGCTTAATGCCGTTTACGAGGCGGTTTCGTGTCCTGCCCTTGGTCGTTTCGTCTTCGCAGGTGCCTATTTGTCCCGGGACAGGTCAAAAGTCCTGGCGGTATTCTCTGACAGTGTTCATGACGGGCGGTATTATCCTGCTTTTGTTTGAACTGTACCCATTTGTCATATTATGCCCGAGAGAACTGGGCAATAGGTAGGTATACAGGATGACAAGACGATAGGGGCCTCACTAGGATCGGAACGTGAATTTACGCATGCTTTGCATTCAACAAAAGAAAGTTACATATCTACAGTAGGACAAGACACGTAGGTGAGTTGGGGACTGGTTGCTGGGCCACTTCATCTATTCCCAATGGGTATTTCGTTTCTAAAGCCTCACTTCCTCCCTCGACCTGGCGATACGGACATTTCACGCTGGAAATATCCCGCCCATACAGTCGCGCTGCTCAAAGACTTGCCAGTTGGCGGGTGGCTTATTTGGTCTTGTCCTTGTTGTGGTAGTTGACGCTGTCATTCCAGCTGTAGCAGAGGACAATTAGCATCAGTCTTGTATTTACGTGATGGCGTTCTGGGCGGGGATGCGGTACGTACAATATGGTCTTGTCGCCGTCTCCCCAGGGGAAGTTCCTGGTGCGGATGTTCTGGTAGGGGTACTCTACGCGGTCCTCTAGTGCAGGCATGTGCGACCAGTGTTCCCAGTGCTCGTTCCATAGGTAGTAGGCATTGGCGCCGGCGATGATGAGGGCGGGGATCGCGACGCTGTTTTGGATATACGTTAGCCTTGACTTCTCTTCTTGTCCTGTCGGTTTCTCGTGTTTTCTGGCTGTGTTGCGTCTGTCGTATTGCTTGTTTTTACTTATGCGCGGTGGCGGGTTTGAATATGCTGTTCGGAATGTTCATGGCGACCTTGGACGGGTTTCTTCGATATGGCTGAAGGGGAGATGCTGGCTTACTAGATGGAGATCTTGCGCCAGAGCGCTGCGAGATTATTAGTTCAGGGCCCGGTTATGCTAGACAGACAACTGGAATCATGTAGAGATTTGGCGCGTAGGGAGGTGGAACATGACTCACCTGAAGTACTGGCGGCGTGCTCCTTAATGTCCCGTCGCTCCTTGACGAATTGGTTCTCGGTGGAAGCAAGACGGCGCTGGATGGTCGAGCGGAGGACGGGCGCGCGGAGTTGGGCGGTCACCCGAGGGGCGGCGCCCAGAAGTTGTCGCTGAAACATTGTGATTTTCGGCAGGAAGTTTGTATAGCTTCAATCGATGTTAATTGCGAATTGATGGCGCTTCTCGTAGGGCAGTCGGGGATGAGGTCAGGTCATGTTGGGAAGCTCGGGAGCTGGGCCGGGTATTCCTCGGCGCAGGCCGGAATAAGAGGATTAGGTAAGTGGCTTACATAATGAATGATCACTGAGTCACATGACCTCGGGTTAGTTTGGTGACGCAATTCCCCGTCGCGACTGCCGTTCGTGATGTCGGCTTGGCTGTGGACAGTGCTCAGATTTCTCGAGCCGGCTCCGCCAGACCCAAGCACATCTCCTTTACTTCTCAATCCAGGTCCCATAACATCTTGTTCCCTCTTTACGCGCGCACCCTCGCTGATGAAATACACGCATACGCGCCGGTGGCCCCGTGGACTTTCGAGAATGTGCTTGGGGACGTCACCAGGACAATGACAGATGCACATCTTGATTTGATTTGATTGATTTGATTCGCGTACTGCATAGATACTTTCACCAAGATGGGCCTACGCATAACCTCGTGGAATGGTAAGCTTTTCCTGCACCGTTAACTCAAGATCCAACTAACATGACGCGTAGTGAACGGTATTCGGTAGGCCTGTCACCTCCAACACCCATACCGGTGCTGACGCTACGGCTAGCAACCCGTTCGGTTATCAACCATGGAGGCAAAAGAAGAGCTTCGAAGTGAGCATGTGATACTTTTACCTACAGGGACGCGAACCTTAATAACCCCATGCGTAGGCCATGTTCGATATCTTAGAAGCAGACATAGTTGTCATGCAAGAAACAAAGATACAACGCAAAGACCTTCAGGATGATATGGTCCTGGTACCTGGCTGGGACGTGTTCTTCAGCCTCCCGCGGCATAAGAAGGGTATTTGCAATCTTCCTCAGTCGCTATCGCGTATATTTTACAGCTAATGCGAAGAATAGGCTATGCTGGTGTTGCCATCTACACTCGAAACTCTACCTGCGCGCCCATTCGAGCGGAGGAGGGCATCGTTGGCGTTCTATGTCCACCCAATTCCACCACTCAATTTAGAGATCTCCCGGAAGAGCAGCAGATCGGGGGTTACCCCCGACCAGGCCAGCTCCATCTGAATGGAAACATCGATGAGGCTACGCTTGACTCGGAGGGTCGCTGCGTCATACTAGAATTTCCAGCTTTTGTTTTGATCGGCACATACAGCCCCGCAAACCGAGACGAAACCAGGGATGACTTCAGAATTGCCTACATGGATGCATTGGACGCGCGGGTCCGCAATCTTGTGGCAATGGGCAAGCGCGTCGTCGTGACTGGCGATCTCAATGTGATCAGGGATGTACTGGACACGGCAAACCTCGCTGAACGCTTGAGAAAAGAAAACATGACAGCGGTCGATTTCTTCTCGGCGCCGTCTCGTCGTGTCTTTAACCAACTGCTTTTTGAAGGGAACGTGATCGGGCCTAGAGATGAGGATAGAGAGAATCCGGTCTTGTGGGATCTTGGTCGACTCTTTCACCCGACGCGGGAGGGGATGTTCACGTGCTGGGATACTAAGAAAAATACTCGTCCGGGGAATTTCGGCAGTCGTATAGACTACGTCTTGTGCAGTGATGACATGAAGACCTGGTTCATCGAGTCGAACATCCAAGAAGGGTTGATGGGATCTGACCACTGCCCGGTATTTGCCATTCTAAACGACACCGTCCAGATTGACGGCGAAGAGGTATTTACTAGGGACATTATGAATCCGTCAGGGGTATACAAGGATGGAAAGCGCTTGAGAGAATGGTCCACGAAAGATCTTTTGCCGATGTCGGCAAAACTCATACCCGAGTTTGACCGCCGCCAGAACATTAAGGATATGTTTTTCAAGAAGCCCGCCGCTCCGAAAAACGCCCCAGCACTACCCCAAGCCTCGAGTCAAGTCAACGACTCAAAGAAGTCGCCATCGTCATCGGAGCCTCCTAACATCACCAAGGCGGAATCTCCACCGTCTACTGCGCCGGATCCTTCGCCAACCAAGTTGTCGTCTGGTTCCCTGAAACGTTCAACTTCCGTATCCTCTTCTTCCAACAAGCCCCAGAAAAAGGCACGAAGCGGACTCAACAGGGAACCTTCTAGCAAGGGTCAAAGCAGTCTGATGGGCTTCTTCAAATCCAAGGCTCCAGACAATGAGACTGAAAAGATAGCTCAGAAAGTACCACCGCCAAGTGACAGCCTTGACGGTACGGTGGAATCGGAAACTGAACACACCCAGAGTGAACCGGACACGCTAAAGCTAGACCACGATTCTGCCAAAAACAACCCAACTTCCGCAGACCCGGGTAATGTTATTGACCCCATTCAAGCAAAGGAGTCATGGTCAAAACTCTTGGGCAAGCGCATTGTGCCGAAATGTGAACATGAGGAGGATTGCATCAGTCTGGTGACGAAGAAGCCAGGGATGAACAGTGGTAAGTAGTTATTCCCAACGGTTTCTTACCTTCACCTTCTTGCTTTGCGTCGTTGATATTAGCTGACCACTGATGCTTCGCAGGAAGATCATTCTTCATATGTCCACGGCCCCTCGGGCCCTCGGGTGTAAAGGAAAAGGGAACCCAGTGGCGATGTGGCACATTCATTTGGAGCAGTGAATGGAAGCCCAATAACCCAAGTTGAAGTGCTGCGACAGCTACAGGGTCTGTCGGAGCGACGCTTGCTTTGAATGGGACATAGGAATTTTCCGGTCATATGGAACGCTGGAAACGGCGCAGATGGCGCTACTTAACTGGCTCGATAGCGACGAGTGCATAATACTAAGATACCCCTGGCTTACTGCTGGATATAGCTCACATAAATTTTGCCGTTTCGCTAGTTAATGAGGCAACGGTCTGCCGTCGATATATTACCATGAAGGCAGCGTGATTTCTACTTGAGTCGGCGTATGCCGTGCGAAAGCCTAGGTAGGAATGTTGAACAGGGACAGTGGTTCAGTGTCTGTCTGCCCTTAGTGTCAGTGCTGGATCGGGACTAGATACTACGCTGTCGCCACTCCTCGGGAAGTGTAGCCCCGCTTATGTAATCTGACCTTAGCCTAAGCCCACTAGTTACGATAGCTTCCTTCTGCACTACACATCCACCAATTCAACAGATTCTTGCTACACTGATTCAAGTGGTGAGAGCTGCACGGCTCGATCTTTCTGTCGTTTTGGTTTCCCATCGCGGCAAACATCAATTCCTTCATCTGATATCGGATTCCGCCAGTCAATTACAATGGATTCGATCCAACGAAAGAAACCGCCATGCGCTTGGCTTGAGAACCCATCTCGCTACTACGCAAAGAAATCGATCCACGCCTAGTTATATCATACGCCTTTATCAACAGTAACGGATTCTACCGACCTGATGAAAAGATGAAAGAATCCTCATACGCCTGGCTTGAGACCTAGTCTCGCTATCACAAAAGAAAGTTGTTATACCGCGCTCGACGCGTACAAGATTACCGATGCCTAAGCCAAGAATACGTCTCGCCAACTACCCACAAAACGACTACCTGAGAAGAAACCACACATATTCACCCTGGTTTATCACTTGATTCATTACGGAAACTGCATTAAACGAAGATATTCGAGAAGTTATTTGATTGATACGCCACGGTTAGTCAGCCAGCCGCTCAGTTTACGTGCACACTGCCGGTTTTATACTCGATTTTCGGGGCCGGAGTTGTTGAGGGTCGGGGTGAGGTCTTGGTCTGGGTCTGGGCCGTTTGGCAGGATATTATGAGATGGAAGTTTACGATTCGTTTGATTGATGGTTTGAAGTGAGGATTACGCGGTATTAAAGGATTTGTCTATTTGTTGTTGGTCACCTCTCGCGGTGCTTGGTGGTGGAGAGTTTGGCCGTGTGTAGGCAGGTGCGCTAGCAGTGGGTGTATACCCGTAACCTACAGGGTAGCCTAGGTCTCTGCAACTCATCCCAATACAACATCGATTTCCGATTCAATTGATACAGAAGCCTTATACATTCACAGTAACCGGTCACCAACTTCGAAATAAACACAAAGTGCATGTTACGACGTGCCGCTGCGATAGGAGCGAAAACATTCAGCAAGTCTGGACTAGCTACGCGTTGATATGGTCACCGAACGCATCGACTAACATGGTCCCATAGCTCAGTTGGTTAGAGCGTCGTACTAATATTACAGTAATGTAACATTGGTAATGCGAAGGCCGTGAGTTCAAGCCTCACTGGGACCAGATTTTTGGCGTTTTTTTTTGGAGTGCAGCTCTACACAAGTTACCTAATTATTTCTTACGACGGAGTTGGGGAATCTGGTTGGATCGAGTTTTCAACTCTTATTTTTCATACGGAATAGAAAGATTTTATTTGCTGGTCGACTGCGGGTTGGAAGAGTTCTTCTTGGCACTGTGTGTATGATTACCCCTGAGACTGTATTTCTTGGTTTGGACCGCTGGGTGGCTACATTTTGGGCTGCCTAGTGCCACTAGTTATGCCGATAATGTTTTCTGGGACCGTGTGGGGCTCTTATCGCACACTGTAAACCCCGGTTGGCTTTGAACGAATTTGGAGCTTGACGGGTGTTGTTTCGCATTCGCGTGTCTGGTTGCTGTGCTTCGGTTTTGATATTGGCCTTTATGCTCCCAGTTGCCGGATCAACCATGGCTGCTTTCCGGCTGACTGCAGACGTTGCTTTGATGTGTTTGACACGTGGGCTTGGGCGTCTATGGAGGCTGACTACCTCCCTTGATACGGTACTACACGCAAGGAGAATGAGGTACGAAAATGACTGGATTGACTACGGGGAGCGGATAACGAATGTGTTGATCAAGGTGATGTATTGGGACGATATGATTCCTAGTCCTCCCGACCTGGCTATTGATCTACCTAGGAATCTACCTGTCTCTTTGGCTGCCCGAAGACACCGGCTCGGTCACTTACTTTACATTACCACTCCGTCAGTTACCGAGTTGGTGTCTTCGGGCAGCCAAGGGGATACCTATTGTCGCGGCGTATAGCGCAGTACCAATGGAGAGTACTACGGTTAACCCTTTACCCTCCGTCACACCTATACATTTCCCAGGACTGGAATCAGGGGATATTCATGCTATTCCAATGAACTATACCCATGCACACCACGCACCACACGCCCCCATCGGGGCTCGGCTCATCACCGAGAAACCCGCTGGTTGCGCGTGGTGGAGAACGCCGGCGCACACCCGAGTCCATCGGGTACAGAATTCTCGTCGCCCCGCGTGGAGCCTGGATACACCGCGCCGAACAGGCCGCGCCGACGATATCTCGTCGATCGCACTGGGCGCCAGGGTTCCCTCCCTCTGGCCTTCTGGCGACCCCACGAATCAACGGTTCCGGATGCTGCTTCCGTATCTGCGGCTTCCGCGGCCGCGCAGCCCACCGCGGCTGTAGTGCGAAGCCGCATCTTCGCCGCCGCTTTGGCAGACTGCTTTTTCTTGCTCGGCGCCACCCAAATAGGGCTTGATTTGCTGCCTCGAAACCCGAGGTCAAGGAGCCCAAGTGGTTTTGGGTTCCCCTTAACATGCTCTTGTGCCTCATTCATCACAACGCACCGGCTTCTTGCAAACTACGCTGCAGCTCGGCGGCTCTGTGGGGCTTCTGTGGCATTCCGATTAAACGGAGCCGAAATCTGGTTGTCAAGTGGTCTGGTGTTGACTTCTGTCACGGTATATTTGGCGTACCTAGTACCAATGGAGGGTACTGCGGTTAACCTTTGACTCCGTCAGGTCATCCCTACTAGGTAACACTATCGTCACCCTTGTTCGCTGTCGTAATCATTGTTTTTATTTTCTTCTTGCGGGAAACCCCATCGTCGAATTGTGCTTAGCGTGACGCCGATGTGCGTGACAATCGATTTTTGAACCGGCCAGACCATAGCAGGCTGCTGGAGTTCCTGAATCTGCTTATTGCCGGCAGCCGGTACTCCTGGGTTTGCTCGTAGACCAGTGGAATTGGCTCACTGCTCGGTGAGTTGCCCGATGTAGACATTTACTTCAAGCTGGATGTTGTCTGTAAAATCCTCGAGTATCTCTCTTATTGGCGAATTAACACTTGGTCCAGAAAAGGGATGCCGAACGGCTTGGCACCGTAAAGCGCCGCGCGAGAATTATCGCCGTCGCACAGGCTCGGGAGCGACGAGTCCCTCATTGAAAAATTCTCAACGGCAGTGGGAGAATGTTCAGCTTCCTGTAGGTTCGTGAGCGATGAGACCCTCGCATGTGACGGTGAGGTTTTGCCGAGGACAAAGCGAATAATGTCGTTGGTGAAGTCAGAAACCAGGCGAGGAATGTCTTCTGGGACTATGTCATGCTGTCCCCAGATCTTGCCTACAATATGCCAGATTGGGGGACAGCATGATAAGACAAGTCATCATAGCCCGTAGTCGTGACATAGCCCGAGATATTCCTTAATTCCCGAGACATCGTGGTTCAGCCCTCGAAACACCACCTAACACTGAGCAGTCGGTTGCTCCCCACCAGTCTCTGTTGGCCTTGGAGATTTTGGGGAGGCGTGTACCCGACAGTCGACAATATCGACTGTCGAGTAACACGTTCAATGTTGACTGTCGGCGACATTCGACCTGAATAGGGAGGCCGATGGTTGATCAGGTATGATGTGGAGATAATAGTAGCACGGCTGAGGGCCTTGCATGCCTCATCATGAAAGTTTCTTCATTCTCAGACGAGTTGACTGATAATTCAGTGTTGTGAACTGGTACTCCTTCTTCAGCTTTTCCAGTCTTTGACATTTGTCTTGTCACTCGTTTGGTTCTCATCGCCTGAGTTTTCTGCTCCCTTACCTCGCCGAGCGAATATAATGAAGCGCGTGCGTAACGACCCGTTACAAGGTCATGGCGTAGCACTTGGCGACACGTTAACGAGTCCGATGCCCTTTGGCATTCGACAACCGACGTTGATTGCCTTGTCGACTGCCGACTGTCGGGCACACCGGCGAACCTACTGAAGTATTCAGTGGATGGCGGGCGTTAACGAAACCAGACTGGTAGGGAGAAAAGGTGGTGGGCATTTGTAGAGGGAATTGGGTGGGGAAGAAGCAGCCAAAGAGTAGGAGAGTATCATAATAGAGATAATGAAAGAGTCGGCGATTGCAATGCCATGGACACGAAGAGTGACGGCTGATGAAGGATTAACATGGTGGCAGATTGTGCGGCAGAAGCACAGAATGCCGACGACGTGGTGCAAAGCATGTTGCATCTATCGAGTCGTCAGTCGGTCATTGGCCTATGAGGTTGAGTATAAAAACATCTTGCTTCTGCCCTTGTCTTTCTTGCGCGGGTTTCTGCACGTGGAGATGACAGTTGACTTACTTGGTGGTGGGATGAGGCCGACGGTAGACTACGGCGGGGTGGCCGGATTTGCCATAGTTAAAGCAGTTCTTGGGCTCGTCATCCTTGCGATGGATGAAGGAAGAAGAAGTGCGATGCGGGGGTGAAGGGTGTGTGCTGCCTTTGATGAAGTGGGATGTGAGATACCGAGGGAGGGAAAAAGAGAAAGGTGGGAAGGGAGGGAGAGGAGGGAAAGGAAGAGGGCGGGGCACCGCACGAGACTATGTACACACGGTCGAAGGTCCGTGCGGCAGCGCGGTGGGTGACGAGGCCGTCAATGGTGGTCAATGCGGACCACCGGTGCTTCAGTGAATGCGTCCCAGACTCCCACTCCCGCGTAGCCCCCTTAAATAGGGGCTCGCTGACTTGGGTGAAATGCCGCTTTCCGTGCCCACCCAGCACCCCCTTACCAGCTTCCAGCCTCCATATCTCTACTCACACTTGCAATATGGCTCTCAACTTACCAGTCAGGTAGCACCGTTGTATAGCCCTTCCTCTATCCATTCCGAGTTCGGATAATAAAACTCCTTGACCTCGTCCCATGGGAGATCCATGAAGACCCCGAGTCTTGGGATTCTCAGGATATCTCAGGCCGGGCTCGCAATGCTCTTGTTGGAGTTGAGCGCAGTTAACAACCAGTAAGCCAAGTTTGCCGGAGCAACATGACAAGCTTGGCTCTGTAGGGAACGGTACTAAAGATACACCGGAGCGAAATAGGGGTTTAACATAGCAGAGGCAGCGCGTTGGAGCCCAATTACATATAAAGAGACCACCAAATTACTGCCGAATGATAGGAAGCGTCGACTATTCCACGAGGCTCAACTCAAAGGCCAACAGCTGGGTCTCGTGTAGTATTTCCTGTCAGACAAGTGAAAGTCACCATCATGCTTTACCACCACTCGGACACTCTTTGATTCTGTAAAGAGCACCTTACCTTAGGCAAGCAGTTACCCAACAACGTCCCCCGCCGAGCATCCAGGCAGGCCAGCCCGATATATTCACAAGAAAGAGCACCGTCACCCGGGTCCGATAGCTATTCAGAACCAGAGAGTCAGAATGATGCTTATGCAAGCGTGAGTAGTCCAGTCTTCAGCCCATTGAAGCATCACCGTTCTGAACTCGAAAGTCTCCCACCTGCGCTCGAACCGGATTCAGCACGACAGTCCCGGACCTGGTGATGGAACGAGGTAAATAATTCAAATATGTGTAACTGGCTGACAGTTCCCAATTGCTTTAAAAAGAAGCCTAGCATCTCAGCCCATAAACACGAAGCGACTCAGGCAAGTCACGAACCTAATGGATCGCTCAATAGACACATCGGTTAAACGCCATGCATCGACCGCAGACGCCAGGACGCCTAGTCTTTCATACCCATTATGTCTAAGTACCCATAACTCCAATATTGAATGATGAAGCAGCTGTAATGGGCTTCTATTGGCTCAGCCGTGAGCAGTGTACTCAATCATCGAGGCCCATATTGAAATGCGCCTTCATAACTCCGGGCTTACCCCCAAAAGCTCAAAGTGCTAAATGCACCATACTAGTCGTATTATTTCCCAGCATCAATGATGGCTCTTTCTGCTTCCTTAAATTCTGGATTATCTAGCCAACTTGAATAGTCCTCATTGTCGTCAAACTGGGCCGCCGCATGCTCTGCCGCTTTTAGAGACCATGACTTGCTCTCGGGCCATGCAGCCAAATCATGTGCCGATGGCGATTCATCAACTGTCAACTCAGGTGTATGTTCATCTGTATCTTCCGTATCTTCGACCCATGGTTCCTCATAGTTTGTAGCGTGAATGGAAGGGGAACTGGGCTCAGAGTCATCGGGAGCCGCGACCACTAGGATATTCTCTTCTGAAGTTTCAGTATCCTGAATCACAGATACTCGCCGCCGCCTTGGAAGAGGTGGCGGTGGGGCGTGCCAACGTTCTGCCTTCTGTTCATTGGAGTCCTTAGCGTTTTTGGACGTGAGCTGGGGCGGGGCTGCCACAGGCTTTCGCTTCGGTATGTTCATGGGCATTGTCATTTCCCCTGGTCGTGGCAATGGAGTACCGGGAGGCGGAAGAGGCCGGCCGCGGCCCATAGGCTGATTAAGGTCTACGGGAGGTTCTGATAGTTTTTTACCGTTGGCAGTTCGGTCAGTCTGCCGCTGTATAGCGTTCCAACCCCACCGTTTCGCTGTGGCAGCGGCGTTAGACATGGCCGCTAGTGTCTTGTTCTTGGTCTCGGGCATGCTGTCGGCCGGTGTAGGCGATGGGAGTTCTTTGCGTGCAAACAGCCCCTTGCCAATTGAACCCGTCCCACTTTTGACCGAACTTCTGCTCGACTGCCCGGGCGAATCCGGAGGTTGATCGTTACTCGCAACGCTCTCCGAAGATGAGGCCGTGTGACGCCTTGCTGGGCCTTTAGGAGCGGGTTCAGAATCTGTCAGCTTGGGTATCGTTTCGACTGCAGTGTGTGATGAAGAATTTAATGTCAAAATCGCTGGCGATGATTTTGAAGGCGAATTAAGCGGCTTTTGCGTTGGGGAGTGTGTTCGAGACCGGCCAGAGATACTTTCCATTTTGCTCAAGGCGTTGTCATGGTTCGGAGACGACGACACAGGCTTAAATACCTCCACGTGAGCGACTTCGGTGCCAATTACTGGACTTGACGCAGAGAATGAACCAGATCGAATCGATAGAGGCACATCTAGAGAAGCGGCTGGTGGATTCTTGGCATCAGTAGCTGTCGTTGACGCCGAGTCTAGGCTCTTATTGTTGGTCTGGGAGCTCTTCTTGTTTAGTTTACGCGCCCAAAATCCTGTCTGCTGATTATTGTCCATGACAGGTACACTATCGCTCTTTTCTGATGGTATTTCTAAGGGTACTGGAGGCGTCGTCTGCTCGAGCTGACTGGGTTCACTGGCGTTACCCAGTTGAGAAACTATGGCGGCATGATCAGGCGAGCGTATGACCTCGTCATCTCCGTCGAATATACCACCACGCCATTTCTTATGCTCTGTTGAGAAGAAAGGCGTGTCGTCCCAAAAAGGCGAGACTAAGGTTTCTGCGACAACTTCTTTGATTCGATTCTCTATCTGCCGGAGGATGACAGTATACGTAATCTGCCTGGAGCTAACGATGGGCTCGATGCTCATTTCCATCTTTGGTGTGGATTGAAAACAAAACCAGATCCGGTTACTGGGAGGCGGCTTGACCTTGAAGAGAACGTGGCCTTCTAGCTTCTTCAACACTACGGCTAGTATGAGATTCACCTCTCGAGCTTTGAAGCGAGGACCGAGATCAATACGGGCCGTAGCGGCTACTTCAAGCCTGAAATTACCGGTGTACTTGATGTCGGCCTCCATCACGAGCTCGCCCTCGACATTGAGGTCTTTGAGACGAGGATTCGTGATAAACGGCGCGGAATCGCCAGTGTTAATGTTCTGGATCGCGACCCTGGTTAGAAAAGACGGTCGTTTGACACGCGAGATCTTTTTGGTAAGCTTCTCTCTAATCAAGTTTTCAATATCCTTGGTCTGATAAACACCAAGGAATATCCTGCCTATGAGGGCATTCAACCATCGAGTTTGCATATGGTCTTCCGATGCATGCAGTTTCTGAACAAGCGCTATGATGTCCTTGACATCGAATCGTTGAGGCTTGGGGCCCATGTTCTGGGCAGCGAATGTCTGTTCTTGGTTCCTTAGCAAAGCAAAGTAGAAGTCCTCCTTGGCCGAGCAGTTCTCCGAGAACAAGTAGAACGGTTTCGATATCTGCATGTCGGGCGTGACCTCTTTCCCCTGGGCCCTTCTGGTCAGACAGATGGCGTTCCGCTTAATGAACAGTTCGCCGTCTGGGAGGCGGCCTCCACCCGAGTATATGCTGACATCATGATTGGCAAGCGATATGACGTGTCGCACTTCGAGCTGCTCGTCGTCGTCGAAAAGCATGAGATGGCCATGTCTATCGCAAACCGGAATCATTAGCCTCAGCTGAATTGCACAGATAGCGGCAGTATAAGCCAAACCTACCTCAAGACAACGTAAAACACATTGCCTGCCCGCTTTGGTCGCTGACCGACGCCCTTATTATCATCCAACGGACCAGATACCGGCTTCCGATCGAAGATACTCCTGTACATGGTCTGGTATACGCTCGGACTCGGAGCGGCAACGGTCGTGGATCCGACCGGTGTGGAGCGTTCGATGGGTTTCGCATTGATGCCCATGGGTGTATATTCGCGACATACTGCAAAGTACCCGGCAGCTACATCGGAGTCGGCCAGGAGCTTCTGTCTCGATTCCTCCTTTTGGACTGCCTCCAAATCGGTGGTGTCATCGCCCGGCTGGAGGATATTTTCGGCATCGCCGGCAGTCGTGGAGCTGGCGGCATCGTAAACGGGCAGGGTCAAGTGGGCGTGCAGCAGGATCACAACCACCACTAGGGGGATGAATGTGACGCCGCCCAGCAGGTAGACCAAAAGGAAGACAGTCAAACTGGCCATGGTTCAAGGATGGGATAACGACTAGCCAGCAGAGGCAGAGGGAATGTCCGCTATGCTTGGCATGAGCCGGCCCCGAATGATCATGGGATAGCAATTCCTTCTGTAAGCAATTAACGGGATACGGGGAAAGCAGAAAGTCGGGGTGCAATGGAGAAGAAGTTGGGGGGGATCGTAAACCTGTAGGCGATGGGTATGGTGAATGGGATGAACGATGGAGCATGTACGATGTACAGGACACGGGATAGAGAATGAAACGCAGGAGCTGACCCGCGATGTTGAGCGTGAGAGGGTGTGAGAGCTGAGAGCTGAGAGCCGACGGCCAGCTGGTTATAGCGAGTCGTAGGTAGGTAGGTACCTATTCGTAGGTACGTGTCCCAATACCGGCTGGAATTGCGGTAACTCTGCGTAGGGCCCGCCGCTAGCGCACACTGCAGAGCCAAGTGGGGCCAGTCTAACTCCGCGGGGTGCGCTGCAGTGAGTCTGCCAGTGACTGCACAGCGAGTTGCGCTACGACGTGTTACTAGACGAGGTGGGCCATCAACCCTGCTCGGCCAATACTTGTTACTGTGAGTGCAATTCAGCGAAGGCGCGCGAGACTTTGGCGGTTAGTCAGGCGAGGTGGCCGATCAAGGTGGGCGATCCAGCAAGGTTGGTAATGATGGACGTCATTAAGTACGGACGTACGAAGTAGATTGCTACGGAGGGTTTGCTGGGCCCCACGTCAGCTGGCTGGATTCACTATGGGCACTGCACTAGAAAACGAGTGGTCATGGAGTGATCCGAGCGGCCAAATCCTATACTCCCTCTCACTCACTAATAAGAGGCAGGCTCTCCGTAGGTAGATCAAGCCAGATCCCGAAGCATCTACATTGGAATTCCATAAATCCAATGGCGAAAACGTCTAAAGTAAATGCAGTGGTAACATTCCGGAATCTGACTAATATCCGACATCTCGAATTCCCCTATGCCGGTGGCCGACCCTTCGTCTAATCATGCCCTCACATCCCCAATGTCATGCTATTTTCCAATGATATACCATGATCATCACCCTATTCGTTGCACGCCTACCAATCTAGCGCTCCAGGCCCAACCGAACCATCAAGAAGCTGCTTAATAGCGGGTTCGATGACCCCCTTCTCAGCTCGATACCGTGCCCCCTGCTTCACCCGCGTATAGAAAACAGGACAGTCCTTACTGTCACAAGGAACCTCATCCAATGGTGCGAGCCCAGCGCAGGTCTGGCATATTTTATTGACATCCAACAGTTTCTTTTCTTCTCCGTTCAGCTGAGTCTGTAGCCTCGAGAGAGTCGCAGGCACATTAGCTTGACATCGTGTGCATATCGGACCCTCGTTCTTGGTCTTCGTGCCGCAATTTAAGCACGCCGCGGCTTTCATGTATGATTCCAGCGTCTTCTTGGCGAGCGGGTTACCATAGGTTGGGTCTACGCGGTGAATGCGTTGTACTTTCGGCATTTCGTCGTACCATTGTCGGACATTGGCCCCGACTAGGTTGAAGATTCGCTCCAGCGGCGGAATCAGATTCTTCGAAATGTAATACTCTGAGTCGAGAGATAGGTAGGGATTGCCCAGCAGCTCCTCTGGCGCCACGCACCGGTCGATGAGTCGGGCTCCCGGCGCACCGCTGATAATAACATACGGCACTCGTTCGCCATACTGAGGCTCCGCCCTGGCATCCTCGAGCATCCTTTTTGTGCTGATTAGAGCACCGGGTGGCGGCGGTCCCCTCTCACTGTAAGTTCCCAATTTGACTTCTCTTGCGAAGCAGAAATCTTGAATAGACACTGTACCGCGCATAATCTTCGTGCACTGCCTCTGGAAATAGGCCTTGACTTGGCTAAGATCGGCCGTCTCGAATAAGATCTTCAGAGCCTTCTCTTCGATCATTTGTTCTGCAGGTGTACCGTCCCTTCTGACCGTTTCAATACCTTTGGCATCAAATTCAGGCTTGATTTGATCCTTGCTTTCGTATTTGTAACCCACGTAGCGCTTCTTTGCAAGAAGCACGCATGGGTGATAAACCTTCTCGAACTTCAGTTTTATAGGTCGAGGATTCGTATCGGTGATCGTTTTAGCAATTTCGTTACCGATCTCGAAAGCTTGGTCTCTGGTCCTACCAGGCAGGTAGATAAACAAACTGTCTGTATCGCCGTAGACAACCTCGGCTTTCCACTTGCCCACTGAATGAATGAGCGCTATTGCCCGCTCGAGGGTTTCTCGGCCCGTTTGAACGATGCTATCAGCAATCTCGGAGCACGGCATACGACCAGAAAACGATGCCGACGTATAGCCATATGTAACGTTCGCGAGTAACTTTAGAGCCAGCTGCCTATTATTCAAAAGCCGTTGCAATGTCTTGTCGTCCTTGTCCTGCTTCATGCCGCTCTTCACCATGACTCGAGTCTCGAGAATTTCCGTCAGCATTTTCGCTAGGAGAGACTTCCTGATTTCAGCTTTGCAGTACATAATACCGTTAGGGGCAATGTTGATATAATCCTTGAGGAGCTCTAAGAGTCTACTTTGCCGCTGATACTCTGTGAAGCCCATCTTGTTTGTCCCTCTCCAATTGACTATACGGCCTAAAAAGGTCGAATAGCAGTAATTGTAGGCGATCATGACGCTCGGGTAGAGACTCTGGAAATCAAGAACAACCAGAGGACTATTGTAGAATGCACTTTGAGGCTCCATTACGAGAGGGAGACATTCGAGCGCGTTCTGCATTCCGACCTGCTTCCTGCTAGGTGATATAAGAATGAAATTCTCGGGCTTCGCAATCCTGAACATGATGGACTCGACCTTAAATTGAGAGCCACGCGAAAATACCGAGAAAAAGTCGACGCCTAGCACTCGGGCCTGCTCGCTGGTCCGGGGAATTAACTCGTTCGCTTCAAGAATCTCGATGTCGAGTCTGGTCCGTGCTAGGTAGTAGCGCAAGAGCTTGCTCAGATCACGAGCCTTGCCTCCGCGATACCATTGAGTCAGGGTGTGCCAGGGATAATGAGGAAGACGCCGGTGCAGTAAATGCCAGACTACATTTTCCATTGTGTATTGCAGAAGGTCGAGTTCTCCACGCATAGACCGCCATATGTTGATCATATGCCTGCCCGTAATTCGAATCGTGGATGTAGTATTGAAGCCCCATTTATCGGCTTCCTTTCCAAATCGTCCGAAAGATTGAGTTTTCATGCGTGAGAGCTCATCGCAAAGGTTGTAATCGTATTTTATTCGAGCCCGTTCGATGAGGAAACCCCACGAGCTCCCGTGGACTTCATATCCAGCAAGGACGTCTGGATCGTGTGTTCGGACAATTTCAACCATCTTTATCATGAGGTCAAGCTCTGATGACTCCTGAATAATTTCAGTCGTGGTGAGCCTTTGCATACTCCGCGCCAAGGAGCCATCCTCAGATAGGACTATAATGCCCGATTGCAGGGCTAAAGATGCATTGTCACCGGTCGCAAAATTCTCATCCGACTTTGAACACCAGAAGATAGCCTGTACTTCATCTTCTTCGGGGTTCGGAACCAACTTGCCCCGCGTATTGACATGTATTTCAAGGCTCATAGTGCTCATATACTGAGCCTCGTGTTTAACACTAGTGGATTTCGTCTTCTGTGAGTACTTGAAGCCATGTTTATTCTTCGGCGTTGCGCCATCGATTTGCGATAGATATGACTTCAATTCGGGATCGCTAACTTCGAGAACAGGTTTTGATGAATGATCCACCATGTCTGCAAGCCTTTCTGACCACTTCTGTACTTCCGCGAAGCTCGGCGGAGGCTCTGCAATTTCCCAGCTTCGCAATGAACACTCGAGGCGCTGTTTCTTATGCGCTTCCGCGTCTCCACGGTATTCGAATACCGTTTCGGACTTGACGCCGTAATTTGCTGGTGACTCTCCAGTGACGTCGAAATTCGGGAGGAACGGGAGGGTATTACCCTCGAGCCGGAACTCCTGACCAGCATATTCTCGGGAACGCAAAGGCACATCTTTATCGTTGCTATAATATGGGCCTTGATATATCACGTTAGGCCGGTTGAGCAATTCCATAGTCGTTAGCACTTCCGTGACTGGCGGGGGATTTCGGTGAAATACGTAAAATCTAGCCGGCGATCGAGGGATGCATCCAATATCTATCGTGCTAACAGATTCTTTCCTTTCGATTGAACTAGCAGAAGACTTGAAAGGCGATATTGAATTCTGCGAGCGTGTAGTTCCAGAGAGCTTTGTACTAAGAGCAGAGGGCGCAAAAGAGCTGCACCTTTTTGATTGGCCGTCATCGCTTGGCTGGGAGCTTGTTTGGCTTAATCTCAATTTTGTATTCGGGTCACTGGGGTCTTTAACAACAGGAAATTTAAGCGTTTGCAGCCCCGATTGCTTGTTTACCACCTTTTTCCCCTTGCCTTTGGTATCTTGTGAGGACGGTCGTGGTTTTACATCACCAGGCACCGTCGGCGCCACATACTCATCGGCTTTGCTCACCCCTTCGGAAATGGCAGCGCGAGTTGAAGGCGCAAACTCAACACGCCGTCGCTTAGGGATCGTAGGTTCATAAACTGGCGATGTCTTGCGCTTGGGAAGTATTCTATTTGGCTGAAGGATGGCCCGTACGTTTCGAGGCTCTTTGCTCACTAGGCCATGCTCTACAGCGACATCCAGCAATGCACTGGAAATTGGAGGTATTGTCCGATGAAACGCACGCAAGCAGCTGGTATATACACCTTCGGGAAGAGTGCCAGAATTTGGACTAGAATTCACCTTGTTGGTTAAGGCATCTGATTCCACCGAGGTATGAGTTTGCGGACCCTTAATAGATTCGACTGACCGCTCCGATGATTTCGGGGGACCTAATGATGAAATACGTTGATATTGTGCCTCCTTTGGTGCCTTTGAAGCCTGAATTGCTTCAGAGTCAGAGTCATCGGGAAATAGCTCATCATCATCTGGCTCTAGGCTAAGAATTCGGTCCTCGTCTACAATAATGCTGCTCGTCGGATTGTTATCGAGTCCAGTAGGCTGCGTCGCCGCCTGTTCGAAATGTATGTTGTCTGGATACAAATCTTCAACGGCTTGTAATGCAGTTTTGACGGTTGACTCAAATGGAATACTCTGGACAAATGTATCAAATGTCGCCTCGGTCCTGTCGCTCTGCTCATATTCCTGGCGGATTGTTTGTTGGATTTGATCCTTATATTCCTCTTCGTGAATCCAACCTGGGGGATGTGGGTCACGAGGATCAGCAGACATTGATACCAAGGCTTCCGGGGGAAAAGGACTGCTCCCTCCTGAGAGATTGTGCATTCTTCGTTTCCGGCGCTTTGTCTCATCTTTCCACAGTCCAGCCATGCTGTGAACCAGCTTCATGTCAGCAGGTAGCGGATTTTTCCTCTCAAGGAAATCGTGATGGAGCTGCCTCTCCTTGATTTCATGCCTATTAAGAATATCCTGGACACATATGTCGACTTCAATCGAGCAATGGCTCATGCGCGGCAGGTTTGCCTCATCGGTAATTGAGAGCCGGGGTACAGACCGGCTGTGCCACAAGTGAGTCGAGTCCTTCTCATTTTCGTGCTGCGGAACTGGGGCCCTGAAACGGACGTTTTTGGCGTCGATATATGCACACCCGTAAAGGTTGTAGTCGGTCATGAATTGGAGTAAATACTGCAAATGCGCCTCGTATGGCTGAAATCGCTGTTTCATTATAACTCCCTGCTGAAGAAGTTCAGCTAATCGTGTCATAACCACAGGGTTAAGCATATAGATCTTGAGATAAAACCTATATCCAACATGGAAGCCATAGAAAGGAATTCCCTTAATAAGGGTGATTCTAGCCACATATCGGTGGTTGCCATCATAAGCGTTACGTCGGTAGCTGACGGCAAGTGCATGATCGATGGACAGATGCAGTCGGTATATATATGCGTTCACTTATTCAAACGGGTCAGATAAGATGGTAAAGAGGAAAAGCTAAGATGGGGCCACTCACCATCATCAGGATTCAAAGCGCCGTGGTACTCGATGAAGAGATAAGGAAATGCGCCGTGGACGTGGGCACAGACTTTCTGGCCCGTCTCTGTTGACCCAAAAACTCTGATAACGGGGACCCTCGGCTCCTTGTGCAGCTGTGATCGGCGATCATCGTTTCGAAGTGACAGGTCATATTTGGTAGGCGCCGCCTGGTAATGGTCAATGCAGTTTAACCGCACGCGGAAAACATCCATGACGACTTATACATCATGCATGGGAGCAAGACGTCTGTTTAACGCATGAAAAAGAACCGAAACCATGCTGCCGTAAGAAGCATTAGCATATAACCAGGAATGTCCGTGTCCTAAATTGGTTGGGCTTGGTCAGAGGTGGGTAGTTGGGCGAACGCGATGATTACGAAATGGAGACGCGTTGATTTGTTAGCTGCAACGCGGATGGCATGCGCTGTCAGGTGGTGGCACTCGCTCCATCTTCTTTCAAGCTTCTTCAGCCACGTCATTACATAACCTGCCGTACAGTATGGAATAGAAATGTGGCTTAAGTGCACAGTGAAAGCGCCAAGCCACATCGTTTAAATTCACGGCTGCGCATCGCGCCAGTTCAGCTTTCTATTACCTACATCTACCTGTTGTTCGACCTCGAAAAATCCCCTGTTTACGACCGTACACCATAATACGTATTCTATCCGAAAGCATTTCCGACGAAACCTGATACACTGAGGCTCACTTTCATCATGGCGCCTCCACCACCTCCGCCGTCACGGAGAAACGACTCCAAAGCGTCCGCAGCTTCAAAAGAAGAAAACATATACATCCCATCCTTCATCAGTAAACGGCCATTCTACGCTGGCGCAGAAGGCGATCAGTCAGATTACCTCGAGCATCAACGTCTTCAGAAGTCCAAAGACGACCAGTCAAAATGGTACGATCGCGGCAAGAAGCTGGGTCCTGCGGCGACCAAGTACCGCAAAGGCGCGTGCGAAAACTGCGGCGCCATGACACATAAAACGAAAGAATGCCTCAGCCGCCCGCGTGCGAAAGGTGCAAAATGGACGGGACAGGATATCCAGGCCGATGAGGTTATACAAGATATACAGTTAGGTTGGGATGCAAAGCGCGATCGCTGGAATGGCTACGACTCAAAGGAATACCGCCACGTCGTGAATCGCTATGCTCAGATGGAGGAGCTGCGTAGCCAGTTGGATGGGAAGGGGAAAGGCAACACAGAGGAGGGTGAAGAGGATAAAGACGATGGTGAGAAATACGCCGAGGAGTCAGATATGGGACGGCATCAGAGCACAGCAACGCGACAACTACGTCTCAGAGAAGACACGGCAAAATATCTACTCAATCTTGACCTCGAATCTGCGAAATACGACCCTAAGACGAGAACTATGGTTGATGCTGGTGCTACGGCAGACAAGGCCGCGAAACTCTTTGCAGAGGAGGGTTTTCTGCGGGCATCAGGCGACGCTGCCGAGTTCGAAAAGGCGCAGAAATACGCATGGGAGAAGCAAGAAAAGACCGGCAACACAGGCCAACATTTGCAGGCCAACCCTACAGCCGGAGAGTTCCTGCGGAAGAAGGAAAAGGAAGAGGCAGAAGCGAAGAAAGCTGCGCATCTTAAAGCACTGCAAGACAAATATGGCAGTGTCGAGGGCACGATGCTCCCTGCGCTACGTGATGTTGTTGTGACGGAGTCAGAACATTTTGTTGAATATGACGAAGCAGGTTTGATCAAAGGTGCGCCAGCAACCACTGCGAGATCGAAGTATGCTGAGGACGTCTTGGCGAATAATCATACCTCGGTCTGGGGCAGTTGGTGGTCTAATTTTAAATGGGGTTATGCGTGCTGTCACTCTTTCATCAAGAACAGCTATTGTACAGGAGAGGAGGGTAAAAAGGCCTGGGAAAATGCAGAACGGCAACGGACGGGCGCCGGTTTCGTACAGGAGGCAACTACGCAGGAAGAACGAATTGTACAGCCAGGAGAAGCAGAGTCTACAAAGCCAGTCGCCAAGAAGCGAACAGTGGAAGAAATGATGGGTGGGATCACGGAGGCCGAGCTGGATGAATACCGCCGGAAACGAACAGCAGTGGATGACCCAATGGCCAAGTATTTAGGCAATGATCAATTGACTTCATAGAACTTGTGAGGTACTTATTAATTGAGCACGAAGGAAATGCGAAAATCAAGGGGCTTCCAGTCACCGTTAAAATCATCAATTGCGCACTTGTGGTATCATTCATAGAATTTCATGCATTCCGGTTCCCTGTGGCCTAACGCCTGAGCTTTGAGCAGGCTTCTATAGCCACAATATCATCACTTTTCCGTATCCGAAATGGCCTAACCGAACTAAGAGTAAGGGTCTAAATTTACTCTTCCTCCTCTTCCTCCTCGTCATCCTTCTTCTCAGCAGCCTTGGCCTTCTTTCTCCGGACACGGCCAGGGCGGCCACCACCAAAGGGCGAGGTCAAAGCGAAGTCGATGTGCTTTTGGGAGTCCAGACGGACAACGAAGGAGGGGACGTTGACGATCTGCTTGCCAACACGGATGTGGCGCTGGCGGATCAGGACACGGGCGTGGTGGATGGACTTGGCAAGACCGAGCTTGTAAACACAGGTCTGGAGACGGCGCTCCATGAAATCTTCGACCTTAAGGGCAAGGACGTAATCGAGCTTCATGCGGGACTCGTCGAGCACACCGATACGCACTAGACGGCGAATGAGGGCATTGCCTTCGAAGAGACGCTTGGGGTCCTTCTCGTCGAGGGTAAGAAGCTGACTGTAGACATAATAGAGTTAGTACAGCTCTTGCGGGCCTTCGTTCGATAGAGAAAAACGCGGTAAACGATGTTAATAGGATGGCGGATCAGCATACCGGGCAGCACGACGAATCTTGGAGAGGGTGAGCTGGACACGCCACACCTCACGCTTGTTGCGAAGACCGTACTCGCCGACAAGCTTCATCTCAGAGTCACTAGTGTTCGAACCGTGTCAGTTTTACATTTCACATTCGACTTAAGCAGAGAACAAGCTCTTGCTCAGTGGCCGGTGAGTACTGACAGTCGGGCGGCCTCGAAGGGACGACGGGGGACCTTAGCGGTCTTGGAGTAAGACAAGGGCGCCATGGTTGCGATGCCTCAGTTGTCTTGAGGGAGTTGCTGGGCGATGGACTTTGGACGGCGAGGAATGGGATTGTCGGAAGATCGCGAAGTCGAAGAAAAAGTTCGCGAAAGAGGATTCGGCAAAGACGGAGTGGATTAATTGTGCGGGATGATAGGGCAAGAACCGGGCTAACCCGAAAGTGAATTAGCGGAGCTTCGCTTAATTGGGTCATCAGCTTATCGATGTGCCGGCCCGGCGAGTCCAGCGACCGGCCAGCTGAAGCCGAACCTGGCAGCTGACAGGCGGGCAGCTGCACGTGGCACACACAACCGAACACCTGCGCAAAGAAAGACAGCCAACTGAGGCTAAAAAATCCCACCTCAGCCGATTTCTCGAAAGCTTGTCATTATCGCCAAACCCGTCATCCTCAACTCTACCGATAATCCCATCCACACAACACCGTCGCAATGGGTCACGCTGCCGGTTCGTAGCCCATATCCCCGTTGCCCTCGACACCCTTTTCCTATGGAGCGAAGGCACATGCTTTGCCCGACAGAAATCGACGATCCCACAGTCGATGCTCGTAAAGGTCGCCTGAGCTGACATGAACATCACCAGGTCTTCGCGCGGGTACTCGCTATGCGTTTAGCCGTTCCTTCCGCCAGAAGGGTTTCATCCGCCTGTCAACTTACCTCCAGCAGTACAAGTATGATTGAATCGATCGGGCAATCCGGTGGCAAACAGGCTCTAATTCGACAACAGGGTTGGCGATATCGTGGATATTAAGGCAAACGGTGCGGTCCAGAAGGGGTGAGCAAACCTTGCAATTTCGCTCAGTCCGACTCGTCGAATGACCGATTCCGCCGAATAACGAGAGACCGGGTATACACATATCGGGATATAGGCTGACTTAGTACGAATGCAGTATGCCACACAAGGTCTACCACGGCAAGGTATGTGTATCTGGAAAGAAAGAAAAGAGCACGGAAGCTTACAGTTTCAGACCGGTGTTGTCTACAACGTGACGAAGTCCGCCGTCGGTGTCATTATCTACAAGCAAGTCGGCAACCGCTACATCGAGAAGCGTGTCAACCTCCGTATCGAGCACGTCTCCCACTCGCGATCACGAGAGGACTTCCTAAAGCGCGTCAAGGCCAACGCTGCGGCTAAGAAGGAGGCCAAGGAGAAGGGCATCACCGTCGAGGTCAAGAGACTACCCGCCCAGCCCCGTGAGGCGAGAACAGTATCGCTGAAGGATAACCACCCGGAGACCGTTGTGCCTCTGGCGTACGAGACTACTATCTAAACGCGATGGACGTTTGTTCGATGGTTGCGGTGCTGGTGTTTTCTGGGTCTGCTGGTTGCTTTTCGCATTGCATTAGGGGTTTTTCACGCGGCCAGGACGGAACCAATCTTCTGAGCACAAAGGCGATGCCTGGAGGAAAATAAAAATATACCATTGCCCATAACCACGCCTTTCGTCCCGTGACGCTGATATCCATGGCCTTGAGGGCCCGGTCATGCAACTAGGGCCAATCCCCTCCGTACACCCATTCAACGGATGTCATGATAACATGCAAATTGGCGAGGGGCATATTGTGAAGACCTATGTGGCATCCCAATCTACAGGAATAGGGCAACAAGCCAGGGCCCATGGCCATAAGGGACAGCGATGAGGCTTTATAGTCGCGTCATCAACTATGGCAAGCTTAAGATAAGTAAATTAAGAAAGGAGAACTCATCGACCTAGAACTTGCAGACCTGTGCATGTGTCAACTCACCTGGTACCTGTAGCAATCTTGTAACTAGGCTCGCGGCTAACGGAGTGCTTTTACCTACATAGTAGGTATTGCGCAGCGCCAATTCATCTCCGCTTCGACCGAGTCAGCTCATCTCACTCACATAAATTCCTCCCCGATCTGATCCTCTCATTTTGAATGCAGGCCCGCCTCATCTCGACACGGAGCCCATTGCCGTCTATCTAGATACCACCGTATCTCATAACGAAAAGGGCTCAGAACTCAGATTGTTTAATCACGATAATTCAAAATCAGCCTGCGTCCCGTTTGCTTTCACATATGTAACCAGAATGATGAAGTTCGCCGTCATCACACTCATCACATAACCAAATGAGCGCAAAGAGAAGTATGTAATGCTCATAACCAGTGAAGCAATAAGACTAATAATAAACCTACTCTCGTGCCTCATCCAACAAAGCTGACAGCCGATTTTCCCCCAAGGTAGGTAGAGAACAACTCAGACAACCACAGCAAACACCCCCCTAAAGTCTGATCCCCCCATCACCCCTTCGGCGCCCAGAAACCCCGGCCCGTATAGATAGCAACCAGGATAACAACACAAGTAGCAATCCAAAGCGCAGCGAGAACGACCAGCAAGCCCGTCATCCACCGGTGAAGACTCCGCGCTTTGGCCAGCGCCGCCGGGAAATACGAATGGGCATCGTCGATCGCGCTCAGTCGACTTTCGACGGCCTGCGAGAGCCTGTGTAGGTGGTCGCGCGTGTACGCGGGGACAGTATTAGCTGGGATTAGATTAACACGCGCGGTAAGCGAAGAGGTTGTATGATGTACTTACCGTCGTGAGCGACGTCGTACCCCGGGATCCTCCTCGATTGGTATCCATCATTGGTGCCGTCTGTGACTAGCGAGCACACATCAGTCAGCATAGCATATCAGCATAGTCTTTGGTTCTTCCCCGCGAACCTGGGAGGAAGCCCTCTTCGTGAGAACTGGCAGGAGACAGCATCGTGAGAACTCTGTAGACGGCGAAGCTAGCACAGAAGATATTCCCCACGGTGGTGCAAGCAAGGGAATGCGCGCGTTGATTTTCTTGGGTGGTCTATTCGGCTTGGATAAGATGGCTAGGTACTACGGGTGAACAAGCGTGCGGGAATAGGGAGGTCAGTGGTAAGTTTGAGCTTTCACCGTCGTGATATCAGCTTATACGAGCCCCTGATTCCTTCGCCCAGAGAGAGGGAGCAACAGGCAAGCTCGTCGAGGGAGGGCACGGCCGTCACCATCTACACTTCCAGAATCACCAGCCACACTCTCTCGAAGCTTCCGGCGCATGACTACTGTCGCCATAACATGACGCGCGGGTTCAGGGGGAAAGGCGACAACGAGCATCAACCTTTTACGGCTAGGACCTCCGCTTTGCAGGGTCCAACTGCCATCATATCCGAGTCGAAACATTCTTCGTTAATATTGACAAATTTCACCGAAACCAAGTAAAGAAGCCCGGCCTCAGCAACAAATCCGCGCGTCGGGAACCAATATCAGACCCAAAAGGAAGCGTTCGCCTTGTTCATCCGAGTAACGGCAGGAATCCCAACGCCTATTCATTCACAATAAACGACTTTTCTCTGTTACTCGTTACCTGGTCACTTAAGTCACTGTTCCTATCACAATAATACCATCTCCCGCCCTAGGGGCAGTCAATCTTGCCATGAACTCGGAAGGGTGAAATTACGAATTGCTACTCATCAGCCTATCAACAGCCACCGCACGAACAAAATTACAACGAGCCGACCTCATGTCGCGCGGTTAATTTGCTTTTTTCCCCTGAAGCAAGAACATAGCTACAAAGTATCTCCGACATTGCCAAAGCCATGCATCCCTATATACTAGGCAGAGCAACAAGCCCAAGGACCGAGTGTCGAGAGAGAAGAACTGCCATCGTGCGCAGACACTATAGCTGACGTCCACATATCTGTCAGAAGAGATTCAGATAGGAGTTCCATCAATCCGTAGCCATGTTGAAGAATCCACAGTCTTAACGCGTTGATTCCTTTGTGCCCAGCCATGCTGTCACAGATCAGAACGTCAACCACATATCCCCACAACGATGACAAAACTATCATCTCCAGGTCCTTCACGCGTCAGATTCACCAGCCTGGTTCTGGCCGTTTGCACCCTGATGGTGCTTCTGGGCTTGTTTTCCACCTCTTTTGGCGGTATTGGCCTTGCCCCGAGCGTGGACATGCGCGCCGGCGACAGGATGATCTCCGCCATTGACGACGTTCTCCTTACTAGCCGAACGAGGCTTGAAGCAGTCCGCGGCAATATGGCCGTATTTACCGCAGTTGTAGCATTTCTTCGGCTTTTTATCTCTCTCCCGGGGCTCGGTGCAATCTTTAGCTTCGTGGCCGGGCTTTCTGCAAGCGTAGCATACTCCCTGGTTCACCTTCTCATCCGCAGTCTGGTTCTGATGCTTAGGCTTGTCTTGTGGTCCCTTCGTGGTGATTTGGTTGGGAACGACTTTGGGAACACCCTCAGGTTTCTGTAGATTCGGCTTGCCTCGTGGTCCTTTGGTGGTGTTTTTGTTGCGAATGGTCTTGTGAGCACTCTCAGGTTCCTGTGAATTATCTTTTGGCTTCCCGACTTGAGCCCGCGATCCAGTCGGAACCTCTTCGGCTTTCTTCGTGGTTTCTTTATTGCGCATGTCTTTGGGAACACTCTCAGGTTTCTGCGGATCAGCCTTTGGCTTCTCGTCGTGGGCCTGTAATTCAGTCGAAGCCTTGACCTTCTTCTGGGTGGAATCATTCTCAACCTGGGTAGCTTTAGGACCCTCTGGGGCTGGCTTGGCTTGCTTGTTAGAACCTGTCGGCTGTCTCTGTTCGCTCTGGAATTCGAAGCCGCAGTCAGCGGGGCTCTCCGGCTGTTCTTTGTCTTTCCCTTTGGGCGACGATGTCTCGGGCGTCTCGGGTTGCTGTTTACAGGTGCGTTGCTCCTTATCGCGTGCTCGCTTCTTGGCAAAGTCGTCAACACACAGTTGGCAAAGATGAACGGCGCAATGGGGACACTTGAATGCGATCTTGCCCCGTTTAGCACCACAGGCGCCGCATTTGAACTTCTTCTGCTGCGGGACCTTGTGACAGAAGCTGGAGTGCAGGCACGCAGCAAGCCGTTCCACTTCGGGCTCGGCACCGGCCTGCTCCCATCGAGCCTGTTGCTCCTGTGTCTCTAGGTCAAACGCCTGTTTTTGCGATTTCTCGAGCTCGGCTTGCTCGGCCGCCAGGTTTGCTTGTCGCGTCTTAGCCTCTGCTCTGGCGCGACGATCGAGTCTCTCACGTCTTGCACGTTGAAGCTCTACTTGTGCCTGGCGTTCCTCTTGCTGTTGCCGGAGAAACTCCTGATAGGCGAATTCTTGACGCCGCGTCATATTCTGTTCCGCCTGCCGCCTTTGAAATAGGCGCATGAATAGACTATTGAGAAATATTCGGTCAACCTCATCATACCATTGTCTATTATAACCACGGCCACCTTCATAACCAGCACTAGGCCCACCACGGCCTTCCTCAGCAGTATGCGCGAAAGGGGGTGCATAGGTGCCGGTGTGCCGGCGCTCATCGTACTGACGACGCTTGTATTCGTCAGACAAGATCTCGTACGCATACATGATCTAAGTGGGAGAGCATGGGTAAGCAGGTTATTTAATGGCGGGGGAACTTGCGGATTACCTTTTGGAACCGCTCGGTTGCGGCAACGGTGTCGTCTGGGTTCTTGTCCGGGTGGTGGACTAAGGCCAGACGGCGAAACGCCGTAGTGATCTCGGCGGTAGTGGCCGTTTCATGGACTTCCAGCTCCGAGTATAGGCCAGCCATTTTCACGCTTTCAGTGATGAATACGAATTAGTAGGGGTAGGGAAAGGGAGACAGAGGACGAGGTACGAGGGGGGTGAAGATAACGAGATAGCGGTAATTGTAGTCGGTGGTGATACGAGATAATGGCACGACTGGCTAGGCCGCGTGCCAAAGGAAGGGCGGCGGTGAATGCGATTGGCAGAAGGCAATAGGAAAGGGAAGGACGAGGGGACGAGGGGACGAGGTAGCGATAATAGGAGTTTGTAGGAATGAAAGATGATGGCACGGCAGGCTGACCACGTGCCAAAGGATGGGTCACGACTCACGGTTGATGAATATCACGGAAGTAAAGAGAACCGACCGAGAAGACGAAGATAGAACTGGTGATATCGAAACGGTGTTGCTGCCAGACGACAGGTGGTGGTTGTTTGGTTACGCGGTGTGCGTGAAGAGGTGTGGTGACTGATCCTCGGCCTGTAGGTGACCGGGGTGGTTACGGGGAGGAAGAGGTTCGACTTTCAAGTCAACCAGCGCAGAGAAAGTAGTAGGGCACAGAGTAGGTGCCTGGAGTTGCTGCCTTACAGGCTTCTCTACTGACCTCGCGTTGCTGGAAGGAACGCAAGCATGTGCAAGAGGCATGCACGAAGTACCTTCGTACCGGAGCTCAATATCTTGCAGTGAGCCCGCAGGCACCAGTATAGACGCAGACGCAGACGCAGACGCAGACGTGCCGGGCCGTGCCAGAATATACGTTACTTAACCGACCCGGAGGGAAGATACCCGGCGTTTACTTGCTGCTGCCGTATGCCACTGTTTTTGTTTACGTTACTGAGTTATGCAAATGAAGCAAACGGGGTGCGTGCATGCATACCACGACGTGCCAACGTTTATGAACATGAAATGGAAGGGTTTAACATCTCTCTGGAATAGTAAGGTAAACCGTTGTTTACCCTCTTGACGGTGAATATGTCCATGGCTAGAGAATAGGGGTTAGACGATCCCGTTTGTCTTCTTCCCTGATGTAGGTATTATCTCAACTACATGTCAGTTATGCCGAGTTACTCATATGTTCAAGTTTAAACGGTTGTCTGCCTTTGTGGTTAGGGGCACATACATCCCATACGTAGATCTTGTCCATCTCCGGTTATGATGTTATCTTCGAACCGAACGAACTCAGCGTCAACGCCCGCTTTACTGCTCCGGCTCTTCGGGTCTTCCCGACATAGACAGAGATAATGAAATGAGGCGGTCTTTTTACGTACTTCGATTCCACCCGTGACTAGAACAAGCCACCCGTCGCCGTCTATTCCATTTCTGTATCTGCTGTCTGCAGGGGTAGGCACTCGTAGGGGCGAAAGACTCATAGGACCCAAGATCCTATCATGAATAGATCCAAACCGTTGACCATAACCCTAACCCGTACACTCCTCCGCTCGCGAGAACGAGAAGCATTTTCCATTGTCCGATGGGGATGTATTATAAAAGCTAGCTCCGGTCCACGCACAACCAAAATATCTCCGGGCGAATTCCCACCCCGGACACCCGTTCAATAGCCACAAGAGAAAGGATATACCTACCTATACTTAATCAACAGACCTCATAATTATCTACCGAATCCATGAATCCTTATGTGACAACGCAGGCCCCGAATCCCTAGTCGACAAAGCCTGCCAGACCAGAGACAGAGAATACGCTTATGAGTTTAACTTAATCCCGAGAAACAAAAGCTAACTCGGAAAAAAGGAGGTAAGCCGGCGGCCGGCTTGGAAGTGCCTACCGCAGAGTGGTACTACCTCCAGTCGCCGCAGGATTGAGCCGGACTCATTTGGATGTTTACGCCGTCTCTACACTGCGACGTCGTTTGGATTGTGTGCCGATGTTAATATGCTAAAAAAGAGTTGTGCAACTAATACCTATACATATACAATCGTTGTACTCACAGGACTTACAATGGCATCGGCTTGAACGGTCTTAACGCGCCCATTGTAGAGCATAATATTCCAAGATTTCACGCGTGGTCCGCCAACTTCACACAATTGCAAGTAAATCAGTTCGTTTCGTACTACGGGTTTGTAACTCGTTGCTGCTTCGTAAAGAGGAAGCAACGATATGTAGTTTTTTGCAGTTAGTTGTCCATATACAATTATAGAACGGGTATTATCACGGCCTCTAGGAAATGGGCCGCTATCTGTAGTGGCCATGACACTGCAAGGCCGACTTTCCTACGAGATTCTCCAAACACCTGTTCCAACGATAGTCTAACAACGTATTCTGACACGGGCTCCTGTCCACCGAGCCCATACAACAGAAAGGCTCTCGCATCCCATCATTTCGTTTCCATACGCAAAATGCCAATCAATGGATGAGGTTCGACTGACATGCCGGATGAGGTCCTAGTCCCCATGTAGAGAGAACTATTAGGCGTGTAACACGACAGATAGCACTCTAAAGAAAGTAACAACTAATAATGAGTATGTGCCGTCGTATCAAACCGCGCCAATGGCTACGGATATCGTTCGTCGGTTCATGAGAAGCAGATTAGCTGGCAAGCTTAATGGTTATACGATCGGATCCTCTTGCGCAAAAATGTAAGAGCCTTGCCAGGCAATGGAATTCGTAGGGGATGGGACCTGATCACATGCCAGGATAAGCACTGCCGGGTACCATGCCTCCGCCTCTAGCGGGACTGGCCGAGCTTGTGCGGCGACCCGATATTTGAAAATCCGGGTTGCTGTTCAGGATGTTAGCATCGGTACGGTTGACTGGTTGTCGGGTCGGCACTGGTTGGTATCCGGGACCGGGAGGACCATTCCAACGAGGATTGGCACTTCGTTGTGAAACCGAAGTAAAGCCTGACCTTTCGGAGACCGTGGGGCTACGTGCGCCAGGAGAAAGATGCAAATCATCGGTGCTCATTGGCCCCTCCTGTATGGCTTGTTGGGCGCTTGGCGAAGGCTCAGCGAAGCGTGGATCAATATCCTCATAATAACTCCCCCCATTCAAGGTTACAGGAGGCGGCGGTTGCGTTACGTTATTCGGCTCCTGGGCATGAGATGGTACTCGAAGAGATGGTGGCGCACCCGGGGAAGCACGGCCCTGTTGATTCCAAGCCTGTCTTGGAGGGACATACTGTCTGCACCATAGTTAATACTACCAACCTAGAATTATCATTGACATGACGACTTACTCCTCTTGGTCATACTTGCTCGACTCACTCATGGTATCATGCTGTCGAGCCGGCGATGTTCTCGCCTCCTGTAATGCGAGCATGCCCGCAACATCCGTGTCGCTGTCTCTTATGGGGCTATTGAGCTGATCAAACCCTGAAAGTGGTTGAGCAGGGCTCGGGCTACCCGCCGTAGCATTGATTCCCATGGCTTGACTTGCGACCCCTGTTGCTGGAAGATCGGAATCTGGTAGAGGCGGGGGTGATTCTGCGCGTGGCAAGTCGTTCGCATCATCAGGGCGATACGGCTGGTATCTGCCTGGATTCGTGACGCCAGTAGATACACTGCATATAGAAGGATTATCGTCGTACGGGACGCCAGAGGGTGCTGGCGATGTCTGCCGTCCAGGCCCATAGGCACCATAAGCCCCTTCAGGAGGAGCTCTTCGATCGTATGGCGCTCCACCCGAGTAGCCAGGTGGCGGTGTTCTTCCACCCCTCGCAGCGCCGCCATAGCCTCCACGCGGACCATAGCCTCCCCTCCAATTGGGCCCTGGCGCATATCCACCTCGGCTTTGAGGTCCGTATGCACCTCGTCCATTTGGTGGACCATTAAATCCACCTCGTCCATTCGGCGGACCATTAAATCCACCTCGTCCATTTGGCGGACCATTATATCCACCTCGGCCATTTGCAGGACCACTATATCCGCCTCGTCCATTTGGCGGTGCACTATAAGCACCACCACCGCCACCACCGTAGCCTCCTCTGCCCTGACCACCCCGTCCCCTGTAACCCCCTGGAGGCCCGCCACGGCCTCTTCCATCCAGGCGTTCCACCGAAGGTCCTCGTCGCATTCCATAAGCATCTGGCACTTGCGTCACCGGGTTTCCGTATTGATCTGTTGGCAACACTAGAGTCGATCCTGAAAGGGACTGGGAGTTATTTGGTAGATCTGATCTGCTCATGTCTGTCGGGGCGTTATTAGGCGATCTTTCAGTTGGCGTACGAGCAGTCAGCGGTATTCGCTCGTCACTACTACGGTCGTCCCTTTTCTCGTAGGTAGCAAAAGTGGGCAACTTGTCGGCGGGTCCATTTGCGTCGTTGACACTCGGGACGGTGGGCTGAAGGCTGGACGGGACAACGGAGGCGGCAACGGCCTGTTGTTGGGCCTGACGATTATAATAATTTTCACCACTCATCTCTGCGTTTTCTGCAATGCGCCTCTTTCTCGCTTTTCTGCCGACGAGAGTACGTCGCATAGCGCAAGAAACAATGAAGCTCAAGAACACTAAGATGGTGGCGGCAAGCACCAGCCAAGAACCCCAGGCCAGATGGGGTACGAAAAGGAGAACATCAATGAGAAAGGCCAATAGGCAAACAAGAAAAGTGAGGAAACCGAAAATGAAAAGGCCGCATAAGTAACGTGACGAATGCGAAGGTGAATGAAAATGGGCCACACCAGCCATAATGAACATGACGAGTGTAAGAAAGGCGGCGACAGGGTGTACTATGAGAATGGCTGATAATCTTGTTCGCGTCGAGGATGGAAGATCAAACATGGAGGAACTCTGAGGAGCGAATATGGCTAGCCCAAGATTAGTAATCCTTCATTCAAATGTAATGAGACCTTCACAGCCGCGAGGGATGGGCAGTACACATACAGGTGTCATATCCTATCTCTATCGGGCCGCACTTGTCGCCTTCACAGTACCCAAACACTCCGAAGTTAACACTTCCGCCATTCTTGGGCTGGTAGACACCGAGGGGTATAGCCTTGATGATGGGCGTTGACAGGACCGAGAGAAGCAACAATGCGAATGCCACGAATAGCAGTATCGCCAGCGGCGTTGCTGGCCGCAGCATCTTGACTGCTTGTCAGCACGCCAACTATTGGTGCGAACAGCAATACCAAAGATGATGCTGTCAGATGGTGGACGGGAGAGTAGGCTCTGTATCTCTTAAGAAGCGAGACCGCGGGCGGACTTCGAACGGGGCAATTTGGGACCTGGCGTATTGAAATGCAGCATTTGTCTCGAGAAATTGCGAGGATCTCGTATCGAGTAGTCAGTCTACCAGTTGACGGAAGAAACTGAGGATTGTCCTGTCGCCGAGTGATTTGATGCTGCAAGCAGTTCGATCCTGTGCATCGGCGATGCGCGTCACTTCATTCCTTCGATGGCGCCGGCTAGGTAGGTAGTCAATACACCTATGAATACCTAGGTAGTCGTATGTATGTTGAATATTAGGGAGACGCGGATGGTGATGCAGAAACAGAGGGTGAAAACGAATGACGAATGGTGAGTATAGAATTGGGGCAGTGCTGGCCTCGTCAAGTGAGCGGAAGGTTGCAGCCCAGAAACCCAGGCAGGGCAAAGACAGACCTCGAAAGAGGGACTGGATTGGATTTGGGGATTTTTGGGGAGGGGGGAGAGCGACTTCCTGACTGGACAAGCGCTCGATCAATGATTGACTGTTGAAATGAGTTGCTGGGAATACATGACCTTAGCGAAATTTAGCGCGGGTACATCGGGCGCAGGTACTTGCGCTAAGTCCAGGTACGGAGCAGAATCTGCAGATGGCGCCGGTTTAGCACTTAGTTACAGTAGTCCACTCAGCGATAGCCTACAGGTGCCTCAGGTACCTGCCTGGTGCTGGGGCTGTAGGCGCTGTACCTGACGCAGGAGTCCTACTGTACATGGACTAGTGTAGGGCACTACAGCGAGTCGTTGTCATCCATAATAGCGTACAGTAGCGCAGATTCTGCACGGAATAGGTACCTACACTACAGCCAATTTGGGTACCTAGCGTACGAACCGTACATGCCCTGTGGTGGACATTACTCGTCGATTTCCATATTTGCCTCCGCCAACAAAGCCAACCATGCATCGTGGATACTGTGCATACCCGTATCTATGCATGTGATATGTAAAAAGTAGGTCGATAATGCCATCAAGCTTTTAGATTCGCATACCCCATACCCCGTATAAGAAGCATCTGCAAAGACGGGAGCTCAACCAGGTTTCCAGCTTACAGGCGCCTTGCAACCATGAGGTACCGGTAACAGGTATCTTGGGGACGAAGTAACTACCTCAAGTGGTAAGCAGCTATCCGAGCGTACATGCGCTAACAACAGTTTGAGGTAGCACCGCATATACAGTGCTTATACTGTATCGTCATGAATTGTATGTAGTGTAGGTACTTCGTAGAAAGGTTCGTGAATCGTAGGTAGCTGTGCCGCAATCGGCACTTATTAATTCCTCCAAACCAAACCCCCAAAGTGCATCATGGATTCTATTCGCAAAGATGGTAAAGATGGTAGGAGGCAGTCCGTATTATGCGCTCCGAAATGAAACACTTGCACCACGCAAATGGAAAAAAAGGGCTGAGACGCGGATAATATTTCCCTACCAATTATAGTAACTGGGTTGCGCCAAACCTCAACGCACGCTATGTCGATAACACGCGAGCACAGACAAAATGGATCACCTCAGTTGGAACGTACATATGCCTGTGTCGTATCTAATTGATGACGTAGTTCAACCTATCTACTTCATACCGAAGCAGGGTATATGTGCGGGATATATACAGGCCAAGACCAGAGATAAATATTTACAGTTTTTGTACGTGAAACTACGGACTACACTACGATCTACGGAATAATTAGCGCACCTACGGAGCGCTGCACCGGAAGTTGCCTGAGCCGAAACCGATGCCTGGCCGGTTGGATTTGTTAACGCCGGGAAAGGCGCGGAACCCGCCGGCCTGAGCTAAGGTTTACGGTATTCGGCGTGGGAGGGTAGGTATCCAGGTAGGTACCTACTACCTACTTAGCCAGGTAGATAGGTATTATTACTGTGCTGCTATCTTGCAAGTTTCCAATTCTCTCCTCTCTTTTAATCCTCAGCATCGATCCCAATTCTATTCCTAGGCACGAGTAACCCATTAACGATGGCTCCGACGTCTAGGCCCATGCGCGGCGTTAGCCCCCTTACATACAGGGAGCAAGCAAATCCCGCGTGCTGCGGCGGACTTGGGTACCTCCCTCTATTGCCTGCGGTCCGACATGCCTATCCTTGCAGGCAGCACTTGAGATGCGAACAACGGGTAGGCACATTTCGACATTATGATACATGCCCGTACTCCAACTAATTCATGTCTTGTAAAGCCATAGGTACCACCGACCGGTATGCAAATACCACGTAAAGTGTCCTCTAGGCAGGCAGACACTTGGTGTGTGCCTCTTCTCGGGAAGATCCAATCGGGTACAGATTGTACATGGTCTTATACCCCATTTTGATCCCGGTCCCTACAGACATTCGAGCGGAAGCCTCTATGATAATCGGTTAGTATACGGTGGTAAGCAGGATTCCTTCGCCGACAGGGACTAGATCCTTTTCCATTGCTATTCGTCCGAGGTCGCAAGAAACAAGAGCTTAGCTCAGTTGGCATTGACAACAAGATGCAGCTGGCCCTGTTCCTCACGATATAGTGTACAGAAGACATCGGGATGTGATAAAGTTTCCCCGGTTTCCCTGAAGCTATTGTGAACGATACCAATTGTACGGAAACTAAGGCCCTGGAAACGGGAACGTCAGCCCTTCAAATGAAGCGGCAGAATAGCAACAATGCCGTAGGAAAACCTACATAGTACCCCAATAAAGAGGCCTGAGACCGCGCCTTCGAGCCTTCTTAGCCGTTGGGACATTCACTATCCAACTGTGGGGATAGAAGAAGAGAATGGAGTCAATTGACACCGGGACCAGACTTCAGGCTTGCCGGTTGGTAGTATACCAACGTCACATAAGAATATCCCTAGAAAGAAAATGGGATAAGAGAGAGAATTATAAACTCGTGAAACCCGACGCAACGCTCGATATCGAGAAGCGAGCAACCCTTGTCCCGTCTTGAGCGGCCCAGCTAGCTTTCGACCAGCTGCGTCCGGGGACATCTTCTAGATGGTCCATCGGAGAACAATGTAACATTCAAACATTCGAGGATCACTCGCTGCTCGATTACTCTCCGATCCTTCGCTCCGATCCGAAGTCCATCGCCTATCGTTCGACGATTACTCGCCTCCCGTACATTCGCCGATCCATCGCTCCGAGCCGTCGCCGTATATTCGACGATTAATGACAATAGCCACTCATTCGCGATCGATTAATCAGATTCTCTCGTCGCTCCGATCAATCGATCCCATCGGCGACCAGGCCTATCGATTTCACCTAAATCAGAATCTGACATTATCTAGATCTACCAAGCAAACCGGTAACTAAAACTAGCTGACAGCTTTGGAGCTCGAAGCTTGTTATTATTTAAAGCCAAGCAACGCTACCAGCGTCATGCCAATCGCTTCGGCTGTGAAGTCTAAGAACCCAATTATATTCACCTACGGTCAAGCATAACGGTGATTCTTACACCTCCGCGGTTGACGTCGAGAATAAACTCTACTACTTTCATTTTGTTAGATATATGCCCTGTTACATAAACGTGAGCATCGTACGCCGGCTTGCTTGTCATGGTCGAAGATAGTTCATATCACAGAGCGACGTGCCTTGGAAGTCAGGGTGATGAATTGCCCCAGAACAGGCAGATAAAAGCCAAAGTTATGAATTCTCATATTAGGGCACCACTCTTGAGGTCCGGCCCATTCACCGGGGAGTTGGTCCAAGTGGAACCGGAACATTTGAATTGGCAGGCAACATCAGGAACACCTTTGGAGTCCCGACGGGCATCTCCGATTCTCCTGGAGCAATAAGGTATTAAGAGACGTGCGTCCAGTCCGCACAAAAGCGAAGTGTGTTACGGCTCATGCATCGGCGGGGTGGTAGTTTTCGTGTTCGCAACCGGTTGCCGGAATCTACTTACCAAAATCTCAATTTGGAGCTCTTTTATCAGTTTTCTTTTCGCGTCCGACGCCGTTCGTAGAATTGAGACCACGCACAGTAGCGGCTTTCATTCTGGTGTTCAAACTGAGTCTGCTGGCATGTACTTTCGCTCATGAGAGCACACCAGGTTGTCTGAGGGTTGGCGGGTCTCGTCGTGGGAACTGGTTACGTGACTCCCCAATCTCCCAGACACTGGCATTATTCGTGAATCTCAGACATTTCCACTAACTTCTAGGTAGTTGATTGAAAGATGTCTTCAGGTTTGATTAATTGGAGCGTGTGATCACTGAAAACTTAGTCACTCATCCTTCTTTGCACGATCCACCCGGTTATCTCGAGATAGCGAAACCCCTCTACATCTCTTCCACTGCATGGTCAAAGCCCAGATATACCTATCGTGTCCCACAGTTATGGTACCAATTCCTATCCCCAGCGAGTTCTACGCGAGTAGAGCAATTGGCCGCAGTTCTATAGGTCATGGGACATTCGTTTGTTCTTCCGTTCTTGACCCCTTTCTTAGCGCAATTGACACTCTAGGTAGTGACGATCACCGGCTTCACAGCCACTTGTTATTTTTGTCACTACGGACTCCATATCTATGTATTACTAGGTAACTACGCAGCGCTGCGTTCGGGCATACACATTGTGAATTAGTAAAGACATCCCCTGGTGTGTACTTCGTAACTAAGACAGGAACCAGGGTATCTTTTGAAGCTTCACAAGTCGTTCAAGTTACGCTAAGAAGTCCCCGAGTCTCCGCCTTCGCCAAGCGCGTTGCTGCAAGTAATACCGTTGTTGGTTTCAGAAACACATGTCTGACCCAAACCAACTCGACCGTTGGGCAGTGCCACCACCGATCCTTGTAGTATACTAAGTACGCTACACTATTCTTGGAGGGTCTTCATGACGGGCCGGTCAATCCTAGTCTGGGCCGCTAGGTATCCCTATGGCACCACATGGTCTGAAGTTCTGACTGCGTCGTGTGAGCATCTTTATGGTTCAACCTCTTGTGGCACCGCTCGAAATCCCCGTGGCCTGACCTGAGAGCTAGAAATCTATGATTAATCACGCCTATAATACGGTATGCCGAGTGGTGCTTACTTTTGCACTACCTGCCCTTCCCTTCCTATAAGCTGCGCTCTTCATCCTGGCTCATATAAGCTTCAGGTCCTGCTGGTCCACCATGCCGCAGTTTTCGTAAAAGTACCAACAGATTTTTTGAACATCCGCTAGTTAATGTCGTTGTTAGTTCATTCCGGTGGGATGACAGCACCTATTTTTGCTAGCTTGTCTGTGGCATCAATGCCTGTGATACTTGAGAACCATCCTCATCGGGCACTTTGTGCTGCATTTCCTGCAATATCTGGGGGTGTTTCGTGGCAGTGCCTTGCCAGCACGGACGTACTTAGCCCAATAAGGATCAGGAATGGACAAGCCTGACAAACTCCCGGAGCGTAATGAGATAAGACGGCTGGGAAGCTATGGTGGATACCTATTGTTGTGTTCTTATAAAAGCTTGACTGGCCCCTGAGATGGGAGCTCGTATGCTGAGAAACTGACCTCTATCCAAATTACGCGTATCACCGGTGATAACAAGTACCCAGCCTTTCTTTCTCGCATTACTTAACACCCGCACTCGAATACCCTCGCCATTCAGACTCGTTCGATTACGGATATTTCATAGGCCGTGGGCGTGTGATAATGGGATATCCGGACGAAGTACGCGGCCTAGCGCCAACAGACGAAGACACACCACCAGCCTACGAGAAAGTGAATAACAGCCGTCATAATGCGGATGCTTACTCGCCGTGGGCGCCCGCTCCATCAAACGGGGTCGGCTCGAAAGCCGGGCCGGTATCCGGCGTGAGAATCAGGTTTCCGCCAACGATTAACGCCTATTGGAAACTAAAGTTCTCGAAGACATTTTATTTGGGAGAGAAGCAGGACGAGCCAGCATTAGTGGGACGGCTCCATACCGGAATGACTAAAAACCCCCAGCTTGTGCTATACGAAGGCCTGGATGACAAGGGCCCTATCCTCGCGACAGCAGACCGCGAGACGGTGTTGAACACCTTAACCACGATTATAACGATTCCTGCGTACGAGGGAGTCGGTCACGACACGGAGCACCAGCGTATCGAGATGCGAACGCATTACCGTGGTTTGCACCTAATTTTCACCATGGTGGCCAATGTGGGTGCTGGTAAGGAGACGCGCCGTGAGGAGTTCGAGTGGCGGTCGAGCCACGGCAGCGAAGTCGAGGAAGTCCACGGATGGAGTTGGGGATGGAAGCTCGTCCGCATATCCAACGAGCCCCTGGGCGGCGGGGACCGGGAGGCACGGGCGCTGGGCTCAACAAGCGACGGGCATGAGGTGATTGCGGCCTGGGCGTTTAACAAGACCATGTCCTTGACAAAATACTTTAAATTCCAGCTCATGGGTAGCGCTTTGATGGGTATACTGGGCGAACGAGGGGCTACGTTAGCTCTCGTGTCGGCGTTAAGGGTATTCGTGCTTGAGTATAATCACGCCGCAGGGAGGGGCCTCAACCCATTAGGGTAGACTTCAAGATTATTGGCCCAGATTTCGCTCCATGGGATTCGTACCGGTACCTTTCTATTAGTCGAAAAGCGCGTCGTATTGAAGTCTTTTTCGTAAACTTCTTATCTGCTACCAGACATTTGGATTGTGATGTTATATTTCGGCACAGAGAGTGGCCCTATTCCGAATATCACAACTTATCATTGGCTGCAATTGAGGTTTCGGTTGGTTTGTTGCCGATCAAGAATTTGAAGCTGAGACCCCAGTCAGAAGCTCTTCGATAAGTGCTTGAGTTCTTGCAAAGCCGAAAATATCATAGGTGAATACCGGTTGGGTCTGGCTTGCCACCTCGCATTGCTCATTCGGTGCCGCATCCGTGATGTTTTTCCTATTTCCTTGTCAGCGGCACCATACTACGGCACTTCTTGTGAATGCCCCGTAGCTTTCTCCACGTATCGATTGCTTTGCTAAAGAAGCGAGTCCGATGAAAGATATTCTTCTCCCTATCACATGCATGAACCAGGATCGCCTTGCAACGGCAAGGTCGCTAGCCTTTATTTTGCCCGGCTTGTGCGTGATGTGCAACACTTCGAAAGAATCGGCTCTATTTTCGCCCATCATGGTCTTGAGGGTAACACCTTGTTAAAGGAGGAACCTTGGGGTTCTGCTTGGGGCAATTAATCAACCACTGCAGCGACTTTGGAATCAACCAAGTCCAATTCCTATGTCCACTTTGCACGAGTAGAGCCAATGAGCATCAGGAATGTTGTGGCCGCAAATTCCTCAACGCGAGACCACACGAGACGACGCACGTCGACGAATAGAATTGCAGGTCTGGGAAGAGACGAATTGAAACTTCGCCTGTACTAGGGGATCCACCCACGGAAACCCCCTTCTAGCGCACATACCCCGCCACATGGCACCTGAAGCATGAGCGAACTACCAAGATGGGTTAGCAGGGGAACTTAGCCCATAACTTAGGGGCTTATTGCTTAGCGTGAACTCTAAACACTGGGCAGATCGCTGGATATTGAATGACGTTATCTGCAAAATATTCAGTCCAGGGGAATGTACGTTGGAAGAGTGTATGCTTCGTTTAATGAGATATAACCTGGTTAAGCCATATCGTGTCTTGAAATTGACCCCTCTCGGACCCAGTTGCAAGCCAGCTTTTCCTTCCTCCTCTCACTTCTCATATTTCGTACTTGTCTGCCCGTGCCTCGCAGCCCCAACACGAGCAGACCCTCCTATCAGGCCAAGATGGACGACCGATCAGACTCTGAGCTAGTGGTGGACCTGCAACGTGATCTCGCTCGCAAGTACCGGACTCATGGGTCTAGGATTAATGAACTATGGCGCGGTATGGCGCCAGCCCAACGTGCAAAGGCCATGAAGGCCGGAACGCCTAATGGCGAGGTCCTGAAGCACTCGCGAGACATCTCGATGGGAAATGTCTACAAATTCATGCCTGAGTGGAATCTCAAAGACATCACCGCCGCCGGATCAGACTTTTTCCTTCACATGCTCGAACACAGAGCTACAAAATCCTTGGAAGAGCAGTATCGTTCAGGATTTGACAGTCACCCTGGAGATTATGAGCACATCGTTGAGATGATGCGCACACGGAATCTGCGGCACGTCGAATCTTTCCCAAATGGGTTCACCCTCTTCATGGACGGGAAATCCTACGGTCAGTCCTTCACGATCCTCAAAGATAAAGCTGAAACACTTGGTGGATTAAAACCGGCAATCGACGCCGGACTCTGTGTTCCCCAGTCCGTGGGCGAACTGGTTATCCTAAGGCAAACATATCTCCTGCAGTCCCTCAATATCATGGTGGAGGATGTCCTTGATCAGGCCTCAACAACTAGAAGCCAAAAGGAACGGCCGAAGAAGTCTTCCGAAACAGCCACATCCGCCCTTGCGAAGCTCGCCATCAAGTCCCCGAACCCCAAGCTTGAACTGGCTAGTCTTATGGACATGGCACTAGATCAAAAGGCATTGTTCGATGACAACCTAGCCCTAGTTTGCACGGAACCTGTTGTGCTTACCCATGCCCTCAACAATTGGTTCTTCAGCAGGCCTGAGCTGCTCCCGGACGAGCAAGGTCGCAAATTGCCGGCGCATACCGATAGGTTCATTAGCGGTGCTTTCCTTGATACTATCCACAACGCCGTTAAAGGCGCTGCCGTCTGGAACTACATGTGCCGGCTGTTGGAGTTACTCAAGACCTCGACAGGCAAGTCCCAACGGGCAGTGATACTTCAAGAAATCGCCAATGTCTGCCATTTGGAGTATAGCCGCGTTCAGGCAATACTCAGGCGTCAGATGTCCATAGCTTCCGGCTCTAAGTGGTTTAAACGGGTCGCCAACGCGTATGACAACGGCAACGCGCGTATTACATTGAAAGGCAAACCAGAAACCCTCGCAGGCAATGACCATCAGGTCCATTATCTGCTTCGTTTATGCCAACCTGAAGTCACTGCTCCAAAAGCTGTTGAGTGGCTGACTAAACTCGATGAGCTCCATAGCAAGTATCCTGGAAAGAGAGACAATCTACGTGAAGGAGAAATTGATGCTCTTGGCGACCTCGCCGTCATTGTAGCCTTCATCCAGTCGCTATCGCCGGCAATTTCCATGCCAGCCTTCAACCGCAAAAAGGGGCAACGATTTGTCACTGGAGCGGCGGATTTGGAAGCTGAATTAAACGATGTCAAGCCAGAGCTAGACCTTACAGACTTTGCCGCCCCTATCGATAATCTACTAGAGCCAGGGATGGCTGAGGCTGCATTGAAAGCGTTTGACAAATTCATTGCCGAGAAGACAGGCTCGAAAATAGGATTTCTCTATTTGGACCTGATCAGTGACTGCATCACAAAACTCCAGGAGGAATTGATCGCCCAGAGCAAGAGGGAAGCGGAGAAAAGTGCCGAGAAGAAGGCCGGCGGAGAAGTCGAGAGCGAATACGTACCATTCCCCCCCGAACCGCCGAAGGCGCCAGAAATTCGTGTGCAGGAGAGGCGACAGAAGGAGAAGACCCGTCCGGCACACTCGTCCGTCTATGAGATCTCCTCCTCGGCAGATCTAGAAGCTGCCGCTGCTGCACAGGCTCCACCGCCGCCCGAGCCTTTCAAGGTTAGATCTGCCACAGCTGAGGTTTTCTCGATTCTATTCAACAGGTCAGAGTCTCGTGGCTCTATCCCATGGGTCGATTTTGAGGCGGCGCTAGCAGACCTAGGCTTTTCGGTCATGCCAAAATTTGGCTCTGTCTTCACTTTCTTCCCCCCGGAGAGCATGGCTATTCAAAAACCTCTTACTTTGCATCGACCACACAGGTCGCACATAGAGGGATACAAGTTGCTCGTTTTTGCTCGTCGTCTGAATAGGGTCTATGGTTGGGGAGAGAAGACGTTCCAGATCGCATGATGCTGAATGATGAACGCCATAATGCCTGGAAGTGCCACAGTCGGCGCGAGACCGAGAGAAGCGCGATTTATCAATTCAAACTATGCGAAGTGCTGTAATTTGCAAAAAATACTGGCAGATGGATGGGTACACGGTAGCCGAAAAGCAGCTATATATAGTGTATGAAAAACAACGTGTGGTATCTTGTATGTTCTCTTGTCAGACCGATAGGAGTAGTCTGGATCGAACACAGACCGACTCACCCGCCCCTGAGCTCATTAAAGGCTCACGGCTTAGTACCTCAAGTGGATTGGCCTGGTTTACCAGTCTTAATGGGATGGTAATAGTGTTTCTGGGAATGTATTCCTATTGAATTCCAATGAGTCGTAATAATACCAGAATTCAATCCGATAATTAAATAGTATTGGTTTCGAGGTGCACTGATGCAGCTTCGGTGGAGGTCGAATGGGTGGCATGAGAGATAAGGAAGTCTTTCGGTATAGGAAAGAGCTGAAGTATCTTTGCCTAGATGAATGGCTTCTAAAGTCTAAACCGTCTGTTCATATAATATCAGGGAGGATGAAAACCCATTTGAGGTTCTGGTGATGAAGACGACTTGGTTGTCGTGATAAAGCTGCTTACCTAATGGTATAAGCATACATAAAGTGGGGCACGGATAGCTTATACCAGCGCACGGAGTAACGATAAGGGGTTTAGCGCTTAAGCTAGGTGCGGCGTGATCCATCCAATGAGAAATGCTCGATAAACAAAAAAAAAAGTGACGTCACAGACAGTTAGCCCGCGGTCGGCCTGTAAGGCTGATGCGAACCGACTTTTTCCTTTCATTGCTCCCTCGTAGTTATACTCCCCACGGTCGAGCGCAATTGAAGTGAAGTGAAGCAGCCAAGATGAATGCCGACACGAGGGTTTAAACCCTGGTCAACCGAAGCAGCGTCTTCGACACAATGACCTATCCGGATATCAACGACTTAAATCGAAATCCTCCATAATCCGGCCCCAAGTCCGATAATAAATTACCATCCAAAACTACACCCACGATGGCAGCACCGCTCAAAGCTGCAGCCGCATCCGCGGGCGCATTCGTCCCGCGCGACGCCTTCGAAGTCTCCTCCTCAGTAACACGGTCGTACTTCCTAGGTCACCACACAGCAGCATTGACATCAATGCGCAAAATCCTCTCGAACATCGGCCTTATCATCGAATGCAGAGACAGTCGCGTGCCCCTGACGTCCGCAAACCCGCTGCTCGAGTCCTCGCTAGCGGGCCGCGATCGCATAATCGTGTACACCAAGGCCGACCTATGCGTGCCGCCGAAGTCATCGCGGTGGATCGAGAAGCAGCAGAGCTTGCTGGCGAAATGGCACACGCCGCACATCCACACGGGTGAGGGAGGTGCCGGGGTTGGAGGCGGCAGGACAGAGGTCGTGTTCACGGACGAGCGCAACCCGCGCAGTGTCACCCGGCTCCTCGACGCTATCAAAGAGCGCGCCGTGGAGCAGGATTCACTCCTCGGCCTCCGCGCCCTTGTAGTCGGCATGCCGAATGCAGGGAAGTCGACCCTGCTCAACGCGCTGCGCCGCGTCGGCATGCAGTTGCCAAAGGCAGCGCGGACGGGCGCGCAGCCGGGCGTCACGCGGAAGCTAAGCACGCCGGTGCGCATCGTCGCTGCGTCCGACTCAAACGATCTTTCGGGCCCGGACGTCGGCGAGGGCATCTTCGTGGTCGACACGCCCGGCGTCTTCGTCCCGTACGTCTCCGACATCGAGTCCATGCTGAAGCTCGCGCTCGTCGGCTGCGTCAAGGACGGGCTTGTGCCGTCCGAGACAGTAGCGGACTACATGCTGTTCCTGCTGAACCTCCGCGACCCGGCGCTGTACTCACATCTCTGCGCCACCCCGACCAACGACATTCGCGATTTCCTCGACGCCGTGGGGCGGCGGACGGGAAAACTGCTGAAGGGCGGCGTGCCCTCGCGGGAACAGGCCGCCGACTGGGTGGTTCAGCAATGGCGCAAGGGGCTTCTCGGCCGCTTCGGCTTGGACGATGTCAGCGAGGAGGGGCTGAAGGAACGCGCGAGGCGACTGCTTGAGCAGGGCGAGGACAAACCCCTGAGCATGAATCAGGCCAAGAAGCGCGAGAAGGAGGCGCGTAAGGTCAGGGCGGCAGCTAAGAGGGCTGCTGCCCTCGGCTCAGGCGCTTGATGGGCAGTGCAGGATTGAAGCCCGAAAAGAGAGTCCGTTTGTTTACATGAAAGGACAGGGCGTCAATTTTTTTGGCTGTGTTCATAGATCATCATGATACCCAAGAGAGGATAGAAAAGATCTTTCCTCCTAGACTTGTTTGTATATTCCGCAATTTGGTGCTACCGATGTGAGGGGGGTTGAATGGTCGGCAACCACATCTTTTCTTGCCCACACTGTAAACAGAGATACACGGATATCCGCGATTTTAACGTTCAAACGTAACCAATCGTCATAAAATGTTCCTTCTTGCCATCTCAGAAGCCGGCTCTCCGGCAGCTATAGTCGTCACACATTGGAACTGTCGACGAAAAGACGGGATGACAGGGATGATAATGCTAAGAAGAAATGGTGGCAGATCTCATTCCCGCAATACACGAAAAATTCCTTTTGCGCCCGGGCACCTCAGGTCCCAAATCAAACTCCTATTATATGAGAATCCTCGAGCTTTCGAACCTAACGCCAATTAATGCCCAAGCTAAACTGGCATGGTACCAGGAGCAGACCCCTATGATGCCGCTAAAAGAACCCAAAAAAATCAAGCGAGGATCCTGTCTACTGGACGAACTCCTGCTGCCACTTCATCAAATCTCGCGTCAAAGAGTCCATCATTTCAACGCAACTCATTGCCTTGAACATAGCAATTGGGTCTGCTGACGCATTGTTTGCTGTTCCATTTGTAGTTATTATCTCCCCGTCAGGTTTTGTACTAGAATTGTTGCCGTTAACTTTCGTCGTTATACTGGAATGGTCTTCCGTCCCGGCTCGACTCGGATTGGACATCGAATCTGACAACGGATCGTTGGCGAGTTCGACTTGTTTGCGAGTGATGTACTCCAAGATGCCATTCACGCGCCTTTTCATGTCGCTCATCGTTACCTTGGAATTTATTCCGCCTCTCCCTTTGCCTTGCTTCCCAGTCGTCTCATGTGAGGTACCTTTTGTATGATTCGTTCCACTTTCATCTGCATTCTTAGACAAGTCACGAGTGACAGATCTGGCCGGTGAATCTTCGTGATCATTATCACGGTCTTTTGTGTACTGATTCCGCCCCTTCTTTTTCGATTGGGTCGATTTCTTCTTGCTCGTTGTGACTGGCGCCTGAGGAATAGGAGTAGTCTCCAAGGGAGGCTGTGAGGATGGAGCTGGTGGATCCGAGGGTTGAACGGACTCCGCAGTTCGATTGGCCACGTTACGCGCTGCAAGGGGTAGCTCCTCAGAGGGATCTGAATCTGGACTACTTAGCCTGGCCTGTGGTTTGGCGGTGCTTATTAGAGGGGATAGTTTACCATCCGCTCGACGGCGCTCAGCACGGCCTTTACGCTTGCTAGCTGCCTCGGCTCGCTTTCGCTCCTGTTCCTCACGGCGCTCTTCTCGTTCGGCTCGCTCACGTTGGTTTCGTGCCGCGTTTCGTGATTTCTTGGAAGAGCCGTTCCGAAGAGCCAATTCCTCATCCGATTCATCAAGGGCGTTCGTATGGGCTTTCTCTGAAGCAGGGGGTGGGGATTTCGAATTTGTTCGTTGGCGCTTCACATTTTCCGCTTTCCTGTAAGATACTTAGCGGGGACTTCCGAAGACTTTGAAACCCTCACATACTCTTCACTCTCTTCTCTGCCACGTTTTGGGCGTCTATTAGCCACATCCGTCTCTTCTGGGATTGTTTCCTCTTTGCTAGCTTCAATGGCACGACGGAGTTGTTCTTCCTCATCATACGCGGCATCTCGACTATTCATTGTGGACCGTCGTTTGGAAGCACTCTGCGCCGCTGTCAGGGCACGAGATGCTTTACTGTTGCCACCTTTGGGCGATCGCGCATCCTCTTTTGTGGCAGACGTGGCACGCGACGTGGTTCGAGAGAGTCGATGTATTGGCATGAAGATGGAATATTTTTGCCTGAGCGACAAGGTATTAGCGCAATGGGGTCCGATGGTCGGCCTGCTTATGTGTGATGACGGCTATGGAATTTTACCATGGGCGACGAGGGGAAAGGCCTGGGGAAAAGAGCGCGACACACTGGTCCTCGTGGAAGGGATTGCAAGTATGAAGAGTGGGTGGCTAGGGGCTCACGGCTTTGATTGCACGTGTGTGCTATACTTACCCATTGCTAGCTGTATATATCTTGTGTAAATCTTTCCGACACTGTTCGCAGTAATACTCAACATCCTCAGGATTGGACTCCTCCGTAGTGAAGCCTACGCAGGCACCATGTTGCCATGTGTTGCAGATCTCACATTGCACAAAGAAGCCAGCCAAGTCATCGGTAATTTTGATCGCAAAGATGCGTTCGTGGTCAATTGCATCTTTGACGCCGTGCTTCGCGTCCTCGTCGAAGGGAGGCGGCCCTGGGTACTCGTCGTGGCCACAAATGCAGCGGACGGACTCGTCGTCCTCTTGGATTTCATCACCTGCGGCAGCCATGTCGACAGTGACAGATTTTGGGTGTTTGTCGCGATCGTCGTCTTTACCGCGTGTGCTGCGGCGGCGAAGTACTGTATCCTCGGTCGTTGTGGAGTCCTCGGGCGGCTCAGATGACAGCGATCCAGTGCCCGTAGATTTTTGAGGTGATCCGGTCTTGGTGAAAGCCCTGGTAGTTCGCTCGGCACGCCCAGAAGAACTGGATGCAGTGGAGGAAACTTGCGATTGGGACTGGGTTATCCGCGCGCGGGAGGAGCGTCTAGTGGGAGATGTGCCGGCCATGGCTCGGGGGCCAAGCGACCAGACGGGGGAAAGCAGAGGCAAGGAGGGGTGGGAAGGGCTACGGTCCACGGAGACCAACGACGGCGATTCGAATTAGGTAGACAAGCCGTTGAGTCAGAATAGATATTTGACTTTTGCTTTTTTAGGAATGGGCTAGGGTCGGGAGCGAGGAAATCGTTCTTGTGGCAGCGTGCTGCTCGAGTCAAGGTGGTTTGGATGGGGAGGGAGGGTGCGCGAGAGAGCTCTTGAAGAAATGCGACTTGGGAGAAGCTTGCTGCTACTAGAGATCATACGAAACAACATTCAACAATAGCCCGGCACCTACTGCGTATATCATGGCTAGATCGAGGGCGCGTACCGAGGCGTAGTAGGTTGAGAAAAGGGCAGAGTTTGGCGAGTGCGTGTGTGAGAAGATCTGGGCCAGTTTGTGGTTTGGAGAGGAAGAGAAAGAGAGCGAGCTTACATAGTAATACTTAGCGGTGCTTAGCATCAGCGGGTTAGCGATGGCTAGCAATGGCAGGTTAGGTACCTGGACTACCTATCCTAGGCGCTGGAGCCCGGGCTGCTTACTGCAAGTTGGTGCCCGGTGCCTGCCTAGGGTTACTTGTAGGTACGCTAAGTAGGACTGCCTCTAGGGAGGTACCGGAACAGCCCTTAGCCTGGGCACCTCTGGTTGAGCCGAATTACGGACGTTACCAAGTCGTTTGGCCAGTCTGTGGTGGCAGTGCCCAGCAGCTGCTGAACTGCACAATTGATCCTCTGCACCTTCGCTTGTGGGGTTTGGAGCGCATGACGAACTTGGATTAGCGCGATTGCTGCTTTTGCTCAGGCTCGGCTCACCGTGCGTTCAGTCAGCTGAGAAATTACTAGATAATACTGCCGTGCTAATGTTCTTCCTGGTAGGTATAACTTATGCACAAGGAACGGCCCCTTGAACGAACGGGTCCTGCTGGATATGGGTGTATTGAGCTTTTCGTAAAAATATCCATTGATTAGAAAGAGAGAGAGAGGGAGGGATCTCGACTGCCGAGCTACGAATATCTAGCTAGGTACCTGGGACTCGGTCGTGGCGTTAGATGCCAATCTCTATAACCTTGCTGCCGTCCAAGAGATCGACGTATGCCTCGAGGATTACGTCACCCCAGTGGGTGTCCAGGACTCTCTGCCCCTTTGCCTCCATGATGGATCGTGGAATAGACCGGTATTGGAGGATCTCTATGCAGCCTTTTTGTCCTAAAATAATGCCCGACCTCATGTTAGGGACACTGCTTTTATCCATCACCAACGCGATTGTGTCGATCCGGAAGAGCGTATTACTGAAGTCTATGTTGAATGTCGCTAGTATTTTAGTGCCACCTGGGGTTTTATATGGTTCATGGACGGGCTCGTCCAGGTGTTCCACGAACTGTTTGCTCAGTATGTCCTTTGTGACTATCGTAATAGGGGCGCCGATGTCCCACAAGAGTTCGAGGTTTCGTAGCTTGCAGTCAGGCATTCCCGCATCCACGTCATAGTCAACAGCTGTAATAGTAACATCGCCGATGATGGCTGCTAGATTCCCCTCGGTCTGCCAGGCGTTGAGCGTAAGATAGGGCGCCCGCGGCGGTCGTTCGTTTTCATCTATGAGCGTCTTTTTGAGGATGGTACGACGCTCTGGGGAGCACGGCTCGGGGGAATCCTCCGTCATTAATTTACCGGTGCCACGGATTGTGCGGATTTTGGAACTGTCCAAGTCAGAGCCGTCCACATGCTCTCTTTGTTCTTGCAAAGCCATGGCCCTTAACACCTGCCTCTTGGCCGGATTCATAATCGGCAAAGAAACTAGGTCTGGAAGTGCGCGGACACATTGTAGGGTAGAAGAGAGGGCCTCCTCATAGGTAACTTTGTTGGATGAGAGACTGACATGAATGTCATTGTGATAGTATTGCAGGTGCTCGCCAATTTGAAGCATGAGTTTTCCAGACGGGATATGCTCAAGGTGATCCATTTTGCAAGCCGTGATGGATTCGGAAGTTCAGAAAGGGGAGTTGGGGGGGAGGGGGGAACGGTGGACTAGGAGCTTTCGCAACGGGCCTTTTGATCCTATGTTTATAGTCTGGAGAACAGAGTTTGTAGACGGTTTTGTAGAACATGGTTTTGTAGAGCAGAGAGCTTGCGCTCGAAACCTTCTTTCCTGTACTCTGAACGGCTGCTAACCCTGCGGCCTGATCTCTGCGGCCTGATCAGTCGTCTGCTAAATTTGAGTGTATTCCAGGCTGGAGAGCACGGGGCGTAGTTATGGGCGTTAATTGAACTCCAAGGCCTGGAAACGGTCGGGAACCCTCTAACGGCCTCTATGCAGATGATCTTGGTGGTGGTACCTAGCAAATGCTCCAATGAGAACTTGAAGGACCGAAGTGGAGAAAGGTTCCGTGTGAACAGCGGTTGGACGTGGGTTAGCCGATCCTAAGCCATACATAGGAAAGTTCCAAGGTTCCGTTTCAAAGCGGACACTTGTGCCCGCGTGGCGAAAGGGAAGCCGGTCAATATTCCGGCGCCTGGACAGCCTGGATTTGGGTTTTGCGCGGCAGGGCAACTGAACGCGGAGACGACGGCGGCGCTCTCTCTATCACCCTACTGGTACATAAACTTGGAGGGGGGCCTGGCAGGCGAGCTCAGATGCGGTCCATGGACAGGATCGCCTCCGGCTAAAGGCAGCGTGGCTCAGGAAAAGCGCTCATTGCGAGACAAGGATGTAGGTAAAACATACCTACCCTGGAGGTAGCGGTTGCCCCCTCCTACCGGTAGGTTGCGACTGCTTCACTCAGTATCAGCCAGCGCGGAGCATATCTAGGTAATTACCTACTGTATGCTACCGACGTGCCTACGACTTCCCTACATAGCACTGCCTCTTAACGGCAGATACGACCTACATAAGATCTACCTACGGACGTACCTACCTACCAGATATTCCGCGCAGTTTCTTGTTGATATCCGGATATGTATTAGGCCGGGCGAGTAACTACCTATACCTACGGCCGTAATATCATTAGGCCAGGGTAAATAAACACAAGATAAATACATTAGGCAGGCGCCTACGAAGTACGGACGTAGGTAGGGAGATATTACACCAGATAACACACGCATTGAAATAGATAGGTACATACTATGTACGGAGCACTTCGTAATGTAAGGCATAAGGTTAAGTGCACACTGTAAGTACGTCCGTACACGTCCGTGACGGTATCTGGCCCTATCATAATGTTTCCTATTACCAAACCCAAGATATGTAGCTGCGAACCCTCATGAGCAACCTGCTATGAGCACTGAGAGACTTTTCTTTCAGATATGGCGAGGGGTTTCGCGGAAGAGCTATCTACGAAGTACGGACTACGGTGATGGTGAATCTTACCGAAGGGATCCACCGAGGGCCACGGACCTCGAATGGATTCGCACTGCTTCCAAGTTCCGGGGCCGTATGTAATAGGTATCATGATTATCATCCAATGAGCAGGCGGCATGTGTGGCTTGATAATCAACACGCCCCATCTGCGGCACCAGCCCGCCCAAGGTCAACAGCCCCAGGCCCCACCGCTCGTGCCCCCCAAGTCTCTGTCCTGCCCCCTTCTGCCCGCCACCATCGGTCCAATGCGCACAGAGCACATGTGCTTTTGTAGCATTCCCTCGCATCATCGCCAGTCCAGCTCAATCCGCAGCCGTACTGTCCGAGACTCCATCGGCTTGATTCCTGCTTACTTCGCTCATGTAACTTCAGCTTCAGCTTCTCAAGTCCCAACGGCCATATCCTACTGGTATATCTCGCTTTGCACCAGCCACGATCTCACGACCACCTACCTACCTACCTAGTCTCCCCCCTCCCCCCCTCCCCGTTAGGGCCGTTCTGCCCTTGGACCAGCGCTGGCCTTCGTCCTCTCTTGCTCGTCGTCGCCGCCTCCGGGCCATCACTTCCTGTATGTCTGGACACACATGTCGCTTTCCCAGTTGAACCATTCTTCCACGTGTCGGGTGGGAACTCCTGAAGACTGCCTCGTGGGTGCCACATAACAACCCCCACAGCCCGGCCACGTTCCGTCTGCTTCAAGGGCCAGAGTGTTAATTTGACAACTTTTTGTAAACAGGCGAAACCACTTTCCATCTTAGTTGAAGCCAGGAGCGTCCGGCTGCCTCGCTCTCTATAAATATTATTCCATATCTAGGTACTAGCCTCCCCATGGACTCTACCTTGCGTTGGTTGACGTACGGGAACATCCCAGGTTGCAGTTGGGCTTTCCATTGGGACAAACTGTGTGTGTGCCTGTGCCAGTATTAGTGAACGATGTGTGATGGGTAGGTGGCTTCTCTACTCCCCGTTATCCTGGAGACGCCTAGTTACCCTATATCTAATACATGGCGCCCTCGAGATGGCAAGACCCTCGCTCTCCCCCTCCGATACCCATATTTGTTCTCGCGAGCCGTCTTACACTGAATCATCACCAGAGGACAAACCTACCGCATTGTGCAGCTACTTGGCTATCACCTCACTATCCATCATGTATCTCTCTGTAATGGTGTACGCAGTCAAATCACTATGGCTAATACTATCCCGATACGGTGGTCTAGGCACCTATGAGAATATGTCACCCGAATCTACATCATCGCTATTCCCTGACCGGCCCATCCGCCCGCTACCCAAACGCCGACTTCGAGAACGCCTCGCTCCTGGCGTCGCCGAGAGTATCAAATACCCGCCAGCGCCACAACCTAACACGCCTTTGTTCGTTTACCCATACAACCCGCGAGATGATCTCTCGTCGGCCAGCTCGGATCTAGTTGGTTCTATTGGTCAGGAGAGTGGCCTTAAATCCGGAGTGGACCCTGGATTCCGTAGAAACGGACTCGTGGCAGTAGGTCGTGACGATGATTCATTGATGAGTCAGGCCCGACGGGCGCTAGGCTCTCGAGGCTTTCATGAGCCGATAGAGCATGGATTCCGGGTTCCCCCACGGTCTATCCAGTCGAGACAACCGAAGCCGCAACCTCCACCGTCGACGGCGTCTTCGGCGGATGGATACGATTCGTTTGAAAACACAAATAACAAGAAGAAAAGGAAGATCCCTATCGCCGGAGAGACAATCTTGAATGGTACACATGTGCTTAACGAGCCGGCGGCTTTTGGGGTGCCATCACCGCCAGGAAATGGGGATGACGACAATGGCGACCATATCCCGATAAGCACTCCATATTACCAATCTGGGGGGCCTGTCGGCAACGGCCAGGGGATCTCCGGTCCTGGAAGGGGAAGATATGGCAGAGTACGAAACGGCAGGAGCCCTTTGCGGGCTTTGTCCGATTCAAATGCCAACTGGGCCAGCCGAAACATGAAGTTGCGCTCGGCAAGCCAATACCCGTCTCCACCCGCCGGTAAGTGCATGCTGCTTTATTCTATGGCAAGTCCACAGCACATTACCGGGGCGCACCTTCCGTCCGTCTGCTGTTTTAGAACTACCTACCTACTAACGGTATTTCCCCGCCATTGTTTATCGTCTACGCGGTAAAACCGCATCGATGATAGCAACCGTTAACCCTCTTTTATCGATTAGATAACTCAGGTATCATTTCCACTGCTATTGCCAGCGCTGAGAAGCTTCCCGTGCCAACAGGCCAGGAAAACATCAGCCTTCTGCAACAACAAATCCACACGAAGCCCAACCCGAGATCGTCTACGCAGTTCACCTTCACGTTCGGTTCGCAAAATCCAGTTTCCTGGCCCGGATCGGACCCCGCGCCGCACGTCATGACTGGGTCTCACCGCGCCCACCAGCCCGCTAATACGGCTGACTACCATGGCGTGACCGGCAGAAGCATCCAAAGTGCGCCTGGTCTGTCCCCGAATATGTCCGGACCTAGCACTTCTCAGACCAGCGTGCATCCAGCCGGTGAAAGTACGGGAAAGGGATCTCCAAATGCAACTGCCAGCCAAAAGAAGCCTAAGCGTCGGGGGAATTCACTTTTGCGTGCTGCCAAGCAGCGCCGCAGGGAAACGGAATATCAGAACATGCATCATCCGCCTGCACCGGAAGAGTATTATCTCTGCGAGTTTTGTGAATACGAGCTCATTTTCGGACATCCACCCGATGCTTTAATTCGACAATACGAAATAAAGGACCGTCGGCGGCGCCGAGAGGAGGCAGAGAGACGTCGCCTCTTAGAGAAAGCAAAGATGAAATCACGGAAAGGCAAGAAGACCAACAGTAACAACAAGGTACCTGCCAAGAACAACAATACGACCGATCGCGCTTCAGTGGCGGCCGGCGAAACCCCACACGAAGCTGCCACCGTTCACCAACGTGATCATGAAGAAGGCGAGGAAATCCGCAGCGAGACCTTCGATTCTGAAGAAAACTTTGATGATCGACGTTCCTACGAGGAAGAATTGCCCACGTTGTTACATGACGAAAAATACGAGCAGCTCGTCACTGAAGAGGGCCATGGTGGGGGAGGTGGGCAGGCAAGCGTCTCGTAGTTGCGTTACCTTGCTGAATGCATCAACCTTTAAGTACCGTGCGCTCAAAGGTTTCCATGTCATCCAGATCGCGCAGTGGCCGTCACTTTAATTCACCCCTGGCAACATAAACCTTGAACGATCGGTCTTTGATTCATAGATGTGCGACTTGAAGTATCTCGACCTGAATGAATTTCCCGGCCCGCGACAAGGCATATCAATTCACCACTGTAACCTCTCCAGGGATCTTTCGTCGCAACATGCGAGTAGCGACGTGCGTGAAGGGTGGTGGACGAGTATGGCAGGTTGGTGTATTGATAACACGGTGGGAAATGTTGGAGTATAAATTCTAGCATAACCAAGCTCTCACTCAGTCATACTCTCCTGGAACAAGCCGAATTGGCTTCTAGTTATGCTAGAGGTACCTACAATCAAAGTCCACATCATACCAGATCCCTCGGGAGTGTATTAAGTAGCAGCCCAAACGTGTTGAAATGTTCAGATGCAATTCCGACTCGTACATAATGTGCGTACCTACCTAGGTACCTACCTTCTGTTATTACAAGTGCGTACCGGTAGGTCAGCACTACCTACCAGTAATGGTGGTGAAAATTCAATCAAATGCGCACATTACCTACGTACAAATCTACTGACTACGTTTTGTACAACGTACTCAATTCTGAAGTTCGGATGCTTATGCGATAATCCAGCGAACCATGATACTTCAAGCTCGTACGCGCGTGCTTGCGTTGAATTCGGATGATTGAAACAAACAACAAAAATGTGCCAGAAGACGTGCTTACGTAGTGGAGTCCATACATGTGACGTCATACCTAGAGAGTGTCTGACTTGTGATGGTGTTGACTGTTGTGCGTTCCAGTCTTTGATAGACGAGATAGATACCTAAAAGTACCGATAAAGGGGTCGGGCATTCTAGTGGCGGGGATTGCAACGTGAAAGTGAGACAAATCTACGAGACCGATCTCCCTACCGGTAGGTAGCTGCTAAGATACCTAACTGGCGGAGAGCATCAGTACAGGTAGCGGCCACTGATCTTTGGTTCATTAGTGTATTTATTGCAGTCTCACTGATCAGCTTTGGGGCTTCTTTGTGTGCGTACCGCCGTTGGTTTGTTCATGAGGTAGTGACATGTCTGGAAGCGGGATAAGATGCTTGACGCGTACACCCTCATGCTTGAATCGTATTGCTCGGCCATGGGACGCCGCTTGCTTATTATCTCTTCTTGACATGTTTGTTTCACTTGAAGGCGGCCTAGCAGTATTCGTTCGGTCTAAGAGCTAGGCATAGATTGGATCGACACTTTACCCTAATAACATATTACGGTAGTATCCTCAGTCGCAACCGGGGCACATCGTGAATTATGGCTGGGTACATTGGTCACATCGTAGTACGATGGAGCGGTAATAGAATTGGAACATCCCGGAAATTAGGAATCCTGCTGATGGGAGCCGGGAGCAGTATAATGTAAGTGCTTATTTATATACGGAGTCGTCGTTGATGACGACATTCCCTCCCGTCCCTGTCCGAGTCCACTACCCTGCATACCGGTAGCCAGCTGACGATTGGGGGTTTCTTTTCAACTAAATAGTCTGATTTGCAAAGAGTCCTCCCAAATTGAAACTCAAAGCGCTGTAGGCCTTTTGCGTGAAGATGCCTGGCATATTTTTCGTTGGGTGTTTCTGATGTTTACAGTCCATACCGGTGTTGCACCGGTAACGGCACATGGTCATCTTATGACCCGTAAATACCGCATTATGTGGCCCCATGTGGCCCCATACTGATGAATAATCACTGGCTAGCAGCCTAAGGGTGGGTTGTGGCTGTTCCCGATGCGGCTTAAATTCCAGATCCGTAGCGGTGACCCACCTTACCTAAGACTCAGCGCTAGTTTAGCGCGCCTGTGAGTGAGTTCAAGGGCTGCGTCGCGCGTCATCAAGCAGCAAGGCTGCCCAAGGAGCTACAGTACATAACTCAGTACATTTAGTTATGTACCTGCACATGTAAGGGTGTGAAAGCCATGGGGAGTTTCTGGCTCAAATAAGCAGCCCCTGTTCGAGATCCAACTCTGCATCCTCCATCATCGCACAATGGGAACTTCATCGTTTTGCGCCAGTCCACGCTCCCAGCCTGTCTCCCGTCCCCGTTGCGCCTTCGTCGCCTCCTGGTCATAGCGCAGTTGACATTATTTGCTGGCAGCTTTCTGTCCAATCGCAACCTCCATCATCGCCTATTGTGAAGCAGCTTTATCAATGCCGGATCCGTCCTGGTCGCACTCTTCCTAGGCTTCAAGCCGGCGCGTCCACGCAACATTCCCAACATGTTTGGCGGATCCAGGAGGCGCCGGCCTCCCACAGCTGTAAGTACGAATGTCATGTCACGAGTCGCATGTCGCATCTTGTTGGACATTGAGCCCGTCTTCGCCACTTGGAGATACCTGCTACCTATATATGCCCTTGGCATCACCGAGAGCCCCTTTCGCCTCGAAGTTCGCGCTAGCTTGCCCTGTGGTGCAGCTACACTGTTGATTGGCTCATGGTCGACGATGTGACGAACCAGAACATCGTTGGATCATGGTGGCACTTCCTTATCCTTCTGCCCTGAACTATCCCTGCATGAGCGACCATGATGTTAGCGTATTCGGTCATGCTAACGTTGACAACCCTTCTTATAGCACCGCAAGTCGACCACCGCCAATCCCAACGCGACTACGGCTGCGGCATCCGCTTACATGTCTGCCGCAAATTACAATCCGAACAAGGCGCTGTCCTCAGCTGCTGCCGCCGCCGCCCTTCGAGCTCGCCCTCATACCCCTACCAATGTCGCTGAAGTACAGACTAAACGGACAATCCGCCGGAGTGCTTCAGTGTCTTCCACAGGGAGTGGTCCGATGGGTGCCGGCTTAGCCAACCGTCATTACCGCCCCGACAGACCAGGGAGCTCGGCAAGCATGACAGAACGTACTTTTCGCAGTCCTTCTCCTCATCGACCCTCGGCGCCGGCTCCTCGTGAACACCAACCGCCTGTTCCCCAGATCCCCGACAGTCACAGGCGCTCTGCAATGAATTCGAGAGGAATGGGTGTTGGCATGCAGAACTTTCATACAGCGTCTGAGAAGATGAGAAGCGAGCAGCCCTCCTGGTACGTCGGACCAGTTGGCGACACGAGCAATGTACGCAGGTCAGACTCTATCTTGGAAACAGCCAACTCTCCACAGAATGCCGATCCGCAACCTGTTCGGCCAGATAGTAGGAGCTCGGTAAATTTCTCCTATCCTACGACCTTCCGCCCGCAATCGTCGTCAGGCTCTCTGATTTTGCCTGGAGGGTCACACGCAACGGTGCCATTATCTCAGCTAGTCCTAGCTTCGAATACCAGCAGAAGGGCCTCGTCCCACTCAGGTGCGCAAGATACACAAGAGCTAGTTTACGATCCAAATTCGAGGAGGATGATTCCGAAGGCTCATGCCGAGGGCTTCTTTGAGCATCAAATAAAGCAAGTCTCAAAGAAGCAATCAAGAAGGAGAAGCAGCGGTTCGCGGCACGAAAAAGGTCAAATGGCAATAGCGACAGCTTCAACTGTGAAGGGGACTATTGTCGACGGGGACAAAGACAAAGACCTACACGGTCTACATGAGCAAAAGCAACATACGATGGAACCATTACCGACCGCACAAGAGACACACCCGCAGGAGCAATCCGGCGTGGAAACTGCCATACCGGCCGAAAACTTCGATGATCCAAACAAGTCACCTACATCATCGGTGCTAAGGGAATCAAAACTTGGAAACTCGCCGCCAGTATTGCAAAAGCCTCACACGGAACTATATAATGCACATAGAGAGCTTAGCCTTTCAGCACGGAATTTCATGGCAAACACCTTAGATGAGCCTGCGATGAACGATGAACAATCTCATACGGAAAGCTCCCGGCAGCCGCGGCTAACTGTGCTAGATGCGTTAGATGCCATACCAACACGGCAGATATTATTCAGTAGCTCTCGCCCTCAACATCGACAGTATGAGCAGACTATAATCGGCAACGAGACTGCTAGTCCTCAAGAATTCCGTACGTCTTACAGCATCGATAAGCCTGGATCATCGGGGGTTAGTGGTGAACAGGAAGCAACGGTGGTGGAGAATAAACCTATTGTCGGGTTGGCTGGGCGCAGTGACAGTCTTGGGCGTTCGAGCTCTAACAGTCCCGCGCGGCAAGCTAGATTTGCGCCTCGACCTGCAGAAAAACTTTCAGTTAGGCACGTTCCTCTTCCTCGATCAGCCTCGCCGATGAAATCCGCAATGAAGCACACAAGTCCGATCTTACGGGGGACCTCATCACCGGATAGCTGTTCGGACCCCCCGGATCAGAAAGAGGATTCAACGACATCCCGGAAGAAACCTGTTCGCGTTAGTTTCGATGATCACGGTACTGTCATTGCCGGAGAACCAGTCTCAGCACCGGAAGCAGATTCCTCTAGCGCGCAAAGTCCCCAGGGTGGAAAGCGAGCTTGGTTCAGCAATTTAGGCCGCGGTAAAAGAAAAGAATATACATTGGATGAAGATGAGATTATGAAACCGCGGCCGGCCCTGCCAAGCTTCGGCAGTGTCCGAGAGAAGAGGATACGTGAATTCGGAGAACGGCCGCTTGTTCGGCCGCCCGAGACTCCACGCTCTCCCGCCATTTTTTCCTCGCCAGCGTTGGGTCCTCATAGCTCTAGCACCCTGACTGATTCCGAAATCACAGAAGCACCCAGCTTGGGCCAGTCAAGTGATCATGCCGTTGGCGCGACTTTACTCCAGGATCAGACTGCTCGCAACGTAGCAAACATATCACGGTTTAGAGAACCACTGACCCCAACAGTCACTTCTGTCGAGGGATGCGAGTACACTTCAGAGAGTTTGCATGGCTCCGACGGCGAAGAACATCATGACAGTACAGTAGAATCTAGACCCTCAACCATAATCCCGAGTATATTTAGCACGCCGCCAGCCAAATCAGACCCAGAGGTTAGCAGCCGGGACACATCAACCGCCATGGCCACCCCGCAAAGCAAGCAGGAGACACCCGGAACGCCCAAGACAATGGCCACTCAACAGCAGGATACTACAAGGATATCAATGACACAGCCGAGGTCCATGACTTCAGGAAATGCTTCTTGGACCGGTGAAAAAGGGACTAGTCCATACTTCGATATTCCAGGCGGGTTCCCCGATTACGGAGCCGGCATCACTTACGACAATAAACTCAGAGTGGTGAAAGACGAAGTTACCGAGAATGGGTTGTCATCCAGTGCCGCCGTCTTCAAATCTGATGCCGCAGTCGCAAATACCAATAATGAAGGGTCTTCACCTCAAACTACACTCGAAACGGCTACAGTCGTGACAGACTTGGCCAATATAACAGACGATGAGTCGGAAGAGAGCATATATAGTGACGCTTACGAAGACATTCCTGATTTTGACTCCGGTGGGTTCGCATCCTTAAATGCAGTCGTCCAGAGCCCAGCAGACGAACAGCCAACGGCAAGCACATATGGAACCGCAGAAAAATTGCCAATGCCTGTCGTTACAATTGACCGTAAATGCGATGCCATTTCAGAAAGCAACCGGTGTAGCCAAGCTCAATCTGCACCACCCCGGGATGCAAGCGACTGGGAGCAGGCAAAAGCTTTCTGGCGTAGTTTGACAGCTGAGAAACGACGGCAACTTGAACTCGAGGCTGCAGAAGAAGCTGGTGCTGAAGGTGATTGGGAAGATGTATCGCAATCCGTTCGCAGAATCAGCGCCAAGAAGCAGCCGCCAGGGCACACTCATGTAACTCGAGACATACCCGTAAAGCCAAAGTCACGCGTGCAAATATCACTCGGAGATGAGCCGATCAGTCAGTCGGCAAACGCCCCATCTCAAACGGGTATGTATAAAACGGTAGGGTCAAACGGAGGGACACAAAGTACTGTAAACCCCCCTACTCGGCCGTCGCCTAATCGCGATGAAGTTGTAAAACTTCGAACACTGCCTTCGGCACAGTCAACTTCCAGGAACCAACTCGCCACGCCAGTTAGACCCGCTTTGCAACGGCAAGGGTCCGACACCAGCGATAGCAGCTTTAAACGCAATCGTCTTCCACTCAGCAGTGGGACTTTTGCTTTTCGTAAGACGATGCGCCAAGCCTCTCCCATCCCACCACGCTTTGGGTCTACTAGAAGCTCCGGACGTTTTAGTCTACGTTCTTTATCCCCGACTGGGTCGGCACGCCGTCATGAAACAAATATCAGCTCCCTTAAAAGTCCACCGGGTGAGATGAGACGTACGTTGAGATCTATTAGCCAACCTAGGACTGAAGGGAAGCGATCTTCGGTGCATTTCCCTTTGTTTTCGCGGTCTAGCAAAGTGTCCCCAAAGAATTCCAAATGGTCTAGTCGTTTTGATGGCTCAAGTGACGAAGATGAAGGGGTGATCACTCGCTTTCAAAGTCGAGTTCATGATTCAAGCGATGAGGAACACCACCGCCCGGTGTCCGCAAGGGAGGCCAAAATTTTGGCGAAAGGTACACTGCGTGGTTCCAAAACAGCACCCAGCTTCTCCAGACCGGCACCGGTACCTGAGCTGGAGGAACACTCGCCAGAATTGCCTGATAGCGATGATGGACTCATGCCGAGCCCGTTGCGAAACCCCCAGAGCAGAGCCGCAAATGGCGATTTCAATAGTCGTCCCGGAATGGGACGCTCTAGTTCGGTGGCTATTGGTACGTCAACTTTGGGTCGATCCGGATCAGGCCGTGGCAGATTCGCTTCTTCCTTCACATCCCCCGCCTTACCAGCGACAGAGAAACGTGGCTCTTTTCTGGGTATACTACGACGCAACAAAAGAGCAGACCACTTCGGCCAAATGCAACGCCTGGAGCCCGTTGGTAGCACTGCCCGACGCGACACCAAATCGGAGTGGGATTTTCGGCAATTGAACGATCTACGCGGCGAACAGTCCCTTAGCCCAAGACTGCAGAAAAATCCCTCCGTGAGCCGAAAGGACGGCGGCGGATTGCAGAGCCCGGCATCAGCTGGTAATCCTCTCGGCCGAAGCGCCACGACAGGCGCTATCGGCAGTTATAATGGAGATAGATTAAGCTTGGGATATGAACGAAACGGCGGGGGCTACGACGTCGAGAATACTAGTATCGAAGGTACCGGCCCTCTCAAGAAGAAAAAGTTCGGGGCACTGCGGCGCATGTTTAAGCTGGACGAGTAGGGCTCGCCGACGGCTAACAAGCCGGACCGCAGGGGATGGATTAAGAGGGTGTTTCGGTAGAACCGGCGCTCGGCTATGCGGCGGGTTGTTTTTTACTCATCGATGTTATAGGGTACGGCGGGGCTGAAGAGAATGCTATGAAGACCGCATCGATCGCGGCTCGATCCTGGATAGGAGAGCTGGGGATCTATTCGTTGAATAGACAGAATGGAGGATGACATAAACAGCAGAACAGGGGGGGCCTCGTTGCTTTGTGCTGGTGTTTGATGACTATTTACAGTGCTTCGCTGCCCTAAGTTACACTTAACGTGACTTTTCTGGTCTGCCCTACCTATTTATGAGGTGAAGTGGATGACGGCGGAGAGATGGATGACAGGTTTTATGAGCTATGTGTTGGGATCATGTACTTTTTATGTCGGAAAAGGTCTGCGGGTGATACCAATGGGTTCTTTTAGAGCATTTTACCTTGATTTATGTAGATGGGCCTCCGGCATCGTGAAGGGATTGTATGAGTTACGGCATATGCTTGAACCGAGACTGTCGTGATCAATATCGGGCTGCGAATTGGGTGGGAGTCGGTTGCTTGCATTCCATATGCATGTCCCGACTGTTCTCCTATTTTGGCTGTTATTGAAAGCCACGGGCGTAATCGCAGACTTTGGTTAGATAAAGAAGACTGGTCTGCTGCACCCATCAGATCATCGATTCCGAAGCATCAAAGGCCAACTGAGTTCTAGACCCGAATGCTGGCGCCTGGGCTTCCTACTGTTACGTCGTATTACCCGTATTACCAGATGGACCGTGAAATCGCTTCGACATCACGGTCTTGGCACAGCTTGGTCTGGGCAACCCGACTTCCGTGCGGAATTGTTACACGGGAGCCTGGGCTGGGCTGTCCGCCGAGACGTAAATTGAACCGGAGGTTTAAGTAAGTATTTGGTGATGTATTTTGCAAAGTTGGTGTTTTTGTATACCTACACTTTGACGTGAATACCTGGTCTTAAGCTCTTAACGTCAACGCGTTCTACTGTTATTCAGCAAAGCGAAAGTTTCTCTGCGAGTCCGATGACTGTTGGTGATGTGCCGGTACTAGACTTAGCACCGAGTCACCGACAGGCGTGGCACCCCAGTAATTAGAGATTAGTTTGGTGGGGTCCCGGACCGGAGTTGACAGCCCGTTAGTTATATCTAAACGGAATTTGATTGGTCGGTCTGCGTAATTACCCGGGTTGGAATAGCGTCGGAATTACGTCCGTAATTTGATACAGATTCTTCATGATGGGCGGATTGGCGATTCAGTCGTGTAAAGTTTACGGACGTAGAATATACGGAATTCAAGGGGAAAGCCGATTCGACCCTCTGTGAGGAAAGGTGCTTTGACCCGGACGACAATCCCTTGCATAGGGTCGTGCTGTCATCTTGTTTGGAGAGCGGTCAGAAATTGTTCTTAACGGTTTTTTACTTATCGTACATAGGTAAACCTAAATAGGTATGCCATGAACCACTCCCGCCGGCCGGGTTTCCCACAACGATACGGATCCGTATAAGTTGACGTGCTTACCTTATTGGTTGGTGCACTGAAGCCGTCGGTTACATAGTATCTTGGAACGCCACTCGCCTACCCACGTATAAACCCTGTTGTTGAGACGACACGATGGGCCGAATAAGTAACAGGAACAGGTTGCATTTTATGTACACTACTTAAGCATGTTGGAAGTAGGACACAGCTCGTAACGACTATGGACAGCTGTATTGTCTACGGCCTGTCACGTGCAGCGACAAAGGAATCGAGGTCCGTCGAGGGCCGTGTCACCGACCGACCGTCTTCTTATGTGCTGCTTAATTATGGCAACCTCACCCCCACGGCCGCTAAAGTGCAACTAAATAGGCGTGGGTAGGGATCCGGATGATAGTGCACGCTACCCGTACCAGACCCCGCGATAGGTCGGCATTTGGGAGTGCCAACGGACCAGCCCTATACCGGTACCTAGTACATACCGTACATGATGGTCTGCGTGGCGTGGATGAAGACGCAGGTTTTTATGTGCGGTTGAGCGACTAGAACGTCTACGAAGTAATCGAATGTTAGTGTTCGCGATGTTACATGGTAAAGTCGTTAAGCTAATAATCTAGCTGGGCTGCACCAATAGTGAGATTCACGTCATGCGTTGGCGACCCTCGGAGTGCCAACCTACCTTAACTGACCAACACGGAGTCTTGGATGTCGGACTTAAGTGCACGCAAAGTGAGCCAGCTTTAGAATTACCTATGTATACCTACCTATATGTATCACAAATTCTGACTTTGCGGTCACAGATCCCGTAACGACTCACCGTAACCTAGTGATCGCCTCAAACGCTTCCTAATGAAGCTCACCAATTGTTGCTTTGCTAAAGTAATGGGTACCGTAATGTCTGTTGAAGCCTACGGTGAGCACCAACTTTTAGTTCGTGAGCCGGTGAGGTGGTGTAGGGCAGGGAGCTGCCTATTAATTAGTTGTTAATAAACCCCAATGCCGAAGTTCTTGACCTCTCGGCGTTCCTTGGTTTGGCGCATTCTATTTAAAGCCGACTTACATGGTCAATTACACACTTATAAGTGGGATACACCCGAATTGGTCGGACCAGAACACTTCAAGGCTGTTCTATTTCGGCCCAGACTAACTATGTTATGGCGCGTGTGCATCTCTGTCCGGTCGATGTCGGTCAAGATCCCTCCCAGCTAGGAGCCTAAGCATAACTCTGTCGCCACCCCTTCGCTGCTGCCAATGGCTGTGCAGGCCAACCTTGGAGAACGGATTCTCCGCACGTCGGCTCGTCTAGAATATCTCAATATGGGGAAACGCGCAAGCAGTCCTGGCGCCAAGGCGTGCCTAGCCAACCCCGCTACGTCCATATTTATGCATCGCTAGTTAACGTCCAGCGTGAGTTCATCAACGTAGGGGCACACCTAGAAGCTCCAGTCTGCGTGTGCTTCGTATACGGCGATGCTGTATCGTACTACATACCTAACGCAACTATGTCACTGAAGGGTTGTGTGACAACGAAGGACACGCGCACAAGGCAAGGCTCGTGGTTTGGTGTAAAACGAATATAATATTCTACTTGGAGAAGAAAGAAAGGAAAGGAAACTAAGTGTGGGCTGAAGGCCCTGGTTTATATACACTGGGGCCGGCAGTATTCACTAGCCGGCTGACCGCCCTGGGGTGTAGTGAATGGAATCGGTCACCACCCGGTCTGTGCGCAGTGCACAGACCACCCGTGCGGGCAGAATGGACGGTAGGACCGTCACAATCCCCCCCCTGTGGCAAGACTCGCCTCGAGTCTTGAATTCCGTCGTTTCGGGGCGAAAAAGTCGTTTCCTACCGGGTAGGTCGCTCCGGTTTGGTCGGTTTACCGGGTAGGTGTAAGTCGTTCGGTCGGCCTACCGGGTAGGTCGCTCCGGTCCGGCCGTTTCCACCAAGTCAAAATCCTAGACCACCTGAGAACTAGGTGAAAAACGGCGCTCGTGAGTCGCGACCGGAAAAATCGCACCAAATAATTAATCGGAAAGTGGGGCTCTCGGCGGGAAGCCTCTGCGTCGCGTTTCGGTCCCAAGTGGGGCCGGTGGGTATATAGAAAGGCGAACCGGCCGCCCGGCTGGCGCTTTTCGTTATAGGGCCTTCCAGTGTCCTCGGGGGCTATATAGCGTGCCGGACGGCGCGCTTCGAATCCACTAAGCGTACTAAACGTTCTATAGCCACGGGGGCTATAGAAGGTATAGTGGCCCGGTCCGGGGGTCCTATAGGGCGTTTCGGCGCTCCGAGGGTTCTATAACGTGCCGTATGGTCCGTTATAGTGTTGTCAGGTGCCGGTAGGCTATAGAGGGTTCCGGGGGTCCTATAGACCTAATCGGTCAGTGCCATAGTGTGCTATAGTGCGCCCGAATCGTGTTGCAGCACGTTCAGTGCGTTCCTTCAGCGATTCCGGCGCCGTAGCCGCTGGCTTACTGGCTGGTTAGCAGGTTTATCATCGTCTTCATGCGGGGGATTGAAAACGTCGTTCTCAGCGGCCTGGCACCACTGTTCAAGGCGTTCCGGGGGTCCTGCCTCCTGTGGGTTAGCGACGTGATACTCCTGTAGTTTTGCGGTAGCGTTCTTGAACTGGCTAGCAGGGTACCACTCGTCATCTGGGTCCCAGCCCTTCCACTGGACCTTATAATAGAGGTTGCCGTGCCGCAACCTGGAGGATATGACCTTCTCTACTTCGAATTCTTCTTCGTTGTTGACTGCGTCCACTATCTCTCCCTCCGGGCGTTCGTATTCTTGCCCTGGTAGTGGGTTGTTCGGGTACTTGCGGAGGCGGTCGGCGTGGATCCATTTGGCGCCGCGCCACGTCTCTGGGAGGTCTAGCAAGAAGGTGTTCGGGTTGTCCGGCCGGACTGCTAGGATCTTGTAGGGCTTTCGGGTCATGGGGTAGTCCAATTTGTCGCTGGGGCGGTCGGTCTGTTCACCGACCTTACGGCGGATGTATACGCTGTCGCCCACTGTAAAATCGGGCTCCCTACGGGCCTTGTTGGCCTGGGTGATCATACGTCGTTGCGCTTCTCGGATGTTTTCCCTGGCGACGTCCAGGTATTCCTGAATGCGGGTGCTATAGGCCTGGGCCTCCTGTCTAGTTAGCCTCCCTCGGGCAGGTCGTGAGCCTAGGTTTCGGGTGCGTGATTCCCAGTCGAAGCTCATTTTCATTCGCCGTCTGGTCAGGACTTCGTGGGGTGACAAACCACCTAGTGATTCGTGCGGTAGGGCTGCTTGGGCGGCGTCCAGGGCAGGTAGGGCCCTGGACCAGTCGGTCTGAAAGTGGTTAATATAGGGGCGCAGCCTCTGATCAATCCACTGATGCATAACCTCTATCTGGCCTACCGTTTCGTGGTGGCCAGCGGACGCGAACTGGAGCTTCGTGCCGTGGATTTTGGAGAGTTCGTTAGTGAAGTCGGAGATGAATTGCGGTCCTTGGTCGCTGACGACGGTGTCGGGCCACCCGTAGACCCTGTAAGGCCCTTGGTAATACATCTCCGCAGCGTCCTTCGCGGTACAGGTGTCCTTACAGGCGGTTGTCCAGGTCAGTTTCGAGAGTCGGTCGATGCAACAGAAGGTCATATTGTTGCCGTCTTGGTCAGGGGGAAACTTCTTGAAGTCCACCACAATGTCCTGCCAGGGGTGCTCGGGCACTGGCAGTGGTGTAAGCAGTCCAGGTGTCTTGTCCCGGGGGACCTTGGCTGCGCGGCAAGGGCAGTTGGCAATGTAGCGGTCCACGTCGCCGTGGAGGCCTTTCCACCAGTAACGTGATGCCACTAGTTGCCTACTCTTCCCCCGCCCCGGATGAGCTGTCGCGAGGCGGCAGTGTGCTTCCTCTATAATCTTGGTGCGTAGGTCGTCCGTGTCGGGCACCACCAGTCGGCCCTTATAGAGGACCAGGTCCCCCAGCAGGGTCCAGTCAGGGTCGTCCGAGGCCTGCGCCTTCTCCCTCAGGGGGTCCAGTTCGCTAGCGTGCCTGTTGGCCGCCAGTACAGCGTCGATAAGGGCGACGCCGGAGAGGTCAGGGGGTGTAAAGTTGCCTAGTTCGCAGATCATAGGCTGTCCGGTAACGGTCGAGACAGTGGGCTTGAACAGGGCCATGGTGCGCTGTTCGTCACGGCGTTGCTTCTGGGTCTTCAGGTCCTCTGTCGGTCGCGAGAGGATGTCCGCAACGGTGTTGCGCGAGCCCAGGCGGTATGTGATCACGAAGTTGTAGTGTGAAATCAGCTCCGCCCAGTTAGCCTGTCGCAGGTTTAGCACTCTCTTCACGGTGAAATACTTTAGCGCAGTGTCATACGTACAAGTATACCACCTTCCTATACAATCACCATACTTTCATACACAGTTACCATACCTTCCTACAAGCTCCTCATCCCTTACCAGACCTATGTACAATGTTACACCTTGTCATGTACCCTTGTACCCTTGTACCCCTGTACACCAGTCTCTTTGTACCTTTGTACCTTTGTACCTTTGTACACAAGTCTCCTTGTACCTTTGTACCTCTGTTACATGTACTCATGTACTACACCTTTATGTATCTTGGTACACATGTACCTCAGTACTCATGTACCCTTGTACCTCTGCTTAGGCATGTACCTATGTACCTACACTTATCATGCCCTATTATGTACTGACACATAAGTGGCTGCAAACAGTTAGGGGAGATGTACGGTATGTCGCATAAAGTGTTACGTAACTTTATGCGCCATGCAAGAACTTCCAGCTACTGGGCCACCAGCTATGTGTCAGACACTATACTGTATTAGTTTAGGGCACAGGTGCGGAAAAGCGGGTCCGCACTTGGGTATAGTCAGTGTTCCCCAGGACCTGGGGAGAAAGGGAAAATCTTCCCTCCTCCAGCAACCTGGTGACCATAAAGAATCATAGAACGTTATGGACACCACTATACTATTCTGCCTCACTTAGTTGTAAGGGGGTTGGTCTGAGTGACGAAGTAAGGTGATGCAGAGTAATAGGTCTGTATTGCTAAGTGAACTAAAGCTTAGGGAACTAGGAGTGTGTGTACGGTCGCAGGGCGACCGTACAGACTATATAGGAAAACTCTGCATCGGCCGATCGAGTCGCGACCGAAGTCCGACAAGGACTTCGGGTGCGACAGTTGGGATCGGCCGAGTAAGGCGGTGAGGCTCCAGCCGAAACGCCGATTAGAGTCACGATCCCGTTTCTGGTCTGGCGCATATCGATCGGAGACCGTAGACCTATGTAACGTAGCGGCACCGTTACACTGCTCCCCCCTTTTGAGATGCTGGTCTCCAGCATCGATTTGACTGTAGACTGCCCGGCCGACCTGCCGGCGCAGACCGTAGACCTCCGGTAGCCTGCTCGGTCCCGGGGCTTGGTTGCGGCTTCGTTCGGTGCCGGGTCGCCGCGCTGTGATAGGTCACCCGTCTGTTGTTTGTTGTTGTTGTGATAAATCCAACGCGGTTCGGTGTATGTTGCCGGGCCAGCGCACCAGTCGCGTCGACGCGTCTCGTCCCCCACCATTGCCACCGGCTTTGCTTTCTGTTGCCTACCTCTGGCTTATTGCCGGGCGCCCCTCCGTTTCCTTCCGTCCCTCGTTCTTCCTTCCGACCTGTGTGTGCATCCGCAACGGCCATCCGTTTCCTGCTGCAACCCTACCATTATTGTCGCAACACGTTCCCGTCATCATACCTTGTCTGCCTTTGGCACTTATCTCTCTCCTCTCGCCGGTTGATCACCGCCACGCTTATTATTTCGTATCCCCCTCATATTCCTCTTTCCTATCGCCGGCTGGTCACCGCCGTGCAACTTTATCGCCAATATGGCAAGCGAACTGCAGCCCGCTTCGCGGATTGAGCTGGCGGAGCAGTACCTCTTTCGAGAGGATTTGGGATGGAGCTCGTGTGACCGGGAGTATGTTCTAAAGAATCGAAGCTATCATGTCGAAGCCACCGTGCCCTGCGCCAATTGCGTTACCAAGCGGCATGTCGATGCCCGCTCGCGTTGTATCTGTCTGAACGAGGGCCAGCTCCAGTGCCTTCAATGTGTTCATGACAAGCAGGCTTGTGTTGCTGTGCGCTTTTCCCCCTCCGCTCGGTCTCCGTTAGCTAACCGGTTTCAGATCCCTCCTATCTTTGTAGGTGTCGCCCAGCGGATTTCCGAATTCGCCATGGCCACCGGTGTCTACATTGATCGAGTTGTCGACGATATGGCCGAAAATGCTCTCGACGAGGAGGAGTATGAGCCCCCTGTGGAGTTAGTTGCCCCCGCTGGCCGCTCGATCTACCTTTTGCATGAGGCGGAAATGAGTCTCCGTCGTGCCATCGACCAGGAACATGGGTACACCGGTCCTCACCCGCCCCCTCCTCGTGAAGAAATTGCCCATGTCCGCTCGGAGCGCGCTGCCCTTCGTCGTTTGGTCATTCATGGCCTCGACATGTTTGAAGTAAGTCCCCGTCCCCCGGGCGCCGTTCTGTGAGCTCACAATCGTTAGCGTACAATGACTTTTCAAGAAGCTCCCTCGCCCGAGTGGTTTCGGCGCATGCGGTCCTACGCCGGATTACCGTACGAGGACGCGAATCCTATCATTGGCGCCCTGAGCCGGTCTTTGGTGGATCTCTTGCAGGATGTCAATCGTCCACTCCGCAAGGGAGAAGAGCCCTGGATGAAGCGTTTCCGTATCAACAACGCCGACTTCTTGTCGGTCGGCAAGTCTTACTGGAACCCTAAGGGAGCATGCGGGCGCTACCTGGAATCCGATGCGAATGCGCCTCCCTTCATGATGCCACGGGGCGCTCGTGCCGCTCGTCGTGTCGCCGGTCCGACAGCGCCGGGCACGTCTGCCGCCCGTTCTCGCACCAAACGTCACCGTGATGACCAAGCTTCTGTCTCGGGTGGCGGGGACGGGTCGGCGGACGATGTCAGTTCAGCCTCGTCCGTTGTTCCTCCGCTTGAAGATCTTCAGCTTGAAGACGAGGAGGTCGACATCCTTGAGGATGTCGACTCCCCAGGTTATGAGCCCGATGTAGAGGAGGAGGTCACTGAGGGTAGTCAGAGTGGCCAAGGTAGTCGTGCGGAGACTGAAGAGCGCGAGGATAACCAGGGTCAAGGGGATGAGATGGATGTCGATGTTGCAGAGCCTGAGGTTCCGAAGCAGACCGCCAAGAAGACTCCCTTGCCTCGAACCCGTCCCGTTGCCAAGAAGACCTTCGTGGTCGCGCTTCCCAGTACCGCCGACTCATCGCAAGCCGACGCCGCGCCGCCCGTTCTGCCTGCGCCACCTGCTCCGGAGCCCAAGAAACCCGAGGCCGGCGCTACCCGTCCTGCGACTGTTGTTCGTCTCTCCGGTTCTGGCCAGGCTGCCCCGACGGAAGCTGTCTCTTCGGCGCCCGGCAACCTCCCGACTCCTCAGAAGTCTGTTGCTGCTCCGACACCCAAGAAGCAAGGTGTCGCTGGGTCCACCCGTTCCGCCAGCACGCTGCCCCGGGTCTCCGTTCCACCCCGGACGCCCTCCAAGGTTCGTCAGGCCCAGCCGCCAGCAGCCACCCCGAAGGCAGCGGGCAAGGGCAAACTGCCCACCGGCAGGGTCCCCGACCCCCCGGTTACCCCTAAGGGGGCTAAGAACGCCGGCGTTTCGCCCGGCGGTAAACGGCCTACGAGCCAGAAGAAGAAGCATAAGCTTCGTGGTCCCCCTCGTACGGGGACCCCTAAGGCGGGCAAACGATAATCGGTCCCCGACCTTCAGCCTGCTGGCCTATACAGCAAGGCATAGTTTATCAGGCGGGTGAGCGCCTATCCGCCCCCGACCTACAACCGGAGTTGCTGGAGAGCTTGGCTCTCGTTATTGTAGTCGTTTTGTTTCCTGGAGTTCAAAAGGTTGATACCCGACTCGAGTCCTTAGGACCAGTCTTTGTTTTTAAGAGAATACCACCCGGCTTCGGGACTTTGGGACAGATTCTCCGTAGTTCAATACTAGCTACGCATTGCAATGCTTTTGATTCTTCACTTGTGATCTGACGCTTCACTTCTCGTCCGGCTAACTATCCATGTAGCGCGGCCCTCGCCCTCCTGCGAATGTGCGTCTTCGCGATGATTTGGCGGTAACTCGTCCGACTGGCCCTCGGCGCAGCTCGGTCCTCGCCCTTCTGCGGACATACGGTCTCGCATTTCATCTTGGCGGCAACTCGTCCGGCTGGCACTTGGGCGCAGCTCGGTCCTCGCCCTTCTGCAGACACACGGTCTTCGCATTTCATCTTGGCGGTATCACTACTCTCGGCGCACTACGGGCGCTCTTCGATCGGCTCATCACAAGCACCGACTTGGCTTCACAGATGGGAACTTCTGAGGGAAACGATTGGGGTTACTTATCTATCTAGCTATTTGGGCGCCGGTATGTCGTCCCACTTCGAGTGCGTTCGGACTGTCTTCGTCTCGTATCTTGCCAGTAGCTTCTTGGAGCCGTCTAGGTGGCTTTTGGGTTCCCAGGTGTTGTATTCTACCGGCCATCCTGCCCACTTAACCAGATATTCTCGTTCCCCGCGGTCGTCTCGATGCCGCACGATATCCTCCACTTCCCATTCTTCCTGCTCGTCTTCCAGGTCCGGGAGCTCCGATGGGTCTCCGTCCCGAGGACGCCCTGTCCATGGCTCCAAGGAGGAGACGGGGAAAACGTCGTGTATGTTCGCATACTTGTCAGGCAGCTCGATGCGATAGGCCAGGGGCCCTACTTTTTCCACTATTCTGACCTTGATATATGTCGGCGCCAGCTTCTTCCCCTCTTTGAACCGGAAATGGGCCGTCGACAGGCCTACTGTTTCCCCGGCTTCGAATTGTCTTGGGGTGTGCCGTTGGTCGTAATGCTTCTTCATGGATTCCGCGGCCTTGGCCCAATGTGCGGTCAGGGCTCGGCGTACCGCCGCAATCTTCTGGAGTCTTTCCCGGACTCCCTGGACGTCATCCTGCATGCGTTCGGGGACGTATTCGACGGATCGAGGGTGGTAGCCGTACAGGGCCATGAACGGCGAGCAACCGATGGTGGCATGCGTGCTGTTGTTATAAGAGAACTCTGCTTCTGGTAGGACACGGGCCCACGCGTAGGGGTGCTCGACGGCGTAGGATCGGAGATACTTTTCCAAGGACTGGTGGACTCGTTCCGTCTGTCCATCCGTCTGAGGGTGCCAGGCTGTTGACAGTCGCCGCTTGATTTCGCGTACCCGGCAGTATTCCGCCCAGAACCTGCTGGTGATTAACTTGTCTCGGTCACTGACTATACCTTCCGGAGTGCCGTAACGACATTCCACGTTGTTGTACAGGAGCGCCGCTAGGCCTGCGGCGTTGAGGTTCTTCGTTGTCGGAATGAACATGGCTACCTTCGTAAAGCGGTCGACGATGACTAAGATCGCATCGTAGGTTACTCCGTCGCTCCTGGTGCAAGGCGGTAGGCCGGTGATGAAGTCGAGGCTGATTTCTTGGAACGGGCTGCTAGGTAGGGGGAGAGATTGGAGTTCCCCGTAGGGCTTGTGTCGCGGGCGTCGAGTGCCGTTACAGACTTCGCATTCGGCGACGTATTCCCGCACGCTTTCCTCCAAGCCTTCCCAATGGAACTTCCTGCGGAGCAGTTCGGCCGTCTTGTTCTTACCTACGTGGCCTGCCCTAGGGTCATCGTGGTGCTGGAAAAGGAGCTGTCGCACCAGGGTCGCCTGGTTAGGGATAACGAGTCGGTCTTTGAACAGGAGTATACCTTTGCTATCCAGGTGATAGCCTCCTCTTGTGCCTGGTCGCCGGAGCGCGATTTCCTTCAGGTCTCTAATGTTCAGGTCCTTTTCTTGCAACTTGCTGACCGCCTCGTAGAACGCTGCTGACGCTTGGGGTTGGAACATCTTCTCGTCCTTTGTCAGTTCTTTGGCGGCCCGCCTGGAGAGATACTGTTTCGGGATCGGTGGGCCGTCATTCTCCTCCTCCCCCCGCGGGGACCGGGCGGCGTCACGCTTTCGTTTTCGGGCCCGGGTGACTGCTTGGATTATAAGGGGATCGGAAAGGCTTTCTTCCAGCCGCAGCTTCTTGGTAAGAGTCGGGATGACGTCCCCGTACTGGATCTCACCTGCCATGTAGTCCGGTCTCCGCGACAATCCGTCGGCGGGGTTAGAGACGCCCGACCTATGCTGTACCTCAAAGTCGAAATGGGAGAGACGGTATACCCACCTTGCCAGTCGCCCTCTGAGGTCGCGCGCCGGTGAGTTGACAACACCTTTGAGGGCCATGTGGTCTGTGAGGACCGTGAATGGCTTGTCGGTCCCTTCAAGGTATTGCCGCCAGTGCTCGCAACTTTCTACGATGGCGAGGAGTTCCTGCTGCCCGGTGGCCCAACGTGTCTCTGTGTCTGTCAGTTTTCGCGACCAGTAGGCCACCGGTCGCCACGCCTCGCCATGCCGCTGGGATAAAATTCCTGATACTGCCCTGGTTGATGCGTCGGTTTCGACCCGGGTGTCTAGCGTGTTGTTCCAGTGGCGGAGCACGGTCGCCGTCGTGAAAGCTGTCTTTACTTCTCGGAAGGCGGCGTCGGCTTCCTTCGTCCACTTGAATCCGTCCCGGGGTCCATCCTTCGTCTTCAGCAGGGCCGTGATCGGCGCCACAATACGCGAGTAGCCGGATATGAACTTACGGTAGAAGTTGGCGAAGCCGAGGAACACCTGGATGTCGTGGACCGACTGCGGCGCAGCCCATTCCTTCACGGCAGTCACGCGGCGGGGGTCCATCTTAATGCCTTCGGTATTTACGACGAACCCGAGGAACTCGACCTCCGTCTTGAAGAACTCACATTTTGACAATTTGGCGTAGAGGTCGTATTGTTCCAGTCGTTCGTGGACCAATTGGAGATGCTTCTCATGTTCCTCCCTTGTTTGAGAGTAGATCACGATGTCGTCTAGGTACACGACGCAGATGTGGTCGACGAGTCCTGCCAGGGCTTTGTTCATGTAGGCTTGAAACGTTGCAGGGGCGTTAGTTAATCCGAAAGGCATGATCGTATACTCGAAGTGGCCGTAGCGCGTGCGGAAGGCGGACTTCCACTGGTCACTCTTCTTAATGCGAATGCGGGTGTAGGCCTCGCGGAGATCGAGCTTCGAGAATATCTTCGCGGACCCCAGTTGGTCCATGATGTCTGATATTAGCGGCAGCGGGTATCTGTTCTTGATTGTTACCTTATTCAGTCCTCGGTAGTCGACGCATAGCCGTAGGGTGCCATCTTTTTTGGGCACGAACAGGATGGGCGCCCCCGCGTCGGCTTTCGAGTAGCGGATGCGACCGCTGCGGAGGTTCTCCTTGATATATTCTTCCAGCATTTCTCGCTCTTTGTCGGTGATCTGATATAGGGGTCCGAACGGGATGCGCGCGCCAGGTATGGTGTCGATAGGGTGTTCTGCTTCGGGAAGGACTGGTAGTTGTTGCGCGAGCTTTTCCGAATATACCTTGCGGAACTTTTGGAGGCACTCGGGTAGGTCTATCGTCGGAACTTGGTCGTCGTCTCCGTCGATAGCTGGGAAAGGGAGGTCGCTTCCGAGCATCATGGTCGTGAGGTTGGCGATGTATGCGGTTTCGCCGTTGAGCACCATGGATGCGAATTCTTCCGGGTCGACTTCTTGGTGCTTGCCGAAGTACCACCGGTCCGAGGCCGTATCGAGGAGGATGCCTTGGTGCCCCATTCCAGGTCGAGATAGCAGGAGCTTAGGCACGTCGGGGTCCCGTCGGATGGCGAAGAAGATCTGGGTGAATTCGCGGGTGATGCCGGCGGCGTCGGTCATGCGGAGATCGGCCTCATACGCACCGTGGCAGGTCAGGAGGTTCCCCGTTACTCCGGCCATGATTGGGAGGGGAACATCGTGGAGGCGTCGGAGATTCTTCCTCGCAAAGTCCTTGCAGACGGTGTTGACTTGGGCGCCTGAGTCGAGGTCGATAGCGATGTCCCGCGCTATCCGGTCGCCGCCCCGCAACACCGTTGCGGACCCACGGAAAGGGTCGTTGATTCCGTACGCCTTAAAGGCTTCGGCCAGAGTTGCTTGGACGTACTCTTTTACTCTGGCACGTCTTTTAAATCTTCGGCGACGTGGTCCCATTCGGCAGTGAGGGCTTGGACGGTTTCCTTTCGGCTTGGGCCGTCGGCAGGCCATTCAGGGCGTGACATGGTTTTGCCTTGCTGTTTCTCCCTGGGCGGCGCTCGGTCTGCTTGCCGTCGTTTCTTGGCTTGGGCTTCCTTGCAGAATCTGGCGATGTGGCCCAGTTCCTTACAGTTGTAACATTTGAAGTTCGCGTAGTTCCTTGTGGGCCCCGTCCTTTCATCTTCCGTGGCCGTGATGGCGTTGACATTCGCAGTGTCGTCCGGTCGTGGTCGCTTAAGGGCTGGCGGCCTGGCGTCGGGATTCCTCACGGTCCAATACCTTTCAGCCACTAGTGAGATCTTGGTGGCGTCGTCGATGGGCACGGCTTGGTAGACGAGGGTTTCTTTGAGCCAAGGTAGGAGCCGTGTCCAATAGTGGAAGGCGTACTTATAGTCGTCTTGGATTGTGGACGGGTTGCGCTCAACCCGGTAGGCCAACATCTGCCAGCGGGCATAGAATGCCGATGGAGACTCGTCAGGTTGCTGTCGAATCCTGTCAAAGTGTTCTTGGAAGGCCCTCAAGCGGAGACTGGGGTCCGAGTTTTCCTTCCGGACGAACTTCCAGAAGTCTTCGAGCGTGGCGTCCAGGGCCGGGTTGTCGTATTTGAGGGTGGCCCGGTAGGAGCGCCATTCGTCGCCGATGGACAGGTAAGCCTGCGTCATTGCCCATGAGATTTGGATGTGGTCGGGTCTCCCGGGCTTCTGCAGGTTGCCTTCGAGGATGCCGGCTATCCATTGCTCGACTTCTACAGGCGAGGCCCCCTGTCGGAGACGGCGGACCGTGTAGGCGGGGACTTTGGTGTTGTCGCCCCCATGGGAGTGATCCTTGCCTTCCGACAGCTTGTCGAGGACGGCTCGGAGGTCAGCCCGACTAGATTGCTGTACTTGGACGAGAGCCTCCGTCAGTCGGGCTATCAGGTCTGCCGGGTCCGTGCCGGGGCGGGGATTGCCCGGCGCTGGCTCATCTTCAGACCTGGGGGTATTCGGTTGGGTGGCTGACTCCTCGGACTGCGTGGACGGCACTGGGGTGTCGATGGTGTTCTCCCTGGCGTCGTCCGGCGCATCGTCATTCCGGCCAGAACTAGTCTGTCCCTCCTGACCTTCGTTGTTCTCCTGCCGACCTTGATAAGGCTCAATAGTCAACTGGTGATCAACGGTGTGGTTGTCCTCGGGCGGAGCAGCCGGTCCCTGCGAAGCGGGTTGCTGGTTGTTCTGCGATCCATCTGCGGGCAGTTGGTGAGCCCGTGATCGGGTGATGCGTTCTCGTGCGTCTGACATCGCGTTACTTCCCCGGTTGGGTAGAAGCTTTAGAGTGTAAAGGGGTTGGTCTGAGTGACGAAGTAAGGTGATGCAGAGTAATAGGTCTGTATTGCTAAGTGAACTAAAGCTTAGGGAACTAGGAGTGTGTGTACGGTCGCAGGGCGACCGTACAGACTATATAGGAAAACTCTGCATCGGCCGATCGAGTCGCGACCGAAGTCCGACAAGGACTTCGGGTGCGACAGTTGGGATCGGCCGAGTAAGGCGGTGAGGCTCCAGCCGAAACGCCGATTAGAGTCACGATCCCGTTTCTGGTCTGGCGCATATCGATCGGAGACCGTAGACCTATGTAACGTAGCGGCACCGTTACATTAGTGATTGTCCCAAGCCCAGTACTACTGCCCTTGTCACACGCAGCGTGGTCAGTGATGATAGTGAATGGTCGCGGGGTCTGAAGGCCTATGAGCTCAGGCCTCCAGCACATTAGTCCCTTGATAACGGCGAGCATTTCCTTGTCGTGGATGCCGTAATTCAGCTCGGCCCCGTGCAGGGCTTCGGAGAAGAACCCTACAGGGTGCCAGGGGTCGTCTGGGGAGTCGCGTTGGGAGAGTACGCCAGCGGCCACGCCGTCTGAGGTGTCCGTTTCCATCATGGTTTCGGCGTCGTACTTGAAATGTCGTAGCACTGGCGCCGTGGTCAGCGCAGTCTTCAGTTGGTCAAAGGCGTTCTGGCAGGCGTCGGTCCAGTTGAGGGAAGCTCCTGTAGCGGTCAGATCGTTCAGGGGTTTAGCGATACGGCCGTAGTCCTTGATAAAACGCCTGTAGAAGTTGCAGAAGCCGAGAAAAGAGCGTACAGCGCGCAGTTGGGCCTTGCCGTGCTGTATTGGGGGGTCCCAGTGTCTGATAATCTCGGTCTTGTCCGGGTCAACCTCTACTCCGTCGGTGCTGATAATGAACCCTAAATACTTGGTCTTGGTTACGTTGAATTCGCACTTCTTGATGTCCGCCTGCAGCCCTGCCTCCCGCAGTCGCTGTAGCACTTGAGATACGTGGTGTCGGTGCTCGATTTCGTTGTCCGAGTACACCAGTATGTCGTCGAGGTACGCTGTGGCGAAGACGTCCAGGAACCCTTTCAGGGTGTTGTTCAGGTATCGTTGGAAGGTTGAGGGTCCGTTGGTCAAGCCGAACGGCACAACCTTGTATTGGAAAGTCCCATAGCGGGTACGGAATGCGGTCAGCTTCTCCTGCCCCTCCGCTATACGTACGCGGTGGAAGGCTTGTCGGATGTCGATTTTGGTGTAGATCTTGGCCTTAGACAGGCGTTGCAGGGCCTCGTCTATTAGTGGCAGCGGGTAGCGGTCTTTTTCGGTCATAGCGTTCAGTTTGCGGAAGTCCACGCAGAAGCGCAGGGCCCCGTTCCCCTTACGGGCGAACAGTATGGGGGCTGCCCAGGGTACCGTCGCGGGTTCTAAGAAGCCTTTGGCTAGGTTCTCTTCCAGGTATTGGCGGCAGGTCTCCGCCTCTTCCAGGGTCATCTTGTATAGCGGGCTGAAGCCCAGGGTCTCAGGGTTGCCTTTCAGGATCATGTTGTGGTCGACGCCCGGTCGGTGCGGTGCAAGGTCGTCGGACGCAGCTTTGCTGAAGACGTCCAGGTAGTCGTGGTATTCAGGGGGCACTGCCTTCTTAGTGGATTCTTGAAAGTCCTCGTCGTCGTCGTCTAGGGTCTTGGATTTGAGCTCGGCGATGTAGGCGTCCAGCTCATGGAGCGTGATTATGCCGTTCAGGTCAGTGTCCTGTTGATTCAGCACGTGGACGAAGCCTGCGGCGGAGACGGTAGCGACCTGTATAGGGCGTTTCTTGTACCAACCAACTATGTCGCGGGCCATGGTATAGGGACCGTAGGCATCTCTCTGTTCTTCCTTCTTTGGGGGTCGGTCGGCGACCTTGACGTATGGCTTAGGGGGTTCGATAGGCTTCTCAAAGCGTTCCGGGTCCAGTAGGCGGTCCATCCGTTGTTGCTCACGGACGATAGGGTCTATACTGGTTCGCTGTAGTATCTTGGGTGGCTTGACCACTGGTTTGGCGGCCTTCCGGGTCTTTTCGCGAGCCTTAGCTGCCTCCAGTTCAGCGATTCGGGCCTGAAGGTGCTGTAGGTTCGGGTTAGGGGTTTGGTTGGCGCGACCGTCGCGGCGGCGCTTGTCCTCAGCTTCCAGTTGGCGGTTACGGCGGTCTGCGTCCTTCTGGAATTCGGGCTTCGCTAGCAGTTTGCCGGCTTCGTCCATAGGGATCTCTCTGGTACTGAAGTCGAGGTCCCACTCCGGGGGGTATATGAGCCTATGGCGGCGGCTATCCACTAGGATATCGTGGTGTTCGAAGTATTTCTTTCCCACGATAACGTCGTTCTTCATGTTGACGACCAGTAAGGGGGCGTCCATGACCGTACGTCCTTGCACACGGAAGTGCGCCAGGATGGCCAAGTCGATCACTTGGGTTGCCTTCCCGTCGTATCCGGCGACGGTTACGGGCTCGAAGTTGGTAATCTGTTGGGTTTGTAGATATTTCATCGCTTTCATGGCGAAGGTGACGCTGATCAGCAAGTATGCGTCAGCTCCTGTGTCCGCTAAGGCTTGGGTAGTCAGCGTATAACCGTTGTTTATTAAGGTGCAATCTATCATCAGTGGGTTCCCGCCTATAAGGGTTCCCAGATAGTTAAAAGGTATTCGGCTACACTGATCCAGTCCAAGTGCCTGTATCCGGACAGGCCCGGGAGAGGAGACTAGTTGTCCCGGGCTTCGTCTTTTCCCTCCTCCGGTGCCGTAAGGTCAGCGATGAGGGCGCTGATTCGGGACATGTCGATGCGGTCAAAGTCCGTCTTGAGGCTGCACTCGCTGGCGCGGTGGCCAATCTCGTGGCAGGTGAAACACTGTCCCTTTGCAATTAGAAGTTTAGCCTGCTCGAGGGTCGGTTTCTTGTACACGGCGTGGCCGTTGTTGGCCTTGCCAATCGACTGGATTCCGTGATGGGGACATCCGGGCTTTGCGTTGACGCTGGGCGCGGGGTCAGAAGGCTTTCCAGCGGGCTGGAAGGCGTTGGTCGATCTGCCCGGGGCTGCGGCTTTGGGCTTCGTGTCAGTGGACTTAGCGGGCTGCTTGTCCTTCCGGGACTGCGCGGCGATGTAGTTCTTGTGTTGTTGATAGTCCTGGTCCTGTAGGAGGTTGCAGAAGGCCACGAAGTCGATTTTCGGGTCCTTCGCTTCACGAACAAACAGCTCGTTCAGGCGTTTCGGTAGCTTGTCGAGCAAGTCGCGCTTGTAGTCGGCTTTCTGGATTCGAGCCAGGCTGGCCCAGCGGGTAAACTCTAGTTTGAAGTCGCTAAAGTTCGCGGCCGACTTCATTTCTAGGTCTCGATATTGGATACGTGCGTGTTCGTACTCATTGGGGTCGTGATAGTGAGCGTACAGGTGGTCTAGGACCTCCTGTGCAGTGCTGAGCAGGGCCTCGCCGTGCTCGTCGTCAACGAAGGCCAGGATGCTCTCAGAGGCCAGGCCTCCCATGCGGCTCAGGATGTAAGAGATCTTTTCCTCTTCGGTGTCGTAGTGATCCGCGTTCTTCTTGAGCTTGGATTTCAATAGGTGAAACCACAACTTGAATCAGACTTCAGGCTTGTCGTCCTTGGGTTTTTCACCCGTGAAGATAGGCGGGTGTTCAGCCTTAGCGGACCTTTTGCCGCCATCAGTGCGTTCGGAACGAAAGGTTCCAGGTGTCGTTTCGCGGTCTGGTGCGCCGGGGGTGGTTCCGCGGCTAGGGGGTTCCGGGGCTGGCACCGGGGGTTGTCCTTGGGAGGTAACGAGGCGGGCTACAGCGTCCTTGAGGGATGCGTTTGCCTGGCAAAGCTCGTTCATTTCGGCGGTGTAGTTGCCCTCTATTTCTGCGTAAATACGGGTTCGCATCCGGTCCTCGTTCATCTGCATAGTAGTCTTCTGTTCCTGTACCTGTCCTTGCAATAGCTTGCACTGGCGGCCCAGGCGTTGGATCCAGGTGACATAGAAGAAGGAGTTCTCGCTCTCGGTCAGGGTCATGCGGTGCACGTCGCGGATAACCTCAGCCCAGGCGACCTCCAGGAGTACGCGCTGGCGTATTTCTTCAAACATCATGGCGGGCTGTTCGGCGCAAAGGTCCATGTATTCGTCCTTGGACATCAGGATAGGCACGTCGTCGGTAGGGTATAGGGTGCGGCCCTCGTTGGTCATGGGCGTGAAGGGAATAATAGAGCCGTCATCGTTCGTATAGTTGTCGGATAGGGCCTGGAGACGTTCGCTAACGTCCTCTTCGATCTGCTCCAGGGTAAGCGTGAAGCGGACCTCCGGGGCTTCATTGTCGTTCTTGACGTTCTGGCAGAACCAGTCGTAGTTGTGGTTCTGTTCGTCGTTGTCGTTTATGGGGTGTTCGTCCACTAGGGATTCCCGGTACGTAGACCGGGCCTCGCGGCGAATAAAGGTCGGGTCTTCGTTCTCTTCAGGGTGGGGAGCGAAGGAGACACGCTGGGAACGGCGTCGTTGGTTGCGCGTCTTCGGTTTCGGGGATCGTTCGAGGGGGCCTTTGCCCTTCTTGCCCGGCGAGGGCTTGGTGCTTGTCGACATTTCGGCGGTGGGTTCAGGGTCGTTGAACGCACCTGGCATCATCTGATCAGCGGAGTTCTTCAGTTCGTTTCGGGGGATAGGGAATTTATGGTCTTCCAAGACGGGGATTAACGAAGTAGAATATTGTGACAACGAAGGACACGCGCACAAGGCAAGGCTCGTGGTTTGGTGTAAAACGAATATAATATTCTACTTGGAGAAGAAAGAAAGGAAAGGAAACTAAGTGTGGGCTGAAGGCCCTGGTTTATATACACTGGGGCCGGCAGTATTCACTAGCCGGCTGACCGCCCTGGGGTGTAGTGAATGGAATCGGTCACCACCCGGTCTGTGCGCAGTGCACAGACCACCCGTGCGGGCAGAATGGACGGTAGGACCGTCACAGGTTGACGGTTGAGACAACTGGGAATTCGGATAGTTGGAAGACTAAAAACTACCATTTACTCGTGGCAGTCCTTGACTATCCCGGGAGGACCCAGTCGCATGGAGCTTTTGTTAGCCGGGACTCCGGGGGGTTGAATCCGGATACAGACTTGCCAGGCTTCCGACGGCCTAGCACTGGCTTGAGGATTTTGGAATGGTATAGAACACCACACCGGAATATAAACTTCCACCATGCTATCTATCTAGCCGCGCGATGTAGATTTCCGGGTAGCGCGACGGCTCTTATCCGGCCTTGACCCCGATGAAAGCTTGTACAATGGATGGGTGACGTGATAAGCTGGAAGCTGAGTCAGGCACGGCAGTAGAACAGCAGACAGCCACGCTGGTCAAGGTGAACAAAGAGCATGAAGTTCGAAATAGATAGGTGAAAGTGCAAATGCACACGAGATTACGGAAAGAGATATAGAGGGTATCTATCAAGAGCCGAGATGTGGTAAAGTGCCGCCGGGCCGTCAGAATCCGGCAAGCCGTATCAGCCCCACAGGCGTCCCGGTAGCGGTCTCGGGGGCGTCGGGACAGCAGGGGGGCGTCACATGAGGCCCAGAGATTTAATTATGCCAAATTGTGCAGGGACCTGAGAGGTGGTAACCAACCGCCGGTCGGAGTCAGCAAAAAAAGATCGTGAGATTTCTGAAGGGCAGGTACTGTAGGGTAGCGAGGGCAGGAGCTGCCGTGGCCCCGGGGTCACTAGCAGCTTCCTAGTCTTTTTAAACCGTCTGGCTGCGGTCCTCCTGCTCTCCGTCTCTCCATCTCCCCATCTCTCCTCCATCTCTCCTCTCCCTCTGCTTCAACATCCTGAAGTCAAAACATCGCTGCAACACCATTGACTGCTCTCTTACGTACTTACGAAGTTGCACAACATCTCGTCGTCATCGCCCGTGCTCGAGCCCTTCCAGCTGAACCTGCGCCAACGCCCGCCAACACAGCTCATTTCCACTCCGCTGCCCAATTGATTTTCCATTTGCATTCCCAATTCCCTTCTGCCAACCCACATCATTCAGACAGGCCAAGTTCGTGTCTCCCGCGTTTTTCACGCCCAGGCAGACTAGCTGATCCCCAGCTGCTCTTGGCCCTCCTTCCACATCCAATTGACATCAACATGCTCTCCCGCCAACTCCTTCGCACATCAGCCCGCGCCCTGCGCTCCGCCGGCGCCGGTGCGGCCACCCTCAACCAAACACAGCTGGGCGCCGCAACAACCGTGGCATTCTTACACACGCAGCCCCCCACGGCCGCTCCAGCCAATAAGGACAAGAAAACACCGGCGCCGCCGCCCGGTTCGTTTGCCCGTACTGACGACTCTATTACTGTAGAGTACCCCACCGAGGGTGAGCTGCCATCTTCGACCCCCATTACCGGTCGGGGTGGCATGCACATGAAGCGCACGCTCGCTTCTTTCTCGTTGGACGGGAAGGTCGGTGTCGTAACCGGCGGTGCCAGAGGTCTCGGTCTTGTCATGGGCCAGGGCATGGTTATTAGCGGTGCTAACCTGGCCATCGTTGACATGAACAGTAAGTGTGCATTGGTTCTATCCCTGTTACCCCCTTCCGTAGTGAGCATGTCTCGGCTATGGGAACCCGTGGGAACCCGTAGAGTCAGCCTGAGCCGCGCTGCCGGGAAGCTTTCGGTTCGAGCCTGTGTATTCGAACTGCGACAGCCAATTTCGGCCATTGTCATTCGGGTTAGGACGGCTAGCTGATTCATTCCGACCCACCCGAACAGAAGAGGAAGCCGAGAAGCAAGCTGTTGAGCTTGTCGAAGTCTTTCGCAGGGAAAACCCAGGTTCATTCCGTGTGCCCAAGGTAACAGCCCATTACGCCGACGTGTCGGATGATGCCTCGGTGAAGACCTGCATCGATGAGATCGTCAAGGAGCACGGCAAGATCGACAACCTTGTGACCAGCGCCGGCTTCACTGAAAACTACAACGCTGTCGATTACCCGATTGATCGCATGCGCAAGCTGTGGGCCGTCAATGTCGACGGCACTTACCTGTTCGCTGTCAACGTCGCCAAGCACCTAATGGAGCGCAAGGCGCCGGGTAGCATGGTGTTCATTGGCAGCATGAGCGGCAGCATTGTCAATGTGCCTCAGCCTCAAGCGTAAGTGCTGCCACGACTCCTCCGCCAGCCATCTTTCGCTAGCGCTAGAGAGCGCATCTGCGTGTTAAATGAGTAGACAAAGAACTGACGTTGCCGGGGATCCAGTCCTTACAATACCGCCAAAGCCGCTGTGCGACATTTGGCTGCGTCGCTGGCGGTTGAATGGGCGCACGCGGGTATCCGCGTTAACTGCATCTCTCCCGGTTACATGCTAACCGCTCTGTAAGTCATGATCCTGGCGCCGTCGCTCACGCATGGTGCTTCGGCGCATGCACACCGCCTCTTCCACTTGATCGAAGTGTACAGCTAATCAACGGCCACGACCAGAACCGAGAAGATCCTTAACGACAACCCGGACCTCAAGAAGAAGTGGACCTCGCTGATCCCCCAGGGCGAGATGGGCCGGCCCGTCGACCTCATGGGCCCTGCTACTTTCCTGCTCTCCGACGCCAGTCAATACGTAACTGGCGCGGACCTCCGTGTTGACGGCGGCTACACCCTCACATAAGCGAGTGCGCGCATAATGGGCGAGGATAGATAGACCGGGCGCGTTTGTGCCCGGTTCAACTCTTGCTATCTAGGGAGCACAGGATGCTCCTTTGATAGCTAGAGCTGAGAAGTTTGTATTTTAGAACCGTCGGGCCTTCACACCGACCATGAAACCGTTGAAGACATGACAACCAGGCGAGTAGATTTGGCAGGCTAATGATGAGAATTAATGCGACTTTTGACAACGAAAGCTGAGGTCTTTGTCCATATGCCTACATTGTGCTAGAATGGCAGTAAAAAGTGCGTCGAGAAGCGTAAGAGTTGTGCATATGGCAGGAGAGGAGAGGAGAGAAGAAATTCATTCTGAATACCGATGCCTGGATCCTATGTAGATCTCACCAAACCACTCCGTTGTACACTACCTACCTACCTAATCACACGCTGGAAGAGTACCGGGTAGGTACATTACACCATTTGAGGTATTATTCCAATTACTAGGTACGGTACAGTATGTGCGTTTGCCTAGGTATTTCAAAGAGTTCCGTCTGATCAGGGCTAATAGGGATTGCCAGTGGTGAATCTCCCGGCGGATTTTCGTAGGATTTATTCGACCCACTTGATTTGTTTATTTAGTGGACTATAGACGAAGCACCTACCTACATGATGTACGAAGTAGGTACATAGGTAGTGTATGGAAGTTGAACTTGAAACTTGGGAGTATCTTTCTTGTGTGCTTTTGCTTCATTTTTTATACTTGTTGTTTTTGATGGTGTTGCTTCGTGTTGGTGTAGGAACTTTGCTGGGTATTTACTTTGGGGTTTGACGTGATGGGTTCTGGATTGGGTTGATTGAGTATGGTAGGTACTTGGGATGGAGTTGGTGGTAGGTATTGCCTGGATTCGGGTTGCTGCATTTGTTTTCTGCGGGGTGTAGGGCCGTTTGTCCGTTGTGATGATAGTTTGTAGGGTATTGTCTTTGGGCTTCACTTTTTGCTTGTTGCTTACGCTGTTTGCTGTTTCTTGCTGGTTATTGGCTTTATTATAGCTACCGGTAGTGGTATTGTCTGATTCCTGTCTATCTGAATTGCAGGACGTCTGGAATTTATTGTTTGGTTCTTGGTTTTTGGTCTTGTATTGAACTTGCCGCAGCTTGGAGGATTTCTGGAAAGTTTCTACGTGGGCGTGATATCGCGGGTATGCCAGATCCTGACCGCAGCGCTTCTTATTGAAGGTTGCGATTCATGCCTAGCCCGAAACTCAAGGCTGGCATGAAATATCAGGTAGAATTAGAGGAGACAGCTTCCGTTCTGCTCGGACATACCGCAGGGTATGATTGCGGTTCTACCTACTCTTCTTCTCTGCTCCTATGCACCCTCTTCCCGTACTGGGAACTTGAATGCTTATGTGTTGCTCCTGGTCAGCACCGACGCTGCGGGCTGGCGCTGTGATAGATACGCCAGAAATCGTCAGTATAAATGCATCATGCCATTGAAATCGCGGCGTCGGTACAACGCATCACGAGGGACTGATAGCGGGATCTATAGATATAGGGGATATATAGGTATAGATATAAGTAAGGTCTGGGACGCCCTAGGTTAGCTTCATCAACGACGTGGAAATATCATTGAACTCAGACACTTTAAGGTCGGTTCATCAGCGACTGGTTACCGAGGTACTGGCTCCCCAATACTCCGGAGACCAAACCTTCCAACACAAAAATCGCAGATTGTTGATTGAAGATGGCTAATATCGGGGGTAGTATTTAGTTGCACGCGACTCTTATTAAGCAGATGTTATGAGGACATCGTGAGACCATGATTTGAGCTACTCCTGCACAGCCATCAGTTAATCTGCATCATAGACGCATCACTTCCCTACCCGGTCCACGCGTGCGGCAACGTGAGTTAGAATTAGAATTAGGGTTATGTGCGTCATGCAGATGTTGCGGCGATGGCTCGTGCCGTGGTGCAGGTCCCTTCATAGTTCAGAGGCGGTTGTGCCGAGGATTTGCGCAGTGATAATCAAGTCCAATCCGCGAATCACAACGAACTTCCATTTTCTCGTTCCTGTGAACCCAAAGTCTCCATATAGTGAGATCGCGGTTTGTGCAGATAGTTCCTAGTTAATGTTGATCTGGTTGCAATATCTCGTTGCTGGCGCTGCTGGTATGAAGTTTACGCAAGGCGCGCATCATCATTTTGACTTCATCGTTCCAAACCCGCGCGCCCCGAGTACAGAAATACCATTTCCCAGTTCCTGCTCCGCGAGCGCTAGCCTTAGTTCATATGCGCCTGGGAGGAAAGGATCTACATATGATGGCATCGTTAGACAGAGGACAGCTGCGTCATAGAGCGCATGCGAGATTACCCATGTTGACAATGTGTGTTCCCCGAGAAAAGGGACGCTCGGAACCTCTCATAATTCTTTCGAAAGAAAACAGTAGGATCGCGCGACGTCTGCTTGACTAAAATTGGCGGACGCTCGCTTTTGCTGTGACCTGTCCCTTTCCGGGCTGAGAACATAGGATCTCAAGAAAACATAAATTCGTGACGATGAGCTTCCTCACTTCTCATCGGCACCATTCCGTCGCTGACGATATCGAGGCCGCCTCTGCCGCCCGCCAGAATGATCCGGGCGGTCGTGGCTCTAGGAGGAGCGAGCATATCGAATTCGGCCAATCTCAAAAGGGGCCGCCGCCGAAAACCACGGACCTCGATGAATTTGAAGCCCTCGACCGTTTCATCACCACGTTCGACCAGGAGCGTAGGAGCAGCCTTTCTGTTGATGGGTCCCAGCGCAAGAAGCGAAAGTGGTGGCAGTTCTGGAAGAGGGAAAAGGCTATATCGAGGGTCGTGGTTGACACTCGTCCTTTCGTAGGGAAGCCCCCGGCCTCATGGCTCGACACTGACATTCATTCCGGCCTTGCCAGTTCCATGGTAGAAGAGCGTCGCAAGCGTTTTGGGTGGAACGAACTGGTCTCGGAGAAAGAAAACATACTCGTGAAGTTATTTGGATACTTCACGGGCCCCATTCTCTACGGTATGGGGTTTTGTCAATTCCTTTCTTTATATTGATTGTGTTCTTGTGAGCGCTCACTGTTGCTAGTCATGGAACTTGCTGCCTTGTTGGCGCTCGGCCTCCAAGACTGGATCGATTTCGGTGTCATCTTGGGTATCTTAGGTCTCAACGCATTCGTCGGGTTCTACCAGGAAAAGCAAGCCGCAGATGTCGTAGCAAGCCTCAAGGGTGACATCGCTATGAGAGCCACGGTGGTTCGGGATGGCAGAGAGCAGCAGATTCTCGCTAGAGAGCTGGTACCTGGTGATATTGTAAGTTTTCCCTATTAATATGATTTTTTGACGATAGGTTGGGTGGATCGTGTTGACCCCGAAGTCCCGGTAGGTGGTGATTCAAGAAGGTCAGACAGTGCCGGGGGATGCACAACTGATATGCGATTACAACAAACCCCAAGACTTCGAAATGTACAACGAGTTGAAGAAAGAAGATAAGTTCAATGCAGAGGAAACGGGTGATAGTAGTCCAACTGAGGAGAAAGAGCCAGCGAAGGGGGGAGTCGAACAAGAAGAAGAAGAAGAGATACGATCCATTCACTATGGGGACTCGCTGGTTGCTTGCGATCAGTCCGCCATTACCGGAGAATCGCTCGCCGTCGACAAGTATATGGGCGACACCATATTCTACACCACGGGCTGCAAGCGCGGGAAAGCTTACGCTATCATCCTTACTTCCGCGAAATACTCTTTCGTAGGGCGTACTGCCTCTTTGGTCCAGGGAGCGAAAGACCAGGGCCATTTCAAAGCTGTCATGAACAGCATCGGCACTTCGCTCCTGGTTCTTGTTATGTTTTGGGTTCTGGCTGTTTGGATCGGTGGTTTCTTCCGTAACCTTCGTATCGCGACACCGCCCATCCGAAATCTTTTGCACTACACTCTAGTTCTGATGATCATTGGCGTCCCTGTTGGCCTCCCAGTCGTGACAACGACGACACTTGCCGTAGGTGCAGCTTACTTGGCAAAGCAGAAGGCAATCGTTCAGAAACTGACGGCCATTGAATCCCTTGCTGTAAGCATTCTGGCTGGTGTCGTTTCAACTTTGACATTAACCAGCTTGATAGGGCGTGAATATTCTCTGCTCGGACAAGACAGGGACCCTCACAGCAAACAAACTCAGCCTCCGTGATCCCTATGTGGCAGAAGGGCAGGACGTCAACTGGATGATGGCCGTCGCCGCGTTGGCTAGTTCCCACAACGTAGCATCGTTGGACCCTATTGATAAACTGACCATTACGGCGCTCAAGAGATACCCTAAGGCCAGAGAAATCCTACGCCAGGGCTGGAAGACTGATAAATTCACGCCGTTTGATCCTGTCTCGAAGCGGATCACTAGCCACTGCCGGCTAGGGGACGATACCTACATTTGTGCCAAGGGAGCACCAAGAGCTATTCTCGCTCTTGCTGACGTTGACGAGGAGACTTATCGTAATTACAATGCGAAGTCGAGAGAATTCGCACAAAGAGGGTTTCGATCTCTCGGCGTAGCGTATAAGAAGAATGATGAACCATGGGTTCTTCTAGGACTTTTGTCCATGTTCGATCCGCCGCGTGAGGACACTGCGCAGACCATCATCGAAGCCGCACACCTCGGCGTCCCGGTAAAGATGCTGACTGGTGATGCTATTGCCATAGCCAGAGAGACTTGCAGGATGCTGGGGCTCGGCACTAGGGTCTACAACTCTGAGAGGTTGATGCACAGCGGCCTGACTGGAACCGTTCAACATGATCTTGTTCAGCGTGCTGATGGATTTGCTGAAGTGTTTCCGGAGCACAAGTATCAGGTAGTTGAGATGCTTCAACAAAGGGGTTCCTTGACTGCTATGACAGGAGACGGTAAGTCACAATCACGATAATACTGGTTGTCTGAGCTACCAATGCTAACGGATCGACTCTGCTGCAGGCGTTAACGATGCGCCTTCACTGAAGAAGGCTGACTGTGGAATCGCTGTGGAAGGGTCGTCCGAAGCGGCTCAAGCAGCAGCTGATATCGTGTTTCTAGCACCAGGACTAAGTACGATCATCTTGTCAATCAAGACAGCTCGCCAGGTATGTCCGAGCAATGAAATTGGTTTGCCCAGCCTGAACACCTAGGCTTGACATCAAGTTCCTTTCCGTCATAAGGACACGAACCGGCTGGGACGTTAGACTGACTTCCAATCAGATCTTTCAGCGGATGAAAGCATACGTAGAATACCGTATCGCTCTATGCCTGCATCTGGAAATTTACCTAACAACGTCGATGATAATCATCAACGAGACTATTCGGCCGGATCTCATCGTCTTCATTGCCCTTTTTGCGGACCTGGCAACAGTCGCGGTCGCGTACGATCACGCGCACGTCGAGCCTCGGCCCGTGGAATGGCAACTAAAGAGGATCTGGGTCGTCAGTGTGATCCTGGGATTTCTGCTTGCCGTGGCCACGTGGATCGTGCGTGCTACCATGTTCTTAACAAGCGGGGGTATAATTCAGAATTTTGGCTCGGTCCAGGGAGTGTTATTCCTCGAAGTCGCGTTGACGGAGAACTGGCTTATCTTCATAACCCGAGGTGGACGGACCTGGCCATCCTGGCAGCTGATCGGCGCGATTTTCGGCGTGGATGTCCTGGCTACACTCTTTTGTGTGTTTGGTTGGCTGACCGGCAGCGGCGGATCGGGGCCCACACCCCAGGGGGGATTTACTGATGTTGTCACGGCCGTTGTTATCTGGGCGTACTCCATTGGAGTGGTGGTTTTTATCGCCATTGTATACCATGCGCTCAGCAAATTCGAATGGGTGAAGGACCTAGGACGCCAAGAGCGCAACAAGAAGAACTCGTACATCGAGAATATCATCGGCCACATCAACAAGCTTGCCCGCAAGTCCATTCCTTGCTCTGCCATTACCAGTTCTCTCGATGGGGCTAATATTTTCCGCTGTAGTTGAACACGACACCGATCCTAAGTCGGGCCGCGACAGGTACTACGTCATTGAGAAAACGACAGCTGAGGAAGAAGACATTTGAGTGGCCATCAAAAGTGTCCGCTCTGCCTGGACGTCAGAGTCATGGCATACCTGGTCAGCAACACTTGATGAATTGGATGCTTGTGTCGGCGAGGCGGAAACGATCGGCTGGATTACGCCCGGTGTATTACAGGGTCATGCACTCTTCTGACGTTGCTCGGTTGTGGAGCTGAAAAGCCGCCATTTATCACCTTATACTGAAGATACCTGAACGGGGGTTGGATATGTGAGAAAGCTGGAAGTGGTGGGCGACAAGTGTAGGTAGGTATTGTACGGGCGTAGGCACAGGGTAGCGAGATGAGCGAATAATAATGCCTAGCTGAAGTCTTATTGTGACAAATTGTCTGGCTCGGCACTATCTTATCTAGAGTCGCCGCCTCGCTCGGCCGTCTATGTGACCGAATCACCGAGCATCCGGTAGACCGTACTTCGTAGGGCTCAATTGACGCTATAAAACACACGGTACAATCCGTACGTACTTAGGCCGGCTATAGCCGCTGTGACGGGAGGAGTAGTTGCTAAAGTCCCTGAAGCTACTTAAGAAGCTTTACCATCGCACACTGTGGCGATGGTCAAAGAGTGACGCATGTCAGCTTCCACTTGACAAAATGAGTCGGAGACCTGCGTGTTCCGCAAGTGCATCGTCTGAGACAATTTCCAAGGTTGTCCTTCGCATTCGGAATCGCTTCCACTGCGCTGTAGAGATACCTGCCTAGGTAGTTGCCGTATAATTATCGTTTTGATATCAAAGACGAACACCAGGAAACCAGCACGGCTTATATAAAGGCAATTGATACAGAGGCATGAATTTTCCGCGCCTCTTATTGGCTCCAAAAATAAGTACAACAACAATGACATCCAGCCATAACACTTCGTAAACACTTCGTACTCGTACCAGACAGCATGTAGGCGTGTTGTACTAAATTTTGTATTGTGTACAGGCCAAGGTACGGAGTTGACACACTGTCGCCAAACCGTCGTCTTTGTGCTTCTACAGCACCCCGACGCAACAGGTTTCAATCTTATATAGCGATTGCGCGCGGTCATATTGTTGACGGGCTTGAGAATCTTAGATGTGTACGACATACGTAAGTTACGTATATCATAATGTATGAGTGTTGCAGTTTGAGGGATTCTCTATTGTGGTCAGGGTAACTTACAGACTAAACAGCGTGGTCGCATAATTGCTATGTACGTCCGTAGTCCGTACTGCTGGTAGGTTTCGTGGACGTGTTATGGGTGGTACATGAAAATCTAGGGAAAATACAAGTTCCGTTAACAATTACCATTCGGACGAATAGGAGGATCATGCCTCTGTAAGTTCATGCCTCCGTATCAACTCGTCATGCCTCCGTATCAATTCGTCATGCCTCCGTATCAATTCGTCATGCCTCCGTATCAATTCATCATGCCTCCGTATCAATTGCCTATATAAATTGTCCAGCCGAGAATCAGTTCACGTCAGAGGCTACTATCTCCAGGCTATCCCCGTCACATCATGGTGGTTGCCGCAGCCCAATTGGTATAACCGCTTGCAGCAGAACCAACAACATGCCGGGTATCTCAGCCACGACTGTGGTTGCCTTCTCGGCTACACTGTCCTATCCTCTCGCCAAACTTGGCGAGTCGACATATGTCCGTGTCTTTCCCCGAGTTTACGGCACATGTCTCTTACTATGGGTGCTATACCGCTGTGTGCTGTATCCCAACCTATTCTCACCTTTAAGGCACCTCCCAACAGTGGACGGCAGCTCATGGTGGAGTCGCCAATCTCTTCGCCTACTTGTTGATCCGGCTGGGGTCCCCCAGAGTGACTGGTGCGCTCCCTTTTGTCATTCCACATTATATGCGTGATATGAGGCACACATCTGTTGTATACCGTCTCATACTGACTTTACTCGGTTCTTGTTTGGGGTAGGCTGGCTAAAATCCCACATCAACGTCATGGTCTCATTCGATACCGAACAATTTTCAATGCAGAACGAGTACTACTTGCGACGCCCGAGTCGCTGGCGGAGGTTTTAACGACGAAGAGCTATCAGTTCAAGAAACCTGCAGCTGTCGTGACCATACTCAAGCCAATTGCTGGAATGGGCATTCTGCTGGCTGAAGGCGACCAACATAAACTCCATAGGAAGACCCTGCTGCCTGCTTTCGCTTACAGACATATAAAAGATCTATACGGGCTAATGTGGGATATTTCAAACCATTCTATCGCATCGTTAACCGAACGGGTTGCCGCGGCATCGAAGACAGATCGTCAGCCTCTTACCTTAGACATCACTGAATGGGCGAGCAAGGTTACGTTAGACATAATCTTCGTTGCTGGAATGGGGCAGAGCTTTGATTCTGTTCGAAACGAAGATAGCAATTACAGAACCTTGCGACGGATATACAAGATGGTGTTTACCCAGTCGGGACAGGATTTTACCGTCTTCCTCTTGCGCTCGTGGAAGGTACCTAGCTGGCTTATATCACGTTTGCCTCTGAAGAGGAACGTTGAGCTCGGCCAAGCGGCACGGAGTCTTCGCGATATATGCCGCCGGCTTATCCGCCAAAAGAAGAGCGAACTCGAGTATGAACTTGCCGATAAGGGGGATAAGGACATATTAACCGTGGCGCTCTCCTATGGCGGCTTTACTGAAGATGAACTTATCGAACAGCTCCTCACGTTTCTGGCAGCAGGCCACGAGACTACCTCCACGGCATTGACTTGGGCAATATACGCTCTAAGCAAGAACCCTGAAATGCAGACCAGGCTGCGCGAAGAAATCCGAAGCTGCCTTCCTGACCTCTCATCGTTATCGTCATCACGGAGTGGCATCGAAGACCTAACCGCGCTCATCGACAACCACATGCCCTACCTACATGCGGTCTGCCTCGAGGTGCTGCGTTACTTCGCGCCGATACCCATCACGTTCCGCGAGGCTATTGTGGATACTTCCATCAACGGTACGGTGATTCCAAGCGGCACGCAAATAACCATATGCCCTCGCGCGACCAATCGGGATGCATCACTCTGGGGCGACGACGCTGACGTCTTTAATCCCGACCGACACCTATCGCAACCGAAGCAGGCTCACAACGACCCATTGAATGAAGACGAGCACAGAGAGAGCTCTAATAAGAACGCCGATGCTAGGAGCAATTACGCGACGTTGACTTTCCTGCATGGCCCTAGGAGCTGCATAGGGCAGTCGTTCTCGAAAGCCGAACTGGCCCTCCTGCTCACGGCACTCGTAGGGAGATTCGAATTTGCATTGGCAGAAGAGTCGCTCCGAGATGAGAAGAAAATCAAATTGAGACGAGGACCAACGCGCCGCCCAGCCAACGGTCTTCGTGTAAAAGTTGCACTTGTGGACTGATGGTGAAAACATGCAAGTCAAAAAGGGTGGGTTGGTCGGTTGCAGCTTGAAGGCTGGTCCGCTGTGAAATTTACAGCGGTCCGGAGGTATCATGCCGCTGCGGCGTTAAGGGGTCAAGGTGACTACACTACAGTACATATTACGCCTGAATACAGTACGACACTGCATAGCTACCCAATAAGTAAATAACGATCCGGTACGAAGTAGATGAATATTTATGTTCTTAAAGGGTGCTTGGCCCCTGAACAAACAGCATTGACTCTCCACTCCTGCGCTCTCAACCACACGTGACACAACCTTTTCAGACATGGTCGACAGCGGCATTATCCCTTGTCCACCACAACTACCTATGGTCGGAGGGGCAATCCATATCTGACGAGCGGACATGGCACTGGGCAGACCAACGGCATCCCCAAGCGCCGACAGATGCGGTGCATGCGGTGACCCTCACTGCTTTCGCCCGCGTACATATCGACCGCATTTCCACCAAGCCCCTATTGGTGATCCCATCTTACGGTGCCAGGGATCAATCCTCGGGTGGATATCTACTGGGTGGATGATGCGACATTGCGAACATGCAACAACCAAACTGCATCGAATCGAACGCCGGCATCCTGCGTCAAAGTGCTGCTTTGGTGGGACCTCCTTTGGGCACCCCGTTGGTCTCCCATCGGTCTGCCATCATTGACATGGGAGTAATATAAGAACCATCCGCATCTCCCGTTTTCGTTGTGCTTTCCTGACCGATCTCAGAGTCCGGCCTCTTAAGTTTGCCTTTTTTCTCTCTCTCTCTCTCTCTCTCTCCCCCTTTTTTGCACTCTGTCTCGCACGTCATGAGGGTACAATCAGGCTGCCTTGCCGTTCAACTGTGCCGCATTCTAGCATACCCAGCTCGATACTTCGCTCGCATATAATTTCCGTGACCAGGAGGCAGCCCAGTCATGGAACAATGGGCCTCACATTAGCATAAGGAATGCAATAAAAGCTAGGGAGGCACAACCACCTTCGATTTAAGCCCATCAGGTGCCCGCCGCAAAGCAGCCTGTCATTGTTCAGAGGGCACCGCGGGGAGGCGGTGAGGGGCTATCAATCTCGGCGTGGCTGGGGTTGATTGGCCTGCTAAGCGACACGGGACTCGTCCGCGATGCGGAGAATAAAACTCAGGTCGAAGTCGACATACACTACAGAGACATAACCAGTTCCTTGTTTCGGTGACGCTTGTGAGGCCCGTCGAGTCCACGAGGCCTGTTGCCTTAATGGCCTGAGATGCGTAATGATGTCAACCCCACCGCCATTGCTACCGGGACGGTGCTGGCGCGCGAACCAGTCGAGTCGGAAACGGCCGCTTGACGGTTTGATCTCGACGGTCCCACGGGCTCCCCCGCGTCCTGCGTATCTGGATGCCGTCGGGCGAATCTCCCGCAATGCATTCTGTTGAACGATTAAGCGGTAGCGGCCTTGCGCCAAACGCCATTTCTGTTTGCCAAGTGTCAGCTTTCCATGCCTCTGATTTCTTGGTGGGACTATTCAGTTCCAGTGTCGCACGTATAGGCATGTCCATTATGAATTCTAACAGCGTCTCCATGCATGTATACTATGCTCTGGCCTGGCTTATATGATCTGGATAGCCCACCTTGTAATACTATCTACTGTGAACCCGTCAATTACTATTTAGATAGACTTTAGGTCTAGGATATCGTGATTGACTTACAAGAAGTCATGAATTATCAGATATTAGAGAATACATCAACATCCCGTTTATCTCCCTTTCGTTACATCTCCTTCGCTGGATTGTGAAGTCTCCATGTACGTAACAGTTCATAGAACCCCTTGTCTCCCAACTAGCATCGGCAGCACGATACCAAGAGACGGTGAATCCCCTAAGATCCGTTCTTATCCCGGCGCGGCGCTGCATACGGGGCCAGGCGACATGTAGGTAGGAGCATGCGGGGTATGTGACTGACTACCTACCTGACGCTGACGTTTCCCTCTATCACGTCTTAAATTACGGTCTGCCCTCCGGCGCGTTGACTCATCGGATCTCCGCATCTTTGAACGTAAACCGCACGTCTGTCTAAAGTAACCCCGAAACCAAAGAGTCAAAAAGACAATCGACTTGCTAACGAGCGCTCCGGGGGGGCTGTGCTGCAATGGCCTTGACTGCCTACATGGCTTGCCATAATTATTGGGCCTCTTTGGGGCCTCGGCACGAGTCATCTGGTATGCTCGCCGATTAAACCTGGTATACGTCTGGCCTCTTGAAAGTGCTTTTGTACAGGTGCCATTGAGGCCCGGAAGTCTTGTGGCTCATTTCTGGTGGGCGACGTTGGCTTGACTACTTTAACACCGTCATTCCGCTCATTGTTGAGTCGTTATCGCTTAACCAACAGTCCAAAGTCTAGTACACCAGATTTGTTCGTCATCTCTTTCCATCCGCGCGAAGATCCCCATCCACGTGAAGATGCCGTCGACTTCTACCGTGTCGTGCCACCATGGGTAAGCTCCAACACACCATCTTCTGATGCCCGCCTCTGTAAAAGTAGCTAACACCCGGCGTCATAGCGAAACACCAACCAAGCCTGACCATTACTATACCACCCGCCCTCCTACCGCTCACCCTACCGGCCAGCAATACCTTCAAACGTACCGTCTTTCGAGCTACGGTCAAGACCCCCACCGCCCACCAATGGCATCATCTCAAAGCGCATCGCAAATCGAAGCAAGCCACCAGGCGAGAGTACAAACCCAGACCGACGCAATCCTGCGACAGTTCTATCAATCATGAACCACTGAGACCGAAGCACTTCTTGCTTGAACGGAAATGGACCTCATCGCGCACGATGTCTTTGCGGCGACAGCTGACAAGGACGCGTGCTTTTCCTTGCGAATACGTTATCGGATAAAAACCCCAATATATGGCATCAGCACATTCGCTCGCACAAAAGAATCCGATTGGCGAGCTCTAATCCCGGACGGAGCCGTTCTCAGGAGGAGATATTCTGCATTTGTACATGCCGATTGCCCAAAGGCTCCAGCCTCGGTTCCGCCGGGGCTCGTTGTTCTTCGAAACACCGCTCGATTGGTTATTCTCGTTCCACATCAACTCATCGTACCGGCCCGAAAGACTGCGGTGATATGATGCCTGGCGCGTCCAATAGTGGTGTCGTGCGCTGCTTAGAGCACACTTCTCTCCCCGTCGCGGGCTACCATTCACGGTACAGCTGCGGCTAGGGAGGGGGTTGAAGCCGTATTAGTGGCGCCACGCCCGTCTGGGTAGATTCAATGAGGCCCGAGATATCTCGGCAATGGGGGTCGTCCGCAGATCATCGTAGCCATTGGTCCCGAGACAACTTGTCGATGGACTACCCGCATACCTTATGTACCATAGCCTTCGTCGTTCCTGTTATGCACCATGGTGGTTGATCAACATGAGAAGACAGTACTTGGGCATCTCATAATCGTTGATAGCAAAGATATCACAGCCCATCGCAGAGCGAGGTTGAGGAATCCGCCTATCTTGATATCCCATTCAGCTACCACCAGTAGGCTGACTAGACGTAGCTCTTCTCCGAAACCTCATCTAACGTTATCTTGTTTACGTTAGATATTGTTTTGCTCGCCATTTCCGGGCAGCATTCGCTCTCACCGTCGTCTCGCCTGTCTGTAACACTGGAGTGCAAGGCACGAGTGCTTCCTGCCGTCGTAGTCGTGTCGCATAAGGATAACGGTTCTGAGCATGCTATTGCGGCCCCTCCGGCCAGCCCGGTCGTCGCCTCTCTCGCCGGCCAAATGATCTGTGAAAACGTTCTATTCAGAGGAACGGTAGGCAGCTTCCGGCTCCGTCGGAATAATCCAATGACTATACCGCTCGCTATAGGCGCGGATCCGACTATCATGGCCACGGTCTGCTCTGCAGTTGCGAGAATCAATACTATCGGATATATGACGGTCTTGTTCGGGCCGTTGCCAAGGGGGATCTGGTATGCAAGTCGAGCAATACTTGCTAGTGGCGCCAGTGTCCCGAAGCCAAATAGGGCCCAGATGGCCCATTTCTTCTTTTTGGTTGTTCGGAGCTTTATGATGGAGGCAATGGGGATGACCAAGACCGCGATGTCGCTGATGATGTTGATGACGGATGCATTTATCAACACGAGCCACTCATTAACGCAACTGTTGCCCCACGGCAGGTGACGGGGAACACATTGGAGCGACAACACCAGAATAAGCGAGATGCTGTAAAGAAAATTGAGCCAGATGACGGCCTGTATGAGCCACCAGAATACGGTCCTCCGTGATCCTATTGGGAAGAATATACGAATGTAGAACAGTAGAATCGATAGCCGGGCAAAGAAGATGGAGATGCGAGCGACCATCTGGTCTCCCAACCAAAGCTGAGAGCAACGCCAAGTTTAACGCAAGCACATTGAGGTGATACGATAGGTAATTGGGCTGGCTTGCCTTGAGGAACTCTTGGAGCTCGTTTTGCGGAACATCCCATATATTCACACCAGCGCCGAAATTGACCCATATGATTTGTAGGGCGCAAAAGGCAATAGTACCGATCCAGGCGAACAACATTGTCCCTGTAGGTGATGTCCCAGGTAAACAGACTGCCACACCAAGACGGGGGAAGCGCTGGCTATACTTACAGTCGTCCCACCAGAGCTGCTGATGTATGAAAAGTCTGGCATATAGCCGCGCGACTGTGAAGATGGTACATATCACGATGTAGAGCAGCATGACCCCTATCATCTCGGCCGAGCTTATGGGAGCCTCAGCTCTGGCCGAAGCGCTGATACTCGAACCTTCCCCTGCCATTGAGTGTGAAAAGGGGGATATCAGTTCGTACGAGGTGATGAAACAGGACGGAGCGTGTTGGCAGCCACTTGACCTCCGCGGGTGGGGGTAAAGTGAAGTTATATCGTTGTCCAAGTTCCTGCAGGGTCTGGAGTGACGACCGACAGCTCCTGGTATTACTCGTGCTCCGCCCTACCTTAGTCAGGATTCACCTGGGCTCCCCCAACTAGAGTTGGTGCTCGTCACCGGTCTTGGTCAATCGGCCAGTATAGTCAATAGAATAGCCCTTGTGTGCTCCCTTCCGGACCAATCAAGCAGATAGAACATTTTCAGCACCACCGCCTTGCCTGGAGGCGCATACCATGTACACAGGACATGGCGATCATCTGTACCTAGATGTACAGCTACGCGCTTCACAGCCGGCCGTGTCCGCGGCAGTGCTTTTCTGGAAGACACCCCCTTGAAAGAGGTAGCATCCTGTCCGCCGGGCACATGCCACGTTGGGTAGGTACTGCGTGCAGTCGGGGCTGTTGTCGACGAGGACAACGAGGCGTCGCAACGCCAGCTGGCGGTTCGCAGCCAAGAATATTAGCGCCGGCTGGTCACATGGGAAGATTGGAGTTGATCAATAGTGCGGACTTCGTACTTGTACGTGCAAGGTACGCGTGTTAGAATTGGAAATGTATGTAGTACCCAATATGTCTCAACGCACGAAGTATCGAGGGGCGTTAAAACAAGCGCCATTCCATTCACAGCATCGAAGACATCGGAAAGTGAGCGGGCTGATGGGTATTGCTAAGTGAAGACATGGAATTAGTTACTGCGAAGGGCGTTGGTGTTGATGATTTTTGGAAAAAGTTTTTAGGTAAACCGTACTTCGAACACGGATTCAAAACTACCGAGTCGCCTGATAAAGTAACAACCTCGTCCTGTGCATATTCATCTAGATACCACAACTAATAACTTTAACTGCAACTTCCTGAATCGTCCTTCTGTGACTACACGGTCACCGTCCAGTGCACGTAATCTACTATCTAATTCATTGTTGATTCATACCTAGTTGCTCATAAGCGCGCATATGGGAACATCATAGAGTCAGTGATAATGATTAGGTAGTCAGTGGGTAAGGGTTTATAAAGCCCGTACTTTGTAAGTACATGCGCCTATTGGTGATGGAATGGGTGTTGTCAACGGTTTAAGCTGCCCGTACGAAGTAGATTCAGTAAGTCGAGCTAGAAGCATTGCGCCGCTAAGATCGCCAATAAAGTTCACTATAACTCCACTATATTACGACGCATTGCACTATTTTCCGTAAATCGCTCTTCTCGATTCGTTCGGATGTACGACGGACATGATCACCGTATCTTATCTAGTGCAGCGCAGGCACAGATCTGTGGATAGTGTACCTAGGTATTCCGTAGGCAATGGCAGGATAATTCGAAGTCCGAAGATTGAGTGGCTGCATGTATTGGGCATGACGGCGCATCTTAGCCATCTACTTCGTAACTAGACAGCATTCCGGATTCCGTAACCATACCTATAACTTCGTACCTAATCCATTCAGTCCGGCACGCGGGCGGCTCGAGGGTTGCCGTTATGGGGCCCGGGATTAAACAGCCAGAAAACGGAGCCAACAAACAAACCCCGGCAGCCAACAAGGCACAACCCGCTATGTCCACGCCCATGGCATGAGTCGTCACTCACCCGATGGTCAAGGTTTCATTGTACTGTACAAAAGGGAGGCGTTCGCCCTCAGCGTCGCCCGCTCGTATTTGTTGATTTACGTTCTATTGAACCCGTCCAGCGAATAACATCGCTGCTGCCGCACACCCGCTGACCGCCTACGCTCTCCCGCTTACAGGCGCCCGAGCAGCTGCGTGCAGCACGCAGTACACAATGACAAGAATGCACGACTTTTTCGCGCCTCTTTTCACCATGCTGATGTGGGAGCCTCGGGCGGCAGCCTCGCTGAAGCTCAACGTGACGGCCATCGGTGCACAGGCCGGCTCGTCGACCCTCGAATGCTGGCAGATGGACACCCCGTTCACCATCTCCTCGGAGCCTGGCACGGCCGGCTCTGCCCAAGCACCATTGGGCAATGTCGCCAACATATCCTACAGCATCCTCCCCTCCAACTTCGACGGCGGCGTGCACAATGCGCCACACAACCAGTAGGTGCCCCCCAGCCTCAGTCATTGGGATCTAACTGATTCGCCAGATGGGTTATTTTTATGTCTGGCCTGGCCTACATCACGCTTCCCGACGATGAGACCACGAGCGCATACGTCTCAGGGGGTGAATACGGCCTCATATTCGCTGCGGACACACCGGCCGTCAGTATCAAAGGCCACCGAACGCAGTATCCCGGCACTGTAGAGACGATTGCGATTCAAGTTCCAACCTCGGACGGGCAGGTCCCAAAGCATGACATTCTGCATTCGGGCCCCTGCAGCGCAAGCGACATCGTCGGAATCCGTCAATTCGGGCTGGGCAGCTCTACCTGAACTCGAGCTGCGGGCTAACATTTTGGGCTGAGAACCCGCCGCCCCTGACGCCTGGGTTGGCCTATCAAGGGTCACAGAATCCCGAGTCCACGAGGAGGCCGGTCAGCGAACTGTCTAGAATTGAACATGTAGTTTAGGTACAGGTTGTTGCCTCGGCGCAAAGTTCCTATTCCGTATGAGTTGATGTCACCCTCCCCTTTCACCTAATAAAACCGGCAACGTTCCACTCGGCCAATTTTAGACATTGGAGGCTGCAGATTAGTTGGGCGCTTTCATTTGATGTGAACCCGCTTCCCCCGGCCTCCCACGTTCACCGAATCGAATGACCTATCTAGTTTATTTTAAATAAAGATGGACAACTGGCACTCTGGACTACCTACGATGTTAGGGGAGGTTGGGAAGGGCTGAGTCCCTTCGTTCAATTATCCGTATTACTGGGCTCATACATAGTAAGCCCGCGTGGTAAGACCTCGCTTTGCGGGGGGTAGCACAGCCCCCGGCCCGAATGATTATTGCGTCGAGCTCATCCCTTGCACTATTCCGCCCTGATCTGCCAGGTAGTCCCCTCCCCATGCCAGATACAACATCGGGGCGGAGGAACTAATCATTCCACCCCCAGCCCGAATGAAGTAAAACGACTCTACCATGAAGAGACACAGATCGATTTGCGAATGTTTGCACCTGAGAGATATTTGAGTGAGCCAAGGGCACGGGAGACTGAGTACCTATACCATGAATGACACCGCGGGATACAGTCACAATAGATCCAGCACTCGAGGGCTTCCACTGCCAATGGTTACGTTGGGGTCCGATCTGTGAAGGCCTAGAGCCCTAACCTAGAGGCAAGCGGCAGGTCTTGCGGGGTGGGATCGTGCCTGTTGGTAGGCAAGGAGCAGACAGAGGAGTCCCTGGTACAAAGTGCTCATACTTGCATTACGGGCAAAGTCACCCTTCTCTCATTCTCGTGGCCTGGGTTCGGATGGAATTTCTGCACTGACATGGGGCACCTAGGTGACTCTTCGCTGGTGTGGGCTGTTGTCGGACATCGCTATTCAAAGCTGAAGTGCCTGAAAACAGGCGCTCAGTTGGTCAGGGTGTTGAGACATGCCGACGCCGTGGCGGAACGGGCATCGCTCCCAACCCGTCTAGCACAATCTCGGTGTTCTCACGATGTCACTGAATTCCAGAGAGAATCACGGGCTGTATTCCGCTACATAGTGTACAAAGTGTTCATTATTATACGTATTATTCCTCATAGACGCATTAAACGCCAAGTCATCGGCTATTTACATCTCAGCTGATATCGGCATGTCTCACATGATGACTCCCGCCTAGAACAAAGCACCCGCCGCCTTCGAGCTGCGACGCCATGTAGCAGAGGCCCTCCGTCTCAACGCCCGACCACCCGTGACGAGACCAAGTAGTCCCAACGATGTTCGACGCTGGGAACAGAACGCCCTGGCGAACCAGATGGGCGCGAATGTACAGTATCGTGGCGCCCACGCTGTCGACGTGCACCAGGTCGTTGTCATGCGTATTCTCGATGAGCTCGCTGACGTATATGCGCTGCGCGTCTAATTGCTGGACGGCAGCGCTCAGCTGGTCGTCGCCCACGGGGCCCATGATATCGAGACTCTTCTGTTTCTCATCACCGGCGGCTAGCGCGCCCACGGGTTGTTTAAATGCCCAGGCGTTCTTGTCGTAGTTGTGCTTGCGCGTCTGCGTGCACAGGGCCGTTATAATGCCCACGTCCTGGTTGTTGTCCGCGTGTCCCCTCATCGTTTGCACGATATTGGGCGATATGTCGACGATGTCGGCGTCGATCCAGACGACGTGCTGCTCGTCGCGCAGCGTGCGAAGCATAAGGTAGTTGCGCAGGCCAGCAATTTTTGCCCGATGTTGTTGCTGCACGTGCGGCTTGTTCCGGTCCGCGTAGGGAAATCGACGCCCCTGCTCCTCGCGAAAATAGAGAGCAACCCGCGCGAAGGGGAACATTTCGGTAGCCTTCACGGCCTTATCGTACTCCTCCCGCGACGAGGTTATGAGCCCGAGCGTGACTGTCTTAAAGTCCAAATCGGTCGAGACGAGGAGGTCCAGGAAGTCATAGATATTCCGCCTCGTCGAACGATAGTCCTTGCTCCATGAATGCGCATCTTGGGCCAACACTAGGATCAGGATCTCGGGGTCGCTGTTTTCGACGGTCTGGCGGTGGTAGAAGACGGTGCCGTCTCGCAGCGTCTTCTCGAAGCTGTCGACCCGGAGCTCGGGATCGACATCGCCCCAGTGCTTGTAGCTATGCGGTCGACCGCCCAGGAGGCATGTTGACCAAGTCTTGCAGGACCACGAACGATGGCGGAACTCGGTGGTGTAGAAGAGGAACAGGGCGAAGAAGAAGGCGGCGACGATGGGACCTAAGCGGACACCGCTGAACCTGTTGAACTTGTTGAGCCTGGTGAACTTGCTGAGTCCGGCGAAGTTGTTGAGTGCCTCCAGGTGCGCCATAGCGCCATGATCCAACTGGCAGAAAAGGGGGCGTTTATCGAACGAGAAACAGACTCAACACACCTCGTTTCCAACAGCAAAAATCCATCCAGGCATCAATGGATGCTTGGTGGATCATGGCTAATATTCCCATTTTGCCGTAGACAGTACATGTGTACAAATGGATACCCCGTACAAAATCATCTGATTAAGGGAGAGGGTCCAACGACCCCTGAATCCTCTTTTCGAAGCGGCGAGCTAGACTGGGAAGTAAGCGTATTACTAATGCAGCATTTGTGCCCGCCAGGGTAAGTGTAACGGATACATGCATAACTGGTACTTTACATGCTGTAAGCCGCAGTTGCTGCTGCGGGTGGGTTACCTATCAGTGAGGTACCCAAGGTAAGGCGCTAATCCAGGTACGCTACCTCCAATCTCAGGCACTGCCCTGCACCAGGTGTGCACTAAAGTTACAGAGATCCAACGCGCTAGAGATAACCATTCCCGTTCTCCCATTGGTCGGATAAGCCACACCCTCACCTGCCTAGGTACCTAGTGGAGGATCCGGCCTATGACAATGCTCGGCCACCTGGGGCCCGGTTCCATTCACCTGCGAATCCCCCGTCGGCATGTTTGAATAGGCCGGGTGGCCGAGCCACGTGGCGAGCCAAGACGCAAAGATAGGACGGCCAAGGCCGCTACACGTTCTCACAGGGATTTCAACTTCAAAGCGTATGAAACGACGAGTGGTTACTCCATTAACGCTTGCCAGTCCAGTTACCTAGGGTTATGAAGTGTTTAGTATGCACATGGATCTAAAACGGAAGCCCCTTCTCACAAGGGAAAACCTCCTCGTCCGTCTCCTCCAGCGCATTGATGATGAGCCGCCACACGGACTTGTCCCAGGCGAGCCCGGCGTGTCCCACCCCATCGTCGGGGCACGTCGTCTGAACATACACGTTATTGACCCCAGGCTCGGCGATGACGCTGGTATTCGAGGGCACGAGAGTATCGGTCTTGGACGTGATGATGGTCACTTTGTTGCCCTTCTGCGCAATCGTCTCCGCGCCCGCGAATTGTTTTGTGACCGCGCCGTCGGGCGCTAGCTGTTCGCACGCAGGGCATCCAACGAGGTCCACCAGTTGCCCGACGAGTGCCCGCGTGGTGTTGCCGCCGATGTACCACAGGTCCGTGAAGCCCCAGTACGTAGCGCCGTAGACAGCCGGTCCGAGCGCCACTACATGCTCGACCATGCCGGCGATGCCGTTCTGCGTCAGCGGCACGTAGAGCGTTTGCACGCCGCCTTCGGAGTGTCCCACAAGGTCGACCTTGGAAGCACCCGTCTTGTCCCTGACCTCGCGTACGAAGTCCGCGATATCCTGCGATGACTTGGTCATATCCGTTAGGCCGCCGATCCAGCTGGGAATAAGATGTGCGCCGTATGTCATTGAGAATGTGCAGTATCCCCGGCTATTGAGCTCGTACTGGAAGAGGTTGAGGTCGGTATCGTGGTTTGCGGAGAGGCCGTGGAGTATCACCACGGGATTGCGCGACGACTTGCAGGAAAAGTCATTCGGGGGCGCGCCGTAGAGTTTGCTAGATGTCAGCGCATCCGGAAGACCGAAGTCTAGATTCCGGACGTCCAGGCTCTGGCTAGGGAGAGCCGAAGTTCCTATTGACCAACCAGCCAGGAACGCAGTAAGTCGGGTGCCGATCACCATGTTGATTTCGGTGCGCTACGAAGTTGCCCACGCAAGACTCGAGGTGACGCGATGAACATGTCTTGGACTACCTATTCGTTTCATTCGTAGGGGGTTTGTCTCTATTTTATAAGTGCCTTCCTCTGGACTGCTTTTATAGCCCTCGAGGCCTCTCGAGTCTCGGCTGTGCATGATCATTCATTCGGCAATCCCGTTCAACTCAGTATTCATAGAGCAGTCGCACAACGGCGCAATGCGCATCGCCTTGATCCGCGACAAAGACTGTCCAGGATGATAACCCTCCACCCTCGCTCTATGGCCAAAAAACGATCCAGCATATAATACCTTACATACCTGCCTATTTTGACTGGGCAGATACTCATTCGAATTTCAGATCGGTCTCATCCCTCTGGCGAGGTTAGCAAGCAAGAAAGCTGATTCGTTTTCCACCCAATGGGAAGTACGCTTATTGAGATGGCGCGTCATATCCGAATTAGGTAGGTAGCAGAACGGATAGACAGACCCTGTCCAAGCGCATCGAGTGTGGCAATGATCCCGAGAATCGGACTCAAGACTTCATCTTCTTATTATTAATTCTACGCATAGTCTCTGACAGCCTTTCAATTAACAATACCTACCGGGTTGCCCGTGTAGAGAGCTTTATTTATACTACCGGCACAACAGATCCGTATCAATGTCATGAAAGCTGTGTCACGCGCACAGCTTACCACGTCTCATGCCCCTCGGGAGGCCCTGCGACGCAGCACACCCTCATGACGTTAAAAACAAAAAATCAATCAATCAAGCCCCACAGTCGGTCGGCGCTGTTGGTTTTCACCAATGCACCAGACTTCTTGTTGGTGCTAGATATTGAATGGACCAGGAAAATGAAACAGTAACATGTTGACATTTCTAAGCAACTCGACGATAGGATTGCTGCGTTGGCGAACGCCGGAAACCAACACCGCCGAACTAGTTATGAGAACTCCTAACACCGGCAGCTTCCAAAGCCTATGAACTATGCCACATAAAAAAGCATACTGGAAGTAATAGTACAGATTATTAAACAAGAATTGCTCTAATTTGAACCCTTTTCGCCCGTGATTTCATCAACGAAATCATTGAACTTGTCTTTGACCCAATCAAATGTTTCTTTGAAGGAGTTCCACCAGGAGCTACCCTTGCCCTCGGTTTTCTCGGAGTCATCTGGTGGTTCTTGTTGAGACCCTTCTGGCGGCTCTGGTCTTTCTGATTGCTCTGGTCTTTCTGATTGCTCTGGTCTTTCTGATTGCTCTGGTCTTTCTGGCGGCTCTGGTCTTTCTGGTTGCGCTGGGTTTTCTGGTTGCGCTGGGTTTTCTGGTTGTTCTGGTCTTTCCGGCTGCTCTGTTTTTTCTGGCGTCTGGGGCTTTTCTGTGGTTTCAGGGTCCCCCGGTCGCTGTGATGCTTCCTCAGTTGCTGACGTTGGAACGGGATCTTCAGGTTGCTCGAGCGCTAGCCCGTCATCATGGAGTCCTATTATCCTCAGAGGTAGCCGAACCGTTCCATCATTCGGCACCGGCTTCAAGCCAATCGAATCACACAAGATATTGTACACGTTGATATTTTCTTAAGAGCTGTTAGTCTGAAAATGAAACTTAAAGCTATGGAAGGCGGGATGACATACGGAATATTTCGACTTTGCTGTGCGGTTGATGTGGGAAAGCAGGTCCACGGGCAATGAAAATAGCCCGCATTAGGGGGTGTTCGTGATCATACCCATGTAATCCACGTGGGTGATATGATATGTTATTCGCCTTGGCTTCTTGAATATCGAATTCAGCCTTGTCAACGATCGCCCAGCCCGTCTTCGGAACAATCCAAAGAGGGGCTATGCGGAGATTGTTGCTGAAGTGGAAACGCTCGGGCATATCTTTATCTCTGAGGTATACGTCAAAATTCGAGTTAGACATTCCCTTTTCAGCTGCTTGCTCGTAAAGAACTTGCAGATCCTCTGGGTTCTTGGGCCGGATTCCGACCAAGGGCCATCCATCAAGGTGTTCAACTTTCGTAATATCGATTAGGTCCTCGATTTGTATCATTCGGCTAACGTCAGTAGTAGCCATGCCATGATCTGACACGACGATAACATTGACGATGTTGGTGAGATTCCTCTCTTCGAGTCCATGGAAGATTTCATCCAACATGGTATCAACTTCGCTAATTGTAGTGCGAATTTCGGTACTATTTGGACCATAAAGATGGCCCATGGAGTCCACATTAGGTACATAAGCTGCGATAAGCTGCGGTCGCGAATCTTCGCGACGAATCTGTGGGTTTTCCAACCCCGGCATATCGAGGAACTCCAAAATTCGCTCGACCTTTTTGGGCAAGGCCTCTTTGCCGTTGTACTTGTCGAGGAAGCTCGGATCCATTTCGTGTATATGCGCTTCGCTTCCAGGCCACATATGTATCGCTGCGCGGACTCCTTGAAGCTCTGCCGTGACCCAAAAGGGTTCACCGCCCCACCATTTCGGATCAAGGCTTCGTTCGGGGTCAGTATAGTAGAATTCGGCTTCCAGGACAGGGTCCCAAAAGGTATTGCCAACAACGCCGTGGTTTTCGGGATACAGGCCCGTAGCGAGAGTGTAGTGGTTCTTGGGGCGGCGTTAGATTATACCGGACTCACATTCATTGTGATATGAAAAGACTTACAGGAAATGTGACGGACGGAAATGAGGGTGTCATGTACAATGGGGACACGCCTTCTTTGATGAACGCATTTAGCCGTGGCGTCAATCCGCGCGTTAAGAAGTCGGCTCGGAAACCATCCAGGCTAATGATGAGGGTTGTTGGGGCGAAAAGGGCAGTGCCATTGCTCCGCAGTTGAGCGTCCTGAGGGCGTTTCTTGTCTAATAATGCTTTCCAAACTAGCAGCAGAATCAGGGCAACAGAAACAGCAATTATGGCGTGTATGATCGCCCATTTCCACCATCTGCGCACCTTGGTAGACTTTGCTCCTGAGACATGAAGGAGGTGTTGGCGATCCAGCTCGTTACTATCGTCGCGATCGCTGCCCGGATCCGTCGAACTTCCGTCCTTCATCGTACCGCCTTCCATTTCGTGCATCAGCTCGCCATCCTCCCCATCACGCGCCTCTTTGAGCAGACGATTCTTATGGTCTCTGCGCCGGTGCCGCCGATTCCGGCGCTTCTCGTCGCGTATATCTTTGACTGGACTCACCGGATCGTAGGCCGCTGTCGGAGGGCGCGTCTTGCCGTATTTTCGTAGCGCATGGATGGGGTTGGGTAGCGCAAGGTTGCTCCCTTGGCGCTGAAGACTGCTCCCCCGACGCTGCTTCGCCCTCGAATCAATTACCAACTGTCCCATCTCCTCCTCCTCCATTAATACCATGCGATCATGAGCACGGAGCTCTCGACTATTCCGCGCAGCGGCTAATATCTTGTCATCTTCGCTATCGGTGTCTTGGTCACTCCGGCTGTGTAGGGAGATTGCATCGTCGTCGTATGCCAGGGGTGAGAGCAGAGACCGGTCTTTCTCCGCGAGCGCGTCTGGTTGTTGGCGAGGCATCACATTTGTATTGACCACTATCCAGTGGTCATCGTAAGTTTAACAAAAGGGATTGTATGTCAAAGAATCGGTCATTAAGATTGTTTGACGCTGCAAACACCGAGCTACCCGTGAAGTCCAACGCCATGATTCCGCTCCAAGCCACTTCATAAGCCACACCCCTTTTAACTGGAAGTTACATTGAAATCCACTGCGCCACGCCGACATACTTGACACTGTTAGTTATACGCATATCTGTCTATCCCGTGTACCGTAGGTATTTCGAATTTTGCATAAGCTGCTGTCCAGACAGCGAACCTTGGAAGCTCACCACCTACAACAGACCATACCGTAAACAAGTTGAAGGCCAACTCACTTTCCAACCCAGACGGCCTCGCGGGACGGGCAGTGAAGGCCAGCAATGTGATGATTAACTATCTTTTATTGATGCATAAGTGGCAGGTCTCAGTATTTTCAATAGCGATTTTTTCGAGTTGACATTAGCTGCGCGCCGCCCAGAGCCATCATCCGCGTGGTATGATTACCTATGTACTTCGTACAAGAACGAGGACTAATAGTTCACCTATCGCACTTCACGCCTTCACCGAATTCTTATCGGGTCTTAATCCAATCTCCAGACTACCTTGAGGTAAGCGTATATGTGGTATATCTAGGGTTTAGGTGAGACGATGGGCCAGTTGGATGAGCTCAGATGGCGGGGTCTTGGGCGGTGCACGGTATAGGCAGACCTCGATTCGAACTCAATACTCAGATGTGTGACACTCTGATGATTACGAAAACTAACCATTCCTCCTAGATAGGTATCTTCAGGAGATACTGGGAGGCTGCCACACGTAAGCTATGTCTGAGACCACTATGCTGTCCAGTACATACGACGAAGCTTCTCTTGATTTCCGTGAAATGCTGCAGTATAGCTAGTTTACGAGGCGGTATAAGCATTGGTGTGTAAGTAAGTAACAATCCATTATCTGAACTCCTTTTCTAAGCTGACCGCGAAGCACTCGCCTACTCTGTATATTCGAATATGAATAGGTATGCACGGTTCCTGTAAGTCACGGATACTGACTTGACATACCCGTTGCTTATTTTCGGTCATGGGTAATGGGCTTTCAGTCCCGATTCTTCGGGAGGAAAACATATAACAGATCAGCCCGATCAAAACTGCTGTGTCAGTATACACTACTGAGACAGCCAAGACTCCAAGAGGGGTGCAGCAGCAAAAAGAAAAGCCCCGAGGTCCAATTGGGATTATCACCCAGATTTCGCACCTCGGTTTTGGTGCAAGGTGGCGTTGATAATGGCCAAGATACTAGTTTCAGCAGGGATCAGGCCGCGCCATGAGTGACGATTCGACCACTCTAAGGATCTCAACGACTGCACTCGGGCAGTCCAACTCTATAGACAATGGCGGGTTGGATGGGCACATTATCACATCGCATTGTGAGGCTTGACGCGTATACGTAATTCTACATTACCGCTTGATAACCCTCGAATAGGATCCTAGTTCGTTCAGTTTTGGGCCGCCGGCTTTGCAAGCCTCCCAGGCTCCCTTACTGTTAACATATGCAGCATCACACGAAATATCATCCTACCAGCAGCTTGCACTGCTATATATACAGAGGCTGTGCTGATGGCAAACTCGACCATGTGAGCGTGGCTTCCCAGCGGTCGGTAGGATCATTACCGAAAAGATGAAAGCCTTCATATCTCAATCCGTCTTGATCCTTCTTCTCGCCTTTGGCGATGGTTCAGCTGCCTTTTCAGAGGCAAACGGCGACCATGGAGCATGCAAAAGCTACCCTGGTACCCCCTCCGTAAGTGTTTTTAGGCCCCTGGCCTATATTAGAACTCTCCCTTACATGTTCGTTTCAATTGCTCCCTACGCGCTTAGGGAATACCGATAGATGTATGACAGTCAATTGCCTGACAGCAATTGATCAGTTAAAACGGCTCACCCACCTCCACGCTGACTTCCTGAGGATAGTGGCCTTGTGAACAAACCTGGGCCAGTTTCAATCAGTCCACGGGGGGAAAGCTTATCAAGCCAGGACTCCCTCCTGGAGCTGTCTGCCATCCAAACGAGCCCAACTGGGAGTATGTATTAATGGAATCTTCTGTTCCTTGATAGCTGTGACTGAGCCGCAACAGCCCCGATCAGTGTGCCATTGTCACTGCAGCATGGTCGACCTACGACTTTCACCAGCGCGATCCCGTTTCCAACATGTGGCAGCAGTACAATAATGACACCTGTCTGATTGACCCAGATACTCCATGCAGTGCTGCGGGATATCCTGCCTACGTCGTGAATGCGACAACGGCGATGGATGTCAAGCTCAGCTTGGATTTCGGTATGCTTGTGTGAAGTGCATGTTCAAATGCCCTGAAATCTGTCCTAATTGACCATGAATAGCACACAAACACAACATTCGTGTTATTGTGAAGAGCTCCGGCCATGACTACCAAGGCCGCTCGCAGGCCCCAGGGGCTCTGTCCATATGGGTCCATCATATGAAGAGTCTCGAAACTCTCAATACATTCAGGCCGACCGGCTGCAAATTTACAATCGACAGCCCCGCAGTGACCGTAGGCGGCGGTTCCCAGCTTGCATATATTTATGAGGCTCTGGATGCAGTCAACCAAACTATAGTAGGAGGAGCATCGAAAACAGTCAGTGTTGGTGGCTACCTTACCGGCGGCGGCCATTCGGTTCTGGCTCCGCATTATGGCATGGGAGCGGACAACGTTTTGGAAATGGAGGTTGTCACCCCAATGGGTGATATTGTCATCGCCAACGAATGCCGTAACAAAGACCTGTTCTGGGCCATGCGAGGTGTAAGTGCGCTTGACGATTTTCTACGTTATATCGCAGCTCACAATATACCTACCAGGGTGGCGGCTCCACGTTTGGCATTATGACCTCCGTGACAATAGCCACACATCCCACCCGAAAACTAGTATCAGGAGTCATTAATATCGGTACCCCAGACACCAAAGCGCCTTGGATTTGGGACATGATCGCCTACGTACTCTCCCAATTCCCCTATCTTGATTCCAAAGGAGTATCTGGCTATCCAAGCGTCTCTTCTAACTATACCACACTCGACGAACATAATAACGCTGTCACACTTGCTGGGGTACGTGGTCTGTATATGATTCTGGATACGCAGGATGTCAACGACATGCGGGCAATTTGGGACCCTATCATTGCTCATGTAAACGCTACGTGGCCAGGCACTGTTGCTCTATTCGTGGACCTGAAGCCTTATCCCTCTTTTCAATCATGGTTTGGTATAAACTATTACGTGGATCCAGCAGGCCTTGATCTTTACCTCGGTTCCCGCCTTCTCGATACGAAAGCCTTCACGTCAAACAGCACAGCTCTCGGTGAAGCGTTCAGACTTTCAAGCGGAATACCATTTCTTGTAGCTGGCAGGGGTGTCCGAAAGGCCAAGCCGAGGGGTGGCAGTACTGCGGTTAATCCCACATGGAGGAAAGCTATCGCCCACGTTGGTAAGATTCCCATTACGTGCAAATTGTTTCGTTGCTAGTTGCTAATAATATGTGGTCCGCTTTGTAGTTATTAAAAGTTACTTTGCACCTCTCAACACTACCGTGAGAGCCCAGTCTCTTGCTACCGTGGGTGCCCTCACGGAACCTCTGCGGCAGCTTGCCCCTGACATGGGCGCCTACCTAAACGAGGTACGAGCCTTCATGAAACGCGCAGATGTGCGGTGTGTTCAAAACTGACAACCTCTAGAACAACCCCGGCGAGCCGGACTGGCAACATACATTTTGGGGTGAGAACTATGAGCGCTTGCTGCAGATCAAAAGGGCGGTCGACCCGGATGATGTCCTTTGGTGCCACCCGTGCGTCGGTAATGATCGATGGGCGCCATCAGGATATCGGCTTTGCCGTGTTAACGGCGCCGAATATTAATCGGAGTAGCATTGAGTAATATCCCACGGGGAAGAAAGTTTTCATTTCACAAACATGGGATAGTGAGGCATCGAGCAGTCCAGCTCAAGCTGAACGTGCTTCGTATTACGACTTGGAGGGATTTTGAATGAGCCCCTACCATTTATGTCGATATTCCAAAAAGGTGATGTCTTTCTAAACGCCATTCGCGTAATTCCGCTAGCATCTCTGAGCTTGAGCCTTGACATCAGACATGTCGATCGACGATTGCAAGGTTCCTAGGTTGGATGCCATGCAGTCTCGTGAAAGCTGCCAGCCTCTTACTATGATACGTTATACTATGTATGACCGTCCTGCTCATAATTTTCTGAAGTGCGAGAATCACGCAATCAGAGGGAATGTGTCGTCACTCTAGGACCGAACTTCGAATTGAGAGGAAACGGTTTGCGAGGCTTCATTCAGGAGTGTTTCTGCGCCGCAAGTCCTCAATTTCCAGTAGAGGATCTATTGCTGACTTGCCAGGCAGACGCTGAAGCGAGCATAATCATTAATGCAACCTACCTCCCAGCCTGCCTACCTCGGGGGCAAGGACCGGAGTCTCTGGCCGCCACTGGTAGCGAGGTTAGCTTTGGCGTTCACCAGTCAGGTAGGTAGGTCGGATTGCAAGAGAGACCACGTTGTCGCTTAATAGGAAAGGAACGCGGAAGGGCTCAATATACAGCCTCGACTCTCCGCCCCAGGCCATCAATTTGACTCCATCATCACGACTTACCTAGTTGACATACTATGTACATAGGTAGGTAATCCTACCTACGTAACAAACAAACAGCCGGCCAGCCCGGCGCCCCCAACCCCCAGTTGGCCCGGCCGTACTCGCCTATCCTACATATAGTCAGTAGTACAATATTTACCCCTTGCGGCTGCGGGCTGATATATTTAGATATACCGAGTAGCCGAAACGCCCGGCCTCTTTGCCTGGCCTCGACCACTATCTTCGACCCCGAGTCTTGTATTCCCGCCCATGGCCACTGCTACATCGGCACTTACCCACCACCCAACTCACGAACATCAGAAATCCACAGGCTCGAAAAGCCGCTGACGGAGCCCGCTCACGTAACCTTGCACATTCGCAATCTGGAAACCGGCCTCCTAAGGTGATTTCACAGTTGTTGTCACGATCCAAACCACTAAGTAGGGTTTCCGGAATTGATAGGTAGGCATACGGAGAGAGGTTCTATCCGAGAGGGCCAAGGCCGCCCTGCCCCATTTATACACTATTATGGTCCGTGCCGATATCCGTGTTTTCGGCTTATGTACCACCTAGGTACTTAGGCACGGTTCCGTGACGAGACCGCCGGCTTCAACGCGCAATTGACCGGTGAGTGCGTGGGTGCTAAAAGGAAGGAAGGCACGGAAGTCGGCCCTCCGGTTGCGAAGTACTTCTAGCAGGTACTTGTGTCCCCGGCGTTTCCCTCTTGTCGGCTCCCCTTTCTCCTCGCACCCAGGGTGTCGGAGCACACCTGTTCCCTTTTTTCACCATCCTTTCACGGTTCACCGCACACAGTCACATTTGGAGCGGCATCGTGAAGCCGCAACAATATATTGCTGCCTCGTTGCCACACCGTCTCCGTCATGTCGCCTCTCTATTCTCGCGTTTTCGCAGGCTCAAACTTTTGTCTGCATTGTTTGAACACCTCTATCAAGGCATACCGCTCTCAGGGGGCCGTCGGCTAGAAGTCGAACGGGTTCGAGATCGCATGTTTCTATACTAGTGGTACATACGTTGCTTGCTACGACGAGTGCAATAAACATAACAGTACCTGTGAAGTGGCGAGTCACTTACTCTCCCAATGCCGATTTTGTCTTGCGACTGTGAGTTTCGAGATTCGTAAGCTAACCGGCAAGCAAGACCACGACTGAGATGTTTGGAGACGCAGCCGACCTCGTTGCGATCCTCCAGCGGTGCACTCATTTCTGCTTGTCCCGCGGCCAGCTCATTCCCGGGAATGACGGAGAATACGAACGAGTTTAAAATTTTCCGTGTTGTCGCCTCCGAGTTGGCCCTCGATCTGGCGGAAGCATTCGAGAATGTGGAGGAACACCGCAAAAGTTTCGTTGACGCTGGTTCGAAGCAAGCGAAAGACGAGCCCATTGATGGCATGTCGTTGACATCTAAGCAGGCACACGACGTGTTCCTCGCGAGTTGCCGCCTGCTTGCCCTGGCTGCATGGCCATATCCCCATGGTGGCAGCAAGGACGAAATTGCTGCCTGGAAGAATTCGCAGCTTCTGCGTCTTTTGGCCGGCAACGCTCAGCATGCCGCTTGGCGTGTCGCGAAGAAACGCTTCGTGGATAGCCTCACGGCAAATTAATCATGATGTGTTTCGCTTTGGAGACACCTTGTCATTGAGGTTGGAGCGTAACAGGCTGGCGACCCAGTTGTTGCCAACATCCTTGCTACTTTGCCCTTCAAGATTTGAGAGTCATCGACATGCGATACCTACTTTTCGGTATGCGAACAGTCAATTCCGTCTCATTGGTGCCGTCGGTCATTGGTTACCCCTTGATGTGATGGCGAGTCTTGCTGACCGCAGCTGCTTGCAGCCATGGATTAACCGTCGGCTGGCGCACTTGATTCAAGGACAGCTACCAACTGCAGAGTTGTTTACACGAAACGGCCCCTCCATGATTTGCCAAGCTGGATTGGCGGTTCGGTAACTGTACCACACACAACCGCGGCCCCCACCCGGCGAATCGCGAGCAAGGTATCGAAAGTGCACCCCAATGCCAAGTTCCAGCACTCTCGAATCGAATAGAGTCTCGTCGTCTTCATCCCGTTTTCTCTTTTGTCACTAGATCATGCGACTCTATGAGCCTTACTTGTTCGCGGCTGGCCGAGATGCATCAATTAGGTACGTAGCATACGCATGTACTTCACTTTCATACGAATTGCCCAGGTCTTTAATAGCAAGGGTAGGTACCCATACTCGTATAAATGCGGCCTGCTGTGAGTAATAAGCCCTACTACACTACAACCTACCTACATCATCATCGCGAAGCGGTTGCAGCAGTAATCTGCCCAGGGCAAAGTTTCTGTACAGTACTTTATAGCTGTCAGTCCGGACTCCGAGGGACATCATTACGTTCAAACAAAGAACGAAGCTGTTTGCACAAGAATACCCGAAACTCGATCGCCCTTGAATGGTCCGTTTCGACGGTACACAAATTCTTCCGCAGGACCGTGCTTATTACTCCAAACCCCACCCTCTTGATGAATTCGCAAAAGGTGGATAGCCTTCCATGAGGAAATTTTCTTTGCCCTCCGAAAAGGATAGCTGAGCCCTACGTAATATCTAGTACCTACCTATGACAGGCATGTCTAGGTGCCATTACTAGAAGTCTACAGGTATATAAGTACGGACGTACGCAGTGAATCTTCAGATCGGCGGGCAGTATCATCCCACACAAGTAGTTCGTGATAAGCTGTTAGAACGAGAGACTTGCGGCACTTACTGGGAACCTGGCCCTATCTACAAAGCTTCTGAAGCCCATTTTCATTGAATTAATTTAGGTACACGAAACCTGCTTTCCTCTGAGACAGGTGTAGGCAGTTTATTCTGTACACTACCTATCGCCATGGATGCTGAACTTGTAGTGGTAGGTAGTGTATAAGTACCTAGACGACAGCCCTATGAATACGCTGGTTCGTGGATGGGTTCTATAAATAGATCCGCCCTACCTACACAGTACATCGAACTTGCTTCTACGGTATAAGCTCGGAATACCGTACCTAGATACTCGTTCTATGGTAAGTCCTCCACCTATCGAGCAGATGTTGAAATCGAGCGAATTTGCGTAAGTCTCAAATCTAGGTAAGCACATCGCAGCAGCAGAATCTAGGTATGTAGAGAGATGTCTAATAAGACTAGTTTATTAGTACCCATTTGTCGCTCGGTGACCGACAAACCAGTGGCAGATACTAGTGTATAAACTCGCCCGAAAACGTTCTTATCGTGATAGTGTACCTACAGTGGGCCGCCACGCGCCGGCATTATGCGAGGCAACGGACCGAACGTCCGCCGCGGTTGAACGGTCTGTATAGGGGCGTATAGGGGCGTGTAGAGCCCGAGCATGAAGTTTGAATCAATGCTTCAGCCTTCACGGCGCTGAGCACATCATAATGCAGTGCACGAACACACCAAATCTTCCATTATACGATGTCTTCTCAACGGACGGAAGTATTCTGCCTGGCTGAGGGCTCTAACCACGTAACGGACTGTATACTATTTAAGCATAAGGTTGCTATTACTTGCCCATGTTACCTTGCATACGAAGTACGGTACCAACACTGGATATCTAGTAGCTGAGCTAAAAGGCGAACACCACGTAGCGCTGAAAGGAATCGAACCTAACCCCAATTAGTAGTCACAGCTGGTAGACACTTAACACGTCCCCCTATCAACATGAGCCGTCCCCGGCTCTCGCCATCAAATCGGCAGTCTTACTAGCTTACTCAGGGTGTTATTGCGTGATTTCTCTGAGGGACACGACTTATGACCTAAGAATTACAGCAATTTTTCAGATGCTTCAGATCGGGTTCGAACAGGCGACCTTAGGATTTCTCAGCCACATATTATGTAAGGAGCTTGAGTTCGTGCTTTCAGCGCTACCAGCTGAGCTAAAAGGCGAACACCACGTAGCGCTGAAAGGAATCGAACCTAACCCCAATTAGTAGTCACAGCTGGTAGACACTTAACACTAGTGTACCGTATCTAGCGTATCTATCCGCGTCCCACTACGAAGTATGTACATCTTTATACCGTACACACTGTGCTTCATGTACGAAGTACGTAGCCGGTATACATGATGTAATAAGTACGAACGTACCGAGTCACCTGCAGTGTTTGTACTTTCGCGTTGAACTGCGACGACTCTTGCAAGACATCGAAAGTGGAAAATAAAACTCGAGGCTCGGACCGTGAGTGTGACGACGAAATCTCACACGCATATTTCACGGTTTGTTCGGCGGACTCAGGGTTTTTCATTGAGACAACCGGGTGGCGACTCTACGCCGTTGAGCCACCTGCCTACGCTACAGTAGGTAGGATTGGGAACGGAATGCATCTCCACGCGATTTCTCGCCCTGCCACGTTGACGACCCACGCCGTCGCCTCCCCTTGGCTGCCGTTATGTACACTACACTATCTAATAGGTACATAACGTCGGTAGCGGTCCAGGAACTTCGAATATTCGAACTGCGGCAGTCCGCCCTGCTAATAAGAAAATGCCTACCGGTAGGTAGTGGAATGGATACACATCGCCATCGTGTACCTAGGTACGCCTACGCAGGTAGGATGCGGAAGTGGTGGCCCCCTCAATACACTAGAACCGACAGCCTGATCTCCAATTGACCCATGACTCCATCGGCCCTCCTATCTAGCGTAGGGTTGCAATTGTACAGCGCCGTACATCTGATTTCCGAACGAGATCCTTCGACTTGTCTCGAATCAGCAGGAAATCGGCTGCTCCTTGTGTCACTCGTTTCAAGCCACGTTTGCTGGCCCAGAACAGAACCCAGAAGAACTTTCTTGGCTATACCTTACGTGTAGCCGTATTCATTGGCTCGGCATCGGGCCGTGTTGTGTTGCACCAGCTGGACGTTGGCGCATTGGCTGCGATGGGGGTATACCTGCTACTATGCTATACACTACTTACGACGTATAGTACTTCGTACGGGCTCCAGGCTGGTAGGTAGGTAGGTAGTCGGAGCTACCGACTCGCCATTGGCGAGACGCCCTCACCGAAGGCTTGTCGTTTACGGTAAGCGAACCTGACTAGCAGCAGTGTGCTCCGGTTCATCCAACTACGGTACCTAGTCGCTATCGGGAACCCTACCTGGTTCCTATCTTCCACAAAGCACGCAGGTTGCTGTGTCTGCCGTTAGATAATTCGTTTTTGCCCACTTAAAATCCCTCGAAAGGCGCATGCCCAACTCCGTGTGCCAGTAGGCGATGGCATCGTCTCTCGGAGTATGGCATGACTGTTGGGGTTACGTAGCGGCGTTGCTTTTTCTCGCCGTGCTCGCCAGTCTTGCCGTTGCCCTTCGCTTCTGGTCAAAACGGATATCCGGGCCCGCCGCTCACTTGGACGACTGGTTGGCCCTCGCTGCGCTATTTATCCATCATGGACTCTGCGGGACAGTCCTGGCTGCGTTCCTCGGGGATAGTCTCGGGTTCGATACATCGACGCTGGAGACGGCCGATGATCGCGCGGCGACGGAATTACAAAAGGTGTGATCACATCAGACTCCCAAGGTCAAAGTGGGATGAGAGATGACGAAACTCACATTTCGGCTATAGTTTAACTTCGTTGGGACTATCCTGTACGGCACGGGCTCGACTAGTATTCGACTGTCCGTCGTCCTATTCTACATTCGTGTCTTCTCTACAAAGATAGTACGACGCAGCGCCTATATCATTGCTGCGATGTCTATCTCTTGGTTCATAGCCATTGAAGCGCTCAACCTTGCGACATGCGAGCCTATCGCATTCACGTGGGACCGGAAAATCCAGGGCGGTCATTGCATCACTGCCCCAGCTGCTGGTATCGTTCCCGGCGCCTTCAACGTTGCTATCTATGTGGCCGCCGTGGCATTGCCCATTCACGAGGTGCTCAAATTGAAACTGTCAAGGGAGAGGAGGTTCCTAATACTCGGCGTGTTTCTCATAGGTGGGATGTGCGTGAAACCGTCGCCGGGTTCCTGATCGATATTGGTGATTCATGCTAATGCCACACATAGTGCCACTGCTGCTGGTATTGCGCGACTCGTAGCAGTATCATTATTTCTCAATGACTACGGAAGAGCAGACGGCGGTGCTGGTAAGTGATCATGGCGTGCGCATAAAATGTGATAGAATTCCAAAAGAGGTGAGACTGACATCGCACAGCCGCACTACTGTCTGCAACGACTGGATTCGAGATATATATCGCAATCATCGGCGCTTGCGCTCCTACTCTTCTCCCTGTTTACAAGAGACTTCATGGCAGGCCAACCGCAAGCGACATGCTGATAGTCCATCGATCAAGTTACACCACCCGGCCATCTAAGAAGCCACCACACACATCTAATAGATCAGTACCGGACTCCGGGGCCAGCCGGACTGCTCTCCGCGAGTCGGACGACGAGTCGCAGCCCTTCAAGGGACTCAACGACGTGGAAGTGCTCGTGCCGCCGAAAGAGCGTGGAGGCTACTGGACTGATATCAGCGCACGACCGGCTTCAAGGGGACTACCGCCTGGCACGATAAGAGTCCAGCGGGACGTGACTTGGAATTCGGAATGTTAATGCCTTAGAATCTATTGATGGGATATGAATTATCTCGCGTGCATATCACGGCGTTTGGCGGGCATCGAGGGGCTTGGTCGGCGATACCCTATTTGGCGTTTTACCCACTGCTCGCGGTAACGGGCGTGCTTATAACAGTGATGAGCGGCATTGAATACCAAAAGCAAGTCTCGGGGCCTCTCTGGCGCCCCTTTTTGTCACGCAATGCCTCCGGGCAGCTTTGTCTCATGTGTCTGTTACTCCCCCATCACGATGCTTGTTGTGAAACTTGCAAGTTGAAGGAACCATACCGTTCTTCATCTCGTTCCAACAGCGTTTCAGCGCCAATTTCATCCTCCAGCGCTTTCGATTCATGTAAGTTCCTACTCATGACCTTATCTGGCCTCCGACTATTCAAGACATTCCACGGATCAAAATCCCGGGATAAAGCTGCGTGTTGGCGCCAAATGCAGGTCTACGGAATATCATGGTACCCATAATGTAATTAACAAATTTTGGTCTCCGAAATCCCTGGAACGAGCCTGCTTCTAGGCTTCTCCAGTTTAACGTCACGCTCATCGTCTCTCGGACACAGTTCTACTGCTCAAATTCCTGTGTCGGGGCGAGGAATCCAATAAGGGCCGAACTCGACCGCCTAGTATAGGTATTCACGGTAGACTGCCTTACCCGCGACGTCGAGTTGTCAGACCGGACACCCCTTTCGCCTGATTACGCTCTACGTTGAGGGGAATCAGGAATGGGTGATGTCGCTTCCAAGGGGTAAGGTGTCCGGCTCTGCATGGAGCTAAAGAAACGAAGCCTACGCCGACGACCTCATGGGGTGAACGCTGTAATGGCCAACAGTGAAGAAACCCGACGATCGATGAGGCAGACGTCGCTTTTGGACACGAGTGGGAATCAACAGTTCGGAGACAGATAACAGGAAAGGATCAACTTCGCGGGAGGTTCATCGAGATCATCTGTATATCTACCTGTGGATAAATACACCACGTTACAGGGTCTCACGGACTTAGCAGTTCCGATGTCAATGTCCGCATCATCCCCGGGCGAATATTGCTGAAGACCATATTCCATGCCGTGTAATCCAGAGGAAGTTTAACCGAGGACCTCGGTATTCAGCTTGAATACTGATCTCGGGCTGAGTTTTATATTGAGGGTATGGCCTCTTTGCTATCTCATTTTCTATGCTGTCAGATTTCCCCCGGGATTTAGGAGGCCATGCTGAGAAATTCGTGTAGGTAGCGAACGAATCGAAACCCACCAGCGTGAAGCTAGGCAGTTCAGTTCAAGGGGGATCTTATGAGGAATGTGTTTGAATGAAATGTGTTTGATGGTGTCTGAGTATGGATGAGCGGATGCGATTGAAAGGGATTCATCTTATTCCTTGAATAAGTTAAATGATCGGACCTGAACTATGTCTTAATGTTCCAGCCAACCTGTGATATGAAGCATATTTCCGCTGAGAAGATCTGGCGATACCTTGCTATGAGAAGGCTCTGATCAAACGTTGTTTACAATGTCCGTGTTCAGACATATTGATGATACCATTCTATTTAGTAACCGACAAAGGACTAGCAGTCGTGATCTGTCAAGCAGCTAGTTCGGTTTCGTTAAAACTATTCAAATCACGTTCGGCTGTTCCCAAGGCCCAACTACAAGCGAGAGTAGACTATAAGCATGACATCCAGCGGATCGTCACAGATTATTTAGCATAGTTTGTAGGCGGTAAAAGGCCATGGCTCTGTGGGCGCTCAGGTTAAGAAAAGCCCATCGATATATAGATATATCAAGCCTTCGACGGTATCCGTATCCAGGGCGACCATCCTCTCATGATCTCATACCCCAGTTGGAATAAACAACAGTCATAAGTCTTGAGAACCACAGAGCACCATGTTCATCCTAACGCCGTTCATTAGGGCTTCGCGGTACTCTCAACCGTTCACCCAGAATCACCAGGCAAAAACAGAACAGCCAATCGCCCAACCGCCGTTCTGCCAGAACATAAGCCACCGGGGTGTGAACAGACAAGACCCGGCGTATCCGAAGAAGACATGTTCAAACTGCCACGCCCCCTTCCGCCACACCCGTTCCACGTCGCCGTCGGCCCGGGACATCAACAGTAGGAAAGATGAAATCTTCGCCGAGATAACCCGAGGCTGTGCCCGGCCTCCTTCGGTCATCACCACCACCGCCCCCCTCGCCCTGTGATGACACGCTTACCGTATCCATGCCCGAGCCTTGGGCATCACCGCGTGATTTCCCCAACCACACCCATCCCATCGGGGCGCCGCAGAGTTTCCAAGCGAGTATTATCAGCACCGCGCATAAGACTACTGCGCTTATGAGGATCAGCACCGATGTGGGCACTTGGATGCAGTATGTTTGTGAGGACATGGTGGGTTGGTGGCGATGGATTCTCATTCAGTTAGTAGAACACTGCAAGATTATATCCTGTTTGAGGCCGTTGCTTAGATGGAGGACCATTGTCACAGCTTCCGTAGGCTGATTCACCGGGTCTCGAAGGTGGACTGAGTGTCTATTGAAGCGGGTGGCGATATAGTAAATCGCCTTTCATAATCGCAGGACAATTGTGAATGTCAGACTTATTCTATAACCCCCATTCCACGCGCTATGACATCTATCCAATCTCGCGTTCTCGGAATCCTGTCAGCAGTCATCATCTACCGATTTTCTGAGTGTTTGCTCCTCCGGCGCTTTCCTGCCAGAGTCTATCATTCCCATGGCGTCACGTATAGATCCACAGCATCCTGACTTCTAACAATTCCCTCAGACACCGACTGAAGAGCTCTAGGGCTTACGCGACTAATTGCGTATTGAATGCTGTCTCCATACCTGCAGTATTTCGATATAACTAGATCGGCGAAAGAAACGCCGTAATCATTTCATTATCCTAGCAAACGAGAGGGAGAGAACATTCTGATTCGCCCACGACATACCGTTCTCCAGAGGCCCCGGCAAGATTTCAGCTGTCTTGAAACTTTGAGCGATTAGGACCGTTGATACGTAAAACCAGCCAGGTCTGTCGATTCCCATATGGCCAGTCTAGCTCGACAGTCCTCTTCAAAGAAAAGTTCTAGGAACGCCGTAGCTAGCGTAGTAGCGTGAGAATTTGCCAGATTCCCACAATATCTATATGCCGCCCTTGTTTCCGAACCGACATGTTTACGCCTCTTTGTTGGCCCTGATTCCAGCCCAATCCTGCCGGTGACTTGCAGGTAGAGGTACCGTAACTTCCACCCACCATGGCGGAAAATAAGCAGCTGTGCATTCACGGCAACGTGGTCTCATGAGACGCGATCGAAGGTTTATCGGGAATCGCCGATTTGGGGATGCCGAATAGTAGAGCAGCAAAAGGCTCACGGGCCGATAGGACAGTCGAATAAGAGAGAAGTCCCCGCAGTATAGAGGGAGATAATTTCGTAGGAGATGCGGATGCTCATCGCCCATAGGTTATTAGTGCTAGCAAATCAGGCCGAAATGAACTAGGTATTGACTCGCGATGCCTAGGCGATAGATCTCAATGCACTCCACGCGTTGGGCCTCAAGTTAAAAGATTCTTGCCTTTAATGACAACTAGTTCCGTCGGCTATAGGCGCCAAAACAGAAGTGGATGGCGGAGGCCGCTGTAAGATCGCGACGCTCTAGCACGAATGAAGCCTGCCGAGTTAGCTGGTAAGACGCAGGATAAAGGGGGTGACACGGGCGGGAGAGCCGTTTTCACTGCTGTCATAGGATCGACAGCCAGGCCGAGACTTTTGGGTATCGGGCATCGATGATGGTGTCGTCGTTCCGAATCCCGAAACAGGGGGCGACAACAACTTGACGAGGTTGTTTTTTGTCCCGGATCCTTGCAGCTTACCTTGTTGTGCCACCACGGCCTCGTCGAGCGCTACGGGAATAAACCGCCGCGAGATGCCTCTCCAAGCGGGACCCAGGCAGGTCCCAGGCCAATGCGGTGAGAACCGGCGCACACGTCTGCATGTATCCATGTGGCTGGGCCGGTCATGTGCTCGACACTTCATGTGGTGGGATAATGCAGTGGTGTGCTGTGCTGTGGACGATGATGTTCACCTCACCCATCCATCCATCTGTGGATCATGCCGCACGAACATCGCCCATGTGAGCACGAGAACGAACCTGGCACAGCAGCTGATCTCCGACGGGCTGCCGTGGTTGAGGAGGCATAGGTTGGCACCTAATAACGGTTAGACTTGTATGAGCGATGCCTTAAGGCTCAGGGGTAAATACGGGCAACATCTACCAACCGGCCACCTCCCCGCGCAACGCACCAATACAGGCGCCTGATTGCTCTTGGAGGTTTGGCAGCACCGACGATCAACTACCCCTAGGGAACCATATGCCGTAAGGATTTCCCGTTCTTCGTTCCGTGCCTACTTGTGCGTACCTGACGTAGTGGTGAACGCTTGTGATTGTGTGCTTGGCGCATACGAGCAACGCCAACAGCCGGAGCGGGAGGATCTCTTCGCGATCATAAGAAACCATACTTACCGCAAGGGAATGTCAACAGCCTAACACGTTGACCTTGCCTACCAGTATTGCTCGGCCATCCCGACTCTCAAACCAGTCAACGCCCAATAAGGAGCGCCAGTCCTTGCAGCTAGAGCTGGTGGAAGCAGGGAGCTGATCAGTAGAGTACTTATGCGTGCGGACCCCCTTTTTTAACATTGTAACTCCAGTGTGGCACATCTATGCCCTCGGGGGGCCATAGCACGGGTTCAACACTTCAGTTTCAACCTTTTCAGGCTAGCTCGGTATCAGATGAACATAATCATAGTGATTTATTTCACTGGCCTATATAATACCGTGCTAAAATATAACACTATTGTAGCATAGTGTTAGGGGCCTGACATCGTCTTAGTGGTCTGACATCGCCCTAGCGATCCAACATCGTCTTACCGACCTGACATCGTCTTACCGACCTGACATCGTCTTACCGACCTAACACTATGCTGCTCCCCAACATCGCATTCTCTTCAATACTTAGATATACTGCCTTACCGACCTACCTACCCATATATCCTATTATCCTATTACTCTCCATGGTCGATGACGACGACGACGATAATATCCAATCCACCAATCCATCAATCCACCAATCCACCAATCCACCAATCCACCAATCCACCAATCCACCAATCCACCAATCCACCAATCCACCAATCCACCAATCCACCAATTCATCAATCCCCTTTCACGACCAATACCCCTCTTCTGCGACCACGACTGTGACCAACACCTCTCCTCCGTGACCAATACCCCTCCTCCGCGACCACAACTGTGACCAACACCTCTCCTCCGTGACCAATACCCCTCCTCCGCGACCACGACCGTGACCAACACCTCTCCTCCGTAGCCAACACCTCTCCTCCGTAGCCAACACCTCTCCTCCGTGGCCAATCCCTCTCCACCGTCATCCCTCTTCGCGGCTGTTGCTTCTCCTCCGTAGCCGACCAACTGTATATCTCCTTCGTAACCATTGCCCCTCCTCCGTCAATCCTCTCCTCCACCAATTCTCTCCTCCGCCAATGCTCTCCTCCGTCAATCTTCTCCTCCGCCAATCCTCTCCTCCGCCAATCCTCTCCTTCGTCAATCCCTCATCTACTTATCAACCTGCCGACCTATCAACCTGCCGACCTATCAACCTGCCGACCTATCAACCTACCGATCTATCAACCTGCCGACCTATCAACCTGCCAACTTATTAACCTCTCACTTAGATGTAATAAACATGGTGAAACTGAAAATCAACCAAGGCAAATCTGTACCTACCTACCGACTTATCTACTTACCTACCTACTATCTTCTTATTTACCGTCGCACCTACCTTTACTATCTAACTACCCCGCTTCGTAACTACCTATCTCTAACGTCGTACCTACCCCTACTAATAATCCACCACACTATGCCCTACCTTATTACGTACCATACTTAACCGACCACCTTACTTAACTGAACACCCTACTTAACCGAACATTATAGCGCCCCAACACTGTTATAGTGCTTCAACATCGCTTTAGTGCTCTGACATCGTCTTAATACTCTAACATCGTAATCATTCTAACATCGTAACCGCTTCAGCATCATAACCGCTTTAACCTCATTGTTTACTTAACATTACACCTCACGTTTAACTATATTTTACACTAGCCATTAAGCTCAAGCTTAGCCTCTATGATTATAGTAGCCACCTAGCCAGGATAACACTGTTGTATACTATAGTCATTATGCTAGCCTAACTGTATGCCACAACACTTACAACACTATGGCCCCTACCGAGCAGTATACACACACCTAACAGTCTGCCGACACCGTGCCAAAAAAAGGGGACCCCTCGGGTAAGTAGGTAGGTAGGTAGATTCCGCGGGCTAGGTACATTATGTACCTAGGTACATTAGTTGCGGCCAGAAGTCTTGATAATGCTTAGATAGTGCGTACAGTATACATTATAATGCGCTAGTAAAGATCTAGGTACAAGATACAAAGTATGTTATACCAAAGTCCCAGTTCCGCATTCCTTTCAGACGTACATACCTACCTACTTCGTACTTGTTATTATATGCTATTCTTGACCTTACGACGTCTCAACTTCCTTAAACTTTACCTCTCTCTCAACCTGAATGCTGCCTCTCGACCTGAGCACCGTCTTTCGTTCCTGATTATATCTCTTAATCTTACTTCTCAACTTGAACGCCGCCTCTCGACCTAAGCGCCGCCTCTCAACCTGAATGCCGCCATTCGTTCCCAATTATGCCTTTCGATCCCACCGCCTCAACCTGAACGCCACCTCTCAACCTGAATGCCGCCATTCGTTCCCAATTATGCCTTTCGATCCCACCGCCTCAACCTGAACGCCGCCTCTCAACCTGAATGCCGCCATTCGTTCCCAATTATGCCTTTCGATCCCACCGTCTCAACCTGAACGCCGCCTCTCGACCTGAACGCCGTCTTTTGTTCCTAACTATACCTCTCGATCCCACCTACCTCTTGATCCTACCCTCTCGACCTGAATGCTGCCTCTCAACCTGAGCGCTGCCTCTCGACCTGAACGCCGCCTTTCATTCCCAACTATATCTCTTGATCCCATCCTCTCAACCTGAATGCTATCTCTCAACCTGAATGCTGCCTCTCAATCTAAGCACCGCCTCTCAACCTAAACGTCGCCTTTCAACCTGAACGCCGCCTTTCGTTCCCAATTATATCTCTTGATCCCACCCTTTCAACCTGAATGCTATCTCTCAACCTAAGCACCACCTTTCAACCTAAGCACCACCTCTCGACCTAAGCACCTCCTCTCAATCTAAGCGCCACCTCTCAGCCTGAGCGCCATCTCTTGACCTAAATACCACTCTTTATTCCTAACTGATACCTTTCGACTTGAATGCCACCTCTCGACCTAAACGCTGCCTCTCGATCTAAACGCTACCTCTCGACCTAAACACTGCCTCTTGACCTAAACGCTGCCTCTTAACTTGAACACCACCTCTCGATGTCAACTATACCTCTTGACCTAAGTGCCGCCTCTCAACCTGAATACCACCTCTCGATACCAACTATACCTCTCAACTTGAATGCTGCCTCTCAACCTGAGCGTCACCTCTCGACCTGAATGCCACTTTTCGGCCTGAACGCCGCCTCTCGACCTGATCGCTACCTCTTGATCCCAACTATACCTCTCGACCTGAGCACTGCCTCTCGACCTAAGTGCTACCTCTCGATCCCAACTATACCTCTTGACCTGAACGCCTACCACGGAGTCACTGTTGCTGCTATAGATCATCATTACTGCTACGGAGTCATAATTGTCGCCACGAGATCCTTATTGTCACCACAATAGAGTTACTATTGCCGATTCCGCCACTACTACCATTTATGTATATTAGATCTTTATAGCCTAGTTTTCTCGTTTCGAAGCAAAGTGTCAATTATTTTAAGTATGCTGTCTCATCATTGCTCTTCCCGTAGCGCATCAAGATCTTCGTCGCTTAAAGCCTCAAGCTCAGCGTTATCCCGTATGATCTCAAGCAAATCATCATCAGCCTCTACGACTATAGGTTCACCGTCGCTCTCTGCCACCTCAAGCTCATTGCTATTTTCCCCTCTGTCCCTAAAGCCGCTGCCATTTTCCGCTGAATGTTGACTGTGTTCTCCTTGCTTATTCTCCATAGAGCTGTCATCGCGACGTTTTCTAGTACGCACAGGAGGGTTCTGTTGTACTTTTGCCAACCATTTCTCTGCTTTCTCTGCCCATTCCGCTCGCAGTTCAGCGCTTGGCTCTTGACTTTTATGCGATTCTGGTGGCCAAGTGCCTTCTTTATAGTTGTTGTTTCCAAGCAAGTAAATCACCCACCAAATATGCCCACGGATCCGTTCCACGTAACGGTGCAGGCTGTCTGTAGGGAAACGCTCCCATTCTTGTTGCCATGCCTCACCCATCTTCTTCTTGTCCTTAGTTTTGTTGATCTCCCCAGTTAATACTTTCATCTTGTACCAGGGAGCCTCAATGGCTGACAAGTCTGGAGAATTGGGAGGCCACTTGAGTGTAGGGATGCCGGCTTCTTGCCAGAGCTGTTTGCAAAAGGGGGAGGTATGTGGAGAGGCATTGTCTTCCTGAGCAATGAAGACCTTGTCTGGGTACTGTTCCTTTAGCCTCTGTACAAACGGAATGAACTTAGGCTTCAGGACCTCTTCCCTATACCTCATCCAGTCAATTCCTCCCTTCCCCTTAGCACTCCTAGCTTGGGCTCCAGTCTTGCGTGTGTACCTCCATTTAGGTCTTGGGCCGGGCTTTTTCTTGCCATTCAGTTGTAACCTCTGAAATTCTTGTTCAGCTTCCCACAAAGCCTTAGCAGCTGGCTCAGTAGCTGCATTATATTCGTCCATTAAAGCTTGGTAGTGCTCTCTCATTTCCTTAGTTTCCGTAGCCCATACATGGGATGGGCCAACTATGTACCAACACATACATGCCCAGAACATGAAATCAGTAAAGCCTTTAAACCGGGTTCGAACCACTGCTGCCTCATAAGCTTCCTCGGCAGTACGCCAGATTCGTTGTCGTCCACGAGGCATGCCAAGGATAACTGAGGTTTCGTCGCTCCAGATAATGCATTTCCATTGTTCGAGGGTCCAGTCTTTGACATGCAAACAAAATGTCAAGCGGATGACGCGGTTTTCAATGCGTAGGCCAGGCTTTGTCGTATATTTCACATTGTGATATTTTTCGTTCGTTAAGTGGCGTAGTACGGTTCGTCGTGAGATAGGCTTTTCACCCTCAGATATTTTTTCGTTCAAAGCATCGGCTAGCTTTTGAGTAGAAAATTTGCGCGTAAAAGTACTTGTTGTCAGCACCTCAATAATTTCCTTTTTTTTGGCTTCTGTTAAGATTCGTGTTCGTCCGTGACGTTCTACTGTCTCAACATATTGTGATAAAATAGGGCCGCCAACACAATATCCTCGTTGTTTAGCCTTATGTAATAAATGCGATATACCCGGGAGGCTATATCCCGTTTCTTTAGCGATTTGGGTTCTGGTTTGGCCTTGTGAATGTAACACGAGAACGTGCGTACGAATCCCAATATCAAATTCTTTCTTCGTCATGGCGAGGCTTTGGGTAACAATAAGTTGATCTTCAAAAATTCTGTGTGGACGCTACGATATCTATCTCCTTTGCTCCCACTCCACTTAGCGCGCTATCCATAAAAGTTATAGGAACCGTCAATCGCTTCTTTCTGGAACGCTAATTTCAACAATACTCCCATATATGCCTGGCCCATCCGCAAACATCATGCCTCTTGTTTTCCCCCTCTTCTTCTCCTGCTCGCATAGCAATCATCGATTACTCTACATCATCAGTTTCATCATCGGTATCTGCATTTTCGTCAACAACCGTGCCTATCTAAAATCTAAGAAATAATACAAAGTGGTTACCCCATATAAGTAAGCGCAAGTGCTACTAGGGATCCCATGGTCGTGACGCTAATTCAGCACTTATTCTAGTAGATACCTACTCTCTGCCCGCCTTACGTCAATGGCCGACCCTGCTTTAACTCTTGCTGCCTTGCAAGCTTTGGTTCCTGAAGACCTCTGGTTATATTGTACGATACCTATTTAATTTACTGTCTACCTATGCTTGCTAATAATAGATATTAGATATGCCGGAGTACGCTCCGCCATGGACAGACGAACCACCACTTTCGCCGCACAAGAATCGTTCGTACTACCTCGGTCTTGTTACCACAGACAATATACAATCCCTCGCTCTTTTCGACCGAATTGGGCGCTATAGGTGCCATATGGAAATGGAGCCACACCTATTTCAAGCTGTGGCCGCTGGACGGCGATTGAGAATAGTTGTCACAGAAGTTGACATTAACGGGCATTGTGCTTGCGGTGCGCTTGATGTAAGGCAGTAACATGGGCTTCCGGTGCCCAGGTGCGCCCTGGGGGTGCTATAATAGGGGTCGGGAGCTGTAAGCCCGCTAAGACTGCCAGGCAAACTTCACTGTAACACCACTGTAATACTACTCTTTACAGCATGTTACTTGGCCCGATTACCATTTTATAGCGGGTGCCTTAATTACTTAGCGTGGAGCGCTTATTACATACATGTGCCGTGTACTTTACTCTACCGTGTGAAATACTCAACATTACGACCTAATACTGTAGCTACTACCTAAGCGTTATCAAGACTTCTGGCCGCAACTAATGTAAATTGATATTTTGTAGTCCGTATGTACCGATACCGATAGTGTAATAAATGCATCTATAAGTGATAAATAGCACTGTACCGTATCTAAGTTGGCTAGTTGCACTGTATATAGTTACTTTCCGGGAGCACTTTTAGGTGCCAAAGGGACTGGTATAGTGGAAGTGTGCTTCTGTGCCCAGCGTAACAGTCCGCCTGTGATCGATTGAAGTTAGCGATGACGGATCCTCGGGTCTGGACTTACACACTGTGAGCGTTACATAATACACATGCCTCGCCGAATCCGGGGGGCGCTAATCGCCGAATCCCCCGCCGAGCCGTAACGCCGGTGTTCCCGGCGAACTTGAATCCAGCTTCTCATTTCGATTGCTCATCCACGGTCTCACGTTTCGCGATTCAACCAACTTGAACCGCAGACCCGATCCGATCCGATCCCACCCGGCCCGACCCGCCATTCTCCATGACGGCCTTCCGATTCCTGTTTCTACATTCAAACCCGAACGTGGTCCTCCCCCGATTTCCTAGCTATGCCTTCGCCGAGCGCGTGCAGGCGGTGCTGCAGCAGGAGCTTCTAGCTTGGAAAGCTCGTCCGCCAAGTGCTCGCGGTCCGCCTCCGCCACCCAGTCTCATCTGCTTCACGCCGACGCCGACGTACACGCTCGGTCGCCGACAAACAGAGCCGCTATCCGAGACCGAGGCCGCGCGTCTGCGGTCGCCTCTCTTTGTGTCGACACCGGGTGAGGGCGGGAATTGGCTTGGTAACGAGTTTAGAATAGACGGGGATATGTTTGATAGGCAAAAGAAAAATGCATTCTTCCTCCCCACAATATCCCATGCACCCCGCGGCGGCCTGACGACGTACCATGGTCCTGGCCAACTGGTCATATGGCCCGTCATCGATCTTCATTCTCCCTTGCATGCGCATCTATCCGTGCGTGACTATGCTTGCCTGCTCGAGAAAACGACGATCGCCGCCCTAGCCAGCCAGTGGGGCCTGAAGGGATACACTACCGAGAATCCCGGCGTGTGGGTGCGTTCTAGCGGTTCTGAGACAGCAAACGTGGACGAGCGGAAGATCGCGGCTCTGGGCGTGCACCTCCGCCGTCACGTCACGAGCCTCGGTGTTGCTATCAACTACAGCACGCCAGTTGAAGGCCCCCCGGAAACTAATCCCTGGGGCCGCATCGTGGCCTGTGGCCTTGGGGACCGCCGCGTTACAAGTGTGTGTGCTGAACTGGGGATCAGCAACGGCTCCAACCAAGATCGTACTGACCAGGAGCTGGTGAGATTGGCCGATACTTGGCGGGCTGAGTTCCTCAAGCGGTTGAAGATGCACGAGGAGGTGGATGACATGCTCAAAGGGTACGACACGGTCCAGAACCTGAAAGAACTGAGTGCCCAGATCAAGGGAAGACAGGACCTTCTCGTCAAAGCTTGCCCGATTAGCAGTCTCGAGACGTGAACGGATCAGATGGCTTCCGTTTCTCTGGCCGATATAGCGAATTACTGGGGCCTCCGGTCCTCGTATCTGCGTTTCAATGCAGTTTCCATCAGCTTCACAGGGATCGCCCGTATGAATGGCGGAGCTTGGCTTTTCCGGCAACAGCCTATATGCTCATCCAGTAGCATGCTCACACTGCAGAATAGGCCATTCATGCGCTCTGATAGTCTTTCTCCTCTTATGCAGCCCATATCACGTAAAACCGACCAACAGGCTCGTCTACAGTACCTACTCGTGTAGCTTGGGGCCTGTCGGGGTTTATACCAGCCAATACCCCGTACGGGGCTCGGAGGTGGCGTGCTGAATACCACGCCGAAAGAACCCTGCTCTCATCGCCGGGGTATTGGCGTGTCTTAACTGGACTACATATACTCAAGGATGGAATTGGTCAACACCTCTCCTATGAGGCGTGGGGCCGAAACAAAAGATAGAAGAGAGGACGAGGAGAAAGTGAGGCTTGTCTCCGATCATAGGTAGACAGATCTCCCAATGACAAAGGCCGCTTACATGTCGTCGACTGACTGGCTTATAATGAGTACGTCGTGCGCCAAATGGTCGGATCGATTCGCAAACGGATCCGTCAATAGAGCACTCCAGATCCACCGCGGGTACCTACCTGCCCAGAAGGAGGTGTACGTAGTCTTGCAGCAAGGGAGGGACGTCTTCAAGGAGCACAGCAAACAAGTAGACGCAAACAGGTCGTCTTGAAGGAATAAGACGTGCTGGAGGACCCACCGTTGGTGAACCCTCTTTGCGTATGAGCAACGCATTCGATACGTTTGATACGGGGACTTGACATGCCTTTTCCGCTTCTTTCATTGGCTCCAAATAGAGAATACAAACCCGGTGACGTCCAGCCGTATCTACTCCACCCCTACTAACGACGTGGCCAATCATATTTCTAAGAACAAGTTATGCTCGGGATCATTATTTTATACATTGGGTAGCGCATCCCGTTTGCTCGCCCTCCGGTTGGTCGGGAGCAAGAAGATATCATGGAATAGGTAGGTATGTAGGCGTTTATGATGAGCAAAAGAAACGATAGATGTGCGTGCAGAATGGCGCTCTGTATGGCAGTTACAGCTAGTTAGTGCCTAATTAACTCTTAACGGCCCTATACCTACGGCGTATACACATTTTCGTAACTCTCTCCGGTGAAGTATGTAGGTAGGTATACCGGTAGTCAACGGCTTTGGGTTGCATAAACCGCAGTTATAGGAACAAACCAGAGATACATCGATAACTCAAGTGAAATACCGCCCACGTTAACAATTAACTAACTCCCAACCCAATAAGAGTCGCAGAAAACCCATGCCCCAAGAATCCATAATCCGATTCCCGAATCAACTGCCATGAAGAAAAAGCAAACGCTACGCTACTGTGATATGCACCAGAGATGCTCCCCGCACTCTCGACTAAGCAACCTCGTCTTCGCAAGTCTGGAATGCCCCAGCCACCAAAAGCCCTTACCTTATCGGCATTTTACCGTTGCGAGTCTCTTTAAACTAGTTACGTATTACGTTGTCTAGTTAGCACAATACTTGCGGATTACTTCTCGTCTCGCTCTCTTGTAAACACATGGATACGGTTACATGCCTGCCGCAACGTCGCCCTTGGTTCAATATGCTGGGTTAGGTAGTATGTGTCTAGTTACCAAGTGTAGTGTAGTCTGTAGGTAGTTAAACCAACTACCTAAGGCAGCGAAAACGATAGGCGACGCGTAGATACGTGGTCTAGGGTGTTACCTACCTACCTGCAGTCTATCCGTGCTGCCGCCCTACCTACCATTTTAGTTTCGGGAATCTCACCAACTACAGTTGGTGCTCACCACAAGCTGCACTTTACAAGCCAAGACCGTCGATAGGCAGGTCGACCCAACAGCATTGCCAATGGCTATTCTTATTAGTCCGACAAAGCACAAGGCATGAACGGAATACAACACGGTTAAGCAGTGTAGTTCCAACACATCCGCCCGCCTGCAACCCTAGCGATTTCAACATGTCCGATAAGCCGGAATATGACCGTCCAATAGGCAAAAACCAACCCACAGCAAGGGAGTTGCATGCATTCGAGGACAATAGCCCGCGGACATTATGAATCCACAGAGCGTCTAGAGCACAACCGATTTCTCTATGCGATGCCATCTATTCGACGGCATTCCCGTAGTCCCGGTATATATGTGGTGTACGGTCCGTAGATGGTCGGCTTTCGCCTTACCCACCTATATAGGTAGACACCGCTATAGGCAAGGAAGATATTGAGGTTGAAAACCTGGCAAAAGGGCCGTGTTGCTTGCTGTAGACAAAACCATAGACACCGCCAGCAGGTACCGCCATCGGGAGCGGCGTTCCGACCTGCATCAGAGGTGGCCTGATTGTGCTTTCTGGCAGCCATTCAAGATGGCCGCCGTTCACGTTGTCATCGAGCCTGATAATCAAGCACAACGTTGTTGCACGCAGGTATATTGCCGGGACTCGGCTATTAGTCGTCTCCGAGGCGGTCCTACGTTAAGACGACCAGAATCCCAGAGAAAGCTTGCCAGTTAATTCGGTTTAATTTCCGAGTCCGAGCCATGCTGCTCTACTATGTAGACCTTAAGACCACATGATTCCACCCCTCTAGGCAGCTCAATTTATCTCGTCCGACGAGAGTAGCCTCGTGTCTCCACCTGACCATTATGAAGTATTACACTATTGTCCCATTGACACTTGTCCGATGCCCCATAATAGATGATGCGGCCGTATGATGACTGATACTGTATCGTGTTCTCGTTTTGATGGGCTTTTCACAGTCTGCATGCTTCCAGTGTGCCGTGGCCATATGTCAGTCGCTACATGCCAGTTCGTATTCTTGGCTGGGATTGGTCGTTTCATGAATGCCGGAAGTTAGAATTCAAGGAGAGAATGGAACCTCATTAGAGGAAAATAAGAGACGAAATATTACATGCCGCAACACCGATCCGAAGATGCAATCCGATAGTGCGAGGAAGAATACGGCTGACTCCTCTATCCCTACTTCTCCTTTTTGATGCCTGGGCAATGATCACTGCTCCGTTTTCGACCTCCAATCTTGCAACTTCCGCTGCTTTGGACCTCATCCTCGGCATCCGGTTGGTACATTTCGGGCTGGAAATGTACATTATTATAGTGTGCTGTGTTGAAATGGCTATTTTTAAACGTGTTGGTCATGCATGTGGGTTCGTGAATGCTATTCTCTGCCGTCACCCCCGGCAATCCTTGGAAATTGTACTTGCTGAAGCGAAGCGGGTGCACCGTGGGCTGCTGCTGTGGCGGATTTGCTTGATTGGGAGGTGGCGGCTGTATAGGCTCTGGGACAAAGTGTTGGGATGCCCACGGCGGGGAAGGGGAAGATGCGTACAGATCCGTCATCGGAGATGGCGTTGTTGAAGGAGGACCAAATGGCGAGAGTGGAGACAGTGGCGATAATGTCGACGAGAGTCCTGGTATTAAGGCTAGTGGGCTCAGATTCATCGTGTAGGATGTGTCTTGCAACGCCGGTATCGGGTTTTCAAAATCCCGGTTATGAGGCGCAAAAGACGTGACTCTGTTGATCTGGAGGTCAACAGGCGCCGGCACAGTGGAAATTTTTGGAATATGAACTTGAGCATCACGATATAGGATATCGTAATGACCAACACGATATAGGAGATAGATGATAAGACCCAGGTTAGACGGATCTTGCCCATTGGCCTCCTCAGGTAACCGGTGCACGTTGACCTCATCACCTTCACTGCGGTCCAAATAGGCAATATCGAGCACTATGTTAGCCGGCCTCAAGAGTATGTCATGAAGCAATACCACAGAGATATGGTCAATTTCTCGGTCGACGGGCATAATCGTCGTTTGAATATAGTCTTCAACAACATCTTTGACATCGCGATTGACATCGGGAACAAGATATGGCTGGTACTGGTCGGGGTTACCCTTCAGCCTCGCACAGGCGAGCAGACGGAGGTGATAGACAAGGCATGAGGATATGTTAGGATCGTTAAACCGGGTCATCAGAATGGCCATGGAATCGTTGCCCTCAGACATGGACGTAATTATGTCGGTCAACAGCTCTAGAGTTTCCGACACCATGAATTCGAACAGATCAGGATTCTGCCCGCCAACCTTCTCGATGTATTCATTAAGGTCAGTCATCCTTTGCAGCTCGCTCTGAACTAGGCTCAGGTCGCCGCATTGTACCAATGTCTCGAAGTAAGCAAATGCAATAGCTGTGGCTTAAATTAGTTTCTGGAGATCCGATCATAATCATCATGAGAGTTTATAAATGGCGTGTCGTGAATTGCGATATAGCACCCAATTTTGGCATAGTCCTGTTTCCATAGCAAGGCGGCGTACTAGGGTAGGATTCGAAGGAGCAGTCGAGCAGTGTTGGGCAAAGATAGTAAGATTTAGGTATCCATGACCCGTAAGAGACTCACCTCGCCAGCCGCAGTTACCATCTCCCTGAATTGGCCGGTAGTGTGAATACGTCCGTGGCAGAGCCTAACAGCAGCGGGTGTCAGCAAATTCGTCTGTTAGCCTAGTGCTTGGGAGAACAACAACTGACCATAGTTTTGGCGACATAGGTGGGATCCGCTCTTGCGTACTCTTCCGTGATGGACTGGCTCAACACCTTCTCGCCAACCAGTGGGCCCTGTATATTGGTTTGAATGTGAGCGTTTCATCCATGTATATGATTCAATCCAGTGTAGTGGTGAGGCTCTGCAGGAAAGAGAAGACGGTCTTGTCCGAACATGATGGGAGGAGTGCCGAGGGTAAGCATGTGAGGACAAGCATGTGAGAACATGGGGAGATGGCCATGATTCATGGAGTACTCAAGGGCACCATCAGTGGTCTGCAGTGCTTGCATGCGCAGACACGCCCACACAGGTGATCGCCACTTCTAAGACGGCCTGGGCTTATGAGGGAAGACGTGGTCGGCATGCTTCATTGGAGGACGGCCTACTTACCCCAAGCTGAGGCTTGAAATCCCTCGCTGCGGCTTCTTGTTGCGAGATGTCGCTCTGGCCAATGTCCAGTTGTTGGTCCATCTTGTAGCCGAGAATGGCGGCGCGGCCGGAGACGAGGGGAGGTTGCGGCAGAAGTGGGTGAGGATGTGGATGTGGATGTGGATGTGAGAGCGGGTGCGGGTGTGGATGTGGGTGTGGATGTGGATGTGGATGTGAATGTGGATGTGGATGCGGAAGCGGATGCTGGTTCTGAAGTTCCAATTGAGACTGCTGTTGTTGGTGCTGGCTCAGAGGATGGCCATGGCGGGGTACGGAGACAGACATCGGAATGCTGTAGGGGGCAGCATGGCTGGCGCTGGCGCTACAGGCTGCTGTAGCGGGCCCCATCCCCTGTGGCTGCACCCCGACAGCACCCGCAACACCAACACCAACGCCTACGCCCACGCCAACTCCAGCCACTCCAGCGCCAACACTGCCCGCAGCGCCGTGGAAATCAGCGCTGGCCGCGAAACTGTGAGCCGATGCGGCCCTTCCTACAGCTGCTGCACCGTCGCCAACGTTCCCAGCCGTGCTTCCCCCGGCATATCCTCCACCAAACTGTTCCAGCAGCGGCGTGGGCGCAAAGCCGTAGTCGGGAAGCGTGTTCGCTACATTTAGATCGTAGAAAAGTGAGAATGGAGTCGGCTGAGCCTGGAACATGCCTGCAAAGCCGCCGTCCGTGTCTCTGGCTGTCGAACCAGAGCCCGAGACCGATTCCTGTTCCCGTCGCGCCAGCTTGGAACCGACGACCACAAAACGTCGAACGCCCCGAGCGATCCGACGTGGTACTTGATTTTGCTGTTGTCTACCAGTTCACATGAGGGGAATACGTGCCGTGCGACATTCATTTGACTACCTGGCTGTGGAAGCTGGCCTGCGACAATCGCTTCAGGCGCCGGGCTCTGGGGTTGTGGCGTAGATTGCCCGGGGGCACTGTTCAGACACAGCGCAGTCTGAGGAGACGAGGCAAGGAGTAAGGATGTATAAGAGAGAGGAGGAGAAGGAGAAGGGAAAAGAAATGTCGTCAGAGCAGAGCAAAAAGGGGAAAAGAGGTTGGAGAAAAGCTGGAGAAGGGACCCAGGAATACGGTACGCACGGGGCTTTTAGTCTAAAAGGAGCTGAAGACCGAAATGGACACCACCTCCATTAACGGTAAGTATGGCTTGGTAGTTTACCTAGTGGCGTCAGACAGCTACCTGCCTGTGACATGACGGGATGCGGACAAGAAATCACAAAACGGGTTGCCGCCGCGGCCATCCCTCACATGGCGGCATCCAGAGAGCCTGTGTGCGCATGTAGATGCACGTACATGTACACAGCATCGCCCGCTGGTCATTGTTACTTGAACGTAGTATACATGGCCTGGGTAGGATTCTAGATAGAAGATTGCGTACTTGCGTACTTGCGTACTTACGAATGCCCGATGTGCCCGGTAACTACTCAATACCTACTTGTCTGTTCTTGTGTAGACTGCTGATGTAAAGGCGTCTTATTGCCGACCAACTTACGCGTACATACATACCCATATTGTGCCAGGCATCGGTAAGCACACAAGAGGCCTTGATATTGATCCCTACTACGTAGCATCGCGGGCGGACAAGCTGCCTGTATTTTATCTGGGTATGAATATGACCTCTCTGTGTTGTCGAGACATGTGTCAAATCCAAAGCCTGTGGATGTCTGCCAGAACGGTCTCTTTTCCGTCTCATATGTGGTCTCCAGCAAGAAAGATGCTTGCTACCTACTTATGCAAGCCGCAGCTGTCCCTTGTAGCAGCCGAGGCTATTCCACCCACTCTTAGTTATTACACTACATAATGCCAAATGTATGGAATACATATGTAGTGTGCGACTGCTTGGCTCTCTACTAGGGCCTGACTTTGTAGGATCTAGGTATAGCAGTGCAATGATTCGCTGTTGAGTTGTGGCTGTTACGGTAGGTAGTTAATGTAGGTGCGAGGTATGAGGCAACGAGGTTAAATAAGCGTCTAAGTTGAGGTATCTTAACCTCAACTTTAGATCTCGGCTCTTTGCCATAGACACTAGATATAAGTAAGTACTGAACTGCCTACCTACACATACGATTTACGAATTAGGTAGTTATCTCGTAGGTAGTTGTTAATATGCTTATCCGCCGTTTCTCCAAAACCAAACATTGGAAACCCGGTAAAAGTTGTTAGTACTACCTAATGCTAGCATGTTGTCTGGGTAGGTCTGTACGAAGCACAATACGCACAACGTACATAAGTACGAAGTACGACCTACGTGTATCTGGATGCCTGTTAATACCTACGGCAGTGGTATTGTCGTGAATGGGTATTTGGATAGGAAGGATATCAAGACTCCGTAGGTAGGGTTTGCGGCGTGCGCGTAAGATACTCGGATCCATTTGCAACGCTAGCCAAAAATGACCACAGATCCTCTAATCTCGACCGACCGCTACAATACCTCGCTACAATACCTACCTGCATACATATTTTCCTCTACAAGAACTTGAATTCCAATGCCCTGGGAATCCGCGATACGCCAGCGCCAGTACGAGGCATAGAGACGAAACTGGTACGGCAGACTCGTGTGCGTCCCTAACATGGCAGCTCCCTATCTAGCCCAAGCCCACTATCGCGCCGGTGAACTACCTATTCGAAGCGCCTCACACAATGATGGCTTGATAAAAATAAAACGTATGTACTAGGCGTTCATCGATACTACCTACATAGCATGTAGGTCAATAACGGTGTGGCTCAGCTCGCAAACTATTGCATCGGACGGTTAACCATATGTAATTTATAGCCAAGTTAATCCTGGCCTCGTCCAGCAGGTATACACTAAGTCTAGTCACACCAGCGCAGACATACGGACGACCCGAGTCAAGGGCTCAAACTCAAAGCGAGCCACCTATTGATGGTATCACCGACCTGCCATGTGGTCTGTGGTACCATTGCGTCTCACAGGCTCACCACAGGTTCACCACGGCGCAAGACGCACAAGAAGAACTGCAAGGAACTAACTAGCTAGGTATCCGTCTGCTTCTTCGCTGCTGCTGATTTGCGCTCTGCCCATACCAACGGCTTTACCCTGGACCGAGACAAGTCGCATCATCCCTACCGATCCCGACCCGTTGCCATTGACATTGCCATCAACGCCAGACGCCAATAGATACCTAAACTGGTGCCCGTGTAGTGACTATGTAATACTTCCCAATACAAGCTTGTACTTCCCCAGGCTTGTCAGAGGCATCGCCCCCAAGACGAAACCCTGCCTGACCTTGCTCACCCCGGTCTTGTTGGACTGATGGGTTAGGTGTATTGGCCGAGCTGATGATAGGTATGTAGGTACACTACAATAGCTATTCATACTACCTAATATACAGACGAATAGCGTAGCTGTGTAGTGTACGGTAGTACTCAAGGAGTCACGTAGAGGTAGGCTGTAGCTCGATCGAGTGATCGCGGGGATCTTCATGATTAGTGTGCCTTCGCTAGGTACCTAGTAGTTATTGGCTCACAATTGTCATATATCTTCATAAGCATTTAAGCATAGCATGCAGTATATTGTATACCTAAGTAAGCTCATACCTACGCTGCAACGTTGTCCAACTTCCACCAACCATCGGTAGGGAAAACCGGGAGACAACGTCTAGATTTTTTCCCACGTACTTTACATCTACATACGGGCAACACCATGGGTTGCTAAGCTTTAAAGTTGTATGCTTATACGCTGTATACAGCAAGATCCTTGATACGACCGCACTATGGAATCCAGACGCCCGATGTAACAGCAACAACAGGCAATTAACTTATGCCGTAAACGTGAACACCTTCAGCTACGAAGTATGTATACGCCCGTATATTGCCCAGTTATTATATTGATTCGGAATTTACCGCAAGTTTGGTCAGACCCAGCGTTGGAGGCAGCCCAGCGTTTAGTTTGCTAACCATAACTTCCGCATTCCCTTTCACTTTGATTTGTATTATAGAAACCCGGAGACAATTAACACCTGATACTGGATTAGTACGGGGAAACCACGCATGCTACCGGTAGGTTCAAGGTATGTATGTGATCAACGCATGGCATAGCAGCTCAAGGAGCCGAGACCTCTGTATTGAAGCAAGCCACAGTGACACAAAGATAACAGGAGAAGGTCTGACGCAGTGACGGCCGTCGTCGACATGGACAATCACGCCCCGGCAGTGGATAGGCTGAACCGAAGTGTGTATATTCCGTACCTAATGCAGAAATCTAATCGTGATCACACAACTCAGCTGATCAGTGGCATACCTGTGCTGTCAATAGTGTAGGCATGCTTCTTACTGTATCCCATGATCCATGTAGTTGTTGGTGTTTGATAGTGGTCTTACGTATATGGAGATACCTACCTATGATCTACCATCTACCTACACTGCACTGCTGAGAAGTAAAACTACTTACTACCCAACCAAAACCCTGGCGTTAACCTCCTACCGGTACGCTTACGAAATACATGCCGCTGCTTCGACTGGTGCATAGTTACCCGTTAGTTATTAGTAAAGACGAAATCGGATCAGATTGTCGTACTTTTACATTAGTTATACCTACCTATACTACCGCTGTGCCCTTATTACCGGTCTAAATCCATACACTAATGATGGGTGCACACTGAGAGCATTCAAATGCGCCGCGCTGCGTCCAGCAAATTATACTTTGGTATGTGCATAATTATCCGCCTAACCTAGGTAGGGGGAAAAATACTTACCTATCCGGTGCTCCCGTCTCGTTAAGTGATTAACGAAGTTCGGCTGCAGAAAGTAGGATGAAATAGAAATACAGATGTGCCGTGCCGCCTTGAGATCCTAAGGGAAAATTCAAAACTGCCGTATCGAAGCCGGGACAATTGGGGACCAACAATTCGATTGACGGACATGCAGCAGCGGCCTCAGCTGCGCATTGACTTTGATGCGTCTTCCGTACAGCGCGCCGTGCTAACTAGTCCTGTCCGCTGCTCCGAGCACCACCTACATAAGGTACAGCTTTTCCGGCTCATGCAAAACCGTCCCGGCTATCGCCAGCGCCAACGAGCCCGCCGTCCTACACGCCTCCGACGCTTGCATCGGATCAGCCAGTGCAACCTTGTATGCCATGTTGCTATTGTGCACTGCATGCTGGCCTATACCTCCACCTGGATCCTGCGAGCCGTACAGCTTCCATTTGCAGACAAGCTACGTCCGTATTTGAAGTGGTATTTCTAACTGGATATCGAGATATCTTCGCACCGATATCTCTGAAGGGATGCCCGCTGACCAAGCAAAACTTCTGTCTTCAACGGTGCTCGATGCCAAATATTGCCGAGGCGGAAAAATGACCGAACTTGTCAGGACCGTAACCCCCAATGCGTAACCGCAACTTACGGGTCCCGCAATGTGCAGCGTCTGTTGCGTCAAATACCGGTGCCTAAGACGTGGTTACATGACACGACGGGAGCAGACGATCTGACACCGACGGAGTCAGTTCCGCAAGTCAATTAGCGCTGCCGTATCTCGCCTACGCGGCAATCCCTCATCATTACCCCTGGACAGTCTCATATCATTACACTAGATACACTGCCATATGTCAACAGTTTGCCTCTCTCCCACTCTCCCTCTGTTGGCTTACTGTAACACGGGACACAGCGCTTCCCGCCGCTAACATACGTCGTTTGATATACCTAAACAATTTGGCCGTGGCTAAATATCAGGCATCCTCATGGTGTCGAGTGACGGACGCGGTTCTTACCAGGTAGACGACAGGTTACGCTGTGCAATCTGCCAGTGCCACAGCAGTTACCGCGTCTTCCCCAAATCAATCGAGGGATCTGCGAATTCGCCTCACTTTGCAAGCGGGCGGAAACAATTAGATCATGCTAGCCGCGTGCTCACACTTACAAAATTATGGCGTTCATTCCACTAACGCGATGTAGAAGCCTGAGCGTGCCACGGCATCTCTCACATGTCCTCGCTTTCCCTCTCCAGTACTTCATAACAGGCCCGCGATTTCCGGCGGACATGCTACCTAGCTGAACTACCGTGGGAAATGACATCTAATTGACCAGGCGTTCCGGAAAACAGGCTCGACTCTACTGAACTGAACGGCCGCATGCAGAAAAAACACTTGACGAGTCCAGCAGATCAGCGGTAGGTAGTACGTACGAGCCTAGAACGCGTCTGTCCCGCACGATGGTCTTGTCGTTGTCCCTTCTCGAAATTCTATATGCATGAAACTATCCAGACGTCTACAATGCAACTTCAATACATAGAAGGATCTTAACTAACGCCCTCTCTGACCTGCCGAGCGGGTTGAAACGAACGAACAACCCGGTCCCCCGAAAACGACTCTAGTCGTAGACGAGTAGGTAGGCAACAACTCGCAGGAACCTGCAATTAATCTACTAACTCCTAACAGCGGCCCTCGCAGCCTACTTCACGCACACACGTCTTCCGGTGGCTTCGACGAGGTACCTTGCAGTAAGCCAACGACAGACCCATGGACTGAACGACATTCACGTCACACCATCAGTTACCCATGTTAACCAATCACTTGCTACCCTCCAAACCAACCACTTTCCCCATGTTTGAGGCGGGCGCCGGATTAATATTCGGTTTATATCCTAATTATCCCATCGTTTTCACCTAAATGACCCAGTGTGTTAGCAAGCAACTCGTCGTGAAACATGGGCAGAACATGGGTATCACGGCCAGTAGAGACAAACTAAAAAAGCAGGAAAAAGCAACCACCTATCCCGCAACAAGTGCGGCCAGGGGCCAGGATCATTGGCCCACCCAACCATTCCCAGCGCGTCCGGGCCGTCGTCCCACTGCAGCAAGAATGCCAGGCAGGCCCCAGTAGGTACCTCCGATGATCTACACCATAAGGCAATCGAAAACCCGCGGACACCACGGGTATGTGTGGACCTTTCTTCAGGGATAGCAGTACCTGGTTTTCCTCCCAGACTGAGCCGGCGAGTGAAAACCTACCGGGTAAGTATCCAACGTTGTCCTTTCAGGGTGGTGGGTGCGCCATGCACCCATACGGCATGAGTAATGGCTCGCGTCAGATACTTATGAGCCGAGCTCCAAGGAAGCATAGCACGAACCAAAGAGGGCTTACAGACCGAAGCCACGACGACCCTCACAGCAATGGATGAACGCTACTAAAAAAGCGGTCCAATAGTGCCTCGCGCAATGGAGGAGGACAAATACTAATGCTCGGATTCACTGCCCTCTTCATGTGTTGGGACATGGACACGCGGCACGCACGCACGAGTGATCAACCCCGTAGCAATGGAGATTCGTCGCAGTGTTTAGGCGTGTAATTGTCCAAGTATGTCACGTGCCTGATCTCGGCTTTGCCCTTCGACGCGATGTGTGGTACCTATGCCACCTCGTCTACCTGGATAGCTTCATTCGACAATGCACGCAGACCATACGGATAGGGTTCCAGGCTTGGGAATATCCCATCCGCTGCCCGTCGCCGACACTAGCCATGAACGGGCAACTACAGCCGCACCGGTGGCGGCGGGGGATTGCACGCGTGCCCGCATGCAGACGCACATTCATGCCTGTTACCTCAGTTAGCAGGACGGATGCGATGACATGGCATTTATGATATACGACCGTGCTCTGCCCAGCTTACTAGGTAGGACAAACTCGACGAGTGCTGGGTTCAAATATGATATATTAATTGATGTGACCTTGTCCAACCGGCACAGCGTCCCCGTTCGTGCTTGCGATGCACTCGGCACGGGTACCCGCATGATGCACCAGGATGAGATACTTCAGTACACCCCATCCAACACGAGACGGGCAAGCAGACGAAGGACCTGAGCAGACAAACGTGTCCGTCCGTCGATGTTGGAGTACGTTTGAGTGTATCCCGGGGCTGCGGGAAGAATCGATGTGCCTCTGTCTTCCTCAATAGGGTTTGTTTGCGTGTCACATTCATTCGCGAATTGTACGCTGCTTGCCACCTGGGTATGTCCTCCGCAGTCCCGTGGACTGCAGGAGTCCATAACACAGAGGCGCTGCAACAGAATAAGAGAAGGGTGTAAACATCTCCAGACGTCGGTACGGCTCGCATGGCAAAATGGAATACAACCCACAACGCGGGCCATAGATCCGATGTTAATATATGGCGCGTCTACATGGGTATAGGCAGGCTGTCGAGCAACAAAATAGGTAAGCAGAACCAATTATCTTATACCTAACTACGTGCCACTACTGAATCAAGATCGCCCTCTGACTCTGGCCATGTGTTATTCCGCAACCATGAGGAGAGGCTTTATGTAGTATCCTTTTTCCTTGGTGTCCTCCCTCTTCCGTGCCCCCAGTCTTTCTTCCTTATTCCCCACGCTCCCCGTTGCGGCAATACTTGAGCGTCGCGACTGGGATATTAGAGACAAACAAATCATTTTATATACACTACGAAGATAGAAGTGAAGCCAACGGGAAAACGGGCTTCCTGGTCCGACACAGCAGGGAGCCGAGCGCCGGAGACCATCTACCGGCAGCCATCGTGCTACACTATGGGCATAGAACAGAATATGTCACCATGGCGTAGTTCACTATATTCATGCCTCACTGCAGTCGCCTATTCCTGGTCAGGTAACCGTTTCGCACCGGACGCTCGGCCTGGGCTTGTGTCGGCCGAGTCACCCCTAAGTTGCAGGCCCCGCCCCTGCGCTCCCTCTTTGGTCTCCCCTTGCCGATGCTCCTGACGGGGTTGCCGTCGATCAGCTCGCAACAACGCCGCTTACTGCCGGACTGGGCTTTACGCTATGCCGTGCCGCGCGCGCCGCGCCGCTATACACTGGGCTGTCTTGTTGTATTACGCTGGGCCCTGGAGTACAGAATTAGGACTATCTGGCGGAATACCTAGGGGAACACTTGACCGGGTTCTCATTCGTTGCTCAACCTCTGCCGTTGCCGTGCTCTTATGCCTGGGTTTTTGGTCGGCGTGTGTGGCATAGACATTGGAAATCAGGGCTACGTCCGCCGCGGATATGGATAGTCTGTGCGTGGCGAGGCGTCTCACGGTAAGGTAATGATGGAGGAGGGATGTGACCGTGGGATTATATTACGAAAACTAGCCTTTTCTCTTGTCATGTTTACTGTTAGTACGGCTTGGGCGAAAGTAGAATGCTTATGCGTCGCTATCGTGTGCTCTGGGTAGTGGCTTGAGATGTAGTAGGCTCTCGTAGTCTGTAGAGGTTGACAACTCGGTACTGTTACTTCATCCTACTCAGTAAGTTATACACGAGATACACCACGCGGTCCATGGCGTTGGTTGGTGTAGTATTGGTGGCTTCTAGTGTTTCTTTCGCTTCTTCCAAATAGCCGACGCAGATCACATTGTCATTGAAGCCGACGATCAACCAATTCACGAACAGGATAGAGATCTCACATACTATGCAAGTAATGTCTTATGCGCGTCTTCCGTAGTGGACCGTACATGACAAGCTCGGGGACCAGGCATCCCAGAGCACGTTGTCGATCACCCCGAAATAGCAGAAGGACTTCGACCTCGACCAGGAAGTATATGTGTGTGGTTTAGATCCGGCGCTCTAACTCGGCTTCTCTTGCCATAATGTACATCTTTTTACAAAAAAGGAAAAAAGGAGAGCTTGTTTTGGGCAGATTTAGCCCGCTCGATCAGCTCGCCATACCAAGCCCATATGCCGATCAACACGAGCTATATCTAAGCCAGACCCCGATGATCACCGTCGATCATGTTCCTTTACATATCTGCAGAACCTACGCTCGGTAATCCTGCTCACCGCTAGTGTCCAGATACTTCCAGGCTGCCGTTTATAATTTTATATCTCTCATCCTTGGACCTTGGTCTCATTCTGAAATTGAAATCTATTCATGTCTTGATCTGAGATCGCCCGCGACGGTCATTACTAGGTAGGGAGCCCTATCTCTGCTCATCATCTGCTTGGTCTGTCGAAGTGGCCAGCAAGATTTGTAGTAATACGCAAGCTCACTACCCGTGATTTGTAGTTGTTTACATGATCACCATGACTCCTGCTCATCGCGTTGGTGGCGCCGTGTAGCATTGTCGTGGTTCGCAAAACACTCACGGAATATTCTACTTGGTGTATAACATGGGACGCGGTTAAATATGTAATAAAAAGGGATAAGAAATGCTTTGGGTAGAAGCCGTCTGAATGAGCATCACTCAGATATTTTCCCTCGTATGGTCCTTGTCTCTTCGATTACGTTGCCGTGGAATCTGGATTTGATGAGCATCGCGAGTTAGGAGGACATGAGCCCGTTCAGACCAAACCCAAAAGGCAAGCTCATCAATGTTATTCATCGCCTGCCCCATTGCTTATGATGTCCCTAAGATTCCCCTGGACGTATACCACTGGCTGGCCTGCATAGGCGTTGGTTATATTCATAAGAAAACATACTCAAACGCCCCGAGAGTCAAGATGGAGCAATGATAGCAAGCATACATAATGTAGAGATGACTTGATTCCACCTATCCCGTATATTCACGATTGGAATGTCTAGGGAATGATCTTACCATGAACCCAGATCCTGCACCGCCTCGCCTTACTCCTTCACATTTCACGTCATGTGCGTGAACATTGAAGACTGCAAAGACAGGGAAGTCTAGATTCGGATCAACCCGGAATATAACTCGCTGAGAGAGGAGAGAAGGAACAAAGAGAGAACAGTCGGAATCCGGGAATATATGATATATATGAGCAACGTTCCTGGTGTCACCTCCCCGGGCATGCGATACTACGGGCCTGCAGCTAGGAAATACGAACCTCGTTTCCGTTGTATCTACGTTTATATGTTGTAAGAAGAATTCCTCCGTCAGTATTCATGAAGTCTCATCGAAATTCGCATACCGGTAGACAAAGCCGCCGCAGTCTGCAGGACATCTGCGCTTGCAACTCATCTGTCCCAGCGTAGTCCGTACGGAATAATCAAGAGCCAAGATAGAGAGGCACATCTATATTGGGCGGGAAGCACAACTAACATGGCAGCAAGGCCATGGAGATAGCCATGATTCGTCATTACCCTGCCGACGCACGAGATCCCGTTTACCAGCACCTACAAGTTACGACTGCATCCAAACAAGGGCGGAGCGGTCCGCGCTATACACGCAAGATCCCTACAAACCAAATAGCCACCAAAGCTATCGAAGTACAGGCCTTAGGCACCACGCAAGAAGACAGGAACGCCCTGGCCGCGAGCGACTGCTAGTTCACCAGAGTAGCGCAAGCCCATAAGTTAGCCAAGTAGACGAAGACGGACACTGCACTCGCCTCCGGCTCCAACGCTCAACGGAAGAAACAGAATCAACCGCAAGAGGTGCACAAGATGACCGCCAGCTAGACATAAAAGGGAATAAAAATAGTAATTCACGCAACCGATACAACAACCCGCAATCCCACGGCAATCACAAGCTACCAAGCAGAGAACAAAGCAAAATACTAAAAAAGGAGTACAAAAAGCACTCCTTTACCGAAAAACCACCCACGAAGGATCCAAGGCCGGAAACGGGACACACCACAGACTTCATTAGACGCCACAAAGTCCAACCCGACAAGGGATCATAGTAACTGCGGATGTACACAGGTCGTCTCTCGTCTTCAAGAGAGGCCCTGGCGCGACTGAGTACTCGGTTATCTATTTCATTCGTAGCTCCACATTTGAGGAGACAGCGTAACGCAATATAGACATAAACTCCGAACTTGATCGGGATCTGAACTCTGCGGACATGATCTCCATCATATTGGTAAGGCCAACAGGAGGAATCAAAAGCAAACGTACAGGGAAACCAAGTGTCTTACAGATATGGTACATCACAGTGAGCATGACAGGGTCAATTCCCGGGTTTACCATCCGGGTACGCCCACAGACGAGTTCAAAGCAGGAACACCCAGCATATAGACAGGACACGATTTGAACGATTTTTAATTCAGTACAGTTCATTTTTAAGCCTCGCCACCACGCCTAGTCTGTACACATACAAACCCCCACGCATGGATCCATCAACTCTTGACTCATTGTCTCCGATCACAACATAGAATCCATCAGTCAATTCAGAAAGTATGAGAAAGCATGGCGGAAGCCACAAGAGTTTGACGTAAAAGGTGTCAAAAACCAACAGAAATCCCTCACATAAGTATGTGTACGGTGTCGTTTTGTTTCGCGGCACGGCAGTCCTTGCTGTCCTCTTTCATTCGCAAGCTGACCTCAAACCCTCGGCCAGCGAGTCTCTCAACAACAGGGTATCTCAACAACGCGGGGACACTTAAAAAGTAAAGCGAAAAGTGCAAATAAAAGTGCCGCCGTTAGCTCCTACCCTGTCGGTCCATGGTTGAACGTCGCAAAGGGAGCTGGGTGAAAAAAGGGGTAAGTTAGAAGTGAAGAAATAAAAGACCAGCCGGCAGCATGGTTCTCGTCCCATACCAACCATGGCATCCCGGGTCTGGCGTCACTCCGTTAGGTGACGATTGGCAGAAGTCGTAAAGATGAAGCCAGTCTCTACGCACGACAGGGTATCAGAAAAGCATGGATTGGGTTGAAGTATACACAGGTGAAATTGAATCCCATGCTCAGGCATTTCGCGAGTCTGCCCCAGAATGTTTCGTTGTTGGGATCGTGAAACATGATACGTTGCCGGTTCGTTGAGACATTAATGGTAGGTCTGAAATAATACCAAACGCGCAACACCATCCGAGAAAGGGGTGAAAAGTAAGGTTGTTGAGACCGACAAGTGGTGATTATTTGGGCTGTAAGCGCATGCTCACGGCTTGCAGAATCGAAAGAGGTTGTGTGCCAGAGTTTTGTGTTGCTATTCGTTGCCGTAACTCGGAAACTCATCTGATCGTTCGTCTCGTCGCATGCATTGTAACCCGACAGCGCCCGAAAACGACGAACGTTGGTTTTTGACAAAAGAAAATAATGAAGTGATGTTTCGCATCGACGAGTTCGGTTGTAACAGTAATTCTTCCCCTATGCTCTCGACACCATCCGCTTCTTACGGCGGCGCTTTCGCCCTCCTTACAGGAGCGCAGCCAGTGCCATGCCAGCAACGCCAGCGAAAGCGAAAGAACTCAAGGAACCAGCGCCGTTGCCATTGTCGATAGTTGGGCTGGTGCTAGGTGATGAGCCGGTAGGAGAGCCAGAAGCTCCTTGAGAAGCCCCTTGAGTAGACGTGGGGAGGATAGTGTGGTGGCCGGTGCCGACGGGTTGGAAAGTTGTTGTCGTAGCATTAGAGAAGACGCTTGATGTGGCGGCGTTGGAGATGGTGATAGTCTTTGTCATCGTCATAGTCGATGTCAAGGTGGACGTCTCCGTGGAAGACTGGTCGGCGACCGCCAGCAAAGGCAGAAGCACAGTTGCGACAATGGTCTTGAACTGCATTGTGACGGAGATTTGTGGTATTGTTCGGAATCGTGAGGTAGGTTTGTCCTTTCTCTTTCCTCCTTGCCTTCTCCCGATAGAATGCGACTTATGCGCTTCTGCGGTCTAAAATTTTCAAATGAAGGTTATGTACGAAGTACGCGCGTGCGATACGACGTGTCCGCCTGATGTTATTTATGCAGCGAATGGTAGCCGAATACTCGGTATTCAAAGATCGATGTTGTAATTGTGATCGTGAGGGTCTCTCGTAGAGGCGTGAGTGATATGGGAACTTTGCCAACGAAGTCCGTCTGTCGCAGAAAACGAGTGTCTGTGAGTAGGGGAAGAGAGAGCGAAGACGAGGTGTTGTGAAGGTGTGGGAGGTGGGTAAATGAGAGAGAACGAGAGCAAAGACGGGCGGGAAAAAAGCGGGAGAGGGGGTGGGGGTAAGCACGGGTACCTGACAGGGACGGGCTCGCGCGTGGGAAATGACGATGGCCCCGGTCCTGCCCGGGGCTGCTGCGCTAGTGTAGTGTACGCAAGCGAAAGAAACACGGGCCCTGATTGGCTGCATGGATACCCCACCTTTGTGTAGTGCACGGAGTCCCTGACATCGTGACCAATGAAATCACTTCATTCGCTCAGCCTTTGTTGCCCTTTGAGACGGCCTCATGGGCTTGGACTATCCAAGTAAGGTACCCGATGGGCAAGATGAATGCGTCAGGTTGTGATAGCCACTGAGAGGCAGTTACACGACGGTACTTGCCCACAACTTACATTGATCCTTTGTTCAATGTAAACTAGTGTACCTACGAAGTACCTATCTAGCTCGCAGGATTTATAATGTAGGTACTTATCGTCTGAAAGAACTCTTCCAAGGTTCCGGTATGCGGTGCTTGCTCGCCATGCAGACAGGCTAGCACCGAAATAGTTAGCAACGTACATGAAGTACACTACATTGTACGGATGGGGTGTAGCGTACATATGTTGGAATGTGTCGTACTCTGCGTTGTTCTATTGTTTTATCCTCGACGTTATGCTTCTACGGAATAGAGAATGTCTTGGATTCTGGTTACTTACAGACATGAGGCTCGGGTCAGGGCGAGAAGAAAACACGGAGCCCTGAGAAGGAGGTTCCAAAAATATGTTATTAGTGACTATAGCCGCATTTCCCATGAAGTAAACCGTAGATAAGTAAATCTACTGTACGGACTACCTACCTATAGATAGTAACTATGCGAACAATCGGAGATTAACAGCATTGTCTCCAATGTGGCTTCATGTTCCTTTCAGCCTCTTTGAAAGGCGTAAAGCACTACCTACGCTATATGACCGAGGGATGGCGGATTGTGACAGCGCCTACATAGTAACACTTGTCACTGTCAAACGCTAGCCCTTTTGAAAGACTTCACTGTGCCTTGGGTGTCTAAAAGTGTTTTTCGTACGCTATTCTAGGTAGACAGTCTTAGCCTCAGAATGATCAACCCATCTCGGCCGAGACGCCCATTTTACCAAGGCGTTGTTCGTAAAATATAACCGTTTTCGTAGTAGGCACCTTATTACTTACATATGTACGAGATATTCCCGTCGGTATTTCATAGTTGATCGTTATAATTGAATCTCGTATGTCGACGGCCTACTGGAGGTACGAAGTGGTTAGTGCTCATCATTTTGCGGAGAAGACAGGCATTTGCTACCGCATGCTACCCTTGTAAATTACGCTATGCCGTACCCACATAACTAATGCCAGCAATTTGATAAGAGGCGTTGTTATTCGCGCACCCCGAAATCCTTACCGGCGCATCCTTCGGCCGTTAGGCCTGGCGACAGTCTGACGGCCGGCAAACCGCAACTTGGACAGTTCAGGAGAGTTGCGACGTCGTCAGGCGCAATGACTACGGAATGATAGAAAGGGTTCGCGCGCAATCGGACCTACCGGTATTTATGACTGTTTCGTCTACTATAGTACAGTAGGCGGTAACTGGTTGGTAGTGTGACGGACGGCTCGGTCTGCGTGGAATTTGTTGCGTAATTGACTGGACTTGACGAATGTTGCAGGCTGCCGGTTGCGGCTGCGGGCCGGCGGAGTGCTGGCAGGCCGAAGCGGGCAGAGGGGTGCGCAGATAACGACCGACGCATGGAGGTACCTCGTCCGTACTTGTCGGTGCCTTAGCGCAGGTACCGCAAGAGGAAGCAACGTGCCCGTCACATCGCATCACAGTCTTGCGCTGTGCAACCCTGCGTGCGTGGTGCTGCGAACTCGCCCTGCCAGCACACTCGGGCTTCCATTGGCCATCCAGCTGAAATTCGAAGCCAGCGCATTTGTTTTCTCCACTGACTTTGCGTGTCTCCATTCATCGCTGGAAATTGCGAGTTGGAACACGGCACACGGCACACGGCACACCTAGTGCTTATACTAGGTACGGAATAGCTACATTTTACTTGCGCACGCAGACTTGCGGCTTTGCAACCGGTTGCTCGCTCTACTTACGTGCACGTGTTTCCGCCTGCAGACCTTGGCGAACAACTGCGGTCAGCGCTGACAGCGAAGTTGTCGCCCACGGAGTCCGTCCCGTCAGCCGCCACGGTTAGAATTGTCCATGTCACCTCTGATTGTGCTTTTCACCGTCCTAGATGGCCTGCGTAGGACTACGCAGTAAACACACGCCAGCATTCCAGCTTATACAACCGGGTAACCAGCAACTTGCATTTCTGTTCCGCAACCGCTGTTCGCTGCGGGTGGCGCAATAGTTATGTGGCACAATATGTGGCGCGGCCAGCAGCCGATCTCACGACACCGAAATGAGTCTCTGGGCTGAATCTATTTGTAGCAGTCTGGCCTCATTGGGACCGAAATGACGGGAGCCGGCCGGCATCAAAGCAGGCGGGATAGAGAACTAGGTAGCTACCGGTACCTAGATGACCGAGCAAGGCTCCAACTCCCTTATTTACTTTATATTGCCTCAAGCTAGGTAGTTACCTAGTTGAGATGTCATGTCTCCCTTCAACCGGGGGAACACGTTTCAAGCAATAGAAGCAAGCACAATATCCACCAAGACACTACCAGTTAACACGTGAGCTATTTAACACACTACGTGCACTACACGCACATATGTCTCAAGCCATGATGTTCCCTTCTATGCTCGAAACATCACCAAGATCCCTCATCCCAAAGAACTTGGACCAATCTATCCAAACGCCCGCTTCATATGTGTATGTATACGTCCATCGTCTCTCCCTCCGCATTAAAACACTCACGAAAGGGGGAAGAGCGGCGTTTCAGTTCAGGTAAGCGTCTAATTAAGCGCCTTGAATCCGCCATCAATCAGTAAGCACATCCACGCCGGATATGCCTACATTACATAGTATGCCTATGGCCGGAAGATCCTAAGCGGCGCCATCGAGCGTACAGGTAAAAGAAAACAACACCAAGAGCCCAAAGCAGGATATAACCCATTGCTTCGCCCAGCATCTGGATCGTCTGGATCGTGAATCTGCCCCCAGTTCCTTTAAGCCCATAAAGGCCAAATAGACAACCGTGATAGGCATCATCTCCTTCCCCCCGTAATTATGCTCTCAACCCACGGCTCACGCTCTGCCGCCAAATCCATCCGACAGGACTCTTCAAAGGCTTTCCAGCCAGAGCTGCCTTACAGCGTCTTCGTTGACATTGAGGACATAGATGAGATCATCATCGCACCGTGAGCGTTCTAAGTACGCATGATATATGGTTCATGCTGCGAAACACGGGTGCACATAGGCTCTGGTAGGAAGACTCAAAACGCTAGATGCCCGGCGACATTCACGGAGTTATGGAATACCGTCGTCCCACCTCCTCACACGCAAAACTGAAGCAGAAGCATACAAAATCACCACGAGCCAGCCGCAAGGTAAGGCCCGCCAGATACGTAATTCTTAAAGTCAGATAGCCCATCACAGAGCATCGTGTATGCGTTCATAGGTATGCCAAGTGCCCGAAAATGGGGGCACTCAAAATTGTCTTTTTTTCTATGCTGAGTTCTATCCGTTCCACGTGTTAAACCGACAAACGGCAACAGAGATTCCTTCGCTCAGTTAAAGGAGTCGAAGGCCAGATCCCTAGCTTCAATGCCACAGGACTGCCATGTTGAATAATGCTCCGCACAATACCGTGTGCACGATCCGGGACGCCATTGTTCCATGCAGACAGTGCAGATGATGCAGACGACGGTGGTGTTGTTGTTCCTCAACACCAAGAGGACTGCTTGGTAGTCTTTTTAAGAGCCCCATCTAGGAGCATTCGAGCACCCCAAGATTCAGATGGTGAACGCATGCAGGGCGCCCGCCTTCCCATTCACCTTATCTAGTTCCTAAGACACGGCCCGAAATGGCCATCCCTGTATCCTCTCTCTTCTCTATTCGGGGCTGTGAAGCCCAAAGAAAGCGTCGGCAACGCATGACGAGTGAAATCGCCGCAGGCCATATTTATTCCACGATGTTGAACCCGGGATATAATTTGCAATGCAGTCGCCCAGTAGTTGAGAAAACTAAAAGTAAAAGAAGCCGCACTCTACCCCGCCTCGGTTGAATTGCCCATAATTCAGAAGTCCCCAGTTGTGTCCTCAACGGGAGGGCATGTGCAGAACAAGTTGAGATCACCGTAAGCTAAGAATCGGTCAGTTTGCAGAATCACAAACGAAGAACCTGAAAGTCGGGAACTCACTGTCGTCAATTCGAGCAACACTTGGCCAGAATTTCTTTTCTCTTAGCCAAGGGAGCGGGTATGCCGCCTTCTCTCTTGAGTAACTTCGCTCCCATTTACCGTCGCCATCACCCATGATGATGTCCTTCATAGGGTGGGGTGAATTCTTAAGCACGTTCCCCTCCCGAGGTACCTTGCCTTCCTCGATTTCGCGAATCTCTTGACGAATGCTTATGAGAGCATCGATAAACCGATCGAGCTCCTCTTTGCTTTCACTCTCGGTTGGCTCGATCATCAACGTATTGGCGACCGGCCAGCTCATAGTGGGTGCGTGAAAGCCGTAATCCTGGAGGCGTTTGGCAATATCAATGGCCTCAATACCAGCAGATTTACCGAATGACCGAGTATCGAGAATAAATTCGTGGGCGCATCTGCCATTCTCATTGACATACAGAATTTGATAGTGAGGCTTGAGGCGGGAAAGCATATAATTGGCGTTGAGCAACGCCATCTTGGTAGCGTGCACGAGTCCCTCAGAGCCTGTCAGAGTCAGCAATTGTTCTACCACGATATTGGAAAATACGAGCAGCGCCAAATATACTTACCCATCAAATTGTTGTAGGCCCAGCTGATGGCGTTGATACTTGCACTACCATATCTGGCGCTGCTCACTGGCGTGGAAAACACGTGCTCTGGGGCATCTTTGGAGCGTCGCCCAGTAGGGCTTTTGGGCAAAAAGGGCTTGAGGTGTTCCTTGACGCAGATAGGTCCCACGCCTGGCCCACCTCCGCCGTGAGGGATACAGAAAGTTTTATGAAGGTTAAGATGGCACACGTCGGCGCCAATAGCTCCCGGTGAGCAAAGACCGATTTGAGCGTTCATGTTGGCGCCATCCATATAGACCTGTCCTCCATAGTCGTGCACAATCTCGCACACCTTCCTAATCTCGGGCTCAAACACACCATAGGTACTAGGGTAGGTAATCATGATAGCTGCAAGTCGATCTTGATGTTCCTTGCATTTTGCTTCTAGATCTGCCAAATCGAGGTTACCAGTTTCAGCATTGCATTTGATGGGTACGACGCGCAAGCCTGCCATAGAAGCTGATGCAGGATTCGTGCCATGAGCGGACACTGGAATGAGGCAAATATCGCGTTGTTCAACTCGATCGGGCTCACGACTCTGATGAAATTTCCTGATGGCGCGTAGCCCGGCGAACTCACCCTGTGCCCCGGAATTCGGTTGGATAGATACATCGTCCATTCCAGTAATCGACGCCAGTTCCCTCGTGAAATGGTTTATAAGTCTACGAATCCCCTTCACAAGGTGATTTTCAGCGTACGGGTGTATGCTGGAGAAATGAGGCATTGATATGAGGGACATTTCAGTTGTCCCATTAAGCTTCATAGTGCAGGAGCCCAGAGGGATCATGGAGTGAACCAGAGATAGGTCTTTCGACTGAAGGTGGTGAATATATCGTAGCATCTCTGTTTCTGAATGGTGCGTGTTGAAAACAGGATGTGTCAAGAAAGGGGTCGTTCGTCGGAACGCATCGGGAATGTCTGATGAAGTTTTCACATTGGACAGAAGCTCGCCCGCTACTCGCACAGCCTCCGCTGCTCGCACAGCGTCCTCTTCCCAGTTCAGCTCGCGACTACAAGCAAGGCACCAGACAATGGCGCAAATATTGCTATACGTGGTCGTTTCGTCGATAGAAATTCCAACTTTCGTAGTTTCGATGTGGCGCATAATGATATCCTTTTGTTCGGCGGCACGCATGAATTTATACCGACGATCATTCGTTTCAAGCTCGATAACTAACGTGTCAAACGCCACGAGCCCATCTTTCCCCTTACCCCCGACAACATCGAACCCGAATCTTTCAGCGGCAGCTTGGATGACTCTAGCTCCTCGAATAGTCCTCTCGGCTATAGCTTTGAGGCCTTCAGGTCCATGGTATATAGCATAGAGCGCGCTCATATTAGCCAACAGTGCCTGTGAGGTGCAGACGTTACTGGTCGCTTTTTCTCGGCGAATATGTTGCTCCCGGGTTTGTAACGCCAACCTATATGCATTGTGGCCCATTCGATCCTTAGACAGACCAACAAGTCTGCCAGGGATCTTTCGCTTGTGCTTCTCCGTCACGGAAAAAAAGGCAGCATGGGGTCCTCCAAAACCAAGGGGTATTCCAAACCGCTGAGCGCTACCAAAAGCAATATCCGCACCCCACTCCCCGGGAGGTTTCAACACGGTCAAGGCCAACAAATCGGTCGCTACACTAAGGAGGGCGCCTTGTTTATGTACGACCTCGGCCAGAGCTGCATGGTCATCCACGTTACCAAAGGTGTCGGGATACTGGACCATGACGCCGACTAGGTTGTCACCTAGCGCCTCTATCTTGGCAAGACTGTCCTTATCGTTCAGGTCTAGCGGAAGTATCGTGATGCCAAATCCCTCAGCGCGTCCCTGCATGACTGGAAGAGTCTGAGGGTGCAAGGTATTTGAGACAACGTATGTTCCACCAGGATTTTTGGCCCTTGAGCCCGGGAGAGCATTCATTGACAGTGTCATGGCTTCGGCAGCTGCAGTTCCTTCGTCGAGAAGACTGGCATTCGCGATAGGAAGCGCAGTAAGGTCCGAAACCATAGTCTGAAAATTGAGCAACGATTCTAGACGGCCCTGGCTGATCTCAGGCTGGTAGGGAGTGTAGCTTGTGTACCAGGCTGGATTTTCCAGCACATTCCGCCGGATAACAGGAGGAGTGATTGCCTCATAGTAACCCTGGCCGATGAAACTCTTTTTGAGTATGGTGTCTCGGGTAAATAAATGCAAATACCTGAGAAGACTCGACTCGGTCATGCCAGGATCCCTGACTAACCACTGTGGCTCGGATCGGATATCCGGGGGTACAACTTGAGAGACGAAAGCATCTAAGTCTTGAACGGGAGGCGATAGGGCCTTGAGCATCTGAGTTGTGTCGGCATGGTCCGGCCCAATGTGGCGGCGGGGGAATGTATCTAACGATGGGAAGAGGAGCTCCCTTGGCGGAGGCTTGGATACGGATGTCAGATCGGTAGAGAGGGCCCTGCGTCCCGTGACGGCATTGTTGATTTTATAAGTGCATCCGCGGCACGTCCAAGCGTTCACAGACCGAGGGCGAGAATAGAGAGACGAAACTCGTGATTGAGCGGACAACTGGCCCAGACGGCGTGGGACAGCTCGCGCAAGGGAGGCCATATCCACGGTAAACAAACAGGTCCCTTTCTAAGTTGGTCTGGGCCGAAACCAATTGGCCGCAGGGATGGCCAGTGTCGTCGTTCCGCCTTCTAAAGCGAGAAAGCGGTTGAGTCTTGACAAAGGTAGAGCCAAGATACCTACCGGTAGGTAGGTAGTAGGTAGGTAAGAGGTTGTCCATGTGCACTAGTGTACCTAGTGTAGTCAACAGAAAAAATCCCAAGACCTTGGTCTCAAGCCGTCATCGGCACCGCTCAAGATAAGGGATAGGTACCTTCAGGGGTGTGTACCTACCTACGCTAGGTACAGGGTACGTAACCGATACGGGAGGCCAGGGACTAAGAGCTTGGCCACCGGGTAAATTCGGAACCGGCACTGCAATTCAATGGACCTACGGCATATGTCCATGTAGCGTACTGGTAGCAGGTACCTAGACAGGTGCGAAAACTGATGCCTTGCCGGGAGGTGTCAATTAGGTAGGTGCTTAGGCACGGTAGGCACCTACCTAACCTACCCGCTACCTACCTAATTGTAGTGTTCGGCTGATTGCAGGCTGTAGGTACGAAGTGGTTGTTAAGTGTCTACCAGCTGTGACTACTAATTGGGGTTAGGTTCGATTCCTTTCAGCGCTACGTGGTGTTCGCCTTTTAGCTCAGCTGTGGTAGGTACGTGGGTAGGTACGTAGGTTAGTAGATGTTTGCTGGCTTCGGTGCCATTTGACGTAATGATAACGATAACTGCCGGTATCATGATAACGATATCGGCATTGATAACGATATACCGGTAGGTACCTTGTATTCCGTGTTCGGGGTCTCTGAATTGGGTATGGCTCGTGCGTACATATGTACCTTCCAGCCAAGTTCTGCATTACCGGTAATATGTAACTAGGTGCGTACAAGAGGTAGCAAGAAGCAAGATGGAGGTACGTAAAATGGCAGATGAAGAGAAGACGTCGAAGGCTTGAATGCTTAACTTGGTTTACCACATAGGGATGCGGCGTATAGATCTACCTACCGGCAGCAGTGCATGTATGGTTGCTTATAAAGCACCTTCTTTGGACCCACTATTTGGTATCGATGATCCATTGAGGCTCAAGATCAGCCAAAGGCGCCGAATCACGGGAATCCCCATTTCACACTCCCGGCAGATTGGGTAGCCCTTTACCCGCTTCTTGCCCAGAACAGGACAAGCCCGTACAAGGTGGTTTTAATTCCCTTTATTAATTTCAGTGCGTACGAAGACATATGTCCGTACATTTTAAATACACTACAAATTGACCGAAAACGCGAGACAGAACCCTAGATACCGATGCTTAAGGTCAGGTTGTTTCTAGATACCTGTTATAGAAATTCCTATATATGGAGGTTGGTCGCAACAAAAGAACTGAGACGCGAGTGTAAGCGCAGTCTGTCCGTATGAGCGCCTTTGTTCTACCTAGGTACCTATGTATTAGATAATACTCGTACGTTCGTAGGTAACTAGTCACTATCTTATCGTCTTTTGATATGTCCACCCCTTAGTCGGCCATTCAAGCTGCTCACACGTTCCATTTGACCTGTGCGTGAGGCACGACAGTACAGTGGCCGATCAACATGTGGGCACGCTACTCCATTCCTAGGTAGCATAGAAAAGAAAATCAACGTGGATACTGACGCCGTCCACAAATACATACTCGTGGACACTGCAATACATACCTACCTACATTCACAGCTATTTTCGCACATCGCAAGCTCCCTTGCAGGTTCCGATCATTGATAGATCCCAACACCAAAGAACGCCAGAGTCTTGTTTCGTTCAACCACCCAGACAACCAAAGGTCTCCCCTCAGCTCCTCGTCATCCCAATATGTTCGGTGGATGTGAGTCTCCCCAACTATTTCGCTGACAGCACATCGCCTCACTCCACTCCAATCCGCCAACAAGCACGGCGCTCACTAATTGCGCCCTCACAAGTTGCGCCCCCACAACTCTCCGCCGAGGAGATCCGCATCCTCGAAAACGAAGCAAGTTGGTCCGTCAAGTCGTTCTTCGCGACCGCCGCCGTCCTATACATCAGTACGCCCTACCTTGCCCCCAAGCTACACCGTCCCGTCGAGCACGGAGCTAGCGCTCGGAACATCCGACTAATAGATACATTTTCCCAGCCCCGTTCGTCGTCGAGGCGGTCTCAAACGTCTTTTGAGAAAGAAAAGTTGCTACGCTAGGCAGACGCATGCAACTATTATGCATAACGGGCCGGAAGCATCCGATCAGGGCCGGGAATAGGGTCATCGCGAAGTTACCAAGATGCCTTAAAAATTACAGCGAAGTACACAGCATAAGCTGGACTCCAGATGTAACATCACCGAAGTGTACATAATATACGTGCGAGCTGGGTATGGTATGGCATGGCATCACCGGATGGGGGCAAACAAGTATAGACGACTACCTAAGAGGCGTCCGTGCGTCACTACAAACTCAGGGCGTTTAATACACAATGTGACTTGGTATGATGGATGCGTATCTGCCTGCAGGTAGTGAAGTTTACTAGGCCTGGTGGCCTGTTTGCTGGCACCTTGACCGCCATGGCCTATGTATCTTCGCGCGGCTGGGACTATATGATAGTATAAGCACACTTGTCTCCAGAATTCGGTGCTCCCTTTCCCCTTCCCACTACCCGGCATCGTGTGCGTCTAGCTTGCGCTATGATGTGACGTGAGTAACTTTTGTCGCGCCTACTACCTATGACTTTGAAGGCGGCCTGGTCTCAGCTTGCCACTCATCAAAGTCCTTTTTAATAGATTCCACTTGGGCTTTCAAAGTCTCAAGCTGCTTATCGTAATCCTCCAAGATCTATGGTATGGTTAGTCTTGTGCAGATGCGACAATGGTGAGCTTTCTTTAGGAACGGTACCTTCTTTGCTTTCATCTCAACCTCCTCTCCCAGACCTTCTGGCGCTTCGGTACCCCGCCGCTCGATCTCAAGCCGCAAAGCATCGGCATAGCTTCTGAGATGTAACAGCCGACTCCAAAGCTCGTCGGTTCGTGCGCTTAGAGCGGGATCCGCCAAGGTTTGATCTAGTGTTTCTAACTTCGTCTTCAACTCATCCTCGTCCTTGTCCAGGGAATATCCCCTGTTGCGCAAGACCTGAACCTTAGTTGCTAGGGTAAGACATCGCTGTCGTAGTATTGCATGTTTCCTGCGCGCATTCAATGCCCGCACGCTTGTCTGTAAGTCTTGTTGAGATAGAATTGCATCTAACGAGTCATTGAGTTGATGCAAGACTAGGCGGTACTTAGCTAGCACCTGGCTCTGCATCTTCAATCTCTCGCTCACAGCAGCAAATCCAGTGGCTAGCGCGGGCATGAAGCCAGGAGCTGGCTTGTCATGCACGGCTTGCTCCCACTCTCGGGGATCTTCGCCCGGGCCTGGTTGAAAGAAGGGAACACGTGCTGCGCCGACATTATTATAGAAGTAATACTTGAAAGCGGTGGTCGGGTGGTTGGGTATCCATTTATTTACAATGGCATCCATCTGCTCGGCGACTGGCTTATGGCCTATATAAGGAAGCGATTAGCATGTATTCATACAAGTCGAAGTCGGAAATTGAAAAGACCTGTACATACTTATTGACTCACGACCGGGCTCCCATATAGAGCTTCTGTTCGGAGGTACGCCTTGGCTAGTACCGAGGAAAACTGAGCCAGCAGGCTGTTGTTGCTGTTGCTGCTGCTGCTGTGGCTGCGGCTGTTGCTGCGCTGTAGATTGTCCTAATAAACTCGAACCAAAGGAACTTGTTTGCGGTTGTGCCTGAGCCTGAGGCTGGTTCGCAGCTTGGCCAAAGAGGCTGCTGGTTGTAGCAGGTTGACCTAACGCACCGGTGTTGGTCCCGAAGGCGGGCGCCGGCCGGCCGAATAGAGACATCGCGCAACGATGTATAGGTATAAGAAGCGAGTGGGAGCGAAGACCAACGAATATGCCAGGCCGTAGAGCCGGTCGCGTTGAAACGGTTCAGATAATGGGAATTTCGGCGCGCTCAAGTCGTCAAAGCTCTGCGAAGAAAAGCGAAGGATGGTCAGGATGGTCAGGGTTCAAAACAACATGCCCGTGGGCGTGCCGTCGGAGTTGGGGCGATGGGGCGCCCGAATAACGTTTCAGAAAATGGCGGCAGAGACGGTGAGAGGTAGGAATGCGGCAACCTAATCGCAGAAACACCAGGCAGCGGGCGTCGCAATTCTCTGATGTGGTGTTAGGCAGGTATTCCGTACAGAATTGAGAAAACAAAGTTGCGAAGCTCTGGGCAGCTACCGGCCCCGTAGACGTGATTATCTTTAGGTACGTTGTTAGCGCAATTTGTGCAGGGTACTTGATGTCCACGCTCATCCAGTATACAATGTTCTGCCTACAGAAGGTACCATACACATCGAAAGCTAGCGGGTTACCAGCACGAATGGGCCGCCGCCCAGATCGGTCAGCCAACCGGGCACGGTCCGTAACTAATTGCTAGAAATGCTCCGGGCACTCACTAAATTCCACTATTGGCCGAAGGCGGTTAGTGGCCCATTAGTATTTGTAGCACGGCGCATGTGGCTAAAACTGTGTGTGGCTGAAGCCAATCAGCAGCTTCAATTTGCTAATCTCGACTTGCCGAGAGCCCCATTCCCGAGCTTCCTGTTGGACTGCATCACCACCCTTTCCACCTCGACGTCGACGCAACCATGGCGGCCAGGAAGCCTGTGTAAGTCCCCTACCGCGCTATTCGCAACACTGTATGCTCGGCTCAATTGGGTCGCATCAATTCCCTATGCTCTCACTCGGCTCTCGTGCAATAGTGAATAATCGCTAACGGTCTTGTAGCTTCAACCAGCATGTGCTCTATGACACCACTCCTCTCCCGGACTCAATCCCTGCGGTCAAGGAGGTTGGCGCTACATCTGCGCCCCTTCTCTCCGCTTCGTTCTTCATCGGCGCCCGATGCCGTCCCTACAACGATGATTACATGCAGTGCAAGACCGAGAACCCAGGCAAGGGCGAGTTTGAATGCTTGAAGGAAGGCCGCCGCGTCACCAGATGCGCCGCCAGTGTGTACGTCAACGAGCCTGTGTCATGACATCTTCTCCGGTCCAAGTACTCAGGCGCCTGAAAAATTCTCCGCGGTCTTTGCTCCTTATAATTAATTAATCGATTCATGCACAGAGGATAGTGGCACAGATACTGACAGTATTGGATCCATTCAGAGTTGAGGATATCAACAAGCACTGCTTAGAAGAGTTTCAAATGCACTGGAAATGTCTCGATAACAACAACCACCAGCTATGGCAGTGCCGGAAGCCCGAGTGGAAGCTTAACAAATGCGTTTTCGACAACCTGGTGAGCCTGCGAGCATCTCCTCCTTCCCGGTTGGCGCTAATCCACATCCTAGAAACTCGAGAAGACGATCCCAGACGCCCCCAAGGACCAAATCCCCGTCCACCTTCGGACAAAACAGATATTTGCTCATTATCCCATCCTAAGAGACCGTGGCCAGCCGCCGCTGGGGAAGTCTATCGAACCGCCTTCGGCTCAGGCCCAGAATCAGGCTCCTGCTTCGTGAAGGCCTTGGAAGCAACATTTTCTACAGAGTTTTAGACATCTGCCGCCAAAGTGTGGTGGTTATATGTACATACGACAAGGATACCAAAAACCCCATTTATCCCATGTCCTTGTGCTTACGGTCACATAAAACTCATGTTGCTTGTTCCAACATCATAATACACCATTTTATGTCAACGTAATGTCTTATTCGTGATTATAGTTGATAATTTTGAAGAAAGTTCATGGATCTTCATAAGTTTTCCTTCTCGCACACACGCAATTCACCACAACCCGGATATTCATTCCGTGCACTCGTGGTTGAAGCCAGCAGTCACATCACAGGAAATGCCCTGGTGGTAAACAACCCCTTCAACTCGAAAAGCAGTGAGGACGTGTATCCGGTTGCGATTCAAAGTCTTTAAGAACATTCGCCATTACGCGGGCCAACTCAGCAGCATGCAGAATTGAATTTCGCTTTGCGATTATAAAGATGCCGTCGTTGCAAACACAACTCCGTATTAATCGTAGACAACTTCCGGATAACCCCTACCTGATGGCTATCTCTTTGACTGCCTCAAGACACCAGTTCGGTCACCAGCTTTACATTATCAAGAGAAATACTCCCCTAAGCTTTGAGCACCGCCCAGCTTCTTAACTATGCGAGGGTACCGCTTGTCGACAATTTTTTGATTGATTCAGAGCTCTGTCAGTTACTGAGTTGGTGTCGCCGGGCAGCCAACAAGATAAGAGCAAGCCAGCCTCTGCGGGGGTGTTTGCAGGTCCGCGTTTACGCGGCTCTCTTGGACTAAGAATAATATCGAGAATCTTCCACCGGGCATTCTAGAACAAATCTCGACAGAAAACACCACGTGACACAATTCCACGAGACAACGCGAGTCTCGCGACAAAGCTCTATTAGTGCAGACATCAGGGGAATTCAACTGCCGGCGGATTCAGCTCGAGATGCAGTCAGAGTGGGATTCCAGTTCATGGGCCTTGAGACTATCTCAAACAGGAACGCCAATACCATCAGTAGCATCATATATTGCCTCGCGAGGTCACGATGTTGGGGGTCATGCTTTGTTTGTGCACCGGATCTTCCGTGTTACGTTTGCCGTGTCACCCCTCTGCGGGATTGCAATCAATCTGCAAGGTATTATATATCAGTGAGAGGGGAGGTGGCACTGCGTTCGGATACCAGTAGCCGGCCGTACACACAGATGGCAGGTTGTGGTTGGCCGGCTCGTCTGAACTTCTAACTGACGAAAAGTTGATTCTGAGGTAGAATCAGGTTGCGTAGGTAGGTAGTTAGCGTCGCCTTGATTTGCCCTGATGTTGGCTCGGATACAAGACATGGCTCGCGATTGCCGAGTCTATCGACATCTCATGCTACGAAAGCATTGTGCTTGTGAGACTGATGGGGTAATTGGCTGGTGAATTACCTGTACCTATCTTCGACGAAGCGAGCGAGCGAGCGAGCAGAGTTGTATAGAAGCACGGCACGTGAGACCCGGTGCAGTAGAGCAGCAGATAAACATTGAAGATATAAATCGAGTCGGTTGTGAATCCCGGGTCGTCCGTCCAGAAAAGAATCCATTGTTCGTTAAGCCCAGGCCCATATGACCGGGTTCGTTATCCTACCGGCCATTGGGACAATGAGCCATGGTCCTGCCATGGCTCCCGACTTCCCAGCGGCAAGTTGCACGACCGTGCTAAGCTTGTGCCCAGATTATTTCTAGTTATAAGCATATATTGCCCCGAAAGAATCAATTGTTATACGTCAAGAACCACATCGCGTGCACGTTGGGACCGCCCTCAGTTATCTTGATTTTGGCGCGGTTGATCGGCATTGACCGGGAGAAAAAAGCACATGGACAGTGGTGGTCGTGCCACCTGAGCAGAAACCCGGAGTATACCTGTCTTTCATTGCGAGAGGAACACTGTCTAGAACAGACAGGAGGTGGAGTCTCGGGTGCCGATCGTTCTGGAGAAATCTAACGCAAACTGCTTGAGTATCACTCAGTAGCACAGAATCGAGCCACCTAGGTCATATACCAGACTCTCGTTGACGGAAACCGCAACTTGGTTGAATCTTGGTTACGCCACGCAGCACCCAGCGCATCCGAAACCAATCGCAATACTTCACAGATGTCGGTGCAGACAGCGGCAGTCGGATTGATACATCATGGGCCAGTCCTTTTCCGCCTTCGTCATGAGATGGCGGTCCGGTCAAAGCAGAGAGGCGCTGTTCCAACGAATAGCAGTGTCCGACTATCCGATTTTGCGGGGTTGATCGAAAGTTGTTGCTCTCCAACTCCAAGGATTTCGTTCAACGTGGATACTAGGTGGAAAACATCAACCAGTTCAGAATAGGTACGGAAAGCCAGGGCAGGACTTGGTTTCACTGCTAACGGTTCGGTTACTTCTGCGCAAGACATCCCGTTCACTCTGGATATCTCCTCGCCATCCTCAGCCGAATGTCGTGTCAGAGTGTCTCACTTCGATTTATGCCGGATTTTCCTAGATCCGTTGTCCCAGTAACCCCAGTCGGCGGCAACTGCTTGCCATGAATAGTGTTTTTGTTTCATCCCTTGGAAGCCCAATATCGATGCGGTATGCGGTGTCGCAGTGGCACGGCTCGGTTATGTCGCTACACGTCGTCGCAAGCGGCCAGAAATAAGTGCCACTAAACTCTGAAACAAGCCCTGGACGCCCTCACGTTTGTTTCTGGCATCATCCGTCATAAGCGAAGCGGCGAGAATCAATGCTAGGTAGCAGTCCCAAGTCCAAACAGTGGGAATCCGAAGTCCTAGGGTAGAGCACCCATCCAGCGGCCGGTTCCGTGATTTGAATGAAGGCCTGGGTCAATACGGCTATATAGCGTACGGATTACCTATGCACTAATTAATTAAAAAAGAACAACACGAAGGGAGTCCACTTCCTGGAGCTGGGGTGTCGTCGGACGGTCAGCCGGACATACCAGGGGGATTTATGACACTACAAGGTTGATATAGGTAACTATTCAGGTTGTTCTAGGTAGATGCTAGATGCTCACTCCCTCAGAAATTGGAAATGCTTCTCTATTGCCATCTGTACCCGAGATCCGAGAAGGCGCCATTTGTGATTCTGGTTCTGCTATGCCTCGAGGTTTCGTGATTATTAACGGGAACCAGTCCGGGCTCAATATGGACCCGATCTGGACCCAAGTCGTCAGAGGTATCTTTCCCAACAATGATGAATCACAAAAGTGGTGTATGTAGTTGATGTACGATCTGTGATTATAGGTAGGCACGCAATCTAGGACTTCATCCGTACGCTGGTCATTGTTGATCATGGTGAAAAAGCACAGAATGCCTCTGCGCGGCGATGAATGACGATGACATTATCCAGTATGTAAGTCATTGTCTTACATGTATTCCCTACCTAACGTCTTGTCAAGCCACCATTGACTCAGATATTACCTCACGCGGCGCAACCCATCCGGTCATGATAGAGTCACCTCTTTATTAGGGTGCTATTTCCAAAACAGGTGGCTGATACCTAATTTGTAGGATGGATGTAATTGTAAGTGCTTCGTACAGGCTGGGGCCGCTGGGCTGAAGGGAGTCAACTTGAATCAAGATATCTTACTTACCCGGTGTTGGTTGTAGTGTAGTGTAAAATAGCTGCTTATACCACACAATACCTAACAAGTACACTAACAGCAGCATGCAGTCGGATTGTGGTTGATACAGACGATGACAGTGTCGGCCAGAATTCAAAGAATTGACGTGTCGGTTTCCTTCCCGTTTGGAGGCAGGCCGCCACATGACAGTAACCGCGGCCGGGATGACGGTCGTTTCAAGAATACCCTTGCTGCTGTCGCTGCTGCTCGCCCTCCCGTTTCATATTCGTTCCTTTGCTTTTCTACCAGAAAGCGCTGAACCCATACTCTTTTGTCCAGGCCCTACATTCTTTGTCTCTGCATCATGAGCACAGCGAATTGAACATTGAAGATTTAACAAGAGAGTGACGTCGATGCATGGGCATTCCTTGGTACACTACCGACGTGGTGACTTGCATGCCCAAAGCCGTGCACTGGTAGCTATTACGATGTTCTATAGTGCAGTCCACAGTTAAGCGTCTCCACCACAAAAGGGGTTGACGTGGTTCAGCTGTGGACTCTGGTTGCGCTTAGGCATGTACTTCCAGTACACAATGTACTAGCCACCAAGTTTAGATAGCCATCGCATAGTGGTTTGGCACGCGCGACTAACTGCGGTACATACAAAATGCCATCTGTACCTAAGCGGTACATGGCGGGCAAAATCACGAAATCTTGGAAACAAATCTGCAAGGTACCGCTACGCTAGCAGGGGTACGAAACGCGCTAATCCAGCTAAAATTCGCCAGGCGCTAAATTTACGGTCTAAAGGAACGACATGAAAAGGGGCCTTTCAACTTGGTGCGCTGCCTAGAGGCCGTACATAGTACTGATACAGACCGTACACCACCTTTAAAGTAGGGGTCATAAAGAGCATTGATGATGCAGTAGTGTTGTAGGTACGAATGGGAATAACCTGAAGGTCTCCGGGTGCTCTAGGGCGCACGTTATGGCGCCGTGAGCATTACCTACATGGTAGGTAGGTACTACCGGTAGTGTAGGACTGTCCGATTGCTGCCAGAGGGGCTCTCGGGAACAATGACCTCGGCGCATATGACGTTGCCGACAGGGCAATGAGCAAACCTTTATCTCGGCCGATGATCAGTGAATCTTAGGGTGGCCGAGGCTCATTTATACCTTAGGTACCTACCTAATTGTACGGTCCTATGTACAGGTAGGTACGAAGCACAGCCGCCCTTATACCTTGGAATGCATGATTCTGGGGCCTTAGGACCTCCAAGGCTATCTCTAGGTAGCAGGCCCGGGGCTCTAGGTACGCTATCGTATCGGACGTAAGGAATCGTAGTCCCGTAGGCTGCGGAGGAATCGACTGTTCTTTTAACCATGCATCTGGAAATTAGCAGAACCCATAACGGGCTTGATCGCAATCAACGGAAAGGTACCCTCGTGTACCCTCATGGGCAGACACGCCTGCCCAAGCTGGACCGGTACATGCAGGTACCTGGTTGCCGCATTCGCACTTTGTCACCGACCCAACGCTTGCCATCGCTGCGTGATGGGCAGGAGCCACTCGGATGAATCTCTGATCGTCAATCACTCACAACAGCGCCAGGGATCCGGGTTACTAACGTAGTCTGCATCGTACCCCCACATTACTTCCTTATTAACTCCCGATTCACTTCTTCCTCTCCCCTGTCTTTCTCCAGCTCTGGTTTCCGCTCTTGATATATTCTCGGCGCGCCTGTTACGAGCCCAACCCGTTCTTCTCATCCAACCGTTTACGCTCTCTCGTGTCTTGCCTCCAAGCACACTTACGCTCCTTTAAAAACTTCGGTCTCTCGCTCAGCCCATTAACCCAGCCACCAGGCGACTCGACTCACAATCGAGTCGATCTCTTCACTCGTTTTACATACGTCGCTGCCATTCCCTTCACCGGACGCTAGTCGTTCTAGGTTCCCGCACGTCCAACGGTTGAAGAAGCACTGCTCTTTCAGTACACTCGCTCGACCATAGTCGCCTCTACAGGCCACCGGATTTCAGCAAAACATTGCGTTTGTAGGACCGACTACTACTATCCAGGGAATCAAAATCTAAACAAAAGGTCAGTGACACCTGGTCCGCATATTGATTTTCTACTCGCCGGTGCACTTCATGCTTTGTCCTTTTCAAGGCAGACCAAGCCTGCTTGCTTCCCAAGTTCCTCTCGACAAAGGCGAAACAACGAAACAAAGATTATGAAGTCTCCGGCTTGGATCTGGACCGTCGTCTTTGCCCAGCGCCCCATACGATAAGTATCGAAACTGCCATCCACTGCCAATGAATGTCGCTGTATCTTATGCATCCCTTCTTCGTTTTCTCATCCCGCACTGCGAAGCAGCATAGTTGTATTACATTCATTCACCACTCCTTTTTCTACCTGTTGCATTCAAGCATCGACAAATCACGCTCTTTTTCTCTTTTTTTTTTTTTTTTTTTAATTCAAGCATTAACAAATCTACGGGCCTCTGCACCTGACTTCGTATATAGTTCGTCTTTTAACGTTTGGACAAGCAGAAACATGAAGTCGTCAATTCTCCTTGCCGCTACTGGTGCAGCGCTGGCGCTGGCCAACCCCCAGGACAAGCGGGCCATTGTGACTGATGTAGTCGTGGACTACTACACTGTCACTGTCACCGGAGATGCCCCCAAACCTACGCCTACCCAAGCAAAGACGACGGAAGCGGCGCCTACCGAGCATGAGCCTAGCAACGTAAAGGCAAAGCCTTTCACCAACCAGCAACAGCCGCCAGTTGAACAACCTGCGCCCACTTCGTCTCCCGCTGCAGTTGTTGTCACTGTCACCGCTCAGGCAGCACCCCAAACCACGGCGGCGGCTTCCAAGCCTTCTAGCGTTGTCAATGCGCCCGCCGGTCCAACTCCAGGCTCATTCCAGTACGAGGCACTCTATCACCACAACATCCACCGATCTAACCACTCCTCTCCCGAGATGGTCTGGAATGAAACGATCGCTGGATATGCTGCGATTTCAGCTGCCAATTGCACGTTTCGGCATGATATGTACGGAAGAGTGACTCCTATAATTCTTTTGATGTTTTCTCACATTTGTCTAGGTCAGAGGGTGATGGGCACTACGGTCAAAACATCGCCTTGTGGGGTGTAAGCTCCGGTGCTGCGGACCTCGGTGAGACTGGTGCCATTAAGATGGCTGCGACCGACATGTGGTATAACGGCGAGTTCAATGCTTTCTTGCCTTCGTACTATGGAGAGGCCACACCGGATATGGGAACTTTTGAGAGCTGGGGTCATCTGAGCCAGCTGGTTTGGGCAGGCTCCACGAGCGTGGGCTGTGCTGTGAAATTCTGTGCCGCCGGCTCCGCCTTTTCTACCCTGGATTCCTGGTTCAGCGTTTGCAACTACTATCCCCCTGGTACGTTCCCCGTTTTCTCGGAAATTAGCGATTACTGACCAGATATTGAAGGCAATATCGGCGGTGCTTATGCTACGAACATCAACCGCCCCAAGGGTGATGCAACTGTTACTGTCTAGATAGCGTGCGAGATCCCCTTCTACGAAGTAGCGTTTCGCTAGACAGACGTTGAGCCATCTACCAAGTGTGGCATGTGTATACGAGAACAATACTTGAGGGTTATCCTAGACAATGATGGAGACGTTGGCGTCGTATTATGCGGATGATAAATATGGGGGCCAAAACACTGCAACCGCTGACAATCACGATTCTACGCTTGCGATGAGCCCGGCCTGTAGCATGGATGGTATCATACCGATCAGCCATGTCAGCATTCATTTCACTTCGTTGCCAGACTTAGCAATACCATCTGCGTCGCTTCTCGGACTTCGGTTCCAGTTTCTTGAAGTCAGCCTCCGTTTGGGATGTCGATGCATCTACTAGGCCTGGCCCCTGCTTTGATGTTAGAGACAACCGATCCTGGAGTCGGAAAGTCCTGTATCTAAAATGGTTCTTTTCTGAGCAAGTCTCTGTCCCAACTTGCATTTAACAGTGCATGCCCTAGCATCTGTGTATCACGCCGGAGTCACTAGTTTAATTGATTTTTCTATATGATGATCGAACGACATTGTACCCGTGAGTATCATTGCATAGGCGTAGATTGAGAGGTATATGACGTGACCTTGTTCGTTTCGTTGTTCGTTTCGCGCAGCCATACAAGTTGGGGTCTTTTCTACGTCCGTACATGATATAGGTCACGAACTTACATGATGAAGACTAAGGGGGTATACAGGTGGGCGATGGATGCGCTTTTACGCTACCTGGCATTCTTGTTAAATATCGGAGTTCGGTGAGCCATGGAAGCATAGGGATGGGACCGGATCATGTCTGGTCCCTCCCTCCAGGATTGGGTGATACTCGTCCGCTCCCTTTTCCATCTTGTGGGGTGTTGTCAGCTGCGAGTCGTGACTGCTTAGGCGTGTCACGAAGCGTATTAGGAAGGGGACGGATAGATCTTTTACGCTGGGATTCTTGTTTGATACTGGAGTTTGGTGAATCGTGAAGTGTGGGAAGGGCATGAAAACGTATCTGCTTCCTGCCTTTGACGGCTTTATTTGTGGTGATGGGCATATGCTGGTGTCTCTTTCGTGAGAGATGTGATTGTGCTACTACTTGGCGTGTCACGAAGAGTATTGGAAGGGATACTGATAGTGGTTCTAGGGATTCATTCATGTGTCCCGCTCTGTTGGGCGGTGGCATGCTGGTCATTGATGGGATGGTTCGGGATTCTGGGGTTTGGCGTGTTGCTGCGGTTTGCGATGGGGGTGACTGGCTTAAACCTGGAAGTTTTCACCGAAGTTAGACATGCGATGGGCGACAAGAAGACAGACGGAGGTGATTTTAGTCCTCTGCTGGTTATCGTCACGATGGTCGATTGCCTGCAGATAGCTGCGGTGTATAAGGTAACACGAGCGAAGATTCCCGGCCGAAAACCTGGGCAGCTTTCATTATTCGTAGGAAATGTGGAAGGGCGACAGAGACAGCCGGGTGTTCTTCTTTGGCTCTCTGCTGTTGATTTGTTGCTATTGGTCAATCGGTAGGCGATGTCGTAGTGCTCGTCATGTGATGCCGAGCCCGCACGGAATGTGCCAATTCGAGGTCTCGGCTGGTAGACAATTAAAACTAAAATAAGTACGTCCATACCAGTGACGGATGTGTGTTATTTTAGGTCATGCACTGTTCTATATATTAGCCAGCCACGCTTGGGCAAACTACCTATTAATATTTTGATCGACTCTGGGGTTGCTTTTGCTCGTCTGCTACTTAGATACACAACGTGCTGGGTTGTTATTGATGTTGAAACTTGAGAGGAAGCTTGTCAAATGTGACACGGATTTTCACCGTTGGGCGAAGGCACAAGCTGATAGCACTAGATACAGTTTATTATATCGACATGTTCAGTCCTGAGCCCAACCCGTTAAGGCGAACGATCGCATGTGGATGCTGCGGAAGCCAAGGAGGTGTGACTGATGATGTGTGACCGATGACAAGCAGATTGTCCAGGCTCTTGAACACACGAAATCCAGCTGCCCGCCCTCTCTTGCTCTCCGGCCACCATATGTGTGATATTGATCACATGCGGCCGGCCGGAATGTCGCCAGTCCCATCTCGAGAAATCAATGGCTCTAGGACGATGTTCAATGATATCATGTTACAACTTACCTGTACCCTCGATAGATCAGTATAACCGTAGATATCTTGGCTGATGTAAAATCTGGTCAAGATCCTGGAACGATTCGGGTCAGGACTCGAATCGATCGTGCCGTACGCTGCACCTGTTCTGCCCCTTGAAGCCCAATGGGACTGCGTCCCGATCGTGTAACGGTTTGTCCTCTTGGAACGACGTTTAATGGGATGAAAGTTTAGACCGGGTGGATTAGAATATTCTCTATTTAAAAAAGAACTGCACGAAAAACCCCTCTTCCCATTTATAGTTACGGGACGCGCAAGTTCGCAGCGGCCGTTCTGGCATGGCAGTTTGTCGTAACCTCTTGCCTTATATTAGCGGGATCCCGGGCTGGCCCCACTGGGGGCCAGAATCGCATAGTGGTACCTATATTCGCCTGCTTGCGGAGGCGGAGAGTTGAAGACGATGATAACTTGAGCATTGGCATGTATGTTTGAGTCGTCGGGTCGCTGTTTATGACACCCCCAGGTATAGGCACCGGTATCTTTAGGTAGTGACCTTGGCTGGCGACAGAACAGATGGGAAAAGAAACCGACGGTGACATCACCGATATTGTCGCTGGTCGGAACCCGGCATCGCACGAAAGACAAGGTTTGCGGCATGGATGGGCTTGGCCGGCTTGGCGACGGCGCTGACACTGTCAATGGCAGGGGGGTTGGGTTGGTCGGCTGGGTCTGCCCACCAGCTATAACCTCCCGCCGCCCAGGCGGATGTGCTTGCTGTTCACGTCGCAAGGCCCATGATGCAGGGCCAAGAGAGCTTTATAGTGGATGGAAGTTACGGTATGTGCTCAGTAGACGCCGAGAGTCCACTTACATCTCGGAAACACCACCGCCAACAACTGTGGTCTGTGGCTCCCGTTGAATCACATTAACCCGCTATAATTTTAGGCGCATCGGGGATGCGGTTATAGCCTATAGGCACCCGATCTAGTCAGACTAGCATTACTAGTGTTCGTACCGGCATCTCATCTAGCGTACTGTTAATAGGCGCTTAACATCAAACTTAGTGGATGCTCATTATGTAATAGAATTGTACTTACTTCAAAAGGCTTAGCGTATCTACGGTGTATACAGTGCCGTGTACTACTTTTGCACACTAAACTAGACCAATCTAAGCCTAGACATCTTAGCACCGATTCCCAGTAGCCATTGGTAGCAGTGCATGTGACTGCCCAGGCACACGAACATCACCTGCACGAGTATCGTCACTGACCCGGCCACCCCGTTTTCCCATGCTAGAATTCTTCGGAAGTCCGTTCACACTTGTACACAACACTTGGCGTTGTATTGCCATTAGGAATAAGCCTATTTTTTCTCTCAATTGCAAGAATTTAGTTTTCAGTTCTCATATTTGTAGACAATTTATACTTGTGAACTAGACTCTAGAAGAAAGCTCTTTGTACCGGTACTGCTATGGTTGTGAAGGTATCAGGCACCTATGGGAAAATGAGGTGGACGGCGTTAGTCCGTGGCCGGGACGGCGTGAATGACGTTAGTCGCTCGGGGTGCGCTAGCGTACAGTGTACACTAGTAATGCACCAAGTGTGTGCATCGGTTACGTGTACTTCGTATACCGGTAATATAGGTACTGTGGATAAGATGCATAGACAAGCACTTATACCGTGTACACAATGTAATACAGCACATTAGTCGTCTAACCCAGCAACTTCGTGGTGGTATGAATGTAATTCCAGCATTACTGTCCAGCATCTGTGAGCTACACGTACGATTTGCTTGATACCTTCGCAAATTCGTACAACGCGGCGGGAAATATCTCTTAGGCCGGCTTCCAACTTGCAGAGCGCCGTCTATATTCCTGCAGCAGATACAGCCGCTCCTCGCTCGCCGCGCGCTCTTTCTTGTTTGCGCGCAGCAAGAAGGTTTCCGGGCCATCCATATGACCGATACCTACTTATTACAACTGTAGGTCCACTTCCACCGACACCCTGGAACCCTCCAGCGATATTCCTCGCCTTGTCGGCTTGGCGGGTGCTTGGCTTCCCCCTTCTGCTTCTAGTGCACACTAACCTGTTCACTCGGCCACTAGAGCGAAAGGGGGGGAATGGGGACCGCCGTCTCTCGTCTTCACGGAATTATCTTCCTTGAACATCCGCCTCCCCGACATTCATCAATACTTTAGCACACTCTTTTCCCTCTCTGTCCTCACGACAGTCAAACCTTTCGCTTTCGCTTCATCTTCCTTTTCTTCTTCCTCTTCCTCACCCTCCTCTTCTTCTTAGTCGTTCCTTATAAATATAGATCATTACCCATTCTGGAATCATACAAAGTAATCACTAGCCGCGTACTAGCTCCTCCCGTGCCGCATAGGCCGTTAGCAAGATGGACAAGTTACCGCCGGCGCTTTCAACATTTCCGAAGCACTTACACGCGACGACAACGAATTTTCTGTCTGTGGTCATGGCAAGAAAGCGATTACTAGTTTTTCTTTTCATACCTCTAGTCCTCATCGGTAAGGGGTTGTCCGCTCCATATCATCACCTATATTTCTCCATGGCCATTGCCATGAGGCCAGTCATGGAACAACAACCTTTGTCTCTGACATGGTGCAACAGCATTACTTTTCTCGGGTACGGTCGAGAGCGAATGGTCGCAGTCGCTTGGTGATGGGTTCAAGAGTGGCGTAAGTTACGTGACGGGCGATGGCAACTCGCCTGGTACGTTTAGCAGCGGCGGCATTACATATGTATCGGGCAATAGCTCACTGGGACACGGCACTACCAAGTTCTGGAAGAGCAAGCCATTCAAACGACCCGGTTATGAGCTACCCTTGGCGAACGGAATGCCACTTCGCATCATGGCGCTAGGTGCCTCGACAACTCGCGGCGACAGTCCCGCACCGGGCATTGACAACAATGGCTTTCGTCGGCCTCTAAGAGAGAAGCTCACCAAGATCGGCAATCCTGTTAACTTTGTCGGTAGCCAACGCCTAGGCAATATGACCGACAACGATGTCGAGGCATACCCAGGCGTGCCCACTCACCGGATTCTTTACCACGCCCAGCAAACAGTGTCGTCCAGAAAACCCAACCTCTTCCTCATCAACGCCGGCTCCAACGACTGCTTCCAACACCTTGACATCGACAACTTTTATAAGCGATATGACGAGCTCGTCCAGTACTGTCTGAAAGCGTCGCCGCGGGCCACCATTATCATTTCCACTATCCTCCCCACGTGGGACACACGGTTCAACGGCCGGGAAGAGGTCTGGCGCGTCAACCCACAAATCCGAAGACTTGCGAAGATCTACGAGGAGCAAGGAAAGCCTGTTGTTCTTGCTGAGCTCCAAGGCCCCGACGGCATTCAGGATGAGAATCTTGCTGAGGATGGCATGCACCCTGGTACTCCCGGCTATGAGATGATGGGGACCAAGCTGTTCGAGGCGATTATCGAGGCGGATGCCAGGGGTTTTCTCCAGACACCCGAGCCCATCATGGGCATTCTCGATGATGGCGACGATGAGCGAAAGGATGAAGTCGATGCAGCTAAGCTAGAGGAGCTTCAAGCGATAGAGAACGCTACGTTAGCCACGGAGCAGGCCGAGATCGAGAGGATGAAGGCCGAGCTTGCCGCATTGCACGCACCAGAACCAGAGAAGCAGCAATCAGAGCAGCCGCCGGCGCGTATACATCGAAACAGGAAAAGATTCCCGCAGATGCAAGTGGTATGAAAAGTACATGCCAGCGTCCACAATGATTTTAATATACAGCGAAGAAAAGGGTAGGCGGAGTCTGGTGTATGACACGTCATCTACCAACGACTTGTCTACGATATATCATGGGTCCAGTTGCTTCATACGCCACGGGCCATACAAAGTGTAACTACATAGAGCATATAGAGCATTATAGTTTTTTTTGGGAATGGGGCAGGAGAGCGATTCCATACATTGGAAGGGATATACCACGACGATATATAAAGAACAACCTAATTCATCTAAGGCCTTTTTTTTTTGGGTCGGCAACCGGCTTCATGCGAACTCCCATCTCAGATGATCTGCGATGTGGCATATCGGCATTGCATACATGAGGAACCATGGGGAGTATAATCTCCTGCCTGGTCATCTCGTCGTCTCCCTTGCTTCGAAAGACGGAAGCGCACGAACAAGAACGCGCGGCTTTCAATGCGCATCATGTACGATCGCGATCCGGCGCGAGCAGTGGCAACTTGCAAGCAGTATTAGGTGCTGACATCCGCAAGGATACAGTACGGAGTACAAGCTCACTGTCGCTCAAAAGGCGCCACCGAGGCCGCTTTTCCTGCCCCGGGTTTTCTTCCACGTGCCCAATTATCATCTCTCTCGAGGCTGGCGTCTGCGTCCCCCTGGTCAGCTCCGCTTTTACGCAGCGCTTGGCAGCCTATCTCATCTCGTCGCTCTCGAATCCTGCGACGAGCGGGGGGTTCGGGTACGCGTCATCCATCTCCATATTCCGGACAATACGACCTTATCTTACAGTCCGCAGTAGCTCTTCCTGCCGGGCCATTAAGCCAGCCAGATTACTGCTTCGGCGTGCATACAGTGCGTCGCGCGGAATACCGCACTTCCCGACGCGTCGTCGGTGGCGTTGCCGCCGCAGCTGAGTCCCCAATTGCGTTGCGAGAAGCTTCCAACGTAAAGGTTATACCCGCAGCGCACAGGAAGATAGCTGTGCCGCTCCGGGAATGGGAAAAGGGCCTGGAAACCCCAATCGCTACCCGTTCCCGACACCACCCGCTCCAGCCCCCGGCTGCCCGGGGCCCGCCATGGCTTCGCCTCGGGCCAGTGTCGCAAGCAGTCAGCCCGATCCGCGTCACCTGCGACTCATCGCTGCTGCTGCGCAAGCAAACGAAGCTCGCGTCCGAGATATATTAGAAGAAGATCCTCCCTGGACTTCCAGTGCCGACCTCGACGCCTTGCGCCAGGCACTACAGAAAGTTGCGGGCCGCGGCAAACTTTCTATTGTCCAGCTCCTTATTCAGTATGGCGCCGACGTGAATCCCAAGCGCGATGCTGAAGTGCCTGCCATCATCAAGGCTGCTGAGGCTGGCAATGCTGATGTAGTTACCGAACTGCTTGCATGTCATGCCAACCCAGATGCCCGGAACCGTTTAGGCCAGACAGCGCTGTTCAATGCTTCCATCAAGGGTCACAACAGAGTCATCGAGGTACTGCTGAACGGTGGTGCCGACGTGAATGCCACCGATAAAGAGGGTAGATCTGCTCTCCTTTACCTGGCGTCAGAAAAACAACCCAAAGCGAGATGGACGACCGAGACATTGCGCCTATTGCACTTAGGCGGTGCACACATTGAGGCTCGCGATGAAATTGGCCGCACGCCGCTCATGTGGGCTGCTACCAATAGCAATATTGAGCTTGCCAGGTTTCTGCTCGAGAATAAGGCCATGGTTTCGGCGACAAACAATCGCGGACGCACCGCGTTGCACCTAGCGGCCGAAAGCAATGACAAAGAGTACCGTGATGACATGATAAAACTCCTGCTCAGTCACGGTGCTAACCCGGGGGCTACAAGTGATGGAGGCTGGACGCCCTTACATAACGCTGCACAGAACGGACATCTCTCAGCTGCTATTTTGCTCCTCAACGCCGATGCTAACGTGAATGCCGAACTGTCAAACGGGATGACTCCCCTACAGTACGTACAATCTAACCCGCTCTCTATATTCGTATGTGCTGCAGCTGCTGACCCAATGCGAGTAGTTGGGCTGCATTTAACGGCTTTGAAGATTTTGTACGTCATCTATTATCCAGACACGATGTGAATACTGCCGTGAAAGATGGCTTCAATCGGACTCCGATGCTTTGCGCTGCTGAAAAGCACCACGCGAACATCGTTAAACTATTATCGCCGGCTAGTACTGCGAAAAGGTTGTTTCCGCTTGAAGAAGAGGCCTCTAAAGCCTTCGAGGCGACGGTCGTGGACTTCGGCCAATTCGAGAAGAAGCAGCTTGTATCTAAGTACTCTGTTTACGACTTGCTCTATGGCTGGGACGAGGACATGGATAAACCGCATGTTCCAACTTTGACCAAAAATATCCATTACAAACCAGACTTTAGATGGATCCATCTCCCTGCTAATAATGTAACACGGCGGTTCCTCCTTATACCAAGTGGAATATTGGCTAACATTGAGTATTAGATTGCATGGGTTGAGGTATTTTGATCTGTCTCTTACTAGGAGGGTTTCGTACGCTGACACACTGCTAGGCCCTTTTAGCCAAGTCTTTCATTGAAGCCGGACATCGAGATATTGAATCCTTCAAAGCCATAGAGAAGAGTTTTGACCAACAGCATAGAGGAAGTTTTGTTCACTCAAACTTTATGAGGCCGTTCTGCCAGCGTATTCCGTCACCGCGGAGGGATGAGACAGACAGAAAGGAGGGCAAAACGTTAACCTCCTTATCCGAAGAGGCATCAGAGCCCAAAACGAAACCGACTCGGGGTGGCGATTCCTCTATACCCCCAAATGCATCCGAAGCCCAGGACACCGTTGCGTCAGAGCCTGAGGCGAAGAAGAATAAGAAGACCAAAGCCGAACAGATTGCCGAACGGCACCCCAAGAAACATAGACGGGCGAAAGGGTCTCCTGGCAATCCTCCTCAGAAGCAAGACAGCTCGACAACCACCGGAGACGGGAAGGTCTCGTCATCCCTTCCTTGGGATACGCCGCATAACGCCGCCTCACATGGGAAAATCGTACTCTTCGTAAGATGTATGCTCGGACTTCTCTAAGACTTCCTCCTGACCTCATATAGATGCCCTTTCTTCACTATGAAACGGATGAGAGACGCCAAATAATGAGCGACACTATTAAATGCGTGCGTGAGGACAGGCAGCAGCTTGATCTTCGTAGTAAGGATTCTCTGCTTGTCCATGCGTATTTGAACCACACACCACCGCTACATCCACGCAGGACCCTAGATCAGTTTTTTTATCACGGCATTGATACCTCGGCTCGAGATACAGACCAGTACGTGCTATATCATTATCCTGTCCACTTCTTTCGTAGCATATGCATTCAATGCTCACGCACAGCGTCGACATTGCTATTAAGATGACTGTTATCCTAAATATGGAATTTACTGACTGCCGGTCCCCATCAGGGTCGTGTATCGCTTTTGCAAAAGACACAAAATCGAGGAAAAGGTGTTTATGGTTGACCAGCTATGGCTTTGGATTATTGGGAAAGGTACTGGGTTTCGTCCAGACAATCGTAGCAAGTGCTAACTCGCCCTGCTTAGATCTCATTATTACATGTTTCCCCCAGCGCTGGGACCAGCCCAAGAACGACCCATTGAACGTTTTAGAGGGCATCATTGAAGAGACGAATGCAAAGACTCGGCCGCCGATTCAATCTGTCTATGATCTTGCTATGCTGATCACGAGCCGGTGCTCGGGCACGTTCGACCGAAGCCGACTCGACGATCATAATCACCAGTTCCTAGATATGTTTGAGAACTCCATAGGCTTAATCACGGACCGGGAGAGCCGACTCTTCAGCCGCTTCAATCATGCCTCCGCTGAATCAGCACAATGGCTACAGCGCCACCGCCGACAACGCACTAACAGATCATTTCTCATCGGAGACAAGCATGACGCCGATCGGTTTCCCGATGCACTTCTAAATATCGGTGGCGAGACTTCATTGCTTGCTGAGATCAAGGACATTCGCGATGAACTGAATATCATCATGGGCATTCTAGAAGTTCAACTACAGACGATCAACAATCTCGAGGGCTATATAACGGAAGAATTACGCGGTAAAAACTCGCGCCGCGGTGTCGAGTCCGTCGTGTCAGAGGTACGGCGGCGCACAGGTGAGCAAAGGCGTGGTCTTGATGCTAAGCTCAAAGATGTCAGTCGCATGGACAGGCAGGCGTTGTCGCTTTACAAGAGTCTCACCGACCTGCTCGACCTGAAGCAGAAACATAGCAACGCTCTCGAGGCGAGGTTTGCCGGCGATCAAGCGTCCATTGCAGCAAGGCAGGGGCAGACGATCATGGTGTTCACTATCGTGACAATCGTGTTCCTCCCGCTGTCGTTTATTGCGTCCTTTTTCGCCATCAACTTCACAGAGTGGCAGCAGGCGATCCCACTCACCATCCCGTTTGTCAGCAAATACTTGTTCGGTATTGGGTTCGCCATCAGCATCCCTCTTATCGCGCTTGCGTTCACAGTCCAGAATATTTCTAACGGGGCAGTAAACCTCTTTTCTCACGCTAAGGGGATGCTTGATCAAGCAGAGTCGCAAGACAAGGAGGATTGGATATCGGGCGAGAAAGACGCGCAGAATGATAACAGTGACAAACATGATATATACCCTATCGCAGACCCTCCAGCAATCAAGCTCAACAATGTCGGCATTCCGAAACCATCTTTCTCATCACGCCGCGAGGACTACTACCGACCCCCGGCCAGTCCCCCTGGGGGTCGGGACGGTAACCATTTCAATTCCAACAGCGCGTGGATGAGACCTAGCTTCCACAGCCGTGAGCGAAGCGATGGAACTTACAGCCGCAAACGCTTATCCCCTGTATCCGCGACTAGTCACCAAAGACAGGCGATCCCAAGCAATATGAATGGCGGTACCGTCACACGGGCGGCTCAGCCAAGCTTTGAGCGTGGTGCAGGATCCAGTATCAGGAGGTTGAATCAAGATTTGGAGAGCGGCCTATTCTAATAGGGGGGCATATGAGTTGCTTGGTGGAATAAGCCGGCACATAATAACTTGAGCCTGGTATACCGAAACAAATACTTATACAACTAATTTCTATACGATAAAGGGGGTATCTGCCTGCCTCTTCCTTTCTTTGCAAGCCAAATGAACAGTATGCTGTCTCTTACGCGTCAGCAGTTACGTCCGCAGCAGTACTGCCGCATAATGGAAAACGTGTTTATCGAAAAGGGCAAGATGGCATTCACAAAATACCAGGTGCCGGTGTCACTCTAACCCGCGATTTGCCCGCAATCTTCCAACTTTCAAGCTCCATGTGACTAGGTTTCAGCAGAACAATCTCCTATCTACTTGATTTATACGAGCTCGACGATCGGCGTTGTCTAGAGTATTGAGCAACATATGAACCAAGTCGCGCCCAATGACGTTCAAGCAGTCCCGATCTGACCATGTCCGTTCGGCTCCCTCGACATTTCCTGTCGGGGAGCCAGCTGGATCCGGAAGGAGATACTTATCTTTCAGCCTCCTTGTCGAAGGCCTACGAAAGGCGTAAGTCTAGTGGGTGGCACGTCGTCGATGTCTCGGCAATACGAGGATAACTCAGCAACAGTCCCGGCTCTTCAGGCTAGATCTTGTCCGCCCACTTCAGGATGTATATATCACAGACTAGGCCGATACCAACGATGGGAAATATACATATGTACATACGATATACGAGCATATATGAGTGTATATACCTTCGCCAAACACGACGCCGTCTCGCAGTAGCGAGGTGTTTCTCGCTCTCTCACGGCTGCCTTGCACAGCGCCCTGCCGTGCTCTTATGTTGTGGGCAATAACCCCCGGCATGGACTAGGACAAAGCGGTGTTTTGTTGTCAATACTCTGCTTACTTGAGACGTAGCTGCAATATAAGTCTTGGAGGTGAACGGCGCGGGTACGGCCTGGCAGAGCACGGATTAGATCTGACACAAAACGGTTGTGCAGCATGCGTCGAGGTCTCAAAGATCACCACTCCTCATCATGGCATATCCACAGCGGCATCATCCCACGACGTGTGGACGAGAAAAGTTGACATGGACTTGGAGCTGAGTATCTCACCTCTGAGACGTCTACGGCCAAGTCACGGATCTTCTATTAGAGACGATGACTGCTTTGGTTTGTCTACTTGTCATTCATTTGCTGGTCGATCGGTTGGTAGGACATGAGTCCACCTCGTCGGTACAACATCGCGAAAGATTAGCATGAGACACACGCCTACCTCCTTTGCACCTTCGGGCTACGCAGTCTGTTTCTCGACCGCGGCGAGGTGGTAGTAACGGGAGCTGTGTTGTCTTACGCAGGTAATTGTTATAAATTGCACGCGGGCGCCGAAGTCCTCCACATCAGTTCAAATACGTCGTTACGGCCTGCTGCCTTCGAAGTGTATCCATCGCTCGGTTCAACAACTCAGCCCTATTAGGGGACTTAGTGTCCTATTTATTAATCTATCTTTCTAAATATTTCTGTCGTGTGAACAGTCCTCTCTTCTATTATGCTCGACTCACTACTCTCTGGGCTCAGAGGCTGGGGCACGGTGTCGTTTTTTGTATCCGTGGCTGTCGTGAGGGCCCAATGCGATAGGGCTGGAAACAGGTACGTCTCCTCCCTCCCCATGAATGGCCCCCCGTAACTCACATGGTGTCCTTCACTCTAGCTGTCATAGCGCGTTGTTCCCATGTGACAATTCCACGGCCTTGACGGAAGCCATTGAGTACTGCTCAACCGTCGGAGCATATGCCGCCACCAACTACCCGGCACAGGCTACGGCGGCATGTGGCACTTCCAACAGGGCGCCTTACATCGCAGCCTGCCGATGTCCTGTAAACTGCCCGTCATCGTCGATTTCTTCCGATTCAAACTGCTCTTCTTCGACATATATTATTTCAGGATTAGGCTCATCTTACCCCGGATTCACTCCGCCGCCGCCGAGCAGCGCCGCTACGACGTGGACTAACTCGTCGACTCGGACGTCTGCTACCTCTAGTAGCACCTCAATCCCAGTCTCGGGATCGGATTCCACCAGCTTCTTGTCAACGCCGACTATGCTTTCTGGAAGCATTGAGCCATCCTCAATATCTTCGTTGACAGACTCAATTACAACACTGCCGACGATCTCGATGTCTGCTCCCACAACTAGTGGCGGCGGCGGATCAACCAGCTCTTCTGGCTCTTATATCCAGACTCCGAGCCAGTCGACTCTTTCTTCTGGTTCTTTATCAAATAGCGCCTCTAGTATGAATACCATGTCATCCTCTCCGACAATGTCGGAGAATCCCGACAGCGTCTCGGCCCCTTCGGGGAGCGCAACTAGTGCTGGCTCGGCTTCGTCTTCGTCTTCGTCTTCGTCGTTGATGACCGGAACATTAACCAGCGGAGGCAGTCTGTCCGCGTCAACCACGTCTATTTCGACGAGTAGTGGCAACTCGTCCATGGTCTCAAATAACTCAAGTGCTTCTACCACCACTCTCTCAGCTTCTGGCACGAGTCTGAGCGCGATAGAAACGACTTCTTCCACGTCCGTGGAAGGATCTGGCGGAAGCACGATAACGAATCCCGGGTCAACGACGGCGAGTAACATGACCTCTGTCACGACGGCGACCTTTAATGGTAGCTTGGATACAACCGGCTCTGCACCAACAACTTCAGCAAGTGGTGTAACATCCTCGATGGTGACGTCTAATGGTGGTCTGGATACGACTGGATCTACACCTACATCAGCAGCGAGTAATGTGACCTCCGTCTCGACAGCGAGTAGCGGTATCAACACAACTGGGTCTGCGTCGATATCAACAGCAAGCTATATGGCCTCTACCTCAGCGGTGAATTCCAATGGCGGTTTAGACACAGTGGGGTCTACGTCGATGATGACGGCGAGTAACGGGGCCTCTGCCTCGACATCCAATGGTAGTAGCGGTATAGGCACAACTGGGTCCACGTCGATAACTGCAACAAGTTATATGACCTTTACCTCTGCGGTGAATTCAAGTGGTGGTTTAGACACAGTCGGGTCTGCATCGACGATGACCGCGAGTAACGCGGCCTCTGCCTCGACGGTGATGACCAATAGTAGCATTGGCACAACCGGGCCTTCGTCGATGACAGCAGCAAGTAACACGACCTCCGGCTCGACGGCGACTCTCAACGGTAGTAATGGTATAGGCACAACTGGGTCTATATCGACAACGGCGGCTAGTAGCACGATATCCGCCTCAACGTTGACTATCAACAGTGGTATTGACACAACGGGGCCTACATCGACACCAGCAGCAAGTCCCACGACCTCCGGCTCGATGATAACTTCCAGCCGCAGTGGCAACACAACCGGGTCCGCACCGACAATGACGATTTCGATAATCCTCAGCTCGGTAAGCGGGAGTACTGCGAATGCTGATACGTCGACGACAAGCATGGCCTCAATTAGTTTTGCGAATACGAGCACGGCGGCCACGATCCCTAGCCGGACGTCGAGCCTGTCTCGGAACACCGCTACGACGAGCATCACTGGGATAGAGAGTTCGTCGGCTGGTATATCCGGCACAGACACAGGGGCGTCGGGATCATCCACCTCACCCGGTCCAACTTCAGGGATAGATTCCACATCATCTGCTGAGACGACGGGTTCCGAGAACTTGTCTACTCGCACGTCTACCAGCTCAACCAACGCGGCCTCAAGCATTAGGACATCCATCCCGCCCAACTCATCTTCTGTATTCTTCCCTAACTCCACGACAACGAGCAGTAGCGGGATACCAACGGGTAACGGATCCGTGTCAGCATCATCAACCGTGACTAACTTGGCATCATATGTAACCTCTTCTGGTTTCCAGTCGAGTGTGAGCTCGACAGGAATGAGTAACAATTCGATGACCTTGTCGGAAGGGACATCAACAAGCGGCGTTTCGACGACAACCAGCGCCGGGACTTCCCCAACATTGACTCCTGGTTCTTCCAATCCGCAGTCAAGCGGTGTTGCTTCATATAATACCGGTTCGGGGTCGATTCCAGTCACGTTGAGCTCTACAGGGAGCAGTAGTAGCGGCAGCGGGAATGATACCAGCAGTCAACCGACAAAAGCATCGTCATCACCACCATCAAATACAACCATCATAGACACGAACTCGCCAACAACACCAATCCCAACTCCAACATCCAACTCCAACTCCAACTCAACCGCAACCGCAAGCCCAACAGGCCCCAGCATAGCCTGTACCCCATCGCCCATCAACACAGGAATCCTAGACAATGGCGACTTCGAAACGGGGTTGTCGCCCTGGAGCCTAGACCTAGTAGACCTGTTCAGCACCGACTACGCGCTGGAGACCAACGCGGGCGCCAACGGCAGCTGCACGTCCTTCGCCGTCACGATGCTCTCCAACGCGCAGACCCAAGACCTGCGCGAGAACCTGCGGCTGCGCTCCGACCTCGTCTTCAGCCTGCCCGGCACGATCCTGCGCATCTCCTTCTTCGTGCGCTTCGCCGAGCGCAACGACGCGCGCCTCGTCCTCTCCGCAAACGACGAGCTGCTGCGCGTCGTCAGCGCCTTTAACTACGGGCCCGGCGGCGCCGGCAACGGGGCCGGGAACAGCAGTGCGGTGAACACCCGCAGTGTCCGTAGCGGTGGCGGTAGCAAGCGCAATGTCAAAGAGGATCTGTACAAGAGCCTGAACAGGACTGAGGCTGACAGCCCGGAGGGAGACTGGACGCAGATCTCATTCAACTACACCGCCCACGACCGTCTGCTCCAGTTAACCTTCAGCTACCAGCTCGACTCGGCTTTTGGGAATACCATGTGGCTGGACCAGGTCTCCATCATCCCGGCCGGCGACACCCATCCGCCCCTATCGCTGCCGTCGCCGCCGCTGGCGGCGGCGACTACGTTCGCGACGACCTTGCGATCTGCGGCTCGGTGGCGTTGAATAAGCCGTGGCACAATCCAGTCTTACCCGCTTCTTTCTTGCTCTTTGTGTATGAATATGTGTATCCTCGCGTCCAAATCTTTCACTATCTCATTCCGCGATGTTTTAGTTTCGGCAACCTGGGTTCCTTGCGAGGTCATTCCCGTCACGATTCTCCTAGTTTTAGTGTATTATATCTATATCACGTCTGACGGTTACGTTCCTGTATTAATATACTTCACGCACTCATGTGAGAAATGTCGAATCGCTGAAAACAGCCTCGAAGCTTGTCGTAATTCTCGCTTGTCTCGCGCTGTGTTAACTATCCCTAACGTCGTCCGCGGAGCATAGCGCGTAGATACACCCGAAGCCAAACGCCGAGCGGCTCGTCCATAGTTATCATAAAAGCCTTGGGAAACGAGAGGCGATAGCAACGGCCAAATGCACAATGTACGATTTGGTTCTGATCGTCTCATGCGCAGTTAACTCGGATCGAGCAACGAGTTGTCAGCGGCGTAAACGGAGGGCATTGCAGAAATTCCGAGTTTGCATAGGATAGAAAACACCCCTAGCCATAAAGAATAAATGAAATATAGTTCGTACGAAACCGATCCGAACCGGGAACTGAGTATACTTGGGTATTTGGTTCCAAACTATGATCTTGCCCTCTGCCTGAAAAAATCAACTCTCCGAGCATGAAAGCACAATCCCTCGCGGAAACTCTCCATGACGAGTGCGGCCAGAGTTACAAACATGTGTGAACATTGCGATTTTTCGCCTTCAGATATCTCGAGGCGAGGGTGGTTTTTATTAGCATCCCTTTGCTAGAGCGCTTTGTTCAACTACATATATAGGTAGGTATGTGTGTATGTCTGATCCAAACTTGTAGATACACAACAGTATACGACAAGAAGCCCGGTAAGCCGAACCAACTCATCGGTGAGATAGGTATAATCAGAGTGAGATATCATGTTAGATCTTAGTAGTACACCTGGGTAGAGTAGCGAATTTTAGGTAGACTCGCGTGCACAGCATCGCAATTGTTTGATCGACGACTGGATACTACCCCGTCGCAGCCTCGCCGCGCTTCTCACTAGTCGTGTTGGCAGCCGCACTTGGGCCTTGGATCCACGGTGTATCGGAAGCGTTGATTTTTCGGTACGCGCCCTTGTTATCTTGCGTATATATACCTACTTCCTTTAGGTCCAGACTTGGATCCCGCATTCTAAGCCACATGTTTGGGTTCTGAGGATCATGGTAGCGGAGAGTCGACAACGCGGCTCGAGGAGCTTTGTGGAAGAGTGATTTCGCAATGCCATGATCGCCCACAGAGATCCAATGCCTGCCTCCTAGCCTCCATGGTACGATGCCACACAACAGGCCCGGGAAGAGGTTGGGATGCTCCAATATCTCCACGCTAAAAGCATTCACGCTTGCCTTCGCAAGGTAAGTGTATTTCTTGTCGTTGAGGAGTGAGCCCAGCCTAAACAAATTGGAAACCGATACCGAGTTTGTAGAAGGCTGTGAGCCGTCTATGCCTTCTTTAACGCGGAGTATAGTATGGGGTGTATTGTGAGTCGTTGAGTAGAAGCCACCGCACCTAGCATTAGAGATTGCCGGCGCGTCGTCATAGAAAAGGGCTATTTGGACTGATTGCAATTCATCAGCCCATTCGAGCCATGTCTCGTCCGCTGTAACCTGGTAAAGTTCCAGAAGCCCTTCGATCAAATAGGCATAGTCTTCTGCAAAACCCGCAGCGTTTAAACGGCCGTCGCAGTATGCCCGGTAAAGTATCTTTTGGTTACTATCCCACAAATGTGCCTTGATGAAATATGCTGCTTGTTTTGCAGCTGTCAGATATTTGGTAGCTCGTTCCAGGTCTTGATCGTGAAGAACAGCGCTAGCTCGGGATAAGGCCACGATGGCCATGCCGTTGTAAGCCGTTACGATCTTTATATCGACGACTGGGCGAACGCGCTCTCTTTCGCGATATATACGGAGCTTCTCTCTAGCGGATGTGATTCGTCGTTTTACTTCGTCGGCGGAGATGCCTAGCTGCTTGCTGAGCCTGGAATGTGTCTTAGCAATTCGCAAGACGTTCTGATTAAGGAACTCGTCGAGTGGGTCATGCATAGGATCAACGTTCCCATGTGCTTGCACATCCCAATATGCTGCAGCAACCTCGGCCTCAATCTCGTCGCCGACGGCTGTGTCGAATTCCTTTCTAGTCCATAAGTAGAATGCGCCATTGCGCATAGCTGGATCACCTCTCTTACTATACGAGTCGGCTGCTTCACTAGTAAAAAAGCCACCGCCACTCGACATTATAGTCTCGCCTGTAATGTAATCAGCAACCTCTTTCACGATCCCTGCAAGTTCATCGTCTGGGTTTCCGCCGGAAAGAAGCCATGCATCAAGAAACAGGCCTAAAAGAAGAGCGTTGTCAATCAGCATCTTCTCGAATGACGGCAGCGACCAATCTCTTGTCACGGAATGGCGGTGAAAACCACCGCCGACATGATCATGGACAGCGCCATGAACAATTCGGCGCAATGTATGAAGAGCCGAGTCGCTGATGAATTTGCAATCCTTGGGCCCAGCCACGTCCTGAACTTCAGGTGGAAAGTGAGTGGCCCTGAGCATCAGCGAGAGTTTCGACGGCGTGAGAAACTTATCCTGATGCCCAAATCCACCAAACGGGTAGTCAAATGTCCGGGTGATTCGTGCGAAAGCCTCCTCAATCTGTTCTAGGTCAAGCTCGCCTTCAATGTCTTGAGTGTAATCGGTAGCGAGTATGCCCTGCCGTGTTTGCTGGATATCAGACGAATGGTCAACCATACCCTCGCTCACAACCCGGGCCAAGTCGATGCAGTTTCGTTGAGCCTCCTCCCGGACACGGGACTCTTCATCTTTCCATGAAGAATGCACCTTTTTCACGACAGTGAGCCAGTCCAGGGGTTTGCCCGCTCCATCGGCCTCACCCACATTGGATGCGCTACCTGTGGCGCCTGGCGGTGCCCAGTACGTGCCGCTGAAGACGGGCTCGAGGTTCGGTGTGAGGAAAACATTGAGCGGCCAGCCCCCTACACTGTTGAGAAACTCGTTATAGTTCATGTATATATAGTCATAATGAGGGTGTTCCTCGCGGTCGATGAGCACGGGAATGAACTCCTCATTCAGAAGAGCAGCGAGAGTGGGATCGGAGAAAGACTCAAGATGGGCAAGGTGACAGTCTGACGGACTCTGGTCAGCAAGGATTGGACCGTGAAAGATGGGCAGAGGTATTTAGCTTACGGTGAGAGGCGAGGAAGCCTATGCTGAGAAAAATAAGTTTATTCTCTGATCTGGCACGATCCACGGCTTCATCGTCTAATAGTTGCCAGGCCACCAGGCTATTAGAGCGCGACCGCACGTAAGGACTCTTGCTTTGCGCGACGCGATTCACCAAGGGCACGAGAGATGGACGACTTGAAGACGCATGCGCCTCCACAGTCTCTTCGGCCGCTAAGACGCCTGGGGGCCGGGCTCCAGACGTAGAAGCAACGGGGTCGGGCGGTTGTTGCAGTTGAGCAGACATCATCTCGATAACCTCGTTCTAATCGGACGGGTGTCGATCATGACAGTACATCCGCGCAGAGGATGGAAACGGGAACATACGCAGTGGATACCGGGCCGGAGGGGATATAAAAGGCTAAATATACGACGAGGGCGACTCTACCTAACACCGCGAGAAGCACGTGGTAAGTACGTATAGTCTTGGGAGAGAAAAGGTAGATCAGTTGATCATCAACAATCCGTACACAAGAATCATCCTCCATTACACTTACATTATACGCTAGATAAGCATGTTCCCTATTAGCTAGATAGGTAACTAAATAAGTAGTATTAGCCACTAACCGAGGTACACGCTCCGTGTGTATCTTTCTCGCCTACTTCGCTGCAAGTGGTACTTTGCCCCCTGAACCTCGTGGTCGGGGTAAGTGCCCAATTATGCAGGGAGGTTACATTATGTAAGTACGGAGTACGCGACATAGCTCGAGCAATACACATTCATACAACTTAGAAGTACTCAAGATACCTTTCCGTAGAGGCTTTTCACCCTGAAGAAAACGCGGCATTGCTTCTTCAAAAACATCATTTTGGGGGTATCTAATCCACAGCCTTAGTTAGACTAGCCACAATACAGATCAACTTCTTACTACGCGTGGACATAGTGTAGTAGGTTGTATCTTCTCGTAAACGCCACCATACAATATGCTGGATCCCAGGTACAGCCGTTAGACTTCCAGTGTTCCTCTACTTTCGCAGATTTTGCCATATGTCGTTGTGGACTGTCGACACAAGTAAAACAGTGGCTGCAAAGAAGCATTCAAACTCTGCATAGCCCGTAGACATTCATTCAACTTGAGCCTGCCCTCGTGATACACCGTACTCGCCTGAGCGTGGGTTTGGTGAGACCTGCCATATGGGTTCTCGCATAAGAGGCATATCGTGTAATAGTATGAAGCTTTGCGTGGGGAGGCTCTGAGCGACTCGGCTGAGCGCTACCTTTGATGATCGAACCGTCCTGGTGATGGGGCCCTCAAGTCTTGCCGAGGGTTCCTCCTGACGTCGGTTTCCTGTTCATGAGGTTGCCAAAGAACTTCGCTAGCGTATCTGTATCTACTTGTGGTGCTGGTTCCGCCTGCGTTTCATCATCCAGCGTGAGGTTCTCGGCTGACTGTCCGTAGGTTTGTCGGTCCTAGCGAATCATTTAGTAAATGCTCGCGCAAAAGAGTCAGCAGAGAGGAATACTCACCTTAAGCCGTTGGACCATATCATCCGCATCAACCTGAATACCACCCATATTGAACTGCACTGGCCCTATGTGATCACTGATAATATCATCTGTCACTACCTGCGCGAACGTGTTCTCCTTTACCGTCTTTTCATCCTCCTTCTGCTGTTCCAGCCGTGTGAGCTGATTGCCCAGGAACGCTTGCGTGTCCACGGATGGCACCTCGAGCTTGTTCGTATCCTGATTTGCCTGTGCTAGTTGCAACGCATCGAGGCTTGTGTCTTGCACTTGTTCCTCGTACATAACAACGGCTGATCCTTCGGGTTCGAACGTGCCATTCTCCCCACTAGTCTCATCCTCCACGGCACCATCCGCTGCCTGGGGTTTGCTTGGGGGGGCGGGTTGGTTGATGTCTATGGACCAGCCCTCACTGATGCTCTCGACATCGAATCCATCGCGTAGTACTCTGATCTTTCCCCAGGAGTCCCAATTTGGAGGGACCACTATCTTATCCCGATCGATGACATTATGTTTCAGGGGCGCTCGTTTGAGTAACGAACGTACGCCTAAGCTCGCATGGACGAGAGTCTGTAGCGGCGTCATCATCGTTGGTGCTGTGTATATAAGAGAAGCGCCATCTATATCAAGGTCAGCAAGGCGGGAGCCATCCACCCAAGGACTATGCACCTACGCCTTAACAGAGCCGTCCGCAGGTATTGCAGAACTAGGTCAAACTTTTCTTCCTTCCAGCCCTGGGTCCTTTCGAGATAGTCTATCCGTTCCGACTGGGAACATGGTCAGTACCACAAGCTACTGGGGCAAGGAAGGTCGGTTGCTCACATTCTGGCAGACCACGCACAGGGGCAGGCCGAGAGCATCTTCCCATTCTCCCGGCCCCAGCGGTAATGTAACGTCTCCCTCGGCAGCGACGGCGCCCGTTCCATCTAAGTTGACAGATCCTCCGGTTCGCCCTCGTTCGCGCCAGCTGGATATGACTTCCTCCATGGCCTCCTTGCATTCGGGGCTGAGTGAGAGAAGGACTTTCCGTAATAACAACAGCCACTCGCGCAGTTGGCGCATCCATGACCATGGTTGTGACCAGTCCAGCAGGATGACTATGAGCGTATTCGGTATGGATTGAGATGTCAGAAGTGGTTTGATAAGAGACGCGAACGAAGGGGCCGGACTGCTGAGGAGGTAGAGCGAGACCCGGGCCAGGATATCTTCTAGCAAGTCAGCGTGGTTCCAGCCCAGGGGGATGTGGCTGACTGACCTTCTTGGTCAGCGTCAAGAACGTCATAGTAGGTGTATCCCAAAGCGAAACTGTTGGCTATTGGGGGGCGGTCGTTTTGACGGTCTATTTTCCGTTGGCCATTGTTTGAAAGGGCCTCGAGGAATTCGCGCTGTGAATCGACGGAGCCGCCTGTTCTCGCAAATTAATATCGCTAGAAGGCATGTGGAAACTGAGAAGAGAGGCTGCGCACCTAGAACCAGTATGTTCTTGCCGGGTAGCCTCTTGCCGCTGGCGACAGAGTCGAGCATAGAGCTCCACATGTCCTTCTGGTCATCTTTCTTGCCCTCGGAACCAGTGCCGACTGAAGTACTTGTGTATGTGGAGAACCGGTTGGAGTTCGCCGTCATGGTCGATGTCTGCTGAGGAATAGCATTTGGCAGATTCGAAGAACAGTTGTTGAGGGCTGGACTCGGCAGGGAGCTGGTCTGGCTGGCCTGTTACGTAGGTAGTATGTACGGTGACGCTCGGAACACGTGAAATGACGGCGTCCAGCCGGGGCGCGTGTCAGGTCGATACGGCGCGGGCTCAACAGTTCCGGCGGTGGTTCTGGAATGCACGGGTTAATTGGCGAAAAGCCCAAGCAGTTGCAGTCGCGTGCAAGAGAGTCTCCAAAGACGAGAGAACAACAATATCCTTTGTATGGGCGTGCATGTGTCGATTGTCGATTGTGATTGCGATCGGTAAGTTGTAACTATTATTATTCCAGTTAAAACGTCCCCCGGCCTGAGGTCAGATGCGGCAAGTAGGTAGGTACCTAGGGTATCTACACCACGGTGCCTGGCAGCAGCCATCCCCTGGGAGAGCTCACCGGATTGGCCCGAAATGCCCAGGCAACCTTGGCGTGTCTTAGTGGGAACCCATGATCTTTTAGGTACTGCAGGTGTACACTACAGGGGACGACTTTAGCGATCCGACGTTTCCTCAGGGCTGCTCAGGGGCAGGGATTTATGGGCCACTGCAAGTCTCTGATACAGTGCACTCACAGCACGGTACCTTACACTGTAGGCAAACTCCCGATCACTAGATAGCGCTCAGCACTGTGGTTACTGGTACCTCCCTGGGTACCCTAACCGTAGACACCTGTAGTGGAAGTAGTTAGTAACCTTAGGCGCCTAACTGCACTGAGCAAAGTCCCTAACAGGTACGCATCACAGCCTTGCAGCAATCCATCTCGATCCTGCAGCCTTCTCGACTGTACTCCTGGATCCTGATCGAGCTACCTACCAAGTAAACCAGTTCTTCGTTTACAGTCCTATTCCGCGGATTCACGGCGCCACAACCGAGTATCCCATGTGATATTCAACATGAACCAGATCCGTGCCATCCAGGCGCTCAACAAGCGCGAGATCGAAAACGGCGTGTAAGTACAGAAACTCTCCCCGCCAGCACCTAGCACCACAATCCCGCGTTCCAAGCCGACCACTGACTTTCCTCTGATGGCAGGCCACCCGAGGCATCCTGGCACACAGACTACCGTGACACCGCCTTCATAAACTTCGGCGGCCTACCATACGAGTTGACAGAAGGCGACATAATCACCATCTTTTCCCAGTACGGCGAGCCCGTTTTTCTCAAGCTAGCGAGGGACAAGGAAACGGGGAAGAGCAAGGGCTTCGGATGGCTGAAATACGAGGACCAGCGGAGCTGCGACCTGGCCGTGGACAACCTGGGCGGCGCCGAGATCGCTGGCCGCTTGGTCCGCGTAGACCATGCGCGGTACAAGGCCCGCGATGACGAGGACGCCGCCGAGTTTGCCGTGGGCTGGGCCGATCTCCTGCGCAAGGAGAAGGCAGCCCGAGGAGAGCCGTCACATACCGAGGACGAAAATGACGAAGGAGGACAGGAGGCTGAAAGGCCCATGATCCGGGAAGAGGTAGAGCTCCGGAAGTTAATTGAAGAGCAAGACGACGATGATCCCATGAAGGGATTCCTCATTGAGGAAAAGAAGCAAGAGGTAGAGGCCGCGTTACGGAGGGAAAAGAAACAGCACCGGGATAAGGAGAGGAAAGACCGGCATCATCATAGAAGCCATCGCCGCTCGCCAAGGGATGAAAGTAAGGACCAGGGACGCGACGACCATCGCAATAGGAGACCCAAACGTGATGAAACGCCTGTAGTAGCGGACCGGGAACACCACGGCCGGGACGAGACCCCTCCAAGGAGGCAACGCTCGAGGGAACGGGGTCAGGAAAGGAGAAGGCGTGATGATGGTCATGAAAGGCATCGCGACAAGGAACGGCGTAGAGACCGCGAGGACAGGGACCGTGATTATCGGAGAGATGAAGATCAAGTTGACCGACGGAGACGACACGAAGACGAGGGTTTGGATAAAGACAGAGATAGGTACCGCAAAAGCAGGCGGCGGAGCCGCACGAAATCTCCACGATGATAGATATGGAGATGGGTTTGTTATTTTTAACGTCTTGTGCAGAATATACCCGCAAACCCGACATTGACTGAATCGGGCCCAGCATAATCATCCCATAAACTCTCATTATAGAGCATGGTAAATCAAGGCCAATCATGCAACACTATGTCGCTCCCGTCCGTGTACCTGAACGCCCCTTTCCATGGTTGCCCTACTCCCGCCAACACCGATTCCAAATGTCCTCATACAAACCCATTTATATAGATGCTTGCAGGTATCACGGAATGCCCAACTTAGAACTTATCTTGAAACACTATTTATAGTCGTCAGTGTCCTAGGTATCGTTTCCAGCCCTCACGAACCAATACGTAGCGACCATCTTCGCCCTCCCGCAGGGCGAACTTTTCCCACCGCGCATCTTGCCCAGCTCCGATGACCAGTAGGGTGCCCTCGTTGATCCAGCCGATGACCCCTTTGACTGGACGTGTTGTTCCCAATACAGCGTTGTCACTTAAGCGGCGCATGTTGTTATTATTCTGTAGGGGTTCACTGCCTGTCTCAAAGGGGGCAGAGGTGAATGAGTAAACGTCCGAAAAGGGGCCAAAGGGGATATTGCTGAGGAAACCCCATTTATTAGTTGCATCTGCATTCGGGTTGGCACCCGTGGAGAGGTTAGAAGACGCGACAGATGGCGAGATTGGGGGTGTTGAGCGAGCCGTAGACGACGATGGTCTACGGGGGTTGGGCACATCAAAGATATGCAGGTTGCCCTTGTCTGATGTACAGGCCAACATATTGCCCGAGGGGCTAAAACGCAACGAGAATATCGTGGCGTTTTCGGTACCTCGCCTTCGCTCCGCCAGCTTTGCACAACTACTTGTCGCGAATATGCGCACAAGCGTTCCCTAGTTTGGTAAGTATTGACGAAGAAAAGATATAGAGGATGATGGATTAAATACCTTCTCACTTGCGGTTGCAAGCAGTTCGCCGTCTGCGCTGAGTTGGAGAGCTCCAAGATTCGACGAGTGAGCTGGCAAGATGCTTACGCTGTCGGTAGCGAGCTGTACGACTTGCACGTGGCCAGGGGTCCTCCCGGGGAAGACAAGATACTTGTCGGTCAGACAGCACAAGCCTAGCAAGTTGTCCGCGGTTTCATACTTGGCCAATGGCTTGGGAGGCTTCTCAAAGGCATATAGACGTACGCTGTTCTGCTGGACAACAACAACACGAGTCTTCGAGATCTGAACGCCACGGACGGCGGTTAAAGCCGCAATCTCAAAGGCCACTTTCCCTTTACTGTCGTCCCAGATGATCACCTTGTTCTGGGGGAACTTGGGAGAGCGGCCACCACCTACCAGGGCGAGGTAGTTGGCATTGCCCATCATCTGAACGAGGCCGAGGCCTGCATTTAAGTCTGCAAGCAACGTAAGTGACTATCCGCGGGTATGGATCTGTCGGCGACTTACCTCTTGCAGTTTGTATGTGGCATGTGTTGGCTAAGAATACTGCAACAGTGTAAGTAGGTATACTGGTAACAGAGCCAGAGGCGAATATAAGAAGACAGAAAGGCAAGCGCAAGCTGGCCAAGGGCTGGCATACTGCAGAACCCAGAATCTATGCCGACAGCAAAGCGACTGGAATCGTTATTGAAGGCGACAGAGAGGGCGGCCTGTTCACTGGGTAATTCGATGGGTGGACGAGTATTCATGGCTGCGATTCGTGACTCGTAGGAATACGAGCGGTTGAGTACGGGATGTTAGCAGAGAGCTAGCCGTGACGTAACAAGTGCGGATGCCGCGCAGAGAAGATCCGAGGCCGAATTGTCATTGAAAACCACGGGGGTGCTACCCATTCATGGCGACTCCCGCGCTCAAATAACATAAATAGGCAAGGCTGTTATGTTATGTTCAACGTCCCAGGCGCTACAACTACGCCACAACTAGGTTTGCAACAACCTTCAGCTAGGCAAATAAGGGGCAGGGTTGGTGGAGTTAACCAAACGAGGACACGATGAGCCTGAATCCATATATAGGAGAAAGTATAGGCCGTGAAATGAACGTCGAGAAATGACTCCTACCACTTGCTGCGTGATTCAATCTAGAGCTGATACTGGGCGGTGGTTGTCATGCTAGTGGAGGTAGTGAGGTACGCGGCAATTCTAGGTAGGTAGGTAGGTCATCCCATCGCAGGCAGATGATTGCAGGATGGGGACGGACCTCGGGAGCACGGATTCAGGGAGGTACATCGTGCACTTGATGCTGTTCTTACGGTTCCCGCACGGTGTCCAACTGCACAGTGTACAGCGACAGGGCACTTCCTGGGCGCCAACCCACGTGGGATACGCTTCGGTGGGCCGTCAAATGCTTCCAAGGTTCCAAGCTTGTGCCATTCTCTTTGCAGAAATACAGTGTTTGATATCTAATATACTGTAGCTACTCCCCCGACGACCGCGGTACTGACAGGCAAACTGGTTAGGGAAGGTACAATTGCCTTCCTCTAACGGAGTACGGGCGTACGGAGCACAGCACATGCTGGCGCAGTCTGCTAAAGATGTCCGTAACTCGAAGTTAGTGAGGTTTAAATAGAGAATAACGCGCCCCTTTATACCAAATGTAATATCTAACTACAATAGGTAAATATGTTGGACCTCTGCTTCTTGTCCTTACTTTCCAGCACAGGTAGCTCCAGTTCATTTTGGTAATCCACGTTATACTCATAAGGTTGTGTTTTGTTCGGATAATAAGACCCTTGGCAGGAGTGCCTAAGATGCTGCGAAGTTGCTACGACAATTGTGCTGCCATACCAGCTTATCTCACAGGTGTTTGTTTGCAATACAGTGCCTGTTCCGAGTAAGGCACTGTCAGGCTAGCAGTGCTGCAGTGGTAACAGTGCTCCCCCACTGAAGTTATAGGGAGCACTGCACTATTCCACCACCTAATTGGCCCTGTTTATTCCTTGGGAACCAGGTACCACTGCACACCACCGTGCCTGGGCGGCAGTTAGACTTGGTACCAGTACTTCCCCACGGGGCATCACTACCAGATTCTCAATGAGGCATTGCCCTTCCCCGATGTACAGCCAAGTACAGAGTACAACCACCGCCTATCTTGGCGCTGGTTCCCCCTGGTCTGATTTTGTTCTGCTTGAAATTGCAGCATCAACAAATCCGAGTGTACCAAATTTCCCCGTCACTCTCCCCAATCTTCCTCCCAGCCTTTCCACTGCCAGGACATCACCATCACCCTTTCCTCACTGGCAGACCCGTTTCAAGATACCCATTTTGTCTTCTCGCTTCGTCCTCTCGTTCCTCTTCGTCCACGTCGTCTACGTCGGTCTGTCGTCTGTCGTCTGTCGTCTGTCTTCTGTCGATCCAATTCGTTCCCAATTTTCCCATCCGTTCGTTCCCGACTTTGAATCCCCTATTTACGATTCCCCAACACTACCTAGCCTAATATGTCGTCCCCAGCCGTGAGTTAATCCCCTATCCAGCCAATGTTTCATTCTGTCACGATCCCTTGACCGCCTCGTGGAATCATACCACACCGGGCACACCACACCTTCTTGGGTCGCCGTCTGCTCCCCAACTTCTGTTTCTTGCTCTTGCTAACTTGTTGCCGCGATGCGTTCTCAGAAGATGATGCGTCGGAAGAAGAACGTCAAGAAGGGAATTCAGTTCTGCTTGATGGTTTGTGGCGCCTCAGGCACAGGTACAACTCCCCCACCCGCCGTGTTTCGCCGTCCCAACTCCCTCGTCCTTGTTCCAGCCCACGCGAAGCAGTCTTGTTTGACCTTTCTGGCATTTAGCTCTAACGATATGTTTTTGTAGGCAGAACCACCTTCGTCAACACTCTCTGCAGCAAGAGCGTCTTAAACCACAAAGACTCGGATGATCCCAGCTCGGCTCACGTTGAGGATGGTGTCAAGATCAAGCCCATCACCGTTGGTATGTGTATGAATGAGTCACCAGCTTGCTTTACTCTAACGCTTGTCAAGAACTCGAGCTGGACGAGGAAGGAACCCGCATCTCCTTGACCATTGTCGACACCCCCGGATTTGGCGACCAAATTGACAATGAGGCAAGGTGAGAGAGATGAAGCCCAGTCCAAAGTTTATCTCTCAATGCTAATGAATTTCTTTTGAAGCTTCTCGGAGATCGTTGGGTATCTCGAGAGACAATATGACGATATCTTGGCCGAGGAATCGCGTATCAAGCGTAACCCCAGATTCAGGGACAACCGCGTACATGCTATGCTGTACTTCATTGCCCCTACAGGTCATGGGTTTGTCAATCCACGCTCTTGGCATTTTGGACACACTCGCTCACATTGCTCGTAGTCTCCGAGAACTCGACATCGAACTAATGAAGCGTCTTGCTCCCCGTGTCAATGTTATTCCCGTTATCGGGCGAGCTGATTCTCTCACCCCCCATGAGCTGGCTGAATCGAAGAAGTTGGTTATGGAAGACATCGAGCACTATCGCATTCCTGTCTACAACTTTCCCTATGATATCGAGGAAGACGACGAAGATACCGTTGAGGAGAATGCCGAACTCAGAGGGCTCATGCCGTTCGCTATTGTAGGCTCAGAGGAGGTGATTGAGATTGGTGGCCGCAAAGTCCGTGCTCGACAATATCCCTGGGGTGTCGTTGAGGTTGACAACCCTCGCCATTCCGATTTCCTCGCTATTCGATCAGCACTTCTCCACAGTCACCTTGCTGATTTGAAGGAAATCACTCACGATTTCCTATACGAGAACTACCGTACCGAGAAGCTCAGCAAGAGCGTCGAAGGTGGTGCTGGAGTGTACGTAACCCCGTCGGAATTTTCCGGTGATCTGCCTTTGCTAACTTTGTTATGGAAGTGATTCATCTATGAACCCCGAGGACCTGGCATCTCAGTCCGTTCGTCTAAAGGAGGAACAACTCCGCCGCGAAGAAGAGAAGCTCCGCGAAATTGAGATCAAGGTTCAACGCGAAATCAACGAGAAGCGACAGGAACTGTTGGCCCGCGAGTCCCAGCTTCGCGAGATCGAGGCCAGGATGCACCGGGAGGCTACGGGCGGTGTTCCATCCAATACGTCACCCGAGGCTAATGGTGAACTTGACGCCAACTAGACGGCTCAATTGTGCTTATTATCCAAATGTTACCTCTGGCTTGCCAAAGAGTGCAAGATCGTTGGCGTTGGGTGTTTGATACTCTCACATCTCCGGCGTACGTGCTCGACATGGCACATTATACGAAAAATTGATACCGTTTAATGGACTTCTTTTACGCGTGCATAGCTGAAAGGTTTGATGTGTCTGTCAGGAATACAAGGCCGAGAGGGTAGAGTTTAATACTCCCTGAAGAGCATGCTACGTCGACGATTATTCAAGTGCAGACGACAAAACTGTTATGGGCAATGATTCTTCCTCGGACCCGCTGACATATAATTTGATTGGGGAGAGATCCTGTTGTAGGATGAGAGAAGGGAGCAACCCGTCTGCTGTCTAGTGTACCTTCGCGAGAAACGAGGTCTTTTCCCGGCCTATTATATAGGCTCTTTAACTCTTATGTGTTGTCTCCTAGTACTATTTTTATCATAATGCTGATATCAAATATCAAGAACTATTTGATCGCTACACGGGAATAGATGTATGAGTCGTGTAATTGGGAACTGAAGGTCGAGTGGAATGAGTAAAACGTATGATGAAAATACACGAGGAATACCATTTTCGTCGCATTACTACCGAATCTAGGAAAGTAAAACAGTGAAAATCTACAAACTGTTTACGACCCTACACGTCCTGAAAGACCGAAACAAAGCGTTGCCACGCGATAGCTAGAGGCCGTATGGTCCCCATGGCCGAATCAATGGCCAGCAAAGATATTGGCTAGGGCCCGACAAGGCCGGAAGAATGCCTGTAGCCGTTATAAAAGAGCAATCTTAACTCTTGACAGCCGCCATATCATGTACACCGAGCCCAGATATCCACCTAGCCCCGTTACCACTCCGATATTATAAAGAAAGCATTATCCACGCGCTCCCACTCATTAAGAAATATTACAATACAGTTGGCGGTTGGTTTTCGGTTTTAGTTATTGTTCTGGCTGTTGAGGATTCGCAGGATGGCGAGGAACAGGTTGATGATGTCGAGATATAGGCTGATGGCGGCGGCGATCTCCTCCTCGACGTGGTGCTTGCGCATGACTAGCTGGGTATCGACGAGGATGTAGCCGGAGAAGATGAGAGCGGCCAGACCACCGTAGATCAGCTCGCCGGTGCTGCTGTATGGGAGGAAAAATGACATGAACCCGAAGAGAAGGAGACCCCAGAGCGCGCCGAACAGGTAGGGCATCCACGATGTGAAGTCGTACTTTGTCTGGCATGCGAACAAGGTGAGGAATACGAAGATGCCGCCAGTCAGGAGCACGGCATTGAGCACTACCTGGGTCTCGTAGAAGGAGACGACGACGGAGATGGTGTATGCCTCGAGCAGGGTGAAGCCGGAGAGGAAGAGGAGGTTCGTAGGGTAGGACTTGCGCTTCCACCAGGTCAAGCCCATGAAGCCGAGAGCGCCGAAGAGCTGTGCGACGATTTCATTGATTAGCTGTGTCTCTAACGTTGTAGCGCAATACGCATGATCACGAACGCCATTGTGTGCGCGGGCCATGGTACACCTCGATACCAGAGATTGGGGCGTAGGAGGGGTGTTTGCTTACCGAAATCCAGACAAGTGCCGGATGCGACTGGATCCAAGTTTTGTAGTCGCTGCTCCAAAAGCTGAGGCCGCTAACAAGAGCAGTCACGACAAGTTGTGCGGTCAAAATCGTGTATACTGTAATATGAAGGTTAGCGACAGTTCCGCCCTTGCCGGTAGATGAAGTGCGATGGTGTAGGGGTGATCGCGGAGGCACGGCTCACCTTTGCGAACGAACTGGTTGCGGATGTCGATGGTCGCTTCGGCGACGGAGCCGCCGAACTTGAAATCGTCGGGAATGTTGTCTTCGCTGCTGCGCGGCGCGCCGCCGAAGACGCCGGCGGGCGATGAAGATGACTCCTCATGTTGGTATGATGGGGGTGCCTGGGACCAACTGCTCGAGTCGGGATCCTGCGTCGGCGCGGGGGCGTACCTGGTGTTAGCAGCCATCGTAGTGATCTGTATAGGTAGTCGGCTTGCGATCAGGCTGTTCCGTTATCGTTTTGCGCCAAGACGTTGAACCGATGGATTGTATGGCGAGAGCGACGGCGATGGTGATGAAATCGTTGCGCGAGAGTGGTTGTAGGGTGGCGGAAAGCTTACAGGAATCGACGTAAGGCAGACGGATTATAGTGTAGGTAGTGTAGAGGCCGAGAGAGTTGAGGCTGTGTTTGCGGCGTTGATTTATTAGTCATAGGGCGGGAGTGGTGGCGTCACCCTGCGCGATTTCTGTCTCCACGCACTGTACGTCATGCCTGTGGTAACTGGTTTCCCTCATTGGCGGCGCGGTCCTCAGTGTAATCTTTAACATACAGTATTGCGCTACGTAGCATGCTACACATACTGCTCGGCCATTCCGCCTGCCGAACGGTGGCCGAGCAGTACCATTGGCCTAGCAATACGTACATAATGCAGTGTTGACAGTTAGTGCCGCTTCCAATGTGTTTGATAAGGGTAGTATGTCACGGTATGTGTATGTACGGACTATCGAATTGAACGTTAGCGGCCGCTCAGCGGGCTTACAGTGGACTTTTATCTCTTTGACTGCCCGAAGACACCAACTCGCTCACTTGCTTTACATTATCACCCCGTCAGGTACCGAGTTGGTGTCTTCGGGCAGCCAAGGAGATAGTGAGTTAAGCGGCCGCTGACTTTCCAAGGTTTATATAGTAAGTTAATTCGACAGTCCGTACCTACTGCGTTTGTGGGTTGGGCAATAAGTTACCTATAGGTAGGGTAAATATCTGTTGATGTGTTTTAACAAGAGGATATTTCTAGGTCCGGTAGCCGAGCGATGCAGCCATGTAATACAGATCGTAGGGACGTACGAAGTAGGTAGTTTGGGCCGAATAACCTGGGTGAAATGTGACTCCGTCAGTGTGTGTTCGGGAGCTGTAACATAGGAGGTATATAGGTACGTCCGTAGTTGTCTAAGAGATTTAACTGCCAAATGTGTTGGACTTTGTGATCGCATATTCGGTAGTCTACGAAGTGCGGAAATCTTACTCAATCACCTACCCAAAGTACATCATGATAATGCGTGACATTGCATGCGTATATTCTCTCAACAGATGAGACAAAATGCCAAAAACGACAGTTTTGAAGTCTTGGCAAAAAGCATGGGATCATTGTGTGTTAACTGATACCTCCATACCTATCGTGATTGATTGATTGTTTCTCGGCAAGAGATGACGAGTAGATACCTATCAGACGGCTGAAAGCTGGTGTCTGCGCGTGTACTAGATAGGTACTCGATCAATCCCATCATTGGTTTATTGCAGAGCACTAGATACGCAGGCTTTAGTGCATGTATGCCTCCTATGTATACCTACCATTCTGCAAATCCGGTCGCGTGCGCCGCCGCCGCATAGGGAGGTAGACTTTAGGTATGACGATCATTTGCAAATTGCGGGGAACCTTGGAGGTTTACCGGTACACTACCTACATAGTAGTAGGTAGCCCGTATTCCGTAATCTAGTTTAGTTAAAGGTCAGTAAGATGCTCTCATCGCTCTTATAGTTGAGGACATACTACCTAAAGCGGTGTGGTGTGAGGCACGATATAACAAGGTATATCGTAGGTAGTCATGTGAACAGCGAAAAGGAGGTTTGCCCAACCACGGCGCAATTGCTTTTGAGAAATTTCGGATGGCCGTTTATTGCGCAAGAGATGGTACTTAACATCAATATTTGGGTAAACTTGCAGATTCCGTGCATGTGTGGTGCTCCACCACACTAGATTCAGGGGAACATCTCAGCCGTCTTTCTGATAAACTGAGAAACACCATACATACCTACATAGTAGGCACCGGTAAGTGCCTACCAAGTACTGACGACCTAGGTAGGTACTGCTGTGTTAGCCAGGACCGGAGGTCGGGTCGGTTTTAAGTGCATAATTCATTCCCTTTCTTCGTGCTAGGGCACTATGGCGGAGTGGTTATCGCGCAGCCCTGCTAAGGCTGTTCCTTCGGGAGCATGAGTTCGAATCTCATTGGTGTCGTTTTTTTGCAGGGCTACGGAACGCGTCAATCACTACCCCTGTTGATGGCTTTTTGTAACGTCCGCGGGCCGTGTCTCCTTGAATCCCGCTGTCGTTTCCCGTCTGTTCGTGTAGGTAGTGTTAAATCAATATAACCAGTAACCTACCAGGTAGTATAAGGCTCAATATATTCTCAGCGCCCGCAACCCAGAGTGCTCAAAAGATTTGGCCGCTCATCCCCACGATGTTCAAGATCGGCCCACAGTGAGGGGTAATCGCGCTGTCCTGCGACTTCCAGGAAGTCGCTGATGGTGGGTAACTAGCGGGGTTATGTCCAGATCAGCTATAAGTACAGGTCCAGTACCTAGCTCTGCATAAATTATGCAGCAAAAGCAGCGATTGCACTAAAAGCCTGTGGCTCGAATGCGCACGGTGAAAGCAGAAGGCAGGACACAGCCCGAGGCGACACAGGCGACAAGTGCTGGCCCGTGCCCGTCCCTGAACCCCAGAACCCAGAACCCAGAAGTTAGAACCCGTCGATTGCTACCCGACCGGGACAAGCCTCGCTCTGCAGTGGCTTTCGCATCCTCGCTTCCCAATCATCTTTTTTGGATTTCACCGCTTCAGCGCGCCGTGCGATTGGCCGCCAAGCACCGTATGAGAAGCGCACGCCGCAGCCCAGTCAAGCCAGCCAACCCAGCCAAACCAACTCACTGTGGCAGGAAACAGTGGGGTCGCCGCTAGCTGGGCGCTGGTCCCGAGATCCACCTCCAGCTCAACACATCTTCGAAATTCCGTTCCTCACATCCCTACCGTCCAATATCCGGGGCCTGGCAGACTCCATGTCTCTCCTGAGGGGTTGTTCCACCAAATACATACCTACCTACCCGCTTGGCCTACCCTGACCCTCGCCGTCGCCATTGCGTGTCTCGCTCTTGTCTTCATCCCGTCGTCGTCGCCATCGCCGCCGCTGTCGTTGTGGGGGGTTATCTCCTGCGCGCCAAAAGCGATAATTATACTGCGCAGGAACCTGGCTGCCGGTTATCGCATTGCCAATGGTTTCTGTCTCCAACGCCAAATAGTCGTTCGCTACCAACATCTCCATCCCGCCTGTGTAATAGACGAGCCCTCCTGGCGCAATCCACCATTCTCTACTGCCTACAGTTATTTATATCTGTCCGGTCTCCCCTCGTTGGCCGGTCGTGTGCCTCGCATCGCCCACCCTGTCAGCTGTAGCAGGCAATGAGTGAACTCGTCGGCACCGATATGGCTGATACCGCGGCGCAGTTGAACCATGTCACCGATGCTGGTCCTCAATTGACTCTGGATGTCAACTCCATCCCGAAGGAGCTGAAAGTCGACAGGCTGAAGACACCCACCACGCCGAACACCAGACGGTCGCCAATTCAATCGCGTAATTCTATGAACGGCCCGCTCTACATGCAAACCAGCAACAATAAGGTCTTAATCCGAAGAGTCAAGAGAAAAGGCGATGGCACTATCAAGAGTTTAACCCGTTGGCTATTGGATAATCAGATAGGTGGGTGTGATGCCGACAGTTCTGCCGTTGAGCTTATCTTCCGAACCACAACTTAACCCACCAACCATGTTTCCGCCCGGCAGGTCGGCTTGAGCCCCCATCGCCAATGAGTAAAGGAGGGGTTGTTACCTGCGTCCGATTCGGCTAGCTAACCAACGCGCTTTTTCCAGGGTTATCTTTCAATCTCATAGCTCTCGTCTTCCTCACTTATATGTTCATCCCAAAGGCTCGGCCTCATACACTCAAGTTCTTCACCCTATCTTATTACAACTCAGTGTCCAGTGGTTACGCCATCGGTAGTGATGACTACTACTTCATTGCTTTCTGCATTGTGCTCTTCACTGGGCTCCGCGCCGGCCTGATGGAGCATGTTCTTGCTCCGCTGGCCAAGCACTGGGGTTTGAAGAAGAGGAAGGACATGACTAGATTCTCTGAACAAGCCTGGCTCTTAGTCTACTACTCCTTCTTCTGGCCTTTCGGCGTGGTATGTCAGATCCCAATTAATTTCCGTGGATCCGACTTCCCACGCAAAATCAACCGTGTATAAATGGGGCCACTGACAGGTGAATAGTACCTATACTACAACTCGCCTTCATATATGAACTTGAAGGAGTTGTGGACGGGTTGGCCGGATCGTGAGGTGACAGGGCTTGTAAAAGCGTACTTTTTGGGACAGTGGGCATTTTGGCTCCAACAAGTAATAGTCATTCACATTGAAGAGCGTCGCAAAGACCATTGGCAGATGCTGACCCATCATTTCATTACCATTGCGTTAATGACTGCCTCATACTACTACCACCACACTCGAGTTGGGATACTGATCCTCGTGCTGATGGATATTGTGGACATATTCCTTCCGGTAAGTTCTTAGCATGAGTCCCACATATCTTCTTCGCCAAACCCCCATTGCTAAAAATTTCATAGCTCGCAAAGTGTCTCAAGTATTTGGGGTATTCAACGTTATGCGACGTCATGTTCGGCATGTTCATGGTCTCATGGTTCGTTGCCCGACACGTTCTATATCTGACTGTGTGCTGGAGCGTCTGGCGAGATGCCATTCAAATGATGCCCATAGGTTGCTTCTACGGTAACAACGCCAATTTAAGAGGGCCCCTCCCTATTCCGAATGGATGGCGTCACTGGCTGGAGCCATTCAAGAACCCCGAAGGTGCACTCTGCTTCTCCCATCCGGTGGTCTACGGCTTCTTATACACTTTGCTCGGCCTCCAAGCCATTACTATCTTCTGGTTTTTCATGATCATCCGAGTGGCTGTACGAGTCGTGAGAGGTGGCTCGGCTGATGATCCACGTAGTGACGATGAGGTGGAAAGCGAGGCGGAATACGAGTACGAAGAAGCCCAGCTACTCGAGGAAGAGGTAGGCGTGGAGTCCATCGATTTGAAGGGATGGGAACGCCGGACCGGCGTGAAAAGAGTGGCGTCGTCCTCGGCAGTCAGCCTCCCGGGACACAGCGACCGAAAGGAACTGCTTGGGCGCATTGGTTGCGAAAAGCAAGTTGAATGAAAATGGTTTCAACCGCCCCATTATGGATATGCGCTTCGTAGCATTTTGCGTTGGTCGGATGAATGATAACATTCGCGGTCTAGCCTCAAGTGAAGCTGCCGGACAACCGTTGATGACCAGGCATCAGCACAATCCGACCCAATACAAGTTCCCAAAAGTCAGTGCTTCCACGAGGTTATACAGCACCGAGAGATTTGGCGCGGTATATAAAACTTTGAAATTTTCAGTATCATACCCATGCAGTATTACCAAAAACAAGTCTGTTCAGTTTAATGTCCTTCATGACTGCGATATGTGTCTTCGGCGCTTCATGACGTGGTTCTTCCAAGAGGCTCGCAGTACGATCCTCAACTCAAGATAAAAGGTATGTTTTCTTAATAGAATCCAATCCAGAGTGCGCAATGCCCAAGTCCTTCACATCCGACTCCCCAACGAATCCAACCTTCGCCTATAGCACACAGATATTTATAACTGTAGCGCTTACCCAGCAGCGGAATATCCTCTAAAGTCGCGTGAAAAGGCGGCAAGGCGGACGTCCATCACGAGTCACTCTTACGTTTATACCGCTACAGTGCATGCTGAAAGAGTAGACAGATAGCACATATTTCGACTTGCTTCATCTCTCCGCGAGAGCAACCCCGTAGCAAAACATAACCCCCGGTAGTATTGACCCGCAGTCCAGACTGGCTTTCAATCAGCGCATGGCCGTTGAGAGATGGCAGCACTCTACCAACTGACAAGATTACCAGGGGCTTTCCTACGGGCTCTAGCATGAATAATCAGTTCTAGGTTGCGATCAGGTTGCCTAAGATACCCTGACCAAGCCAAGAGTGATCAGCAAGATGGCCCCACGATGTTTTATGTCCATCTCACGACAGTCACGACAGCCAGCACCAGAACCAAAACCCTCGCTTAGATAGTAGGCAAGCTTCTGATCACGGAAGCAACGGCTTGCTTTGTAGGCAATCAACAGACCGGCAATGACAAGTCACATCACGTATAGTTGGACGGCGCCCTGCTCGCGGGAAATGGATACATGCAATAATCACCGAGGAGCTCTAACACCCAGGTAGCCCCTTCGCAGGCGTTTTCGGATTCAGGCTACGTATCGACGATGTATCTCTTTTCTCACCTTGTGCAGGACTTGCAATGCAGTGAGAACGGGTATATTCCTCTCCTTTCTCCTCTGCATACGGACTCGGTAGAAACGGAGAGCGGAGCGACGGGGCCACCGAACTGACGTGCGGCGCTTCGACTTAGGTTTCCTAGGTAGTCCAGAAGGTGAGAGCATGTACGAAATTGGGGGTCGGGAACACACGGTCATTTGAATCTCGGGGCCGGATGGCTTAGCGGTGCGTGCGGCGGGGGTTTCTTAGTGCTCGAATCAAAGACTGTGCTTGCTTACCGCGGCCTCCGGGAGTAAGACCGCAATTGTGTTGTCTTTACTGGTGTCGTTAGGTCAGGGAAGATTGAGGTCTTCCATAGGGGACGCAGGGCATCGCTAGACCCGAAGGAGCCACGGGAGATGGCCTGGTCGCTCGCCGTGTATAGACGACCTCTCGGAAATATCTTCATCGTCGGCACCAGGGGGAACTTGAGGTCAGCGGCACGCAGTTAAAAAGTACCTATCAGCATACCTACATTATATCAGCTGAGAAGTCTTCGCTCAAGGTTGCTCTTGTAAGGGAAGTAACACCAACCATGCACACACCGAAAGCAAGTGGGAAGAAAATCGCACCTCGTGGCCTACCTAGGTGGGATATACCGGTACGCTAGGTGGAAATACAACGGGGTTTGGCTATTTTGATCTCGTCTGGGTGGGCAATCGAACGGAAATAGGGAGTTGTGGACTGATAGGTAGGTAGGTTGCCTCGTTCACGACCGGCTAGCTACGTACTTGCTGTAGGAGCCAGGTAGGTGGGCTAACAAGAAACTCGTCAACATCACGCAAATAATGTGGACACAGAGCGCTGAATGAATTCCCTTGACGTAACAAGAGTCACGACTCGTGACCACACAGCTGTTTCCGGCGAACTCCGCGTCCCAAATGGAATGGAATGCCACGATGGTATTGTTAGCGAGCATCTACCTGCCGTCAAATTCGGCGGGGCTACGAGGTTAGAATGGTTTGTGTTTTTTGCCGTGGTCGTGATGTCTCGGGATGAGGGTTCTCATGGGATCTTCGCGCGACTAAACTAGGTCGTACCTATACGAGTTGTCGAGGTCTTTTCGCATGCGATTCTTCGAAATCGGGACCAATTGGTGCCCAACGGTTCGCTCCCTAGCGTGGAGTTTTGAGTCTTTGACGTCGTTTGCCCCCGAGATCCGCAGCATGCGCGCCTTCATGATTCGTGGGGGTTTCTCTTTTCTTCTCTTCCCTTCTTTTTCTTCAAGTCAAAGGGCATTTTCTCTCCGTGAGTTGATTATCTCAAATCGGATGGTTCGTGTTAGGTATTCGGATCACACATGGTCTACGCTGTGGTATTGGTGGACAAAACGTCACTGGGGTCTGCTGTGCTCTGGCCTACCTACCTATCCCACGGACTTCCCAGATTAATCACCTATCTCTGCGGTAGTACGGTGGGTAGTTTCCGGCGAACCGTGGGCAGATGCTCTTTGCATGACGTGATGGTGCTCAAGGCTTGAGGGATGCGAATAGACTGTTCGTCTCTAGGAACCTCGAACTTGGCAGAGCTTGTCTCTTCTCACCGTTCATTGGGCCCTCGTGTTGATGCACGGGGTTCTACAAACCCCAGCCGGCATTGTTTTCGGTGATTTAGGGATTCTGACTGGACGAGCATGAGGAGTATTGGCCCTTTTACTCACCCCATCTTATCTGAGTTACGCTTCGAAGCCCATGCTACCGTAGGTAGTGCACCTATTCGTTTCCGTGCATGCGGAAGCATCAATATAATACTTATATGGAGACGAGGCGGTTCCTAACGCCGCTGTCCCAGACAGTAAAGACGGACTTTCGAGGAGCAAGGATGCATTCTGCGCTATGGTGTGCATGCAGCAACCATGTCTGTCTGCTGTGAGATATCCAGGCGATGCAGCCGTCCTACTGCGTGGCCATGTAAGCGAGGTCCGCGAATTCCAAAGCATATTGACGTCGCTACGCGAGGCCACTCATGATGCGTGAAAATCGACTACTCCGGTGCTGCGTTCAGGGCAACGCAGAGGTTACCCCATATAGGGTCATCCGTACCCCCAACACGAAGATTGAGGATACCGTATTACCAATTAGACCCAGTAGCCGATGGCACCGCATGAGGTGGCGTTGCAATCCGCTAGCCTCTTCATGGGAGGTAATTCGACCATTCTGTCAGGCCTCACCGTGAGGCCGACCGTTTGGGTTCGACATTGTCCAAGTCAACGCTTGGCGAGTCGAATCGGGTGCCGCTTCGGTGCCCCGGCTAGGACTTAGCTGGGGAACTTGCATACTGCGTGATTTGTTTGCGTCGGTGGAAACCCATAATGAGCAGGCGAAGCGGAAACGTGGTGGCTGATGGAAAGCATCCGGGCCCACGGCCTTGACATGTTCGGCCCATCCAGTGCTTCGTAGACACAAACAAATACAGACTGCATACAGACTGCATATCTACTATGTACTGACTGCTATGCTACTATGTATAGCAACAAACACAGACATATGCATGCGCCAGTCATGGCCAGCGGATGTTTGCATGGCGGCTCGAATGCAGTTGTGTCGATACTGTAGGCTGTCCGAGTAGCCGTCGCCGTAGTTAGCCGCCACCGCCGCCGCCGTTGCCGTAGTGAGCAGCACGGAGCGAGGCGCAGGTGCAAGTGCGAGTGTAAGCGTTACGGCACGAACCCGTGTGCGTAGAACGTGTTACATGGCATGATGGATGGATGCATGCCTGTGCATGCAAGTGTCCTCGTAACGCCGGCAAGCCAAGCATCGCCTGAGATGGTGGCGACCATCTAGGTAATGGGCCCCCGCCATGCACATGAGGACCTCGGGATGCACTGCGGTGGGCCGTGGCTCGACGAGGTGAGCATCTGAGAATCTGGCGATTCGGCTGTCGACTGACTCCCTTGTGTAGACGACGGCTTTGCACGAATCGCTAGATTTGTTGTAGCCTGTGGCGATTGTAAGTAGTGTAGATAGTTTATGGGCAAGCCGTTCAGTAGTGTAAGCGGAACATACGAAGTACGGACATACCGGTACTATTTAGAGACGTACGAGTGGGAAAGGTCCACAATCGATCTGCTTCAAGTTCGGTCGGCGGCGAAGGTTAGACCGTATGCACTGCACTAATGACCGGGGCCGCCCTCCTGGGCCCCGATCGGATTGACAATGACATAAGCATAAGGAGATGAGTAATGCAGCGATGCGGCGATGCAGCAGCGCTACCTAGGAAGGGACGATGATCGAAGATCCAGAACGGAAAGATTGGCCCTTGACAGTGGACACGAGCAAGGAGTGGCACAGCACAGGCTAGCAGAACTCATGACTAAACACTGCACCGTGCCACGGGATCTGCACTTCGTATTGCGGAAAGAGCGGTGGTCTGTGGATGCGTCGATGCCTGGATGCGCGCTCGGCCCTTCAACTCAGGGAGTCGCGATGGTCGCGCTGAGGTGTATATAAGTCGCATCCCCCGAGCTGTTCTTTCCTGGACATCAGAGTTGCAATCCAGACGGCGACAACAGCAGCAGCAACATCAACAATCACTGACACCAACACCGATACTGACACCGGGACTGACACCGACATCAACACCGACACCAGCACCGACACCAGCACCACCAACATCAAACGACAATACCAATAATTAATATCATTACCCTCAATAATCAATCATTCAATCAACATGCAGTTCGCCACTCTCATTGCCGCCGTGAGCGCCCTCGCCATGGGCACCAGCGCCGCCGCCATCCCCAGTGCCAGTACCGGTGACTTTGTCCGTCTGGCACAGTTCCGCATATTCGGCGCCCAGGGCTGCTCCGCAAAGAATATGGGCTTCTACACCGTCGATGACACCGATGTTGGAAACTGCAATAAGCTCATCGACAGCCCGACCTCGGTCCATCTCGAGGTCCTCAACCAGCCCGCTGCCCAGGGCTGCACTGGTAAGCCACTCATTCTCACTCATACAACTATCTCGCTATATATCCCTTACGTTTTCTGTTTACTGACACAAACCACCAGTGAACGTCTACACTGATGCCAAATGCTCAGCTGGACAGACGGCCTTAAGCATCGACTCCTGCAGCAACGCGAACGCCACTGAGAGCTTCCAGTCATGGAAGATCACATGCCCCACCGCCTCGGCGTGAGTTGAACGCGGCAGGCAGCGTCACATACACACAAAGGAGCAGGAAAATCAGGGATATAAAAACTGGTAATCAATGAAATCTTTTTGCATTGGCTTGGGGGCGAGGTCTGACGAAACATGGCCCGCGGCCACCGGCGTTGAGAGAAAACAACAATTGGCACTCCTTTTTTGGCATTGATGGGACGGGATGAATGACGGAAACGAACGATTTATGGATTTGGGTACACTCCTTAATAGATGAATAGGTTAATAATACTTGCATGACTGACGAAATCCTTGTTTGGCTGTATCTCGGAAATGTTCTAGATAGGAGGTAGCTTGCCTCGAGAGATTGTGTTACGTTTGTCAGTGGCTCCGTCATCTCTTCTCGAGTAGACCTGCTAGAACAAGGCGACGCTGCGACAGGCGACACAGCGACAGGCTACCTATGCCAGCATACACCCCCTGGTCTTATGATACGCCACTACCGTATATTTTCCTCGCGAATTTTAAGGGTGTACGTATGTATTGGGTTCAGCAGTACGGACTGCGGGCTTGCAGCTTTCTAAACACTTCCTGATCGGTCCGGTTCATGTAACTCAATGCGACATTACCAACCCCATCTAATGACAAAGGTAACAAAACCCAAAACAAGCACCGCCGAACTCGACAAATTGGTCATGCCCCATCATCATGGTGCTCCTCCTGTCCCTATCTACACAAACGCCACGAAGAAACTGCCTCTATGCGTCTATCATGATCATCCCAAAGCGTGACCCCTGGTTTTTGCGTCTATCCGACAAGCCCCTTGGCCTGTAGATCCAAATAGGTAGCGATCAAGTTGTGCTTAAGCTTCCGTTCCATACATCCGAATTCGAGAGCATCTTCTACCCACTCTATCGTCTATTCTTCGTCGTCCGTGTCGGGAGGATGCGGTGTGCCCTTCGGAGTGTTAAGCCATTCAATATGCCGAAGTCTCCGTCGGACCTCTTGTTCTTTGAGCTCCTTCTTGGTCTTCTTCTTCTTCTTCTTAGCCTTAAATGTTAAGGGTGTGTTGTCTTCGGTCCCACTATTAACGGCGCTATTTAGAGCGCTATTCACAGCACTGCTGGCCGCGGTACTAACGATGCCACTATTGGCGCCACTACCGGGCCTACTATCTTCGAAGCGGTCGGTCAAGATGGCGGCATTGCCCTTCATTGTCATCCGACCGTCGTTGATATGCCATTGCTCATTGGCGAGCGCGCCAACAAATTCCTCGTTGTGGGATATCATGACGACACCACCTTTGAAATCTCGGATGGCCACAGCAAGACCGCCGAGTGAATCACGGTCCAAAAAGTTGGTGGGCTCATCGAGAACAAGCAAATGTGGGTTATTCCACATGGCTCCGGCAATGACAACCTTGACTTTCTGACCTCCTGAGAGACTACCAATCTCATTATGGTTAGCAATATCAGGATCAAGACCAAGATCCTCGAAATGCTTTGAAATGACCGCAGGTTGAAGTTCGCGGTATCCCAAGCCTTCTCGTGATGCCTCATGGTCATCGAACTCCTGCACGAGTTTGTCGAAACCCCATTCTAGCAAGGTCTCTCGAGAAACTTGCGCATTATATTTAGGAAGCCACCCCCTCCACTTTCTAATGAATTATTAGTGATAATTCAAATACGGAACCGAGACGGCACTCACACTTCGTATTGGAAGGACTTTTTCCATTTTTGCCGACCCACGAGCGCTTCAACTTGCTTTTCCCCCTTTCCGTCGCCCAGGTCAATCTTCTTGTCCATCTGCTCCCGATCCTTGTCCGATAGAATTCGAGTTTGTTTCAAGAACACCTCGCGGTCGTCGCCATTGGCATACCGCCACTGTAAGTACTGATTAGGCGTCTTCTCAAGATGCATTTCCACATGTTCCAGAGCATGCTGTTTAATGTATCCTATGCGCAAATTGGGGTGTTTTTCAACCCGGCCAGTCGTAGGAACAACTTCTCCAGTCAAAATTTTGATGAGGGTTGATTTACCCGCACCATTAGGGCCAATGACGGCAACTCTGGAAGAGAGTGTTAATTGGCAGCTGACATCACTAAGTGAAGCTTTGGCTGCCCCTGGGTATTGGTAGGAAGCACCAGTCATGCGGATGATAGCTCGCGTCTGGGACTTGACGCCCGACAGGATACCAGGAGGTGGAAATTTGAATTGGACATTAGAGGCAGAAAGAGTGTAGTAAGCCTTAGCCTCAGGGCGAGCCTTCACGAACGAAGCAAGATTGCCTTTGAAGTGGCCGAGTTTTTTGCCCGGCTCGTAATGATAGATGTCGGTTGTAACGTTGTCTAAAAAGCCCGAATCGTGAGATACAATCAAGCTGGTGATATCTGTATGGGTTTTCAAGTAGTTCTCCAACCATGCAATATTGGCAACATCCAGATGATTGGTAGGTTCGTCAAGGAGTAGAACGTCAGCCCTCTGGAGCATAGCCCGAGCCAGCGCCAACTTCATTTTCCAACCGCCAGACAGTGATCCGACTTTTTGCGACTGGCGACCCTCTGGTCCTGCCGTGAAGCCGAACTCTACTAGAACTTCCGAAATTCTTTCTCGGCCCTCGGATGCAATCGTCGGGTCTTTGACCATGAATTCAAGAATGCTAATGTCGGCATCCTCGCCCTGGTTATGCTCCACGTAGCAGGTCCGAAGGACGTCCTGAGGAGGGAAGCCCTCTAGCTTTCCGCCGGCGATACTCCTCATCAGGGTTGACTTGCCAGCTCCATTTCGGCCGCAAAGACCATATCGATGTCCTTTGAGGAGACGTAGATTGGTGTGAGACAGCAGAAGCATACCGCCATAAGCAAGGGAGAAGTCAGCATTCACGATCTCAATCTCGCCGTCATCTTCTTTCTCTGGCACACCATATTTACGCTCGTCCTCTGCGACATAGTACTGGTGAACAGCGGATGCGACGGCATCACTAGCACCCGGCTGATGCATCAGCTCCTTTAGGTAGGGCCCAACCCTAGCAGGAATCCTACTAACTTGGCGGTAATTGGAATCGTCGGCAACCATCTCACAGATGTAGGGACGAGCCAACTGGTAGAATTCCAGGTCGCTCGATAGCCCGCCGTTCTTTTTTATCTCGGAGTCAAGGACCTTAGCGACGTCATCGACAGAAGTACGCTCGAACGCAGCCGCATCATTGCCCATGGCCTTATCCATGACATTCAATGCCCTCATAGCCAGCTCACGAACTTCGGGGAGGGGAGCCCGGTCCGCTACGCCCTTGACACCTGGTTGGAGCTTTGGGAGGAATATCCTTGCCTCGATGGGGTCGTGCACCAATTTGGTCAAGTTCTCCGTGATGACGGTGGACTGCCGCAGGACTTCTTGAGTGGTACTAGGGTTATTTAAGGTCCGCTCAAGAAATGGAGTCAAGAGCGCAAGAACTGGCGACGTAACGACAGCGACAAACGTTGTCTGGGAGAGCGCATGAATTGCCTTCTGGAGAGTTTGAGTTGAAGGATGATGTAGGGTCTCAATGAGTAAGGGGATTCGGGGAGCGACATCGTCGTTGGACAACAAAGTTGTAAGAGATTGCATAGTGAGGACGGCTTGTTTCTCGACTTCGACTTTGAGATCATGCATATTGCTTTCAACGATTGGGATCAATGTGGCGAGTTTCGAACCCATAACATCGCGAAGAAGATCCTTTTCTTGAGCTTGCTCTTTGGTGCAGCCAAGCTCCATCTGAGCCTTGTCGGCCATGCGCTGCATTAACTTTAGGGCCCCAACAGCGCCCTGCCATTTTCCAGTTTTCTTAGAGAGATAGGATACGATGGCTGGAAGGAGGCCAGCGACCAGCGCCTCGGCACTCAGATGGCCAAACAAGGCATCTAAGCCATACTGGGCAGCATCACGGACAACGGTTCCTTTGTCAGCTAAGGCGTCAAGCGCAACGCCGAGCAAGCCGCCGTCCTGAAGCAGAAGGACAACCTCACTAAGGGGCTGTCGAGAGGGGAATTTTTCGAACAAGGCGCCGAGGAGGTTCTGAGCACTTTCGCGTCGCAAACCGCTCTTCTTGTCAGCTGCGGCCTTCTTAACTTCGGCGAGTACACCATAGCGATGAAGCCCACGGAAACCAACAGTGTTCAACAAAAGTTGACAAAGCGCATAGGCGGCATCGATGGAGGCAGAGGACGACGTGGCGGTGAAAACGGCATTGAGGATAGTGGAAACTTCTTCCGGGGAGGGTGGAGGGGCATTACTGGATCGGTCCACCATTATCGGCGTTGTTATAGAGTGAGGCATCGTTGAGAGAAAATGGTAGAGGCCGAGGATGACGAAGAGGCGGAAGAGGAGGCGGAGGCGGGGACTAGTGAGCGGGAATTGTATGGATGCTCAAGACTAATAACGCAAAAGAAAAAGAACGAGAACAAGACACGGAATACGAGAGGACAGCAGGATGCCTCAGACGCCGGCGAGAGACGAGCGCAAATGCGCAGTGGTCTCGAGGCGTGTGTTGGAGATGGACAGCAACCGTCGCGCGATATACCGGACAACTCTCTTCAAGTTCTACCTATCTAGGCGAAGGAGGGAGGGAAGTCCGACTGTGGTTGTTCAATGCTTATCGGAAAACTCGACCCCTCCAATTTTTCTCTCTTATCGACAAGCTGGACCCCACCTCCACAGTCCACAAGTGCAGGCACGGTGCTGGAGGAAGTACATAATACATACCTTTTATGCAGGATGCGTCATGTACCAGATCCGGAGATACTTAGTACGGAGAAAAGTCCAATACTGTACGATGACGAAGGTTCTCGTCACGTGCAAACTTACCAGATAATAAATTGATCCGCACTGTAGCTATTCTTAGGCACTTTTGAGTGTAATTACGGATACAAACTGTACGTCCGTACGGACCGCAGGAAAGCAGGTATGTATGTAATTACGAATTACTCGGCACTCTTTCAAGCCCCGATGAGCAGCTCAAAACTTCAAATAGCGAATTCCAAGTAGATGGAGCGTAGCGAAGGGGGTTTCCGTGGGCACAAAGCAGAGGAAAACACGTAAAAGTAGGCAAGAAAAAGACACTTCAGAATTGCGCATCATGCGCTAATACCACTGGATTTTATTACCAAGTCTCTACTAACCACATAGGTATCAATAGGTACGTGATGTGTCTGTCGGGAACGTCGACTCCAAACCGCTTACCATACGGTAGGTGCACTGAGTCTGCAACAGAACACGTGCTGCTACTATGTACTAACTAGGGATAACGATTATGATTGATTGGCGGCAGTAGTAAATGCTGCCAGTACCTATTAGGTAGGCAGACTAGGAGCCTACCTAGGCCAAACGCATTGGACAACATGTTTGATCGCATTGCTCGGCCGTCTACGACGCTACTCGCCTTTGATCTCCTGCGCCCTGTGGTCAATGTACAGTTCGAAGTACCTACCGGTAGATCAGCTGGCTGAGTAATGAAATGGGCCAAACAATAGGGTCAAGGCATACAAAAGAAGAATGAGCGAACTTATCTAACCGACGTACACGTACTTACCACCAAGGCTGGAGACAAACGCATCAGGACAGCGTCGCGGAATCCGCTTCAAAATCCCGATGCGGTGTGACTTATAGATCCATTGCCGTATTTACACTGAATTACCTACCTATCCGGTCAGCCAGTAAGATATCTACGTATAGGATCACGGACCCCGGAGTTCTGTCCGGAGCACTTCGTACACCCGAGAGGGCTTTATCTAAACGACAACTGCCTACTGTCACTCTAGCACCGCCGGGTATCCAATGTTTATGAAAGGTATGCCTTGCAAAACTGATAGCCAGGGCTCATACCCCTTGGGAAGGAGACGATGAGTTCAGTTAAAATGAAATTCAGAGTTTGCTGAACCGCAAGACCCTGTGAAGTCTTAGAAGTTTTAGTTACGTAGAGGTAAGTTCTGTAGGCCCAATTTATTACAATTTCAGCCACCAAAAGCAGTTCTACCTACCTAGGTACGGTCAACTGCTTCGTACGTCCGTGCATACCTAGGTAATGTACTTTGTAGGGGGAAAAAATCAATGCCCACTAGCGGAATCGAACCGCTGATCTTGTCATGACACCTAGGCGCAACTTAAGTACTAGTGACACGCTATACCACTTAGCCAAGCGGGCAGGTTTGCGTAACTTGATTGGTCCCGGTTTGCTCCATCGTCGTCTACATAGTAACGTGACAAACATATTGCTCGGCCACTCCCGATAGGAACAACTTACAAGGGATGGCTTTCGGATAGAACCCTAATTCACTTGTTTACGCTATCTCTTTGACTGTCCGGAGACGCTACTTGCTCACTTGCTTTACATCATCACCCCGTCAGTTATAATTAAGTACCGGGTCGGTGTCTTCGGGCAGCCAAGAAGACGGTTTGGCCAACTGCATTGCTCGGTAGATATGAGCACTCCGGTAAACCGGGTGGCGTTAGTTAACGTGTTACCAACCCTGCCAACCGCTAATTTGGTTGGCCACCCCATGGGCCCATCTACCGACACGCTAAACAATTCCGCTAGCTAGCGATCGAGCAGAATTGGTGGCCATCCGGGTTGATAACTTTGTAACACGTTATGCCTGTGTTAGCTAGATACCTCGTTTATATGGACGAGGTTTATTATGTAGGTAGTGTAGGTACGGTGGAGAGGCGGCCAACAGCATAGGTATGTAGTAGTGTGCATACATACCTATTTACGGACGTAGTTACGGTACTACCTACTTCGTACCTAATTACATCATCTTTGATTTGTTAGCAATTTCGGCTGGGGTCACGTAACTGACCAATCCGTCGGTTATTTAGTGCCTAGGTAGTACCTACAGTAGTGTCACGATTCTGTTGTAAGTCGTAACTCAACTAAATCGAAACGTCCAATCGCCGGGCCGACTAAAACGTGCCAGAAATTACTGTCCAGTGAGCTATGAGGGTACCGGTACCGATAGAGTTAACAGATCTACCTCAGACGCCGGACAGCGGCGCGGAATGGGGCTATAGTGTACACTATACCTATTAACAGAGAGCAGAGAGTCTTGTTATAAGGAGACCATAGTTAGGTACGATAGTGTTTACTTCGTAGTGTAGGTAGTGTACGTGTAGTGTAGGTACACTCACTACCTAGGTACCGGCACATGCGAACTTATTATTGAGGCTCCATGTTACCTTACCTATGAATGAGATGGGGTTGGGAGAATGCAGGTAACAGGATCTAGAAAAGAAGCAGAAGCCTTCCGTGAGTCCTGCGTGAGGGTAAGGTTTGGGGCCCGAAAGAAAACAGACACCGCTACTTACAAGGTACCTACCTATGCAATGTTGTACTGTTTGACTCTCGGAAAACCCACGTGTCCTACCGGTACCATCGGTGATGCAGGTAACTTGCCTACGTAAGTACGCAGTTCGTCGGTACGAAGTAGAAAGGTACCTCACCACGACATTAGGTAGTAGCACGTGGTGAGGGTCCAATAGGTATGTACTAGGTATGATGCAAGGACGCTTTTCAACGCACTGCGCAGTTCTAGGTGTTAAAGTAGGTATGAGCAAAAGCAATAGGTAGGTATACTGGTAGGTAATGTAGAAGGCGAGCAGAGGAAGATATATGACGTCCAAGACACTTTCGTACTTTGTAGGGCTTTTATAAATGTCCAGTCTTGACGGCACGGTTCACCTCCGAAAATTCAAACAGGTGCGGAATAGAGAAGCGCGGCCCAACTGGGTCTCGAGTTACCGGTAATGAAAAGAAATAGTACGAAGCCGGAGAACAAAGTGGTTGAGCCGTAGTTAGTAAGGGTGACGGCGCTTCGAAGTTCGGAGTGAACTCACGCTTGCGCCGTCGAAACTCGGTAGATATCGGATGCAGCGGGCATGCCGTCTCCTTGTTGGGGCAAGGGCTTTCGGACTAGAAATGCTGGATGGGGTTGGAAATCTGGTGCATACCTTAGGTACCTACCTACTTACACAGTTACACTACCTACCACGTACCTAGGTATCTACATACGACGTGCGAAATACCTACTACCTAGGTTTGAAGCCCTAGTTCGCCCTTACGATTGCTCTTCGGGAGGCCTCCTCTGGACGTTAAGATAAACTACACGGGAGGCAGAGAAAACAGGCTACCTAGATACCACGCGATATTGCTAAGCAAGTCTTTACAATCTCTAATCTACCGGTACATACCGGTATACCTTTCTGTGTCTTGCTTCGTTTATCACCGTCCGAATGTGTTCATCTTGTTTCCAAATTCCCTCATAATTTGGAACTACCCCTTGTCGTTTAGGAAAAGTATAACACAACGCCGAGACACAGGGATATACGACGTACATATTCCATACCAATCTTCCACCTCCATTATCTAGTGTAGGCACTAAGGTGCGTAGGTAGGCAGGTAGGTAGTGTCCTGGCCGATACACTACGCTACTATGGTATACCCCGGAAGTTTAAGCTTCGGGGTGTGTAAAAACGCTACGTATTGACCAAGGGGTTGGCGCTCGGTCTATACTACATTTAGCCTTGTGTCAAGTGGTACGTGCGAGCCAAGTACCGTAGCTTACCCAGCCCCTTTTCCCGACAATTTTTTATCCTGTTACCTGCCAACTTCATCGTCGCCGTGTTACATACCTACCGCCAGCATCATCATCAATCGACTTGATCAATCGGTTTCATCTATTTCAATTCAGATACCGACACGATAAACGTAATCTACAATGTGCGTATACTATAATTACCGGCCTATTGACTTACCGACGTACGAAACTAAGTAAAACTGATAGTTTGTGTTACTTAGCAATCGATAATAATTAAACCGCGTCACATACACCATGTCTGCCTTTTATCCTGCCGCTCATATGACTTTTCCTATCGCCGCTCCAGCTCCTGGGGCTACTTTTGAGACCGTTCCTCGAGCTGCCTCTCAAGCCACCCCCCAGACCGCCTCCCAGGCCGTCCCGTGGACCGTCCCTCAGGCCACCCCTCAGGCTGCCCCCCAGGCCGTTCCTCAAGGAGCTCTTCAAGCTGGTTTCCAAGCCAGCCTCCCAGTTAGCTCTCAAGCTAGCCAGCAAGCCGATACCCAAGCTGTTTCTGAAGCTTCTTCAGAAGCGATTTCCGAGGCCGACGCCCACATGGCTAGGTTCATGGCTACCCTTGAAGCCTCACAAAGAGTGGAGGTGTTAATCCCGGGGTTTTTCAATATAATGTGTGAGTGACAACGTCAATTCGCATACCGACATCTCAGCTACCTTAACAATCAATGTATTTATCTCGGGCTGGCTAACTAGAAGGTAGATACACCAAATGCAGCACCGACGAACAACCCACGTCAACGCCGCCCGCCACGTCGAAACCAAATGTACCAACTCTTTTGCTGGATAGATGATAATGGCAGGGAGTATCTGGTCGTTCAAGATTTCCAAGGCCGATATGCAGGCCACGTATATACAGGACCGTTCGTGAACGTCGACATATTAATGCATTCGTTGTTAAATGGATTAATACTGGTAATTAAAGTAAGATCTGTCCGCGGGTCACTGGCCACGGCATTAATAAATGGAGGCGGAGATCTTAGGTTATTATTACCGACAATATAATAGTTTTCAATGCATCGTATGCAGACCGTTTGCTTTAATTACATCTGCACACCGTCGTGGCATTGATTCTAGTAATTCCTGAAGAAATGTCTGCGGTACAGCCTCCCATGCCTCCTGAACGTATTGGCGAAGTTGGTCATACTTTGGCGTTTCCTCAAGCCCCCATTTATCCTCAATATAATCCTTCATCCAACACCACACCGTTTCGATCGGGTTCAAATCAGGGGAGTATGGTGGCCATGTCATTATTTCGATACCACGTCGCTGAAAATCTTCCTTTGTTTTACGTGCGGCATGACCTGGGGCTGAGTCTTGCATAAGAATAAGATGCCGACCTTCATCTTCACGCTGTTCGTCGATGTATTGATGGATAACGGGGACCGTATGCCGTCGATACGTAACCGCACCGATCGTACCCCAATCCTTTTCCCAAAAAAAGCCCGGTCCCTTGATCGAACCATGAAAACAACCCCAAAACATCCATCCTCCCTTCCGCTGATGTTTTTCAACAATGCACGTCTCATCCCACTCTTCTCCGGGCCGACGCGTAACCCATTGACGTCTATGATGACCCCCTGTTACCCAGGTTTCGTCCGACCATAGAATGCGTTCCCAATCATGTAATGTCCAATGTATATGTTCCTCGGCCCATTTAAGCCGTTTTTTCCGATTCTGCTCAGAAATAGAGGGCTTAGCACGTGCAATTCGCCTTGCAAAGCCCAAACGACGGAGTGTATTGCGTATGACGTATAGACCAAAGATCTGATCGAAGAGACATAGTGAAAGCTGTAGGAATGTCATGCGCCGGTTTTTCTTTGAAGCAGTAACGAATGCAACCAGTTCTGTTTCTTGTTCTTCGCTCATTTCACGCGGTCGGCCAGACCTTGGCTTAGGTCCTAAAGCGGCTGTCGTAATCACACGTTTGATCTGACGGCTTGTATAGGCGGTACATTGCTCGATATCCTTTCGACTCATTTTCGCATCGTTGTATAATGTAAGGATGCGCGTATAGTCTTCTTCCTTCAAGTGCTTTGTACGAGTTGTATTCCCCATACTGTCGGGGACAAGGCTGAACGGTACGGACAATGAGGCTTAAGAAATAAGTCGGTGTCGAGTTCGGGCTTGCGTAGAGCGTTAGGAGCGGGGTGAACTGAATAGAATAATACACGAGTATATGATCGAAAGCACATCAATACCGGCTATAGATCTCCTTGTTGCGCGGCCTTGTTGTGCAGCCTTGTTGCATGGCCTTGTTGCACGTATTCGATTATAGACCCCTTGTGTATTGCGTTGCAGATTTTGTTATGTGCCCTCATTTATCATAGCCGAAACGGGCAAACCATCGTACGTAAGTATCTACCTATCGCAAATGTATCTTCCTAGCATTCTATACTACATACGGATTAGAAAGGCGGCCTACCAGTCCCCTGGTCAGTATATCCGCTAAGATACTACCTGGACATGGGCGTAAACATTTGCCGGGTACCATAGTACACCGGTAACTAGTACTGACTTCAAGTTATAAACGTGCCTTATGCACTTCGTAGTTGTGTTAAATAAGTACGAGTTATACACTACATAGGTAACTTATGCCTAGGTACGTTAGAGGCTTCGTTCCAAAACTACCATAGAATTTGAGTTCTACGAAGTACGTAGGTCAGGTACTATGTACGAAGTAGTGTAGGTCGAGATTTATACACTAGGAAAGCTATAGATTAGCCGCAATTTTCTGCCTCAAGCTGCCTCTGCGTAGCACACAAGTTAGCGCCTACAGACTCCAACATGGATTTATCGTGACATTAGGGAAGGATAGTAGGTATGGGGAATCAGGGACAGTGTACACGTAGGTAGATGTCCACGCGGCATGAATCGTGTCGAAAGCCTCCGTTGTGTGTGTGTGTCCGTATACTAGTCGGATCGTACCTAGCAGTCATTATAGTTGACAAACCGGCCTTTGCCTGTGACTCGAAATTCAAGGACTCGACCTAATGTTTAGTTGCACATTAAGATGCGGGTAGTTAGTGATTAGGTAGGTACATTATATAAGCACATCTCTACTACGCTTACATAGTACTTATGGGTTCCAACTATCTACCCGCATCTCCTACACTACCTAATACGGCGCTCCTATGCTAATATATTATGTAATTACGGACGTACACTACCTATAGCAGAATTCCTTAATTAGCCAGTTAACGTACGAAGTACGAAGTACGACCGTTGTTTAGCCTATTGCTCAGTCGTTCCATCTATTAGTGATCAAGAGAGTTATTAAGTGGCCGAGCAATACGCTTGGAACTTGGCGGCACAGTAGGGACCTTACACTACCGGTACTACACTACCTAGGGTACTACTGGTACGGTATAGCTGGGTAGTAGATAGATGCCATCTCTTATCAATCTACCTACCTAACTACATACCAGCGAGGTCGGTGGGCACCGGGGCACGGAGTACTAGGTAGGTATGCCATATGGTATCTAGGTAGGTAGCGCTACCGTATGGTAAGGTAGATCATAGTGTAAGATACTAGCGTAAGGGTTTCACACTTGGAAACCTCTTGCTACGCTCGAAATGATTTCTCAGGGCGGTTCCTGCCTACCAGAACTTAGAAGGTAGGTACCTAGGTTATCATAGGTGCTTCGTACTTCGCACACCCCGTGTGCTAGTGTAGGTAGTCCGTATAAGTTAGGTAGGTATCGACATCCTAACACAGCCGTTCAATCAGGTGCCTTTCAGTAGGTAGGTACCGGTATCTCCAAGGTCAAAGTTTGCTTGAGAATCCCGAACCCGTGATTTTCGTAGTGTATAATTAGACACCCGGGGACTCTATCCATACTTGGTTTCGGTATTGACAAGAATTCGTATATACAGACGTAAAAGGCTACCAGTCACAGTACTCTATCTAGAGCCACGCTCCGTGCCAATATTACCCATTAATAAGAGCCTTGCTGATTTAATAATCATGACTAGGTATCGTCATGACTAGCAGCTGACATATACCGGGTGGAATTACTAGATTAGGAAAACGAGATGCCGTTGGTAGTTGAGTGGAGAGGTTCTCCGTCGCTCTGTGACGTACACTAGTATACAAGAGCCCTGCATGGATACCGGTACATAGTACACTATCGTGGCGATGATCGAAGATACATAGGTATCGTAGTAATTGATTCGCTTGCATAGGTAGACTCGAGTCTTGTACACAGCTGGCATTAGGTACGCCGGGTCAGGTAGTTAGGTAGCAGATACTATGTGCGAACCGTATGCTGGCCGCAATTACGGTATACGCCGGAGAGCAAATTGTACGTAAGCTTACCACAACCATGGTGTTCGTGATGCCTTACCGGTACTTAGTATGTGTTCCATGGGGAAACAACCGACTTCGTAAGCCGAGGTGTCTACGCTAGCCCTTCATGCCTCACTATTTTAGTAACGTGTTACCAACCCGGACAGGCCACCAGCCTTGCTCGGCCAATAGCGGTATTTAGCAAATTCCCGAGATACTACCCGAGACGCTTCTAGCAGTTAGTTAGGTGGGTGGCCGACCATGCGTGACGTCCTAGCAAGGTTACCTAGTAGGTAACATTGAGAGCGCCTGGACATCTCGAACGTGGGGCCTTTGGGTGGGCAGGCAGGCAGGCAGGCGCACTAGGGGGATTAGCCTGGTTTAGGTGCATAATGTACTATGCATGTAGTGAACGTGCGCTAGCAAGTACCGGTGTTCTGGAACTAGGCCGGAACAAGCCAAGCTCGCCGGGAGTCTATAGGTCGCCATGCCTATGGTGCCTGAAAACCAATCCGCCCACGACCTCTTCTCCCGGCCCACCATCCACCACCCACCACCTAGATACCTGCCTGCCTCTTATTATAATCTACCTATGTGGTAGGCATGAAATCGCCAATTTGCCCAGCGGCAAGTTCCTGTGTACGGAGTACACTACCTACCCGTTACCTATCTTGCGGAGCCTAACGCCAGTCGTGGCCGTTCACACAGCCCTGCGCCAGCGGTGTTACTGCAATCCTTCTGCTACCTAGAGTCGGCTCAAGACGCGTCTCTTGAAATTGTGCTCATCCTGCGGGTGCTGGAATCAATTTCTTTATAAAAAGAGTTCGGTCTAGACGGGCATAAGTAGAAAGGAAATGTACGGGTTCTGGGCTACGCTGCGAACGATCCGTCACCATTTAATTCTAACCATCTAGTCCGATCATAATCAACCTCTTTTTCCCTTGACCAAGATTCGCAATGGTTAAACCACCATCCACCGGCTTTCAATTCATTACCTCCATCAACACCGTCATACACGATGAGGAGACCCGCCGTAAAGTGCGGTCCCATGCCAGACGGCAGAAGCTCCCGAATGAGAATAATAGTCCTCAGGCGAGAAAAGTGAGCTCGCAAAAAGAACGCATCTCGAAGTTTAGAATAAAGCCTGTCGTTCAACCAAACGATGGCGGCTCTAGGCATAACAACGGTGGTCGTAATGGCGGCGTTATCAGCACTATTACGAACAAGAAGCCTTCTTTGATACACAAATACAATATCCCGGTGTACAGCCGCCGTACTGAGGAGCAGCGCAAGGACACCAACTTTACGCCGACAATGGTATCACCAGAACTGGCTTTAGTTGTAGCTCGGGAGCTTCCGAATTTCTCTATGCTCCGTATCGAGACAACTCCCTTGACGGAAACCTTACTCAAGTATTGCTTCACAGTATGCTTATGCCCGCACGAAGATGTGGTAGAGAAGTGGTTCGATCGTGCCGGAGCGCCGACCTATATGATGACCTGTGGGTAAATCCCAGTCCTCTTAAACCTTCATAATACTAGACGATAACTCAGCCGTAGCTAACTTGCCCAGATTACCCTGGCTTTCTTGCTAATGCTTTTGCCATGAATCCGGAGGGAAACCTCTTCGATACAGTGAGTGTGGTTTACCCCTTGGTCCTATTGTAGCCAACTGAAGTTAATCACACGCTAGTTACACGTTGACACTGCCATTACTCATGCTTTCATGGCGATGGTCGCATCTTTACAGTATGTATGGGCACTTGCTTGCCATCCGTATCGCCCAGATCGCGATTTTCGATAATGACCTCGTTCTTTGAAATGGAGATGATGTGTGATGCTTGTGAGATTGGGGGCACTTTGAGGATTCCTTTGCTGACTTGCTGTCCGCACGCAGCAATTCACTGGCTCAATGGAACGATACGAGCACATTCGACTTCCATCGCCTTCAAGCTATAAAAGCTATAAACGAGCGGTTGAACATAGAGGGCAAAAGCCCTAACACTTCTATCTCTGACGGCGTCACGATGGCAGTTGCATTGCTGGTGAATAACGAGGTGAGTAAGGACCGAGCTGGGTGCTGGATAGTTCCTAACTGGGGCACATAGACTTTCACTGGCTCCATCGAAGCCGCGGCAGCTCACATGTGCGGGCTAAAGCGCATTGTTGACTTGCGAGGCGGCATTTTAGAGGGCTTTAAGCATATCGCCGTGATCCAAAGGGCGTTAGTATGGTAGGGGTTGACATCTAATGCTCCGAGTGTACATTGGTTTGCGTGAACTAATGCGAATGAAAGGGCGGATTTCTCCTACGCTTATGTGGCCGGACAGCCGTTGGTGTTTCCCTTGGTACCGCAATTGGCGACACCCCTGGATCTCCATTACCGCTTCCAAGGCAGGTCGACGGAGAGCACCCAACTTGGATCCAAAGCCCTTACGATTCGCAATCGAGAGATAGTCGAGATATTTGAGTTTTTATACTCGATCAGCGATTGCCTAGGTTCTTTTGACTACAGCAATCTAGCTGCTATGTCCACTGAGCGCGTACAATTGAGCAACACGATATATTTAGCTGAATGGCGACTTTTTCGCCTCGAGCAATCGTATCGCAATCTCAAGGTGCCGCAGGGGGCAGACTCCTCTCCATTGGGGACCCAGAAGTTCACTAAAGGAGAAGAACAATGTCAATCCGGTATCGATTTGTCCGAAAGTCTAATGTTTGCGGGTCACATATTTCTGCATCTAGCGTTTCGAGGACAACCCCCGGCTGCACCCAGGCATCGCGGAATCACAGAAGCCCTCATATCGTCTCTTTACAACGTTGTAATAAGTCTTAACCTTCTCTCTAGCCCCGAACCCTACGGTAGCCCCAGATCCTACCATAGCGTAGGTAGCTTCGGCAGCAGCTCAGTGGAGAGCTGGTCCACTACGACATCGGACACTTCAATCAGCTATCGCTTCGAAAAACCCGAAGATGAATTCACACTGAACATGTTGCTCTGGGCTCTTTTTGTGGGCTCCTGTGTTCGCGTGCCGATGAATCCGGTCGAATCTCAACTTTCGCACCAAGCTTACGTCCTTGGTGACCGACATCAATTCTTTATCCACGCCCTAAAGAATTACTGTCTTATGAGATCTATTACGAGCAAAGAAAAACTGGCCATGAAGCTAAAAGACGTCATCTGGCTTAACAGCTGGTGTGAGAACCAACTCGATCTGGTTTGGGCCGAGATTGACGGTTATCTCGTGGCCTGATTGACCCAACTGCTCAACCCAGTATGCTGCTATAAGCTTGGATTCTCAAGGAACGTAAAATTAGTCGCTCACGAGATATCAATATCCAACTGCTACGTATATGTGCCAGCGAACCGACCTCTGTCACTACCCTGATGCCGCTTCGGCCCCGACATAATAATCGGCTTTGATACCACCCTGAACCCCAATCGATGACAGGGCCCCAGCTTCATTCAAACAGCTCAAGCACCACCAAAAGCGCTATCACGTTTCGAATCGGCTTTCGTTTTACGAGTTGCAACTTGCCATGCCTTCGCAAGAATTTCTGCCAATATACGGTAGTTCAGAGCCGGCGCTCAATGGCGCCATCTCTCGAACCCTGTCCTCATCCTCTGCCGCCCATCTGACGACACAGACAACAGACGTGTCGAGATTACCCGTGGGCCTTGATGAGACTAAAGCCTAACAGCTGCGGGGGGTTGCGAAAGGCGACCAATTGATTACATGTAGTCATTGATCCGAATCAGGAATGGTACGGATTGTTATGAAAACCAAGGAACAGCCGCGAGAGCTGAGCTGCGCGCGAGCAGTATACTAGTGTATTATCTGTCACATCACCGACCTTTCCCCGGGGCAATACAATACGAGTGATTCCCTATGCAGCTTACAGGCTCCTCGCGCCGAGGAGCATCTCACAATATTCGGATTACTACCCACCACCAACTGTACACATTACGAAACCATGTACCTATCCGTATACATCAGAGGTGATGGACATGGTGTATTTCACAGGGCAAGATGACGGCGTTAACAGGGAATACCTAAGCAATGAGGCAGGTGTTTGGTATTAACTGCATGAATCTAGATTAGCGATGAGAAGACCTGACGAACACGTACAATAATTTTGAACTTAAGATGGAAAGTTCCGTCGGCACTTACAAACATGGGAAGACCGCGACCGTGTTCCCAAACGAGACACCGAATTTGCCCTGTTGACTGCGTTGTACCTGGGAGGGCTCAGACAAAGACGCAAATGTAGATGTAAAATACCCCAAGCAAGCTCAAGATAGATATATGTTTATGTTATCCCTTTCACCATCCGTAAACAGGCGGTACGTACTGGATAGTGTTTTGCCAGAAGGATCAGTCGCACCTCACCCTAAATCGTGTGGTTTTTCACCTACCGGATCGGATCCGGGATTAGGTGCTCATATCGAGAAGCGGAAGGGCAAAGCTCGGAGCAACTCGACTCCGGGTGCGGACAGACTTTGCGCCGCCACGAGGTAATCATCACGGTCGGGGCGATCCCTGCATCTAGCTGAATACGTTCCCCCACCACATTCAACGAGAAGGAATCTATTGATAGCGCACACTTATATACATACCTACATACATCCCCTCTCGTGGAAACCTCTACTCGCACAAGAAATTACCGACAAGACATGAGCGCTTCAATCAGCGCGCATATCATACCCGGACAATTCTACAAATGCACCCAGGTGGGTTCGCTACCACCATTCATCCCCGTACCTGAGGAAAGGGAGGGAGAACGGCCTGATGCGATGGAATGGGACACAACAGTCGTAGTCCATGGCGGTCTAGCATGGCCGCAGGTCGATACCGATCGTCGACACAGTGGTTGGGAGGCAGTCGAGAAGCGATGGACGAAACACCAGCAGCCACAACAACAGCAGGCCGCGACGTCGCCACGGCAGCAGCCGAAGGCCGATGCGAAGCAGAATGACGGAGGGTGAGTTCACTTACGAAGGCGCTTGTGCCGGCGGGTTCCCTCGGCAAGGGTAGAAGTTCATCCTGCTAGGGGCAAGCGCAAGCAACTATCTTAGAATAAGCCTGCGGAAGCTTGATGTTGGTGCCGGGTTCGGATATACCGTCGGACAACCCCTGACTGATCCGATTGACGTGCAGAAAAAGTAGCGAGACACCCGGGAAGGATGCTGCTGCTGCGACACGGTTCCCGTACCCTCACCTCGCGATCCCGACCCCGAGTCTCGAATCCGACTTCCGCATGCGGGTCAAGTTAAGCCCACACTCGGCGTCGGTGTCGGTTAGCGACGGCTTCAAGAAGTGGACCACGTTTATCGGGGGCGAGTGGTCGGGCCGGTTAGGGTACGGCGTTGTCGTGGTAAGTTGTGGCATATTGATTCATCACCAAGCCTACTTATTAAAAAGACAGAAACCTTCCTTTGTTTTCCCTTGCTTCTTTCTTCTCTTGTCAGCAGGACAAAAACTTCAATTGACGATATCAAAACGCGAAAGCAGGGTGGTGGGCAGGACAGTCAGGACCTGGTCTACGGGAACACCCTCGGGACTCAAGTCGAAGCGTTGCACCATCTGCAGACCGCCGATGAAATACCAGCATTGTAAGTTCTGCTCCCTGATCGCTTGACGGGGATATTGACGCCCGTTGTGTCCAGGATCGAGTGCAAGACGAAAGGGTACAGGACGGGGCCAGCGGAGTTGATGCGAGCGCTCCAAGATCCGGAGAGAGCAGGATCCGTGAATGAACGGCTCACGCAATATAGAATCGCGCTGACTATGAAGACGACCGATGAGCGGTATGCGGCAAAGGTCAATTTCGGGCTGTGGGTGGGGAGTTGTCTGTGGAGGAACTCGGAGGTGATATATGAGTGAGTCTTGATGATTCCCGCCTCTAAACTAAATACCTCGAAAGAATAAATGGCTGATGGTTTCTTGTCATATAGCGCGTATAGGATAACCTGAACGTGATCTCAGATCAGATCTCTTTAGAATCCGACTAATAGATTAGGTACCTACCCACGAAGTACCTATTGGTTTGATGACGCTGAACAGACGGTGCCGGTACATAGTCGGGATCGTGATGATCCTCTAGCACAGCGCGCTAGATTAGTATGACTTGTAGGAACCCGTATAGGTACCTACACTACAATACGGACGTACGGACTGTAGTGTACGAAGTACACTACCATACGAATAAGACAATCTTGCTTTCGGTTTCCGGAGTTCGCGGAGACACTGGTCAGTATAAGTACAGTCTGCAGATAGATATCTGCCCAGCGGTGTACACCGCGTACTTCGTGTGTACCGATATTGGTCGGCCTAGATACTATATATGTACTGCTTCATAACAACTTTGAAGTTGCTGGGGCAATCCTAGCGGGCTAGGTAGTGACAGGCCGACGGAGGGAATTGAGTGCCGAAATGGACCGAAAAACTGCCCGGATGGGTTGCTCTTGTACTAAGTACGGACTACCTACCTAGATAACTACCTACCTGTAGAAGTATATAGGTATGCGCACAACCTGGATACCGTCCCATGGGCAATTGCAATAACAATAACAACAATAGCAGCAGCAGCAGCAGCAGCGACCGGTTACTCCTAGAGTCTGAGTGCACCGACTTGCCTACCTGGTCGTAGTATCCAACTCCGGAAATTACCGTTTACGGGGGCACTCCGCTCCGGAAGGACCTGATTTGACTGCTGTAGTAATCAACTGCACGGATAAGCATCTAACGAAGTGGACAATTTCTTGGCATGCGCAGGACTTTTAAACCGCCCCTCATTTCCTCATTCATCGCTTTCTGGCAAATCCACGAAAACATTAGCTACACTTCTCCTAATGGCTAAAGAAACCAGCATCTCGACTAGAGCGACGATTGTTGCGCTCAAATCCCCAATTGGCGGGAAAACGAGCTCTGAAATCGCTAAGATAACCGGCGTATCGGTCTCGCAAATCAACCGGATCTACTCGAAGGCTATCGAGCGCGGCTTTGTTCCAGACCGGCTTCCATTCACGCTCCGCGACGAGTGGCTTCAAGACGCCCCTCGATCAGGCCGCCCGACCAAGCAGGCTCGCCAAGATAGACCATTCGTCGTCACGAAGGTAGAACTCGATCGATGTTATCATGACTTAGAGAGCTGTGCTGACCTCGCTGGCCGCCATCCCTGTCAGCCAACGCTGCCAAATCCCCAGCCTTCGTCAGGGGGCCCGATAGATTCCAGTTAAACCTCTTTCGGCAAAAGTCGATCTTCCATTGGCGCATCTCGACCCGGCGGTTCTCATTGGCCCGCTCACCCAAGATCATCTACGTCATTGGGGTTGGCCGTCCCATCCATCATCAACGCTCTCTTCGTCGCGATAGGCCGCGTGAACCGGGTTATGTCAGGATCAACAAGCATTGGCATCTCATACACACGTATACCGATACATCAGCATGGTCTAAAATTCTATATTACTGGCAGAGTGCGCGCTCGTATCCTCTGAACGCCACCACCTGCTATTGTCTCGTCGCGACGCCTTAGCTTGAGACTACACGACCTAACCCACATCGCGTTTACACCGATTGACTTTATCTATCCGGACGTCAAACTGACTGCGATAATCTATATACGTCATTGAAGATGCAGTTCTTCTCCCACCCAAAGCCAGAAGACAAAGAGGTTCAAGAGCCGGTGTCGGCACCAGCGAAGAGGTCCAGCTTCTTTGGCACGCGACATCGCTCTCCATCTCCTTCCCATACGCGGACGAGCACTGGCTCGGGAGGTACGTGCCACCATGTTACCTTCTATGCCCCTCCGCTCATATCTATTCTGGTAGCGCAAGTGTCTCTATCCGACCGATGATGTGGCCAAGGCATAGTCTGACCTGTGGAATATGGGTAGAGGGGACCGCCTTACGATCACCACAGAGTAATTAATAATAATAATAATGATAATATTCTACTTTCGCTAGAAATTGGGGACAGGACACGAGAATGAAACAGAGATATGGTGAACTAGCTTGAACACTTTTACTGACACTCCGTTTGTTTAAAAGACGCGGCGTCCAACGGCTCGAATCCATCCCGTCGCCGCAGTGTCTTGGCCCGTGGCAACTTCAAACACGGTAGCGGCGACAACCCGGATGTCGACCCATCCATCACGCAAGCCAGGGAGCGCGTAATGAGCGCCGAGGACGCCGAGCGAGAGGCCGACCGTGCACTAGCCGCCGCCCGCTTGAAGGTCCGCGAAGCTCATGCGGAGGTTAAGCGTCTCGAGGCCGAAGCGGCCGAGGAATCGCGGAGAGCGAAGATTAAGGAGTACCACGCGAAAGAGGTATCGAAGCGCGGAAAGCAACTTGGCCGTGCGTCTGCCCATTCCCTCCTTTTTGAGATTGAGCTAATGGATTACTCTAGGACACGGGGTATAGGGTTGCCTGTCAGGACAGATTGGGGCGATGCTATCAGGGGGTCAGACTGCGAATAAACTACTGGGACAGCGGTAGTGGGCAAGGTCCGAGAAGTGAGAAATTCGTGAGTGGGATGGGATTCGTGTTGTTACTATTTATAAATGTAAGACCAGGGAGGTAGCTGATCTCGTGGGGGCGAGAGTCTAGCGTCCAATAGTCGCGCCATGTGTCTAATGCATCACTCCCTCCCTATCTTCACTTGTGTCGATCTATCCGTGCCGGGGCCCGAAGGCGTAGAGCATGGGGTTATGTGACGGACTTGTATCCACGATATCAACGTAATAGCCATGAAACTAAAAGTTGCAATCGTGAAGAATCTAACCAGGTGCCTTGCGAGGCAGGTGGTAATGAGGGATGAGATCATTAGCGTTGTGTTTCCTTTCCTCTCCCTTGCCTGGAAAAGCCGTTTAGAAGAATCGAGATGCTTCTTGGTGCTCAGGACGAAACTAACTTAGCACATAAGGCTACCCCTTGACTATATTAGATGCCATGTGTTTGCCAAGCACCCATGACTAGAGAGTTGCTGCATGACATTGCTAGTGCCCGTGCCAAAGTTTGTTTTGAGGGGGGACGGGTATAAGAGATGAGGCTAAGGGAGGTAGGTGTTGGGGAAGAACGTGCAGCCTTATTGCCTATTCTACCTATATATTGTGGGTTAACTGTCCCGGCTTGCCGGTTCGCGCTTTTCCTCTATCCCGCGCACGGCGGCCGCGGCGTGGTTCTCCAAGTTCCTATCGATGGCTCAATACCCGTTCTTTCTCCTGACAAGATGCTCCTCTCCCCGTTTCAAAAGAGTAAGTTTTTTGAGCCGGTGGTTTTTTGGACTTGTGGGGTTTGATGGGTTTACCCCGGGTACTGGATGTGTAGGCACCGTTTGCAGTCGCAATGGGGTTAGACCAGCTATTTACATCGTCGTCATGTCATCGTCATCGCCTTTACTTTACCTTCAGAATCGTCTGGATGCTTTAAGTGGTCCATGTCGAGGACGTGGTTAAAGTCGCCGTGCTTCTCAAGAAGACTCAAGTTCAAGTTACTGCTGCCAAATTCATTTGCACCTGAAATCAGGGAACCTTTCCTAGAGCGGCGAAACACCAAGGAGGTTCCACTGACTGCGGCAGGGTGAAGTTTGTTGATGTTCCAGAACGGTCCATGCTGACGGTAGTATATGAATAAGTTATATGTTGGGACTTGTTCCTACGGGGCATCAAATGGATACCTGTCATCATAATACAAGCGAGACTGGCTGAGGATGAGGGTTCGCAGAACGAACTTCTGGAGCTTAAACCGGGAGCATCAATCTAGATGTATGTGTCTATGTAGAGAAGATAGGTGTAGTTCGGTCCAACGGCATAGATGGCGGGATAGATTTCGAGCTGCTGTGATTTTGCAACTGTGCTGGGCTCAAACCCGTGATGACTGTTGTTTAATGCAAAGTGAAATAGTAACTTCTGCTCATTTGCGAGCTCTGGATGTGAGTAGACTTGACTATAGCATCAGCTAAGCATGAACACTACCTAGCTGTAGGTATGGGCACAGAGCATCAGCATATCTCACGATGTACGGACGTATTTGCGAATGCTTCACATGCCGTCGTTGCCTTCCATGTCGCCGCCCAACGTGTCATACACATGCAGCTGCTGTATACCAAGAAGTGGAGAGTATGTCCGTAGTTAGAGCCTTTGAGGATGGAGATGAGGGCCCACGGACGATCGGCCCTTTTCTTTTATCCCCGATGAACGCGTATGTAGGATATCCCCCTGGATATCCGAAGGCTTTATATAAAGGACAACAACTTTTGTATTGATTGAGATGAAGATGAGGAGGAAAAGCTAGCTAGGACTGGAGCTATGAATACAAGAGGGGGTATATCCCGTCCTCTATACTGTGTAATGATGTCTCGTGCACTGTAGCGATCGTACTGTGTGATAGCTATAGTAGTCATCCTGTCCTCCGTCCTGTCCTCCTATCCTCCTTGTGGGGGGATCCCACAATCTGCCGGGCGCGAGAAAAGCCGACGTCCTCGTCGGTTACCAGAAGTCTACGCTGCGCGGTTTTCGCGGGGTGGCGCGTGAGGATGGTGTTTGTGGGTCATTCTCATTGTTGAGGGTTGGGGGGACGGGGATTTCTTCGACTTCCTCTTCCTGTGGGTCGGCGATCCCTGCGACTTCTTTGGTTGCGTCCTTGTTGACGTCTTTGGTGGCTTCGTCTTGTTCGAAGAGTTGTAGAATGTCTTCGTCGTAGCGATTGGGATCGTTGTCCTTTTCCTCGGTCAGGGATAGTCGTGCGTCGATAGATGTCACTTTGCTGGTCAGTTTGTCCACGGTTTCTTGCAGATTTCGGATCTGGTCTCCCATGGATCTGATGGTGGCGTGTTGAGTGGTCTCAATGACGTGTGCGACGACGCTGGCGATAGTTTCTCCCATTCTGGTTTGGTTGGGGATGCCTGCGTTGGTGAGGGATTCGTGGATGACCTCGCGGATTCTCGCTTCGATGGGTCCGTTGTCCAGTCCGTTCTTCAGCATAAATCGGACGTCTTTCATTGTGTTATCGGCGACGATCTCCAGCGCTTTCTGGTATGCGTCCTCTTCTGGTAGGTTGTAATCCTCGTATTCAGGTGCCTCGATGTCGCGGAGTTTCTGGAGGCGACCAGCTGCTTCGGCGTTCTCTGCGACGAAGGCTGCGGACTCGTTGATGTCTCCGTCTGAGTCGCTGTCCTGGGCATCGATGCGGGCAATCTTGGCTCTGGCTTGCTTTTCGGTGAGAGGACGCTTTCGTTTGGATACCGCTGTGATGGGTCCCATGGCCATGGTGGGTAGGGTTGTTGGTATGGTCATCGTTGGGATGACCTCTGCGTATCTGATGCCTCTGGCCTCGATGAATTTGAGCCAGCACTGAGGGATCTTTCGTTCAGTTGGATCTACGAGGATCCAGGCCGCTCCGGCTGATGTCAACTTAGTTCTGAGATTGGTCGGGAAGGTTCCGAAGCCGGCGTTGGCATCTCCCAGGATTCGTAGTGCCTCCCAAAGGTCCTCGTCGATGGGTAGGTTCGGGACGTCCATGTTATCGATCCATTTGCTGTCATGTCCGTGCTTGGTCATGTTCGTCAACCAGTTGTTGGCTAGCTTCCAGGGTTTGGTGTTGGATTGTTTTTCGAGGGGCTTGCTGGTGCCGAGATGTTGCAGTACTTTGGCCTTGTTGGTCCATGGTTTCATGGGGAACAACTTTAGTATGTTGGTCCAGTACTCGGGCATGTTGCTGAAGGTGGCTAGTGGCTTTTCATTGATACGTAGGCGGTTGTCCTCGATGAGATATCTGCGCTTGTCTTTCGTGGGCATCTGGGAGTCCCAGGATTCGTTGTTTAGCATGAGGCTGGGCAGGTAGCTCGTATCTTGTTGCAGGACATCGTTCTCGTTTTTGGTGATGTCCCCTGTGCCGCCGTAGTCGAACATTGGGTTCGGGAAGGTGGAAGCCGGCATTGTGGTTGTTGTGCACCTGTTGGCGCGGGGGGTGGTTGCGTGCGTTGCTTGGTTGGGTTGGAAGGTTATGGTTGAGGTTGGTTGTGGGTGTGGTTGTGTGGTTGGGAGGTGGGGCGGTTGCCATGTGGGTTGGTAGACGCGTTTGTTTACGCGTTTGGGAGGGAGGTTGGTTTTTTCGCGCCTTCCTTTGTTGTTTGAGTTTAGTGACATCCCAGGTCGTTAGTGGTTGCTTTTGAGGACGTCCCAGGTCTCTGTAGGTTGCTTTTATTGACGTCCCAGGTCAGTGGTGGTTGCTTTTAAGGACGTCCCAGGTCGCTGTTGGTTGCTTTTATTGACTTCCCAGGTCTGTGATGGTTGAGTTTGTGGACATCCCAGGTCCATAAGAGGATGAGTTTACCGACGTCCCTGTTGGTCGTTACCGACGTCCTACTTCCTTTGGAATTCGCTGATTAGGTTTTCTGCGTCGTCTCCGAGTTGTTTGTAGGAATGCCATTCGTCGTACTCTGGTCCCAGGTTGTCATATGATATCAGCCATTGACGTCCTTGCTTGGTATTTCTCGTGTTGATGATGCGTTTCTTATGGTCTTCGGTTCGGATTGGTCCGGCATATGGGAGGTAGCGGCCGAAGACGTCGAAGGCGACTGGTTCGAGGTGGTCCAGCGATATGACGTCGTGGATTTTCCACGATGAGGGGAATTGCAGCCTGTATGCTGATCGTCCTATTCGCTCCAGGATTTTGAAGGGACCGGCGTATTGATGTCCGAGCTTGCGTCCGATTGTGGCTGTACTGGGGATGGTGTATCCTTTGTGTAATCGGAGGAGGACTCGATCTCCTACGTTGAAGAATTTGGGTAGGTGATGTCGATCGAATCTTTCTTTCATGCTCATGGAGGCTAAGCACATGGCGTCGTGGGCTTCGATACGTGCCATAGGGAGATCTGCTATCTGCGTTCTGTCCTCGTTGGTGATGATATCCGATGGGCCTGCTGGTGTAAATCCTCGGGTGATCTCGTGCGGGGATTTCTTTGTGCTTGAGGATTTCGTATTGTTGAATTCGAATTGTAATCTGGGAAGCGCTTGTGGCCATCTGGATGGATCCTCCATCGCGTGGATGTAGTACCGCAGAGCCGATTCTACCATCTGATTGGTCCGTTCGCTTTGGCCGTCTGTCGAGGGCTTGTAGGCGGTGGCGTAGAGTAGTCGGGTGCCCAGTCGTTTCCATATGGCTGTCCACATGGCTGCCATGAACTTTGGGTCTCTGTCGGATATTATGATCCTTGGTATGCCCCATCCTACCAGCAGGAGGGCGGATATCAGGGCTGTGCCCCACTGGGCTGCTGTCCATCTGACGTCTCCCGGGATGAGTAGGATCTCCTTGGACATTTTGCAGGTTGAGGACATCATGCAGTCGAATCCTTCGATTGATTTCGGTAATCCGACTATGAAGTCTATCGTGATTGTGTGATATGGGCAAGGTGGTCCGATTATGGGCTGGAGGTTTCCGAATTTCTTGTGGTGTCTGGTTCTGAATACTGCGCATTCGGGGCATCCTTCCAGATATCGTCGTAGCTCCCGTCTGCCGTTGATGAGGCAGTAGTGTAGGAGATACTGGGATAGGCGCTCGTACCCGAAGTGGTTGTGGCCGTGTATTAGCTCGAAGATGTCTGCGAAGCAGGATTTGGGTATGCAGAGGCGGCTTGGGTTTTCTTCGGTGGTCTTCCAGAGTAATCCTTGGCGGATCTGGAAGGGGACTTTGGCTCTGTTTTCGGGTTTGAGGCTGCGGTTGGCCTTTATGGTGTTCAGGACTGTCTTCCATGGTGTATCCTGGAGATATCCTTGTTGGATCTTGGTTTTGAATTCGGGGGATATTTGGAGTAGGGTGCAGGGGGTGTTGTCCGTGACGTCGTCTTTTGGGATGGGTTCGTCAGTTGGGTCGATGGGGGGCAGTGTGATTCCTGTCACGGGTGTTGACATCATGGCTACGGCATGTTCTCTTCTTTCTGTTGCGGATTTGGGTATTTCCTTCCACAGGTCGTCGTCTTCGTTGGGGAGGATTTCCAATTCGCCGGGTGCATCTGGATGGTTGGTGATGTCCTTTCGGGGCAGTCTCGACAGGGCGTCTGGTATGACGTGCTGTTTTCCTGGCTTGTGCAGGATGTTGATGTCAAATTGGCTTATGTATTCGAGGGCTCTTATTAGTCTCTTATTTTTGACGGACATCGCTGTGGAGTTTACGATGTCGGTCTTTTGGGCGTGGAGTCCTATTATCGCTTTGTGGTCTGTGAACACGTAGACGCCTGCGCTGCATGTGTCTATCCAGTGTCTCGCCTTTCGCAGGGCCCACACGAATCCTACGATCTCCATTTCTGTTGCCCAATACTTTTTCTCCGCGTTGCTCAGTGTTCGAGACTGGTATGCGATGGGCTGTATTGATGTCCTTGGGGGATACGACGTCAATTTACCTTCGGAGTTTGTAAGTTTGGCTATGGCTTGATCCGCTATGTGGTATATGGCTACGCCTATGCCATGGCCCGAGACGTCGAAGTCTATGCAGAGGACTTTTGAGGGGATGAAGAAGTGCAGAGTGGTGTGTCTGGCCAGGGCGTTTTGGATTGCTTTGAATGCTGATATCTCTGCTTCTGTGGGGTTGTCGATGAGCATCTTGGCTACCAGTCGCTGCCTCACCGTTTTGGATCTTTTCTTGTCCCCGTGGGATGCCTTTGTGGCGGCTATCAGCGCGGTTTTTCGCTTCTCTAGTGGTTCCATTATTATTGCGAAATATGGTATGTTATGGCGCATGTATCCCACCATTCCTATGAATGTCTCGAGGTCTTTGAGGCTCTTCGGGAATTGTATCTGGGATATCGCTTTGAGTCGTTCCGGGGCTGTGCTTAGTCCCAGGGAGTCCACCATTCGTCCTAGGACGACTGCGTTGGGGAATCCTACGAACGTCTTGGCGGGACCGATTCCGATGTTGCGTTGGAGTAAGACTTCGAGGACGTCGCTGAGATCCCTGATGTGATCCTCGAGTGTGTCCGATGCGACTATCAGGTCGTCACAGTAGGCGTCTGCGGCATCTATGTGATGTAGCAATCGATCCATTTGTCGCTGTACATAGGCGTTTGACCCCTTATATCCCATCATCAGTACGGTGAACGTGTACTGACCGTCTGGTGTGTTGACGGTAAACGCCCACCAGGAGCTTGGGTGGATTCGCCATTGGTAGTAGAACGAGATTGCGTCCATTACTGTGACATACTTCTTATTTGCCATTTTGCCCAATATTTCTTCTTGGGACTTTCTTGGGTAGGCGTCTTGGAGCGCCATGCGATTTCCCACGCGGATGTCTACGACCATCCGTCCTTTTCGCTTCTGGTCCATCAAGATTCGCCAGGCTACAAACACGGGGAAGGAAAAGGGTACGGGGTTCAGCGTCTTGAAGACGCGTTTCTGCTGTTCCATCCCGCTTATTGTTTCTCTGATAATGGCCTTTTCTTCGTTTGTTTGATCGTAGGACCTTGATTTCTTGGGGATTTCCTTTTCCCATCCAGGTTTGAGCTGCACTTTCATCCACTGGTCTTCTGGGATGTCCACGAATCCCCTGTCCCGAAAGACGTCTTTGAAGTGTGATATCAGGTCATATAGCTGATGGGCGGCGTCTGGGTTCTTGGGATCGTAATAGATTTGTACGCCGGTCGGATGGGTGATCTTATTGGGTTCTGTTGGATCGGGTTTGGATTGACCGTAGACGCGTCGTTCGTGTTGTTGGCAGTTCGACTCCTTTTTTGCTGGTCTTGCTGCTAGTTCTTCTGCGTTTGGTTCGACGACGTGGTAGGCGTTTGTGTTGATGTCCCATGATGACAGTGTCCCGATGGTGTGGTTTTGCGGGACTGTGATAGGCTGGGATGTCTCGTTTCGGACCAGCGCGAAGTCTGTGTCTGCGTTGGCCAGAGCGGCGAAGCACGTGAAGTTGTTTTGTGGGGATGGCTCGAAAAGTAGGTCTTGCCCGTCTTTGGGCGCCGCGTGAATGGTTTGGATGGTTGCCATTGAGTGCGGTGGTATTGTGCTGAGATGGGCTGTTTTGACCTTGGTGTTCTTGAGCTGTTTGCCTCTTTGCTTCATGGATATCGGTATGGTGATTCCTTCGCATGATTGGATGGATGCGTGGCCCTTGGAGATGGAGATGTCAATTTTCTCGGGGCCTAGGATGTCCATGCCGAGTAGGAGTCTGGCCTGGAGGTCTTTGACTAGGGTTACTTCTCGACGCCAGCTTGCCATTGCTGGTTTATCGTCTTTATCTTTGCCCTTGAAGTACATGGTCATTATGACATACTCGCCTGATGTGTGTAGGACGTCGCCTATGCCCTTGACGACCAGAGGGGTGGCTCGTCGTCTAATAGGTAGGTCGGGGTAGTCTCTTCTGATCCATTGTTCGTCTCCGAGTGTTCTGGAGCATCCTGTATCTGCGCAGATGTCCACTTCATGCATGGTGCTTAGGGACGTCGTTAGGAAGAATTTGAGGTATGTCCATGATCGGAGGCCGAAGCCGGTGCCGATGTCTGGCTTGGAGTCGACAGAGGATTTTATTAGTCTGGGTTTATATACTTTATCTGCTGGTGGTTGCGGTGGGGGACTAGGTGCTCTGTCTGCTAGGATATTGGATATCGAGAGTCTGGGGTCTGCGTGCTGGGAGACGTCTTGTGGGATATCTTGCGTTTCGGTGTCTGCGAAGAAGACTGTATCCGGACTAACGTGGGAGGCGTGCTCGCTGGCTATGTGCTTGTGCAGACGGTTGTTGCTGGGGAAGGTGTGGAAGCAACAGTGACATTGGAAGGACTGCTCGGACGTCACGACTGTGCCGAATTGCACGACTTCTTCCTGTTGGTCATGGTAGGGCTCGGGGGCATCGTAGGGTGTCTCCGGTCCTGGGCCGTATGGGTCGTCATGGATGTCCTCGATTGCGTCCTGTGGGATGTCCTCTGTGTTCTGCTCGTGTTCGGAGAAATTGACGAAGTCTTCTGGTGCGAATTCGTCGTTGTCCTCGTTGTAGTATGCGCGTGGCTGGTAGTTGTTTTTCCAGTGAGGCTGTTGCCTTTGGTTTGGCTGGGGTCTGTAGTTGCCTCTCCCGGATCCGCGATATCGTCCGTTATCTTGGAATCGTCCGTAGGTGCCGCCTCGGAAGTTATTGGGATTTGGTTGGATTGGGCCATTGTTCTGGGCTTGATTGTATGATGTCAGCCAGCGTTGGTCCTGGGGCTTGGGTGGATTAACGTCCGGAGGTGCCGGTATGGCAGTGAGCCGGTTGCTGCCGTAGGGTGGGTTTGGGCGTGCTGTCTGTCCCTGTTCAGGTCGAGGCGTGAATGGTGGTCTGCTCGGTCTGGATTGAGGATATCGTCCTCGTTGGATAGGTTGTCCCCTTCCGTAGAATGCGGTCTGTTGGATTGTGGGGCGCCTGGCTTGCGTGGACGTCCATCTGTTGTGATATCGCTCTTGTGCTCTGTGGACTAAGACGCTTTCCTGTTCGTCTATCTTACCGAGGAAATCGGACATCGATGTGTCGGAATTGGGCTTGATGAGTTGGCCCTGGATTTCACTATCGAATGACTCGAATGCCCATAGGAGCTGCGATTCTAAGGGGAGATCACAGGATTTGGCGTCTGCGATGACTGCTTGCACGAATTGTCTGATATTTTTGCCTTGGAAGATGTCGTACAGGGTGAAGATGTGTGACGCTAGGGATTTGAGGGCGTCGGATTTCGTCTTCTTGAAGCGGTTCTCGATCGCGGTGGTGACTCTGTCGAGGTCTCCTTCGGATAGTGCGGTCCGTTCCAAGTCTGATAGTTCTATCGAGTGCCAGTGTAGGGCTGTCCCTTGAAGGCATAATCCCCAGACGTCCTTTACCACTTGCTCGCCTCGGGATGTGGCGATGTGTTTGAGTCTTTGCGTGAAGGCGAAGACGTCTGTATATATGGTGGTTTTGCCGCTGGCGACGATTCCGTGTCCCTCTGGATCTCTGGTGCCCGGGTTGAAGAAGCCCACTTCGTCCGGTTTCAGCGCCGGTGAGGCGTTTCCTGTGTTGGATCCTGCGTTGCCGTTTGCTCCTGGGCTGTGATTATTGTTTCCCATCTGTTGCATGGTGCTTGCCACTGCACGTGCCACGATGTCTGCGAGGCGCTCGTCGGACATGTTGTTGCCGTTTCGGCCTGCGGCTTCGGACGTCATGTCGTCGAGGGTCTTCTCGTGTGATGTCTTTGCGGTTGGACGTCGTGAGGGAGCGATGGATGCTGGTGAAGGATTGAATGGTGAGGAGTGGTTGGAGGATCGGGATGTTGGAGAGGGGGTTCTTTCAATATGCTTGTCCGTCTCTATTCGTATAATTGTCTCCTCTGCTTCTGACGAGGAAGGATCCTGCGTTTCGGTCTGACTTGGGCGCTCTATTGGTTCGGTTTGAGTGGGGATGTCCTCCGTGGTTTCCTCGCATATGGGTGTATAGTATGTGGATGAGATCTTGCTCAAAGGATGTTTCAGGTTCGGGTCGTGTGACCAATTTGGGTGGGCGACTCGGGATGGGCTGTCCCGCGTGCCGAGGGGCTCGTATGATGGCCTGTGCGTACTGTGCCTTCCACCTTCTGAGGAAGGCGAGGAAGGAGCGTTTTGACTCTACCCAGTTTAGGGGGTACGGCTCTGTGTCCGAGAGGGCTTGGAGCTCGAAGGGGTGGACGAACAGGGACGCGAATCGTATGTCGTCTGCCGATATCAGTGTGGTATGGGGATGTCTTGTGTTGCGAAAGCGAGTGAGCTGGCGAGCTAATAGGGACGTCTGGTCGTCCGTTGGCATGAGAGGATATCCCGGTGTGGAGGACGGGATGGGAGATCGCGATCAGTAGGCCGGCGTGTGACTGGTGCTGCCTGTATGATCGGGATTGATGTCCGAAGAAGGGACCAGCATGTGTATGGTGCCGTCGCTATAATCGGGCTGCGGGTGGAGGTCGATTGAGCGTGCAAAGCTAGCTACCAATCTGTAGGATATCCCCCTGGATATCCGAAGGCTTTATATAAAGGACAACAACTTTTGTATTGATTGAGATGAAGATGAGGAGGAAAAGCTAGCTAGGACTGGAGCTATGAATACAAGAGGGGGTATATCCCGTCCTCTATACTGTGTAATGATGTCTCGTGCACTGTAGCGATCGTACTGTGTGATAGCTATAGTAGTCATCCTGTCCTCCGTCCTGTCCTCCTATCCTCCTTGTGGGGGGATCCCACAGCGTAAGTCCAGTTTAAAGATATTATCTGCTGGATTGCATGTGCATGAGAGAGAGCAAGCGAGGACAGCACACCAATGAGAGCATAGAAGCGAGTGCGTGCAGTGGGATCGTTGGAACGCTACGCTAGCACGGTGCAGGCTCAATGGTCAGCTAACCTAGTTGAAACATAGCGCCCTCTGGCATGTGTGTTTCAAGGGTGCCGTGCCGGGTGTCCCGTACGTTTATATGCATAACGTACCATGTACCGCCGCATCATGTAGCAAGACGTGCATATCTTGTATATGTCACGTCCAACCGCCATACTGTCAGCTGGATCGGCTACATGCCAGGTACTTGTCCGGGTCCGCAGCCGATAAGTACTGCACCGTGTGTCTCTAGTGCACATAACGTAATCCCTACATCTTAGCTGCGTGCAACATTTACCGCCTTCGAGTCGTCTCACGCCTTTTTTTACTTCTGATCCTGGCGTCTACACTAAGATGGAGTGCAGGTCATTTCCTAGATGACCTCGGAGGGGAGAAACAACATTTGCTCTACTGAGAAAGCACGCGCGCCGATCGCCGTCGATCAGCGTTGATCGGCTTCAAAAGCAGACGATAAGGTACATGCCTAGTACAAAATGTACGCCCTTACTAACCGCCCTACATAATTAGAATAGGGACGGCCTGCCAGTGAGGACTTGTCTTGGTTGCTTAACGTCAACCTTGGTCATCCCTGGATCCCGTCTTTTCTCCTTCATCTCTCCCGGCACGTCCCTACTGGCCACCTAACCCACCGACTTAAACACCTGCATACTTACACACTCACATGTTCGCATACTTATCTGCTCCAACTCCTTTAGTCAACCTACTGCTGTGAGGCCTTGCCGCCTTGTCCTCTCCCGCGCTCTCGAACCTGCACATTGTTGGCCGGACCAATGCATCGAGCCAAGTCACCCTGATCTTCCCAACACGCTGTCGAACGCGACCGCCAGACCACCCCTCGTTGGGCGCCGACCTCCGCTCGTTTGAGCTCGAACACGCCTGAGCCTGAGCCTGTGCGACTGATATCTGCGGAGAGGGTACACACACTTCTGCGCCGCCAAGATGATGCCCTTTCGGAGGGCCATTATATTTGCTGCGTTTTTCATCATAGCATTTATACTAATCCGCCGCTCGCACGGCTCCAACGAACCTAAGCTGGTCCGCAGACCGCCCCCTAAGTCGTCGCCTGCCAACCGAGATGGCGCTTCGCCGCATGTGCCTTCAACCCCTAATGCGCAGGCTAGTGGAGACCGCCAGGCCACGCATACTCCCGCCCAGAAAACCATCCAAGACCTGTCCCAGATGACACTCTACGATAAGCTGGCCTACCAATATCCCTACGACGTCGAGACCAAGTTCCCGGCCTATATCTGGCAGACGTGGAAGAATTCTCCCACCGACGCAAAGTTCACGTTTCGGGATCAAGAGCAGTCCTGGACCGAACTCCATCCAGGCTTTGTCCACGAAGTCATCACTGACCAAGTCGCCGTCCATATTCTTCGACTACTCTACGCACCGATCCCCGAGATCCTCGAAGCGTACAATGCCTTGCCCAAGCCTGTTCTCAAGGCTGATTTTTTCCGCTACCTCATCCTTCTGGCGCGTGGTGGTATCTACTCAGATATAGACACATATGCCCTCAGGAGCGCATTCGAATGGGTCCCGGACAATGTCCCACAGAAGAGCATCGGTCTTATTATTGGTATCGAGGCCGATCCAGACCGACCGGACTGGAAAGATTGGTACAGCCGTAGAATACAATTCTGTCAGTGGACTATCCAAGCGAAGCCGGGGCATCCTGTCTTGCGCGACATCGTATCACGCATTACTACGGAAACGCTCAGGAGAAAGAAAGAAGGCGTATTCGTGTCTAAGGAGAAGTCTGTTGTCGAATTCACGGGACCCGCCGTCTGGACAGATACCATCTTTGACTACTTCAATGATCCCCGATATTTCGATATGGAGCATAGTACTGGCGAAATCACATATAAGAATTTCACGGGCATGGAAATGTCGAAGAAGGTTGGAGATGTGGTCGTTTTGCCCATTACAAGCTTTTCACCCGGCGTACAACAAATGGGTGCTAAAGAAGTTGACGATCCCATGGCTTTCGTCAAGCATGATTTCGAGGGCAAGCATTTTGTCCTTTCCAACCTTAATACCCCCAGCTAACGTGGTGTAGGTACTTGGAAACCTGAGAGCGAGCGACACATCGGTGAAATACGGTAGAAACTGTTTGCACCATTTGAAATATGACCTCAGCCGGTAGTATCCGGTCGTGCCCATTATCTTCACCTCCAAATACTGTCCTGATGCTAAGAAGACGGGGTTTGCTTCCCAGCACCTCCTGATGTTAGCAATTTGGTCCGCACGAGTCCGCTCATAGCTGAGCTATGAGCTCGCCCTTGCATGCCATATGGTGCATGACAGATCACAGACGATCCCCAAGAAGCCGAGCGCGGTATTTGGACGCGGTCAGAACAACCACGACAACGATGGGGAGGCGCAATATGATTACGCCGCTATCGAAGCATCGTGCAGATTGATCGTCTGGGACGGTTTAGTCAAAGTGCGCAGCAAAACATGGCGAGACTCGAATGAATAACGACAGGCCGGTTACCTGAACCTGTATACTGTAATGTGCTTGGTGCATGTGCACAATCATGGCTATAGAGACGGCGTTTCGGTTGGAGCCAAGAGCTCGGTGTTATGGGGGACGCTTTTACGTACTAGATGATCTCTACCTATTAATGTATAAGGCTAACATTCAGACGCCTTGTGATGATGCGCGTACGGGATTGTTGCCGACGATGCACCTATTATGCGAGCAACTACGGACGTACGGTAGATGCATACAATGACTATTGAATTTCGGCCGTGACCTCAGCCAAGACCTCAGCCAAGAGATGACATCGCAACTAATTACCTACCACACCACGCTACCCACCATCTGACCTGCCGGTAGGGTAGCCGTAGTCGTAACCGTAGCCGGCTTCTCCACAAGCGTGGGTAGCCATTTCCGATTCCCCAGATCCGCCTTTGGTTCCCCCCAATAATCTGACCTTATTATTCACTAGGTTGGGGTCCCCTTCTCACCTCCGGAATCCCTTTTCCTAGCCCTGGTCTTACTACAGTCACATATAAGCAGCCGCAACCTGTAGGTACAGACATGTACTCGACGACACTCAACAAATTCTATTCTACCAGAGGGAACAATAATCACGTGGAGTTGCATTTCAATTCGGTAGCTGGGTTGAGTCGTATTATAGCGCAAGCCGGATTGCGCCCGTTCGTACGACCCGAAAAAGCCGGCGAACGTGTCCGGTAACGGTAACGGGTTTTAAGGTTGTCGCATGACTCGGCCGGGATGCTGTTACTACGGTCGGCCTCGTGCAGCTTGGGGCATGTAACACACCTCGGCCGCGGATCCGGGATGCGGGCCATCCGTAAATCCAACTTGGCTGTATATCCACATTCACTGGCAGTGCCGAGGCGCCGGATATGGAGTACTCGACTACGGAGCGCGGCGGCTGAGAGCATCAGTTACACTGAAGGGCCCATAAATGTGAGTACATCTGTCTGTCCAGGGTGAGGGAAGTTGTGATGAGCGAGCTGTTCTGAGACAGCGTCTGCTAATGCGGATGAAATATACGAGCTCATGCCACCCCTGACGGGAGCCGCTGCAAGAATACTGAGACCTGACCTACTGACTATTTACCCCCGGTGGCGCTATTGCAGCAGGCTAATGACTTTATAGCCACCGCTTCTTCCACATACAATCCCGGAGCATTTTGCCTCTATCGTGTCTCAATACGGTGACCTACCGGCGGTGATGGCGAGGGCTCCAGTGCCGACGGACCCCTCGCCGGCCCCGACGAAATTACCCAGGAAGCCCGAAACCACAACGTTGACCTACGCCTCGCTAGACGCGCTCTCCAACACGGTCGCGCACTCTCTGCGGTCTCTAGGCGTGAAGAAGGGCGATCGCGTAGCCGTGAGCCTAGGCAACGTCTCCGAGAATGTGGTGATAGCCTACGCCATCCTCAAGCTCGGCGCCGTCTGGGTGCCCCTGAACCCGAGCTTCAACACGGCGCAGCTGAGCGCCGCGCTAGACCACCTAGGCGTCGAGGTCCTGATCACCGGTGCCGTTACAGACCTCGCCTACAAGCCGTGTCGCGGGCGCAGCAACCTAGAGATGCTCTCCGCGCTGATCCCCGGGCTACAGGGCGGCAAGAGCAGAGCAAAGGGCGACAAGATCGAGTCCCCCGTGGTGCCGACTCTCAAGACCGTCGTAGTATTCGATAACTCGGCCTCTCACCCCAAGTCCGGCTTCCCGCCTCTGCGTGATCTGGGGATCCTCACGCCATACACGAGTCTTCTAGCGTCGTCCCCGCGGCCCGTAATACCAGACTCGCCCCTATCGGCCGACGAGGTGATCAACATCCAATTCACCTCGGGGACGACGTCTACGCCGAAAGCCGCCATGCTCAGCCACACAAACGTGCTGAACAACGGGCATCTGATCGCCTCGCGCATGGGCCTGGAGCCATCCGACCTCATCGTCTGTCCGCCCCCTCTCTTCCACTGCTTCGGGTGCATCCTCGGGCTCATGGCGACAGCCACAACAGGCGCCGCCATCCTCTTCCCCTCGCCCATCTTCGACCCCGCGGCCACGCTGCACATGGTATCCGAGCACCGGGCCACGGGCCTCTACGGCGTAGCCACCATGTTCGTAGCAGAGCTAGAGCTCCTCTCCGACCCGGCCTTCACCGCCCAGCTGCGCCCCGACGCCTTCAGGAACCTGCGCAAGGGCATCGCGGCGGGGTCCTCGGTGCCCGAGGCGCTTATGCGCCGCCTCTTTGACACAATCGGGCTGCATGACCTCGTCATTTGCTACGGCATGACGGAGACGAGCCCCGTGTCGTGCATGACGGCGCCGCGGGACCCATTCGAGCAGCGCACGCGCTCCGTTGGCCGCGTGATGCCGCACACGGCTGTCAAGATCGTCTCGCCGACGGACCGCACCAAGGTCCTGCCGCGGGGTGAGAAGGGCGAGCTCGCGACTAGCGGATACCTTGTTATGCAGGGGTACTACGGCGACCCGGAACGCACGGCGGCGGACCGCATCGCGGAGCCGGACGTCGGGGGCGGGGCCGGCCGGGTGTGGATGTACAGCGGTGATGAGGCGTGCATGGATGAGGACGGATACGTGGCGATCACGGGCCGCATCAAGGACCTCATCATTCGCGGCGGCGAGAACATCCACCCGATCGAGATCGAAAACTGCCTGCTGCAACTCGACGGCGTGCGAGACGTCAGCGTTGTTGGCGTTCCTGACGAGCGCTACGGCGAAGCGGTCGCGGCGTTTGTGATCCCGGTCGGCGGCGTGCGGACGGCCGGCGGGGACGGCGTCGTTGAGGCCGGGAGGGCTAGCGCCGTACTTTCCGGGGTACTTTTCGGGGATGGGGGGCCGGGGACGCTAGGGAAACGGGATGTGCAGGATTGGGTTAGGGAGCGGCTTTCTGGACACCTTGTTCCCAAGTACGTCTTCTGGATCGACGAATACCCGAAGACGGCGAGCGGGAAGATCCAGAAATATACGCTTCGGGAGCTAGCTCGGGGGCTTATTTCGCGTCCGTCTTAGCGATGTATGATTTATTTTTGAAAATTTTATTTTGCTTTGGGTTCTGTTTTCCTATACCTTTGGTCATTTATGGGGTGATTGGTCGTATTTCTTGTTTGATTCGACGATGTCAATGGGGAGGGGGATGGAGATAAGGGGGAGGATGGGGAGTGGTTTTTGGCACATTTGCATTGACTAAGAGTATTGTGAAATGAAGTAACGAGCGAACGAGCGAGGGAGTTTTTTGCTTGATTTCCAATCGAAGACAACCTAAATCTGTTCCCTATATACATCATGATACTCATCCGACATATAAATAATAAAGCCATAAAAGAGTCGTGAAGAATAAAGGCGCCGTGCAAATCAGAAACTGGGTATCAACTGGACTTTTGTTACTCACGACTTTCCTTTTCCGTTCCTCTCCTCTCCCCCGCATGCGTGGGCTCGTCTACCTAGGCGGTAGGTATTCCGTAGGTAGTCGTCGTTAAAGGGCAGTGGTGTAGTCATCCGAAAAACTAACCAAACAACGCCCTGCTCCCTTCCCCGGGTCCGCAACCCCCAAAAGAATCCCAAAACAAAGCATTTCCGTAAAACCGAAGCACGTTACCTATTTTCTGGGCATCGGGCTGCCTGCGCTACCCTATCTCCGTCGAGGTACAGGTACACGGTCAACACGCCGTATTAGGCAAAGACGCAAAGACGCGGCGCCAGCAGAACTGCTGGGCTGGCGAGAAAATAGGAGGCGTGCCGGGCCAAGTGCCGCATTGGCAATGCATGCTTTTAGCGATTTGTCAAGGTGACATTGACCGGGCGGCTCGGCAGTGAGCTTAAGTCCGAAGAGGGTGTCTTCAAGAGTCCCTCGTTTCTTTTTCCTCGCCTTCTTTTTTGTGCGGGTTTTGTTTTTACTACGGTTTTTTTGTTTTTGCTTCATGCTACTTGTGAGTTTTTCGCTGCGCCGCTTAGAGTTGACAGTGTTTTTTCCGCCGCGTGTGTGAGCGTGGACGACGAGGCGGCGCGCACGACGTAGGCTAGACTTCGGTGTGTGTAGAGTACCAGGGCCATCCAGACGACGACGAAGAATAAGCAGAACAGAGTCCAGAAGAGGACCTTCTCCATCGGGGTGAAGACGTATACGCCGTAGGTCACCTCGATGCGGTACTTCTTCAGACGCAGCCACCGCATAAATCTGTCGAACTGTGTTGATGTTGGCGTTGGCTTGTAGGGTGACTCGTACGTGGTTGAAGACATGATAGTGGTAACTAGTATGCTGTCGTAGGCAACGTCGCCTGGTCGTAACCCCACGATTTGGACTGAGCGGGTGAGTAATCCAGTGGTTCTGACGATGAGTAGAGTCACGATGTCACGATCGAAGAAGAGAAACCTTAGAAATAAGCAGCAAAAGACGTACAGGAGGCTGTAGGTAGACAGACTGGAGTGACGGGGATTACTGAAGTGCGATCATGGCCGATTTATATCTTATATCATGGGTGTACTTGGTACCTCCGGACTTACAAATCTGGTGGGATTCTGAGCGCTTCCTTTTCCTCCTCGGCGCCGGGAAGGGTCGAAGACGCGCCGGGCGACATAGATTATGAAATCCTGCAGACATTGTTACTGCTCTAGCCGCGCAAGTGGTCGTGCTACCTATGTAGCTTGTTGGTTGCAATGGCAACCCTCCATGACCCACTCGACAGCGAACTCCGTCATGATGATGAAGGACTATTGCCCGACCGTGCAGTGCCGGGCCAGCACCGCTAGACATACAGAGTATAGCCTTGCTCTGATTGCACACGCCTGCATCTGCATTGTCATCCGTAATGTCATCTGCAGTGTCCTAGGCAAACTGTAATGTGCATTAGTAATTCGTAATGGGATTGTAATGTGCGCCAGCCAGCCTTAAGGCCGTCGGGAGGTCAGCGTAAACTGTAAAAAGCAAATCGGCAGTGGTGTTTTCGGAAGTCTCGGAATGTGGGGCGTGGAGTCTTCTTGGTTGTCAACTTGTCCATGCCCAAAAGCAACAAGCCCGTGATGATGACCGCCTACTGCGTGCATAGCGTAGTACCCGTCTCATCGCCAGTTACATCCGTATGATGTGCTCACTGCTGTTGCTGTGTGTACATAGTACGCACAGTCTCCTCATGGACTGTGGCGTCGCGAATTCCGCTCGGATCTTATGCATCCTAAAATCCTACGTCCGGGGCCCGAACGAACGACCATGATCATGAGACAATGCCGAAAGTCGCTCGACTCAGTCCTGTCCATGGCCCTACAGCACTGAACTGCGGGAGGCTCGGAATCGAGAACTTATTATACCGTAATTCGTACACTGAACCCGACTGTATACCTACATAACCGCCCCTTGGCAAAAGCCGCATGATCACCTATCACCTAAAATTCTTAGGGGGTCCATTTAGGAATGGGCCTCTGTATTCGACCTCATTCTCGTCGGAAAAACGTCCAGACTCATTCCATTTGCTATTTCTGCTGTTTAATTTGACGCTTCTGGTCTTCTTCTATGCATAGTCGTGTTTGATACAAGAGCCCCTTTCCTGTAACAGAATCCTCTTTCAGTATTCTTGGAGGACTTTCCCATGCCACTCCGTCGTATGGCACATGTTTGACCTCTATTTTCTATGTTGCCAAGTTAGTATGCCTGGTGCGAGTTGCCCAACTGCCATAACTTTCGGGACGCAATTTTGAGAACAGCCGCGTTTTAGAAACGGTATGGCATTCTCTCTCGCATCTATGCTGAGAGGTTCCCACGTCGCCTGTCTGAACGGCCTATATTCCAGCTTCGAAATATCCCACCATTCGATCCACTGAGCTACCGGTGTAGTGATCTGCCGCCCACATATTGAACATGGCAATGTACCCGAGTTTCCGTTCACAGCGCTTTGAGCCGCAATTCGCTCGATACTTCGCAGCACGCCCGACGGAGCATCCGGGGAAAGATGGGATGCTAGATCCCATGTTTGCGCAGCACGGGACGCCGACTTCAATGCTAGTTCGAACAGCGATAGCACGTGGCTTGGCTTGGAAGGAACATGAGAGACTCGACCCGGGAAATCAGGCACGGAAAGTCGGGAGACATCCTCGGTCGGGATAGTAACGTGCTGCTTCTCCTCAGATTCACTGGACTCGGTAGGACTACCTTGCCGCTCACGTGGTAGTCGAAATCTCGAAAGTACCAAACCTTGGCTATCGCTATATTGAACTGGTGATCGTGCAAGAAGAGCGGCTTGCCATGAGTACACGGGCCAATTATTGGAAACCTGTTGACGAATCTCATCCGCAGACCGGCCGTCCGGAGAAAAGAACATTTCTAGGTCGCCATACATTATACATATGTCTTGATCATTTCCATTGTGAATTCCATAGCCGGGGTGGGGCGGAAGATCGCTTTCTGGCGTATAAAACGGGTTTGGGTGAATATGCAGTGACAACAATGCCGATGGAAATTTGAGGAGACCGAGTAGCTCGCCGGGGAGATAACAAAGACGATTCAGGGAAAGGTTAAGTTCCCGTAAGTTTCGTAACTTGCTAATACTGGGCGGTAGTTCTCTCAGCTGATTGTTTCGCAGGCTAAGGTATGTTAGATGTTCAAGGTTGAATAAGTCGCCTGGCGCACGTATAAGCCTATTATTGGACAAGTAGAGACCCAGTTCGGGGTTAGCTTGCTCGAAGGGTACGTCCTTATCAACCGAGGGAATGAGAACAAACTCTTCGAGAAGAGAGAGTGATCCACTCGGAATATTGGTGACGCCAAGAGATCTAGAATCCTGTTAGCTTTTCGCATCTCGTCCCGTCGGCTAGAGTTTCTATTTCAATAGATTCCTTGGTGTATCTATGGACCGGAAGTGACATACGATAAGTCGATGTCTGGATTACCCTCTTCAATGGCCAATTCGATTTTGGCGCGTACTATCACTTCCTCAGGAGATTCTGATGGGAGACGACCAGGATTACGCAATTGCGGAAGCTTCGGCTCGGACAGATATTCCATTTCTGTAGCGAATTCTTCATCTGCGTCTACGGATCCATCGCTACCCATCCACACACCGGAGTCTTGTTGACGCTCAAATGCCCGGTTAGGTTTCGGCTGAGGTCCAACAGCTTCGCTGAATGTCGAATCAGATGATGCCGGCCTCTGCTGAAACCAAGAGCCGACGTAACGCTTCTTGCGGTGACGTCCATCGACGTAGTTGTCAACATGCGGATCATCGTCGCTTGAAAACACGGCGGGATCGCTGGAATTCGAGGAAAGTTGTGCGGGGATGCCGGCACGACTACGCTTTCGAGTATTGGTGAAAGTCTGCGCGTAGGAGTCCCATGAGACCTTTGGCAGGCTGGGCAGATCCGGCTCTTCAGCCATGACTCCAGGTAGGGAAAAGCAACTGACGACGACGAGAGAGTTAAATGAGGAGGAGGGCGGGCGAGGTGGTCACGCGTCGATTTGTGCGGACTGGGAGAGCGCGTTTCCTGGAAGCCACGGCCCGCGGGAATCCCCACACTGACGTACGCGCTAAAACCAGAACTAACCTGGCGCTGTATAGCCCCACTTTCCGGGCCGAGCCAGGGGTAAAAGTTAGTAAGACAGGAAGTCCAGGAATTTCCAAATTTGCTCGCAAAGATAGGTAGTGTAATTCGCACTTCGCACAGTCTACCTATATCGAATGCATCGTAAACAACCCCGGCGCCGTCTTGGCTGTGTTATTGAACGAAGCTCTAAATTTTTCGTACTTGCTGGACCTTCCGATAATATGTGATTTCATCGTAGCAGTGGTGCGGCCGATTAGATAGCCTCGTTACCGTATAGCCACATGCAAGTAGGTAGGTATGTTGATGGTCTTCACACGCGATCCAGCGCTGATAATTCGGGCGCCTCGCTGGAAGAGTTTGCCGTGTCTGGTAGGTATCACGTTGTTACCATCCTGGCCCATACCGACCTCTCCTAATTCCAGTCATCATCGTCATCATCATCGTCGTCTACTGTTGCGTGCCTAACATTTCTGTTTTTAACGCTCCTGGCTGTTGACTTATCCTCTTTGGCATCTTCCGCGTCTCTCTTTCTCTTGACCACTCTCAGATCCTTTGCATCGACAGCACCAACCCCAACGAGGAGATCATCAATCTGCAACATACTCGTCCGGACACCGCCAATAGTCACGAGCGTAACAATTTGCTTGACGATGTCGCCGTTCTTATAGACAAGAATAGTGGGGCAGTTGCGGTCCGGATAATTCTCGATCGCCTTGTTCGCTTGAATTTCGCAGAACTTGATATCTCCATATTCCTTCGCTGCCTGGCGCCAGAGCTCCGAGAGCACTCTTGACTCAATATTGGTTCCTAGCGCAGATGTAAGGTTGACGAATACAGGTCCCTTTTTTGATGCTTCGGTGACCTCTCGGGCATAATCCGGCTTTGATATCGGGTACACAGAGCCGTGAATGGACTTTTTAGTGAGATTGTTCAGCTCCTGCATACGTTTCCGCCGATATTGCTCTAGAAATGCTTCGTCCTCGTCGTCTTCAAGAGCATCGAGCTCGTCGAGGTCCTTCCCTTCTAGTCTATTTTCGTGTGCTATCCGGCGACCTTCAAGGATCGCTTCCTCAATGACCGGCGTGGGGGAAGGCGGCTTTTCGGGGATGATGCCATGCTTACGGAGGATATCGTTCCTGCGAGTTGGGTAGATATCAGCAATGGGTGCTCGCGGTGAAGTATATTAGGGGGCTGCACCATTCTGTATCCGCATTCGGATCGTCGATAGGAACAGCAATTCTCTGATCTGTTGGAGCGGCCATGCCGTAGCGTTGATATTGAAGAAAGCACCTAGTTCGTTACAGGGGACAAGGAGGGCGAGGAGGGAGCAGGACAAGAAGTGTTTTGCGAAGGCGCACACTTTCAAGTTCCTGGGTCTGGAATGTTGCTGCCTTCACACTACGGTAAGCGTTTGCGACGGGAGTAAACATTGGGTACCCCTCATTGTTGACGTTGGGTCGACCGTAGGCAGGTATAAAGTACATGCGTTAGTTAGTAGGTACGGTCCACCGGTAGCTTCACGAGCACAGTGTGTATGTACTGTATAGCCGAGCAATTTGTACGTTTGAGGCTTTCAGCATCTTTGAGCATCTGACGACAAGCCTGGGACACCCATCCGACAGCGGGCATGGCTGATGCCAGCTGGTAGACCAAAAGGGTACCCGCTGTGAGGGAAGAAAAAGCCCTAGCCCTCTTCATCGCTAAGCCCGTTTCGTCACTTCCGTGGGTCTGTGCTCATTGCCTCAGTGGGTCGCTAAGGCCGACGCCCACCAACCAAAATCCTCACTCGCTGCGTGCACTTGTCCAGAGCAACTTTCTGCACACACTGACCTGTTCTCCCCTCTCTGTCAACCATCCATCCATCGCAAGCACAAAATCTGCACTACCTCGATCAGATTTTCGTCAGCCAATTTCACGCTTGCCAGTCGATCAATCAAGTTAACTCCTGACAATCAGACAAGATGGTGAGTAGAAGACTATTCTTTTCTTATTAGGCCTTGGGCTCGGACATGAGGCACACAATTTCTGAACGACCATCAATCCGTCGATCCATCGCCACTCAACATCGCGACCGATCTTTTCGGAGACGGAATTGGGATACAACCAAATACCCACCCGGACACCCGGTCAATGGGCCCGACGAAGATGCTCGCCGGCAGTAACAGATACCGACACTGCTTCGATGCTACTTTGATGTTCAAGCCCGATGGAATCCCTGTTGCATGATCGCTTCGATGTCGTGGCTGTTGAAGACCTGGATGCTGACCGTCATTTCCGCCGTAGGTTCTCGCCGTTGACCTTCTCAACCCCACCCCGGCTGCTGAAGCCAAGAAGCACAAGCTCAAGGTACGCATCGTGATCCTTCATCGTTCCGTGCCGCCCATCAAATAATAGATCTAATAATCATGGCAGACCTTGGTCCCTACCCCCCGGTCTTTCTTCATGGACGTCAAGTGCCCGGGTTGCTTCACCATCACCACCGTCTTCTCGCACGCCCAGACCGTCGTCATCTGCCAGGGTTGCACCACCGTCTTGTGCCAGCCCACCGGTGGTAAGGCCCGATTAACCGAGGGCTGCTCTTTCCGCAGAAAGTAGAGGCGTCATGTTTTCTATTTTCTTCGTTCTTAGGGCTCTGGTCACGACTTGATGGTTCAGTTCGGATATCTGCAAAGTTTCTCGGTGTCATGGGGCGCATAGAAAATGGGCATCAACCTTCCGAATACACGCACACCTATCGACTTTCTCGACCCACATTCACGTCATTGCAGATAGGCGACGGATACCAAAAAGTACTCCAATAAAAAGGGGCGTTTGGGGTCCTGATATCTTGCATCGTCTTTTCATGCAACCGGTTTCTTCTCTCGTTGTGTATCATGAGACCGTCGTCTACATCTACCTGGCGGTAGCCTGCATGGGTGGGTGGATAGCTGGAAACGGCTTTCCATATGAGCATTCCCAAGAAACGCTGTCGTTGGCGGATTGTAAGAATGCGAGGACGTGGAACGCTGGTTGAGGATTGCTATACCCAAGTGCAATGGCCCTGGTGTTAATTTCACTGCTCTAGGCAAATTCATGAAGTTCCACGTAATCTTGACCGCCCATCCCGTAGGGCCATTCCGTACCGAGGCAGTGTGAATGTAACTATGCGTCAGTATGCGGTTGCGATGTACGTCCGTAAAAGCACTCATTTTGGGTAGTCTAGGTACCTACCCTTATGTCCTAAGATCCATCTGCCTACAATGGGAGATACCTACCTACCTATGTGAGGAGTTACATACGTAAAAACAGCCTCTGCCAACTATTAAACCTCTCGCCGGTAAGATCGTTTGGACATCGTTGTTAAATGAAAGCCTTGCTATTAGCAGTCGGCCAACAAGTTCATTAGGTAATTGATGCCGTAGCTTCCCGGGAGTTATCTGGTCGCCAAGCCAGCCACTGAGAATCCAGAGGCCAACACAGATTATCTGCTACGAACTATGCGAATTCTTCTGTTTGCAACCGGTTGAATTACCTACCGGTACCTACAATCTTCAGCTGTCCAGCGTTGTACCCTTATTAATTCCTCAATGCGTAACCCCAATATATGCATAACACTCAGTATAAGGAATTCATTATTCTTCTAACAGGCACCTCGGCCATCCATGAGGTCGACTTAGGTAACCGTGCTTATACAACGCGGCGCCCAATACATCCACGGGTACCCGTGGATTTAAGCTTCCACGGGTCCAGCGAGTTGTGCTGGGCCGTCGACTGCGGCTGGCCACCACACCTGAGGCGCCACTATGTGCGTCGCGTGCATTCGCTAAATTCCACTATTGGCCGAGTTAGGTTGGTGGCCTACCTTTTAGGCATGGTAACACGTTTCTACTTATGTATTTTCACATGTCGCATCGTCAATACAGACTTACATTTGAGTGTTTTGTTCCTACAACAATCTATAGTAAATGTCGAACTTGCAAGGCCTTACGGACGTACCTAGGACCGTATGGATGTTGAATTAAAGGTCAGGAATGTATGCGGTTGAGTGGCCGACATGGATGTACACCACCCATGGTTGCATACCGGTAGGTATAACAGCCGTAAAGAGGACTTGAACATATGATACCTAAGTAGATGTGAAGGACTCGAGGAAACTGTCAAATGCAGAGTTAATTCGAGTTGACGTTAAGTATTCCGTAGGTAATGCAGAATAATTCGAAGGGGAGATTTGAACTAGGTAATACTCACGCGATTTGAAAGTAATGCGCAGCAAAGTGATATTGGAGTGGTCTTAAATGGCGCATTACTTTCAAATCAACCGGGGACCCGTGGAAGCTTAAATCCACGGGTACCCGTGGATGTATTGGGCGCCTATACAACGCGTGAAGACACGTCGGTCGGGCTGCTTAACGCGTGGAAATACTTCCTCCTTTGGTCCTGCACCCCATTCTCCTCTCCCCACACCCACCGTCTGCTTCACAGCCAATCCAGTCTCCCTGCGCGCACTTGACCCATGCGATTCTTTTCTCTCGCTTTGCATCCTACATTTGGCCGATCTTCGGTGGGAATCCAGAGCGGCGTGGTTGTACGTCCTTGCCAAGCTCCCTAGCCACGCTCAATTCGGCGACTTCACCGCATCGGCTGCGGCATCTGGAGGAGGAGAAAGATACAACGCTCCCTGTTTATATCGGTTCCCCGAGGCCAACCCCCGAAATCCATCATCATTGGCTCAGAGTTTATCCGTAGCAAGATAACCTAATGTCGGCCCCCAGAACCAAGCGACAATTCGCCGGCGTATCCAGCGACGCTGCGCAACGACAGATCACCTCATTTTTCACCCCAACAACGAACACGACCGCTTCATCTTCAACTCTCATCGACCATAATACATCATCGGCTCCAGCATCGAAACAGCATTCCGATAGTCTGCCCAAACTCCCCGCGTCGGTACAGGCAAATCTGCTCTCGGTAGGCATGCGTGTACGCAAGTCCGTACCGGAAGGATACAAGACTGCAAGCCACAATGTCTTTGCGTCGTTGGATGAAAACGATACGGGCTCCGCCACAAAAGTCATAGTCGAAGGTCAGCGATCGCGCGCAAATGCCTTCTCCTCGCCGCGTGAGCTGCTCCCCTTCTGCGGGATCCACAAAATCGGAGGCTTGGACGTCCAACCAGAGTATCATCTTCATCCGCCATCTATATCTGGCATGCATGCAGGCTCTTCTACAACATCAACGCCAGCATGCCAGCCTATCTCCAACTTGTACGGGCATAATATATATGACGGCATGACGGGATTGACACGCAGTCAAGAATCCATTGAGTCGGATTCTACTTCCATTACACCGGCATCGACTCCCGCAGTCACAGGCTCACAGTCACGAAAACGTTTCTTCGTCGACGAAGAGGAAGACGAAAAACCGAAACAGCTGGACTTGTGGCGGTATAGCCACGATGTTGGCGTCAGCCCACGCAGTCTAGCACCCGTGGGCTGTGACAATAACGGTCGAGCCATGGCAGTGCCGCGCAGAGGAAAGTGGCGAGGTAAGGCCTTGGGCACAACTGTGGAATTGTCCAATGCTGGCCAAGAAAACGTCATGATTATCGACGACGATTTCGAGGAGGCTGATTTTCTGGACCAGGGGGTGTGGGATGTCGATATGGACGACGCCTAGTTCCTCCCTTCCGGAGGACTCGCAAGAAGGATTAAATTCCTATCTCCTTGGCTACCCGAAGACACCAACTCGGCAACTGACGGGATGATAATGTCTAGCAAGTGAGCGAGTTAGTGTCTTCGGGCAACCAAAGAGATGGGAGAAGAACGATGGCTAACAGGCGGTGACGGGAAACTTATGGTATCCAGTGTACCAATTTTAGGGTCAGGAGAAACGTCAGAATTCCCCCAGGATCAGTTTTCGGATGAAGGTTTTTTTCAGCGAGTGGCATGGGCGGGCGTTCTAGGAGTTGGGATCACGCTCTGGGTAGCTACTCGGGTGCGAAGGCTTGTACGTATTGTAGGTATATGGTAACCATAGGGTTTTATTGCACGGATATTGCGGACCTGACGGCGCTGCATTGTTCCTGAGTTGGCGAATGGCACCTGACGAGACACGCCATGGTTGCATTTATTATGTAGGTGGATTGCATGTCACGTTGCTATCACCTTCACGAAAGAGCATGATGCGTTTGAGGCGGGCGTTCAAGCAAATTAGGGAGATGATTCGATTAAATTGGTGGTGACTGCAATTTGCTAGCTAGGGAAAGAGAAATACATTACGAATCCTACCTCGCATGCCTTATGCCGCTGAGCACATCGATGGACAATAACGGACCAGATTGCGTTTAACTTAAGGGCAAAAACTATCGTCGGGGTATTCATATGCAAATACTCACCGCGAAAACACGGAGACTGCGCTGTTTCTTTCCGAGGAGTAGGTATTGAGAGCCAGTGAAGACGACCCGTGTGCCCTCTGCTCGCTTACTCGAACTGGAGACCACCGAATGGATCCCGAAACTCGAGGAGATCTCGCTGCCCGTAGAATTCGCCCGCCACGGTGAGAATCATGTTGAGCGTAGCGCGTTCGTTAACCTTGGCGCGATCCAGGCCTTTGTAGCGTTCATCGTCTACGTATCCTTCGCTTCGATCCGTTTGATGCTCTGTGTATACCTGTTCCTGGTCCGCTATACCCGCAGCTTTAGGCTGTGATGTATTATCTCCCGTTGTTGGCGATTCGGCGGCGGATGCAAGTTGAGCGGGAGGCGTGTCAGAGGTGGAGACGTCGGGATCTTCGGCTTCGATCTCGCCCTCATTATTGTTGAGTTGTGAGAGAAATCGCGCCTTTGCCGCCTCGATGTCAGCTAAGATATCCGAACGTGGTGAAGGGGTTGCATCTGCTACTTCTCCGCCCTCTATATCGGATTCTAGTTGCATCTCCACGTCGGAATCGTTGTCCGGGCTTGGTGAATGGGAAGACGCATTTTTAATTTCAAGGTTAGTGGCGACAGTTGCTTTGTGGTTCAAAGTATCCGCGGTGCGCGCCGCTATGGTGTTCGACACAGGTGCGACGGCGTAGACAGGATCATCCTGGTCGTCCTGGTTGCCATTCTCCTCATAGTATTCGTCAATATCAGCACCAACCTCATATTCATCGTGGTCCCCGGGGCTACTACCGGCAACGTCATAATGCTCCCTAAGCACTTCCAGTTCTGCCAAGCTGACCATTAGGAGTACGGCTCTCTTGCCTAGCTCACGAATGCACCCGACCTCCGTATAGTCAAGTTCGCCCATGTCTGGCAGCCGTGCGAGCAGTGCCCAGATCCAGCGACTGGTGCGCTCACGTAGTTGCGTCCTCTTGCGAAGGAACTTAGAAACGAGAATGACACGCAGTAAGCGAAAGACGCTATCTTTATGCATGGCGGCAATCTGCGCGGGCAGAGGATCTGTCCCTCGGAGACGTGCCCCCCACTGTTGGAAGATGCCAACACCGCGTTTCCACTGTTCCACCTCGGTTGGATTCGTTGCGGGCAAAGCAAGGAGAGCGTCATCCGGGGGTTTGGTCTGGAGTACCTTGCGGAGGGTAAGATATCGCTCCGTGATCGAGGCAAAGTAGGCTTCTCGGATTTCGTCGGCGCTGCTATTGAGCGGTCGACTTTCGCTGGACTCGGACGTGTCAGATCCGTTAGCATCCCCCAATTCAACATCTGCTTGTTCGCCCTCTCCATAGTCTTCGTCATGATATTCACCATATTCAGCGTCCCAATAATTGTCGGGATATGCTACGTATGCGCCATCCTGGTAGTACCCTCGGAAGTCGCCCACACCGTCCTCATAGATCGTTCTATCGCCAACTTCTTCGTCCGTTCCGACTTCAAGGCAGGCTGAGGGAGAAGCGGATCGAGGGGGAGGACTGGGCCCGGCTTTCTGTGCCGCGAGTACATGCGGTATCGTGGAGGCTTGGGTTCTGTACTCACCATATCAGCTTAATGAACACCTCTATCTGCCGCGACTGGGGGAGATTTCTTTAGCTTCGGGGATCGAATATGATAGGTTGCATAGATGCGGGTGAGTGTATCTTACCTGACGGCTCTCAGATACGCCAGCGCCTCGGAATCGTCTTCACAATCCAGATCGCTATCGCCGGTGGGCGCAGTTGTCGCATTTCCCAAGTCGCCAAATGCGCCGCGTTGACTTGACGTTAGGTCCGTTCGAGCCATTCTATGGCGTTTGCTCTTAGGAGCTTTCAAGTCGGCTTCGCCATCGGCTGTTCGTTTCGAGGACATATCGGCGCTCTTGAGGGGTTTCTTTCTTATTGTTTCCTTTTACCAACGTGGCGAAAGCTTGAATTCCTGATCTGACAATTGGAGTAGGTAAAATACGTTCTGATGCTGGACGGTTATCGTTGCCTAGTGCCCAGCGTGGGCAACTTTCATAATCGGTACTCTTGATTACGTAATACATCTAGAATAGCATTATCGAGTTACTATTGCATATCGAGGTTCCTCTCGATTGATAAGACTTCAATTATGAACGAGGATACCTACTTTTAACTATGGGCAACTATCCTTCCTACCTATTCTTAGAAGGCGTCCAGATTTTCGGAGAACTTCTGACTCCATGTGAGAACAAGCGGGAACTCGCCCTTCTGTCTCCTATCAAAACTGGGGATGAGTTTGGCATCGGAATTTCATATTCGGAAAGGCCTGTGAGCTTTTAATTTTGTTCGCACCATCGAGTCAAAGTCGCGATTATCTTCCGAGTGGTGGGTGCTACGCCATGCACGATGCTCGCAAGCATGTACTGCTGCGGACCTGTTCGGCCTCGGCCATGAAAATGAAATGTTTAGGGGGCAGGGATCGGCTAGTTTACCATCCCAGGCCTTTACCCCATTCACGCCATCCGAACGTCAACAGGAGGGATGACACAGACTAAACACGGTGGTCTCCGGTGTTATCCACAGAGGATTCTCTCCTTGTCGCCACCCGTCGTTGACCAAAGGCTGAATCGGAAAGCTGTCACCGGCGAATTGGAGTTCCCGAAGGCTGAAGAGGTTTCGGAGCACGGTGTTTGCGATTGGAGATGATGTATGTGTGTGTGGCTGTGCTGACAGGCGAATAGAAGGATTACATGAACCACGACCAATGGCCAAGCTGCTTGGTTAGCTTAAAGAGTTATATATGCTACTAGTAGTATCATATGTTGCCACGCCGGCTTTTCTATGTGTCGGGATTGGTTAGGCGGGCTTAGGAAGGACCTATAGAGAACGTTTGGTAATCCTGACGACTTAAGGGGTTGTCGAACAGCAAATCTCCTGATGCCCGCCTCGAAGTCTCTTACGATGCTGGCCAGGGTTTAAGGAGTAGCTATCAGGCCTGCAGGGGCTATGAGACTTCAAGCATGGGCTCTTGGGTGTCAGGTAAAAATAGCACCAAACAACTACGCTCAGGAGTTAGAACCGTGTCATCGGAGACCCCTGAAAGTCACAACTAGGGACTTCTGACCCATGGAGTCTATATAACGCGACATCACCTCAGTTGGCTATCACAAGCTTCATGACGTATATTCTCCCTATCGAATGCATCGCCGACCGACTGGTATCCTAAGGCACGACATAGCAGAAGCCACGTATCCTCGGGCCTCGTTAACAGCCATCTCGAATTCTTCTTCGCGAGCTTTCATCCGAGGGATGCTAGCATTCAGTCCGCAAGGTCCCAATCGGCCTGCCATGACCCGTATCCTATTTTCTTACCTAGGAAGAGAAAAAAAGAAAGTCGACATGAATCCAAGGAACAAAAGAAGGCACTTGGCAATGTGGATGGGTATATAGCGCCTGCGCCATACAACCGGATGCTGCACACTGCTACATCATGTTCGCCGTGGCCAGTGTTTCCATCGATGGATCAGTATCCTTAGGAGCCTCCATACGTTTGATGAGGATATACAGGCGACCAGGGGCCATGTTCATCGGTCAAATATGTATGAACATACTGGTTCCGAACCAGCACGGTTTCACCGTCACTGGAGCCATTACTATCGTGCTCTTGTACGGCTCCATACTGGCCCGTGGAGGTGTACGCCGCTGCGCTGAGTAGGTCCCTGCGCTGGGGTTAGCCTAGTTGCGTTCATATTCTTCGCGAGGGAACATACTCATCCGAGCCTTGGCAAACTTGCATAGACATTCGTCGAAGCCTCCGGGAATCCTGCACTTCTGCTGCCCAATCGCGAGGCGTTGTGGACGCCTGAGTCTGGCTTGGCTGGTATGCCCATGGTTGACTCGCACCGGGCTGGCCATGATTGGTTGTAACGAATGCCGTCGAATTTCCGTTCGTTTGTGGGAAGGCTTGATGCTGTTCATCTTGGGTGGGATGGTAACGGGCGGTCGTGTCTCGCCATATGGACTCTCGGGAACCTGCATGCGGGGCCGCTGTGCTGTAAGATTGTTGCCTAAGAGCAGTGAGAATCTTATCAGCCTAACGAAGTCTCTCTATTTGAACGTAGAGAAAGCGCTTACAGGCGAGAGTAGTCATGGTTGTCATCGAACCTGCTATCAGTAGCATCCGTACTCTGGACTGTCGACCTATACATCGCTAGACCCGAGGAAGCATGGCTACCGAAGACTGGGTCGTCAGAGCGTGGAACGTTCGTATGGTTGTTGGCCCCAGAGGTGCCTGCCCATGTTAAAGTCTGGTCATAGGTGGTGTCTCGGTCGAATGAGAGTTCATCCCTGGCCGCCCTAAGGTTATTTTCATGGGTGTTTATATGGTCGAGTTGTCTGCCAGCTCTGTGGGGCTCCTGGGCATGTGTGCGGGAGGATCGGGAGCGGTGATGCGACTCATGCGAGTGACGGTGCGAGCGATGACGGGGCATCCTCAAAAGTTCTGTCCAACTGGGTAGGGCAAATAACTAGTGATGTTGTTACTGCTGCTCTCGTCGCGGACGTCCTGCGAGTTTCTTTGGGGGGGATCGTGTGAAAAGGAGCGAAGGCCGCCCTTTTATGTTCGGAACAGGACCACCCAAGAGTTGGTTGATATGCCCGCCGTTCACTACCCCGTGTAACTCGATCAACGCCCCTGGGTATAGATCGTTTCGACTCTCGGACCATTGATAACTCGCGCTGCCTCGGCTAAGAGCTCGCCCATCCCTCAACATTAGCTTAAGAATCCTACGACGGGGTGGGGGGAGGGGAGACGGAGCATTCAATCGACGAGACGTCCAAGGCAGCCACCGCTAGCTGTATCTTGCGCCTCAGCCCTCCCAGATCTTTTTGTCTCGCTATCTGGGCTATAGTGATAGGCAACAATGCCACCGGTGATCTTTCCTATATTCCTAGGTACGAGTTCATTATCGGAGGGCCTGGGTGACCCACTCGGCCAAGTCGAGTGACCGCTGGTGCCTTGTCGCGAAGTAAAGACGACCACCCATGGGGTCGGGCTGCTGGACCTGGGTGGTAAGCACACCTGTTTCAGGCTTACCAACACCGCCGTCAACCGCATCTGCGGCTCTTTAGGGAGGCAAATTTCCCCCGGATCCAAGAAGTGTGACGAAGTTGAGCGCTATCGAGGTTGGGGAGGCTCATATAGGATTACCCTGATACGCTTCGGAAGAGGCAAAGCTACAAGACTAGATACCCCTGCGCAAACAAAGTGGAGTGAAGCACACGCGCCAGCAACAGGCTACACGAACGGCTTGGTATCTGCATTCTGTGACGGCTGACGAGAAATACGAATCGCGATACGCCTTATTGAAATGCAACGAGAACACGGATGCCATGTTGGGCACAAATATGACGACCTCTGACCTTGAGGGAAAGCGAAGTCGAAGCCACCCGTGAAAATGAAATAGCGGTCTAGACTAAGAAGTGCGATGATAGCAGACGGTTTTGATGTCGGTCACGGTATACAGCACCCCCGGGAGGATGAATTGCTGCTATACCTGGTGGTCGGAAGATGGGGCGGTCTTCACCAATTTCCATCTCGCTCCCGAAACGCAGATTGCACGTTTACGATAGCAAAATTAGTGAGTGGAAATGTATCCAAGCTTACTGATAAACACAGACAAGTTGGGAAAGCTTTAATATACACCTAATCGAGGTGCTTCGTGTGATGTGCGGAGATGCCTACACCGTACAGGTACAATGCATATCCTTCTCCTCCTCGAAAAGTTGAAATACTACTTCAAAATACGGTACTACGGTCTGTTACCTCTGTAGGGCCAACACATTCGCCGGTTCACCGTTACGTCTGGACATTAGGCCAGTGTAGCATCCTATTACAGTCTTTACCGGGAAAAAGGTGGCTTTGGAAGCTCGCGGTCACTGACTGAAGCACCTGGGGAGGGAACGGGGTAAATGCTTCCCAGCCACCAATACTACCCATGCCGCATTATCCAGCGGGGGTGTGAGAGTTGGAGAGGGCCTGCAGGAATTAGTGGCCAAGAATAAAGCCGACATGCCTGTCGATGCCCAAAGCACGGCGTGCAATATCATTACTAACGCCCGAGTCCTAACATAAACTAACCCACCACAGGTATCGATACATCTGGACTCTAAGAGGAGGCATACTCGCACAGCCGTGACCAAGGCTAACCAACCCTCTCGTGGTTCGGTGAAAGGCGAGTCTCTTGTTGGTGGTTTGGAAGTCGGTCACCTTGGCACGGTCACTGATGATTCATACGACTCGTGAGTGTTGTAACTATGGTATCCCAATGCGCCTTGCTCCATCTATAGTTGAAGCGGTTGTGCAGACAATGTCGGAAGCTCGCAAATTGTATGTAGAAGGTTAGGGCGAGGCGACTTGTTAAGCCGTGAATACGTCGGGTACTGTTTACCTCCCACTGTCCCCGGTGACTCTCGAGTTGTTAGAGCATCTCATGGCCATCTAGTCATCGTTCATATTGGTGATAAGCCTCCAGAATCCCATTATAACGGCGGACCGCGCCGATCCGGGGCTCCTGAGTTTTATGCCAACACTTAGGTAGCCATTGGATCTGCGCTCTCACATATAAACATGGAGATCCCAGTGTAAATATAGTATTCGTGGCCCCGTGGGGCGGGGTGTGAGTTAATAGCAACGCCGCCAGAGTCCAGGCTGTTCACCACTTACTGGCAATATTATGGATATGTGAAGCTAGTTTATGCGGGTTTCGATGGCCGTAAAATCATATTTACACATTGACCGCCCAGCATATGCAGATTGTCACGCAGAGAACTTGGTTCGCCTATCGTATGTCTTTTGGGGGCCGGAACCCGTACGTTTGTCTCGTTGCTTCTGGCCCAATTGACTAATCTGCTCCTATTTAAGCAACGCCACTCTGTAGTGACGCCAAATACGGAAGCTGTAAAATGGAGATCAGGGGCTCTAGCCGGTTCATGAGAACACATCACCAAAGGCCGTTGCTTCGGCGCCCAATGGAACATGTGCCATTTCTGCTGGCGTGGTATTGCAGGTCGACCTAATAGCCTATCTGTCGGATGATACACGTTCACGGATTAAGCTTGACGGAAAGAGATCTTATTGCTTGCAGCATCTAGCGCAGGCGAACTTACGATCTTGAACAGCTTTTCCTTTGCCGACGGTCGTGCCCGTGACGCACGTCCTTGGGCTCAAATGCCAATTAAAAATTTCCCGTAAGGATCCGGGGGAGACTGGGCTATCCTGGCATAGTGCAACTTATAATCGGGGACCGGCAAAGGTCCAACTATACGTAAGAATAACCGGCGGTGGTTTAGCCGCTGGTACGAAGCCAGAGCTGCCACAGCATGACATCTTGTGCTCCAGTCCCTGAGTTCCTGCCCATCCCATAAGCCGGATGGCAAGCCCATATGCACTTCAGATTGGTTTCACTCATCGTCAACTATCCCGAGTGGGCAGGGGTCTCGGTGCAAGCGAGATAATCCTGATAATGCAGATGTAACACTGGAAAACGTGGGCAGGTATCATTGAGGACGGCAAACCCGCTGACGACCTCGTTTTTCAAAGCTTAAAGCTAATAATAGCTATAGAACGCTTTCATATATTTACGCTCTGACCCCCACGGACACTGTCGGCCAACGAACCTCTGATCGATGTGTCTTGTAGAATAGGAAACCGATACCTACCCAGTTCCATACGCCAGAATCTTGGAGAGCTTTGAGGTAGCGCTCTTAATGAGATGTATAAGATGAAATCTCCTATATCATAGCCTGTTTTATCTACCGTAAAATGACCTTGGCGCCTAGCCCTAGAGACCTACGGCCCTACGTAGATCTGTATCACTATCCACATCTGCCATCCTGTTCTCGTTCCCACCCGTTAGGTGACCTCTCAACCGATCTTACATGCGTCACACAAGCATATTGATGGCTTGATATGATGCAAGGCTCAGGGGCTACATGGTCTACGCCAATTTGCAGTATGGTGTTGTTTGCCGCGACTGGGCGTTGGGCAGGAATATTGATAGGTGGTTTGCCATGGTCCCAGGACTTCGATTATACCGGCTGAGGATCTGACATCAGCAAAGGGCCTTCTGTTCGCTTTGCGGCTTGCCAGTTAATTTACTTGCCTCTTGATCGACTACATCCCTCTCTTTTGCAGGATCTAGATGTTGAGTCCTGGTGGGTAATGGGTTTAAACAAGGCCAAGGACTGATCTTCAGCTTCTAAACTGGCTGTCAATTGTTCAGCATAATTAACGATCATGCCACTGCAGGTAATGCTCTCGGCCATAGTATTTCAGTGAACTCAATCGTGAACTTGTGAGTATTGAAAATAACAAATGCAATGACTATTGCAGCCTTTCTTTGGCTACCTAAACTACGGGGCGATCTCTGATCAGCAACGTATGCGCCTTGTGATAGTGACCTGCTTACGGCATGTACTGCGTTTGACTGCTGCTCGTATATCGGCAATAGAAACTATCCAGATACCATCAAAGCACCTAGATAATGTCTCTTCGAAAGTTCGAATGACGGGAGCCGGGAAGAGAGATGGCCGAAAAGTACGCGGTCCCTACGTCCAACGCGACAAGTTGCTGGTATTATAGCTCGCTGTTTAGAAGGTTAATAACACCTACAGTCAGAATTTCGAGATAGGACCGACTTCGAGGTGCTTGACTTACACTTGGCTCATGTCGTTGCATAATTCTCGGAAAACTGGGGCTTCACCCTCAAGTCTTGCTCCTGCGGTCTATACCCGAAGTTATTACAGCTCATCGCAGGTTAGAAGAGCCTCATCGCTAAGATACCAATTACTGCGACGATCAAAGATGTAGACACCGGAATATAAGACCCTTTGGTAGGGGCGGTCGTGATGGGAACTAAAAGAACCGAGTGACCGGGTACTTCGTATTCCCGTACCTACATGTACTTGATCAGAGTTGGCCAAAACATATTGCTTCTTTTGGTAAGTTTCTTTTTATGGAGCTAACCCTATTATGACAAGCAGATCGGCAACCGCTCCGCAACCGGGACTGGACTTCGTATGTACGTAATCCAGTCGCCCTAACGTTAGCGAGCAGGAGATCGCGACGCTAATAATTGGGTCTGTAAGCTCAACCTCGACAACTTCTTGTTCGCGACGGCTCGGGGCGGGCGTCTGCCATCTACCGACGTACAACCCTGTAACTTTTCACAACCCTATCTTCCAACCGATCCAAGCGAAGCGATAAACCATACGTGAAAATATGCTTCGTAGTCATTCTATTCCGACGCATTCCTCGCTGGTCTTCGACGGGCGGACCTGCCGCTCTGGTCCGAAGCTGGCCAAGGTAGCCTTAGAAGCACCGCCGGATGATACTGCAAGCAAGGGCGTGGGTGAGCGAATACACGCTATGACAACATCTGCGTAGGTGGGGGGGGTGAAGACCAAAAGCCGGGGGCCATGCCAGGTAAGACAAAGGTCTGTAAGCCGAATTCGTAACAAGCAGCTAGGTACGAAGTAGAGACCATGGGAACCAAATCACGTGGCATCTTGCATAGCAATGCACTCCTTTACCCGCTTCACCATCCATTCCGATCCGACGGGTTCCAGCTGGTGAGGAGAAGGACTTGCCATGGGCGCGTGCTCAACGGCCATGGTAGATATGACTCGGAGCTTGAGTATGGTTCTGTCCCGGCGTCCACAGCAGATAAAAGAATTCGATCACTTTTATGGCGGGATTCTTAACCGCCACGTCTTCGTTGCTATCACCGTCGAGACTTGCTTGGAGACTTAGCTAACCAGGCTGCTGGTGGGGCTGCCTGGATTGACGATCTGCCATCATGGGTAGTGGTTGCAACAGTATTGATGATTGCAGGGACTAGCTTGTCCCATGGTGTGTGACGCTGATTGCATAGGTTGAAGACTGTTACTACGTCATCTCTACATGCCGCCGTGGCCACAGCAAGGTCTAATATGACATTCGCCAGCATGTCGACAAGCACAAAGCCGATACTATTGAATGGGCCGACATCTATTCGGGATCTGGCCCAAATGCAGAGAGCCAAGGATCATGCTGGGAAACCATTCCTTGGGATTCCATAGGCCGGGTCGTCGCTTAGCCCCGGAAACGTGGCCAGCCCGAATGATCATCATAGGCAATCAGCGTGAAGCTGCGTCAACTAGAAGCTCAGCAATTAGCTTCGTAGGACCATAGCCAAATGGCGAAGATGTATCGAGCCTCTGAACAGCTTCCTTCGGTGGAGGTGCTACCACTTGCCCTCCCACAGCGGCAACGGACGAAGCAAGGACGGAGTTGGAAGCGGCGGCTGCAGAAACAGCAAGCAATTCACTACTACTGCGAGCTGAGGACGGAAAGCGGACAGGGCAAGGTTGAAGTTGACAGGCCATGCAACATGGATGGTGAGCCGGGTTTTCAGGCATGGCGGCTCATGGGTATTGCCATTCAGGCCCAAAAATGGCTGCTGGACATCAGCCTTGATGAAGATCACGCGATCATCTAACCCCGCCATCGGCAACCCAGCGCGGGCAAAGTCCCTGCAGTGAATGGCCAACCCGGCGTCTTCTGCGCGGTTTAGGCAGAAGATACGCTTGGCGCCGGCGCGATCAAGCAAGCGCGGAGAAGGTATATGCCTACCGTACCCCTTGATCCTATAAGCACTACGTTGGCTAGGCGCGACGCTTTGCTACTATATTGACCCAGGGTGTTCGGTATGTGGATCTGTTGGATGATTCTACGGTAGGTGTTGAGCAAGTTTTTCATTACCTTGTTCTCGTCTTCCTTACTACCGTTCGTGTGAGTTTACCAGTGCCAATCTGGTGGCCTACACTCTGTGGTAGATCGCCACAGAAAGCAAAAGGTTTCCTAAACTTTTCTCAGACGATGTTTCTGATGTACATGATCGTTTCCAAATGAGCAGCACAATATCAAGCAGCTCCGAGTTCTATGCCATGTCTAATCAGCATCAGCTAGGGCGCTTTAACGATATTGCCGAGAGGAACATACCTGTGCAGCTGTGCTAGCTCTGCCACTACTGATGGAACAAGTATGGCTACGTCAGCCGGGGTCTATTTAATGGCATCCGCAACGGCCTGCGCATTAGGGATAGCAGCGGCTGTTGGGGCGATGACAAAGTCGCCGTATGGAATGGCACCGACCACCAACTCGGCTAGTAGAGCTCCCTATATAACCGGATTGGCTCATATCATTCAGTAAGGGACGACCACGGGCAGACACACATTGAACGGCGCCAGCGTTACAATTACACGCTTACCATTTTGCAAGCTACGCTCGGCGGGGACCGCACCGTCACTGGTTTCACGGTTTTTGGAGTTCAGAACCTGTGCACAAGGGCGCCCCGGAAAGAGGAGAGACATCCATGCAATCGCGTGGTGTTGCCAACTGTCTTCGTCCTCTTCGCGATGTTGGATATCATTCTTGAAGTCTCCAATCCGCCTCTACGGTGGGCGCCCTGTTGCTTCGCTCTGTCCCAGGCTCCCAGCTCGCCCCAAATCAACAGCACTAGGTACCAACATTGAGATTACCGACAGGTAGGTAAGTTTGAACAAACACGACGCTGACTAAGGAGCAAGGACCATGCAGGGGGCCCATGACTGCAGCCACAATCCGGAATAGGAGTGTGTCCGTAGTTAGCTACCGGAAACCGAAACCTCCACAGTTGGTGCATAGCACGGATGTCTATCTACGGACGTAGAGGGAGGCAGTATCTACGCTACCCAGTCTACATACTCTACTTGGTTCGTCCGGCCCGTCCCCTGGTAATACCCAATGGACTGTCAGTTGCACGGTTGTCAACAGAAAGTCAAAATAATAGTATACTGCATTTGTTCTACAAATTTTCAACCTACAGTTGGGTCGGTTGCTGTGAGTAAAACCGGCCACTTTCCGTGGTACTGGTGTCTTCGCAGTGGGCATGTCCGAGTGGCGGGTATCCCACGGTATTATCCGGTGGAGAGACTCCCGGAATACGGCGTACTCAACGTTGGGGCCCGGAACGAAGGTTAGGTACGTAACACTCGTTTAAAGGCTACGTAGGTACGGACGTATATCAAGTGGACATGATACCTACGAAGTACACTCCAGGCCTCGGTGACGCCCTGATGGCGCTTGACTTACTATATTCGCCAGTCAGCATCCCCTAAACCGTTTTCTCACTGCCTATCGTGGCCATTGTCTCCGAGACGCAGGTAAGTTATGCCTAAAAACGGCGATGGCTGACACCGTAGCCGAATGTTTCAGTCTCACTCAGATTCGTACTTATGAGGGCGTTTCATTGATATTCGTAAGCAGCATTGAAACGACATTTTGGATGCCAAGGTAACATGAGTCGTTCCGCGGTGGCCGTGCACCACTCCTTTTTCTTCCCGATGTGGCCGGCAAAGGTAGAGTTTCACCTCAATGCAGCGGCACAGCACTCCTGTTCCATATAGCCGAAAAGGAAGTGCAGCACGCCGATTCCATATTCCCGGCATATCTCTCTGCTCTCAGAATGGCATTTCGCAATCGTCGCGGAGAGGATGAGGGAATGCTGTTCTTCAAATTTCAATCGCGTGCTAATCACCACCGTCGCGGCAGTTTGCCGATTTCCCTTTCTTGCAGGAGCTCTCCTTGACCTCTGTGATTCATTGAATTAATTGAATGCCTCACTAGAACTCAAAGTCATGGCAAGTGAGGGGTCCTCGCCAGAGTTTATTGGATATAGGCTCGAATCCTTTATAGGAGTTTTACGGTATTGGAAATCGGGGCCGTTGCCCTACGGTTCTGGGCACGCAGCCTAACTGATGCCATATCCGCCACAGGCGACTCCTTGATTATCGCGGCTTTGGAACAGGCAGATTGTCGCTGGCGCTTTAGCTATCGGTAGGTACGCCTTCAAGCTGTGGGAAAAACGTCGTCAATTCCTGACTCGCATCAAATGTCCAGCTACCGTCGAGACAGCCGGTGTTGGATACCGCACAGGGTATCTTCTTAAAACCAACCTTGTACTGATCACGAACTTGTTCAAACATCTAGTCGCTATATCGACTTGTATACTACCGCCGAGAGCCTCGCTAGGGTAGCCATTTGCCTTCTTTACAAGCAAACTTTCCGACGACGGGCGATTCACATTGTGCTTGATATCACAATTGCGGCGTCCCTTGCCGGTGTTCTCGCTGGTCTATTCGGTTGCACCCCATTCGCGGCGCATTTGGGTACCGCCGCCGAGCAAGCCGCGCACTGCATCAACATAGTCTCGGGAAGCTTCCCTAAAGTTGTTACAGACGCGGTTCTATTGGTGATTCCAATACCCGTTTTGGAACATGAAGGCCTCGATGGGACTCAGAATCGGTGATTACCACGTTCCTCTTCGGTAGCATGTAGATATCAATTCCTGTCATCCAATATCTCCATGGGTATCGTCGAGTGTCTCAGCATGACGAAAGTGGCCTCATCATGTCCATACTGCGGTTCGCGGCCTTCCACAATAGGAATTCATTCGAAGACGCTACGTATGGTGCCGTTGAACTGACCATTTGGACGGTGTGTGAGTCTAGGGTTTATCTCATCACCAGGAGTCTGTTGATGTACCGTCCTTTGATGGACAAGCTCGGGATCCCGCTGATTACTCGCAATACGCGTCGGTCCAATAGTGGCAGTGCCGCCGGAGACCTTATTCGGCGGATGTAAGGAAGTCGGGGGCAAGTGAGGATCACAGAAAATTCGGCCTGCGTACCACCTGTGGGACCACTTTTCGGCGTCTCGATGATAACGACATGAGAGCTGCGAGATGATAATAACATCACAGTAAAGACTGACGTCGATGTGACAAAGGAAGAACGGGCTCGACACAACCCGATTGATACCATGATTTCACGAGGCTTGAACGTGAGTGGCTAAGCGACCCCTGGAAAACTGAGCTCAACTTACCTACCGGTTGGTAATTAGTTAGAAAGGACCATTTCCACGAAGTTCGACAATTGTTAACTATCGTGAATTTCCGAGCTGCGCTCCCGTCCCATAACTAGCGGGATTAGACGGCATTCTTCTCGCGTGCATGTGTCACGTGATATATATCGGATAAGCGGCCCTTATATAATGCGGTAAAAGCATATACTCAAATGTATGCCCTAGTTGGTTAGTTATCGGGTATATTAAACAATTTTATGCCTACATCGAGGATTTACCGCCTCGACTTTTGAAGGGCTTCTTTCGAAATCGCCATCACGTCACGTATTGATATTTTCAGGTTTAACTACCTATTGGTATGTGTGCCATCCAACGACCTTACAAACGCAGCCTTGGAACGGCGTGTTCAACAATGGAACCTGGCACCAATACTTGAACCTGGAACCGATAACGAGGCTGGTGGGAGCGCGTTCTCGGGCAAAATGCAACAAGGTAACGGGTTGTGTTGGGGCACTTGACGAAGTTGACTTGGCGCTTTCCTCGTAATCGCCCTCCATAACCGTCCCTGAGCCTCTGACCTGTATCGAACGGCGTACTACTAGCGCAATGACGCTTTCCCTGAGACATGGGATCATACTCTCGAAATCGTGACCTTCGATTCCATTGTACCCGTAACAGTTGCATGGCTCCCAGGCACGTCGGATTTCGGGATAACCTTCGTCACAGTCACCTGGAGTATTTCAACATGGTTGTAATCACCGGTGCGTTTGGACAGGTCAACGATAATGCCGGGAATGCTGTCTGATTTGCGATTGCCCACCGTCGATCTCCTGCGTTTGTATCCCTCAACATGAGATGATCGAAGTGACGATCCATACTGCCGACGACAAGACAAGGCTTCAAGGCTCGTGGCGCACTGGTTTGACGCCCGTCTCCCACCCCTCAATCTACTACGCTATTCCGATCAGCTCGGGACAGCGGGACCCGTTCTGATATTCGGCAGGCTATTATTGGGCTTAATGCACCTTCGCTATCCCATACGTCAGCTGGGAATAGCAATGTTCATTCGCCGTTGCTCTGCCACGTGAGGGCTTTTCCTCTACAGACATAGCATCTTCAGACGTCGGTGTTCAATCTTTTCGTGATATTATTAGGAGCAGCGATTTCGAGGCTGCAATCAACTTCATCAGTGGCGCGATTATTGGGCAGTTCGCAATGCTAATTTCCAAGGACGCTTCCCAAAAGTCAGCGAGCACAGCAGCTGGATTATTAGTTCCGGCCTAGATTCGCTCGTCACTATTGAGCTGTTGAATTGGATCACACACGAGTTTGAGGCATCGCTCCAGTCTTCGGAGGTACTAATAGACCAGCCTATACGCGGTCTGGCTCGGAAAGTCGCGTCACGCTTGCGAATCTGGCTGACTAGTCACAGCGCAGAGGACAAGAGTAATAGCAATACTATAGACAAAGCCATCGAATAGCACCGCGTCCCCGCTGACGTCAGCAAACCCAGTCTACGATCAAGCAGTAAATAGGTTAACCCTACTTTCATTTATTAGTAAACTGGAGGATATTCTGAAGTCGCGGGTGGAATCCACGGCGCGGTCGACACGCCTGAAGATCGCTACGGTACCACTCAGGCGGTGGGCGCATTTCTTAAGGAGCCGGAGCTGAGATGTGTGAGCTAATCCAGAAGACGGGCCCCATTAAGGTAGCTGGTATCTATGAACGTCAGGTGTGCTTGAAGTTGTTCCCGGAAACTGGGCAATTTATTTCTATTCACCCCATCAACTTCCCGCGACACTATCAAGCGGAACGGGCAGCGATTGTCCCCGTAGTTGCCATTACCATTGCCCGTCGATTAGCCGCAGGCAAATACCTCCTGATACACTTCATGGAGAGACTCTCTATGCATGGCCGTAGATGGCTGTATCATGCTACGCGTTGTTTATCCTGGGCGGTAGATCGAGTTGAGACCTATGTTGCTGTCAAGGACACTGTTACCGTCCTTTGGCGCAATCATTATTTGAGTTAAGCCCCCGAAGACCGACGAGAGGTCGCGTGGATGAAGACAAGGGCGTTGATGGGTTAACAAGAGTGGCTTCGATATTATCGAGAAATCGTAACTTCTCGAACTTATCCTCAGCTACGGTACCTCAGACAGATCAATAACGATGTCCCGGTCCCTCTTATAACAGGGATGATATACGAGCAGCAGGGTAGGTAGACAAGGCGACAGGGCTAACGGTTGGTGCCTTGTGTATCTAACAGCTAGTATCATCGCGACATGAGTGTTTAATATGCCGACGCCGCGGTCGAAGCACTGTTTGACTTGCTCCTTGCCAAATTTAGGTAGACGGATCGCGGCCTTCCGGTCTTCGCGGAGTAGATTTAATAAGGAGCGTAAGCGCAGTCGATTGAACCTGACCTTTGCTTGACTTGAACCGGATGTCGGGACTCAGGAGGCTTGCAGGGTACGCATCGTGTGTGGTGTTATGATTAGCGTTCTTGGTCAATGATATCTGGGTCGTCAGATATATCGATTCTTTGGCTATTGTCTGCTGAGGCAGTATTTGCTTCGATTCGCAGTTCGCTGGGTGATTATGGACTAGTTCTAATGTTGCTCAGATGGGAATATATCGTGCTCTCGAAACCTTGGCTGGGGGTTTTGTCGAGTAGTCTTCGCGTAGAGGATTCTTCGCGTAGAGGATTCTTCGCGTAGAGGATTCTTCGCACCCTCTCTTGTTGTTCGTCAGGGTTGATGGTTCTTAATTATAGGGCTCAGGGGCGGATTGGTGTGGGCGTCAGCTTGCGTCGTAGTATAGTTCGAACGAGTAACAGATGGAAAGACTCGGGATATCGGATGCTAAGCGTTGAGAAAGCCGAGGCTAGCTAGCTACTCGCGTGTTCTATCCATGATCTAGAGGTGACAGGTCTCGAATCTCCATCCGGCGGGAGGAGAGAACGTCGCTACGCCTGAGAACAGAGAATATCGGTCTATGTCGTATCGTTCTCTAGGGGATTTGCTCATTTGCAGCCTGGTAGGGGCGCCGAGACACAAGTCTTGCGATAACTATGCTCATGGTAAACAACCGATACATTGCGACGAACAGACGAGAAGGAAGAGTAGATAGAATTTTCATGTCAGGCTGACTTCAGCGCGTATAATATTGAGATCTCGGTATGGCAGCATGGCTATTGTTAACCGTCAGACTGCGTAATACATTTGTATCCTGCTTTGTATTGTCGAGGCTTGGAATAGGAACGTCAGAGAAATAATTTTCAAGTTATCATTGCATATGTGTGGCGTCGAAGGACGAGATCATAGGGGTGAGACACTCGTTCAGGGGCACTCCCCCTCGGCTGCCACGACTCAAAGGGGCGGTCAATACATAAGCAATAAATTAGCAATACCTAGCTTACAGTAAAAGAGCGACGAGGCTGGGATTGCTTGACACTTTTGCTACTTAATCTATTTCTACCTGCGGCTCTCATTTTGGGGACCAGCATCTTCGATGTTATGACAGTATCCGGCAGCCAGATTCTGACATAAGGTAACCTTGCTCAGGCCGTTACACTTGTAGCACGCGGTAATAACAGTACATCTGGGCTTGGGCACTCCTCAGGGGGGGACAGTCCTGGGTTGGGGCAGACCCCGGGGTGAAAGTAAGGCATAGCTGAGTTATTGTGGGCGTTGTTGCGTCCAGATAGGTTAAGCAGTACTCACCGGTGTTCCCTAACAGGCAAATCTCGGCTTCGTGTATCGAGGTGAAGGAGGATAAGATCTATATGGCTCGTAGCTTCAGCCTTCACCATCCTTCAAAGCAGTTGGTTGGCTTGGCAGGAACCGGCAGAATGGATCTCGATGTTTCCGCAGGGTCGTCAGGGGGGAGGCCAAGATAGCGTAGTGTGACAATTTGGTTGCCTTGTTTACCTTGTCTAGTTAGTCCCATGGTGGAGACCGACAAGCTGTGCCTTGTGTATCCAGTTCGCGAGCCCTTGAAGTCCCAGCAGACTGGTAACGAATAACCGTCCCTACCGAGGGGCCCGGGGATGACCGTGTCCTGGAGGAAAGTACCTGGTGGTATCCTCAATGTACCTGTTGTTGTTCCTTCAAGTACCTAACTGGAATGTTGCGCTGGTTCTGTATCACCGACGGCTCTGACGCTGCTCACGTGCCTCTGTTTCCAAGCAACAATCACCCAGGAGAACGGTGACTGACAAGGAAAAACAATCAATACGGAATCATGCGGCTTTGTTTGTGGACATTACCAGGCATATCCGGCAGCGCGTGATATAGGCGACAATGATTTGCAAGTGTGACGGAAATGCGCTCAGGCTGCGATTCATGCCGCGATGCATGCCGTCAGAGTGCTCGCCAAGTCATTTCCGCTGAATGCAAGCAACAGTTAGGCCCGTCAGTATTGTACATGGCCTATCAACTATCCCAGATCGGTCATTTCACTTAAGACAATGTAACACTGAGGCTCAAGCAAGGAGCAAAGATCTGATTCTTACGAATCCACACTGAATCCCACCCCCTCACATCTGACGCTCCTGCGATCTCGAGTGAGGCTCCCAGTAATTCACTCATCCTGTGACTATCACAACGGGTTTTTTGTACACCCGCTTAGAACCCAGTATTCATCTGTCTAGTGTGAGGTGTCTAGATAGCCGCTGCCGGGATCACATGCCCATTCAGTGGATGGAGAATGTCGAGGTGAATCCCAGATACGGCTGGCGGCTCATGAGCAATATGCGCCTACGACAAGTTGCAGAACGTCACGACAACGGCAACTCTACTGTAATGGGAATAGGCTCGTGTCTGTCCAATGAGGATCTCGGGTTAGTAGGGGCTCGATGCTGCAATTCCGAACGACAAGGGAGGTGTTGCGGATCGGATACGGTTAGCAGATCGTACACTAGGTAGGAAGATGCGCTTGCACAAGGACCGGCTCGTCTATTCCGGTGCTGCACGATGCCGCTTGGGGTGAAGAGGATTTGCTGTAGGGGCGCAAAGACCAATCATCCCGCGGTTATATAGTGGTGGCATAAGTGACTATCCGACAACTGATGAACCAGCCTATACGGAAAATATAGTACACTGGGTCATGTTATGACTATTTCCTTCGTTGCTGCGGAGCGTTGAGGTTACACTCACTACAGTGCTCCATGTATATATCCGATTAATGCATAGCACAGTTTTTAACTATTCACAAATGCGCATAAGCAAAAATAGGGGATTTCCAAGGTTGGGGCCTGTGCTTGCGCATTTCGCCAACTCTTGACTCTTGAGTCGCATACCTACCACCTCGGTGCACCAATGTGAAGTGCGGAGGTGCTGTCCGGCCTCGTCGCTCCGACTATATGCCTGCTGGGGGATCTCCTGATCCCCTGGGCCCGTATGCGGAGCGGGCCCGAGTTCCGGGGCGGATGCTTCAACCACGATGAAGACCACAATCCCGTGCCCTCGGGAATACGGTTTGACTACACCCGCCCAAACCTTGCCGCACTTGTTCGTTTCCGACAGCCGGTCATCTACACTCGGTGTGGTTAGTATGATGTGTATGGCTCTTTTACGTCTTTTTCAGCTTGGCTTCATCGCCTTACTGAAATAGCGCCTCCTCTACCTATTGGGTTTGCGATTCTGTCCTCGAGCTTGTGCAATCGATGGGCGTCAGAACTCGGCGATGACTCGTCAAGGATATTCCGAGAAATTAAGCCGTCCACAGCACCAGAGTCCATGTGTTCCTTTTAAGTATCGTCCGACGGGTGATGCGTTGATAGCCTGGTGACAACGCCAATCTTCCTCTCGTGTGTGCTCCGAGGAACCACGGCCGCGACCTGGCCTATGATAGGGGGCACAATCGCTATCAACAGGAGTTCCCTTTCTAACCGAAGTCGGGCAAAAATGTCGCCCTACCGGACTTGATTCCTGCTAATTCTGATTATACTTTTCCACGGACTCTTGCTCGACACCATTGTCGTCGCCCATGGGATCGACCGACGATGGCTAAGGCTCCCCTTTCCCGATTGCCTCGTGCTCACCACGGCAACCGCTGATATGCATTGTGCAATGGACTTTAGGCGGCAAACAGGCATTCAGCTCTGTCGGGATTGTCTGACGCCATGATTCTATCGTGCGATGCCTGGATCCGCAGAGCACTCTCACGGATCGCTATTCGTAGTTTTGGATAGGCTCCCGCCTGGCTTATATCCGACATCGTTTCACACCGAGGACCTACTTGGTTGGTTGGCCCCCTCTGCCCGGGGATATTCTGCGTTGCCTCAAAGGCAAATAGCAATCAACCCGAGATCTCAGCACATGTGCTAGCGGTGCCTGGCATACCGAGAGCAGCTGACTTGGAGGCACCCATCCCATACCATGTGGACGTCTATACACATCTCCCGTACTATTACATAGTATGTCCCCTGCAGTCTATGTTGGACGTCCATATCTCGGTGCCCAATAGCTATTAGCTATGTCATATTCGCTTATTTCTGTTTGTTATAGGGACCTGACCTCGACCATCATTCACGAGTGAAGCCTTTACTCGCTGTGATGACGGAAGATGGCCCCAGACACGAGCTCCCAAACACAAACCCGGAGAATGTTGCGCCTGATTCCTCGCATCCGATCTTCCAACCTTGTCCGTGGCTAACAGATACGTGCAGCGACCTTCTCTCTAATTCACTATTCGGCTACGGTCACACGCGGATATCTGCTCACCGGCCTGCCGATGAATATCACGCAGGCCAAGCAAATGGCCATGAGCAGCCGGCATTCCTGCCTTGAGTACGGCGATAATACGAAGTGCACCATACCAAAAGTTTGTATCACGTTACTGAGGTCTCGCCCGCGACGATGGCCGCGCGTTACGTGAGCGCGGTCTGCGTATTGAAGCACACCGAAAGGTCTCATGCGGATTAACCAATTACGAATTCTTGATGAGAAAATAAGGAGGGAACGGTGAAACTCAAAATTCGCCCTGAGCGCTTCCGAATCGTCCCTGTCTTGGTACATGCGGTCTCAACCAATCCAAACCGGTGATGCCTACCACAACTGCCTCATCGCTATTATTGCCTATGTGGGAAGCGTTACTCTACGTAAAAATGGCTTAGAAAGGAACCCCGAAGTCGGCAAATCTCATGGCCGAGAGAAATGAAGTACTCGTTCTCCTGGGCTTTAGTGGTAAGTCGGCAAGCACGGAATTCTGACCCTCTCAGCCATCCACCGAACCACAACGGCGTCGAAATCAAACATTGCAACAATCAGCGAGCTGTAGTCACATCGAACATGCAACTTTGGGAAATACGCAGTGTACTGCAATGAATACGGGCCGTCGCGTCGTGCCTCTTATGCACTCCTTTACTTGCCGTCGTACTGCAATTTTCATGCAGTGTTCACAGACACGGTTTGCAACAGACGATGCTAGTCCACGGCGCTGTCGCGTCCTACAACCTACGGACCTTCTGGCGAACTTCTGGCAAATTGAGCCCTATCCGGGTGTCCGAGGCTGCTTCCAGCCCGGTCGCTTACTGCATCACCAACTGTAGCATCACCGCCTTGACTTGCAGGACGTTTTGCCAGCGCCTCCGCGCTACAGAAGGATGACAGAAGCCGAACGAACTCAAATCCTAAAGTGGTAGCCTCGTCCCTTGCGCTCCGCACTCGCTGTGCTGACAGGACTTGACGTTGGATACACTTGCGTGCTATCCAACGCCGGTGAAGCCTTGAGATGCAGTTGGCAGTGTCATACAGAGGGCATGGATCAGGATCTGCGATCCTTGTAAGCCAGGTAGCCACCCCCCTCCGGTGTCCGCAGTAAGATTAGCACCTTACATCGTGGAGCTACACTTTACGGTAACCCAAGGAAGGTAACCCAAGTAAGATTGAGGGATTTGCCTGGTGCAACAGGGCAGCTGATCAAACCGCTAATCACGTCTTTTCTGGCGTTCCAAGGGTTCACCGAACAACCAAGTTGCAGCACAGCATTCCCTTCCCCGCCAGCCCTTTAGAGACCAACCCCTCTCTTTGGTTCTACCTCTACTACCTACGTACGGTCACAGCGCTAATACATTATCGCTGCCCCATGTATATTTGGAGAAGCTAGGCGGACAAGGCAACCGACAAGGCAACCGACCCATGGCATCGCAATAGAAACCCCTCAAGTGACGATGTCGACGAAACAAGAGGTCCAATGGCTGTTGCTTCCGCAAGTATCGTGCAGTATGTTGCGACATTGGCCAAGATAAAATAAACCAACGGCTCCCATCACGCATCCGCCCGGTCCGCCCGCAGCAACTGATGCATTTTGCGCCAGTGGAGATACTGAGAAGGTTTTGATCGTCGCAGTCGCCATGTGGCTGGGGAAAGCAGAATACTCCAGATGACAGAAAGTAGCCGGGAGAAAACCCCGTACTCCAAAGATGGCCGGGTGAAGAAGCGCCGTAAATACACCGGCCTCCGTTCCACCAGTCAGTGGCTACTGGCGTCTGCCGGCCGAATTAAAGAGTACCTATTTAGCGTGATGCCTCGAAGTCGAGTGGAAGCTCTATAGAAAGCCTGTCTCAAGCCTATCACCGAGCATGATGCGGCACGGGTTCATAACAGATCAACAACCCTGCTAGGCCGCCAAGCCTGGTCGGCGGCCGGTCATTCCTGGCCATCCCACCTACCAAGCTGTTGCGCGCAGTCGCCGAATTGCACTACCTAGTACCTACACTATGGTACATATTGGCCGAGCCCGGTTGGTGGCCTGCTTGGTAGAGTTGATCTAGGTAGGCGTCGCCATACTGGTCTTAGCGGGAGGGGAATTGTCAAGGCCTTCAACCCAATGATCAACCGGCGCCCACTATCTACATTATACACGTGTACGGGTTGCAAGTTGCTACCCTCCATCCGGACTGCTGAACTCACGAGCCTGCGTCAAAGAAAGAAGTACGGTACAGGATCTACGAAGTACGAAGCGCTTGTATTACTCCATCCCGCAATCTAACTACCCACGCATAGCATATACTATAATTTACCCCATATTAACCGCCGATGGCGACCTGCCCCCCGGCACAAGCATGCGCTTTTTACGAGGTCATAATCTGCAATTCGCCTCGAATCAATCCAAGTCGTCGCTGCACACGATATCCCCATTGGCGAAAAGAGAACCCGGAGCCGCGTACATAACCGATCATGATATAATGTGTACACAACGCCAATCGGTGAAGGTGGCTGCAGCTTTCTATCATCGTTATTGGGCAGCATGGGCCTGTTCGTTGCCTTCCCTCGTCAGTTGCCCATAGGCGCCCACACTAGGTAGGTAGTCGTACCCGATGCGATGGATGTGACCTGCCTAGTTAATAAGAGAACCTTTCGGGTGGTTCATGCTGTCCATGACTCCCCGACTCCCTCGTCGCCCCAGTTATTGGAAGAGGCCGTTCTGCTACGGGCCGGAAGAGTTGACTATCTCGGTAGGTACCTAGTGTAGCCCGACTCGCGAGTTGTCTCCTAGGTTTAAATCGGCCCCCATTACCATCCTCTACCGAATTAATAATGCGGTTATCTTCTTTGTTGACCCACCGACCGCCTACGCCGGGCATCCAGGGGCGCCACTCGCACACACAACACCCCTGTGCTGCGTTCCAGCGGCCGACCAGGCCCCCAAATGCGGTCGGCCGAACAGCGCAGCAGGGCGCAAATCTACCTATAAACATTTCGGTGATGTCGGGCACCCGCCCCCGGGGCCGGGAAAAAGGCCCTGTTGAGAGTAAACAAAACAATTAGGGGGCTAGGCAACTATTCCTTTCCGACAAGCCACAGTACGTATGATTCCAGGAAGAATCGAAACGAGTTCGGATCTTATTAGAGGGGGAGGGAGGGGGAGGAGGGATTCCATCTCACGCCCCATCATTCGCTAATGCACGACAAGTCACGTCAAGGTCTTGAGCCGCTCCATACAGCTTTAGACGACAGATTGCCTAACTTTCCTTTCATGCGTTTTGGAGCCTTAGGCATCCGGTGGAGGTTGGTTGGCTCGGTTCGGCTCGTTGACTGGTCAATGGGCAGCAGCTTGCGAGTAGCCTGCCGCTGTCGTTTCCTTTTTCCCTTTCTCCGTTTTTGCGCATTACATACAAGGGGGTGGCTGTCGCCCTGATTCGGTGATGGCTGTATAGGGGAGTATTACCTAGACAACCCATGTCACGATGCCTACAGGCTCTCTATTCGGGATCTGTATGTGGATATGCCTAATCGCGGGCATTCTCGTAACCGATCCTGATTACCTGGTAGGTTAGGTAGTCAAGAACCCAATCAGCCGGAAGTATTGTGCAACACCCGGCATCTCAGCGACCCGTGGGCCGCCAACTCGGGATCAGGCGAACGAAAGATATGTATCGGTCTCCGTAAAGGCACGAGTGTGTGTCGATGCGCCCATCGCTCATTTCGGTTCGGAACTTGAGATGATGCACACTATTATTATAATTACTTTGCTAGAGTATTGTATGTATAGGGGATGCCCTAAGATATACACAAGGGAGCGAGCGGAAGGGAATCGCAAACGGAACACACATAATCCCCCTAGATAAACATCTCACCCCTTCGCTTCGCTTCGGCTCGAAAGCAGAACGGCACGGGGCAGTAAACACCGGAGAAGAAACATGGGGGGAAAACACACATGACATGTAACCATGCCGTAGAATGCAACACTGACATTTGAGAAGGGATAGTGTAAGATAGGCCACCAAGGGCGTATTCTCCTGCTCAGTAATAAAACAAGGCTCCATACCATACGAATCCGGCGCCAAACAAGCATGTAAATGAAATGTAAGTAAGCCGAGGGCAGAGCGGCAAGTCTCTACTCTAAGCTTCCCCCCTCATGTTTCTCCTCCCAGTCTAAGGCGGTCTTGGACGAAAAAAAAAAAAGCAAAAGTTGAAAAAGGTCATTGACGCTGGTGGATACCATCGGGCTGGCACGTCACGTTGAGCTTTTCACACCGGTAGCCCCCCACTGTACACACACATGAAGCCGTCACCATCCAGCAAGGTCCGTGACCCTTATCATGTGCCGCATAATGGTTGCCTTGTCGACCACTCACGACCCCCAATCCTCCCCGGAGTCTTCCGCGCCCCTCCTATCCCATCGCAAACTCTTGCACTTGTGCTGTCGTCGACGATGATGCATTTATGCCGTGTCTCCACGTTGTCGCCACCCCGTGTGCTTGGGCTGTTTCACTTTCGTTATACTGAAGCGTCGGGCATCCCTCATCTGATATGGAAGGCATGAACATGGCGTGTTCTCTGTTGGAGTATAACTGTTGGAGAGTCAATAACCCTTCCAGTTGGCGGTTGAAAGGGTGATAAGATGCGACCAGGGGAGGAAAGGGGAGAGGGGCTGCTGGTTGGCTGCCAAGCGAATTGAATGCCATCTTCTAGTAGCTCAGACATCCAAGGCTTATCTCGTGTATAAAGCACACAGCGTAGTTCCCTTCGACGTCTAAGTTCCATGATTTCTGTTTAGCGATCTATCATGAACTTTCGACATTTATGGGCGAGGGGCACGGGGGCCGTTGCCGGGTTAATTGATCCATCTTCACCTCCGCCGTGATCGTTCTAGTCCAGTGTGTGGTCGGTGAATTTGTTTACATCGATGTTGAAGGTTGGCGGCAAAACTTATGGCGGTGCACGAGGGTGCCTCTGGCTTTCATGCCGAGCAGTCATTCCCGCGCACCACCGTAAAATTCACCACCAACATCTAACATGTCAGGAAGCAAATTTACCAGCCCTGCGCTGAACGAGCACAATCGCGGCAGAAATCCGGGGGGACGGCCCCCGTGCACCTCATCCATAAATGTCGAAAGTTCATGATAGATCGTCATGACCGATCTCATACTCGGGCAACACGCCGAATCGATTGGTACCTCCCCCATCATATGTCAATCCTCTGCCACACTGAGCGACCCTGTAGCTGAGCCATAATATCCTTTCCTTTCTGACGTCGGCGAAAGACGGCATTTCGAAATATTTCTCGTCATCACTGATCTTATCGTTCGAAAACCAATCTGAGGGATAGTATCGATCGACGAAAACAAGGCCCTTGAGAGCAAAGTCTTCCGGTAGAGGACGCGGGGGGGTCTCGTCACTCTCCCTGGGAAAACTATCGCTGAAAATTCGATCATGACTACTGCACGAGTCGAGGAGTCTGTTGAGCATCAGAGACAGCAATCTCCAAGGAAAACGAGCTTCGAGATACTGCAGGGCGCTCGGGAGTCGAGTGAGATGATACATAAACGCCATGGCAACGTGAGTATACGGTAGGACGTTGTCGTCTGACCGGCTGAAGACCACTCTATGTGTTCCCATTGCGAGGTGAATCGCATCATCGAAGTCTTTCGACAGCTTCAAGTCCTCAAACTCGAGTTCCATGCCCTGGCTGTCATTACCTGGAGCGATTTGAATCAGCTGCATAATAACGTTCTCTTCTTGCCCGTATGACAACAGAGCGCAGCAGTTAGCAATAGCCATGTGATACCCTGCTTCCAGCCAACGCTTCGCGGCTTGATCAATGTGACTGTCTAGTAACTCGAGGAATTCGCTGACGGCTGGACGGAAGCTTTGTACATGCTTGTGACTAAACAAGATGCCATGCGCTTTGACAAATAACACGTCAACGGGGCTGAGGCGTGCATGTTGATAGCCGTTGCTGAAGATCGGGTCAAATAGGGTCATAATTGACTCCTTGGTTGAGCTGAAAGGATTGGGAACACAAAGTGACTTGCTATAATAGAAGAGCTGTTGTAGGGCATTGGGCCGTGCTAGAATTGCGAGGTGGTGGTAGAGACGCCCCGTGGTTGGCGCTTTGTCGGAAGCTTTCGAGTACCAATTCCTCGAAACGGAGGTCCATACTTCCCTGTCTCTGATGTCGTCGTCTTCTATTGCCATCCTATATCGCCCTAGGTCCCCAAGGCATTCGATCCACGTGTCTTCGAAAACTGGTACAGTTTCATACAGCAGGGCTAGCATGGAGTATGCCATGTAAACAAACGTTAGCATGTACTCAAATGAAGCTGGTAGGCGATGGCGCAGCAGTTCGAGAAAACTGTGTATGGCATGCCGCCACATCCTGGCCGGCATAGCGTACTTTGAAGCCAGTCGTTTCAAAGCCGGGGTTGCCGAGGGATGCTGAGATGCCAAAAAGAAGTCGTGATGTTCATGTAACAGGGTTCGATGTAGAGCTATCAGGGCCTGCCATTGTTCATTGTTCAGTTTGGCGTCACTTTGCGAAGACTGCGCATTGTCAACCTCTATGCATTTCGATTCGACCATCATGAGGCCGGCATATATGCCCTTGACCTCGGCTACCAGCTGCTCCTGGCTAATGGGGCGCGTTTCTGGCTGTTTGATTAGACGAAGGGCGTCGCTATCTTCCTCTTGTGGCGCATCATTGTCCTTATGTGGCGCCGGCATCCTGGAGGTCCTAGACGACGGCGGGTTTTTGCGGACAGGGGTCGGTGTGGAACCTGCCTCAGGATTCCACAGCTTGCCTTGCTGAGTGCTCCTTGGAGCGAAGTCGGGGTCATGAGCGACGGTATTCTGCTGAGGACGAGCTCGTGATCTTCTAGGCATACTCGTCGATCGAGCCCTAGTCCGTTGGCCAGAAGTTTCAGCGGCCGGGGCTACAGGTGCTCTTGAAGTAAGGCAAACGGGTTAGCTGACAGTGCAGAACGGGGCTGGGAAACAGTTACTTACCGCCCTCCTTTGATATGTCGTATGAGGGCATTGATATCCTTTCCCGCTACATCAGCAGAATGCCTCGACGTCAAGTGGTCGCGCATCTTGTCATCCGCGCCGTATCCCTCGTCACAAAATGGGCAGGCCAGTCGCGATACCTGGCGCAAATGATGTATAAAAGACTCGCCAATATGCTGTTCCTTCGGGTCCGGCATGCTGATTTCCTTCCGCCCTCTTGACTCTCAGGAAGACTCGGTACGGCCCTGGAAATGGCTGATCGCACGTGGGATGACGTACGGGTCTGCCAAGTAACTGGTAAACCAGGCAAGGGAAAGTATATTCCGAATGGGGAATGCCTGCCAACAGCTTATCGTCCAGAAAGGGAAAAGACAACAGAATGCGTAGCCCCGGAGCTAGCCAATACCGCTGTCTCTGGCCTGAACGTATGCTGCCTCTGTCTGCGTCTCTCTCGGCAGTGCTGTTGCAGCAGCAGGGATGATGAAACTAACGTCTCTCCTCGATCGTTGGATCCAGGGGATCTAAGAGTGCTTCAGTTCCTTGATCGGGGCGCAACCTGGGGGCAGTGAATTTAGCTGTCAAAAGCGCCAATACCGGGAGTGGCGACAATACTAGACATACCAAGCGTAGTGCGGCCTGGAGGGTTTGGTATGGGCGATGTGGCAAAGAGATGGTAGCGGGTCGACGTTGTATGATGGCTTAAGCCGATTGTCTTCATTGCTGCTTGTGATGGAGCATGCGGATTTTCAGGCACAATGGCTTGTGCTAGAATAGAGGCACGGGACAGGTGCCTGGCGTATGACTGAGCGTGGTCTCAAGAGTTCTTGGCCGTATTCAACACCAGAGCAGCCCGATGCCATGGGAGGAAGCTCTACTTCTTATGTATGTAGGAAGAATGCTATGGCTGTCTGACCGAGGAAGTCCGTGTATTGGAGATTCATAAAATTACTTGGGTACTAGTTAGGGGTGGGCGTGGGCATAGCGGTAGGTAGTATCTGGGTGCTGTGTACACTAAGTAGACCTGATGGGTACCTAACGGAGCTGTGGGAGTCGTGCCTACTACCTGTGCACCAAGTGGGGTGCCGGTGGAGCACTTGCAGGTGTACCTCTACCCGTGGACCCACCGGTACCTATATCCACCGAGCTTCCCAGCAATTGCACCCTACCTACCTAGTAGCCTGGAAGTACCTAGCATCTTGTACGTAGCTGCGACTGTACTACGTAGGTACCTCGGTCTTAGGGACTACCTATACGGACTAGGTACATACCTAGGTACATAGTGGTTTTAAGGCGCCTTTTTTTGAGCCGCGTTTGTCCGCGGACCAGTCCCGCCTAGCAAGCGGCGCAACCTCATGCCCACCTCCATCCTCGGTAACGCACCATCTCCCTCGCTGTTTTCTACAACTCTGCACGATTTATGGTAATGGTGACTGCCGGAGGCCGTCTACGGTGCGTTTCCCTTATTGCGCTGCCTCGTCGTTGAGCTCTGCTTTTCCACCTTTGCAGCGAGCATACCGTCCGACATGCATCTGAACTTCTCCCGACGAAATTTGACCCATGATCGCCGAACCACATAGTCCCCCGACAGCGAGTGCGGCGGCCTTCCTACGACTCTGTCATCAGCGCAATATCGCAGACCGAACTCTCGATATCCGGGCCATCCAGGGCCAGGTGAGGCAGGCCCGAGCGAGGCAGCAAGAGCAGGCCGGTGGACACATTACAGAAGCAGAAATCTCTTGGGTCAAGGCTGCAGTTTCTGTCGGTCGACGCCTAGATCGCCATAATAATGCGGAATCTTAGGTGGTAGTCCCAAACTCTGGTTCATTCGTACGAAGGAACAGGCACAGTCGGCGAGCGGCAACTATGCGGTTGTGATGAGGCAACTTCAAAGCTCTTCACCGAACTTTTGGTACAGATGGGACATCCGGCTCAGTGAGCTTCAGCCCTGCCAGAATCGGTAATTTCAAGGTTTTGGGTCGTCGGCGCGGCTGCATGGGGGATGGATGCCTAGGTAGCCTACAATATATATAGATACAATATAACTAGGGATAGGATCTGAGAGAAGTATCAATAATATTGTCATGCGGCTCTGCGTTTCGCACTCACCTTACCTACACCACATAAGCTGATCCTGGAGTGGTGCATAAACAGGCAAGCATTTACATACTTACGGGCGTACATATACAGGTAATCGGTAATTCTCACACAACCAGGGCACATACGGGATGATATGTGCTTACATACATAGCACACTACATCACTACCCGATTTGCGGAGTTCCTATTTCGCACATACGCTTCTGGGTTTATACCTCTTACACGTACGGTCTTCCGCCTTTGTGTAACAGTGATCATTTCTTACCTATCGTTGGGGTCCATTATTACTGCCTTTGACATACCTAGACTGTAGACTAGTTATTCCGTAATCCAGCAGCAACCATTGCAACTTCGAACTGAGGCGTCTCGTTATTACCTAACTATTGTTCAGCCCGCCGCATTATCCGGCCGCCTGTGTTACCCGAAAATGCCGATCGACGGCATCTCCAACTGGCCCAGCAGTACGATATGCCAACTAATACATTGTAAAATGGTAGGTACGGTATTTGAGTACGAACCTTAGTATTTACCTAGTGAGCACTGGATAAGCTCTATCCGCAATATGCACTTATGGGAGCCGGTACATCCACGGGTCGCCGCCACAGCCAAAATCCACGGGCCGTGAGAATACCAGTGAAACCGTATTACATAATCCCTCTACATAGTACGAAGTACAGTCTACGGACGTAAATATAACACCACTACCCGTAGTTAATAGTGACGCGATAACTTTCATTTTTCGGAGAACACAATCTTCAGGAAAATATTAAAGTAAATAGTGAAGTAACGACGGTAGATTTATCCAGGTGGCTCGTGGAGTGTACCTACACTACTTGAGGTATGAGCCACTACGACCAATTACTAGTACAGCGAGCTTGCGGCGGGTGTTAGTTAGCAGCCTTATTAGCCTCCTCAGCTCTTTTTTGAATCGGTCAACTATACGATTTACGTTCGTATGGGGCTACAAGAGATATAATAGGAGTAAGATAGAAATACGGTAAGCCTTAGAAAGTATCGCGTCACTATAGTAGCGTTGTAGGGGTTCTCAGCGCTCTTTATTTATGTTGGCGGGGAGGGACGAGGTGCATTATGTAATACGCTTTTCCTGGTATTCTCACGGCCCGTGGATTTTGGCTGTGGCGGCGACCCGTGGATGTACCGGCTCCCTGCACTTATGAGTAGCTTACCTAAGTCTCCTGTCATCACGTACACCAACCAATCAATTTCACTCTAGGCACATGACATAATGTTCCGCAGACGACCAGGGAATTCAATGTTGGCCAATGTTGTGTGGGTCCACGGTATAGTTGTGCATATGTAAGTGAACTAGCGCTACCTACCGGCATCTATCCTGCGGTCCTATGGACTATCGGAATGTTCGAGTATCACCCATATCAACTCATTGCGCGCACTTGTCCTATTCTCGTCTGCATAATCGATCTCAACCGGAAATCTCCAAGTAATCGGCATTCTTCCAACGCGCTTGACAGGCCCGAGCATGAAGCCCTTATTTTCGCCCCTGCGGAGTCCTCTGCCCGGTCGGCTGCAGAACTCGGGTGTTTAAGGGTGATCAACAGCTCAGTCCTTGTGGCTCAAGGCCTTGGTGATTGACTTACCACAATGATGGGAGCGTCGTTCGATCCGTCGACCCGGCTAAACGAGCATTCTCTTGAGCGAAATTCAATTGCCCAGCGCACTTTCGTCGCGTTCTGTCGGAGATCGCCGCTTAACCGGACGTTTTGCACCGCTCATCTCAGACCAGTGGACCGTTGGAGGTAACGTGACAGCGACAGTGGCGATAAAAATTCAGAAGTTGAGAAATTCGCCTCTCTTCCTTCACCATTTTCTCGCAATTGAAAATGGGGAGTTGGCAATGATTGTTGCAAAGCCTCTGATAATATTTCAGGCCCCAATGGAAAGTGAAGTTACCAATTCGCCATAATGATGGACCTAGAATACTATCGCCACCACTCGAATGTCTGACGTGTCGGTAGTAATCGCCTTGGTATTATAATGGTGGCAACCCGCTATCGATACCATGGCTGCTGAAAAGTCATCCATACCAAGGAGCTGGAAACGGTGATTGGGTCTAAGCATCCTCGTCGAAGTCGTCTGTAAGGCTTTCTTGAACAGGCGGTGACGCAACGAGAAAGGAGCCAGACCTCTCGACGTCGATAAGCAACTGCTTTGCCCCAACACGCGATTCGCCCGCCATATTCTAGAAGCCTCGATTCTTTCTTACCCGGCCGGCTTTATATATCGACCATTCAATTGCCGCCTCTAAGAAATGGGTATGACAACTCTTTGGAGACTAGGGTGTCCGATTCGAGATCAGATCTAGCTTTTGGTGTCATGAGACCAGAAGAGTGCCTTGATTATTCGGTACCTAGTCTGTTGGACGTTCGCCTCTCACCCGTTAAATCGTCTGGCGTCCAATTCCCGGCACTGGGCATCGCTTTGGCGTGGATACCTAGTGAGACGGTAGTTCGACACGAGAGCGGCTTACATGATATAATACCGATTGCACCCTGACTTCTGCCTACGCCAGTCTACCTCCTTACGAATATTTGATAATAACAAGGCAACCGATGACGATAGGTATATATTAGTGGCGTTGGTGGGCGAGTCATTCGTCGATAGCGACCCATAGGTAGTCTATGGATGACACCCTGACACGCTCATTTCACCACGGACTTTTATTGACTTATTGCGGGAAAGACCTTTGCGGCCTCGGTGACCGGATTGGTCTAACGTGAAAAGGATGAGCGTCATCCTCACTGCCGCCTGGGCCCCTTTTCATACTGACTCATCCGTCTTGGGCTTTGCCTTCCGCTGAGGAGACCGAAAGCGAGGTCTGATTATTCTGTGCCCTCTTGCGGCTTGTCATGGGCTGCGGATTCGGGCCTAATAATCCTGCACGCCCCTGTCTAAACGAAGTTCTTTAGACCGCTCGGTAGTGCTGGTCAACTCAGCTCTAGGTAGACCTCGCATAAGGTATGCCTATCGCAACGCCGGCCACAATGTGGGCATATGGGCCAAAAGCAAAGATGCCTTTATGTATGATTACGTGCGTACTTCTGCCTACGTAGTCAGACCAATGATAGGTAGCTGAAACCCTCACCTGTTCTCACTCCTGCGTCTTCTCCATGAGCCATTGTGGGCTAGGTTAGGCTGCCAGAGGTGAGAGGTGAGGATGCAATTAGGCTTTGCCGCGTCGTATCAATGCTATCCCCTATTACGTGTCCGTCAATCGGTCTCTGTCTTCTTGCCATGTTGTTGCTTCTTGATAGTGAAATGCATTTCGGGATAATGGCCGTATGCAGTGAATCAGCCCTGGCGTTCCAACCGCCAGCGTATGATCGATCCCTGGGATTTGAGCTGCATACGAATGAGCCCGGCACACTCGGTAACCACATCATACATGTGTTATGAGGCGAATATAGTAGGTAGGTGGCTGCCCGTATGAATCCCAACATTCTGCGTCTCAGCAGGAGGACAGTCACTAGGAGCCTCGTACTGGTCCCATCGTTCGACGAGTAAGAGTTATTAAATCTCCATTCTGAAATGACACCGTTGATCCCATTATCCTTGTTGCACTCAGACACGGTAGGTATGTGCCATCATATGTGCGCCGTATCCATTTGCTTAGCCAACCAAGTAGCAGGACTTGGCTTGCTCACACACTCCAATTCACCTCGGTTGATCAGGATCCATGTCTCTTAGTTAGATTGGATGTTCACATGGAGCCGTTCATTGGCGCCTAACCATCGATTCGTGCTGGAATCAAGCCCTTTTTGGCCGGCTAGGTTACAACACAAGCACGTCGGGCACGCGTGATAACTAGAGCCTCATAGCCCAACGAACCCTAGTTATGCCCGATGACTTTTGACCTTCGATAGGTAGGTAGGCTGTAATCAACCCACTTCCACACTTATATATCTACACGCCCACCAATATGGGTTGAAGAGTCAATGATGTGCCTCGCACCAGTCCTATGGTCGTTCAGCCAAGTCATCTCAAGCCCCCATCGCATGCATCTCATGGCTGTCAGGCATGTTACATACGGTAGTCGGGTGTTGGGCCAAGCTGCCGTGGCATGAGGCTATCCCCCCTGGAAGGCATTGATATATGCCGCCATCTCACCCTTCGCCAGTCTCACAGGGCGAGCGTGCATTTTTCTGTTGAGGAATACGAGTCACATAGTTGATATGCAAGACTTTGATGCCTCGCTGCCAGACACCTTCAGGCAAGAGGATCTAGATCACGCATGCTGATCTCGAAACGGCCTCCCCAGTTTTCTAGCCAAGTACGGTCGTAGTCCGAGCGCAATCGGCTTGCTGCCTGAATGCCTATCTAGTAGGTACCAACAACACACCCGTCCTATGACATTCAGGATCTGCGTGACTTATCATCCAACACGTCTAGCTCAAGCCAAAGCCTCAGCGAAGCTCTTCAGGCACCTATTACAGTTGCAGACTAGATATCGAGAGGTACGGTTCAACCCATCCCCATGACCTCAGACGTCGTCGCCTTGCGCGGGCCTCTGGTTATGGTGAATCCAATCAGGAAAACAATTACGTTAATTTTAACTATCTGATCAGGATTTCGGTTCCCGTGCCATCAGAATAAGCCCGAGTGACACGATTTTCCGCCGCCATTCGAATAACGGCAGGGCTTTAACCCCACGATGCCAAGTCTCTGGCCCAATCAAAGAAAGACAAACCCCCCTCTCTTACAAAGCTCCTCACCCGACTGGACAGGACGAACCGTTGAAAAACCAAAATCCCTCGCGGCTTCCAAAAGCAGAAGATGGGGCTAGAGCCACGCGAGCAAACTACTCGTAGTAAAGATGAACGGACTTCATTGTTGTCCAATTGTCCATCGCGGAGCGGGAATTCGGGGAAGCCGGCCGCCTATGGAATTCACGGGCGTCTGCGCGTTACTTATTGGTAACTGGAAGCATGATGTGCCACGGTACGGCGTTAAGAGGTGGTAAGCCGCAATAGGTAGAGCGGTATTGGTGCGCGCAGAAGGGGACCCCAACGTCCTAGATAGGGAACATAATATGCCGGATGCTGGAAACCTGCGCTAGACCGGCCGCCTGATTGTTTACCGACCCGGCTGGCCTGGCATGCCAGCGTTAATACGGGACCGGATAAGGCAGCTCGAGAGTGCATGCCCGGCGGCTGCCAGCCTCATGTTTCCGGAAGCGCCTAGGGTCCGTCGACCGGGCTCTCATGGCGAGACATGGATTAAGTAGGTATTTGCAGACCGAAAAATGCCTTGCAGAGCATCCAGCGCAAGGGATGGCGCATGTGATAGATAGAATATGAAAGAGACAGGGTACGGCAGCTCGCGCACTATAACGGCGGCTTTGCTACCTAGAGCCGTACGTATCCCGATAGATGCGATGTACTGTGTGCGTGCGTCTATTGCCAAAGAGAATATGACACGTCTCCTGGTAATTAGCCGACCGTGCAACGGGAAGCCAACCCACCGCGACGGTGCTCTGTGTGGATTTCTATATGAACACATGTCTGCCGGCACCTATGAGCTTTCCATCACAATCTCGGAGGTTGCCTATAAGTACGTAGCATGCCCTGCATTCTGCTCACCTCGTTTGATCCCGACAGACATCGGCTCAACCGGTGAGGACTTCTCCTACCTAGCCTCACGCTGTGGCGGATTCTGCAGGTCCTATGCGAACGGGTCCAGCATCCAGCTAGGTACTTGTTGGCGGTGAGCTTCCAATGCCTCCGGGCATCGGCTACGCGCGTCAACTAATACCGGTTGCTCTTGTCGTGCAGCGTTCCGTGATTCTCGCCGTCCGATACTTTTTTGACGTGTCCAATTGAAACCTACCATTGGCTTATACCCGGGCCGGCAGGGAGGCCGCGCATATAGGCAACAATCGATCCACGGCGAGATTGTTTGAGACAAATGCATGAGGGATGTTGCTGAGGGTTTGATATCGCGCGCACTGGGGGGGCTGGGTTGCCTTGTCTCATTCATGATTCCGTCGCGCCTGGATATCAGAACATTACGGACCACGACACCCTCAGTGGGGACGTCCGGACAACGCTAGAATATGTGTGTGTGATATGCCCTATGACTCGTCCGTGGGTGAGGTAGGCAGCGCTGACCGGCATAGTTCCATGTGGCATCCTCGTGGTAGATGTAGTTGATAGTTGAGATGCTGTGACAGGTTCGTGTAGGTAGTGTACGGACGTGCGAAGTACAAAGACCATCATGCAAAGCGAAGGAGACTCGCAGTCGGGGCCTTATTAAATACGTGGGTCCTCCTATGGGCAGATACCTACGAAGTAGGTACTCGAAAGATAGGGATCCAGAAAATTTAGTGGAGTTAGAGTTAGGTGGGCTGGAGTTAACTAATCCCCGTTAACTACATGGTGTAATGTAGGTTAAGTGCCTAGCTTACGAAGTACTTCGTACTCATTCTCGTGCCATCAAAATCTCGTGGTGTGAGGAGTCGTCGGACCTCCCTACCGGTATCAACTTTGATGTTCAGAGCGAATCCGGCCTTAGCACTACGATGCCCTTGTGTCCAACTTGTATCGAATCTTACGCTCGTTCAGTAACACCGCTTAGTCCAACGGCCCAACATCATACACTACGCGCCTGGTACTATTCCATAGGTACTCTTGGATCCGAACACTTCCATCGCTGCCTCCTCTTCAGGAGGAAATAGGTACGAAGTAATAACTGCCAGCCGAACCGATCCCTTTCCGTAGTAGTCATTTTCCTTATCCAGTAAATCGGCCACTTGCCACGATTTGACTGCCGGTCAGCTTTGGCGGCTATCCCCAAGCTTCCAGTCATCGCTGGGGATGGAACTGGCCGAGTGACTCATAGCTTCAAGTTAAGCCTTAGAAAAATAAGCAGCGAGTGCCTCGATACCAATAAAGGTGTTTTTCCATGTTATAGCGCGTATGAACAGACGTGTATCTCCAACCCGAATCGGGTATGAGAACAAATTGCCTCACAATGCAGCACCACGAACCGTTACTCATAGACGGTTCTACTGGCGAAGGAGGCGGCCAGCTCGTCAGATTGGCATGCGCGCTCGCGGCCATAACATCGCAACCGATACGGATCATTAACGTGAGAGGGAATCGTGGTCAGCGCACAGGTGAGACGGACTCGTGGCATGAGGGAAGGCGGCTGAATAGATCGTCAATCTAGGACTGAAATCGCAGCACATCGCCGCAATCCAATGGCTTGCCAAGGTCACCCAGGCTGAGGTAGACGGGCTCACAGTCGGAAGTCGCACACTTGAGTTTAGACCAAGAGTGCCCCCAACGGCATTGAAAGATCGGAAGATTATCATCGCGGCAGACAGCCCTGGTGCCAGCGCGCTTCTCATCTTCCAGGCCGTCTTTCCGTACTTACTGTATGCCGGCAACGAGAACGGCGACCCCATCGAGCTCGAGATTCACGGGAGCACAAACCCATCCTTCTCCCCATCCTATGAATATCTCGATCAGGTCTTCCTACCAACCTTGCAAGAGAGGTTCGGTGTCATCGTAGAGCGACGGCTGGAAAAGCGCGCTTGGACTATGGGCCCCATCGGTCAGGGCTGCATCTGGCTGAAATTCCAGACAGTCCCCCCTGGCCAGGCCTTAAGACTCGTGAAGCCATGGAGCGATAAGAAACAACCAGGAGACCTCGACAGGATTGAACGGATTGACGTGAGCTTGCTGGTCCCATCTGCCATGCGTGGGCCATTGGAAAAGGAAATGGTTAAGCTCCTTAGCGGCGAGTTCCCCGAAGCTGATATCGGCTTCGTTGTCAACAAGGAAAGCGGTCATGATGCGCGGATGTATGTACTCGCGGTAGCTCATTCGGTGTCCGGTCTACGCTGGGGACAGGATTTCCTCTATGATCGGAGTTACAAGAGGAAGCAGACCACGACACTTGCTAAAGAGCTTGCGAAGACGGTTACAAAGCGCTTATGGGATCAGACCGTAGTTCACACAGCGGCTATTGATGAATATCTCCAGGACCAACTCGTGGTATTCCAGGCACTGGCAGAGGGGAGGACGACGTATTGGAGTCGGGAGACTGAGAGGTGGGATGAGGCACTCGTGGAAGATGTTGACGAACCGAGTTGTAAAGCCGGAGACTTGCGGCCTGGGAAGAAAATGAGGAAGGATGAGACTAATGGACCTTTCGGATTCGGTTCGACACACACTACCACGGCAAGATGGATCGTAACTCAACTCATGCCTACAATCCAATGGTTCAATAATGGCACCATCAGCCAAGGAGCTGGCCTCTCGGTAGAACTCGAGATGAACTCTGCCAGATGAACAGAAAATCAAGAAGCTCATAAGCAAAACCGGGGTCTTTTGATTACTAGCTGTTGCTACTCCTGATCGTAAACTTATTGCCCATCTACAAACATATCCGATTCGGCACGCATTACCCTCCCCCCTAACACGAATCGCCACCTTACCGATAAAACGAATGCGGTACAACGGACTGACTCGCATAAAATTGCAACGCCCCTACGCATCCCGCTTCCAACCACTTTTCATATCAGCCGCGGCAGCAGCAAGCATCTCTCTCGCCAAACCATTTCCAAGTCATCTCTCTCATGCGAGTTCTTGACCGTGCTCCGCGACCAAACCCGGGAGTCGAAGTTACCGGTGCCGGCCATGATGGCTCTTAGAGCCCTAGATATTAGATCATATCAGTCCGTGCAATAGCAAATTGTTTAGATTCTATTCACACGCATACATATACATAATCATAACGGTGATACCTTTTCGCCCAAGGACATGCAAGCAACAGCTACAAACAAACAGGGACGGTGTAAATGCAGCGGGATAACGATAACGTCCACCTAGGTAAGTCCAAGGTCAACAACCCTACAAAGCCAATACAGCTTCAGTAAGCCTAAGTTGTATCGAACTCTCCCATTCGTCCCAATAGTTCTACTTCTTATATTCCTTGCTTATCGTTAAACATGACAATAACAACGAAAACGGCGAAAGCGTAGATTTTACGGTAACCCGAACGAAAGGAACTCTCGTAGCGATTCCAGGACGCCAATTAGTCCTAGCCGAGTGTATTCACGCTGTATTTCGAGATATCTTACTTAAGCTACCGCCGACCATTGGCGTGAGCATGTCTTCTTATGGCCAGTCTCACAAACTAGACTCTATGTTGCTCGTCTAGCAGTACACAGCCATCACCCTCGCGGTGGGTCTTTAGGCCAACGACCTCGGAATCTCGTTCGTCGAGTTCCCTCGCTATCGCGCAGCATCCCCTTTAAAAATCAACCAAGACGAAAGATACTCACTCCTCTTCTGGGGACACCGGATATTCGAAAGCACAGCTTGGAAACCCCACCTCGTAACCCAGGATTCAGGAAAATTAGCCTCATCTGGCGACGTCTTGCACTACACAAAAAATATAAAGATGGGCCATCTCCTGCACGAAAGGGAAATACAGGAACAAATAACAATGAGTTTTGATACCCCTACGTTTCTACGACTGACTTGTAGCCGGCCCGTAACCATTCCCTAGTCTAAAGACATCCCGTCCATAATCCCGACGCGGCACAATCTTGACAAATCCTGAGACAATAGTTATCTTCAAAGTGATGAAAGGCCATTGGGGATTCCGAGTAAGTCGATAGAAAGTAGGGATACCTAGGTATATGGAGCAGGACTCAATATTACTGAGTTCTGGGATTTTCTCTGAACGCGACACAGCGCACTCTCATATACGCCCGCGGATCTGGTAAATGAACGCACCCGCGACGGGCACAAAACCATTTCTGGTGATAATTTCCCTGACGTCCAGGAGGCAACGGAGAGAGCAGTCCGATTCAGCCTGCCCACGGCCGCCCAGCACGATCTTAGCTGCAAACTTTGAACCTAGCTCGACCGGATTCGGGAGTCGAACGTGACCTGTAGAACAGAGATCTGGGTGCAGGCGTCGAAATGCAGCCCCTTCATCGTCACCTGTCTTAGATCTGAGCGCCATTAACTCATCACGGCGTCGTGGCCAACTTAGTTCGACAGCGTATTTACCTGTTAGGCATACACCAGAAACAGAACCCTTGCATGAATGCGGTCTCCCTAGCGCTCGGTAAGGCTTCCAAACCTTTGGCTGAACTCACCGTAGCCCTGGTTTCTTGGGATAGCGTCTTGATAGGCAGCACCGGTGTTCCAATATATACTGCCATGCGTTAGAAAGAAACGATTGGATTCATGGGTTACCTAGGTAACGCATCGAGGGTGGCGCAGCCACTAAGCTCAGTAGGCTGGCTTCCAACCAGATGAGACCTTTCTTCGTTTCCATCGACGCCACTTTGAGGTACCCGCTCACCTACAACGTCGTGAACTGAACTTCAAGACGATATTATAGGGAGTTCCTGCACCGCTACTTGATGCTCCTCACGATGCCGGGAACTCATGAGTCATCTGTAGTGTGCACTCCTCCCAACAATCATGTTGAGAGTCTTCGTGAATGCATTATGGCCGCGAAATACAGCTGCTGTCGTTTGCTTCGCGTTTGGTGATGTCCCTGACTCACACGCACGAGAACGCGCTTTGCCCGCTATGTCTGGAACTTGTCCGTAAGCCCTTTCCCTCCCCGCTGCCTCTTCTCCCCAGCATTCCTCACTTGCGCCGTAAGATCTTACACTACACACCGGCTACAACAACCGAGCCGCCGCCGAGGACCGGGGCTAAAAGGGGTAGCGGCGTCAGGAATGGTATGACAAAATACCACCGCCAGGGTTATCAGACATGCTAGATTGGGTATGTATATCCGAATTTGGTCGGTATTTTTGTGTGAAAGAGCAAAGTAAGCGAGACAAAATATATCCGTTTTGTTTGCATGTCGCTGCCAATCAAATCCGCTTCCCCATATGTCGGAAGAGCGCAGTCAGCTGATAGGTAAAAGGACGAATGGTATGTGGGGAAAAGGGGACAAACAAGCAGCGTCAGAAGAAAAAGAATTCGGAAAATAGAGTCGCAGAAGAGCCAATCCAACGACGGATCCTTGGGTATATCCTCGTCGTAGTTGCGATCTACAACTTGCCCCTGAACCCGAGAAGCTTCCCCGAAGAAAAGTTGCGTGCAATCTCTGACGTTCTGGGTACTTGTCAGGTGATATCATCGCCTGATTTGGAGGCAGTTCGTCGTCTATTCGTTGGAAATATATCAGAGACAAGACGACTTATCTGATTGGTCAAGGTGGCTAGGACTCTAGGAGTACGGTTACTTGTAACCTGCTATCGGGTAAGGACTCCAATGTTCTTCGTTTTGATTGAAGAGCGGCTGAACGACATCTCGCTCAAAGCCTCCTTCAACCGGTCCCCACAAACACGAGGGGCCGTTCAATATTCACAATCGCAACAACGCCATCAAATCTCGCTATTAAACACTCACAATTGATGCTTTGGGCCGTCATCCGAGATGGCCATGGCGGAGGATAGAAAGACGCGCGTACAAGTGGAATTAAGTTCCACGTGACGTGAGACTACACAATTGTGAGTTTATGCTGTCAGTAGCCGCCGTAAATCGTTTGCACTACGCAAATCGAGACCGGGAAACTTTAGGAACATTAACCTGTTCGTTTGGCACCGGTATCGGCGAGGTTCCCACATCGAAGTTAAAAAGGTACCTAGAAGTAGTTGTCCGTCCAACAGTTTTAAAATGCGTCGTCTGGCGTTGCGTCGTCTGGGGATGCTGGAACAAAATAGGTATGCCTTCGCACGCCTGTTGTTGCTGACTGATGGCCTGGGACGCTGCATCGGCTTACATGATCGACTTTCACCCTTAGTTCGGGTGTGGGGGCATCGGCGGCTGTCATCTGTCTCCAAAAAGGTGGAAAGAGGGCGAAGGAAATGGTGGGAAGCCGGGTATCAACTGAGTAAAACGTCCGTTGCAAAGATATGTTGATTGGTTGGTAAGCTCAACGCAGCCATGATAGGGCATCGGTGACTTGAATGGGTCAGAAGACTTCCCGCCTTCCCACTGCATTGAGTATGGCACGGAGCCCGAGCATGAGCCAATCATTGTACACTAAGAAGTAGCGTCGCGAAATAATGCTCTGGACACTGCTTCATCTCGTGGGGGCGAGTGTCTTTAGCTGAAAAAACCCTTGCCCCTTTTCCGGCAGAGTCACCGATGGTAAGCTGAAGAACGCTGCTGAGCTCAGACTGTGGCGCGGTACCTACCGGTATCTGCAGTTGCACTTGATGATCACCTGTTTGTAGTCTGTGTTGTCAAGTGAGCCGACTTGAGCAGTCAACTTACAGCATGGCTAAGTTCAACACGCCTGATAATTGCGTAGCAACTGCGAATGTTGGTTAGCCTTGTTGGAACCCCTCACAAGGCTATCATTCACATCGCAAAGACTTCAAGGACAAAATACATAGGTAGACGTTTGTATGCGCCGCTGACATCAGCGCAAGCGAGAATGCCTCTTCTGGAGTGCGCAATTCAAGCAAGTAATAGACCAATGAAGGGGCTGGACGGACGGATAGATCCGAAAGCGGAATAAGATCATCACTAGCGGAGACAAATGCGAATTCTAGATGGATTTGGTGTCCTGGGGCGAAATGTGCGTTGGCACACAGATGGTTCACCCGCAACATGGCGGGCGCAGAACATGTGTTTCTGCAACTACGCACCCATGCAAGACGCCTGGTACAGAATACTTATCTCTTTGGCTGCCCGAAGACACCAACTCGGTCACTTGCTTTACATTACCACTCCGTCAGTTACCGAGTTGGTGTCTTCGGGCAGCCAAAGAGATAAGTATACCAGTGTAGGGGTCAGCGGGAAAAGGAAAAGCAACTTCTCTCTACATAGGGTATTCCCTGAAGTCGATGGGCCAACTTCTTTAAGAAGTTCTCTAACCACCTACATTAGGTGCGTCACAGGGAACAAGAGCGAGAAAATACCCAGGGAAAAAGTACTCACCTTGTGTTGAAGAGGTGGTTCTCGCATGAAGTCACAGCTTCAATATTCGGGTACCGATATCAGCAGTGCATCGATTCAACGGGTACTATCTCAAAATCGAAGTAATACCTTAATAAGTAACGTAACGTAGGTGAGTTATTCATCACCTAGCGAGCGGCAGGACACTCAGCGACGCTAGCATGTGAAATGCGGCGATGTTGCGTGATTGTTAGCACCACGACGCAAGCTGGCCCTTCGCGGAGGCAATTGGAGAGCTTGCAAAACGGTATGAGTGTTGACCAAAGAGGGTAACCGAGGGCAAATGTGTTGTCCTTAGCATGAAAACAAGGGCTGGGAATTGGAACAATGATGAAATGCACCACCGCAAAGATGCCGCAAGCTTTGGGGAAGTGGTACCATCGCGTCCATCCACGGGGTAGCCAATAGGTGAGGGCCGCGTTTATTCAATACGCCCCAGTCAGAAGTCACACGACCTGAGCGCCCCGCAAGGAGTATGCTAGGTACGTCCGTAGTGTACACCAGATACTCCGGTGGACTAGAATCAGATAAGAAGCATTCGAAACGTTGAATTGAACACCAAACACTTAGCGAGGGGTTGGTTACCGGAGTCAGCGACAGTAACTTCGTAGTTGGTTGGCAGAAGACTCGTCAGGGGTCGAGGGGTTAATCGAATGGCGGTGAAAAGGAAGCCGGACCCAACCCAACCCAACCCAACTGTCTCTGCTGGCCATGACATGACCTTGACAAGCTGGGCCTTTCTTCCTGGCCCACCAACAAGGCTCTGCTACGATGAGCTGAAAAAACGGCGGCCGGGACCTGTGTGTAACTAGCGAAAGCTTGCGCGCGGCAGTCTCTTTGCCAAACCTTGGGGATAACGAGCAGCCGGATTGAGGCACCGTGCAACGCTGGCATCAAGTGATGCTAAATCTCTTAATGGACGGGTAGGATGGACCATGTGACCGTGTCAATCTTCCGTGTAAGTGAAACAGCAAATGGCCACAGCACATTGCCTGTCTCTCGATCCAGCGGCTGCTGCCGGAGCACAAGGGAGGGGAACAACTAATATGTTGTAGGTAGGGGCAGACATGAAGCATTCTAGAACATTTTCAATCCCACACAGCGCGCGCAGCGCCGCAGGCTCCGCTGAAAAAACGTGGGGAACACCCACGCAGGATATGCCTGCACACCGGTCTTTCATGTCGGGTTGGCGGTGGTTAGGCATTTCTTATTCAAATACAGTCCGTACTTGCGGTAACTAAACCGGAGAGGAGGGCCACACGTGGATGGCTGACGGCCGTTGCGTGGCGGACGGCGCACGCTGTGCCATGCTAGGCAGGTAGATAAAACCGCCCCGAGTCAGACCGTGGGAGAGACATCTAGGTAGGTACCTACATGCCATCCGAACGCGACTAACAAGAAGCGAAGTGTTGTTGTTACCTGCAGAACTGTGCAGAGTACTACCTGTCCCGTATCATACCGTACTCCAGCCTGGAGTGTAGCTGACTGCACGCCGAGATGCACGCCGGGTTTTGCGAACCTACAGGCTATCTGTCTGAGATGAGGAGTTAATATCAGCTCTGGAGTTCGAAATTCTGGTGTACCGGGTAGGTTAGGCCGAGCCAGCAGGACGAGCGACGTAAGGTAGGTGGATAGGTAGGGATCCAGCAGAGGGAGAGGCGATGTGAAGATAGATACCTCGGAACTACCTACGAGGTGGTGAGGAACGATTGGGTATAGAGATCGAGACTGTCTTTATGTAAGCAGCGAAGGCTCCGATGTGGGGAGAAAAGAGTGTCATCCCGGTGACGGGGGAGACAGTGAGGTCCCATGCTAAGTACATACAGTGCACCTGAAGTAAAATCGACTTCGTTTATGCAATACCTACGAGGTAGGAATGCAACATAGCAAGTATTTTAGATCAGTAGGCAGGTAGTACGGGACAGCATGGCAAGATGATGGACTTACTAATATTTAAGAGCTAACATACTTCGTACAGCTACCGGACTTCGTACTTACGAAGTAATTGACGTTAAAAGGCACGATATCAGTGGTAGCATACGAAGTAAGCACTGAACATTGGGGGTAATCCCACCACCTAGGCGCGATGACAGTGGGGAGTCAATTGCTTCGTAATACAAAGCTCATTAAAAAGGGTGTTACCGGTACCTCCTAGTTCGGTATTGGGAGTGGACAAGCAAAGAGGCTTCCATGTGACGGACACGGGTGGTGGTATCCCGTTGCAAAGTCTTGAGCCCTCCTCTACCACCTATGTAATAAGGGCCATCATACATGCTAAGTGCCGGTAGCCCGCCAGGTACCCACCTCCCTACACGGTAAACCCGGACCACCTACGGTCTGGAGATAAGATACCTGACGTAACCCAGGCGCCGTACCGATTTCAATACCTACACTACCTACAGCATGGCCTGGAGAGAAAGAATGGAAGAGGCCCTCGCAGCGGGGTTGGGTAGGTATGTAATCCGCATCGAAGAACGGCGTTTACACTAGGTAGGTAGGTGCCCCTACCTATCGCTGCCCTGAAGCTAGTTTGACTCCGAGTCCCGTTCCTTGTCCAGTGTCCAAACTCATCGGGACGATTATTACACTAGCCTATAGATAGGTAGGATAGATAAGCACCGGTATTAGCATAGGCCTTTGGTTGCGACCAAGTTCCAACCGACCGAACCGTCTGGCTGCCTGATTTACTGACTTATTTAGTAACTACCTACCTCTAGGCTCTATCTATGTAGCACCTGCACTGCTTATATTGAGACTTGACTGCCTACCCAGGCCTGCCTGACTGCATCTTGCGTGCGCAGCTCGGTGCCATGCCATGCCTCGCCTCATACATATTACCTCAGGTATACATGGTGTTATACACTACACGACATATTCCGCTGCTGAACCTGGTAATATGTAAGTAAAGGTACCTGCAGGTAGTCTGGCCTCTTTGTCCTCGGCTGGGATGTTACATCTGTGTACTTATTAGTACCTTCACTACATCTGCATCCTCGATCTCGGCTTTTATCCCGACCTCTTCACTCTAAACTGCCATCTTCACGTTCACTTTACCCCAGCCGGACCACTTGGATCACCCTCACCCTGTTCGAGACATTGCGTGCGTCGGTTTTCATGTGCTTGCTTACACTCACACGTACTGTCGACGTAACCCGCGTGCTACTCTTGTCCTGGGTCGTGACGGAACGCGCCCGGTTTCCGCCGTCTTGCCTTGTTTTTGATACTGCCATACCTACATCATATCATCTACATAGCATCTGCAGCTCCTCATAACACTAATCTATGTAGTATTCACCGGGCACCATCACCGAGTTTCTCCTCGCTGTCAACGGTCAGAACCACCCACTTACGAACATTAACTCTGTCGTCCGGGCTTTGGCCCTTAAGCAATTTAGACGCCAGCACCATTTTCGAGTCGCCTAGTCCCGAGACGGGCCGCTCTGAGTTTATCGTGTTCTTTTGGTTTCGGAACAGTTTGGTACTCACTGTTCTTGCCTTTGCTTCCTTGTACGTTAATAGTCGAGCGGGAGCCCTGTTCGTCCAGCACCTTGCTCCCTTCAAAATCACCTTGACAAGCATTTGGCTGGACAACTCGGTCAATTGCAGAACCCTGATGAGCCTGTTATTCGGCTACGTATCAAAACAGTTCCTTGGTGTCCCAAGGTTGCTATCCAACACCTAAAGCTGTAGTCCGAACTTGCTTGACTGGGCACACCTAGATAGGTTGCCGATTCAGAACAATTCTGCCGAATACGCGCGCATCTGTCGCGGAATACCGCACCCGCAAGCAGTTTAATTTACCAAGAATATTAGCGTCTTTTGTTGGTTATTGCTTTCGCCCGCAAACTATGAATCAGAGGCACACGTCAATCGCACTACAGGTATTCGTGAATAACGGGAGATATTGGGAGATAGAACGGATATCTCTTCGCGAGGCTATCGAACGCGCCCGCCGCGAGCATCGTACAAAATGGCACAGGAGCAGACCATTTTGCCCAAGGGAATTGTGCTTAATACAAACTCCATATACGAGGAGATAGCGAAATTCGACGTTATACCGGTAGAGCGGATTCTGAGGGCCTGCCATGGTAACGGAGTCCACAACCAACTTGATGCTCTAGAGAGGCTAATTCTCGGCTTAGTTTTCGCTACAACCTCTAGGAGGTTATACGATCCTACTGCGAGACGATTAGAAAACTTCTGGACGCGTGTGCTTGGCGGCGACCGCCGCTACCTTTCTGGCCGAGTTATCGCGCGACTCTTCAAGGAAATTTCCGAGGAGACATCGTTTGTCAAGCTGCACGGCCCGCAAAATCGATATGAGCCCGTGAGTCTCGATTAGAAATGCCAATAACAACTGACTAACTGGCTACTGGTAGCCTTCTCCTGAATCTTCAGCTTCTGAATCACAGGGCAATCAAACGGTCTCTTTGGAGCCCCCTTCGAAGCCAAAAGAGAAACCTGCAACACCCACTACCAAACCCCCACATCCCATTCTGAAGAAGCCTAGAGGGCCTTCAGCTTCTGGACCAAGGCCGACAGCTCGATTTGTATCGCCGCCCGACCCCGGAATCAACGAGAATGATGGTAAGCCGAGAGGAACAACGGATACGACAGCTGTTTCCCATGACTGTAGCTCCAAAGAGCCGGGGATTCCAAGTACTAAGGAAGAAAAGAGAAAAGGACCTACTCAGAAACCGAAGAAGACAACAGCATTCGTAGCGTCGACATTATCCAGACGAAGGCCTGGGATACCCCGAAAATCCAACTCGCAATCTTCTGCTGGGATTTCTGACAACGCGCCCAAAGATGGAGACCCTTTGCCTGGACCCAACTATGATGGCTCACAAGATTCAGTTCAAACAGTAACGGAAAAACCAGAACAACAACCAACCAGTACGAAGAAGGGGAAAGGAAGTACGGGTTTGAGTGCAAAGGCTGCGGGGAAGCGCCCTGCCACGCAGCCACGCGTGGAGAGGCCAATCTCTAAGCCGAAAACTACGCGGAGTCACCAGCCTCGAGAAGAGTTTTCAATTCCTCAGCAGAAGCGAACAGAAATTGAGCTACAACGATTCCCAGGTCGATCTGAGGATGGAGAAAAGTCTACGGAAATTACTCGGGATTCCTCAGAGACGCTTCTAGTCACCGCCACCCAAGTATACGACAAACAAGACTCGTTGCACTTCGTATCCTCGCCATCCATGAACAGATCGGCTTCAGATACCGGTCCGATCCGCTCGATACCGCGCGAGGTGAGTCGGGCCCAAGTCGCTCCATCCAGCCTAATGGCGTCGACGCTAGCCAAGCTTGACACCTCGGTGATAGGTCAGGGAACTATCTCCAGGTTTTCAGACAACAAGCCTGGCCAAGGAATCTCCATAGAGGGGCTCCAAGGAGAGAGTAGTAGCAATAAAGCCCGTGAAGAAGCATTGCAAAGCTCCAGTGGCTCTAGACTATATCAACAATTTACGCCTACGCCACCCAGCAACACAGCTACAATACCCCTAGCTCGTTCTAAAAATCAGCTTTCGGTGCTTCTTGACCGCAAAGCCGAGAAAAAACATAAGCGCTGATTACAACCCCTAGAAAACACATCCGCTCCTAATGATTATGATACGACTTTGCCAGCGTTATATTAGTTTCCACTAACCGCGAGAATACTGTTGGGCGGCGTTTGTTCAAGATAGGCCCATAAAAGAAGGTGAATAGAGAAAAAGTGTACTTTTCCAAGGCCGATCTTGATAGCATCTGTGGACCATCTCTTTATCACAGCGACCCAAGCATTGCAGAGAATAATTGCCGTACGCCAATGGCTTCGTTCGATTTTAATGTTTTTAGTATGGCCGAATGGGCGGGTATATTTCAACCTCGCTACGAACATTATTGGAGCGAATTAGAACTGGGAGGGGAATACAAAATCGGTTCGCCGCACATTCATGGGGACTGACTGCCTACCTAGTCGCGGAAAACCGGGTCAAACAGCGTTAACCCATCAAAGCTTGGCAACGCGATAGCTGAGAAAAGGCATCTACCCATGCAGGCCCGTTCGCGGTCCGTTAGGATTAACCTGACTAGTCCGTATGAGCTGCCTTCGTGTTGATGCAGAAGCTGAGGGAAAGAAACCTCAAAAAAGGAATCTTTCAAGACTTTTGTGTCATGTGAAAATCCCCGTAGTTCCGCAGGCTGCATAAGCGAATCCCTTGCATGATGTTGCATGTCCAAGTTGAAGACCACTATTCGGGTATAGGACCTCGAATTGGCGATAGACGGAGGCTTCGTTCAAGTGCCTAGGTAGTCCAGACGCTGAAGTTGGTGGTAAATGTTAGTGTTTCAACCTGGCGGGATTACAATTGCAAAGATTGGTTGAGGCTTTGCATTGTTGGTAGCCAACCAGGGATTCGCGGATGAGATAGGTATCCATCATAATACCTATTCTTGGGACGCCAGTTTGACTTGTGTGTGGCGGCAACTGCCCTAACATAGATGGGCTCTCCCCGGCAACAGGAATTACACGGCTGCGTAGAAGGCAAACGCTTGCGTAGTGTACACACGGTCTTGTGATTGGAAACGGGAGGATGGTTTGCTTGATCGGTGGCGCGACGCCGCGTGGGTGAGGAGGCGCGTCCTGAGACATGGTGGATAAGTAATCAAAGGAGTTGTTGGGACTGCCTTAACCTCAGAGAGGTATCGCGACTGTACCCAGCATCACACGATTGTACCTCGTCGTTCCTCAAGGGGGCCTGGTTGTGCACCGCCTAACCCGGCGGTGTATGTGTAAGTGCGTACGCATGTAATTACGGATTACATAGGAAGACGCGTACGACACGCAACGTACGGGAAGGTTTTGTCTGATGCATCGTCGGCTTGACGCTCTGCGGAATTGAACCCTCGGCATGAAGGCTTCTCTGCCGACGCACCGTGAAGGGCGCTTTGCAGTCGTTTCGTTATGGCCGCGGTTGCTCCATCTTAACTGTCGGTGGCTGGTTAGAGCGATGTACGGTAGGCAGTGTATGCCAAGACAGAACCGGAGGTTTTCATCCTTCAAGAAAGAAAGCGAAGCTGTTTGACGTGGTTGTTAGGTAAACTGTGTAAGTAGAAGGAAAGGGAGGTTATTCAAATTCAACCTGGAACTCGAGGTCCCCTGGATGGGTTGGGTTATGTACAAGTGCCTCTATTATGTAATTAACCCGTTGTGTGAAAAGGTGGGCCCCTATCCATCTTCGTCGGTTGCGAAAAGACGGCTCGTCGTGATGAAGGCACGACAGTCATACCGAAAACTCGGATTCGGGGCCTGGTGAACAAACCCTCTGGAAGATCTCTTCTTTTGAGCATCGAGATGATCAAATAGGATACCGTTACACTCTGTGTAAAGAGGATCCCCGCCAAACCGTACTTGGCTTAGATTGTAGCCTAATCCAAATCAGCCAACCTTTATCTTTCTCCCTGTACGCGTCGGATTTTACCATTGCGTGAAACGATCTCGGTTGATCGCCTCCTAACTGGTCGGCAACTCGCAGCATCTAAGTGATGAATCCAGTGGAACGGCGCCCATCCCATATATTCAAGCCTCTTGTTCTTTCAGCTCCTATGTGCCTACTCGACCGTATGGCGATATCGAAGAGCGCGCCCCGTGGAAGCCTTGTCTGAGCGAGCGAATTACCGAAACCAAGGTGCCGAATACGAATTTTGACCGACGCGAAGACTCATATTGGAGATTACCGGGGAATCTACTAAGGCTTGGGGTGTCCTCGTCCCAAAATGCGTTGTCGATATGGAAAATCTGCCCCGAAGTTTGTCGCTCAGATGTGGCCGTTATCTGCATGATACATCATATAATGCTAATGTGGGATACCATGGGTGAATACCTTTGAAAGCCACGGCACGGCATGTGCAAAAGGGGCGAAGATTTCTTAAAACGCGTGGCCTCAGTTCAGAACAGCCGGCCTACACAAAGAATCGCGAAAGCATCAAAACGACGCCCGTCGCCGTCTCTGGCTCGAGGGAAACACCAACTACGCCATTACACATATGTATCGACGCATGATATTGACGGGAGGCATACCTTTGGACTTCGTTTCAAGGCCCCCAACCCTTTGGTTGGTCTGTTGAGACAGCTTTCTCGGGCATATCAGGCGAAGATAAGATATGTGGTAGTGGTGGCTCTTCTAGCTTAGGTCAAGAGATTCAACTGCGGTCTGGCCAGACAAACTTCTTGAGTTACCATATCAAACTATGAGACGTTTGTTTGAATCAAGGTGCTCCTCATCAATTGCGAATTCTCGTTCTCAAAGAAAGGAATTGTGCAATTATCCCGGCCTGACACGGTCTCCACCCGCCTGCCATTGATATGTTAAATTGGGACGGGCAGGTGAGAGAGAATATTGTAAGCCCAGTAGTGTATGCATGGAATATTGACTAAAAGTGCAGCCGAAATAGTTGAGCAAGGCTTCAGCCCATCAAAGCCGGTACGCAATGGAATGATGGCATCATTTACAATCTTGCCTGTCGTGGACCATGGAATGAAGAACAGAACGGACATGGTGACTGCGAGACGGCTCCATCCGAGCCGGGGCAGAGTCCCGTCCGCCGGTACTGGGCTGACATTGCGGAGGATCCGGCACTGCCCTCGGGCTAGCCGTGACCGTCAAAATGCTACACTATACGCGAGTTGGAGCAGTTGAGAACCCGGTGCTACCTCAGCCTTGATCAGCCGGTAGTAGAACAAATAAGGCTGCCACATATAGGTGCCACAGGGTAATTTTACGGGACGAGCATTATTATTGAAGCGCCGGACAAATGGGTTGATTGGCCTAACAATCTGGGATGCAGAACTGCCAATACGTCCGCAAATATTTACCTCGCCCGGAACCAACAATAAATTACGGCCCGAGAAGCCAGGCATAGGAAGCAGAAAAGGCAACTGAATGTTGTTAGACCGAATAAAACAGTTGAGGCGCGAGAACCATGAGAGGGAAGTCAGCCATTCGTTAAATGACGGAAAAAGCTGGCCGATGTGGACGGGATGAATGACCAGCGCTGTAGCATGCTACTCGAGTTTCTGCAAGGATAGGTACCGACTTAGTCGCAACGCATATGTGCCGACCGAGCGACCGCAGCATGTCCGGGTGCAAAACACCAATATTAATGCTCGAGCGCGTATCCCACGCGCTTCCCTAATATCGGACACAGGGCCGACTACCAGTTTCTGTCAATGAAATATCTTGATTGGAGAAAGTTCATCCATTTTCTTGGACGGTTACGGTTGTTTAAAACTCCACCGGGAACTAAGATTTCCTTCTCTCACGGCCCAGCGCACGAATGCGAGACCCCATAGCCAGATCTTACAGCGAGAACCCAACGCGGACATCCTCCGCAGAACGCACTTTCGTCACCTCGATCTTGTTACCGATAGCCGAAATGAAAGCCGCAAGTAGCATCACTAATGGATCGAGGAACCGCAAGGGACTTGACGCCCAAGGGTGGACCATTTACTGTATTTCCCTTGCTTCCCAGTATCTACCGAGTCTCTGCCCCTCGATGGGCTGACCATCATGGAACCTTTCACCGCTAGAGAGGAGACGACCGTTCGGGCCACCGCCATAATTGCAGCATCATAATCTGAAGGCCCAAGGGCTTCTCAACGGAAGAACACGCCCGCCTCATCACACGTCAGCGGATTGAGTATTACAGGTGTGTTTACAGGTGTGTCAAAGACGAGAATCGCCGCCTCCGGTCACCTGTAAAGACGCTTTTAGGATCCATGGCGTAAACGGTCGGTGAGACAAGAGACACGATGATCTTTAGGCTGTCCTGAGCGTGCCTGATGATTCCCTGCAGATACGGCGAATTAAGAGATCGACCACGACAGCTTCCTGAAATGCCGGCTTCAGCCTAAATGCTGCAGCAAGGCAAGGCGAGAAGGATGCTAGGCAAACTCTCCTCGCAAGGACATCGTATTGTTCACCGTATTAATTGCATGCAGCTGGTTCCAGCGTCTATCTAATTCTGCTGGAAGTTTCGGTCAGATGCACTCATCACAGCAGCTCATAAGAGACTTGAAGTGATTGGCTGAAGTCCGACGACTTGAATACGGCGTTATGGGAGGGGCAAGGAAGACGGTAAGCTACGCACAGGGTCCGCGTATGCTATGGCCTGGGAGGTCTTACGATCCTAGGACTTGTGGACAATGTCAGCTCATTAGCAGTCCGTTGAGGCACCAATCCTTGAGCATCTACATTGATTGATTAAGTATACTTGTACGGGATTTCCTGGGAGAACGTGGAGCGGACGGGCTTGGGATGAACTCGTTATGCGTATATGCGCCAAGTTGCGTGTAGTCTTCACAAGATGGTAACATTCGCATAAACTGCGAGTCGCGTGACGCATGGTGTAGGAAGACACGGTGAATCCCCAATTCCCTGTGTGTGTGTGTGAAGTTTTCTTACAGAACAGTCTAGGTCCCGATACACCACAACATCATTCTTGCTGCCTATAAGTGTCTGGTTTTACAGGGCTCCGCTGTGCGCGTATTAGAGAGCTAATTCCGCAGTTCCAGAACCATATTCCCGCAGTGTTCGGCTCGGTCAAGAGCCTACCACTCGGGTTCGCCTCCGCTGTCAAAGTGTTCGTCGAATCTGCGGGGAGGCAAAATCCTGGCAGGCCAATCCGAGCTGAGCAGCGCGGAGAAATCAGGCTCCTTTATTATTGGGCAGCTCCTCTCTCCTCTTATGAAATGGTCATGGGCCTTGTTCACCGAGCTCATCTATCTCGGTATTTTGGGATACCATGGATGGGTAAACTGTACAGTAAGCAATGTCTGGAGACTAACTGTGACTTTACCGCCGGTCTCCATGACTATGGCGTTGTTGCTTATCCTCGCTTGGTTAACAGTCCTCCCGGTGCCCGACCGCATCCCAGCCCCTCATCTACGACTTCACGTGCGCGGAGTGGTAGTGAATGCGACGATAGCTTGATGGCATGGGTAACTTGACATCTTCCACTGCACCTGTCATCGAGACGGAATGCTATACCATTCTTTATTTTTAGTTGATGCTTCTGAAATTCCCAGAAAGTATACCTGGGTATCATCCTGTATCTACTTAGTTTGATTTGAAGTTCACATCGCAACGGGAAGACGGATGTTCGAGACATGCAATCCCTTCTTTCCGTTGCAACCTTGATGCATTAAGGAAATTAGCTGCCATCCCGTAACTGAAGCCCCATTCAGTGGCGTTTCTACTCTACGCCGCAATGGCATGTTCAACATACCATAGGTAGTATCATTGTGATTCTGTGAACTAGGTATGTCATCTGAAATTTCTATTGGGTGACCCCCCATGACGCTCACCATCTCCTCAGTTCTTGCTTGCCCGCATTGATCTGGATCAACAAGAGAGCCGACGTATCATTGGTATGCTGCTGATGGCTTTAATATATACAGTTGTGGTTGCTGCCCAATCCCTCTCATCCCGTTTCTAGGCACTACGGAGAAGCTTGATTCTGCGAGGGCCACCGCACGGGCGGATCATAGGAGACTTTCCTAGAATAACTCCAGTCCTCGATCGAGTTCCAGTCGACGCAGACGGAACGTGAGTTGGACTTTGTCAGGGGCTTATCGATCGTCTCGGTGTCCCATTTATATGAGTTGATGACCATGTTGCCTCGGCACATGGCGCTGAGTCGCAGGACCTCTAGGCAGTGGTCTATCCGAAGTCAGCACGCTTGAGGAATGGATGGTTCTCATGGTGAATATGTCACCGGACTTTGATGAAAAGGGGATTGGGAGTAGTAAAACAGATGGAGGAAAATCGCATGAACAGGTGTTCCAGGCAAGAGAGCATGTGATACGAACCAAGATGTCCCTTTAAGTAATGGTGCTGGGACTCTGTGAGATTCTGGTAGTATCGTTCCCGGAAAACGTAGAGTCGAATGTTCGCTGTCGCGACATCAGTTGTTCCTCTCACATCACATCTCTTTTTCCCGACACTCGTTCCAGTTGGACGCAGCAAGGCGCTAATATACCAGAATACTACTACCGAGCAGGTTATGATGCTCAGTATTTTACCCTCTTGGTATAATTAACCCCTCATTTCCCAGTTTTCCCGCAGGATTGAGACCGACCATAAGAGAGCGCTTACTAGACAATGAAGCTCATGAAACACACTCAGCGAAGCGATATATCCGCCTCCCGTGAGCTCGATGATATTCTCGAACGACTCGCCAGCCCTTGCCAACTCATCCTGGCTGATGTTGAAATAGACAGCTACGGCGGAGTCAGTCTCTTACTAGCCAATAATTCAGAATTCAGTATTTTGTGAGTTACGTACGCGTGATCAGACGATCCCTGGTCCCATGCCTCCTCCTGTTCGGAGCTGTTCCTCTGAGGGAGGGCCGGCATATACACTTTTATATCCTGGATCCGTTACGTGCTCATTACTCACTCTGTACTCGACGAAGTCTTGGACAGGGGCTGGTAGGGGTTTTTCAACTCCGTATTGACCGGGAAAAGGGCCACTTTACTGAACGGACTTAAACCAAGAATGCTGTAGACGATCCGGGGAGCGGCTGCTGCGGGGAGAACCATATATGAGTAGCACGCCGGCGAGCGTCAGAATTATGACGTGCAGTATCGCAACATAGACGAATTTGCAACTGAAGATGCCTCTCTGCTTATCCCACGTTGTTATCGTCTGTTGGTGCTTGCCGAACTTCTCTTCGAACGACGTGGGCTCGACGTCGTCCACTAGTCTACTGGTTTCAACTTTCAAGTACGTTCTCGGATAAATCCATAGTGAGCTTATAGGATTCTAGTCTTTCCTTGCAAACGAAGTTCAACGGAACGGAGTATCGTTTTCCGACAATGGTGGCAAGTGTGTCACTCTCATTCGGGGGCAGCATTTTCATCTGATTGATACGGTCCTCTTGTATAATACATGATCAAGTGAGTACATGATTATGATTTCTTAAATTCCCAGATTCTCGGGGGCTCGAGCCTCCTTTCCCTGACCCTTAACCCAAGGCAACCCGTCGTAGCCAATTATGCCATTGGGCATGAATGATGACGAAAGAACCGTTCCCTGATTTTGGCATTGCGAACGCCCTGTCTTATGACCACGATCTCCAGGTTCTATAGATCCTAGATTCTCGTTGGCCGTAGAGTCTTATTTCTCATCGGTGCACGATTGATTCTATGCACGTAAGTAAAAGCGGCGGGCAAGCCCATTAATGCAGTCGGACTTCAGACTGGATTGTTCCGGGCCTTCGGGTATCGTCCACGCTGCTCAACATATTCAAGTATTTCTATAGCTGGAGTTCCCTCCCCTTGGGACATGCAAAAGCGGAGGCATATCTCCCATCACTATCCGCAGCCACATGACACGAGTAGACACCCAATAGGCCCCGCGCCCGGATTATGTCCCATACCTATGCATTTCTATTTCGGGTTGTATTCCGATATGCTGCTGGTAGGGTGACATCAAGCCGTGCAGAGTAGGAACATGCACTCATGCGATAGGAGCTTCATTTCCCGCCTTGCGCAGACATCGTATCCCCTTGGCTGCCGTAAGGTGCCCCCTCCCCGGTGCGTGACATCTGGCAAGCTCTCGGCAACATCAATGGACCAATCGCATGCTAATATACCCTCAAAAGACAAGCATTCAATTGGCTCGTTGATTTGCCAAGAGTTTGCCAGATGTCACGCATCGGGGAGGGGGCACCTTACGGCAGCCAAGGGGATAGGTATGCTGTCTCAGGTGTATATCTTCAGCCTAAATGCTCATCATGCTCATATAATCTTGGCTACACTCCAAACAACTCCCTGAAGTCACGCGTGACGTTCATCAATTACCCTCTATTCAGCGTGACAACGCTGGACAGGGCCCAGGCCAAGTTGCCCAGATGCCATGTAGTCTGTTCTAGATACTACTAACCGGGATTACACATATAAGTTGTAGACACGACCCGGGAAGGCCAAGCTGAGATCATGCGGTGAATCCGCTTCGGGATAAGACTCGGAATGGGATTCTCGGTGAATCCTTTCCTGATCTCAGCGTAACGACACTCCTTCGTTCGAACTTTTAAATAATTACCTATGTATCTTCTCGCTTGCTAGATCCGCGAATCCACGAATAGCGACATCCTGACGACTATTCCATCTTGTACGGCGCATCGAGCCCAGCTTCGGCGAAGCCCGTTCCGGTATGCTAGGTCGATTGCTTCCGTCTCGCATTATACCGCCTCGTTCATTGATTGTCTTCAAGATCATAGATGAAGTTCTCCGGCACTTTTGTCGCCGTTTTAGCCTTGGCCATAAGCTCCGCGGTAGCAAACGCTGCGCCGAAAGGTGGGATTCCAGTCGCTGTTAAGCTTAGGGGACTGGGATTACCGGACTGACTGGGGCCAAGATGTCGATGCGGATGAGCCATACCCTGAGCACGTCAGGGTCGTCCCCGACTTCTTCTAGCAGGCTTTCAGAGGTATCTGAGCAGAGAAATCCGGGCTGACCTCGGTGGTGTCTCTAGGACTTCCAATTAGGATTACAAACACCAGACAAGGAATAGACAAATGGCCTTATTTCTCAAGTGAGAGAATGTACAGTCTGTAGCATGTGTCGGAGTTGAGCGTTTCCCGGACTCCGGAGCATCGAAGTTTGCGATTCCGGTGCTCCTTTCATAATACTATGCCTCCATAGTCATCCACCGAGAAGCGAGCGTGGCGTGAGAATATGTGGACATTGGGCGCCGTGATCTATCTAGATAGGTCGTTCAAGACATTGATTCGCTTGGTGGTGAGTTTATTGGGACTTCCGCAGGTTGCTGGCAAGACTGTTCCAATAGAATGGGGGCGAGACGTGATCAGTCGGTCCCCGGCGGATGGTGGGCCGTGTTTATGCCAAGGCGGTAGGTAGGCTCGAGTCGTGCACCAACATGTCGTACATGGGACGGCGAGAATTCCGTCAATATCGCGGCGATAGTCCCCATGGCCGCGAGATGGGGGTCTCAATAAGCATCGGCGCCTTGCAAAGTCAGTGGTGAGCTCCGCTCCTGGTGTAACCGGCGGTCGGTATGATTGAACGGAAGGCGTCCGGCACTTGGTAGCTCAAGGCTGCCCGGCATGGAGTCATCAATGTGTAGCTGCAGGTGCGGAGGAGGCCCGGAACGGCTATTGCCATACATGTCGAGCTGGTCACTTAGTGATGCGACAAAATATGGTCACTGTAAATCAGATGTGAAAAGCAGGTCAAAAGCAGGTCAAGCGGCGATGTTCGGTAACGCGATAGGCACTGCCAGAATGAGATTGAAAAAAGGAGAGAAACGAAAAAAGATGGCGGTAGCCGGAATCGAACCGGCGTCGACGCGGGAGTTGATTTGTGCAAGACCACAACGCGGCATACTAACCACTATACGATACCACCTGTTATTGAAACTCCTTGGAATAACTTCAATACATAACCGGCTGGGATCTACACCTACAACAGAAAGACCGATAATTGAGATACCAGCCTACGGACGTATTGATGCAAAACATTTGACGGACGTACTCCCTACCTATTAGACTCTTATGACCACTGAGGGTAATGACCGCGCGACATGAAGACCAGCAATGAGCTGAATCTCGAAGTATTAGGCGGCTAGATACATTGCCAACTTGCTTTTCCCTGTGGCCCGATCCCAATATAAGTTGCTCATTTTTCCTTTTAAGAAAAACAAAAATCGAACAAACCTTACCTAGCCTTCAGACAGGCTCAAAGTCACCCGATGTCCCAACCCCATTCGCGGCGAGCATAGCGTGCTTCGTACACAATAAGTACTGAAACCGGCAACTTGAAGGTATCCATCGACGCATTAAACATCATCTCCGCAAGCGTTCCTCAAAACCCATTTCATCCAAGCCTCAACTCAAGCACAACTCCTGATTCGAGTTTGATACTGTACTTACCCCACAAATAAACTTAACTTATCAAGCAAACACGCACACGGCCCCGAGCAGCAACGGAGATTCCAGACCGCACAGCGCTACGAATGGTAACAGCTCCATATCTAGGCGGTGTCGCCATATCGTTTAAATCGTCTATATCGTACCTAGCAGTTGTGGCCCCGATTCAGGGCCCGGATAACGCGCCCAAGTCCGCTATATACGCTACGCTCGCTACAAGACAAAACAGCCTAGAATATACTTTACATTCTGAAGACGCCAAACCTAGTATCCCCAGGTTTAATCTCATTCCTGCCACCCATGGCGGCCTGGAGTCCTAACCCGAGATATCGTCTTGTGTGTTGCGGTGGAATTACACCATCGTCCTAGATATACGAAGTCAGCGAGGGGCCCCAGGAGGTGAATTTATGTTGACGAATACGCCACACGGGAAGATACAAAGGAGGAGGGACTGCATCGAAATCACTTACCCATAACCTCGCGGAAGAAAAGACGGCGTCGCTTTCGCGTTCGATCCGATCTCGGAGCTCCGGGTCGGCCTTCTGGCCTACAGTCTGCATGACGTTCGCAAGCTGCTCGCTGCCCATCACGCCGATCCGCGCGTTTGGCCACATCCACAGGAATCGAGGCGAATAGGCGCGCCCGCACATGCCGTAGTTCCCGGCGCCGTACGAACCGCCTACCACGACGGTGAATTTGGGCACATTGGCACAGGCCACGGCAGTGACAAGCTTCGCGCCGTGTTTGGCGATGCCTTCGCGCTCGGCCTGCGCGCCGACCATGAAACCGCTGATATTCTGCAGGAAAACCAAGGGTATGCCGCGCTGCGCACAAAGCTCGATAAAATGCGCTCCCTTTTGCGCAGACGACCCAAATAGGATTCCGTTGTTCGCAACAATACCCACCCTGTGTCCGTAGATCTGGGCAAACCCTGTTACGAGTGTTGTGCCAAAGTCCCGCTTGAACTCCGCGAAGTGGGAGCCGTCGACGATGCGCGCGATCACCTCATGGATGGGGAGCGGCTTTCGTAGATTGGTTGAAGCTATGCCTAGAAGTTCGGATGCAGGATACAGGGGCTCGGCGTACGTCTCAGCGGGCGGAGTCACTCGCTGGGGCCAATTCAAATTGCTGATGCAGCGCCGCGCAAGGGTGATGGCGTGCGCATCGTCAACCGCAAGGTAGTCTGATACACCGGACACAGAGGTGTGCAGTGCGCCGCCACCCAGTTCTTCAGCCGATACTTCTTCTCCCGTGGCCGCCCGGACCAGCGGAGGCCCTGCTAGGAAGATATGGCCCTGTTTCTCTACAATGATGTTCTCGTCGCTCATAGCCGGCACGTAGGCACCTCCCGCCGTACATAGACCCATGACTACCGAGATCTGGGGAACGCCCTCGGAACTCATCCTTGCCTGGTTGTAGAAGATGCGGCCGAAGTGTTCGCGGTCGGGAAAGACGTCGGACTGGTGTGGAAGGTTGGCGCCTCCCGAATCTACCAAGTATATGCATCTACGGACAACCCAGCAATCAGCACAACCGGCAAGCGCCAGACAAACGGGATTGGGGACAACCACTGCTTACGGAAGTTTATTCTCCTTTGCTACCTCCTGTGCCCTCAAGTGCTTCTTGACTGTGATAGGGTAATACGTGCCACCCTTGACTGTGCTGTCATTGGCAACAATAACGCATGTTACACCTTCAACCACGCCGACACCTGTTATAATGCCGCCAGCAGGGACATCAGCCTCAGGGTAGAGCTCGTGACCGGCGAGAGGCGAGAGCTCCATGAAAGTGGTGCCCGGATCTATCAATGCCGTAACGCGATCGCGCGGGAGCATCTTCTTCCTCTGGATGTGCTTGTCCCTCGCCTTTGCAGGGCCGCCCTGCTGAACCTTGCGTGTCAGGGCCGTTAGGCGGGCTATGGCCTCGCCCATAAGCGACTCGTTCTCCCGAAACTCATCCGAGCTCGTATCTACGCTGCTTTGTATGACGGATATAGCGTTCGCCTGATGGGGCGCTACGTAGGAAGCGGCTGTTCGAGCGGGTGCCGCGGAGGGATGTTGATGTGTAGGAGCCCGGCGGGGGACAGTTACCCGTCGGGGACAATGTCTGCTCAATTGGCGCGAGATACCTAAGAGATCCCGCGAGGATCTTGACATTGACATGGCGGATTATAAGCTACTGTTTTCTATTTTCATGAAGACACGGATTGCATAGACAGCCAAGTGAAAGAGGTACGGATGCTCTGGGATGGTGGACGACTTTCCGAGGTGCACGTTACATACCTCCCATGCAAGCACAATGTATTCCGTACAGTACGGAATATAGACAGTCAGCACAACGGTCTTCGAAAAGGTTCCTCTTCATTAGCCCCGTCTATCTGCATACCTCTGTTGTTTGTTTGGGCGCAATTATTTTTCAAACGCCTTGCACTGATCGAATTCTATTTTACAGGCAGCAGCTCTCATAAGGATTATCGATGGACAAAGTTCGAGGGGTATTGCCGTTGGATTTCTCTTCAGTTCACACACCAGTCGAGCCCAGGCTCCACCAGATACTCCGTATTATATACGGCATAGACTAACGTTACGGTGTACATAGGTACTAGCCTTTCACCTCACCGGCCCGGTTATAGCCGCGGAAAGCCGTTTCTATCAGCGTCATGCCGAGCCGAGCTATGAAACGGACCCCAGTTCTCCGATCATGGATGGACTTTGCTTCACAAGCTTATTACTTCGTTGCCGATTCTCAATTGAAGTGTGAAAATAGCAAAAGAGAAGTAATTGTAAGAATAAAGTAACAGCAGAGATGGCGAGTTTGAAGGCGGTCAGAACGTTAAACTGTTTACGTCATCCCATCATAGCCAGCACAGCATCTCCCCGAGCAGTGACTTTATTTTGCCCTGCCATTGTCCCGCAAACCTACCGACGAACCTACGCCTCGAAGAAGCACCCGCGTGGCTTCGAACCACCTTCAACAGCCGACCTTGCCGAGCTGCGCGAGCGCGTGCAGGAGTTCGTCCGCCGCGAGATCACCGAAGAGGTCGCGTCGCACACGGATAAGAGCAATGCCTTTCCGAACGACATGTGGCCGAAGCTGGGCGATGCCGGCTTCCTGGGGATGACGGCCGATGAGGAGGTTGGCGGCTTAGCGCTGGGGTACCAGGCACACTGCGTCGTCATGGAGGAGCTATCTCGCGCCAGCGGTAGCATCGCCCTCAGTTATGCTGCGCACTCTCAGCTGTGTGTCAATCAGCTGCAGCTCAACGGGTCTGCCGCGCAGAAGCAGAAGTTCCTCCCCGGCTTGATCGCCGGCACCAAGATTGGCGCGCTCGCCATGTCTGAGTCCGGCGCTGGGAGCGACGTCGTCAGCATGCGCACGAGTGCTAAGAAGGTGGATGGCGGCTACGTGCTCAACGGCACCAAGATGTGGATCACCAACGGCCCCGACGCCGACATCGTTGTTGTGTATGCCAAGACGCTGCCTGATGCAGGATCCAAGGGGATCACGGCTTTCATTGTCGACACTAAGTCTGATGGCTTCAGCTGCGCTCGCAAGCTTGACAAAATGGGCATGCGCGGCAGCAACACGGGTGAGCTCGTCTTCGAGTCCGTGTTTGTGCCCGATGAGCACATACTCGGCGCCGTCAACGGCGGTGTTCGTGTGCTGATGGAAGGCTTGGACCTCGAGCGTCTCGTTCTCAGCGCGGGTCCCCTTGGTCTTATGCAGGCCTCGCTAGACGTCGCGTTGCCCTTCACTCACCAGCGCAAGCAGTTCGGAAGCCCTATTGCTCACAACCAGTTCGTGCAGGGGAAGCTCGCCGACATGTACACTAAGTTGCAGGCAGCGCGGGCGTACACGTACGCGACCGCAAAGGCCGTCGATGAGGAGGGTACTATACGGACGCAGGACTGCGCGGGCGCCATCCTGTATGCCGCCGAGCGTGCCACTGAATGTGCCCTCGACTGTATCCAGCTTCTTGGTGGCATGGGTTACGTGGAGGAGATGCCCGCATCCCGGATATTGAGAGAGTATGTATATTCACACAAGCAGTGTATCTTTCTATATCACGATGCCGTATCACCAATAACTGACCTTCTGGATAGTGCCAAGTTGTATGAGATAGGCGCGGGAACCTCCGAGATCCGCCGTATGGTCATAGGAAGGGCTTTCAACAAGGAATACGCGCACTTCGGAGCGTAGAATCCGATACGTCTTGGGATATACTTGCGAAGCATATGTATTGCATTCAGCCGGCGTTTGGAGTTTATTATCATGGCCTGGAAATATTTAGGCATTGGTCAGTTCCATGAGATCAATCTGACGTGTGCAATTATTTACTCTGCTTTGCCACTCTTTCTCTTCTCACGCTGTTTATCTTTTTCTTGAAGCATTCAGCCTGTTGGCTAAGCGACAATCAAGCGGGAACACTCGTGCAGATATTACTTCGCACCGGATTCGCCAATGCAGTGCCTTCAGGCCGAGATGGGTGGAGATAGGGATTTGCTATCTGCGGTGTTCTCGTGTCAATGAAACATGATTGACCTATCCTCTCTCACCGTCTGGTGCTCGTGGCTGCCACACCCGGGCGCTGCTGGACTTTGTGTGATTCTTGACCGACAGCGATGAATCATAGAGCTGGCGACATTCACGGCCTTCTGGGAGAGGGATCAGGACTCAATTGAATACGATGGGAGCGTCATGTGTCATGTACCGCGTCCTTTTTGGAGTCTGGCGTGACATATGTGGCCTCAATGCTACCCAGGCAGCAACCAGGAGCCAGCCCCGAGTACGTCATGGGTATGCATTCAGAAAATATGTCCCGGAACGTACGACGACCGATGTGATGGTGTTTCGGCCCTTTCTGACCCCGTGCTTTGCGTTCTACCGGTACGCAGTGCTGGCCTGGGTACCTACGTGATCCTCCTCGTCCGCTGACCACAGCAGTTCACGGCATATGCACATGATTATTAATACACGGGATTCAGTCCGCAGCGAGTTGATACTGCAGTACCCATCATGTGTGCTGCGTAAGCACTGCATTATCTAAACGTCGCAGCGAGGAAAACCATTCGTGTGTGTGCTGCTGCCGGTAACGGAGGGTGAATTGGCAATTGCTCGCTCCGACTCGCCTAACCCATCGGCCACATGTGGACTATGTAGTAACACCAACAATGTGCAGCACCGACACATGTACAATTGGGCGGCATATGGAAACACAGGCCGATCGGCCATGCATGGCTCTCATTAGATATACCCTCGCAGCGAGTTCATAAGTCATTGGCCCGTCGTGGAAGTGGAAGTGGAAGTGGAAGACGGTAACTCCAAAGAGGCCGAATCACGAGGTCGTATAATGCCATAAACACGTGGCGGCTCAGTTATCAGTCAATCGCCGCGGAAGTGAGGTGTAGAAAGTAGCCCATGACGATTCACCCAAACCTATTTTAGGAGCCAACGTCAGACACGAATTCGCAGCTGGAGCCACAACTGGGCCGTAGATAGATGACATTCCGGTTCTCGACACGTGTGAAAAAGCGCACCAGTCATTCTACGCGCTCGTCCCAGACCGGCGTTTGTGGCATTAGCATACCTGCGCGGTAATGGTGCGGTGGTGTCAGCTTGGTGCCCAACCTGTGAATCTCTAGCATGAGGCTGAGGCTGTTGCACGACGTTGAACTTTCGTTACGCTTGCGTACTCACTTCACGAATACGCGCACTTAAAATGCAATCGTCCAGAACTAGTGCTGTCGAGCGTGCGTAAGGACTCAGCCCTCATCGTCCTATTAGCCAGGATCTGTTTTACAATTCCTAGCACCCACGTCGGTGTTGCTAGTATGATTCCGAGAAATTGCAAGGACACCGATGTTAGCACACGGGTAGGCCATACGCTGCGTTAGCAGAGGAGTGGGGGCGCAAGCCAATGTTGAATCTGCCCTGACCCTGGGCTCATCCAACATGCCAGCTTGATTCTGTATTGAGTGCACCTTGAACACTTGTCTGTGGACAACAACAACACGTGGACGTAGAGTGACGGCTTGGTGATCAAATGATCACAAGCTGTCTCCAAATGGCCCATGGCTGCGCACCGGAACGCCGGAACGCTAGGGCAAACGTTGCACGACTTGCGATTCGATGAGGACGTTTTGGGGCCAACGCGTTTCGATGGACCTCAGAGATAATCGAGTCTGTAGAAAAGTGTTGGGGTTCTTGTCCCGAATGGTCCCAATCACTTAAGACCAGCGTGGTACACCTGGCTTCTTTCCATATCGATACAACGGTACGAAGTAGAGCGAGCGGAGTCCGGCGCCGAGGTTGGGAGTTTCCTAATGTAGCTGTGACCCATGCTGTCGGTATTAGGTACCTACGGAGTGAAAGTCAATTGCATGACGCTTCAACGTTATCGTTGGAAGAAAAAGAAGCCAACGTGATTCACCAATGGATCCGGGCTCCTTGCGCGGGAACTGCCCGTGCCCCCGAATCGCACGCCAGAGCCGACTCAAGGGCCAGGGGCAACCGGCATGCAAGGTTCGTGCATGGGGTGTGCCTGTTTCCTTGAGCCGCTCGGACAAGCCCATGATGCGAGGCAAGATGCGAGGCAAGATGCGAGGGATAGAATAGATGAGAGCGACGAGGCGAAATGAGCATGCCATCCAGTCCCTGGTCAATGATTCGGTATTCCCATAAGCCCAGCCTATAGTTCATATTCACCGGTAGCAGATATCTGACTGCAATCTGACACATCGGTGAGCCAGTCTCTGAAATCGGTCAACTGCGCCCCAGAGAGCAGGCTATCGCAATATGCATAAAAAGATGCTCGATTTCTCCCTTCTTCATTTCCCCCTTTTCTCTCTAGCCCCCTCGCGTGAGATAATCACAAAAGCCGTGAAATCGTTGAAAATCGTTACCAATACCAGCATGGCCCGTAGTTTGTACGAAAAACGTCCCGTCGGTGTTGAAAAGAGAAGGGCAGTGCGCCGGGTCGTGAAGCACGAGCCCCAGGTGCTCTCGAATATATCTAAAAGCAGTAAAGAACCGAGCAAGAAGGCCCTATGGCCCCAGAACAACGCCGTCGACTGGAAAGACGAAAAGGTTTGGGAAAAAATCAGAAAAGAAGGGTGTTACCACAGATCCAATGAGATAATCATTAGTTGCGGCACAGTCACGATCAACGAGGCAGACGGCTCCTGTCCCGAGGTGCTAGTCGTTTACAACAAGAACATCGGTATATACCAACTGCCCAAGGGTCGCAAGGACATCGGCGAAGGATACCTCGCTGCGGCGATCCGCGAGACGACCGAAGAAACGGGGATTGCCGTTCGCCCTCTACGACTGCGCTTTGGTTCTAGAGCAACACCACCCAGACTAGCCACCCCTACAGGGGCGATTATATGCGGCCCCGAAGACCCCAGCACCAGGATCACCAAAAGCATTAGTAATGAGACAATTGGAGTTAGCGAGTGGTAAGTTGAGGTGGCCTTCCGCAATTAATTGTGGGCTATGTTCGGTGGCCTTGCCCACGGCAACTCTCACCTTTGGTTCACATACTGACTGGCATGCTTCTAGTACGTATCGAGAATATACGAATTGAGATATAATCAGGGTTGATGTTTTGTGGCTGATATATTCACGGCAGATCCGGATCCCGCGACCGGTGCATGGCGTAACATCCATTGGTATGCGGCCACGCCACGATACGGGATCAAGCGGGATGAGGCCTGCATGCCCCTACTCGAGGATCGTGAGAAGTTCTCGACATTCTGGTTCACTGAATCGGAGGCCCTCTCCAGGCTCAAGCTAGATGACGAGAAGTTCAGTAAGTCGTCATGCCAAACCGTTCTCAACTCCTGGGTTTGCGAATATGACATCATATTGGTCAACACACCAACACACCATCTTGTCGATTGGACAGCAAAACACCAAAGGCGCCGCGGCATTTAGGCTTACGGCTCCAGCCTCCAAGATGCAGTCTTGCTAACTGATCGTCGATTCAGTGGTTCGCGTAGCTTTCGAATACATTCGCAACATGTCGGCAGATGATTGGATGATCAACAAGAAGCTCGACAGCGAGGAGTTGTCTTGAAAGGAGCATATCATCATCGTGGGGAAAAGAACAAAAGCAGCAATGCCAGAACAGACCGGCTGGACGCAAGTGCGGCGCGTAAGGGGGGGCTCATATCCTGGAATCTAGACGGTCCTGTCTATCTCATTGGCAAAAGCTGAAAAGGTTGAGCTTGGGATGTAACGTCGGTGTCAAGGTGTCTCATTCGAGGCATGCCCGTCTCGCATTTAGGACTCCCATCAGCTGCAGAGGCGTCTGTGGGCGGGAGTCGACCGGCACTCAATGGAACATTCTTGACAAGAACAGGCGGCAGGATGACGGCAGATTGATGATGTTATATTTGCTTATGATTGGATAGTGGCTGGGCGTCCTCCATGACAGGTAACAAGCGACATGCAGCAATGTGGTAACAACAAGTTGAGTTACGGAATGGTGGTGAAAGAGCTGTGGAAGAGGTGTTCATAGATGAGCCGTCAGATCTGGAGGTAGGCGACAGTGTACGAGAAAATAATAAAGGAGCGTCATGAAAATCAGGAAGCTCAAAGTTCTGAATCGTTCGGATAAGGTAACGCGGCCGTTATCAACGGTCCACGAGCGCCACACATGTCGCCACCAGATGCTGTCTCAGCCACTCGGGTACCTACAGTATCGCCACGACCCTGATGATTTATAGGCAGGCTTATAGCAGCAGGATGGCTTCTGGCCGGGGCCACTAAGACATATACATACTGTAAGGAAGCAGGTGGACGTCCGTAAATAGCAGTCGAATTACACTACCTACAGGTGCCACAGCAGCTCGATTCACAGTATGTCGCAATGAGCCACAGACTGTGGGTGCCGTCTCCATTCTTTTGTCTAGTGTAGGTACAGTCCGTACCCACTACTTCGTACCTACGGACTTATAAGAACCTACACTAACAAAATGATCTCATACAAATGTCATGATCAACAAACTAAGTAGCTACCGTAGTGCTCGAGTGAGGTTCACATCACCTCCCGCTGGCAGCAGATGCTCCTAGCTTAGATAGCGTACCTAATATACCATGAAAACGCCGTGTTAGGCTGGTAGAATGTCCCCGTCTTTGCCGTTGCGTATTCCGAAAACTCGGGCTGCCGCTCTCATTGCGACGGCATCTGATGCTACTAATGCTAATAACCGCTCGCTGTCCCACCTTGCTCGCATAGCTATACCCCCCAGCACCACCACCACCACCACCACCACCACCACCACCACCAATAATCCCCTCATATCTCCAAGCCCCTCCATAAGCTTCAACACACAAGCAAACAACTTCTTCAACAAGCCACTCTGCCCCAGAAACACCGCCAAGATGTCGACTATGCCAGCCCAACACGGCCACAGCGAGGCCTGCTGTAACATCCCGCCCATCGTGTCCAAGGGCTACGATGCGCAAGGCACCTACGAGGAGCTGGGCGGATATAAGACCTGTACGTAGCTACGCATTGCCCCCTTACCGTCCACAGGGCCTCGTATCCCTCAACCAATGGGCACCCAATCGCGCGCAGCAAGCCAAGCGACCAATCCATCATCCTAACCGCTCTCCAGACGTCACCGGCCCCGCAGGCACAACAAAAGGCGTCATCACGACCTATGATATCTTCGGGTACTACCCGCAGACCCTCCAAGGCGCCGACATCATCGCAAACTCCGACGCCACAAAGTACAAGGTCTTCATCCCGGATTGGTTCAAAGGCAACCCGAGCCCCTTGGAGTGGTTCCCGCCGAAAACGGAAGAGAAGCAGAAGGAGCTCGCCCAGTTCTTCCAGAAGCACAGCCCCCCGAGCGTCGCCGCCCAGATCCCCGGCTACGTAAAGGCCGTCTCGGAGAAGTACCCCGAGATCAAAGAGTGGGCCGTCATGGGCGTGAGTACCCAGATCCTAACCCCTAGAATCGTGTGACTCGCGCAATCCCTCAATACTGCGCAAGTTTATGATGTCCGAAGCTAACGCGCCACCGGCACCAGTTCTGCTGGGGCGGCAAGGTCGTCTCCCTCGTGAGCGCCTCGCCCGAAAACCCCTTCAAGGCCGCCATCGCCGTGCACCCGGCAATGGTAGACCCGGCCGACGCCACCAAGATCAAGATCCCGATGGCAATGCTCGCTTCCAAGGACGAGAACCCGGAGGACGTGAAGAAGTTCGAGGCCAACCTGACCGTGCCCAAGTACATCGAGACCTTCCCGGACCAGATCCACGGCTGGATGGCCGCGCGCTCCAACCTCGAGGACGAGCGCGTCAAGAGCGAGTACAAGCGCGGGTATGAGGCCGTCCTTAAGTTCCTTTCGAAGCACCTGTAAGTCATGGGGTTCAGGGAAATGGTTCAGTGTACGGTACCTAGTCTTGGACCGTGGCTTGTATATAGTGTACATAGTCCGGAGGCTCTTGTAACATTACAGTCACGAGCATAATGAAACACAATGAGAAAAAAGCTTCACCTCGTCTGCATGACCCTCATCTGGTAGAAAAGCTACTGAGACCAAACTTGGGATTTTCGTACGTACACAATAATCAGGTGTGTATTCACTAAGGCTCATCGCATTATGTCGCGTTAATGAACCTCTCACCTATGTTACAGTTCGCCACATCTCAAGCAGATCATGTTGCCCTGAATAGTAAGTATTCCGTTTCATCAAAGGAAATACCAGTGGCTCCTTGCTCAATACAGACGCCGCGGGTACAGTTCCCACCCTAAACTACGCCACGGATCATTCCTTTTTTTTTTTTTTTTTCAAATGCTGGATCTCCTGAAAAATGCCACATGTACTCATAACATCGTAGGCCCGAGGACTATTCAGACCGTCCGGGACCGTTAAGCACTTTGTTACTTATCCGAAGTTGTGTCATCTTGACCCGAGCAGACCTCCGCATCAACTTTGTCGTCTTTCTGTTTCACCGTCCCATCTCCCTCTTGAGAGTTGTCCAGATGGCCATCATTCAATCTCATATCTGCCAATATCTCATTGACGCTTCTTGTCTCGGCGCCGCCATGACGCAAAGGTCGAGGACTTTTCTCAATATTCGGGGGTGGCGGCGCATCCTCGCTCGGCAGGGGCTCAAACTTGATGACAGCCCATTCCATGGCGAGCGACTCATCCCAGGCAGACGGGCCCCGGGGCCTAGAAGGGATAACATTGCCGAATCGATCCTTGCGCTCCCATTTCTGATGCAACATACGGACCAGCTCAGCTGAGCGCGGGGCCAAGATGTTAACGCGTGAGATTTTGAACCAGCCCAGGAATCCAAATCGACCGGTGGCGTCGCTCTCACGGTAATTTGGGACCCAATGCTCCTCGAAAATGGCGACTGGGTGTGGGTTTGACGGCGCGTAGTCGATGGGTGCGATAACAGGGAAGGCGGGTTTTGGGTAGGGCTCACTATAGACCTGGCTTGCTGGCGCAATGCGGATGCGATCATCTAATGCTGTATATGGAGCGGGGCCGGCCGAAACTTGCTCATCTTCCTTGCGGATATCCGAGTACTTCAGACGATTGACTCGTGCAGTAGAAGGGTTGATGACAGGAACGGGGGTAACATGTGCCTCATTATTGACAACCTCCTTGGCTTCCGTACTCTCGCGGTGGTATTCTTGCTCCCCGTGCTCGGCGGTGTCATCAGTGCCGGATTTCCCAGATTTTTCACCACCGATCTCGGCGGAGAATTTTAGTTCCTCTGCTCCTGGAGAGACAGTTTGAGCGGACCCCTGATTATTATCGTGTTGGATGTGTCCTTCATTGAGATGGGGCTTGGGACCTTCCGCCGCCGGGTCGCAAGATTCAGTAGAATCAGATGAAATAAGCAACTTGCTTCCCGCGGTAAGTTTATCAGTTCCGGGTACTTGCTTCTCGATCTCAGAGCCTGGGCTTGCGGCTATTGGAGGTGCAGATATAACGCCGTTGTCTTCTGCTGTGGCCGCCGGAATACCTTGGCTGGAGGCGACGGTGGCATCCTTGTCCTTGGGTACTTCAGTGCCATGTTTATGCTCATTCGCCTCCGTTTCCCATTGTCCACGCTCGGCCTTCTTCACTCCGTACTCGGGTAGCATCGTTAGGTTAGATTTGGCAAAGATGATCTGATCACTATGCCAGCGAGGGTTGGAACCGAGGAAAAGCAGCACATACGACAGCTGCTTGGGGTGGTCCTTAGAATCGTGGAGAGTATAACTAGTAGCCTGGGAACTTGAGTGACTGTCGCCGTACTCACTACCCGAAAAATAGTTGCGAATATCGTTTCGGTGCCGGAGATCCGACTCATCGATCTTGGGTCCCTGTTTCTGATAGAAGTCTCTCTGATAGTCTCCTCTGCCACCACGACCAGATCCTCGATGTCCTCTGCCAGCATTCCGACCCCGGTTGTTCTGGCGCTTGTCTTGGCTTGAATGTACCTCTCCATCTGCGTGTCCAGAATCGCCGCCCTGGCGGCGGCGAAAAGGCGGGACGTAGTTTCTACCATCCATGGTGGGCTGCTTCCCAAGGCATCCGCACCCAGTTGCGGTCCTGAGGTAGTGATGGCGTTGCGTCAGTCAAAAAGAAAAGGTTGGTACGATGAAGAGACGCACTTGTACTTCGTAGGCGGTAGAGGATTTTAGGTAGCGGTACCCCAAGCACCAAAAAATAGGAGCTCGGTTAACAGGGCACCCATGTTTCGTTATCAGGGCACCCTTCGGGCCGGAATCAGCTGTCGGGCCTGTGGCGGCCCGCCGAATAATTGATTTCATCTAGATAGTGTACCTACCTTTGACCTTACGGCAGCCAAGGTCGACGACGCCGTATACTTCGTACGTGTGGCCGAAGATATCAGATTCATCCTCTGCCTACCTATCTACCTACCTACATACGTTTCAATCGAGGCCTATTAAATCGCAATCCTGGTTGTCTGTAGTCTGTATTCCGTACGTACCTACCTAGTAAGTTTATGTAGAGCGACGACCACCCTCTGGTACCTCCTATCTAGCGGGCGCCGACTAAGTAAAGCAACACAAGCAAAGAAAAGAACGTCTCATAGGGTCTGTACACTAACTATGTACTAAAGTAGCAACTTAATCAACCTGTCTATACGTTCGTACTTCGTACGTGAATTTGCTCCCCTGATTGCCCTGCGGGCGCAAGTCCGGACGTACGAAGTACATGCTTGGAACCAATTACGGAAGCATTTGACGGGCCGTCATAGGCCTGACAGCTGTTCCCAGTCGGAAGGGTGCCCTGATAACGAAACATGGGTGCCCTTTTAACCGAGCTCAAAAATAGGTGGGTCCGTTCGTCAAGCTCTTGTGCTGAAGGTGCAAACACCGATTTTCCAGACTCAGGCAACAACTGTTAATAGCAATTAGAATCAACACGATGCACCAATCCGAAAAAATACTGGACTTTAAGTACTTACCAGAAGTATCGCTATATCAACCAGCTTTTCTGATGCATGTTCGTCCGTTTGTTCGTTTGCTAGGTTTATATGTCGTTCTCTTGTCTTGGTGCGAACCGTCAATTTGGTGTGTATTAGCACACGATTTCGTACTCCCATCATATTTCTGACGATCTCCCCTCGCGTATTTATTAATAACCAATCCTTGTAGGCGGCCACACCGGTTCTCATGACTAGTTCATACCGATATAGCCCTGGGAACCTGCTTATTTGGACATTATCTGTGTTGGACTTGACATTGTGACAGCATGATACGCAATATTTGTGCTTGGGCAGTCTATTATCCTCCGACTGATCATTGCCGACTTCTCCGGTAGATGATGTCCAATGTATTCACAGGACGAGGTTAGAACCAGTGCCCTAGGTTGGGGTCTGATGTTGCTTGAAACGCAACGTTGGTCGCGGCCTCATCGCGGGCGCAAAGCCAATACTGCTACGCTTGGCTCAACAGTATCCGGGCCTGGTAGTATCGAGTTCGTAACCGTGGTTCCGCGCCCTATAAATCGTCAACAAGACCACTATTGACGTGTTTATCTTCTTCAGATGTTGAAGAAATCAGACCGGCGTCCAATATACACATGGACTGCCCGTCTCAGTCAATTTGACGTTCTGCCCATCACCCAACGCCTGAATTCCTGAATCCGTACCACTTTTGTACAATAGCCAACAGCTCGTAAGACGTGCATAGTAATAGTACACAACCGTAATCAGCAAATAAACCCAGGGTTATTTACTTCCGGTACCACTAACGAGTAATACCACACTCCCTAGTTGGCGCCGAAGATCCTCCTTCTCAACGTCATGCGTATCCTCGACCTCACCCCAATTCCCAATCTGCCAATTGACCTCAATACTTGCCAACTGCGCCGCCTCCTCGACGCCAAACGACCGCGTCTCGCCCTCGTAACTCACACCAACGGGCCCCTCACTCCACTCCACTACCAGTCTCACCGCGCCCAACAGCCCTTTCCCAGCCAGCACAGCCCTCTCCAAGCCCGCCAATTCCCAAGCAGTAAGTCCCAGAATCCACCCCTCGATGATCTGCCTCGTCTCAGGTTTCTGGCCACGCGGCATGATACCATCGCCATCAAGCGCAGGCTCAATCTCAACGCCCGGCCAAACCCGCGTGGTCAAGAACGAAACCACCTCCTCGGCAGCGCGCTGCTGGAGTTCCCGGAGGGTATTCCCCGCAGCATCCGGCGCATCATGGCCGTGGCGGGGCGGCGGCGCCCAGCAAAGGAGGGAATCGGTATCGAGGTAGCGCATAAGCATGCGCGCGATACCTGCCCGCAAGCTTCCCCCTCCAGTCGCGGCGTCATCATCTACGATATCAAGCGCGCGACAGACGAGACTAGTGAGTGGGATGAGATGCTGTCTCGTCGCCTGCTGCGCCGAGACGAGCAGGTCCCACTCGAGCGCCAGCGCCGCGGCGAGCAGGGGTTTGCTGAGCGGCAACCGCACGATCTCCTTGTTTACCGTCGGCCGCCGTAGCGGACGCGCGTCTAAGTGGACCTCTAGCGCCCCGTCTACCTCGCGCACGTGCACGTGCTTCCAGAATCGCCGGCGGGCGAGCGGACTTCCGGCTTCTTTCTTCTCGGCCTTGTTCGTCGGGGAAGGGGACGCGGAAGTGGATGGCCGGTTCGCCGTCCGGATCTCTTGTGCCCTCTCCAGCATCTCTGCTTGCTTCTTCCGTCGCTCGAGGCGCGCGCCTGTGCTGTCGGGTACTGGGCGCGGCGGCTCGGGTGGTGGTCCCGTGCCGTGAATCGGGGAGACGGTGGCGGGCGAGGCGTGTGTGGAGTGAATGTGGCGGGCGGCGAGGGAAAGGGAGAGAGAAGCATGCGAGGCGATCCCCGGCGTGCGGGCAGTAAGCCGCTGAGCGACTTGCATAGGAGGCTTCATAGCTGTATTGTGTACCTGTATGGTGTTTGGGGTGATGTAACGAATTGATGCTTTGAGGTCGAAGCTCGTCGTACTAGGTAGGTATGTAAGTTTCGTTATCGATAGTTTCAATGCACATAAGGAGAAGAGAATAAAGCTCGCTTAGAGGCATAGCTCAACTCGCCCCCCAGCAAAGGGATCCCCTAATAAATGTTGCCAACCACAGCCGTCCTTGCTGGTAGCGAGCATACATACCCTAGGTAGGTACATGGCATTCGCCGTCATCAAGAGGTTCGCACTGAGAGGAAGTCAAACTCGTCATAATAGCAAGAAACGGTGCTGAAAACTGATTACAACAGCAGTAATACATTCAATGTACACTTCCAGCGTGGTATCAAGCAATGTTACGGGCTCCTTATATACAGTTTGAGTTGCCTCAGGCCATTTCTTCCTGCCACAAGTCTCCTGCTTCTTCACCAGATTAGATGAAAGATTACCTATAAAGTTTGTGGGATATAATAATACACCAATACCCATGCAGCTGCAGTAAAAGTCCGGCCGACTTTGCTTCACGAATTGCCTCCGCTAATTTCAATGCCCATCAAGCTCCAAAGACGGCTAACATAAGCAGATCCTCTCTTTTAATAAGGGGGTCTGGTAAGATTACCAATGGTACTCTGTCTAGACTTACTGTCGATGCCCTTAAGCAACGACTGAAGATCCATGATACTTGTACCCTCAGAATCGCCAAAGGCGCTAGAGCTAATGCTCTCGCCTCGGCTCTTGATACCTCGCTTTTGAGTTTTGCTTGCGTGATCGTGAATCGAGATTTTATTCAATTGGTCTAGTCCCGTGTCTAGTTCCGGAGATTTCTCCACGTAAGAGGCGGGGAGAGGGGGCACTGGAGGTACTTCATCTTCATCTCGATCGTCGATATCCATGGGATGTGATGTCAGAGGGCCCCCAGAATCGCCTAGAGCCTTGTACTCACGAGATTTTAGCCGCGACCGAGCCTGATTCATCTCGTTGTTCTCGGGACCTTCGGACGCTTGCGGATTGAAAGAAAGTTCCGAGGCTGGGAATTCGTAACTAACCATACTTTCGTTACTACTGTCGTCTTCCTGGATGCCGTGGAATGTTTGCGGTCTGCTAGGATCGCCGGTGAGCGCTGACTTGAGCTGTTCAACAGAAGCGACAACACCTCGTTCAGAGCTACTCTGAACAGAAACTGGGCTTTGCACACTCGGTTTGCGAGCGAGTCCGTGTGTGCCTGCGTATGACGACGGACGCAAATTGCTGTGCGCTGCGTAAGCCGAGCCCGGCCTGCTTGATCCATGGCCATTAGCCACAGGCCCGTTAACGGCAAGACGGTTCCTCTTTGTTGCTGTTGTCCCGGTTTTAGATCCACTGAGAGAAGCAGACTTGCTGCCTTCTTGTACAGCTGCAATAGCAGTGTCTCGATTCCATTCTGTCAGCAATTCCTCTTTGAATTGGGCTGGTAAGTCATCCTGGTCATCAGCAGAAGGTATTGTACTCAGGGTCGAGCCTAGAATAGGGTGAGCAAGTCCACGGCTTGGTGAAGCAGTAGGGCTTGCTGGCGGAGATAAAACTCCGTCTAAGTAATTGGTGCAAATGCAATCAACCATGGTCGAGCGATCATCAAATGGCAGAAGTGCCTCTGATTCGATTTCGTGAGCAGACGTTTTGCGATGCGGGCCTGGGGGGACTGACAACCCCGGTGTGCCAATAGACTCTAATGATGGCGTTGGAACGTGTACTCCTTCGACCCAAAAACCCTTGCTTCGCCGGCGAGCGATTTCATTTTGAATGGTCCTACCAACCTCCGAAGATTCAAAGTCGAACTGTTCACTCACAGCCCAAAAGTAGCCGTGACAAAGGCATCCTAAGCGTACTTTTGAGAGTGGAGCTTCTACTTCTTGGATGTCTTCTTGAAGTTTGAATACCATAGGAAGCCCATACTTAACAGCATTCACACCCAATCTGTTGACAAGCTTTGTCAACAAGACGTGGAATAGAATTACGTCTGTATCAAAGTCGATATACTGCAGCGCGGTGTCATATATGGCGAGATGCAGAAGCAGGAGAAAGTAGGATCGGGGTAGCCTGGCGGGCTTCTCCTTGTTTGAAGAATATGAAGCGCCCCCACGACCAGTGCCGGAATCCCGAATTAACTCATCTCCAGCCCTAAGATCCGCGTGTGTAGTTTCTCTGTCAAGCCAAGCGATAAGAGCATTTGCGTATGCCTTGCGAACCTGTCCGTCGGGATCGCGCAACAACCACTGTGTCCCTTCCCACACGTGAATTGGGACTTTATTTCTTCTCAAACTGATATTCCCACTGAGTCTTGTCTTAGGGTTGGCGACCATCAAAATGGACTGAATAGCCTTCAGCGCCGTCGTCTTTGCCAAATCCTTCGCAAAGTAACTATCCAGCAGAACCTGATCTTCGGAGACATTGCCCGTTGAAGCCCCCGCGGCGGCTGAGTGGGTGGGCCGGTCGGCGGCCGTTGTTAGCTCGGTGGCACTAGGGTGCGGCTTCAATTGTGAGATGATTGCGGAGATCATGTCTGATATCTGGTCGGCATAGTATACGTGGGTTGCAAGATCCCCCATGCATTGCTGGATATGGTTTATCAGGTTTTGCTGTTGGGCTGAGATTTGCTCGTAGTTGTCGGCTGTCGGTTCCCCTTGGTGGCTCGCGTTGGATGCGGCGCTACCGCGCGAGGATGCACAATGCCGCAAAATTCTCTTCATATGTTGTATCAAACCAAGCAAGACATCTATGACGCTCAAGCCTATCAAATTAATATCCGAACGAAGTAATGAACCGGCAATGCTAGCTAGCACGATTTGCTCATCGACATTTTCCCGGGTTGGAGACGTCCGCAGTAGCGTATCCATGACCGTCACCATGATGGCGTATCGATCTTGTACCGGCGCCCATCTTATGATTAGGTCAAAAATCTTGACTGCCCATCCACTGTCCCGGTTATCAGGCTGAGGTTTGAGCACCGATTCTTTCTGGTATATGCGCTCCCGGGTGAATGTCAGCAGTGCCGTTGTGGCTCCGTGTATTTGTGTTCGATTCGGTACCGCGAAAATCTGCTTCAGGCATTGCATCGCAGCCACGCCCGTATCTTCTTCAGCTAGCTTGTCGATGTCGCCGGACGTCCCGGAGATGGCGATGGGATTTGTATCGCCCCCTGTGTCGGCTGTTTTTACGGTTGATACGCTCATCCTACGTCGCAACAACGCAGTTGAATCGACCTTCTCCTCCATCTGCGCACGCTGCAACAAAACATCCAAGGAATCCTCATGGTCAGTCCACAAATTTTCCAGGACCATCGGCACTAAGACGTCGAGCTGGCGTCCGGACACAGAACCCAAGGTATCTGAGGTCGCGATGCTCTTGATAGCCCCCAGGCCAGCATTCCGCCAGCGAAGGGCAACCGGTTTGCTGGGTGTGCCTTTCCCGGGTGTCACGCGGGTTGAAGCGCACGCTGCATATGCGTGTACGACTTCCTCATATTGACGGAGGTAGGCCTGGTCGGCGAGTAGCGAGGAAGCGTCGTGATGCTCGCAAAACGTCTCAAAAGTAGGCAGCGAGGCCTCAACCATGGTGATGTCGTTGGAGCGGAGGATGAGTTCGAGTATCTTGAGGACATTTTGCGCGAAGAGAGGTAGGTCTTTGGGGGACTTCTCGATCAGGGCCGCCAGTATCTGCAGTGTGACCTGGACATTTCTAGAGCACAAACGTGAGAAACTCCCTCGGAATGTAGTTACCCATACGGCGTGTCTGCTGGATGCGGGAATAGAGAGCGACTTACCCAATACGCAGCCGCCAGACGTCGCTAGCCGTCTTCTTCTCGAGGAACTGGCCGATCTTCTGGATCTTGGAACGTCTCGAGGTGGCATAGAATAGAAGATAACTGAGCTCACTCGAGTTGGGTTTGATGTCCACTGCACCCTTGGTGGTCCGAGGATAGCACTTGAGCACCAGCACCTGGTGTTTAGGCCGGCACTTCTGCTGGATGGCATGCATGGCAGCCGAGGCCAAGGGATCACAACGGACCCAGCAACAGGAGAGGAAGAGTCCGACCAGACACGCAGACAGACGGCAAGATCATAGGGGAGTCAGTTGTGCTAGGTAGCGTTGGTGGCGGCGGTGGTGGTGTTAAGGTTATTATTGTAGTCGTGATTGTGCGGTGTTGGCGTCGCCCTTATTTTTCTCATGGACGGCCCGGTTGTTCATCATTTGGAATTTGAGGACCGCCAGGGAGCGCCGAAAGGAGAGCAAATTAGTGTCGGGGGCAGCAGTACGTGGTGCCGTCAGTGTGTACATGGACAAGGACAAGCCAACTGCGTCGTAAGGCGCGGTACATGCTTCGTACATGGTGCAGAGGAAATGACACAACTCGGGCAGCGCGCGTTGGTAACCAGCCAGCCGGTACGGGGCAATCCTCACACGACGGCGGGACGGCATGTACACAATGTACCGGTACATGAATACGCTCGGATACAGTGGCTGACAGATTGTCTCGCCCTGGATCCAGCTGACTATTGGCGCATTGTCTTATTTATAGCGGGCCCCGTTCGCTTTAACTAGACGCTTCCGTAGCAGGACGCGCCCAGTCCAGTAAGCGGTTCATCAACAGTTCGGACTTCATTAACTGTATATAATTGGTTTAAGCGCGCTAATCGCTCGAAAAACCTGAGCGTTTATACATCTAGACGGTTAAATGCACATAAGCGGTTGAATGCACTAAGCGCTTATCTCTAGCTAATTGCTTGACATCACAAGCGATTAAGCATAGATAATCTCTTGGACTTCATAAACGTTTATGACATCCATAAACGTTTCTCCTACTTACCGACCTATAACACTACCTATCTAGGTACCTACTGACCTATTCTACCTACCATAGATACCTATTCTACCAACCCATGCCCACCTACCAATCTGCACCTCCTGGCCTATGCCTCCCGATCTTAAACTTCCCAATTTACACCTTGACTTACACCTGCCAACTTACATCTCTCAATTTACCTATACCTCCCGACCTACACCTCCCGACCTACACCTCCCGACCTACACCTCCCGACCTACACCTCCCGACCGTCTACCTGCCTGCCTACATATCATAGATACTTACTGACCTACCTATACCCGTACCTACCTACTTACTGACTTACTCTTACCAGAAAGCCAGGTTAAACGGAAATTTCACACCCCATGTATACCCAACTTACCTGCTATACACATAGCCAATTCCACCACGATTTCTTCACCTTTAACCGCTTATAATTGCTAAAAGATTATATGCGCATGTAGATAAGAAGCGTGTGTTTCTTACTATGCAATTTTTTAATCGTTTCGAACCATTTATGAGGGTAATAGGTGGTGAAAAACAAAGAAACTCCCGTCGCGCCAAGTTATGTAATCTGGGGTGTGAAATTTTCGTTCGACCCTGCTTCTGCTCTTACTTCGCACTTTGCGCCCACTGTACTTCACACTTACCAATCTACTTCGCACCTACCACTTCGTACCTATCACTTTGCACCTACCACTTTACATCTACCTACCTATCTACCCAAATTAAAGAAACCACTACATTCGTAGTATCTCCGTAGTGTAGTGGTAAATCGTAGCATAGTAACTGTAAACCGCCTCTGTTCGAACCGTGATCGTAGCCCGTTTTTCAAGTATTTATATAGGCCTATAATGCACAAGTACCTAGCTATGACCTAAATAAGCTATTAATACATAAGTAAATAATTTTTTTTCTAGTATTGCTACTTCATATATACCTATACTGCTGAGAGGCTTACATCTACTCGCGCTCACCTATATAAAGTACCTAGGTACCTGGCTGCTGATAAACGCCTGATAATCGCCTGATAAACGTTTGCACTATGCATAAACGTTTACACCTTTAAACACATAAACTTAAAAGCATTCATGACATCCACGAGCGCTTATGAGCCGTGAGTGCTTGAAACACCCCAAACACTATAAACACGTAGCCGTTTACGTCAGACACGAACGTTATTTATGTAATAAGCGATTACGGACGTCAAACCATTGCTCGAGAGTTTACTCCGGTAAGCGCTTATTATTCTTTCAACTGCATATTAACTATTAATTAACCGATAATTCTACCGGGCATATCCTACTACGGTTTAGGGGCAAATGAACATGACACGATGGGCCTGGTGATTGGTGGCAGACGGGACGGCAGCCCGCAAATGAAGTGCTAGGTATCCTATTAATAGGGGGACGCTCTACTCAGCACCCCTCTCTCACTATTCAGCACCCCGAAAGTGGGTCTCCACTGCCAGGCGGTCCGACAGCAATCTCCCATCTACAGTCTCACGCCTATAGTTAAAAGTCGCCATACGTATGATTTGCTCCTCCTTCATAGCCTCATAACGGACAAAAAAATCTTAGGTGGTTATGATACCTATGGGCGCTCATACCTATTCAGATACTTATGAGTGCATACATACCTACATGTATGTGGTGGCGGGCCTGAATTTCCGAGTAACCTAAGTAGGTACTTCATAGACTGATACTTCGTCATTATACGGACCGGACCTCCTGCTAGGGACCCAGGTACCCTGCGCCGACAAGGACGCAACTAGGTACGTAGCAATTCTATGGCACTCAATTAAAAGCGCTGCTCGATTAAATACACAATTCAATCTACTTAGGTATTTGACTAAAGTACATTCACGATACGGTTGATTGATGCGACAACAAGATGTGTTATTAGGAACACGTGAATTAGAGCGGGCAGCTGCCATCGGAGTGGCAGACAATGGAGACCCACTTTTGGGGTGCTGAATAGTGAGGGAGGGGTGCTGAGTAGAGCGTCCCTTAATAGGTGAGGTTTCCGTTGAGGTGAGGACAGACAGGCATGCATTCCGTAAAAAGGAGACGAGTTCTTCAAGTTGTTCTTTTGAACATCTACTTACTGACAAGGCATGACGCGTCCGTCTAGGGCATTAGGTACACTACAGAAGTTGATTATCGAATAATTTATCTCTATAAGGTGTACAACGTACGAAGTAGGCACCTACCGAAGTACTTTCAACTATCTAAGTAGTGTACACCACGGCTCGGCTGGCTGCTTAAGCTCGGCCACTCAACCTACCGAAACGCATTACATAACAGGGGATTATAGGCGAGTAGCGTCCCTGGCGAGCCTGGGAGACCGAGCAACTTGGTAGGCCGCCCTATATCTACGGTTTACCTACTGCTCTATCTGGGTGGGTAGTTGGTGATGCACGTATCCATTTCAAAACGCCGACCTCTTAAGACGGGAATAGCTGCGGCCCACAGACGTGCGGACTACCTACTGCAAACACGCGGTCGAGTGAAGTATCCAAATCAACAGTCAAGTCCGATTCGCTGCATCATAATCCTTCCGCAAATGCATCGAACCTGTTCGGTTTTCTTGCAAATTAGAGAACACCATGAGCCGCGGTTTCTTCCGCATGAATTTATCCAAGAGCCTCCGGTAAGTACATTGTGTAGTTGTAGGAGTTGCGAGTGAGTGTATATTGGGCAGGTCTGACTATCGCCATACGCATCCAGCAGGCCGTAGACATCTTTACGATTATCGATTATCCATCAACTACAAACACCTAAGGCCAACATCGCTTACCGACCTAGTTATTACCCATTCGTATTCGCAGTGGCTCCCAACAAGTCAAGACCAAAGGATATCTTGTGTTCCCGAGCACCGTTGATCCCTCCTCGACTTCTCTTTCTATATTTGATGCTTCATGGATGCCAACGCCACCAGCTCGTTTGACAATACTCAGAACCACTCTACGCCCGAACGAAACTACAACCCCCCGCCAGTACACAACATATTCCCCGAGGATGTTGCTGGTTTCGGAGGGGGTTCCCATAACGAGACGCCCACCGGTTCCGACCTCGCTAAGCCACCGGAATTCACCAACTCGCCGGGCCTTGTTCGGGGAGCCATATTGGAAAGGCCCCCGGAGATCATTAATCCGTCAACGGTCCGCCCACCGGTCTTCGCTATGCCACCGGAGCCCGGTAGGCCACCGGTATCCGCTAGTTCGCCAATGGTCGGACCGCCGGTACTCGCTAGGCCGCTGCAGTCCGCTAGCCCGTCAATGACCGCTGAACCGCCGGCGGGCTACCCGTTCGTAAATAACCCCTTCCAAGCGCTTTCCAACCCCACAGCTACCGCGCCATTGCCGGATTGCCATGGTCCTATCACTTCCAATGGCTATACAATAGTCCGTAAAAATGAAGGGCCACTAAAGTCGCCATCAAATGGCCCACAAAACTGGCGCCCCGTTGCACAGGTCGACTCCTCTGGATCTAACCAACTGATCCAACGATTTGCCAATCCCTTCACTCGCCCAAGTACGGGATCCCAACCACTCCCTCCCACATTTCAGTGTCTCCAGGCGAATTCGCCCAGCGAAAACAATCCGCAAAGATCTGCGGAGCCTAGCTCCCCGGTGGTTCGAGAAGGCTACAATGAAGAGACGTTCAGAACGCTTCTGAAGACGGGGCAAGACATGACAGCCCAAGAATTTATTGCAGGCATCAGATTCAGCGGAGCAGATAGACTAATGGACCAGGCCAGAAGCACGCAACTAGCAATCGCCCTTTAGCAAATGGGAAAACGTGAGGTCTGGTCACGCATTCGGCTCGATGTCGACCAAGGTCTTGGACGAGACTGGGACCTGATTACTCAGAAACAGATGGACCGACGCACCATGCTAGCACCGGGACCGCGTCCCAACCATGGCTATATTAAACTGGTCCGATATTTGGAAGAAGCTCTTGAACACAGTCACGAACCCTCCGATACATCTTTCATCCCGCCTGACGTGATCATCGGAGGCATACTGACCTTCGGGCGCAAAGTCGAGGGCCTACCCCATGCAACACAAAGGAGCCTGTTCAATTGGAGAGACATTTTCCGTGGCTTCTGGTGCTATATAGAGCCAAAGATAGCCACGTGTCTCGGAACGCAGTGGACTGCGGGTATGCCAGGGAGTGGCAGACTGGGGACGCCACGGCACGGATACGATCATTATCTGCACCTAGTACATCTTTTAAAGGCAGGAGGGCCGGACATTACTGTCGCGGATTTCGCGTACGGAGTCCAGGGATGCCTCAATATGGAAAAGCCTATTCACGACACAACGGAATCGCTCATAATAGCGTGGGGAGAGAAATACCCTGCGCAGTGGCAAGCAATCAATCCACGAGTTGCCAGTTATTTCGGTCGCAATTGGGCACGGAGCTCTTTCCGACTGGATTCGTCTTATTGATGAAGGCGCGAGAAGCCGAGTTGGTTTAATTATCTAGTAGCGAAGATGCTTCGGATTTTTGAGCATTGTCGGTTGAAGAGTGGCCACGGAAGGGTGGTTAGCGTTTGCTTGAGTAACCTAGACGATAGTTGATAGTTCAGCGATAGGACTTCTTTTATTGTTGCAATACATGTCGCCCCCGAGTCCTTTGTACGAAGTATAGATGATCGATAGTCAAGCGCAATTCAAGAAATTGAGACTCGTTCACCTCTTGTACGTGGCGATACCAGGTCGAAGTTAATTGGGCGAGAGTTGCCGAACGATTGTGAAAGATCTTCGAACTTGCGCATTTGGATCGGTGAGTTAGCTGTCTGACATACCTGGGTACTACATTACGGCTGAGCGCTGGCATGTGAGTGTGTAAGTGTTCCAGTCGAGAAGTGGGAATGCGGAAGGGAGCGAGCGCGCCTACCGACTGGGTCCCTTCTTATCTACCTACCGGTAGTGTACGCCTCCACCGAGGTCTTGAAGCCTAAGGCAATTTGGATGGGCCCTACTACACTATGTATGTATTATGTATGTAGCTAAGATAGTCGGCCTAAACTCCTTCCGGTAGACCGAGGGTATTGAAATTTAACTGATTGGAACAACGGGATCTCGTGGCTGTAGGTAGGTAGTTATTGGGCGCCCTACTTCGTACGTGAAGTTCGGGCAGATGTCGGAGCTGACTAAGCTATAACTACCGGTAACTGCCGGTACACCAAGAACTTGGAGTATAATACCTCAGGGGATACGGAGGAGGTAGTTATCGCGGGGATCAATCCATTCGCTCATTTTACCTGCTCTCAGTGGCCAAGCGCGGGCATAGGTACGGGCATGTTAAGGTATTAATTGGGTACAGTATCCTTCGACCCACCAGAGTAGTTTACTGCGCAGAATTCCAGATCGGCCCAGCGGCCTTATACCCCTTGTTTACCTTTTCGGAGGGAGATGCTACCAAGATAGCAGATCTTACGGTTCCACTTCAATAGGTACACAATGTATTTTGTTTATATTGAGAAAAGAAAAAGATCAGCCGTTGACGGCAGACTACATTAGTACATATCTAGGTAGACACAAGGTAGCACGCCCATTACCACATGTACTTTCGTTGCACCCATACGGCGTTTTCCAGCCAAACCCATCTTGATGCCCAATATCTTGGGCCCATTTTCGTGCCGTGGTGTCACTAGGTACCTACATAGTATAATATAAATACCTATCATTGACTTTTGGCTCCATCAAGTATTTTAATATACTTGGCTACGGCACGGGGAGTTACGATTACTGCATGATGAATGAATGACTTGAGAGATATTTAGGCTTAGGTTTCATCGGGTTGGCGAGCTATGTAGTGTACTGTGCAAGACAGGAGCGTGAACGTACGTGCGCAACCAGTTGCAAAACTTGCAACCAGTTGTGCGTTGCTTGGGCAAAAACACCTACTGGTAGCTTGGAGTCGGAGATAGGTACTACTGGTAAGTCTATCTACAGTAGATAACAGCGTTCCGTTTGGCACTTATGTAACGGGTATACCTACGGCAGTGTCGAAAACCCCGATTGGTTTGGTATGGCAATGTCAATACCGCCAATCGTGCATTGTGTAAGCGGGCTACCTACGAGCACGATGATAGGCACACTACCTAGATAGGTATTATCAATGCTATGCCCTAAAGGCACATGATACCCATGTGGTGTGGTATGGCCACACCGTCCAGATACCCTTGAAGCTACAAGATAACGTGGGATTCAGGCGCTTGGTCTAATAGGCTGCAGAAACAGTTTGCGGCCCAAAGCGAGGAAGTCTGCCCCTTTCATCCATACCTCTCGCGAACCCCTCCTCTCCTAGGGAACATGTGATTCAGATGGATCTTGGCCTCAAGCCACAAAATGAGGGAATCGATGGCGGGAAGCTCTCCCTTGCCAAGGTGCCAGGCCGCACAGCGCCCACACCGCATAGCTAGCTGATGACGCCTCCCATTGCAAAAGCTGGGGAACAGATAAGAAAATAAGCCAGATCAAGCCTCATTTGGGACTTTGTCGTGGGGACTTGATCACCCGCATATACTACCCGCATATATGGTGGATGCAATGATACGCACCCGCAGCCTTGACCAAAAAGAGATAGACGCCGGTCGCCTATACCCTTGGATCTGCAAGACTTATTACGCCACAAGTTGTTCTTACACTACGTGGTGTGTGGTAACTACTTATATCATGGCGTTGATGTCCCTCCCCCCAGCGCTGTGCGCCGTGAGTTTTAATTCTGGTTGTTCTTACTTGAAAACTAAGAGTTCATGACTATTTGCGATTGCATCAGCGTCAACACACAAAGTAAAATTTCGAGAGTGAAATCACACTAGCCCATCTATTACCGAGGCAATCAACATTCGCCGCGCCCGTAATGGCCGGCATGGCTCGCATGGTGACGAGCCAGGATGACAGTAGCGGATGGAGGGAGAACGGGAGCGGCGAGGAGGGCACCGAGGCGGCACTGACGGGGCCGGTAATGGGGGATCAGGACGAAGCGGCCCTCGCCGCGCTCGGATACAAGCAAGAATTCAAGCGCGAATTCTCCGTATGGACTTCGTTCGCCGTTAGTTTTGCCGTCATGGGTTTATTGCCTAGTATAGCCACCACCATGTGGTACGGCATAGGCTACGGTGCGTATTGAGAGTAGACTTCAGGACAGCGACAGTGGCTGATTGCGTATGATGTATAGCTGGACCTGCTGCTAACACCTGGGGATGGCTGGTCTCGATTATATTCATTATGTGTGTAAGTCATTGCATATCCGAATCGAACGGCCGACTCGACGAACCGCGTTTAACATGCCAGCAGATTGCGGCGTCTATGGCCGAGTTAGCAAGTAGTATGCCAACCTCCGGTGGATTATACTACGCAGCAGCCGTCCTCGCGGGCCCTAAATACGGACCTTTGGCTGCTTGGATAACGGGATGGTCGAACTGGTTTGTCCAGGTCACCGGCGCTCCCAGTGTCAACTGGGGAAATGGTAAGCGAGGACAGTTCCAGCATGTTGGGAAAGGACCCGCGTGGCTGATCGATTTTGAAAGCTTCGATGATACTGGCCGCAGCGAGCATCGTAAACCCCGACTACGTCCCAACATACTACCAGACTTACCTCCTTACTGCCCTCCTCATGATTATCCATGCGACCATTAGCAGTATGCCGACCTTGTGGGTTGCGCGTTTCAACTCTGTGGGCACAGTCGTTAACGTCTCCGCGCTTATTATCACGATTATTATCATCCCGACGGCGACAAACAACGTACCGAAATTCCAGCCCAGCAGCGTAGCTTGGAGCATTCAAAACCAGACAGACTGGCCAGATGGAGTCGCAGTGCTGATGTCCTTTTTAGCGATTTGTTGGACTATGAGCGGATATGACGCACCGTTCCACCTCGCTGAGGAGTGCTCGAATGCTTCGGTTGCCTCCCCTCAAGCTATAGTCATGTCAGCCGGCACGGGTTCCATCCTTGGTTTCATCCTGAATGCTTTGATAGCATACACCATCACCGACGTCAATGCCGTGATCACCACGGATCTTGGACAGCCATGGGCCGCGTATCTCATACAGGTGTTGCCCCAGAAAGCCGCACTCGCCGTGCTTGGTTTGACCGTTGTGTGCGGGTTCTCGATGGGGCAAGGGTGCATGGTCACGGCGTCACGAGTCTGTTTCGCATACGCCCGAGATGACTGCTTCGGCGTGCTCAGCGGGCCGCTAAAGCGTGTCAACCGATACACGTTAACGCCCGTGAACGCCGTGTGGTTCAACACGATGGTCGGACTCTTCCTCCTGCTATTGATCTTCGGCGGAGCTGCGATCGATGCCATCTTTAGCATTGGCGCGATCGCCGCCTTCATTGCCTTCACCGTCCCCATCTTCATCAGGATCACCTTCGTGCGGAATCGCTTCCGGCGAGGGCCGTGGCATCTTGGAGTGTTCAGCGTGCCCATCGGTGCTGCTGGCTGCGCTTTCGTCCTCGTTGTCATGCCGTTCTTCAACTTTCCTTCGGTACACGGCGCGAATCTTACGCCTCAAAACATGAATTGGACGAGTTTGGTCTATGTGAGTCTTACTAGCCAGCTTCAGTGACTATATACTGGGGCCGCGCTCCCCGATTGACGAAAAAAATGTTTCGTGTTAATTGCTGATACACCATCACTAGGGAGGGCCAATGCTGTTTGTTATAATTTGGTTCTTCGTCGATGCGCATAAGTGGTTTAAAGGTCCTAAAGTCAATATTGAGGTGAGTGATAATACCGCCAACGAAGATTCGCGTAAAGAAAGCGTGACTAAACCCTGTGTTAGCATAGGATGCTTTATGCTACTTTCGAAGGTGTCAAAGTGTTGCCCGGGTCTGGGCCTATGCCGGCTCCAAGCAAGGACCCCGATGTCGAGAGCGGCTCTGAGAGTCGTGCCGTATCCGTCTAGGGTAGAGATCTTTCTCGGGTGACGCTTCAGGAAGCTGTTCCCGAGTAACAGCGTTGAAGGCAGATACTACTGCTTTAGAGATCGCCATATGGTTGGGTTTTGCGTATCATGACTGAAATTCACATATTTAGAAGGGGGTATAAGCAGACCAGAGGTTTTCTTCCCGCAATCCTCACGTCTATTCCATAGAACATTTCTGCAACACAAGTGCCCTAGCGTGATGAAAGATATAAAATGGATACTGGATTTCCGTTGTAACTTCCCGTTGGGAAGTGTTCAGCGCTGGATCAACTTCGTGGATGTTACAATAAGCCATCAGGCTTCTTCCCGACAAAACAACCCGAGCTCCGCTAGCCATTGACTCCAGAAACCTGCGGATAAGGCACAAGTGCCAGTTTCAAAAGGTCGACTGAGTGGTCGTATAAGAGCCCCTTCACTTGAAAGAGTATGCAGGCAGGCAGGAGGGGGAATCAAGATGATTTTGAGAGCCTCCAACAGATTAGTCTGTTAGCCAAGGACAACAACAAGAAAATAAATATCAACAAAAACGCGGTTGCTCGGGGTTGTAAAGAGTCCAAGGGTTGGCCAGCACATCCTTATACATCGGGATTGCCATGTGTGTCTAGTAGGTGAGTGTCACCGCGAGGACTTCTTGATCATCACGGTCATAACTCATGACACTCATCTTTTCGCCGGCTCCCTGGATATAATGGCTCCGCCATATTGCTGTCCTTGGCTAATAATTAATCTTTTTGAGACTCTCTGAGTTGATTATCTCGGTTATCCCCAAGTTTCCCCAGGTGACGCGGGCGCGGCCAGGGTCAAAGCCGGTGGGCGAATTTGGCTGCGACTAAGTTAGGATCAGCAATACTTCGTACGTGAGGTTCGTGAAACCATGGACACCAGAAACAGCTTGAATACCAATCATAGGGGGGCAACTATTAATAGTATTAGTCTTTCTTGGAGGCACGAGCTGCTGAAGTCCACAGGCCTCAACCTGCTGCAGTATTGTTTCTCACCATATGTCGATTTGGTCCCATTGTACGAATCGGTAGGTTCGAGTTGATACCAACTCTAACCTCTGCTGCCACTTTCTCACTTGTCCATACATAATGTACCGCCGATAGGCTCCTACGGTAGAAGAAAGCTTTGAGGGAAGCCAAGCGTCCCATCAACCATCAAATACCTATCTTCAAACATTCCAGCGCCCACCCGACACGCCGGCGTATGAAGATCTTCGTACCTAGCCATAATTGGGCCTGGAGAAAAGACATGGAGATACCTAGGTCCTAAAGAGGAATGCCATTGTCGCAAGATCAGCAATGCGACATTGGTACGATACTTAGCTGGGGCTGATGACTTTACGTAGTACGGAAGAAATTGGTCTAGTGATCGACAAGGCCTTAGCTAATTTCCTGGTTAGAAACATAATATCAATTATGTAGATAGGCACATATTCATGACGGTGTACACTCGGTATGACTCGAACACCTGGGGCGAAGCAGTGGCGAACCACTATGAGGCGCATAAATAACCGCCAATAACCGCACTCCTATCCATAGACTTTTCCTTAGGAATTAAAAGACTCTACGCAGGTAGTACTCCGAACACACTTCAACAAGTTCTGAACACAGTGAACAGACCTGACCTACGGCGCATGTAGGTATGGTGGGCTACTATAAGTAGAGGACCGTACGAAAGGCATAGTCTTATCTAATGCCTCAGTTATTCATCATAGCGCCCCGCCTAGAACATTAGATATGCATATACCGTGGATAGACTAGCAAAGTGCCGTGCGTCGACCCGGATCGTGCATGAGCCCCTGCAGATCGAATCCACAGCAACACCGGCGCCACCTCTTCGCTTCAATGACTGAACAATCGAGCTGCTGCCGTGATATACGTTAGTGTATACCGTCATGGTGAGGCAAGAGACTACCTATTCCGTGCATAGCGGGCATTGCTTTGTTGTCAATGATACCGTGTCCAGATCGAGGCACGGACGATCCAGCCAGATCAAGGTCTCCTCCTTGGCGGGGCCCTGCTTCACCTCTCGTCCGCGATGCTCGTGCAAGCTATCTGGTACTCCATTGGCTGAGCTGCTTGAAGCCGGTGCTTCTTTCGGATGCATCGTGGACTACCTGCCTAGTGCGGCAGGATCTACACCATAGCACGTTGCCGGACCATGGCCGCGCAACAACGCCACGCCGGCCTCCCAGCGGGGTCGAACAGGTAGGCCTTGACAATAAAAAGGCCGGCGGAGGACGACTGGCCCAAGTAATTACTATGCAGATGAGCTACACGCCATCACGACCAACATGACTTCCCTTCGTCAAGCACTCTCAGTTTGCGCCGTGCTCGGCCTGGCGGCTGCCGCCCCGGGCGCGAGACTGCAGCGGCGGGCGGCCCTCCCCGACTATGCCATTACCTATGCGCCGTGGACGTATTTGTACAGCGGCGAGAGTTACTTTCCTTCGGACATCACCACTCATCTTGGCAATGTCATCCCTGAAGTCAACTTCACTCCCCTTGGTGCCGCTGGCTCTGTCACGCTTGACACTCTCAACACGTTCAACAGCAGCGTCTTCCTTACCGCTGACGATACGCCCACAGACAACCCAGACTGGATCACGTCTGGCTACGGGAAGCCTGACGGCAACGGCGTTAGCGGTGCGCCAGGAACTATCATCGCCGTTGAGAAGAACACCACCACGACGGACGTCTTTTACTTCCACTTCTACTCGTACAATTACGGTGGAAAGTGAGTCTTACATGCCTTTCTCTCTGCAACTACCACGTCTGACATTATTCAGGGTCATCGGCATTAATTTCGACGACCATGTCGGCGATTGGGAACACGTTATGGTAAGGGCTTCTTTCTAATGCTTTACTCCCCGCGGCTTCCCGTGGCTGACCACGATGTTCACAGATCCGCTTCGTAAATGGTGCGCCTTACGCCATCTATCTTTCCCAACATAGTGCGGGTTCTGCCTACTTCTGGGACGTCATGACCTTCAATGGTCAACGGCCTATTACCTACGTCGCCAACGGCGGACATGCCAACTACGCCACCGCGGGTTCGCAGAATTACACCATTGCGCTGGGTTTCATCAGTGATACTACCGACGCGGGTATACCATGGGACATGACCCAGAACTACCGTGGCTATTGGTACGATACTAGCAGCGGTACCTTCAGCAGTGCGGGAGGCGCCTCGACTGGTGGCTCTGAGGAGTCTAACGAGACGACTGACTGGCTTCTGTGGCTGGGCGGTTGGGGCGATGAACAGTACCCGAATGGCTCCAATGGTCAGTACTGCATAGCTAGCGAGTGCCACTTCACATCTGGACCGACAGGACCTTTGGACAAGAATTTGGGCCGTACAACAGTGTGCCAAAACGACAACAGCTGCACGATTTTTGATAACATTAATGACTTGACGGTACAGTCTTAGAGGGATCTGCTGTAGATGATGTAGATCAGTATTGCTCCATAAACCAGACCCAAAATCAAGCATATCGAAAATTGAGTTTGGTAGCAGCCACTGGCCAGTCGCGATTTTGACCGTGGTCGATGTTTAAGGTGTTCCGTTTGATTATTGCCTTGGCTCATGGGCATGTAAAATGGCAGATATGTCTCCGCAACTCAGTTATAAGTTACTCGGACGTCTAGTAAGCAGTTTTCACTGTCCGGTAATCACATCAAAGGGCTTTTGTCATTGATATATCGAATGCAATAGGTAACATCGCCGATAGAAGTTACGCGGAATGCCGTCATCAATATATCAGTATATGAATAATAATTAAGACCAGCTGCGATCTCCTCGGCCCGAGCCAAGAATAGCAGATAACCGACCGTCAGCAAAACCAAAAGTGTGACGTATGGTAGAGCCACATCGTGTCAATAGTACTATTAGCACCAGTTGCACCAGGCGACTAGGTATCAAGACCAGTTGCAGGCTCACGGCGACTATCAAGGCCAGTCGGACGTTCAACGGAGTCTCCGAGAGAGCCTCCGAAGGACGATCACAAGCTCCATCATCGTGAGGAATCATGAGGAATCAAGAGGATTCTTGTAAAATAGCTATTCACACGGTCCTTGGAGGAGTTAGGTTTCTACTCAGTACGGTACATACACCTCTCCAAGGTCTATAAGAAGGGCTGTTTTCCTGAAGGTCTTCGGAGATACAAGAAGTCCTCAGAGATATTCAGACTTGCACTCGGATCAATACACGCATTTCCTACTGCCCTTACGGTGTGCTCCAGTATCCGTTGCCCACTTCAATCTCTACCAACCTGCTTCTCTTGCGACCTCCGTGAGAACTATCAAGGCCAGTCACAAGTTCACGGCGACTTACAAGGCGAGTCACCTGTTCGCGGTGACTCCGAAAGGCAGTCACATGCTCATCTTCCTGATGAATCCTGTATATAGTATTTCACACGGCCTCTGAAGGGTCCCTTTCTACGGTACGTGCACCTTTCAGGAGGTCTATAAGAAGGGCTGTTTTTCCTGGAGGGCTTCCGATATTCAGAAGAAGTCCTCGGAGATCTCCAGACACTCACTCAGATCAAAATCCTCACTGCCCTTACGGCGCTCCTTTCAGTATCCGTTGCCCAAGACAATATCCGCCAACCTGCTACTCTGGCGACCTCCGTGAGAAAGGAACTCAGACGTATGTAAAGTGTCGAGGCTTTAATAAAAGTCCTAGTGGATCATTAAAGGGCGATACTCGACGTCGGCAAACGCTCCTAGCTTACTGCGCTTGACATATGTTAAACCCAAATGGTAAAACTTATAGTGACGCCTTCCTCGGGTTCCCCACACTATGAGTTGTCCTGAATGGTATTTATAGAGTAATTACCAGCTTTTTTGCTGACATAAATCCGGATTTACCTCGGTCGAATGCCTGCTGGAGGTGCTCGAGGCCGTGTCCAACCACGTGGGGTTCGGGAAGGCATTTGAACTTCTTTTGAGCCAGTGCGACGGGGAGAAAGTCCGTGTAGAGCACATCACCGACTTCATTGTCTTTGATAGTGCCGGCGAAGATCATCTTAGTCTTTATCCCATCAGGTACCGTCCCGGGGACCTGCATAGCGCAGGCAACGAACTTAGAACCACTGCTTCGCCTCACGACCTCAAACACGATCCCCTCTGACCCTGACTGTATGGCGAAACCCCCAGCACAATCCTTCCCACTGAAGGCGTCGGTGAGTTGCCGCGTGATCATATGGGCGTCGACATGATAGTCGAAGACGCTGGAGGCACCGAGCCCCTTGCAGTATTCAAAGTTCTTAGGCGACGACGTCGTGATTACCTCGTATCCCGAGGCTACTGCGAGTTGAATGGCGTTGCTGCCAACGCTCGACGCTCCCGCCCAGATGAGCAGCGTCTTGCCATTAGGCTTCGGGTTCAGAGAAGGATATTCAAGCGCCAGCATGTCTTTCTGGTAGAGACCGCAAGCGGCCGTCGCGAACCCAAGAGGCAGCACCGAGGCGGCGGTAAAACTGAGATTATCGGGGATTGGGGAGACGAGCTTGCCATTTAGCACCACGTAGTTTTGAAATCCGCCAGCCCGGGACTCGAAACCCGCGGCAAAGCCGACGACGCGGTCACCGGGCTTAAACCTACTGACCTCGCTGCCGATCTCGACGACGGTGCCGGCTATGTCGCTGCCACCAGTGTACGGGTACTGCAGCCAGGAGAATAACTTCTCCCCTAGCACTTGGATGTAATAATCCATCGGGTTGACAGCTGTGGCGGAGACTTTAACGATGATCTCGCCCTTGCCGGCCGTTGGGTACGGGGCAGGACACACGTTAAGAAGAGCTTTCGCTGTAGGGAGAGACGCGGCTATATTCAAAGGGGCCATTTTATGACGATTATTGTTCGAGCAGAGATAACGAACGCCGGGCGATTCGCGAAGCAGCTTAAAAGAATAGCGGTGGAGAGTTCTTATGAAGCGACAGAGGTGAGTGCTTGCCTGTCGACCGGGTATGAGAGGGTAGGCTGATGATTGCTCTTCATGATCACGGATCCAGCCCCGTTATATATCATTGCGGAATGGTGGGACATGGGCATTGTCGTCGCAGTGCTCCAATATCGAGCGGCGGTAACACCCTGCCTTGTTACCCATCATCGAGTAAAACAACATCGGGTTATGAACTATTGTAACGATGCGGAACGGGATAGTAGAGGGAAACCCCCTTAAGCCGGTCCTTAAGCCGGCTTATAGTCCCATAAGCCAGTCAATTGTCCGGCCCCCTAACTCCGCTTTCCCAGGATCAGTGTCAGCCAGGCAAGCCGTTAACTCGGTCTAAACTTATAACCAGGAACTTGAGAACAGCCTTGGCGCCCATTTGGGTGTCCGCCTCCCCCTTGTTCTACATCGTAGGAACAAAGGCATAGGTAGACAATTCATGACGAAGCGTTATCGCGCATGGTCCAGAACTAGGTCTTTGTAGTGGGGATGAGGCGCTTCATAGAAACGTACGAATCCCTCCCGTTATTCATGGTATCATGGAAAAAGGGTTCGACCGGACTGGTTTTGGTTGAACGCATAGAGGACATACTTACCAAACAACCACTACCATGCTGATATGGCCTTGTCCGTCCGGAATCAATGCTCTTGAGCTACGTTCAGAGATTACTGTATCCGGACAACGATTGGAAGGGGGCAAAACATCGAAGAGCTACCTGGACCAAGTCTTTACTCTGACGCCGTCAACGGTCATAACGCGTATAACAACGATCGTGCCTGCCCCGGTCAACAACGGAGAAGCATCACCGGCAAGTACCGAAGCTACCCACCCGGCGCTTCATCCGGGGAGTCCGTGTACCGTGATTGGGCCGGACGAGGATTTGTAGTCCGAGTTCAAGTCGCAACTTCCTGCGTGCGAAAGCCGGATTTACCGCAAAAGGTATTGCGCAGGCCGCCCGAGACGTCGTTTACCTTCGTTATATGCATGTTTGTCAACCCATACTCACCCATTAGGTACGGAGTAGTTTTCCGTTGAACCCCAAGTTCCGGTTGCTGCCTTATGATTCCCATTTGACCGAGTCCGAAATTTAACACGCTCTGTATCGAAAGCAATTTTAGAAATTCATTGACCGTCGGCTCGGGAGTCGATAGGCGGTGCCGGAGATGATATTTAACTATGAAATAGTTATGCAAGACATCCATGGATACGGATATGCACGCACCTGCAACAGGGCTACAATTCCTTTTGGCACACGTAATACATTCTTTTGTCCGATGTTCAAGCTGTCGTTACGCGGTAATCCGTACATTGTTCATTCCAGTTCCAAAGGCCGACACGAAGGAACGACTCCTCCAATTGCGCTGGCGCCTATTGATACCTAGGCAACATGGGGCGACCGCCGGGTATACCTACCTAGTATGTACCTACCTGTTACTACCTTGTACTGGGTTTCTCAACCGGACTGTCGCGCTCCACTCAAAAAAAACAGACCCCCCCTTCGTCGACAACTTCAAAACTTTGTCCATTTGCGCTTCAACCAACGCATTCGACCTTTTTAGCGCTTAAGGAACCTATATTCTTAGAACTCATCACTGAAAATTACTGAAACCGATATTAATTACGAGATCACTGAGAAAAAGTTTGGTGCTGTCTTTGCGCTGTCTGCGTTTTGGGGAGGGGGTGTCTTTTTTTTGAAGTGGAGCGCGACAATCCGGTTGAGAAACCCAGTAATTATGGAGTACGAAGGCCTAGGTAGATCTCCGAAGTGGGATGCCACCACGTCGCCAAATATCGCGCACAACCACATCAGGCCCAATAACGGAGCAATCCTCCATCGTCTATCTAGCGATATCAATTCCGCATCAGTGGTTTAGTGGTAAAATCCATCGTTGCCATCGATGGGCCCCGTGTTCGATTCACGGCTGATGCAAATATCATTCTTTTTCCATCTACCTACCTACATTTTTACGCTCTTATGTGTTTTAGTTAGGATGTGTGGTCACTGTTTGATCGAGAAGTTCTCCGTGAGTCCTAACAATGGTTAGAAGCGAGATGGTAGGTATCTTACAACGGTGGGCTACGTTGGCAAATACTAGGTGCTAAATATAAGGAACGGTACTTTGTACGGTTGTTTGAAATGTTTGGTTAATGATGTCGCTGAGACAAGCGTTCGGGCCTGATCGATTGACACGAGGGTCCATGTCTGGCGTCGTGAGATATGCTTTGCTTACTATCACTTAAGCGGCGCGTGGCCAGAACTACCAACTACATGGTGTAGTAAGGGATTGGAGACTTTGGAGGCAACGAGGCCATCGCGAAGAAGCTCAAAAGGCAACCAGACGTGAGTACATCAGGTAGGTATATCAGCAGGTCGCGCTTGACACTCGAGTCCTAGGTAGACGCGTCGATCATGCGGCTTGCGATCTTCTCTCCCCTTGACTGATTACGGCTAGGTAGGAGTCCAACAGCTGATCTGATTATCTGATAGTGCCTGACCTCGGATCTCAGATCCCGTGTATAAGAGTGACTCAGACTCTCCCGGCTGGAGGTCCAGGCAATCCCTCGTGGATAGACTACCTATGGGCGTGTCGGCTTGCACCAGGTACAAAACGTACCTCTGGGTTTTAACGCAGGGTGTCCTAGCGCTGACTTGACAAATCTCCATACGGCGTAGGTAGGTATGTATAAGCCGTGGCGGGGGCGCGGAAGCAATGCGATGACACCTACTAACAAGTCAGCTCCCCCGTAGAGCGCGAGGGAACTATGGCCTCCACTGTCCTGCTTACGTTCCAGAAAATGGAATAAAATCGGGCACCGGTTGTTTTGGACTTCCGTATCCCGTCTTGGACTGTACTAGATAAGTGGCAGTGCTGTCGTCGTACGCGGTTCCATTATTAGGTACCGTAGGTGTGCTCTGGCATTGTCGTCTCTTCCACAGTTCGACAGGCGCGTCGCGGGGTAGTGACGCGTCGAGCGGCCGCACCTACATATTGAATTTTGTGAGCCCTTGTCGGGGTTTGGGATAATAGACCTGGTTATGGCAGGGATATACCGGTAGCTTCCCGAACCATACCCTCGGTCCGGCGGAGTCCCGCCACGGGTTTCGGTGTGAACAGATCGCGCCCCCTTGCGTGCGGTTCAAGAAATAGCTCCCGTAGAGGACGATCGCCTTATCAAGGGCTGAATACACAGTGCTGAGGGCATAGTTCGTCATGATATACCGCAGCGGCAGCGCCACGAGATGCTACGCGCCTAAGGCTGGGTGTCTAGGTACGCATGAGTTCGCACCTCGTTTCGGGGTACTATGGTCGACGGGCATCTTCCAAGGGGGCGCGGTCCCGAGAACGGGTTATTTCAGAGACCGAATCCCGCATGTTGACCGCTGCCGCGCCTAAAGTAACCTGGGTGAGGCAGCCAATAGGGCGGACTAATTACGGTAGGCAATTACATACTCATAATGCTCAAGACAGGGTCGAGGGAATTGTAGATTGATACAACGGCCCCACGTGGGATCTTGAATCCATGTGTACAGGTAACTTGGCGTGTAGTCTTGACCTCGGTACGCGGCATGCCTCCCGCTATCATGTTGAATTGTCTCTGAATTTTCTGTGTGTGAAGTGTATTCCGTAGGTGAGGAATTAATAAGTCCTTTACACAGTTGCAAAAAAGCTCCATTAGGGTCACGCCGATCATCAGGGTTCTCCAACTGGAATTTCCATGAGGTAGAATTTTTCTAGTGTAGTTTCCGACTAGGGACGGTGCCTATGTAGGTCCCAAGGACTTACCCTATCCCCGTGATTGGCAAGCAATTTCAATCGGGGTTAACTCCTTACTATGTAGACACTTTGTAAGCGATTTTCGCCGAAACTCAACAAGCTCGAGGGAAAAAAAAGAGAAGAGGGAAAAGAAAACGCCGAAATCGATGGATATTAGTTACCTATTCGGAACTAAGACTCAGGGCGAGACGGCGAGTTCAAAAGTTGCTATTATCCCAACGCGCATCGTTCGGCGTTTTACTGAATTCCGTCGACAAGCTAGGCACCGGTACCTCACTCCTAGGTACCTACCTACCTTGTGGCTATGTAGGTACTATGTAGGCACTTACAATGAGGCGTACATAGTATGTATGCTATGTAGTGTAGTGCAAAGAGTATCAAATCTTGCAAACTTCTAAAAGCGCTCGCGTCTCCTACTTGTGTTGGATTAAGTCGGCGGTTATTGTTTTCATGACCGACGCACTGCCTATGTAGGTAGATTTGCTAAGTAATCGTGCGGTTGTCCGTAGTATCTTTTTGGCTGCCCGAAGACGCTAACTCGGTCACTTGCTTTGCATTACCTACCACTCCGTCAGTTACCGCGTTGGTGTCTTCGGGCAGCCAAAGAGATAGGTCGTTACCGAGGCACGGTTCGTAGAGGTACCTATGTTACGAGATAGAATGTGACAGAACCCTTGTCACGATTTCCGTCACGAATCCCATTGACGCGCATAGGGCCATCGATCGAAAATGACCTGTCAATATTCCATATGCTGGGCACCCCATCTTATTGACAAAAGCAATTTCTGGAAAAGTACCACGCATGGTCGCCGTTTTGCAATAGTAGAGATTGGTAAGATAATACGTGACACGTCCGTACACACTTGCAGTACTAATCCTATTTACATACGAAGGTACTGCACTTCATGGAGCGCAGATCATCGAGATAAAACCAGGCAGTCTTAACAGTCTACCTCCATAGAACCTGTACCTACTCCTAGTTTCAGGCTTTTTTTGGCGATGCCTTCGAGTCGGAATAGTTGTGACTGGTTGCTCGTCACACCTCTGCGGTCGCACGCATTACCTACATTAATGCAGTCGTTGTGTAGGAATTTACGCCGTGACGATGAGAAATATGTGAGTATTATGGTATGCATTCTCACACACTAGATAATACGGTACCGGTAGGATATCGCAGTGCAGGGAAGCTAATGGCGACAAGGGCAGCTTTGCTTACACGACTTCGCTGGAACTTCTCATTTCACTTCACTCCTTTGCCGGAATGCTTGAAGCCTGCGAACCCCCTATCTACAGCTCTTGTTCCGTATAACGTAGCGTAATAGGTAAGGGATATGGACTGTCGGCCCTGTCTGGTTGATAGGGCACAGTAATGCAGGCTTTCTCTCCCTTTTCAATGTATCATTGGCGTTGCCGTCTCATCAGTCTCATGCTACGCTCCTTCGCTATCACGTCTGTCGGCTACTGATCAGCATGCTCTCGTATTCGTTTTGGCGAGGGCCTGGTCAAAGTAGCCGCCTAAGGCACCGAAGTCGGTCGCATCGAATGGACAAACTCACATCTGCGGCAAAGTATTGCGCAGAGTAGGTAATATCTTGTAGTCAAGCCTCGGTTAGGGGAGTATTCTTGGTGGAGTAACGCAACGCTGCACCTGCGGCCAAGCGTGCCTCTGGAGAGCCGGTCACGTTGTTCGTCAACTTGTAAGCAGAATTGCTGTCTTCGCCGTAGCGGAGCGCCGCAATGCGCTTTGTGCGAGAGCCGAGCCCCATTGCATGTTACCCGGGTATGCCTGCAAGGAAGTAAGTAAGCGATCACGTCGTCCTGCGCTGCTTACGCCCCCTTATCTATGTGCATGGTCTTCCTTCGAAATGCAACTATTTCCCTGAAAGTCTCAAATTACATACACAGCAGAACAACGGGCAAGTCGCAATGAAGCAGAGTGCAACGCAAAAAGGGGTTGTCATGGGGGCTGTTAAGTAGGCTGCCTACTCCGTATAAATAAGTACAAGGGTTCTGTTTCGCCCGTGAACCGACCGCTTCGGAGCAATTTGCGATGGCTTTAAAGGTTCAGCCCTGCCGGTGTCGTCATATGAGCCGTGAATTTAAGACGGCGGGTGAGGTGACAACGGGATATCGCACGACAGAATCGGACAACACCACAAATCCTTCCAGTGAACAGATAATCGTGTACCGGTACCTATAGGGCTTGGACAGGTTCCTAGCTTCCTATAAAAAAGGTGTGGAGCAGAACCTGGGCCGTCGTCTAACTTCGCGGCGTAGCTAGAACGATAGGTAGGTAGGCAATTAAGTAGGCCTTCAGCAGGGATGAGGACTGTTTCTTGTCTGCTTGTTGACAGCTCGGGCCCCTTGCTTCCCGCACGGCATGATCCCCGTAGGATGACTGCATAGAGGGCCCGTCATTGGTGGGCGAGTCGGTTTGTGCAGGGCAAGAGAGTTAGTTAGCCAGCTATTATTATGGTACGTCTATGCAATGTATAAGTACTCTGTACAAGTTGAGCCATTTTAGACGAGGCAAGGCCTGTTCGCAACTCATGCATTCGTATGGATGCCCATATCCAACGAGGCTGGTTGGGCGAGGAGACAAGTAAGGGGTGAAAGGGATCAAACGTGGTCTATATGTAATGTGATGTAAGAGCAAGGGCGTCAAGTGGTGCGGAGCGCCGCGCAATGCTGAGATGCGGGCTTTGGATCGCCGGCACAACTGCGACAGCGGTTGGCCAAGGTTCCAGGAACAGTCATTCCAGTCGAAGCGTTGGCAGAACAGATTCCAATTCCCCCTCACGACGTGCGCGCTCCTACACTAGTAAGGACGGAGTCAAATATATATACACCATGGCGGGCCGGCTATAACACTGCCACATAATGTCATGTCCTGTCGGGGTGGAGTTGGTGCGGACGCCGTAACGTAGGTAGGAGAGTAGTCACTGGGAGCACATGGCAAATTCCAAATACCGCTTGGGCCTCAAATGGATTGTTATGGTGCAGCTTGCTCTGCCTCTTGCGCCTCCTGCGAGTGTTACTCGCGCCCAGTAATAATAGTAATTGGCAAGCCAACTTGCTCAAGACGCGGCCGTCAGCCGCTTGGTCTCCTCCTCTCTCGCGCCCTAGGTGTTGAGTCATGTAACAACGCCTTCTCGATGCATCGATTGTACACACCCTTGCCTCGGTTTTCCACCAGTGACTCTGCCTCTATCCCTGTAACCTGGTGCGGTGTGTTGAATTCCCCCCAAAACTCCCAAACGCCTTGCGTTATTCGTGATTGCCGTCGTCAAAGTCATGATGCTGCGACGTGTAGGTGCGCTTGTTCCCATGGCCCTCGCTGGCTATGTTCCTGTTCATTCTTTCCTCTGCCGCCATCGGTCATACGGATTGTAGCGATTCCATAGTATGGAAGCCGGCATATGCGATCATGGGATCACCAACGCCCACGATCACTTCTCGATTGGGTATATCGATCCTGTGAGGTTTGATCGTACCAAACTCCGACTCGACCAGACCTTGACTTAGCATAATCTCCGCCATATTGATGTCCATCTGTCCCATGTATTGCGGTGGAACGTTCATCGGGGGCGTTCTACTCATATGCCAGGTAGGGTATGAGGCCGGCGCCGTGGGCGACTGGACGGCGAAGAGGCTTGCGGATTGATCAGCGTCGCTCTGTAGCGTGCTCGACTCGAAATCGTTATATGATGACGCGAAGCTCTGGGGTGACATGGTCTGAAGGTTCTGTTGGCTGTTGTTCATGAGTACTTTCCGGTAGTCGTATTCGAGATCTGAGTAGTCAACATCGGACGAACTTGATCGTTCTGTCCGGGCACAATTCGTCTCAGGCTCGCACTTGATCTCCACTGCCTGCGCTTCCCTTGTAGTGTCCTGCTGCTGAACCTCCAACTCTGCCGCTAACTTGGCCAGGCCGGCTTCGTCTTCCGGAAAGACTGAGTGCGGAGGTAGGTCCGCATCGGCATTCGGCCTTATGCATCCTAGCTTCGTCGCGATATTATGGATAATTGGTTGGCCCCTGTCGTTGAGCTCTGGTTCTCCTAAATCCCAAGATTGCCCATTCCTAACCATGGCATAGAGCTTGTGGACCGTCGCTATTAACGCAAACTGGGTATTTTCCAACACCTCGGCATATCTGTAGTCGGATCAGCCACTTTCAGTTGTCGAGGTCAAGCATCGTAGAACTATACCCCCTAGGTAATTGCTTGTATTCCGTCTTCTTTCGAGTTCCCGCTGTGCACACTAACCCATCGTCCTTACATCTTTTACAGGGAAATTCTCCGTCACACTGCGTGAGACATAAGCATTTATATACCCAATAAACGAAACAGAGACTCGAGAGTTTGTACCGACCTTGGTCTTCTTCATCCTACACCGCTCGCACGCCTTCCATACTCGCTTGTGTCTGTTGTCCATACTATGTGGTGAAAGCGGTATGTGCTCGTGAACGGGGGAGTGGGAGAGATGAGAAGCGGAGCGCTTGGTCCCACGATGTATCGGCTTGACAGATTTAGTACCAGATATCGTACTCCTCCGCAGGGGAGCGTGTGCCGTTGAAGCCTTCATGTTATTTTCTTCTATAGGGGGTGTCGGTATACCGCGTTCCATTTTGCGTAATCACTTATACACTTATACAACTTGGCTGATGATATGAGTTACAAGGGCCAGCGCTCCGTGTAAGTGACAACAGGACAATGCTTAAGAGAGGAAGAGAAAAGAGACCCAGGAGATGCAGGAATTGAGTGAATGCTTCGGAGAAATGGATTCAGAATCGAAGAGTAATAGACGAGGAATGCTCTTTTAGGTGATTAATAATGCATCACAGACCAGGGCTGGCGTGACAATGATGTGATGGATGTACACTACATTACCTCGCGCAAAATATAGGGCCCGAAGCGGGTACTCGTAGTAGTTCTACGTACTTCGTACAAAGTACATATGGAGGTCGGCGCGATTCTCTATATCCGAGATGTGTGGGCCGAGTAAAAATTGTAGTGTAGCGTGCTGTAATGTAATAGGTAATGCTCTGCTGACAAGGACCGCTCCAAGTTGCTCCAAGGGTAGAGTAAGCTCCCTCTGAATGTTGACGTTGCTGAAATGAAACTTGACGTTGGTTGTCGACGACATGGGCGCAGGCAGATGCATAGTATAGGTATTAGTCCGAGTTAGAGCAGGCCGTGGACGATTCCCGTCTTGTGATTCGATTCAGCTTGCTTGCTACAAATACAATAGAACGAGTATGGGTGGTGCAGGTTTGTGGCTGGCTCACTGTCTACCTATCTAATGCTTTGTATCTATATTGAAGCTGCCAGTATTTGGTCTAGTGACGTTGGCATCATATCTATCGAGCTCTATCTATCGAGCCCGTCAAGTTGTAGTCTATGAGAGGCAGGTAGGTAGGTAATTGGAGATGAACATGCCATGACAGTCAATACCCAAATCGACTACCTAGGTACCTGATCGGTATACACATGCGGTGTAGGGACGTATGTCTGTACATAGTAGATACTTGGATTACAGTAGAACTGCACATTGAGACCAGGGGCAAAACAATATGTGCTCTGTATTGCATGAGTAGGTAGGTACGGTACTTACGAGGCGCAGAATTGCCAAAATTGTTAAACTTCACGACCGAAATTATGTACCTACGCCGCTTAACCTAGGTAAGTACCCGGTACTAGGTAATAGCTGCTGTGCCGCCTGTGTAGGTACACGGGATACTCTTTCCGTCCGATCCCATCCTAATGAGATGCTCAGCTGGACTCAACAAAGCCTGCTTTGCTCCATTTGTTGCGCTGTAAAAGTGTAGGTACATGGCGCACCGTGGGCGCAGTTTAAATACCGAGTATTTAACTACTCTCACGACTTACCCACCTCGACATACCTACCTACATACATAGCTTAACACACGAGATACCTATTTTACAATACTATGTCGACGTACGTCTTTGGCTACCTACCGCAAACGTACACTACATATCTAGTGTAGGTACCGTCGCTTTCTCCATAGCGATAGCCTACTACTTGTAAAACCCGTCGCCTTCGCTGCCACCTGGCCGAACTAGGTATCTACGCTGACCCCAAGGAATCCGGGTATTCGACGGTGTGTTGGTTGTTCCGACAGCGCTCCGTATCCCGTATTACCAACCTCCCTACATCATGTATATAATACCTCCATGCCTGTGCGTTACGATCGTGAAAATTTCAAGGGATTATAAATAATCGGACGGGCGGCCGAGAACACAATGTGGAATCTCTTTAACTACTCGGAGGTCTAGTGGATCGCACTACCTATAATTACCAGACAGGCACCTGGGCCATATGAATAACTACCAGGCACTGTAAGTCGGTACTTGCTTTTACTTATTATACCTGTTTACTTTCAAGTTTAGCACCGTTACTTATATACGGAAAGTTACTAGGAGAAAAGTCGGACCTAGTCAGTCAACGGTTATCTATGAATCATCACCAATATGGTGGGCTAGGCACCGGGTATGTGTGAACCCGGCTCGACAGCGGGCACAGATTACCTATTAGTGTAGACTTGTCGGTGATGACAGTAGTAGTATATAGCAAAGGTATCAGCTCGTCATGATGACAGCCTCATAACAGAAAGCAGCAGCTGAAAGACGTTCTAGAAGACGACGAAGAGTTCTAAACTAGGTACATACCTACTAACGTGTAACGACCTTTGCACCAAAGCACTCATATCGTGGTAATGAACTTGCGGCCAGCCTCGGTATGTAAGCACTTATGAAAAAACTACCAAGATTATCTGGCATAACCAGGTACCGGTATTACTTACGTAGGTAGATAGCAGATACCTTCAAATACCTAGCAATGTACGCAGCTGGGTGTCCTCATTCCGGCATTGAAACCGATGTCGTGCCATGACTCTTACCAACAGCCAAGCTCGCGACATAGTACCTAGACTACCTACCTAGGTACTTACCCACTGTTCTGCCCACTGCTATTAGTACATAACTACGTAGTGTAGCGAGGCCAACTAGTCCCCGAAAATTTATGGCCTTGGCAGCGGACCGACGGGTCAGTCTCGCGCCCCGAAAGTCATAGTAGTGTAGAGCCCGCAAGTAGTCCCGCATATTAAGAGAAAAGCCGGCCCCCCAACCTATGTCACGATCTGGCACACGGCAGAGGGGCCGTAACATACCAAATCGCCCAGTCATCTCGCGACGGTAATTATATGACGTAGTATAGAAAAAAAACTCAATCCCCGCCCGCAAAATACTTGATGTGCGGTGTGTGTAGTTAGGTACGCCAGTTACCCTTATACCGGTGCTGAATGAGTCCATGGGATCGGTGATGAGTCCTTTTTGCTCCCGGATTCAAGTCGAATCGGAGAATTTCTTTGGCCCATCAGTCGTAGCTAATTACTGCGAAGTAGTGTATCGGTTGGTACTGGCAATTGTACACGACTAGGTAGTCCGTATCCCTACGGTACATAAGTTAATCCCCACGCAGTAACTATGGTCAAATAACCTATGCAAGATGACAGCACAGCTTACCGGTATACGTTACGGAGTAACTAGGTACCTACCTATACCCTTGGTATCCAACTTCCACCTGGCCATTGAACGTGTAAGAGTTAACGGCCGTAGTTTAAGTAACAATTGAAGAGCCGATATACCTACCGTGACGGTAATGTACCGGTAGTTACGTGCAGACGTACGCTACTACCTGTAACGGCGCAGCCAAGACATGCTAGGACGCCAAGTGTTGGCAGTAGCCTACGGAGTGGAGCAGTAGAGTGAACCTGATTCATAGTGGTTGCGTGACGCTACTCCTACCGAGGTCACATGAGGTTACATGAGTCGTAGAGGACTCGGTTACGACTCATGTATACAGCCGATTATACCCGAGCACGGGCATAAGAGGGGCGTTTTCCGCACGCCTTTCGCACGTTTCTACCGTTTAGTAGCTTAGCCAAGAATATACGCTTATTTCCCCTGTATTACTCGGTACTTCAACGCCCACTTCGTGATCCCACATTTCCTGAACGGTCTTAGTAAGCCACCCAGCTTACATGGTAGCTAGCGCATTTGTTACCAGGAAAAGAAGATTACGATGTCTGAGATAGAGTCAACCACCCCCAGAGACGCTCCGCACACGGAGCGTGAAAGTGACGACAACGCTGTGCCGGCAACTCCAGTTGGCGTCACCTTTGAGGGCATCCGACAAAATCTCGCTGAGTTGCACGACCGCGCCGCTTCTGCAGAGCGTATGCGAGCCGTGACGGAAGCGAAGTATCAAGCCAAAGTTGAGGAAGTCAGTCAGTTAGAAAGTGAAGTCACCGAGCTGCGCGAGCTCCAGAGACAGTTTGAGGAATTCCAGGTTTACCGCGATAGCGACGCATATCCGACCCCTAGGCTCTCGGATAGCACTCAAGAACGACTTGAGGGTGCCTTGGAAGAAGAGCCGTTGAACGATTCGGCGTATCAACGGACTCGTATCAGCGACGTGGATGCGGATCCTCGTGACGGACCCGTCAACGCCTCGGAAGAGGGCGATTTCCACAGTAGTGCTCGGCAGGAGGCAATTGCCCCATCGATTACCGTGCGCAAGGGCAAGCAAAAGAGTGTCATGTTTGCTGCGCCCGACGACTCGGACCCGAATGCTTCTTCAAGTGAGTCCGACAGTGAGAGGGGTCTCGGTGGCGACCCGACGACCCGTAGACGACATCAACGCGACCCCCCAGCGAGCCGTGAGGAGCCCGACTGGACGAAGTTCAAGTTCAAACTTAGCCCCACCTCCTTTCTGAAAGGCGCAAGCAATTGGAAGAGTTATTACAACAATTTACTACTCTCCATGCGCATCGTAGGCTACTCGAAGGATAGCCGACTGAGCACCCAGGGCGAATTGATTGTGGCCCGAGCTATCTACAGCACATGTACGGAGAGTCCCCTCGGACTCATCGAAGGAGTAGAGAAAGGTAGTGAGATGATCGACATTTTTCGACGCACTTACGCTGCGTCTGGGAAGATCCACCGGGAAGGCACCTGGGAAGATTTGAAAAGCTTTGAGTACGACGGTTTCACGCAGACCGAGGACAATCTGATCGTTATGTTCCTCGCAAGTGTTAAGGAGAAAGCTTTTCCGTGGCATAAATCGGTGCAGTGGATCATGCGTGTTGAGGAATACACACTTCAACGCCTCATCGACGAATTTAACAATGAGTTCCGAAGTCGAATCGTAAAGAAGCCGTTTACGCAGCGAGACCGAGGTAGCAAAAGTTCCCCGAGGAACTACAACAACAATAGCGACGACCGAGATAGCGGGACCGCTGAGAATACGGGTCGAAAACAGCCCGGAAAGAGCAAAGTCATTTGCCATAGATGTGGTAAGAGAGGCCACATTGCGAGATACTGCCGAGCGAAGGCACCTCAGCAAGAGGGCGCCAATCACGCGGCGAAGACGAACAGTACACACACCGTCACCCGGGCAAAAGACGACCTTAGTCAAGGGCCCCCCAATGGTTTTGAGGATCTGGCAAACCGACCAGCCTCATTTTCTGCTCAAATGAACCCCTCGGACCTGAAAGAACTCGAAGACGCCTATGTGGCGGAGATGAAACGCCGCGATTACGACCCGAAAGCGTGGGAGCAGTCAATCGGAGATCTCCCACATGTGAAGCCCGAATCGCACTCTTTAGAAGTTGCAGAACGCACTATCAACATTGATTCTGAGAGTGCAACCCGAACCGAAATCGCTGCGTCAGCCTGTATGATGATCGGCCTAGAAGGGACCAGTGTTTATAGTGCTGGCACCGATGGCCAAGCACGACTCTTATACGACACAGGATCGACCGTTGACATCACCAATGAACAGCGCGATCTCGTACCGGGTACGATCCAAGATCTACGTTCCGGTAGACCCTATTTGGTTATGACAGGTGGTGGCCCGGTCCGTGCCATAGCCGCAGGCAGTGTGATTTACGCTCTCACGGGTCCGAAGGGAGAACGCCGTGAGCTTCGAATTTCGTTCGTTTTACTGATCCCTTCGTTCCCTCTGCGTATTGTGTCAGGCCATCGACATTACCTGCGCGGTGGCTACATCGATCGCGACTCGTTGGTGAGCCCCAAGGGAGACGTAATCGCTACGTTCAATGTCAGCAAGCGGACTTTTCTCCTCTGGCTATATGGATCACCTGAGCCGCAGTTATTCTTTAAGCATAACGACGCGCATACGACTCGAGAAATCACCGAACTTGCATCGACTCTCGACTCAGCAATGGTCAACGGGCGAGTCTTTGCCACTACTGAGGTGCAACGCAAGCTCACCTTGTGGCACCGCCGCCTATGTCATCCTAGCACCGAACGGCTCACGTGGACGATCAAGTGGACTACGGGAATCGACCTTCAACCGAACGAAGTCGAATATCTACCGTGTTATTCTTGCGACCGTGCAAAGGCACAGAAGACTATAGGTCGTGATCCGCAAGAACGCGCCACGTATCTCGGTGAGATAACGTGGGGTGACCTAGGCGAACTCAAGCCGATTTCGATCCATGGACACCGCTATTACACCTTACTAGTGGACGATGATAGCCGGTACCGTACCTTCAAGGCGCACCGTACGAAGGACGAAGCACGAGAGGCCGTGATTGAGTATCTACAATATATCAGTGTGCGGTTGGCTGCGTGGATTCCGAGAGACGATGAGCAGTACCAGCGTAGACCGCGCGTATTACGCCTCGATGGCGGCCGTGAATTCGGGATGGGAAAGCTCGACAACTATTGCAACGAACAAGCTATACTTATCGTTACGAGTACGCCGATGAACCAATACCAAAACGGCACGGCGGAGCGCAGTATACGCTTTCTTCAGGACGAGGGCCGAGCAACGTTCATTGAGTCAAGGCTCCCGACAGCGTTTTGGCACCGTGGACTAGAGTCCACGGCGTATGTGATCAACCGGACCGGTCAGTCTACGGTCCGTGGACGAGTCCCTTACGAGCGTTTTCATGCCGAACTCGGTGGTCCTACTGGAAAGCCCAATATCTCACATCTCAGAATTATAGGCTGTCGATGTATCGCATTTATTGATGAGAGTGTCAGGGTAAAGTCAGAAAAGCTTGACGCTCGTGGTACGGATGCAATTCTGCTCGGTTTCGAAGGTGAAACCAACTATCTTGTGTGGCTAATACACGGCGGACGCGAGCTGCGTACGCCTCATGTGACATTTCATGAAAATGTAGGGAGTCGGTTTGATCAACCAGACCCCAGAGATGTGGTACGAAGCCTACCACGTACCGTGCAAGACCGCTTAAGGAAGCGGTATCAGCACGCAAGGAACCGGACCAGGATTCGGAATGAAGACGATAACGTCGTAGATTCGGACCGTGAAGACGTCGAATTCACATCACAACATACCCGAGAGTATGAAAAGCAAGAGGGCGAACTGTATATCTGCGATGCACCTGACGAGCATCCAGATATTGTACAAGCCTTAATCCAAGAGGGCGGAAACGATGCGTCAGCGAGTCTTACAAGCACCAAAACCGACTTACAAGCACCAAAACCGATAGAGAGATGCTTGATGAAGTGAAGAAAATTGTGGAACGGGCAATTGAGGCAGCAAGAAGAGCGCGGGAACAAGGTTCAGAGGAACGGCTCAAAAACGACACGCTTAACGCCCTTCATACGGACTATTTACGAGCGTTGATCGGTGTGTTCCACGCTAGAGTGAGCACACCCGACGAGCCCAGTGTGAAAGAAGCCCTCGCTGGACCCGAGCGAGATCAGTGGATCAAGGCTATGTTCGCAGAGATCCGAAGCAACTTCGAGCGCGGTACGTTTAAGTTCGTGCCTCGAGCGGAAACGACCCACGGACACCTCGTAGACGCCACGTGGGTGCTGCGTAAGAAGTATCTATCAACAGGCGAACTCGACAAGTTCAAGGGTCGGATCTGTGCAAGAGGCTTTACACAGAAGAAAGGCATCGACTATAACGAAACCACGGCGACCACGGCACGAGCGGCATCTTGGCGAATCCTCATGGCCCTCGCTGCGATCCGTGGATGGCACGTTATACAGATCGATTTCGTGGCGGCTTACTTGAACGGTAAGCTACGTGAGAAGATCTTTATGAGGCAATTCCAGATGCTTTTCGAGTACTTTCAGGCCTTCCCGAATGAGATTGACGAGCGTAATTGGGCCGTAGACCGAGTGATTCAATTGATGAATCCACTCTATGGGCTCAAGCAGTCGGGGCATGAGTGGCAGACCAAGGCGCGTGAGATTATGAAGACGGTCGGTTTTCGCCCGCTTATCGCAGATGATGCGGTTTACTACAACCCGACGAGCGGTGAAGCTGTAGTATCTCACGTAGACGATTTCCTACTCTTTGGCGCGGATCTATCGAGCCTGCAACGAGTCGCATCCGAGATCAAAAAGGTAGTTGCGACAAGCGATCTCGGGCAGGCAGATTGGTTCCTGAATGTGAGGATTAGGAGGACCTCACCGAGCGGTGATGTGAGCCTGGACCAGTCGCAGTATATTTCTAAGGCACTCACGAGCATGGGCTTGAGTGCAACCAACCCAGTTTCGACCCCTATGGACCTCAAATCCGCACCGTTGGCGACTCGTCGCGAGGACCAAGCTGACTCCAAGGAGATTTACGAGTATGCTTCGAAGCTTGGCAAGTTAGCCTACCCGGCATGGATTACTCGACCTGACATCGGATACGCTGCGTCAACGTGGGCGAGATTCATGGCCAACCCGTCAAGTGACCACTTGAATAGTGTGAAGCGCATTGCACGGTATCTACACGGCACCCAAGACCTTAGTTTGCACTATGAGCAACTTACCGATGCGCACCCGCATCGTGAATACAACGAGTTAGGACTCTTTGCCGCCGTAGATGCAAGCCTTGCAAGTGACCTAGACGGCGCGAAGTCGGTCACAGGAATTATCATATATATGGGAGGGAGTGCAGTCCTTTGGCATTCCAAACTTCAGACGACGGTCGCCCGTAATTCGAGCGACAGTGAGTATGTGGCTATGGCCGAGGCAGCAGGCAATCTTGCGTGGATTCGCAGTTTTCTCACGGAGCTGAATCAACTGCCTCCCGGCCCGATTTCGCTGCTTTGCGACAACAGCGGTGCCATCAGTTGGGCACGTACTACGGCCATGAGCCGACAGAAAAGACACATTCGCATCAGTTATCACTATATTCGCCAGGAAGTCGAGGACGGCAATATAGCGCTTGTTCAAGTGAAGTCCGGGGCTAACCCGGCAGACGGCCTTACGAAGCCCCTTGAACGGGCGGCATACGAGCGGTTTGTGAAGGCACTCGGGCTGCGACCAGCCCAGAACGGGGGCTCCTAGGCCTCATAGCAGGAGGTTTTTCTGAGCGCATACTTACTGACATAGAGACGCGATGGTTAACCGTGGATGGGTAGTAAACGACTCGTGTCCACACCGAAGGCTAGAGGGCGTGTTGGCAGTAGCCTACGGAGTGGAGCAGTAGAGTGAACCTGATTCATAGTGGTTGCGTGACGCTACTCCTACCGAGGTCACATGAGGTTACATGAGTCGTAGAGGACTCGGTTACGACTCATGTATACAGCCGATTATACCCGAGCACGGGCATAAGAGGGGCGTTTTCCGCACGCCTTTCGCACGTTTCTACCGTTTAGTAGCTTAGCCAAGAATATACGCTTATTTCCCCTGTATTACTCGGTACTTCAACGCCCACTTCGTGATCCCACATTTCCTGAACGGTCTTAGTAAGCCACCCAGCTTACACCAAGGAATCGTTAACGATACCTAGGTATTGAAGTGATAGGTATACAACTTGTACACTACAACTACGAGAGAAACAAGGTAACAGGCCGGTGTGTCCTAGTGTGGGTACCTAGGTATGCTGGATATTGACGGCTTCGGCCTCCCATGCATTCATAACTTTGGTAGGTAGTATCCCGATCCCATAAGCCTCCTGTGCCAGCATTTTTAACTTGGGCGCACTCCTGTCACAGATGAGCGATACATACCGAGTTGAGGATCTCTTGGCTTGCGCAGTGACGGGTACTGGTACCATGATCCATCTGACTAGGTTTTAAATCCGATCAGCAGAGGGCAAACCCGTCTTGGCTATCTTGGTTGTCTTGGTATCACGATTTCCAGTATTCCCATTTGTATTCTGTACAAACCCATGTACTTCGTACGGACGCACAGCGCGCCTGTTAACTTGTTCCGTACATCTGTAAATCTACCTACTAGATAAGTAGGTGTCCGTAACTCCGGGCGTATTACTGGTGTCTTCGGTTCCAAAACCGCATTGTGTGCATTTGTAATGATAGTAATACGGTTCTCTGTAATGGGTAAATGCACACGACGGTAGTTAACGTCTTTAGGTATTAGGTAGTACCTACCGGTATTCTTCGCTATTATTCGGCCGACACTACTCGGCCGCCTCTTAACGCATTAGGTTACCGGACAGAGTCCTTCGTTCCCGTCGACTTACATCATTGTTACCTATGAAATGATCAACATCTGGATCTCCAGTCTTACCCACAAACAGGAATCATGATGGGTAATATAGGTATACCTAGGTAGACCATGTCCAGACCGTGGAGGTAATGTAATCTCTGACTGTCACAGAAGTTGACTCAGCTCGATCAATTCGCCAATCGGTACAATTCCACGTTACACGACTCCGTGATAATACACAGCGCAGAGACGCCTCGACGATGCCCTCATCATTCGACAACTGGCCTCCGACACATGGGCTCTTGAGGTTGGCGCCATGTTTCACACCGAGGATGCTGACTTCCCTACCGTAGGCCCAACAGACGGATTCCGACACAAGGAGTTAACTTATCTCCGCTGTATCTCCCCGCCAGGTATACAATACATCCAATATACTCACCCGGGCACACACACATTACCGTACGGACTATAATGTGATATGTGTCCGTAAGACCCGGTAACAAGACGCCTTTCGGTAACCGCACAACCACACGCTGTAAGAGGAAAGACTCCGGCGACCAGATAGGGGAAATGATGGAATAAAAGCTCCCAAGTCCGGGTGCGTACCAATGCCCGTCGCCTCCGCTCCGCGACTTGCAGTGTCATTGAGTCCTATCTACCTAGCCTAGCGCAAACCTGCAGTCTGCTTATGCTATCCTACGACTCAGCAACCGCCTTGCTTATTAGCTAGCCACTCCGCGTGCACGACCTAATGCATCGGGATGGACAAAACTGAAGTAATCTTGCAGTCGGGAAATGGGGTTCCCGTCTTGATGGCGCCCCTTGATAGTTGCGCATTAATAAGCCGGGGAGCAGTCTAGGTAGTCCGAAAATAACAGCAAAAGGAGCAGCGCAATAGCCCACGCAAAGGAGATACGGAGAGACAGAGAGGGAGGAAGAGATGGGAAAAGAGAGCAGAGAGGGAGAGAAAATGAGAACTCCGACGGTTGATCCCACCACCTCCATACCTAATTATGCCATATCCGAACCGGGGTATATCCAGAAACGGCATCAATTGGCGAAAAGACCGACCGGAGCACGGAGAGTCGGAGGGTCGATAGGTACCTACCCCAGAACCGGTGAATTCGACATGTTGATACCCAACTTGTGCATGTACAGTTACCCGACAGAATCAACAGCCAAGATTCGGACGAATACTCCGCCAGTCCGATCAGGTAACCCAAGCGACACTCCATTCACGATCCCCGGGCGGTAACCAGAGAGATAACGGAGGTGATGTAATAGCATTAAGATCTCCAGAATGAGGGCGAGGTCCTTATTATGCATATGTACCCTAACCTATCGAACGTATTCAACGCAAGGGAGCAGCCGAGTCATCCCACAGGCGACTCTGGTGACTCTGTAGACTCTACATTAACTACTACATCCGAACCTTCTACTCATTTTCGTCTCTATGCCTCGGGTAGGTACATCGAGTCTAGCAAATGCAAGAATTAATGTAATCCGAAAGTTTCGACCCCTTGCCTTTCTTCCCTTGACTCTCAGAAACCCTAAAACACGCGGAATTATGCTGCAAGGCAGTGATGATGCGCCGGGTCCCCTTGTCTGTCTATATACCGTAGCAAATATGCAAAAAAGAAAACAAAAGAAAACCGGGAAATGCAATCTACAGTTTCGCCTTTTCCCCAGACTTCTTGTCTTGTTTCAGTCGCACAACGCCCTAAGGTCATGAATCACGTTAGAGCTCTGATTCTTTTTTTTTTTTTTTTTTTTTTTTTGGGGGGGGGGCCGTGGCAAGATGGATGGACACCACCACTAGTCAAGGTAATGCCGGGCTGCGAAAAGAAAGAACTCACCTCCTGGATAGCCGTAGCGAGCAACGTGCCGTCCTGGCTGTAGATCTTCTGCATGACGACACCGCGGCCGTCGCCGGCCCACGGGCTTTCCATCTCGGTGAACATCCACTCGTCGGCGCGGACCTTCTGGGGATTGTGGAAGTAGATGGAGCTGCGCGCGTTCACAAATCAGCCAACTAGCCCTTGCGAAGAGCTAATTACATCCGAGTAACGGTCGGGCGGGTAGACTTACTGATCAAGACTAACCATCATCCCGATCTGCGGCCGATTCTGCATCTCGGCGCTGCCGGCGGCCTCAGGATCATTGTCTTTGATCAATTGCTCCCTCACCTTGGGGTCCAGGTGCTGCATCTCCTCAGGCCGAAACGGGATCCTCCAGAGACGGTGAATCCGTGAGATGGTTCCGATGAAGTACGAGTCGCTTATGTACGCCAGCGCACTGAGATGCGCCTGGTTCCCGCCCTCCTCGCTGATCTTCCCCCGCGCCCTCATCCAATGCCAGATCTTGCGCTTTTCGGGCGGCTGATTGAAGTCGTCGCGCGCACACTTGAACCGCTCGAACGGCTCGTCCGCGCCTGGAGGCATTGGCTCCGAGTAGTCCTCTGGTGGCCTGGGTACGCCTTCGGGCATCGGTATGGCGTGTGACACCTTCCGCTCGCCGCCGCTGCCGTCACGCGCGAACGAGCAGGTCACGGTAAAGATGGCGTGGCCTCTCTGCCTTGCCTGCACCGTCCTTGTGCAGAATGAGCGGCCTTCACGCACGCGCTCTACATGGTAGATAATGGGCACGCTTGAGTCACCCGCAAGCACAAAGAAGCAATGGTACGAGTGTACTGTGAAGTTAGGCGGTACGGTGCGTTGCGCTGCCTGTGAGGGAAGTTAGTCCCAACAAGCCCCGGACTGCGTTGCGGCATTTAACGAGGACCAATTCGCCGTGGCATCGGTTCCGTGGCACATGTAGTGAGTACATGGCACCGCCGGCTCCGGCTGGTTTTCCTCTGAGCCCCGGCATTTCACCGCCAGGCCACGGCTCTTATGTCCGAATGGGAGACGGGGAGAAATCACGTACAGCAAGTGTCTGCGCGATGACACACCCTCCGTACAGACCTCTCGCGCCAGGCGGGTGCCATAGTACACGAGTATTCGTGAATAGGTCCTGTATTCGCAATGTCAGTCGGATTTGGATACTGACCAGCAACACCCAATGCGACCATCAGGTAGGAGGTGAAGCTCACTGGGCCGATGATGCCGAGCTCTGTCAACTCGAGTGCATTCTCGATGGGCGCCTTTGATTTGTCCAGCGGCGGGGGTTTAACGAGAGTCGCACGCGCAGCTGTCATGGTCTCCTTGTTGTCAAGGCCTTATGTATTATTATCGTACAGCTCCAGGCGACACTGGAAAGCCCCTGGATATGTTTCTCCGAAAGTGGGACGATAATCAACGAAAGACCGTCGAATGCAACGAATGCTGTCGGCACGTGACCTCTGTGAGGAGTTTATAGAGGACACTGATTCAATTGATTGATTCCCTTTCGAGAATCCAAATACAGACGTACTTTCCCAAGGTTTTAATACATCGATTCTTCTTGTTCACGATTTTATGTCTCACTAGAGCCTTACTGATAGGGCGACATTTTATGCCGAGGCTCGGCGCTTCGGTGGGCCCTCGCGTTCGCGGCTCGCATTTCATTTATCGAATTAGATAGCTAGTTAATGGCACAAATGCACTTAGCTAGGTTAATGATATACTTGGGAGATGCAGATACCATAGATGGACATTGGACCAGGTGCTGCTCGCCTATAAAAACGTCATGATGGGGATGGTAAAGCCGTCAGCCCAGCCGTACCTAAATAGATAGGTAGATGGCCAGCAGGGTAGGAAATACGTCATGACGCTGTACCTCTGTAGGTGCACTATTTCAAGCCGAAACTACGGCCAGTGATACCTACCTAGGTACGCATACCGCTCTCCTATAGTCAATGCCTTGGTTAGATTCCTTGCGGCCTACCTATGAATCACGATCCCGCGCTCTGTGTGGTGTTATGGTCGATGGTGTACTATTAATTGTATCAGGGGCTCTTGTCTATGTCTACTGGCTAGTAGATATACTGACTTGCTTGTAGGGTGTGGCCGGTCGAAGGAGGCGTTAGATAGGTACCTGGTAGGCATACCAAATGGCTACCTAGGTACACCTAACGCCCGATCTCTTGACAAAGAAAGATGCGCACAAAATCGACTCACCTTTAGTGAGACGAGTATATGGATTCTAATCCATCCCATGCGCTCGAATCACCGTTGCCAAACTTCTCGCGCTGTATCCAGTATTGCCCGTTGTACTTCCAATACTCCACGCCTGTCACCTCACATATGGCTTTCTCAAACCATGCTGGCGCGAACTCCTCTCCGTTCTGCTGCCGCTCCTTTCGTCTGGCTCGCTGCGCCTCTTCCAGCCTGTTCTTCTCCGACGCAGCGAAATCATATTCTCCATCTTCCATTGCTCTCTGGTCGGGACGATACCGGGAATCTGTTGGTGCGATGTATTTCATGAGGTTGTCATCTAGGTGATTGAATGTGAGGACAAACGGGGTCAGATTGAAAGGGATGCCCTTTGGCCGTTCATTTGCTTCCCAGATGACGAAAGCTTGATTCGGATCGCCTGCATTGTATCCTGTCTCTTTGGGTTCTTCAACCGTCGCCTCGTACCCTGGCGTTATACGAGCGTATATTTTTGAGTTCCAGCGTCCCCCAATGCTGATGCGCGGTCGACCATCGGAATCAAGAATTTTACCAGAAATTTGATAAGCACTGGACGCTTTCCAACCTCGCTGTTTGAAGTCTAGGTGGCAAATCTCCCCCGTAGTCCAGTTCTTGATCTCCACGAGACCGTAGTTGTCCACGACTGGGTTGCCTGTAATGATGCCAACCACTTGCGACTTGGGCTTTTTCCAGGTAAAAAAATCTTCCTTTCCCCCTGCGGCGGGACGTAGCTTCAGGAACCACGTACCAAGGTGATAAATGTCAAATGATTTCCCTAGAAATCTTGAGTCGACCTTGGCCTCTCCCCAATAGGTCCATTGTGCTGACTCCGCATAGCAGGCACCTACGGGGGGATGATGGCTGACTTGTTCGATGAAGAAGCGGTATCCTTTGTCTGGTCGAGCGTACTCGAATGTCTCCCCCAAGAGAGGGTTAAATGGCTTTGCCACGCGTCCGATCGTGGATGCGAATTCACTCGCGGCAAAGGCGGCAACATAGAGCATGCGCTCAGTTGAGTCTGTTCGATTGGCGGCGAGATCCAGAAGATGAGCGTACTCCATGTCTTCGCCCGTTCGATATAGTAAGGACGTTGGCTCATTGAAAGAGACTGGCAAAGTCATTTTAGTCATGTCTTTGCCGATCATTGACTTGAGAATCCCCTGTACGCAGATCATGGTTCAGAATCAGTAGTATCGGCAGAGACGGTGGCACAGAGACTTACCCATAGACCAACTCTGGGTCTGTTATCCTCGTCTAACTTCAGTCTGGTCCTCACACCATTCTCATAACCCTTGAAAGCGCTGCTCACATCCACCCCAGATACTGCTATCTCCTGCTTAGACTCACCCGATGGCACCAACTCGGAAGGCGGCATCGGCCTGACATCAACTTCTCCAGCGTCTACGGCGTCAAAGAACTCCTCCTGCTCCGATTCAGAGTCCCCTGAGGCATCTAAAATCTTGGACAGAGCAGTCGTCTTGCGAGATATGGACGTTGGTGATTTCTGGCCATCCACGAGCACTTCTTCAGGGGCATCTACTGTGTCATCTTGAGATGGGGGTAGACTGCTACGGCTGATCGGATGGCTTTCCTCCATAACTTCCCGAAGAGCACGCTTTGCCATTTTTCTCTTCATCTCTGCTTCTCCGACTCTTGCCTCCAAGATTTCCTGCTCAGCTGCCACTTTAGCCATGCTTTCCTCCCACATACGTCGCATATCAACTTCTTGATCGAGTCGGTGCTGCCAATGAGCGTCGCGATCTTTGGAAATTCTCAAAAGATCCCCCATAAGTCCTTTCAAGCTTTTGATCGCGGAGTCGTATGTGGCAAGCGCTTGCGCTGCTTTGGGATCTGCCAGTGACATGGACGGATTGCGGTTTGCTTCGGCTTGTAATGCCGTACTTACTTGCGAAAGCGTATCTAATTGTAGCCTGGCTGATTGCGCAGTGATGTGGAAAGCATCTTTGGTAGCGCTTTGAATCTCTGCGCGACTTGAACTTTCAATATAATCTTCCTCGTCGTCCTCGTCGTCCGCCTCGGCAATGATAAGCCGACCTCTATTGCCTCGCCCCCTAGAGTCGGCATGCATGGGATCCACAAACTCATCGTCTATACTACCATCATGGCGCGAAGCGGTTCGCTTGGCGGATGGCACACGGGTCAGGTTTAAGCTACTTCGCGGCTCGTTCATGCTCATAGCATCACTATGCAAATCTGACACGGATGCGTCGGTAGGCTTTCCAAGATTGTCTCTGGCTTGCCGCAGCATCTCGGCGCTTTGGGCCTTTTGTCGTTCGTCTTGCTTTGCTTGGTCTTTCATCCACTGGATCGCGTTATTCAGCGCCCAAAACCATCGTTTAGCTTCTACTTCGTGATTCGCCTTCAACGTATATTTGACAGAGGATTTACCGATGATTTCGAACTTGGTCTTTTCATCAGGGGTCATGTGCAATCGAGCGATGCGCATACTAATGGCGCCCCGGCAAGCGCTTTCAGCATCGTCTTGATGCTTATAATAACTTAGAACACCGTTCTCCAATACAAACCACCGCAGCTGGTAGCCTTTGCGGTAGTTAGTCCATTTCTTAAGATAGCCCTTCATCTGAGGCTCTCGCCCAGAGAGTGGATCGCCCATTGCAGCAACTGGTCCTGCCTGCGACGTCGCATGACCGAGCACAGCCTTTTCCTGGATACCTCGCTGAGCCGCTACAGCAGCCGGGGATTTCTTGAGCACCGCACGGGTTACATCATCGTTCGTTACATGTTGAGGGAGTTTGCCATTGCGGTCGCGCTGAAAGGGATCCGCACCATGAAGCAACAAGGTCTGGATTAGCTTTGTGTCTCTTTTGCGGGATGCTTCGTGTAAAAGAGTCCCACCCGAGTGGAGAGTAACAGGATCACAGGGTAACTCGACACTGTTGATATCTAAAATAATACTGACACGAGGTTCTTCGAGGACGTGACCGAGCGTTTCATAGTCGCCTCTCTGTACTAGGTCCTGTACTTGTCTCACCTTGTCTTGTACGAATAACGTTCGGGCAAGCTGGAGCTGTTGGAATATCTCGGGGTTCCTCGCTACATCTAGGGGGAGCTTGATTTGGTTGTTGGAGATAGCGTCGTTGATGCCCTTTTGCTCTAGCAAGAGCCGAACAATAGAGCCGCGCCCTTGAGCTGCGGCAAGGTGAAGAGGGGTATTCCCGTCCTTGTCGCGAGCATTGACATCAATGTAGCCTGAACCATTGGATAGAACATATTCCACAACGTCGTATTCAGCGCACTGAATGGCTAGATGAAGCACTGTCGTATCGTCCAAAGGTGTAGGACTGGCTGCGGCATTGGAAGAGGACGTGCTTGCACGGGGTCCAGTTTCGGATGTCTCGCGGATAGCTTTTGATATGGCAGCAGTGTTGCCACTTCGCAGAGCCTCGACAATCCTAAACTTCCGAACTGATTGCTCGAGTGACGTACCCTTGTCGGTGGATGAGTTATTGGGACGAGAATGAGGCGGGGCAGGTCCTGGGTGAACAGGCTCGCGTGAAGGCATTCGACCAACCGACATTCTTGCGTTCCTCGCAGGCTGGTGTTGGGACGAATGAGACACGGGCGGAGAGGTTGAAACAGCGGGGCGTGAGGCAAGACCGGATGAATGAGAACCGTCTTCAGAAACAGCCTCGTCGTCACTACGAGGTTCCCTTTCCTTTCGGCGGAGTAAGGATAGGGCTGCCGATTTAGATCTTTTATGTGGACTGCAGTAGCAGTTAGTCTGTGAATCGGCCGACAAGACGTCCTGTATGAGCGCTTCATCTCGGGAGGCCATAGCAGGCAATCTGGACAGGTCCAGCCGAGGCACGGTGTTCAACCAGCCCAAAGTAATTTTTACGACGGATCGTGCCCCCCAATACATGCATGTCGGAACTCACTCACCTGTCTCCAGCTTCGGACATGGCTGCTGCGTAGTTGGGCACTCACGGCCGTGGCAAAATCTTGCGATACAGCCGACTGAAAACGGCGAACGAGAAACGAGAGAGTGACTGAACTGGCAGAATTATGGCTGTCCATGCAGCATGATTATCAATGGATAAGGCGCGTGACGGGGGTCGCAAGCCCAAATCGGTGGAAGGACAGTATCATCGGGGTAGCGCACATAAGATAGACGCCGACGAACCAGAACGAAGAAGAGAAAGGAAAGTAGGGGTGGAAGATGAGCCTAAGCGTGGGCGCGGGGCGACGAATGATCGCGATTGCAGCTCGCCGTCTTTGTCGTGTGCCAGCCGGAGAAGGAGAGTGAACCGGGGAAAAAGATAGGTCCCGCCGTCCCGGTATGGTGCAGGCCGGTGTTAATTCTGGAATGGCTGCTGTGACAGAATGACGTTGTCTTCCCCAACGCGCTTTCGGAATTCCACTTCCAGGCCAACGAGTGTGAAGGGTGGGGAAGACGTGGAATGTGGGAATCTGCAGAGGCCGATCACCATAAGTAGTACGATAGGTATATGTGCATACCTCATGTATATGCTTATCTCGATGAGGATATGCATCTACAGAAACAGCTCGGATAAAGTACCCAGCACGGGTACGAAGTATCTAGACTACCTAGGTAGTCGCGTAACTACGGCGTAGTTACCGATTTGCTTTCTGCTTCAACCTACGGAGTAAAATACCCTGAACCAATAATACAATACGCAGACTGAATACGAATTTATGCGAAATGTGCCGTAGCTACAAAATGGCCTTGTTACGCGTGGCAAGTCGTAAGATATCTTGGTGTTGGGTGGCGGGGTTGTGGAGTCGTGAAGGCGTGCCCACGAACGAAAGATGAATACGTAAATGCCATTTATCTGGCAGTCCATGTTACGCGACAGTCAGGCACCTGGCATCTCTTAAGAGCAGCATGGACATGGAGGCCCTACATACATTCAATGAGCACTCATCGACCAATCTCTAATAGCATTTCTCATGTAGGTTATATAGTGTAGGTAGACCTCAAAGTGTAGCGTGAACGTGTGAAGCCACATGTCTAAAACAGGCGGAAAACCTCAAGAGCTAGGAGCCTCACCCTGGGCCACAATGTCGTCAATTGTAAGAAATGCGAATGGACCCAGCTCCCAGCCCAACGCATCCTCTGGTCGCGCGGGGGTCCGCACGGCCGTGCAAGTCATGTAATCCGGTCCAAGGGAGCGGATGCAAATATTCGCATCCTCGACCTTGGTTCCCTTAAATATGACGTTGTGCCTACGGATAACCTGTTCCGGGGGGTCATCCGCGTTTTGCGCAAACGCCACGCCGGGTGCCGGCGGCTCAAAGTCCTGGAAGACGAGATCGCCGAGCCACTCGGCCAGCAGTGCCTCGCCCGTCATTTTAACGTATGCCTCGCGCAGGCACCAGAGCGTGTAGAAGGCGCGGAGCTTGTAGTCCCGCCTCGCGTTCTCGCTCGTCAACGCCGTATATGCCGGTAACACTGCGAGCCCCGTCTTGAGGTACGCGCCCTCGGAGTGTCCGAAAACCTCGGTGTGCATGTCGACATACTTAGCCCAGCCTTCAGTGCGGATCACCTGGTAGTCGCGGGTCTGTCGCTCACTCACACACACGATGTCGACACCGATGTTCACCCCACTACTGTCCCCCTCGTGGGCGGCATCGCCGTTGTGGACGGCGACGAGCGCGACCAGGCCCGCTTGGTGGCTGACATTGAACACGACGGGCTGCCGGCCTGCGGCGTCCTTGTATATTGGCTTCCCGTTTGTGTCGGCTGAAAGCTTCGTCTCCCACCACGGCACGCCGCAGTATTTGCTCACGACCCAGTGCTTCAGGAGATGAGATGCCAGCGCCATCTTCGCGTCGGCTACAAAGTAGTACCTCAGCACACGCTTCCGCTCATCCGGTGTGAGCAGTGCCAACGGGCCGGATGCCTAGCTCTTTGCGATTAGCACCGGTTTGCGGAACAAGTAACGGGGCAAGGCCGGTAGCGTACCGCGGACTCGAGGTCGCTTGTTTTCGTTGCGCCCGGCCATAGTTTCCGGGTGTCCACCAGATATTGTATGACTTCTACTTTACTCGAAGCCATGATAAATCTGTCAATATTGTGACTATTTTACTGCGTATGAGGGAGTTTCAGGTACATAGCATCTAGGAGATCATCGGAAGAGGATGTAAGCAGAACCGCATCGATTGAGTGCCATGGAAAGGCCAAAACGTACCTCGTACCCTACGATATGTCTATATCAAGGACACCTGGCATGTCGCATTAGAATATCAGCGCTGACAGCTGACGTTCTCCTTTCCTAGATAGGTACTTCGTACATCCGACGTCCGTACCGACATGATGCCTTACTTTAGCTGCGCCCAAGCGAAGTCCGGAGGTCCAAGGGTGCAGGTGCCCCAATAATTAAACCAGTAACTAACTAACCCCGATGCTTACATATCTAATCATAGGATATATGCTTATACGATTCGGCCTTGGTCACGTGATGGGCGTACTCAGTTTCCAATACAAAATCATTCCAGGAGATTTTGAACTTCTCAATGGCGGTTACTATCACGTCTCCCGCCACACTATGGTACACCACGATCCAACGACCAAGAAGCTGTACGACGGCTCTGTACCCTCTCGGCGAAAGCCCTGTGGAAAAGACACAGGTTTGATTGACATAGAAAAGATCATTCTCTGCGCCGCAGTGCCTGAAACCCCGTTTCCGTTGCTGCTCAACGAGCATGTGGTGCATCGAGGCGACGTTGTTCGTGAGCTCGCCCAACTCCTCTCCGCGACGTCCAATTAGCAGATCACCGCCCTATAGAGCCTTAGCAGATTCGTTTTCGGTCGATTCGCCTACGTCACCCCGTACAGCATTGTGAGAACAGCTGTACAGTCCGTAGGAAACCGTGGGCCGTTCTCACATGTGCTTACCGCCATACCGCAACCTTTGGGTTCCCGCAAACAGCTGGAGGTTATTATGCAATACTACCGATTGATCGTCGAGAAGCTCGGCTTCCCAAATGGCTTAGATTCCGAAACCATGCTTGAGGCCATACATGAGCGGATCGAGGCAAAGTCGAACCGTGCTCGACAATACAGATTATATGAATCTTGGGTGTGAGATATCCGCTCAATTCATTCGCATTCAGGTTAAAACTTTACGCTTCCGTGCCGCGAGGTCCAACCGTGTCCTAAGCCGCGGTTTTTGCGCAAAGGACATCAACAGCTTTGGACGCTGGTCGAGCTCGCTAGTGTAGAAAGATCAGAACGTTGTCTGAGCCGACGAGCGGCTATCTAACAACCTGATAGGAATGTGGTACCTCTCGTTCGAGTACGTATCAGGGGAGAACGGGCTAACATACATGTGTTGCACTATGGCCTGTGTAGCCAACTATGTACAGCATTCCATTCGGACAACGTCACATAGCGGCTCTGCTGGAGAAATGAAGAGCGATCCTGCCGGACCAATCCAGTGATGGCGAGAAAGAAAGCAACGGCAGGAACGGATCATCACAATATGATCGAATTCATTATCTGGCTTGGTGGGTTTCAAGCTTTCAGTACTCGTCCCCTGAGGCAGAGCTGTTAAAGGTGAAGTGGAAGCATTATAACAAAGGCTTCGCCTGGCTAGGCATGGTATACGGGGCTACCTTTAGACGTATATACGCTTGATGGCGGTCCATGGTAACGTCGGCTTCGCGGGGACAAATTGGGCTACTACAAATGTAGTGAGCAGCGGCTGAACTGGATGATATGCATACGCGTCCGACCCATAATGACAGAGGATGGCAACAACGAAGCGAGCAGAGTGCTTGTGCTGAATTCTACTCTTCAATCAACGAATGCGTGTAGTGACACCAAAGACCTACTGTTCGTTGTTTCGTTGTCTTGCCCTTGAGCTGCGCGAGATCGAAGACACTGCGATAGGTGCAGTTATGAGTTCCAATATCCAAGCTTGAATGGATACTCTGGAGTACGCTGGGCTACGGTACGGTAGCTTGCCTGACCGAATCTCGGGTTAGGACGTGCTGCCCACCTCTCCCGTTCCCATAGCTGCTCCGAGTTATTTCTAAGTAAACTGGATAATTTTAACCAGGCATATGATTAAGAGATGGGACAAGAGCGAGCCCCCGCAAGGGCTTTTGCCAAGGCATTGCCAATTCAAGGTAGTGTTATGTACTTCCGTTGTGGGTTCGCGGGGGCCTTAACAAGCTTCGAGCACACTCAGACCAGAGATACGGTTTTGGCTGGGCTAGGGGAAGTTCGTGCGGGGAAGAAAAGATTGGGTTATTTCTCTTCGAAAAAGAATTGAAGCCTTTATCGAGCCTTGAAGACATTCCCATTTGTTATTCGGACTTAATGATAGCTATATGCCTACATGGCAAGTTCAGTTCTAGATTGTCCAACCCATGGGCAAGTCTGCCCCCGTCTCTCCCGATCCAACAATTCACCTACTCAGCTACCTCTCCTTGACCCGGACATGTGTCACCTCGATCCTATCTGCCACCTGTGATGTAGCCCCCCTCTTTGTCTATTGAAGCAATTCTCTCCGCCAGAGTTTGCACTGATGGCTATTTACGAAGTCGGTACGCCTTCATTTATCTTCTCCTCGATAAATGTACCCAGGCTCTTTAGCGATTTCTGGGCGCTCATCAAATCGAGGAACGGGACATCAATCTTGAACGTGGACCAAAACCAAGTGCGGAATTCAGAGGCAATCATACTGTCGACACCAAAGTCAGGCAACGATTTAGTCGCGTCGATTTGATCGGCAGGCATCAATATCAAGCTAGAGAAGCGCTTTTTGATCAGACTGATAATTGCCAGGAGCATTGTCTCGGCATCTGCCTCAGCTGCCAGCGTGGCCGTGAGCTCACCCGGGACGTCCTTGAACCAAGCTGCGGCGGCATCAATTTCTTCTCCCTGCTGCTCGTTTCCTTCAGTTATTCCGTCGGCAGCATGAAGTGATGCAAGTAGCACCGACGCACGTGCCTCGACCAAGACACCGTGGGTGGACACATCGAAACCCTGGGCAGTCAGTGTGCGAATGCCAGCCGGCTCCAGGCCTGTGAGCAAATGTGCCTCTTCGGGATCGAGAGGGTCGCCGGCTGACGCAAGATCAACCAACTGTATCATTTCCTCCTCAGTGAGGGGCTGAACACCCTTTCGGAGGAGCAAGGCCTCGATCTCTGGGTTTTCGTGCAAATAGCCCACCTCGGAGACCATTCCAAGGCCAATAGAGACTGCCGGTTTTCCTTGTGAGCGGCGCCAACGCGCGAATGCGTCCAGGAAGCCATTTGCCGAGCAATAATTGCTCTCCGTCGCCGTACCTACAGTTCCCGAGACCGAGGAAGTCAGAAGGAAGAAATCGATGTCATGTCCGTCCAGCGCATTGTGCAAGTTCCATGTTCCTGCCCACTTTGGCTGGATCCCGGTATGCCAGGCTTTGTTAGGCATTTTCGTAAAAAGGGCTTCGTGAAGCCCCATCGCGGCTTGGATGACACCGCCAATTTGCCGTCCGGTAGCCACGCAGGCTTGAACGGACGCATTGACGTCTGCCGCAACCGAGACATCGCCGCGGACAACTCCAACGGTAGCACCGGCTTTTTCTAAGTTAGATACTACCAATTTGGCGCTGGGCTTGTCGGTACCGGATCGACCTAGGAAAACGAAGTGGCGCGCGCCGCGGCTCATCATCCATCGGCTGAGACTGCTCCCTAGACCACCTAGGCACCCTACAAGGAGATAGACTTTCTCTGGATCGAAAACAGTGGCGTATCTCGCAGGGACAACTAGAACCCGTGACCGCGGATTTTCCAATGATACAACAATGTTGCCTATCCAATCTTTGCCGGAAAAATGGCGATAGGCTTCAGAGAGTTGGGCAACATCGAACACCTTGGTTGGTGGCGGCTGGATCTTTCCAGCTCTGTAGAGTTCCAGGGTATTTGCCACGAGTTCGTCGAACCGGGTGCGATGAAACTCATCGGTGGCGTAAAACAAGTCGGCCAGTTTCACCGCCGAGAAGCTTGCATTGCGAAGGAGAATGCCAATGTCTAATTTACCCGCGCCCAGAAGCTCGCGCTCACTTAGCTCAACAAAACGTCCGAAAGCAGCCAAACAACGCCAGCTCTCCTGCAGGGCATCCCCGACAAGGGAAACGTTTAATATGGCATCAACACCGCGGCCTTTAGTGATTTCCCTAATACTTGGGGTAAAAGACGCTTCTTGGGCACTGAATATGTGTGATGGCGGGACACCCAAGTCTTGGTGAAGCTGCCGTTCAACTTCATTTTCCACAGTGGTATATGTGACAGCCCCTGTTGCCACGGCCAGTACAATGGCCGCGACACCAACAGCGCCAGGACCTGCATGTATAAGGACCGATTCCTTTGCTCTGAGGTGTGCTTTGTCGTTAATAGCATGGAACGCGGTACTATACGCAGAAAGAATAGTCGGCACAACAGTGAAGCTTTCGTGGTCCAACATTGGGTACACCGATCGGGCTGGGACACGTATTATGGTTCCAAATTGATGGGGTACACATCCGACGACGCGATCACCCTTTTTGAGATGCCTCACATCAGGCCCCACGGCATTAACGACCCCAGAAAAGTCGTTCGCAGTTGTGTTGTTAATGCCAGCGGTCATGGCCGACACATCACTGGCACTCAGACTCAAAGCTCTGACCTGGACGTCGATATAACCCGAAGGCAGAGATGTTTTCACTTGCTGCGAAAGCTGCTGTTGAAAGTGCAGCGTATCCGTACCCCCAGGCCGCCTAATAGAAAGATAGGCTCGACCTGCAGATGCAAGAGTTTGCTTTTCCAATGCTGATTGCTGTTCCACTCGTCGCCGGAATAGAGAGTTGACACCAAGATCAGGCATATATCGGCTTATGGATAGCAGACGGTTCGTCTCAATGAACTCACAATCGTCTTTGTCATATCTCGCAACCAAGGCCTTAATGACATTCGCACTGGTATCGAACATGCTTTCGTGTCTTAATGACCCTATGTCCATGACCGAAAATCGCAAGGCCGGCTGCTCGAGCATTAACGCACGCGAGAGTCCGCTGCTCAGGGTAAGGTTGGGGTCTGGCTGGCTTCCTAGCATGTTCGCTCCGGTAAGCCAAAGTAAATCGGTCACGATGTCAGTTGCAGCGCGGAGGTTGTCCATATCCTTCGGGCTCATGGTGGCGAGAAACTCGCACTCTATCTCTAGCAGAGAGATAACTATGGTTCTTCTATCGAAGTGATCGACATTACCGAGTGTAGAGATAAACACAGATGATACGCCTGCCTTCTCCTGGAGATATGCTGCCAAAATATTCGCGAAGTCTGTGATAATCGGGGATGGTTTCTCGGATTGCTTCAACGGAACATTAGCAGACCGCGCTGGAAAAGAAAGGGTTGAAAGCGTTCTCATGAGGCTTGACACGACTTACCACAATAACGACTTTTCGGTCTTGTAGGGTTTTCTTCTGGATTGTGCGGACAGCAAGCAGAACCTCGTTTCCGACATCGATCACATCGAAAGATGCGCTCTCCCAAATTTCTTTAGCAGCAGCTGATTTCCGAAAGATTGCAATGCCATGTTTGGAAACGAGAGAAGCGATCTGGTCGGGTGGTGTCTGCGCCCAAATCTGTTCTGATGTGGCATGTTTGGGAATCACAAGGACGTCAAAGGGACCTTGGGTTCCGTCTTGGACCACTGGGATTCCATTCTCATCTATTTCACCCGTGTGCCAAGCTTTAAAGCGCGAGAATGCTGTTTCGCCGTCTAAGATGTCCCTCCAGTGCTGGGCCTTGTAGCCGACACGATCACCACCAAGCTCCAAGACACGCATGCGCGGATTCTTGTGCCCAGCGAGATCAAGCAGTGCACCAGTTGCAGCCATGCCTTTATCATCGCGAATGTCAGCAGTTTGTCTGTTGATGAATTCTGCGACGTATTGTGTCAGAGCGAGCTCGGATTCCCGAGAAAGCCGTTGGACATCTGGCTTCCATTGTACGCGTAGAGCCGGTTGACGCTGCATATACTTGTCGACCTCGCCAGCAGAGGTTGAAGAGCTGCCGCTATATAGAGCCATGCGTGCTCCTTGGAGCTGGAAAACTGGCTTTCCATTTCCATCCTGCAAGATGCCATTCGTGATGATGCTCGACGGGCCCGCTTGCTTGGAGTATGCATCAATCTCGATCTCCTCCGACTTCCCGGTCGCCTGTGCAGGCTGAATTATACATTCAGATATAAAAACAGGTAACCAGGCCTTCAGGTCAGGTACATGGCCTGCTGCTGAGCTCCAGGCTGCGGCTTGTATGCATGCGTCAATAGTGATGGGGTGAACTGGGTAATAAGTATCGTTACTATCGATTTCGGCAGGTTGAAAAGCCGCGGTTGCTTTCAAGTGGCGGCGAACTCGAGCTCTGTCGGTCTGCAGGTTGATGATCGACTGGAAGTTTGGCCCGAAGCACATCCCTTCTTGATGCCATTTGGAATACCAGCGCCCTGCCGGCCCTTCTTCGAAATTGTCCGTGGTCTTTGCCATGACATCATATCCGGAGACTTTTCCCAAAGGCTTGGTAAGGCGAATACTTCCTGCGCAGTGCAGAGCGGTTTGACCATCAACCCAGGACGAGATAGAGAAATCATACCACTGAGAAGAAGATTGAGCAGTGGAAGTTTTACGACGACACATGGTGGTGTGAAGCTCCAAGTCCGTGTCCGTAGCGTTACCCGAAACCGGTACGTTCAGCGCGGCCGTAATATTGATATCTCGCAACTGAAAACAAACGTCTGGCTTTCCCTTGGATTTTGTGATCTGAGAGGCCGCCTCGACTGCTATTGCAATATATCCCGCTGCAGGAAACAGAACCTGATCCTCGAGCTTATGATCTTTGATCCAGGGCATTTCGTTAGGCCTCAGTACGTTGCGCCACGTGAAGTCTATTCCATTGCCCGTAAGGGCCGGGGTACCGAGAAGTTCGTGACGAGCGTGTGGCCTGTTCCTCATCTCAACGCTAATTCGCGGTTCGTTCCAAAGGAGACCATTGGAATAATCCCAAGGATACGCTGGCAAGTCGTAGATGGCCCTCAGGCCCGATTTAGCAAGACCGTTGATGCTAGTCCACGTTAAAAGGTGACCATATGTGTATAGGATACCGCAAAGGAGTTTTACGCTGACATCGGCGTCTTGATTTCTGACGAGCGTCGGAGAATAGGGCGTAGATTCTTTGGTGAACCCAGAAGCGGTCCTGATCTGTTGGACTGGGCCCTTGAGTGCGGCGTGTGGACCTATCTCAATCAAGTGGATATCTCCATCCACGGCCTCAATGAGGTTGGTCAGGGCCGCACTGAATTGGACTGGCTGCTCCAGATTTCGGCGCCAGTAAGCTGCAAAATCTGTTACGCCAACTGCCATATTCGTATGGCTGTGACCAACTGACGAGTACATAGTTACGTTCGTGGATGCTTCGGAAGAGACTGCGTGATACTCAGATTCTTCAAACAGGGGTTTGAGGAGCTCCTCATATAGATTTCCTATCTCCTCCATCACGTGGGAGTGATAGGCGCGCCCCCCTGTCTCCAATGTTCGCGCAAACTTGTTTTGACTTTGTAACTCAAGTTTGAGCGTCTCGATCCCATCCGGAGATCCGCTCAGAGTCACACTTTCAGGTGAGTTGACACAAGCGACGCGGACTTGTGTCTCGAGACCTTTATCGGCGATGAGACTCTTGGCCGCTGCATCACCCAGCCCAGCCGCCATCATGGATCCCTTTGAGGTTAATTTCCCAACCGCAAATCCACGATAATAGGCTACCAGTATAGCTTGCGAAAATGTAAGTAGCCCTGCAGCGTATGCGGCTCCGATCTCCCCAGAAGAGTGCCCTACTACGGATGTAGGCTGGACTCCCCACGATCGTAACAAATCAACAAGGCCGACCTGCACAGCGGTGCAGACTGGCTGGCTTCGTGTCACTTCATTGATGCGACTGACACCAGGATCATCAAGAATTGTCTGCTCGAGTGTCCAAGATGGTGCCACATGCGCAGGCAGAGCTTTGAGGACGACGTCGAGCTTCCGTATAGTGTTGCGAAAGTGTTGACTCTGAGAAAGTAACTCCTTTGCCATACCCGCGTACTGTGCACCTTGTCCCGTAAAAACGAAACCGAACGGGAGACGGTTGATTCCAGTAGAACAAGCAGCTTCATTACCGTCCTCGTTCACCGACCGAATACTGCCGTCGGTTTCTTGCCGAACTAATAGGAATCTGCGGTATCGCAGGTGGTCCCGACCCGTGGTGAGAGTATGAGCCAGGCGTCGAAGCAGGTTCCCTGTGTCATTACGCCCCAACTTAACCAGAATTTGAGAGATTTGCTGGAGGCGGGCATCACATGTCGTGGCAGACGCTGCCGACACAGGCAGCACTATGAGCTGCTGGTGATCCTCTACTTCTGCCAGACTATCATGGGGGTTAGGGAAAAGGTGCTGGCCCAGGTAACTTTCGGCAGACTCGAGGATGACCTGTACCGTCGGTTAGACCTCTAACATGGGACAGTGGCAGATATAATTGGGGTTTTAGCCCAAAAATAAACATACGTGGGCATTGGCGCCGCCGTAGCCAAATGAATTGATGCTGGCTCGGCGTAGCGATCGTGGCCATTCCTCAACTTTCAAGGCAATTTTCAGGTTCCTCTCTTCCAATTTCACTTCACGAAACAGATATAAAAGTTAGCTGGTAGGAAATCGAAAGGCTAGGGGACAAAACAGGAGCATAAGAAAGTGTGATTCTTACGTTTTGGGTTAAGTTTCACTACCCCATGAGATGGTGGAATCAATCCGTGCTCGAACGATTTCACAACCTTGAGGATGGAAGTGAGACCGCTTGCTCCTTCGCTGTGGCCGACATTTGTTTTAACCTAACGTACAATGAGCTTGCATCCAATTTTGATAGCCCTTGAAAATAATGTGCCGAGAATCAAGAGGATTTACAGCGTTATAGGTAATCCATTTTCCAATGACAGAGCATGAACTCAAAAAACCTTCAACAACGGGGTATATCGTGCCAACATGATGCCTTGAAATAGAGATATGCCACATCGCGGCAAAGCGAGGTTAAAAGACAGCAAAGGATAAAAACTTACTGATCCGATAAGGAGAGGTCCGCTTTCGCGAGACGAGAAAGCTCTGCCGACAGCGTCTACCTCTATGGGGTCTCCGACTGGTGTACCAGTACCGTGGCATTCAACATAATCGGTTCCGGTAACGTCTAGCCCGGCATTCTGGTATGCCTTACGCATAACAACTTCTTGTTGGTCACCGCTCGGCAGAGCAATACCAGCCGTTCTACCGCTCCTATTTCGTTCGTGTATATTTCAGCCACAATGGTTCCCTAGGACAATGGGTTATATGAGAGGTTAAGTATTAAAGCCACTTACGCATTCACAGCGCTCCCGCGGATAACAGCTCGAATAGGGTTGCCGTCCCTTAGTGCTGCAGAGAGCCGTTTTATAAAGATAGCATTAACAGCCTCAGCACGTCCGTATCCATCAGCAGAAACATCGAATGTATGGCAAGTGCCTGTTGCTGACAGAACACCGCTTTTTGCAGCGGCGATGTGTGCCTCTGGGGACATTATCATGTTTGCACTGGCCACAATAGCACTGGTACAATCTCCAGTCTTTATGGCATTGATGGCTTGATGCAAGGCATAGAGGGATGAAGAGCACGCCGTATCCACAGTAAAACTACACGGCAGAGTGTAAGAACCGGAGTGCGTTATCATAAGGAGCAGGCTTATAACATACCTAGGCCCGTGCAAATTAAAGATATGACTGATTCGGTTCGACACTGCATTCGGTCAGCAAATGATTTAAACGTGTTCTGGTGGAAATGAACATGTAAAACCAAAGGATCGAATTAACAGTGGACTATATGACGCATGAATACGACTTACTGATGGTGGCGCCCGAACCAGTGGCAACATATCGATGGAGGTAATCGGGATCACGCAGCATCATCGGCTGGTAATCGACAGAGAAATTACCAACAAAGACGCCTGTTGTAGAGCCAGACAGACTTTGCATCGAGACGCCAGCATCCTCGACACATTCATAAGCAACCTCCAGGAGATTCCGTTGTTGAGGGTCCATATACGTAGCCTCAAGGTTGCTGATGCCAAAAAATGCATTGTCGAATGATCGAATGTCCCCATTGAGAAAATATCCTCCAGGAACATTGGTCAATCCACTGCGGTTACCGCCATTCGGATGATAAAATGCGTCGATGTTGTACCGTTGGGCTGGCACCGGGCTTTGTGCCGACTTCTGGCTGACGATAAAGTCCCAGAGATCAGATGGCGAGCCGATATTGCCCGGAAGTCGACATGACATGCCAACAATGACGGGCGGATCATACACTGGGTTGTTCGTGACTGGAAGTCCCTCGAATAAATCCTGGGTTTGAGGCGTGTCCATCAGAACACTCGAACCACTACTTTCCACGGCTGAGTGCCCGATTGGAAAGGCAGCTTCTGATGAAGACGACATTTCTTTGTAATTTAAAATAAATACCAATGGAGGACACGATGTGAAGATGTCTTTCAGCTACATCAAAGTAGCAATTGCATTGGAATTATGCAAGAGGATGGAGATAAATCGATGTTGCAGAAATGGTCTTAGGTAAAATCTGTCAGGGGAGGGATATCTCGGGTCCAGATATAGGTATATAAGGAGTCGATCTCGTCGAACTCCGTGGCAGAGCGACGTGACTGTAGAAGTCGTATTCGTCGGAAGCGGATCCATCTGCAAGTCTATTAAACTACCAGCTACCACGCCGCATCGAAGTGCCTTCGCAAAGACCTTACTTCTTCTTCTCACACCCACGGATTCAAAGACCTGCATGAAAAATGGACATCTCAGGCAACGCTATGATCTTTGGCGGCGGTGAGTTTCTTCTTGGCTGTCGCAGGTTGATACTGACGTAAGACTCATCGAATTTAGCCGGCGGCATCGGTCGAGCATGTGCCATTGCCCTTGCCAAAGAAGGCGCCACGGCTATCATGATCGGCGATCTTGACTTGAGCGCGGCGAAACTGGTGGTTGGCGAATGTTCTGCGGTGGCCACGCATGATAATTTCCGAGCCGACGCAGTCGAGGTCGATGTTACTAACGAGAACTCGGTTCGGGCCGCCTTCGGCCGGGCGAAGGAGATGTTCGAGCGCTTGGATTACTGCGTCAACTGTGCGGGTGTAAGTTGACGGGACTCCTTGCGTAGCGGCAACAGGCTGACGACGATCGCATCTAGATCGGAGTGGAAAAACCAAGCGATATTGCATCATTATCGCTCTCGGAGTTTCAGCGATTCCTGGATGTCAACACCACTGGTACTTTTTTGCTGACACGCGAGGCATCACTGGTTTTGAGGGCGCAGAAACTCCGAGCCGTCTCCCCGTCCGGAGCTTTCCCGAACCGCGGCATGACCAGGGGCGTCATCGTCAATGTTTGCTCGGCAGCGTCCCTGGCAGCGGTGCCGGGGGTGCTCCCGTACACAACGTCCAAGCATGCCCAGCTCGGAATCAGCAAGAACAGCGGTAGGCTAGCATATATCCACCTCTTGAAAAAAAGCTAACATCATCTGTAGCCTTGGATAATGCTCCGTACAACATCCGTGTCAACTGTATCTGCCCCTCATGGACGGATACCCCCATGGTACAGAAGGCTTCTGAGGGAATTGAAGGACACAGCGACTACATCAAGGCGAAGCTGCCCCTCGGCCGTATGGCCATCCCGGATGAGATTGCTGATGCTGTGATCTTCGCTATAAGCCCCCGCTCAAGCTTCATGACGGGAGCCACACTCGTGATAGACGGGGGACTGTTGATTAACATTTGAGTGGATTCCTGGGCCCAGGGAACAAGAATGTCCATTCCGTGTTGATTATTACAAAGTGATCTTCAGTTTTGATTATCTGTAACGTCAGACAAGAAACTGGGCGGAGATAGGAAGCGAAAAGCGTACCAGGAACTCTCGGAGAATGTTAACTCCGTCATTGACCAATGACTTTATCTCTGCATATAGCTCCTTTAGCCACTCATTTATGACTTGTGCTAGTGACTTAAATGGCATTTCTTAACCGATAGTATTGTGAATCTGGGAATCTGGCAACGTGAGATTGGTCTTCAAGTATACCTTCAAGCATAGAGCTCTTGCCTCCTCACAACCAGCCAACTGCATTTCAACACATTGTTAATCCGGGGCGTTTCACAATTCTCTAGCCTCGATACTCTGTGTAGAAATTTATCGTGCGCCTCGTTCACATCCCGACATGGCGGATAATGACATGCCGAACCCAGGAGCTGGCTATGTCCAGACCCCCCATCCCGTCCAAGGCCTTCCACGCGTGGTCCGCCATATCACGACCCACGATGCAAAAGGAAAATCTGTATTCCTATCCACTGACGTGGGTGATCACCATCGCGAATTAGTTAACCAGTCGGCCATTGCCAACATTATATACTCGACTCATGAGCATCCCGTCGATCTCAATAAAGAAACGGACGTCAAACTTGCTCGGGAAAATGAGGTACGTTTGATTGTAACCACTTCCTAGGTGTCTATTCAGCATGGATTAACGCAGAATATGATCGCAGCCCGGCATCACCGTCCAGAATGGGACCGTATTCCGCATGATCGATTTCGCCCCTGGCACAGTATCACCTATGCATCGTGTCAAAAGCGTCGATGTCGCTGTTGTCGTTGAAGGGGTATTCAAGATGGTCCTCGACTCGGGCGAAGAGCGCATTTTGCAGCGAGGAGACACAGTAATTAACAGATCTGGCAATCACCGATGGATCAACGTGACAGGCAACGGACTCCTGCCAGCTCGCATTCTGTTCGTCTTGCAGGACATCAAAGATCTACACATAGCTGGCTCGAAAGTTGGCGGTGACCTCGGTGAGCTTGGGAAGGACTACGTTGGGTTGCCCGGCCATGATGTCGAGTCCGGAGGACAGCGTCGCTGAGATGAACGTGATACGGGTAGATTTGAGTCATGTGTCACCGAGCGCGAGTTTTATCAAGTCCATCCCCAATTAGGGCATATCCCTGTAACGGTGCAACTACCCTTATATTCACACATATTTCTAAGTGCTTTACGGTACTCGATACTCGCATGAATCTCAGCTCGTGTAATACATAGATTACTTGAACGCATAAGTACTTAATCTCGCACCAAAGTCTGCTGTATCCAGAAGTACCTCCTTACTCATCCCGAACATTCAACGCGTTTCCCACGAGAAGCTCAGTATTTGTGAAGACAAATCTTTTTACCAACAGCCTGTGGTCACGACGCAAAAATGGCACATGATTGAGATATCCGTACAGACTACAGATTGCCCAAACCCGACATACAGGTACTCTGAGCGATACATCTTGCTAGCTCCCCTCACTTTTTGCCGCAGCCCTGTGGGCTTTCTGCAACTTGCCCAGATTAAACCATCCCCATAACGAGGAGTCCTAAACTCATCTACATCAGCATCTGTGCCTCACATACGATCTGGGAGATGGAGAGCACGCACCCATGTGGTACGTGTACCGAAGGTGTCCCAAAAGCGGAACATGCCCGAATAGCTTCCGTACCAAAACCACGCCGGCGGCGACGTTGACAGACTCGTTGCAACAACCTTGCTGGCATAATCGAAGCGGTCGGTGGCTCCCGCTGATCAACACGAAGATAAAATCTTGGTTAGCTCCGATCCTCTCTGGTCGCTCGGTGCGTGAAATTGGACCTACGTGGGACCCGCGTGACATGCTGCCGAAATTCCGCGGCTAGGGGAGCGTAGTAGGAATCTGACGAAGCACAAAGAGTCAATGCCTGTTTGATTCGGAAGAGACAATGAGAGCACATTGGCGACTCAGACGTCTAAAGGATATCTACGAACCATTCGGCAACTGTCTATGAGCGTCGTTCTTCAAGATGTTGGTTTTGACTTCTCCGGATATGACCTATAGCGCGCGCCGGCCGGCGTGAGCAGCAACCGACACGGAATGGCACAGGGTGCATACCGTAATCACCCGGACACTATACGATGCGCACCGCGTTAGAAAGCCCAGGTATCTTCTCACGTCAGGGGTATACACTTACTCAAAAGGTGCCATTTCAATGCGTAGTGTATTTCCCCAGTGATGGAGCGCCGCCTTCGTGGCATTATATGATGCTGGCTCTCTTGGTCACTGACAGCTCAAGAAAGGGGTACTCATATACTACCAACATCCATATAAGTATGGGACGATACCCCCGATAGAACCAATGTTCACAATGGCTCCTTTAGCGCGTATGAGAAGATCATGGAAGTGATGGACCATGCGCATGGGCCCGAACACGTTGATATCGAACATACGCTGAACTGCGGCGACATCTGTGTCAATTGCGGGCATGGTATATGCTATACCACTGCCGCGAAAGCACAAGACTGTCAGTACCAGCCTTTGAGCTCAGTGTTGGATAGTGCTACGTACGCGCAATTCACTAGGACATCGAGTCGCCCGCCGGTGAGTTTCTGCACCGAAGCTTTCAGGTCCAGCACGGAGGCTTCCACCGTCACATCGAGGGGAAAGAAAGTGATGCCGGCTTTCGAGAGGTGGTCGCTCGCTTCAGTCGGGAGTACGGTAGCAATAGCATGGATGCCACGGCGGTTGTACTCGGTAGCAAGAGCCTCCCCAATCCCTCCTTGCCCACACCTCCTCACCATGTTAGAACATCAAGAAGCTATGGAGAAGGCTGCACTGCGATTGCTCACCCAGTGATAAGGGCAAATTTCTTGTTCTGAATCGGCGCCATCACGTCTGCTGTGAATATGGGTGATGTGACACGAGCTGGTGATGTGGCCGGGAGCTCAATTTCTGACAAGAGCCTGACAGAGTTCCATATGTTCTCTCAGCAATATGCTGAAAACAGAATTCTGCTCTCTGGTATATCTAATTCAAGTATACCGTACGCAGTAGGAGCCCATGTTCATCGAGGTCATCCACTATTGACATTGCGGTAGTCAGCGAGCGGGGCGGTCATCATTACAGGCACCACATTCTGGGCATCATGGATGTTTCTTCCGAACGCAATGCCCTGGCGATCTAGAAAATGAATTTTTTATTCGTGCGCGCGCATCGCGGAGTAAGATCCGTCAATGCGCGTTGCCGCCGGCCGGGAACGGGACTTTTGCCCTCGGACTTAAAAAAGTCCGTATCACCATCATCCTGCATGGATGATTTCATAGAATTGGATATCTATTTACCTGTTCCATCCTGGAATCCATGCCTGGAGAAAATCCGGGATGAAGCTCTTGCCACTTGGCATCCTTATCGCTTATTTCCTCAAGTATTCGCCGGCTGTGTCTTGGCAGCTGCTCTAGACGTCTCAGTACGCGCTGACTGAGGGGACTCCAGCGTAATCCAGCGTAATAACAAGGAGGTGATCTGTTGACTTTCTGGATCCTAGATCCTAGGTGGTATTATATCGTACATGAAAGGACTGGGACGAGGGCTCGTCCTCTATATCTAGGCGTGCCGCGTTACGCATTTGCATGAGGCACGATTGGCAATCGTGCTGAAGAGTAGAACTGAGTACGTCGCGGTAGAACTTAATAGCAGTTGAATAATACCTAGGATCAGTAGTCCGCAGATACGACTCATTATTAAGAGTAACTTAATAATAAGAGGCATAAGATAGTCCAAGGCCCTACATTGGTCAGCTGGTGAGCCAATACCCATAAACCAGCTGAGCTATGGACGATCGGCCTCTACTCCGCGGCTAAGTGGCTGATGCGTGAGACAGCAGACGATCTCGAAGATCCTCGCAGCAAGCCGTCAGCTATAATAGTTGATAGGCTATGTTGGAACGAAGTGAGTACTTCCGGATATTACACAATATAGCAAACTCGCGAGAAAATGCCAATATCAAGACATGTGGAACATGTAGTTACCTAGTTACGCCGTGCCCCAGAAAATATCGGCTCGCGGTTCTTAGATCGCTCTCTCGCGATATATTAAGACTCCGTCGCTCCGAGTCATCCACATTCGAATAACCGGCGAAGTCTCCATCTTTTGAAAGACAAAGCTCTTAGTTATGTGCTGATATGAGAGGGTGTTGCCGAGTGAGTACGGAAATCGGATTTTAAGCCGACGCACAGTTAAAACCGCCGAAGCCCACTCTATGTATTGAGTTTAGATTTGTCTTCCGTAGACCAACTTTGGTTAAGACCGCCCATTGGACCCTTTTCAAGGAGTCGTGGCCAAATATGCAGATAACCGTCGGCTTCAGCGGTTAGCAGGGTATCTGACCGGATGGGTCGCGGCTTTGACGAACAGCGATCCGGTAGCCTATCGAAGTGCTGCCATCGTAGATGACCGATCTAAACCAACATGGCTACCCGGCGGGTTGCCGGGTGATTGATCGATATGCAGGTCTGCATTGGTCGATGTTATTGGTTCCGGGACCTCCGTTCTTACTGAAGATAGGGGGACCCATCCTCTCTCTACAAGGGGTTGATGAATGATGTTAGATGATATATGGAAGAGAGCTATTTTGTGATAATTTCCAAGATACATTAGGGAATGACCAAGTAAACGGCATCTGCCATCATCGAGCCTTAACCTGTTTTAGATCAAGAACCGATCGACAACTGAGGCACTCGTAGGATGCTGACAACATGCTGCGTGGGGAAGACACGGCGCTGGGAAGAGTCATCTTGGGCTTGCGTCGGCGTCGGGTAATATCAGCTCGGGACGTTCGCATAATACGTCAGTATGTTTCACAGGATTAGTGATGGGAACATGGAGAATAGCTAGGAAAGTTCGTATTTAATTGCTCTTGTCCTTGGGGTTCTGGTTCAGCCAGCTGTCGATGAGTGCACGCTCTGCTGATATATAGTCGCCACACTGCCGGTATCGTGATGCCTCTTTATCCCCATATCGTCGTTGGCGTACCTGTCATTATTCTCTGGGTACTCTGGCGTCTGAGCCAAGTAGGCAAGCGACCCAGCGACTACCCTCCAGGGCCCCCTACCCTTCCTCTTATCGGTAATTTGCATCAGATTCCCGGTGAGAGCCGACACCTTCGGTTCCAAAAATGGGCGCAGGAATATGGGCCGATCTATTCTCTGATGTTCGGTGCCCAAGTCGTCATTGTGCTCAGCTCCGACGTGACCATCAAAGAACTGGTTGACAAGCGGAGTGCTATATATTCATCAAGGCCCAAGGCATATGTCGCTCAAAACGTGCTCAGTGGGGGGCTTCGACCGCTGTTTATGGTACGTGTGGCCAAGTTGTATCGTTATCTTGAAGATGGGCGTGTATTCATCAATGTGCAATGACATAGCGAAACGATGATTCCCAAGCTGGCGACATCTGGAGAATGACACGGAAACTGTTCTATCAAGTCCTCAATGCCTCATCAGCTCGAGATTATATCCAATATCAGGATCTTGAGAGCAAGGCGATGCTGTTAGGCCTTTTAGAAAGCCCCGATGATTTTATTGATCACCTTCGTCGATTCACCGCGTCATTGACCACACAAATGACGTTCGGAAACCGGACAACCGATATTCGAGATGGAAGATTCAGAGAAGCATTCGAGGTATGTCCGCTGGTGGGATCAGAACGAAGGCCACACGGAACATACATTCTGAAATTTCGGTAGATTTTTGATCGAAGCTCGGAGCTCATTGCATCGAAGGTACGCTGAATGCCGCGTAGCAGGCACAGAACAAGACGAGTCCACAGAAGGCTTGTACTGGCTTGCTAACCCAACTTGTAGACATCTACGATGTTGGATCTCATACCCATCCTACAAAAGATTCCTGCTTTCCTACTTCCGATCAAGAAAGAAGGCCACAGAATCCATCAAAAAGAGCTTCGGCTTTTCCAAGATCTTTATCTTGACGTGAAGCGAAAAGTCCTCGAGGGAACAAGCAAGGTAATAGTCGATGTTGCCTGCAACTAAGTCTCAACTAACACAGTTACGTTTTGATGTTAGCCGTGCTTAGTAGCAGACATTGTCACGATACAAGAAAATGAGGGCTTCTCGGATGCTTTGGCGGCCTATATTGGCGGCTCAATGCTGCAGGCTGGTGCCGAGACCACTTCGACAATATTGATCGGCTTTGTGCAAGCCATGATTTTGTTCCCTGAAGTGGCGAAAGAAGCGCAAGCTCAACTCGATAGTGTCTGCGGAGATCGATTGCCCGAGTTAGATGACGCGCCCAATTTGCCATACATCCACGCTTGTTGTAAGGAGTCCCTGCGTTGGAGGCCCGGCTTCTTTTTGGGCGTGCCGCATGCTGTTACCCAGGACGACGTGTATTTGGACTACCGCATCCCCAAGGACTCAACAGTTATTCTAAATGTCTGGTGAGTGCCGCTACCCCCGGATTCATAGATCCTGGCTGATAGCAACAGGGGTGTGCATCATGACCCAAAACGCCATCCAAACCCACAGCAATTCAGCCCTTTGCGCTATATCGATGATCAACGGTCGTCGAGTGAGTCGTCAAATTGCTGCGATCCTACGAAGCGTGATCACTTTGTCTTCGGCGCGGGACGACGGAAATGCCTCGGAATGCATATAGCGGACCGGTCGCTCTTCTTGGCTATATCTCGCATGCTTTGGGCATTTGACTTCAAAAAGGCCATTGATCCAGTAACTTTGCAGGAGATCACACCGGATATGGACGAAATCATCGATGGTATGGTGTCGACACCAAAGCCATTCAAGGCGAACATTGTGCCGAGAAGTCCGCAAAGGCTTCAGAGCATCAGGGACGCGTGGGCCGAGATGTTAAAATTGCTAGATAGCGACACACTGGAATGGAGGGTGCCGAGTGTGTGAGTTGCGGAGACGGACGAGATCTGAATTCGAGCTTGATCTGAAGTGCCATGATATGGGCGGCGTGCTCTAACGCTGGCGCAGAGCTCATCCGAGAGCTTAATGTGAGGTGTTGATCGGAAACAGTATCCTCCCATATGACTAGCCAGGAATCCCCATCGATGATGGTCGCGGTACTATCCAGACAGATTGGTGCATAAAATCATAAGCAAAAAAAAGTAATTTTGGAATTCCGTATGTTCATGACTTTTCATCTGGAATTGCCTAGAAGATAGCGTTTAATCGGAAGAGTTGTTGGACACGGAGGATGTGCGCGCCTGGCCCCCCTGTACACATAAATTATAAATTACCTGGGTTGACCTGCTTACGTGTTCGTTCGTTCGTTCGTTCTGCCCATCCCTACTCGGTTGCGAACTCGGGTCGGCCACCCTAACTCCCCAGACAGAACTTAGAAGCCTCGCGCTACTCACTAAAGCTCACTATGTATTGGCCGAGTCCGGTCGGTGGCCCATCGGGGCTGGTGACCCGCTCTTATCGAGAGTCCCAGACCACCTACCTATCTAGGTAGGCTCCAGCTTGCATGATGAACGTGTTCCTCGGCCACTTACATTTTTCGGTAACTCAGGGGTGCTACTCGCCTATAGCCCCCTGTGGATGAGCCTGGATAAGTTCACTGGCCGAGCCATATGATAGGCCGAGAATAAGGTTACGCGTGCCATTTTCACGTGGCATCGTGCGAAAGTGCTCTCAACAAGGCACCTTCACATCACCAACAAGTATAATTGCCTTAGTTTTTGTCTCTTCCTTCTTTATTCAGAGGTTTTACAATGCAATGAAACTATGCTGCTCTTGATGCAAGGTTGGCTATGGTTTGATGTCCTCGTACTTTGCGTACTCATCCATGAGAACACCCATCTCGAACTCCAAGGGCTTGCCGTTAACAAGAACAGGCTTGACGTCCAGAAGTACATAAAGCATGCGAGCAGGCTTATCAGGAGACAAATTGCGCCATTTATGCAGAGCAGCACGATTGATGGACACATCGCCAGGCCGCATCACTCGTTTCTCGCCGCCGCCCAACGAAAACTCCAACTCGCCCTCGCAAACGGTCCCAATGGCGCAGCACAGCGATCGGTGATACTCCGACTCGGTACCCGGCGCAAAATCGATCATGCGTACCACGCATCCATTGGGTATATGGAGCGACGGCTGGCGAGAATTAGTCCGAAGCCCATGTGCTGAACGAGGAATACTCACATTCTGCTTAATGAACTCGAGGTCCGCGTTGTCTGTCAACTCGATTGGATTGCTGCCGCTGCTGTAGGGAATGTTTTGCGCCGCAGCGCCGCCTAGCATGACAGCATGGTGGTCACCATAGTCTGACTGTTGCAATCTGGGGTCAGCTTCACCAATGAGGCATATTCCACGGGTTGCTCACACGCAGAAACACCGCTTCACCCTTCTCATTGTGCCCAGAGATGTAGCGGTTTGATTTCCGAAGGCCAGGGGCCGGGAATTCCGTGCAAGGGCCAGTTGTTGACATTGCGTTTAGGCCGGTGTAATGGCGTATGGATGGCTCCAGGCTTAGAGAAATCGAAGACCTCTGCAAATGTCTTGTGCATTTTATACAGCCAAATACAACCAACAGTGGTGGGGAGAGGCCGTAAAATCTCCCCGCCTCCGCGACCCCGCGGATCACCTGCGCAAGGCCGGCTGAGGTGAGGTACAAGGGATGCAAAAACTCCGACGGGACGGCTCGGCTCAACAAAACACGCATGATGCGTCAAGGAGGGTAGTTTTGTTCACGCTGGCCGTCTGACAGCGCCGCGCTATTCTCAGTATTACGTGACAACGTAATGCGGCCTGGCATTTACCACCCTGGCATTCTCTAGCCGGGTAAACCATTACGCATGCGAAGACGCGACTAGTTGGTGATGACGAGAGCCTGAAGTCTTCGGTGTGAGACTGTACCTTGGATTTCACCAGGACGTGAGAGTCAGCGAACCCTCGCGATCATCGATCGCCCATGTTAATCTAGGAGAAAAAGGCGTGAATCGGTTTCGAATTGCTCACATCTACATAGTAGTCGCAAATGGTCCATGGGTGATGCTATCTTGTGGACGGAATGCCTGAATCAACAAATTCCACGAGCTTTCAAGCTAGATGCGGTTACTCCATGTCCAAACCAGCGCCGATTTTACTCGCAATGCGCTTACAGGTTTCATATTGAGACGCGCCGTCAGCGAATCTCTCACTTATTTGACGGCATCAAGGTGGTCAATGGCACGAAATGGCTCTGGAGCAGTTGTGGCATAAAAGTTGATGAGGCACGATATATCAGGGTCAATGTTGTCGTTAGGAGCGTTCCGGTTCTTCAGATGGTCGACTTCATATCTCGGATGCAGAGTACCAGGAGTTGATTCTGATCGGCCACGGCTTCTTTTGGTTCAGTGACCGATCAAATTGCGATGAATGACAGCATCGATTCACCCCCGATTTCGCCAGTACATCCTAATCCAACGCCGCCACATCATAGATGTTATCCCACAGAGTGCCACCCTACATCACAATCCCGTTTCTCCCGTATGAGATTAGCACTTGTGGTTCCACAGAATCTGTTATGGCCTGAAGCGCAATGTCCCGGGCTGCAAATTTCCTGTGCCAGTACCTAACTTCACTTGCTCAATCTGTGAATCACTCTTTCTCGCCAATACGAGGTGGCGGCAAACAGGGCTACAGGGCCTGTCATCTTGATGGCAAGCAAGATTCCCAGCATGGCAGCCACGGCCTCGCGAGTAGTCGTGTAGCCCAACCTGCGCATCTCGAAGGCGGAATGGAGGCAATGAACAACGATAATGCTGGTTATTACGCGTTGACTGCTCGCAGGAGCCGGGACGAACATATTCGCCAGGAAGCCGAAGACAAACAGGACGCGGTATAGAGTCGCAAGGGGCTTGTAGTCTTTGTTTAGGTACATGCCCAAGTATGTCTTAGGCCCGAATTCGTCGTGCCGGTCTAAGGACTTATTCACGACTGTCAGTAACCGTATCAGGATCGCGATGTAAAGCGGTGACCATTGTAAGAAACTCGGACTGGCGATCGCATCCCCAACAACCTGGTAAAATGGTTGCAGACCCAAAAATACAACGGCGAGGATGTATACTATCCCAGTTATCACGCGAGTAGCCTTGACGGCCGACACCGGCAGTGGTCTTCCTCCGACTGAGGCATATTTTGCTCTACTCGAGTTGATGGCAGCGAGGACGAAGTACAGTGAAATAACTGCTGTTTGTCTGGCCATCGATAGTGCTCCACAGAAGAGCATTGGGACTGGCCTACAGAAGCATCAGTATACTGTGCTTGTCGTTTTCTAATGTGCGAATCTCACCATGACCCGATCGATCTTACGTTCCCCCGGCGATATCCTTCAAGATTCCATATAAGAATCATCGGGAATAAAGATATCTGTGAAGTCAACGAATATCTTTGTTCATCTCCGTACCCTATCCCTACCAGACGGTGGCACTGGATGACGACATGGGAGTACTTTGTGATGCAGGTCAGATCGACAAGAGATTGAGGGGCAACGGCATAAATGAAGTGCGCCAAGTACCAAAGTATGATGCAGCCCCTCACGATCGATATACCTCTTAAGGGTTTAGAAGGCAACTCATCTTCGTAAGGCACATATCGAGGCCGTCGTGGTACTGGTAGTGATTCAATACGCCGGCCTTGGGTCGTATTTTCGCCCACTCTCGCCAGAGCGGCGTCATCCGTGAGGTGTGGGATGACAAATCTGACAACAAGGGGGGCAATGGCGCTTTCCATGGCATCGAAGCTCTGCATCTTCGTTGCATGATCTATAAGGTGTCTTGTTCGATTCTCTTGCAGCCGCTGTGTTTCAGAGAAGACGTCCTGGAAATCCTCCGTTGAGAGACGGTCCCGGATCTGGTCCAGCTTTCGTCGAAGTACGTTGAAAAGAGTGGCTGCGTCTTCAATAGCGGATGCACCTCCATTGCCACTAATGGGATGGAGCTTTCAAGCAACAAGTCAGTCGTCCATGTCTTGTAAACCCCCTTGAGGTTGACGTTTTACCTACTTTGTGACTGGCGTCGCCAATAGTCATGATGCGTTGAAAGTACCAACGTTTCCACTGATATTCGTGCAGCGGGGTTAACGTGGCCACGATCTTGTTTCGGTAGACGTCTTCGAACCTGTCACATTCATTGAGCTGGTCTCCAAAGTGCTCCTCCGCGAGCCGTCGTTCGTCCTCCGCAGAGTATCTCGGGATTTCCTTTCCGTACGTCACTTGGTGGTTCTTGACATTTAGAAACCAGTATATTCTTCCGCAACCTGTCAGAATGAGGTAACTGTGCCCTTCACCTAGGACTATGTGATTGGTTCCCTGCTTGATCCCCGCGGTTGGGTGCGAAATACCAAAAATACACTTATAGCTGCATGGTACCTCTTGTAGAAAGCGACAGACGGACCGCTGTTAGCTGACATGATCAGCGTTTAATCATGGGTAGCTACTCACCGGAGTATTCGTCTCGATCAAAGTACCCTGGGGAAAGGCTTTTGCCAAGCTTATGCATCGCTCTTCGGACCGCGCTGTGCATTCCATCCGCTCCTATCAGGATGTCGCCTTCATAGCTAGAGCCATCCTGCATGAGAGCTCGTATGCCATCTTTCAAGGTCTGAATACAGACGAATCTTTTATTGACCAAAACCTTTTCCTTATGTTTCAAATTATCATATAGGGCCTCGAGAAGCCTCTGACGCTCGATGAAAATGACCGGGTACCCGTGCCTGGCAAGTAAGCAAGAAAGCTACATTAAGACAACATGGATTGGCGAGATACCTTCTTTCTAGCCCATCAGCGAAACCGCGGAAGTCGAAAATAGCTTCGCCTCTCTGGTTACGATAAAACCCATGATTGGCAGTCTCATGGATTAGACCTCGTAGCGCGTCCCCTACTCAAAGCAGGTCAATACCGTACGGATGAAAAAGGTTACCATCCCACTCTTACTGAGAAAGCCGTTAGTGACGCGATTACAACGATATTGGGGAGCGCGGATGGAAGGGGATTACCAGCAGCCGATCTGGTCGAGGATACGGGCGAAATGTGGATAGATTGCAATGCTCGCGCCTACTTGGGGAGCAATATCGCCATGAGCTTCTAGAACAACATAGTCAATTCCGGCTCGCTCAAGCATATTTGCCAACGACAAGCCGGCGATACTGCCGCCGACTATAACGACTCTGCAGGGTCTCTCAGGCACGGCCATGATGTACAAAATGATCGTCGAACCAGTTCGCTGCTAACGGTCGTCCAATGCCGGTGAAAACCACCTGGACCTGTAATCAGTCCTAGATGCAGCTCGTAAATGGTCAGAGGATCTAGGACCTATCAATGAGGGGACTTGGTTTGACAGTCGACTCGCTCTCCATTATAATTGCTCCGGCTATGGCTAGATTCTCCTTTCGACCAGACTTCAGCCATTCAAACGCGAGCTTTTTGGAGCATGCTTGTGAAAGTGAGTCAGAGCAACCGGGTCCCTACGGTGGTCCATGTATGACTACGCCACTCAATCGTCCCGCAGGCCACGATGGACAAGTTTATGGTAGGGATGTTGCAACCGGTTCTTCGCTGAAGCAATGCAACCCCAGCATCTCATACGATGCGTGATCGGCAAGTTAGAATATGCCGACATGGCCGCCTTCGGAATTGGGGGTATCGGGACAGGATCGGGAGCATCGGGGAGAAGCTGGCTTGTAAGTCCCGACATTGTCCAATGCCATTGTCATTGTCATTGTCACAATGTTGACTGCCGTCAACCCTCGACTGCTGTTTGTCGATGGCATTACGGGAATAATGTGGCCCGTGGGTAAACATGTGGACATTGTAAACTGCCTATGACGTGGAGACAGCTGACGATGGCTTGATATGTGGTACGGACAACACGGCCGGAGGGAAGGTCTTTGCGATTGAGGAGTACCCTGCATGATGTTAACTGCCAAGCCGACTTCGCTATCCTGCCCGTAGTTGTCGCCGCTTTTCCAACGGTAACTACGGATGTAACCCTCTCCTACTAGCAGATGTGGGATAGTTGCAGGTAGTAATTACCGATTGGTTCGGCTAAGGGTATTCCCACCTGTGCTTCTGTCATGTATCATGATGTATAGCCCCCGATGCCGCTTTTCATCGACCGGTTGGTGAACGAGGACATGGTCGAGTCGCCACCTCAGCGAAGCCTCGGAGATGGTCTTCCAATACTTCAAGAATCGAGACCTTCGTCTTCCAAATTCCAATAGGCTGGGTCCTTTGCCCTCAGTTGAGTGCAGCCGGTTTGTCCCGACTCCCATAGGTGCAGTCTGTGCAGTCTGTAGGTACCTAGTCATACCCCCAATAATGCCACATTAGCACATTTCCAAGCTTGCCGGTGCTGAATCTGGTAATGAAGTCCAAGATGATCCACGACACTTCATGATGGTCGATCGCTATAACTGCCTAGGGTAGGTACGTTGAGACTTAGCAATTAAGTTGCCATCGATCAACACAACGAAATCCTAATAAGCCCCGGTCGTCGATTACAAAATCTGAATCAATCGTTTCGATCATTCCAGGACCTTCCGGAAGAACGAAACGACCGCCATTGCCGAACCTCTAGGTTCGGTCTTTCTCAAGCAGGTGTAAATGTGTAGGACAAGTCGCCACAGGATATGCCAGGTGAGTCGTGATGGGCCAACTTTGAACTCACCATGCTGGTAGCTGCCACCATCGTTTAATGTAGCTTACTTAGGTAGGTACCTACTTCGGGCGTCATATCGGGAGGTTGAGTGGAAGGCTGCGCTCTCAACAGGGTCATAAGCTATATACACATAAGCTGCAGGTACGGTAGCAGAGAGGAGTCGTCGCCCACACCTTACCGGTAGTTTACCGATTCCTTCAGCACTTCATTCTTATCCCGGCGTTTGTAGAATTCAATCATTATCATAACCGTCGCTTGAAAATCTGTATCACATCCACGGCGCATTATTTTCCACGCTGCGGAGTACCAAATCATTAGAGCTACCTAGGTTCTGAAGCAGATTTCGCTGGGTATAGCCGCCTATTTAGGTACGCAACAAGCGAGCTGCACACCAAGTTTGTGAACTTACCATCTAGCTCGTTAGGGTCTCTCAGTCGAAGGAACCTGTCGCGGCATATATATAGCGTGGTACCAATGGAGGGTACTACGGTCCACGGTTAACCTTTTACCCTCCGTCACAGAACCTCTCGTTCAGGGCGACCACCTTTATTACCCTGCCAAAAACAGCAAGCAGAACTATGTATTCGTCGCACACGAGGCCGGCTTTTCACCCAAAGGCTTACATTCTAGCGTTGGTATCACCGAGCACGCGAGACTAAGGACGAATGGTTCTTGTCCGACTTCTTCGCGCTAAACGCCGTGCTAACTTCTAAGACGGGCCGGATCACAACAAACATGGCTGATGGTTGCTGATATTAATAAGATTCTTGAAAGACATGGCAAGCTACTCCATGGAAATCCATTTCGAGAGTTACAGGTGGTGCTTAGCCAAGAACTACTCGCGGCGGGAAAATCCACGCCCCAAATTCGAGTCGGGCACGGTCGGTTGACGGACGAGTTCTTCGACGTGCGGCCGAACTATCCACAAAGGCATGCAAAGGGGATGTACCACTTATTCGGTTTCTCTTTTTCCTTGGCCGTGGGAGCCCCACGTACCAAGTACAAATTTTGTCTTGATGGGCTTGACTCCTTGAGTCTGAGGGTCATAGGCCATTGCAACTTAAAGGCGTCCTCGAACCCGCTGCTCAAGTCGAAGCAGTGACAACTGACTGTTACTCAGGCGGTTGGATGTTCACTACAACCCGAATCACCAACCAGAGATCAAGTTGTAACGTATAACGCCTTCTGCCGTTCAGTCCGGCAGTCTAGCATGGGGCATGCGCACTTGTGGGAAAAGCGCCATTTCGCTTTCGGCTGCGCTGACAACCCGTGGGACGCCTCCTGGTCAGATACCCTCGGGCTCCCACTTGCTGAGTACAAAATGTGGTGGAAGGAGTTGCCTGTCCGGCCATATGAAGGGCAGCCCACATTTCAAGACCAAGGCCCTAAATCCTGCTATCTTCCTAGGAGTCAGGGGGGCTTGTTCTTCTGGGGGGAGCGGACGACGTAGATGCCAAGATATTAGAAAGCCTCAAGGGATTGGGATGGATGACATCGACGTTTACGTATCATTCCTTCACAGATGGGGGTCTTCAAACTTTGCGGATTTCATTCTGCGAAGATTCCAGTTCCCAAGGCCTTACAGGCAGGGTTGCATTTCTTGGTCAAGAGACGAGTGGGACTGGGGCGCAGATCAGAAATCTACTGTCGTATATGGAGAGGTTAGAGGGATGCTCTGGGATGACTTTCCTTGCCGGACGACAGCAGAGTAGGGTTCGAAATTCCGATGACCCTGCGACTATCTGGCAGCGGCGATCGTACTTGCAGGGCTAGGATCCGAGAAATCCGAGATCAGGGCCAACCTGGTCGCAGCTATTATTGATTTTGTGAGAGATGTAGAACTCCCAACTGTGCTGGAATCCGCCCCCTATTTTCGCGCGTTTGTTGGTGATGTTTCAATTGTTGTTTCGGTCGATCGGAATGCAAGGAGGTGTATTAACGGATAATCGTCGCACTACGACGTAAGGGATACAGGGAATTGCGACAGGAAATTGCGTATATATCGGCGCCCTTCGTGCGTTGGTTCGCTCGTCAGATAATTTAACCTCACCAACCAGCACGCTAATTTTGAATCAACTTAATACATTCGTTTTCCCAGCTCGACTCTACCTAGCCCACTGTATTTACACTTCAACGATCTGTTCATTGCCCCAATACAAAGCTGTCTCGTCTTCCGTTTTCGCCTCTTTCGACAACTGAAACCCCAGGATATGCTGGTAACCAACCCAGTCTCTTAGGTGCGTAAACCAGGCCGGGTCCTCTATATACGGGAATCGTCTTGGGTTGCCGCTTCAGTGTACTACAATGATTCATGCCATGGATTAAGAATCCGATTAGTTTTCTTGGTGTTCGACAGTTCATGGAGGCCTCCATGTGGACTGTCAATTGTCAGGTACACTGGAGGGAGAGCGCGACACAATGACAATTGATTCTAGGTATGCATCGCGAAGAAATGGTCGTGCTTTAGTCTTGCGATTATATCAATGTTTACCTATTGCTTAGACTCCAGAGAGAGCAGAGGTTATAAGCTAAAGTCCAACCCTAAGTCATCCGACATGACATGACTAAGATTCCAGCACCAATCCCTGAGCGATGCTTCTCATCGACAGAGCATAGTCTTCGAAGTTTTGGCTACTTTGCCAGAAAGTAGAACTCTGGTAGCTTTGGAGTGTAATACATTGTCATATATAGACCTGTCTTCTGCGTGAATGTGAGTGAGACCCATGTATGAGTGAGGTTAGTGGAATTCAAATCGTGCTTTGGGCTACGATTCAAGCGTCAGCATATGAATCAATCAAGATCGGAAGCAATAAGTCGAGCTTACAATGCAGAAGCAAGGTCAGACTGGTAACGGGCTGCAAGTTCGAGATGACCATGCTTTTCGAACCAACCCGTCATCACCCTATTGATCTCTGTATCCGTTTTCCCAAGCCAAGCAGCAGGCATGTGCATCTTAACTTCGATTTCCGGTTCCTTTGCGCCCTTCGATGTCGGCCTCATTTCATATACGAAGACGCAGGTACTCCCTCTAGGAAGGACTTCCTTGTCTTCCATCCCCGGCCCAGAATTATGAACGCCAAAAAGATGACTCCAGAACTCCTGGATAGCGTTCAAACCTTCCGCGATAGCTGTTCCAGAAAGTCTGCCTCCGAGATGGAACATACTTTTGGCCATCGCGAGAGTGTTAACACGGCCCGTCACATAGACTTTGATCCTTGACGATGGGGTATCCGGGACGCAATCGGTGGAAAGTAAGGTAACTAATGGTGTCTCTTCAGGGGCAAACGCCCCTAAATAGTCTTCCACGGCCTGAATTGAGGTGTCGTACGACCCGGCCGGTCCGTTGCATTCCCGCGCCGCATCAAGCACGACCTTTCTCGTTGATGTTCCCTTCAGGAATGCCTTATGCCCGGGGTTGAAGTAGGCCTTTGCTACCAGACTCCCGCCCTCTAGATCATACGCAAGAAGAACGCGGACGCGTGGATACCCCGGTGGGAGCTTTGATAGGACCTCATCAGCAGACTCGTTGGGCACATTAGTCGCCGATAAGAAGACGTCGAATCGTGCTAGGTCCAGTCCCGGGATGTACTTGTTCATCCCAACCAAGACTTCCCTTGCAGTAAGCTGGTTGAAGGGATCTACGGCAGTCCCAGCCCTAAGGGACAACGGCTCAGTCGTGAATCGAATGGTTTGGCCAGCCTTCTTCTCTTTCCAGTTCAGGCTGTACTCCAAAGGGGAGCCGTCGTGGGTGAAGGTTGCGGCGTAGTGAGGTTTGCCATCAACGGGCCGTGGCCCTAAAGAAGGCGTTATTGCCTCGTAAAACCAACGGAGGTAATCAACCTGCTGTTGATAGTCATATCGATTGGTTGAGAGTAGTGAAGCAAGGGAACGACCCAGGGCATTCCACCAGAAGACACGGTCTTCTTCGGCGGGTTGGATCTCTTGATTGACTTGATCGAAAGCGGCGACGGCCTGGTTTGTCATGATTGCGATCTAACTCTGAAGCCAAGGACAAAAACTTAACAACCTCGTAAATCATAAAATCAATCTCATGAAATCAGCATGCGACTACACACTCAAAGGTACTTAAGTGCTATTAGCCTGTCTACCTATAGCGTAGTTCTCGCGTAGTTCTCAATCTATAGAATGCACGTCGACCGACATGCTAGATACTGCACAACAGTCCGAAAATCATTGCTCATAGAGGCTTCTCTGCAATCGAATACCTTCACCATTTCTTTACCTTTGCCGCCGGGACATGTGGAGACACAGAGACCAGTCTCGCCGCTCGGAGTTATATAAACCAACCTCGGAGTTTTGTTTTCATTCCAACCGTGAGGGTGGGTAACATGGCGCAAGGTGGCGCGCCGGGAGGATGGGTGCCTGTGGGCAGAGGATCCGCGAGGAGTTGCCGGTTTTGTTATCGACATGTCACATCACATCTTGATCTGACTGCATAATACCTATGCTGACACAGTGCTTGCCAAGCGTTTCAAATAAGAGGCCGACAGTTATACCTAACTTATCGTCTGAGGTCCGAGAAACAACTTAAACAAGCACATCATTCCGTGCCGCGGCCCGCAGGAGATGTCATCGGGAAGCATAAGCCCTATGATCTACGGAAATCAAGCGTAAACATCCGCATGCCTGTACTTATACTACCTACACATTCCTACGTACGTACTTTCTAGTGTAATAGCAAGGCATAAACGTATTTACCATCTTATTCGGCCCTCCGAGAGCGCCACTTGCCCGTAACCCCTTGTCGATATGTTTGAGTAGATTGGTTAGAACAGGGTGGCAGAGAAATGCGGTATCTAGGCCTGGCAATAGGACGACGTCACCTAGCTTACGGTATTATGCCGAAGTTTTCAGCTCCTGACAAGTACAGTGGCTCACCTCCCATACCAGCGTCATCTTTTCTATGATTCATGATGCTATGTATATCAAGTTGACCAACGACGGCTGTACTTCCATACCTTGAGGCTTGTTCGAATTGGCCATTTATTTTGCCTATCGAACAATTGCTGCGTTTGAAGAACACTAAGCACCCGTGGACCAAGCCTCTTATTCTAAGACCTATTTTTGAGGGTGGTAAACCTAGGTTGAAATCAGGCCATCACAGCCGCCACCTCTCACAACCCAGTGAGCACGGCTATCAAGCCCTCTTTGAGCCAGGCAGCGAAAAAAGGCCGGTAAACCCCGCGCATTGATTACCTCGTAATGCAGCACTCGTAACCTAGGAGATTACGTGATGCTGGTGTTAAGCATGTCGCCGAGCCGTTTTCCTCAGAGTATCTGCGCTATACGAGTCTCCGTCCGGGTGCTGTTCTTGCAACCTACAAGTGCCTCGAACTACAGTACCTTAAACGCCTGACATTTGTGTCAGCGTACCAATGAGCTACAGCATGCTCATTGCCTCGAAGCCGTTTACATACCATGTGTCCCTCATAACTGTGCCCTTGTTTATATGTATAATGTATTTTTACCGTAGAGTATCCGTCATTGGAAGTTTGCGCGCGTTTCGTTCGGTAAATATACAACACATGTTGAGGCGCATTGCATATGAACTCGCCCATAAGTCAGTGCCAAGGTCTTACCCATCCCGCCTTACGTACATATTCTGGAGATTTCCACTCACCGAAGGAATCATATCCTTGGCTGTTCTACCTGATAAAATCTTCCTCGGGGTTCCAGCACGTGGTATCCCGCGAAGAGAACGAGCTGAACCTGCGGCACTGTCGTCTGGATATCTGGTCTAATTCTGGAAATTCGACCCCCCGGCGTATTAGTCTACCGAAGGTGTCACTTTGGTGGGAAGGATGAATGAGTCGCTCAGGTAGCCAAGGAGGCCGAGGCGGCGGCTGTCCGGGGCTTCGGAGCGGTCCATCGTGGGATTCCAACTTCTCACCTAATCTGCAGTCTGTCTAATCTTAGTCTTCAGATGACTCTGAGTATGAAATTGCGCAAGCCAGCTACGATGAAGATGGAGCGTGCTAATAGTGTATATAAATGAGGGAGCGAACTCACATGAGGAGAAATGCTTCAATAAAATACAATCTCGAAGATCCGACTCTTGGAGTCGTCGCATGAAAATGAAGTCTTTACTGTCTGGTGCTGCATTCATTGGCTTGCTCCTGCAGCCATTTGTAGCCAGTTCTCCAGTACCTTACGAAACCACGCCTCATTATTTTCAGCGCGATCTCGTCACTCGCAGCAATCTCACGGCCTACCAGGTCGAGAAAGAGCTAGGCCCTTTGATTTCTAAAGGATCCATCATTTTCGGCCCCGATAGCCCCAAGTACCCCAACGCGACCGAGAGATGGGTGACATACACGAAGCCTGATATCGAAGTGGTGGTCCAGCCGGGGGCAGAGTCAGATATCGCGACGATCGTAAGTGCTGTGTTGGGAATTTTTAGACTTATTGGCGCTCATCACCTGTACTTAGGTGAAATACTGCGACCGCAACAGTATCGAGTTCCTCGCTCGTAATCGCGGACACGGGATTACCACATCTCTCAATGCCTTCAAGGGCTTAGAGATTGACTTGAGTCTCCTCCAAGGAATCACTATCAACAAAAAAAATAGCACCGCGGTGCTCCAGCCGGGAGCATACTCAGGGCCAACTATAAAAGCCCTTTGGGATCAGGGTTATGTGACAAGTTGCGTTTCCATCGATATCGTAATGAAGGCTTGAGATACTAACTGTGACGAAGGCACCGGAGCAGCCTATTGTGTAGGCCTGAGCGGATTAGCTTTGGGCGGCGGCCATGGAAGACTTGAGGGCCAATATGGGCTGGTAGCTGATGGTGTCGTGAACTTCAATGTGGTTCTGGCCGATGGTTCATCGGTAGCCGTCAACGCCAACAGCAATTCGGATCTCTTCTGGGCACTTAAGGGTGCCGGACATAACTTCGCGATCATCACCAGTTATGAGGTGAAGATATATCCCAAGCCAGCCAATACATGGCATTACCACAACTACACCTGGACAGGGGATAAACTCGAGACCGTCTTCACAGAGATCAACAAATTTCACGTTAGCGATAACGGCTCCTCGCCTCCGCTGATGACTTATGAAGGCGGTTCAATCAACTTTGATCCATCGATTAGCACTACTGAGGTTTGTGGCACCTATCAGCTCAGCTTGGTCTGATTCTCTCAAGGAGATTGTGGCATACTAACGATGAATAGGCTGTTATGTCATGGACATTTACTTACAACGGCCCGGCTGATGACGCCGAGAAGTTGCTCAAGCCCTTCAATGCCATCGGTGCCGTCCACGAGGAGGTGGGCGACGTGGAATACATCGACGTTGCCACCATCCAAGGGACGCAAGAGAACGGCCCCGCTTGCCAGGACGGCCCCTTCGTCATTGCAAGCAACATGCTTCTCACGTACAACGTCACGACCCAAAAGCAGCTTTATGCTCAGTTCAACCAGTACGCCGCCAAGTATCCGAGCCTGGGCGGATCGCGTCTTTCATTCGAGGGCTACGCGAATGACGCAGTTAAGGCCGTTGATCCCGCTTCTACCGCGTACGCTCACCGCTCTGCAAATCACATCGTGTACTTCCTCGGAAACGTCGTCGACAATTCTCTCTTCGACATAGCTCAAACTTGGGCTCAAGAAGCTTGGGCCCTTTGGAATGAGGGTAAGGAGTCGAAGCGCGCAGACACGTACGTAAACTATGCCGCGGGTCACGAGTACGAATCCCTCGAGTCCGTCTATGGCTACGAGCCATGGCGCCTACAGAAGCTGAAGGCGCTGAAGACCAAATACGACCCGCGGAACCGTTTCGGCTTCTTCGTCCCGATCGACTCGTAGTCGTTTCTGGGGATGGGGGCCGGAAGGCAGTGGGGGCGACCGTTCAACACCGTTGATATCTTCGCTTTCTAGGCTTGGATTGTTAGATTGGGTAGATTTCTGGGGATTTACCAGAGTATAGACCGATTTTGAGGTGACAGCTTTTGCATGAGACACAATCAATTAATAGATTTTGACTATGGTCAATTATGCTTTGTGAATTTCGGTGCCATACTGTCGCAGCTCGGCTGCTTGTACACTACCAACCAACCCAGTCGGCGATCAGCTACTCCTCGTACAATTATATCATATATACCAATCATGGAGAACTTCATGATTGGTGTTCCATGGATCTACGGCACCAATGGATCGCCACTGATCGACGGTGGATAATTTCCATTATAGACCCAGACTGCATTGGGACTTGGTTGATCGCAAAGGTATCTATCACTGAATTAAATTAGCTTAATATATCATTGCCAGCATACACACGCAGAGAGGGTGTGTGTGTGTGTGTGAAAAATAGCATGAAGCATTGCGTGTCATCACTTTCGACCCCTCACCCTTCCCGGCTTGCGGCGGACTATATAGCGGCGACTGATGTCAAAAAGATACGCTCGCCCCTAAGGCAATAGGTACATTGATTAAGGACCAGTATAGTGGACATTCCTCCAGGCATGCGACTTCGCTATCGAGAAGTCCCCGCAGAAACGATATGTCTCAGCGCTGGTAAGGTATCAGTAACTAGGGAGGCAGGTAAAGGTGGGATTATTGAGTTCCGGACGTCCCTTTCTTGCTAGGGAGACTTCGCTTTAGCCTCTCCCTTAATTCTAATCAAGAAGTACCTTCGTTACTACACCATTTCTTACTCTTTCGTGATAACCAGAGTAGCAGCGCCGCGGGCCCGCGTATATTATCTCCCTATGTGTAAGACTGTAGAGGGTTAAGAAGTGATGCTCCAAGTTCTTGTCAAATTCCCTCGGGCCCCGTGTAGCGCGTTAGTGGTTAGATTTGTTTGAGGCCGCCTTGGATCAATTGGGTCATAAGCAATAGTAGTGATTTTGCTGAGATAATTACAGGGTCTACGGACTTCCACACAAAACATAGTCGAATATGGACCGTAGGCTTGACTACCAAAAGCACATAGCTCCAGTCTGCCAGGCTACAGGTACGGTAACAGCTCTTGATCTGGTCCTGCGCCATCCTATCATAGCCATTGCTTGTTGCCCAAGTGAGAAAGGAAAGCTCCCCCGTCTCCTTTCTCGATGCTGGCGTTCTCCCAAGTCCTGATGACGTCCTTAACGGCGACCTCTGGGGTTACTGGACCCTTAAAGTTTGGCTGATACCGCTGGAACTTTTCCATCATCTTCCCGAACTCACCGATTTCGCGCTGCGTTACTGTTGAGCAGAATGTAAGTATATAGCCTTTTTTCACCGACATTTATTTAAGAGAAACTGTCGCAAGATGGTTCAAAGGGGCCCAAGAGAAAGGAGGGGGGGATTCATACGATCGTTGGGGTTGATCTTCCCGACATCAACCGTCCCGGGGCAGATACTGAGAAACAGAACGCCATCCTTTTTGTACTGCGCGCTGTACTTCGCCGTCACGATGTTCATTGCCGCCTTGGAGCAGGAATACACAACGCCACCGTAGAGATCGTAATCTCTGCAGAGCTCAATGTCGGCCATTCCGCTCGATATGGCAATGACCTTCTTGACCTTGCCCTTGAGAATCAGGGGCATGAAGGATTTGTAGAGATAAATGTTGCCGAGGACGTTGGTGTCAATAGACTTGATAAAGTCTTCCCGTAGGTCTTCCCGGCTCTCTACTCTGTTCGATGTGTCAGTGATATTACTCAGTGAAACCACGGTGAGTCGCATTTACAGGGTATCCACTGGGTCGAATGAATCAAACGTAGACACATAGGCAGCATTGGCAATGAGGTAGTCGAGAGAGCCGCCGGTGATAGCGGCAGTTTGGGCCGCGGCTTGCTAGAGAGAGGAATCAATAAGCTGCTTTGACCGAAGAACACGTTCAGCTCCTCACTTTTAAGTCCTCAAATGAAGTTAGGTTGGTGATGCCCAGGATGTGGATGTTGGAACGTCCTCCTAACTCTTCTGCCACCTTTTTCTCTGTAGCGGCTTTCTTGCGAACGATGCCAATCACGGTGTTGTTGGGATTAGCAGATATCTGGCGTAGCATCTCGAACTGGCAGCGGAATCAGCGTAAAGCAAATGCAGTGATAGAGGAGGTCGCCTTACGCCTAGACCCGAGGAAACACCAGTAATAACGTACGAAGCCATGGTGTAAGTCAAACGCGATACGGAACCGAGTACGGATTTGGATGAGAATGAAGTCACGAGTGAAACTGAAGTTGGAATGCTCGTTTTCGAATATCGTACTAAATCTTTCGCTTCGAGCTCGATTTATATGAAATCGCGGGGGCTAACGAGGACAAAGAAAGACGTAATAATCTAGAGCTTGCGCGCGCGATTGGTAATCCGCCTGCCGCCCTATGTTCCCTCACATTCGGCAAAGTTGCCCTGGATGCGACCCAAGTCAGAGACTGCATCAGTAGGAGCCACGGCCTCGGGAACGAGACCCGTCACCCAGCAGTGTACGGCTAAAGTTACACCTCCATACTTCCAAAGCATCTAGTCTATCCTCTTACCAACAATTCTGCCACAATATGCGCAAAGAGAGTAATACCCGTTAAGCAGGTGAATGACGTAGATAGGCGAAGATGTTTGGACGCGACTGGATCGGTGATCGACGGACTAATCAACTGTCCGCAGGCCCGGCATTGCTAGGTAGCGGATCGAACTTGCCAGCTTTGCGCTTCCGCTCGCACTCTGCATGACGCTAATAGACGCTAAATCCACATGCGGTGTAGTGTAACGTGGCCTTTGGTGGGGCATATTCGCTACCTACCTCCTACCTAGATGTATACATAATACATTCAATTCGCGTAAAGACTGCACACTCTCAGTTAAGGTTGTCACCTTGTCATGATTATTAATTTATGAGCAGTCTCGAGTTGTCCAGGATACAGATTTGATACCTATTATATAGTTACCCAGGTATCAGCGCAGAAAACGATCAGCTAATAGGTACGTGGATTCGCTTGAGGATACCGGTAGGTACCTTGGTGTAGGTACCCAGTCTATCGGGGACCGACTCACGCTAAAATAGACCAACCGTAAAGGTGGATCTTAGCTAGCGGTCTTAGCGGCTGGATTTAAAATCCATTAGGGTTCGAGATTAACTCCGGACCGTTTACCTTGGCCTACGGTACTGCTAGGCCAGCTGGTCCTGCGGACAGACAATTGTAAGTCCGTAATCCGTAATCCGTAACACGTTATACCATAGTGAAGTCCCATCATCTGACTTTTCGGGTCTTCCATCTTCTCTTAGGCCAAGGGCAGTGTATGTCGCTGCTCTCAAGTAATTCAACCCTAGGGGAGGGAATACAGTACACAATACTAGGTAACCTTCCTGGAGGTACGGGTGTCCTTTGGCATGTGGAGAGGGGTACTTAACACGTAAAAATAAGTAGGGACCCACGTCTTCACGTATTGCTCGGCCTACCATAATGCTTGGGTGTCCACAGGCGCCAACTACTTCGTACCTAGGTCCTAGGTATCTGAGCGGTGCAGGGGGCCGAACAGCAAGGTGAAAGTTAGATCCCCTACCCGCAGACGGGCACCTTATCACGGGTACAGTGGTTTCTCCCCCCAAGTCGTTAGAAAAGACAGAACTTCTCTCGCATCGTTACGACCCCACAATACACACCCATTCGACACGACGCCTGCTGGCTACCGAATGCAATCTAGTGATCCTGATCCTCTTATTACTTAATTATCCAAAAGTTGCCTCTGCCCAGTCCTGTGGCTATCCCTGCGGCTACCGCTAGCAAGCCGGTCAGGAGCCTGGTTATCATTGGTCCTGTCCACCTAGTAGAAGCAGTTGGCGGCGTAGCTTTGGTTTCCTATTGAGCTCAGACACGGTTGACTGCATAGCGCCAACAGGATCCCGAAAGAGAAGGACAGGTCTACCAAGGACAGGTCTACCTGAGTATGGCGTTAAGCTTGAAGGGCAACGCCATGAGCGACCCAACGGCAGTACCAGGGGTGCCGATAAAGTTCACGCGACCGAAGCGAAATCACCGGCCTCCCCGCCATCCTCTTCGGTTGTCCTGGCCTAAAGCCAACGACAGCAGACGCGCTGTCGTAGGCACCTCGCCACCCGAGAATGTAGCCGACCGCACGGGTCGGCCAACGTTGGAAACTCAGTTTGTCCACATATCTCTCAGCGACATTGAGATGCATCACCATCTGACGGTCTCGGGAACAACTGGTGAGCCTTCTCGCTAGCCGCAGAAGCATTTTGTGAATACGTCCGGCATGGGCTTAACTTCTTTAGATATCACCACCCCTCCTGCCCTAAGCATACCACTCCCGTGGAACCCCCAGAAACTGCAGGTGGGAGACAAAGACTTGCTGGACTACTGTAAGTGTAGCTTTTGTCGCTTGCCCATTTAGGTGACCTTGCGGGCTCATGGCATCGGCAACGCACCTAGTCCGGCACGCTGCTGTTCGCGCTCTCGCCACATTCGGCCAAGACCCCACAGACCTCGGGAACATCGTCCTTCGCATGGCGTTATCGAGTGACACACATTCTGCCACAGCAGTCCTCCGCTCTCTGCTTGCATTTTCATCGCTGCATCGTCATGGTATGCAATCACAGGCCTTGGAGTTGAAAGTCTCTGCCCTGGCAGAACTCAGCGCTAGCGAGAGCACAAATCTCGACACGGTCAAGCTAGTCCACCATGTTGTCGCCTGCATGCTTCTTTACTCGTTCGAGGTAAAACAGCAGAATTCACATGAAATCAGCGAGCCTTACATGTTACTAATGGAAATATGCAGGTACAACAATCTTCATCTACATCGGGTGATTGGGTTCGTTACATTTGCGGCGTCGAGAAATTACTCAGATTGAGTCACCCTACTTTGCCTCAAGGTAGCGAAGAAGACATCGCCGCCTTGCTGGATTGGGTCTACTACAACGATATCGTGGGTCGCTTTAGCCTTCAGCATTGGGATAACAATGGTAAAGGAGTCAGACTGTTACTAGTGGCGCCAACTGTCCTTTCAGAGGTAAGCATCTTCAAAAGCACAAGATACAAATGTGTGCTAAGCACTCGCCAGTCCTCTCGCGCTGCGCCCTCAGCCGTTAAAATCCTAGGATTCTTCTCGGAAGCATACAACTTGGCTGGCCCTGAGGACACGGAATCCTACGAGGCGGCAGCTGGTCAAGGCGAATACGTAAAGATACTTGACTGGCGAATCAGGAGTGTTTCTACCACAAGCCCCATGCAGCGGGCATTTCAACTGGCTGTTTTGGTATATTTGGGTCGGATATCGGGTTCCTCCGCGCATCCCACGCGGACGCAGCAACATATAGATGAAGCTTTCCTTCTCCTCTCGAAGCTGGAATACTGTGAGCGACAGCTCCCCCTATTCATTCTGGGCTGCGAGGCTCGGTCGGACGACCAGCGGACGATTATTCTCGACCTCATCTCGAAGTCAGAAGGGAATATCGCATCACGATCTTACAGCCACTTGAAGCTCTTGCTGGAAGCAATATGGGCACAAGATGACCTTGTCGATAGGCAAAGCGGGAATCTCGAATACCGAAACAAACTAACTTCTACCATGAGCCGATGTCCATTTCCACCCTGCTTGGCATAGGTGAAAACAGGGACTGATAGTAGGATGGACGCACGAGTCTACTTGCTCCTCAGGGAGGCATATCGAAAACACAATGTTGGTGATTGCTAAAAACGGATTACCATGAAGAAAAGGCAAAAGAGACGCGGAGTTTGGATCGCCTCGAGTATTCTAACGCAAGAATGCTGTACTTGAAAGTTCAGAATTCAGGCTATTTGCAAATAGTTAGATCTATCCGGCGTTCTCCTCACGGGGGAGTGCTCTGGGCATGCCCATCAATACTTTTCCCTCTCTATTTCCTTCGTGGATGAAGCGTCCACAACGGCTCTCAATATTGTGACAGATTTTCGACAGACTCTCCGGAAAACTTTGGCATCTAGGGCGCAACTAAACTCCATGGCCAATAGTCCCCTAGAACCTGGGGGAGCTGGCGCAAAATATTGCCCACAAAGCCGCGATGCTTAGCAGAAGAGGCTTGCGTTGTACGTCGAGGACACGGAGAGTTTAACCGTAGGTCCGCCGTAATCTCGCAGAAGACTACGCTTCCGGTGTCCGTCTGAGGTGAGCACGGCTAACGTGAGATGTTATAGCATAGGGCTGTGGTGTACAAACCTCAAAGTACAGCGGCGACGCGCCGCATCTCGCAAAGTTGCTCCTCGAGAAGATGTTGGACAATGTCTGGGCGGCCTCCGTGTTGACGTATTGCGCAAGGGTTGTGAGACTTTCATTTTCGAGTTTGCCCTTTCTCCCGGGGAGTCCCATGTCACACGGAATGCCACGGCCCGAATGCATCAACGGGTCCGATGCATGTCAGCTTGGTTTTGGGATTCGGGAAACACATTAGGATCGTATGTACATCAGCCCCATTTTCACGCGGGGAATCTTTCCCTTTGTCGCCTAGGCTTGGATTGGACCAGATCTGATAAGTTGATATTAACCCCTACACTGCGCATATTGGGACCATTCACGATTACATGTGACGGTGCAAGTCAGCAGACGCTGACTTTTCTATTGGTCATCCGGACTTCTGTCCATACGGGCCCCGATTATTCGCATACTGAGTAATTACAGCGCGCTCTAATAACTGCGCAATGGTGCGACTCGAATGCGCCTCGTACTTTCTTACTGAATCTTCGCGGGCTTGGAAGTTCTCCGTGCCGCCGCCATCTTCATCCTGCCGCTTGGCCCACGGCGTTTTCTCGGCCATCCGAATTATCCACAGATTCCACACTGGCTCCACGCCGACAAAGGCTCGGATTCGCACTCTCGGGGGGCTGAGCGGAACTCAGGCACGCTGAAGGTCCCATTGTTTCATCATTCTAATTTTCGTACTGTCAGGACCCTGGCCATAATGTCCGACGATCGGGCTTCGGTAACTACTATTCCGTGCTCTTCTAAGACTTTTTTGCATTGCTGAGCCATCCGGGGGCTCAACTTGCCGGTGATCCCGATTCCCCCGTCTAAACGTCTGAAGTACCGTTGGTAGATTGGGCAACCGAGTAGTATGGCCGGCCGAACAGAGGACTGAACGTTAGTTTATTTGCATAGTTTCACATTCACCAATTGCCCGAAAATACCGGTGCAGTCTACAGGCCATATCTAGACAACCAGACGATAGCGATGGAGTTTCACGGGCACCCTCTCTCGCAGGGATAACCAACGCCCTGTCTAGTGTACCTAGTCTCCGTCCCTGTCGGTGCGTGACCCGACAGGGACGTACGGATGTAGAGTAGTGTAGCCTAAGGCAGTCAATAAGTTCCATCCTACTTACGTACAGATGTAGTCAATTCCCGTCTAACTGGGTGTTAATCTTGAAGTGGGCCACTGGCCACCCTGCGGCTTGATGAGTCCAGCTGTACGGATCCGGACTACAGTAGGTCAGGTGTTGAAGTGTTCACGATTAGATAATTGATTAATAGTTAATCCTGAATCTAGCGAAAAGAGTCTCAATATAATCATTCGACAGCAGAGTGTGCGGGTAACGGATAGTTAATTGCATGTTTTGGAGTTGCTTGAATCTATACATTCTACCGCACCATGCATTCTTGTCTACGGCAACCCGATCATGACTATGAAAGAGTCACGCCATGCCCCCGGTACCTTTAGCCGCCTCGGGACTCAGCCTTCTCCGGCCTCCGAGAAGGGTGACGATGAGGGCAATGCCACAAGCCGTGAAAGAGATGGCAAATGCCACCTTTGTTCCGGCTGCATATGCCACGACGATACCTGGGACCTGCTCCGCTGGAAACGCAGAACGGATCTCCCGCGCACCCGTAGCAACGACCTTGCCCGGGTCAACACCCGGCGCACTTGATGGCAAGGTACGGATGATCGTGTTGACGAAGCCGGACTGGGCACTGTTGATGAGGAGACCTCCCCCGACGTTCAGGAAAACTAACAGAGGGGAGAAATATCAGCCCTGGAAATCATAAGATGGATAGAAGAAAATGAGTTAAACTCGTCACCCATCAAAAGCTGTAACTCACAAAGGATGATGGCAGTTACAGACGCGATGTCGCCGGGTTCCGCGAACGCTTGAGCCACAATCACCGGAATTTGAAAACCTGCACCCCATCCCAGAGCTCCGACGACCTGAAAGCCGATCCATTTCCCAGTACTCGTGCCAATATCCAACGTGTAGATTAGACCGGCCCCAACGGTTGCCAAAATGGCACTGCCAATCTGAAGGGGAACGACTAAACCGGTTTTAGTGACAAAGACTCCCGAGGACACGATAGATACCGTCGTTGCTAATACCAACGGGAGCGTGTCGACACCGGATATGATGGGCGTAGCATTGTCTGCGGGCATCCTGTATCAGCGGGGGGGCCCAAGAGCTTCACGAGTGACGAACGTGCCAGGTAGTGAGAAGAGGCAACTGGGAAGAAATTAACGAAAACAAAAAACACGCACCTATACTCTGGAAATAGACAGGCAAGTAATAGATAATGAGGAAATAAGATCCTCCAAAGAAAAATGCGAACGCACTGCCAGCAGCAATGTGACGTTGTGCCATCAGACGTGGCATGAGCATGGCTCTGTCCCCCGCGTACAGCTGCCAGGCAATAAAAACTCCCACCAGAAGCGCAAAGCCCACGAGGAGTCCTATCACCGCGCCGCTATCCCATGCCTTGGTCTGGCCCCCGTACTGAGTAGCTAAACTGAAAGACACGATCGCACCGATGATCAGCGCCACGCCGATGACATCCGCTTGCAAGAACTTCTCTTTCCAGGTTGCCGATGCGGGTTTTGCGGCAGGCGGCGTACGAAATAATAAGACGGTGATGAAGAGGGTAACCTGGAAATACGTAAGTTACACGCGTTTGGTAGGTATCTTGGGGCTGAGACTCACAGCGCCAACGGGTAGATTCAGGAAGAAAACCCACCTCCATGTTGTTGTGCTCGTTATCACTCCCCCTATCAGCGGGCCGACTACCGAAGCAAAGCAATACGATAGCCCGATGATGCCGGCGTATGTCGGCCGCTTGACAGGCTCAATCACGTAGGCGACGATAGTATAGCATCCGGTGCCCATGCCTGCAGCGCCGGCGCCCGCGATGGCTCGTCCGACGATCAGGGTGTCCGAGTTGGGCGAAATACCGCATAGCAGGCTGCCGAGCTCGAATATGACGATGGACGTCAGGAAAGTCAGCTTGAGGTCGAAATATTTGTATGCCTTCCCCCACGAGGCCTGCAAGCTGCCCGACGTGAGAAAGTAGGCCGATCCGTACCACGATGCCTTGTCTAGACCGTGAAACTCATCGGTGATCTTGGGGATCGCGGTTGCGACGATGGTCTAGGTAGCGGTCTTCAGTGTCAAACTCAATGTTGATTTCCTACCGACAGGCCGGCATTGCGGTCGTTTGGTTTGGGTGCGACTTACAATATCCAGAGAGGTTAGAAGTACATTCAACATCAAAGCCATGACGATGATGGCGAGTTTCACCCCCTTCGGATACTCGCCGTCTTCCTTTGGCTCGTTGGCGTTGCCAGTCTTTTCATTCTGGGCGTCTAGCGGGGCCACTTCGCTTGTGGGCTCATTACCAGACGACTCAGCAAGTGAAGTGCTAGACATGTGCTCGACCATGTCTAGCATCCGTGGGGATTCAAAATCCGGACCGGATCGGTGCTGCTCTGTTGCCAGCATCATGATATCACGGTATCACCAGAGTTAAGTCTAAGAATGATGGTTTAGTGAGAGGATGGTGAAGAAGAGAAGGTGTTTGCAGTTGATAAGTTATAACTTACAGATTCGAGTTCTAAATCCTGTGATCACCTATTTATGAATTGAAGCGATGATTTGCTTCCTCAAAGGAATGAGCACTCGTGCTACTCATATGTAGACAGTATTGCCGAGGAAGTTTTTCTCAGCTACCTCAAGCGCTTTCGTGCTCACTCATCGTGGCGCTTCTGTCAAAGACATGATGCACCCGGCTTAAGTCATGGTTGAGCTGGTACTGGCGGCGGCATATACTTTGGAAGACACAAGACGTAACCTACTGAGGTAAGTATTTGCCATATCGGATTGACGAGCGTATCGGATCGGGATTGCTGGAGAGTTACTAGGACCGGGGTTTATCAGACTGAAATTGCCAGATCGGTATTGCGCGATTGTCCTTGCGTCAATCCCACGTGGTTGTTCACGATAATTGTCATCATAAACTGTCTGTTTCAAGTTGTTAATGCCTTAAAAGTTAGCCACGTGTTGTGAGCTGAAGTCAAGTAGTTACTTCAGCTGAGGCTAGATGTACACCTCTGAGGTAATATTACAGCAAGATGTCGCATAATTCCCAGACAGCATTCGCCTCGATATGATTATGTAGGTTAGGATGTTTCGAAACTTTCGACGTATGACTGAGTCTCGTCCGGCTGTGTTATTTTGGTATTCATGCTGGATGACGATCACATACGGACGGTAATACAGGACATAGGTATAAGTATAGCAGCGTGGTAGTGCATATAAGGCAAGTGAGACGCCATTTTGTTTCGCTAACGGTCGATCATCACGTTGCCGCGCAAGACCAAGCGCTGCACTGCACATCCGCACGCGCACCTGTTGCGAACATCCTCTCTATAGTGCTTTCTATAATCTATCCTAGTTTGTAAGCTTCATTATGCTCTAAGCTTAGGAGTGACAAGCATCTTTTCGACAGTCCGTTCACGCTGGAAAGAGCCTCTAGAGCCCTGGCAACCCCTGGGATGAGGTTGCTGTACGTGTCGTTCAAGCCAACGTGTCTCAGGCAGAACCTTGCACTCCGGATCAGTGGTATGGCAGTCAAAGGGTGCGTCTGGAATTGGTTGACCTGGCCGAGCGTGGTGATAAGCATTCGCAACTCCTGCACGGCTTGTAGCGATTGCTGCTGGCTTTCCATAACTGCCGAGTCCATCATCTGTAAGCTCTGCGAGTCTGCGGTCATTAACCGAGACTCGAGCGCCTCGAAAATCATAAAAACAGTTGTGTATGCAGTCAGAGCCACGAATGTGAGCATTGGGTCGGGGTGCTGCGATATAGACGCAAGACGGGCTGACAAGCTGGCGACGTGTCGCGATGAAAGTGCCGCAAGTGACCCGTGTCGGTAAGAGAACTCACCCAGCGGGCAGTTCTGTTCTAATTCGAACTGCTGGGGGGTAGCTTGGCAATTCTGCTTATGTTCTAGAGCCCGCCCCCAGACGGCAGTCACAATTATTGAGAGAGTAAAGCACGACGGCATGTTCTTTTCGGGCCCTTCGATTGCCTCGTCAAGGAAATGTGTGACCGAGGTCCGCAAATTCGCGAAATCGGAATCCGAACCTGGCAGTCGAGTTGTAATCTCCAAGCAAAGTTAGCAGAGCCTTCGACGATGACAGACGTAGATGAATATGCAGTTTTAGTGTCATACTTGTTTATCATTGAACGTCAGCGGTAACCCGTCGATCGCGCTCGTGAGGCGGTCCAGGATATACGCAACCCAAAAGGTTCGCCGCATCGACTCAATATCAATCCAGTCGCCCTGACCCAGCCCGCCGGAAATCGAGCTCGTAGCCAGACCATCGGGTCCGTCAATTTGGTTCAGTTTCATCAGCTGAATCATCCGGAACGCTCTGCCCGCAGACACCATTCCGCGATGGTAATTGCATGTTGCGTTGGTCAGCTCATAGAGCGCCAGCAGAATCCATGCCTGGGCCTGTTCCAAGCACTGATGGTCTTGGTCATCTGCCTCGAGGCTTTCCAGCAGCTGTCGGGCTTCTGTGTACAGGTCTAGTCGGATAAGTTGAAACTGGCTTGAAAGAGATGCCGCCAAAGCCCACATGGCATATTGCAGGCCTTTCTTTTGCTTGGTCTTATTTGACTGCTTAGACCAAGAATGATATCGGAACTTTTGTAGCATGGGTGTAAATGTATGGGCCCGATCGAAATAGAGCTGGTCCCTGAGAGATGTTAGAAACATAGCTACCACGTGATCGAGAAAAAGGGTTCTCTAGAACGGCACCAGGCTAACATCATTCTACTCACAGATCAGTGCAAATCATAGGAGTCAGATATTGCTCCAGACCAACACGGGCTGAGGGGGTGTGGAGCTGGTGATCTTCGAATGCCGGAAACATCAGGTTCTGGCTCAGCTGTTCGATGCCCTCCAAAGACCCCAATAACGGTGGCCAGCACTGTATATCCCCCGAAATAGGCTGTATGTCTGTCGGGACTGCTAGAGATAGCGAGGGGATCTCATCGCCTGCTTCACTGCTCTTTGCCTCGGTTGGGGGAGTCGACAACAGATTTGCAATACTCGCCTCCTCAGTTTGTTGTTCTTGTTCATTGAGACGAGATTGTAGTTGCTCTGGCGATATCCCATTCTTGATCAGCCAACCGTCCGGCTGGGCTGTAGGTATCTGGTGACCGAAACGGAAATATGAAGAAATATTTCTCACCTATCTGTTTTTGTAGATCTCGGATATATCCCTTCTTCGGGCCCCTTGGAGGACAGCTACTTCTCACGACACACTTCGTTCCCGAGTTAGCACAAGCCAGGCATTGTCCCGACCTCCTGTCACAACGAAGCTTTCGGCGACGGCACTCTTCGCACTATTTGGCCATAGGTTAATCAGACCGCCCTCCAATCCGTCTAAAGGATCGCTCCGAGGCAAACTTACGGCGGATCCCGGTTGTTGCCGTGGACGCTGTCCGGACTTAGTAATGTCACCGCCGGGTTCGGTGGCTGATTGGCCTACGCCGTATTCGTTTTCAAAAGCGAAGGGCATGGTCACCTATCGCGGTCCGCCTTCTCGCTTCTCTGCTGTGCCTCCCGAGGCTTATTATACTGAGTTTCGCCGGGAACTAATAGATTGTCCATTCGGGGATTTAGGCCCGGCACGGCAGGTAACTTTAAAGCTCTTGCTCTTGTGTTCCCTGCACGCCGTGGTTCCCCGCGTTGTAGTAAGGAGTGGAAAGGGTTACATCATCAAATGCGTTGACGGGTATAGTTGGGATTGTATTAAACTGTCTGTTGGATTTAATAGTATAAGTACTGAGTAGCCCATGAGAGATGCCGAGATGCGCCTTATACAACTTAATGCAGTTATGAGGATTACGAGATGACTGGATCTACGTAATTACCGTTATATTCTGCGGCGATCTACCTGAATACTGGACTGCCAATTATATATAGTGACCCAGACGCCCGGTGACCTACTACGAGATTGTCCAGATCTGAATCCCAATTGACGTTGCATTCTATACGGCCGTTGTAACCCTCGTATCCCAATGATATTTCGTATGTAATGGGATATCATTTCAGTCACCGGCCGCCTCTAAACTTGTTGCAGGTCAGGTATCGAAGTGCTAGATTTCTTCATGTCATCCCAGTGATGACTATGTACCTATGCACGAGATTCATGGCCTGCTCAATGCCTTTCGATCCGACTTCCGTCAAGGCCGTCGATGAAAGGAAAACCGAAGCGTCTATTGCGTATGCAGCAGGACGACTAGGCATCTAATGCAGGGCATGCTCGTCTTTCATGTGGCACTGACTGCAACGCTGCATTGATCCTGCATTCTTCCTCACCTCATCTTTATCGATGCAGTCAGCTCCTACACCTGCACGCCGCCTGTATTCGCCTCAAGAAACTCAGTCAGACGTGCTTGCCAGTCCTCACGAGTCACCAGTGACCAGTAGTGGAAACTTAGCCACCTCCGCTCGTTCGAGGCATAATGATGGATAAATAGCAAGATGTTCTCGTTGGCTTCCGGTCGGTGATCCTTGATATATTCGGGTGAGCAGGTTGCTTCTTGCTATCGCCGATCGGAGGTGAGCCGCATATCTGGCGGTGGAAGGACTACATAGTATTACACTACATTGATGACTGATCTACCCTATCACGCATCGAATTTCGTATAAGTAATTGGGCTAAAACGTGTCTGTCCAATTACTCAGCCAGTTAACTTATACGGCGAGACCCTATTAACTCATTCAGGAAGCACAGTGACCGAGGGTCAAAGAAACACTTTAAGCCAACAAGCGTAAATTACGGGACGTAGCGCCGGCGACTGAGGTAAAGCTGCACCCACTGATCGGCGATATCGATGACGAGTTACTGAGCTTTACCTTTGTCTATGTCCGGTTAATACAAAAGTGATGTTGGGTGCGTAGGGCTCGGCCCGCAACACACCAACTTAACTATACTGCATAGGTCAGGCCTTAATAAGATCTAGAGGACAGACTATATGGACCTACAGACTTCGTAGTTGGGTGCAACCACCCGGATGGTGCGTATGTGGATCATTCTTCACTAATGACTGGATGGCATCCGTGACTGAGTACCTAGAAAGAGAATAGGAGCGTGGGGGTAGCACGCTACATAAGGGATACGAGGCCGAGCCTCGAGGAGGAGCAACCGCTGAGCCAAGAGTCTGATGGATGCGGAATCGTATGTTATCCAACGAGAGTATAGCCTAAATACGATATTGAAAGGGGATGGTATAGGCGCGTACCGCAAGTAGTATCTGGTTTCGTAACTATCAACAAGCTCACTGAGACGCTCTGCGCATTTGGTATCACCCAATCGTCTGAGAGAGGAATTACGGAGTTAATAAGAGTGTTATATTGAAATCCCCCAGTCGGGATCAGGCTCTCAGTGAATTAGATAGTCGCGGCCGCGTCCTCACACCAGTGTGGAAAGGCTAACAGGAACAATTAAACAAGGCTCCTTCAGTTCTGTGGGACTGAACCAAGGTACCTAGTTCAGATCCATACGAGCATACAAGGTGCAGATTTGTTTCCAAGGACACTTTGCCTCGAGACTCGTCCAGCTCGGCCGTCGATGTTCCGGCTAGTTAGCGCCATAGTACGTCCGTACATATACAGGCACGACCGTCAGAATGCCAGCAGAAAGCTTTGCAATTGGCCATCCTCGGCGAGTTTAGTGCTTACATGATACAGAGAACGCTGCCTGCTACATAGTATGCGGATATATAACCTCAAAAGGTTAAGGATACCCCTGTTTTCCCACATGATCCGCAAGCTGCAGCGAGGGTTGCAAGCGGGTGATTGAAGCATCGACAACATCATCGACCCGAGATTTCTATCGATCCGGGGCTGGCCTTAATTTTCTCATCTAATCACCGTGGCTTCTTGGCTATCCACCAGTTACAGTACATCTCCGTACGATACTGCATGCCTCCCGCCCTGCCCGCCCCGGGGAATGTTGCCATGATGTAAGCCCAACGCCTTTGCCATGAAACAGGTAAGCAGCCACCACGCCACACCTCGCGGTTTCTATTCCACAGACCTCATAAGGCTGCGACTGATGATCCTTTTAATGCCTTCATAAACTACTGTTGGTTTAGTAAGCCTGGCGTGAGATTACATAAGGGATCGGCCCAAAGGGAGAAAATCTCATGCAGTACACATATATCTGCTGAAGGACCGCATAAAGACACACGTCGGCACATATAAACGTAGCAGATAGCAAAAATTCTTGTCCCTTACCTATTTATAGCTGATAGGAATGACGATGTATAATCTATCTCCATTCGCTTGAACCATTGGAGGTTTCTGTAAATTCTGTTGTCCTGTACCTTCGAGGTAGACAGACCACCCCCAGTGATTTACGGATGAGTAAGCTGACGGCGGAAAAGCGAACTTATCTTCTCCTCTATACAGCAACGCATCATGTTTCCACGGTTGATAAGGCCACTTTCTCCCGCCAATTGACTCAACCAGAATCCTTCGCCAACTACCTAGCCATATTAAACGAAGTACACTAAGTGTACCGGTACTTCGCATCAGAGGTCTGTCTAGCAACAACGGCAATGCCAAGCTTTGGCGGACCCGATCTCGACAAGAATACCGGATTTGTATACCGGTACTACTGTACACTACCGTACTATCTCTTTGGCTGCCCGAAGACACCAACTCGGTCACTTGCTTTACATTACCACTCCGTCAGTTACCGAGTTGGTGTCTTCGGGCAGCCAAAGAGATACACATAACCTTATTTGGTGGTTAGTCAAGCCGAAACGGTTCCAACTTCCAGGGTTGACAACTTTAGCCGGCACGACTAAACGATCAGGCAGCTACTAGTTTAGTGTCAGATTGGTGAGAGCACCGCTAACCTCCACTCAGCAGGAACTTGGCTCCTGCACTAATTGGGTTGGTTGGTACCTATCCCCTACTGTACGGACTAGGTAGATACCTAGGTACATAGTGTATTAGGGCGGCTTTGCAGCCCAGGTCCGTGCAGGGTCCGCTTCTTTGCTTGGCATACCAAAGTCCACTACTGTAGTGTACCTACTTTACACTACTTGTTAGATTAGGGACTGTTAATTAGGTAATATGAAGAGAAAGAGCTTAGTAATACTGGTTGGGAGGCTCTATACTGTGGCGGTATAAGTGGAGCTACTCACCAGCCCTTATGTGGCGCGCGCACAAGCTTATGTAATATATTCTGGTGAATGAAAATAGGAAAACTCTGCAAAGGTGGCGAAAGAGCCTCCCAGCAGTAGTTGTACAGCTTCATCAATACATCAGAAATTACCGCAATCCTCCAATTAAGAGTCTCACCAGATTCTCCATACTCTACCAAAAGACGAGCTTCTCGCTCATCAATACAACGATCATCACAATGGTTAAAGGCAAGAAATACGCCTCCCTGAAAAAGCCAGAAGACTTCCCGCTCTGGGAAGAGGACTTCCGAAGGCAGGCAAAAGCTCACAATCTATGGAGCTACATACGCCCTGACGACAAGCTCGAATGGCCTATGGAGCCTATCAAGCCCAGAATCAGGGACTATCCCCTCCTGCAAGGAGCTGATCCAGAAGCAGCGGTAGACGCTAATCTTACTGTTGCTGGAAAGGCACAATACAACCAAGCTATGGCAACCTACCACAAGGAGGATGAGCGTTACAGAGACCACCGAAAGTCTGTAAAGGAGCTCACTCAGTGGATGGAAAGCTCGGTATCGGACAGCTACCGTATTATCCACATGTCCTCTGCGAACGAAATCGACGAATGGTTCGCGAGCTTGTCAGCAGTTGGCCAGACTACCAACAGAAGCCAAAGGTTCCGCTACATCAATGAATACCACGCTTTTCTCGACGCTACCGCTAAGAAACAGCCCAAGGGACTGGAAACTTGGGCTGACGAGTGGTATAACAAAGCGTCACGAGCTCGCATGGCTGGTGCTACCGAGCATATCGAGAACTACCGACTGGCTGCTGACTTGCAAAAGGCCTCTTGAACTGGATCCCAAGCTGGGTCACTAACTTCAAGGGTCAGTACCATGACCAGATTGCAGCTGGGACTCTCACCCTGGAGAGAGTTGTAGAGATCCTAAAGCAAGACGCTACCATCAGTACAGGTGCTGAAGACGGTACGAGAAAGGGAAAAGTAGTGAAAGGCAGTGGGTTTGCTGTTTTCGAGCCTGGAAAAGACCAAACCGAGCTTGCCAGTGCTTCCGAAGAAGATCGTCTAACGCAGAATCGTAACCAACGAAAAACCAGCGAGCGCCAAAAGACCAAAAAAGAGAAGAAAGAGAAGAAACAACGAGCCCATCAACCCTCTACCAAGCGCTCGCGAGACGACTCTCGTACTGAATCAGAAATCGACAACCCCAATGTGAGCGACTGCCCAGTATGCTACGGCCGCCACCGAATCGAGAACTGCTGGTTCGTCTTCCCGGAGCTCATCCCAGAAGGCTTCAATGTCAGCAAAAGCACTGAGCGTGTGGCCAAGATACGCATGGACACTGAGGAGAGTGTTAAGCGAGCTGTGAAGAAGGCAAAGGAGAGCAAGCAGAACAAGAGAGTCAAGCTCGATGAGCCTGACGAACAACATTGACTCTTAAAGCCCCCTATGGCGCACGTAGCGAGCACTTTCATAGTCAATACAGAGCTCGTTAAATCCTACCCATTGCGGAACTGCGCTATAGTGGACTCGGGATCAAGCCTACACATCTTCAACAACGCACAGCGCTTCCTGAACCTAAGGAGCGCCAATCCAGAGGATGTAGTGGTGGCCGGAAACAGCACGATCTCCATACAGGGCTATGGCGAGATCGATTTGAAAGTTAAAGGTCTGAAAGGTCCTGCTACGTACAGACTGTACAATGTGGCGCTCTGCCCAGATATGGCTACGAATCTCGTCTCCTTGCAAGTCTTGAACCGTCAAGGCATCTACTGGGACAACAAACCAAAAACCGATCTCCTCAAATACCCATGGGGAGAGCCTTTATGCACTCTAAATCGCAAACATGGCCAGTATATCCTCGAAGACTTGCCAGTCAACCTATCGAACCAAGCCTTCTATGTGAGGAGGAACCTCCTGAACAGCTATACAGGACGCCCGAAAGCCAGAGCGAGCTTGTACAAGTGGCACCAAAGGCTCGGTCACATTGGGCCTGAACCACTTCGAAGACTCCTAAGTCATACTGAGGGAGTAACGATCTCCTCACACCCAGATGACGAGATCCGAACTACGAACTGCGTAGCATGCGCAGAATCAAAAGCACACCGACACATAATACGAGAAGCTCGTTCTGAAGTAACTGAAGCTGGCGTCAGGCTAGCGGTAGACTTTCATGAATTCGACAGCCCTAGCCCAGGCAGGCTGTGGAGAGTGATGCTAGTCACTGACCGATATTCTGGTTATACATGGGATTACTACTTCGATAACAAGCACGCCGACAGTATCCTATCAGCTCTTCATGATTGCATCCGCCATATCTACTTTCATCACAAGACAAAGGTGCAGACTATCGAATGTGATGGCGAGCTCGCCGGCAGTGCAACTGAAACCTCTAGGATAGCTACCGATCTCAACAGCTTTTACGGTATCAAGCTAGAAATTGCCCCTCCACATACTCAAGACCTGAATGGTGGTGCTGAACGGGTTGGAGGAACTATTAAAAGAAAAGCGCGCTCTATGCGAAACGACAGCAAGCTCCCTACTTTCCTATGGCAAGAGATTGTACGGACAGCTATCTACCTATACAATCGAACTCCTCGCCGTGTCAATGCTTGGAGAGCTCCATACGAGAAGCTTCACGCCTACTTTGATAGCCAACGTGGAGTAGTGAGCTACAACAGAGTGCCCTATATTGGCCATCTAAAGGCCTATGGGTGTATGGCGTTCGCGATGACCTCAGCTGCAAAGCAGAAGAAAAACCGTCGTGAGAAGCTCGATCCGAACGCCTGGATTGGGTATCTAGTAGGATACCAGTCCACTAACACCTACCGTGTTTGGCTCCCTCGAGAGAACAAGATTATAGTGACCCGAGATGTGGTCTTCAACGAAGATGAATTCTTTAGCGGAAACATCACTGAATTCAAAGATGATCTGCTGCGGATCTCCAAGGACGCATACGAGAAGCTCCTAGAGAGTATCCAGTATCAAGATGCTGCAGACCTGGAACACCACATCCCGCAATCCTCTGAGGACCAAGAGCTTATCACCTCACTGCCGGAGATCGCAACTCAAGAGTTAACGGAGATGGAAGACGAGCCAATGCCTGATGCACCAGACGCTCCAGATGCGACAACCAAACCCTCTGAACCATCTGTGGGGGTGGAAACGGCAACAGGGCTACCAACACCTCCAGAAACTCCGCGCCACTCACCAGCGGCCAACCTATGCACATTGCCTCTTGATAGAGAGGGGCACCCAAAAGATATATATAACCAAGGCCATATGGCTAACTGGACGGCAGCCTTCAATGCTGGAAGGCTACACGGGTCAAAAGCCCACGTAGCCAGGGCCACGAGAAGCTCCTCCAAATACCACAGGCTTCACTCGACTCCGGTTGATGATCCCAGTGAAGAGAGGTTTTCTTCTAACAAAAACAAACCTACAGGTAGCTTCCGAGCTTCACGCAGTACTGCTGAGCCGGATATCGCAGAGGAGCAGGACGCTGCACACCCACACGATCGTCTACAAAAGTTAATACAAAATAAAGAGAAAGTCCACTGGAGTCAATTGCCTCCACCACCAAGGTGGCATGCCGAGCTCGCCTTTCACCCCCTAGGAGCTCACTTCAGGGAGGCAGAAAGAGCTCACTTACAAAGCCATAAAGAAATGAATACCTGGGAAGAGGTGCCAAAATGTCATACGTACAAGTATACCACCTGCCTACACAATCACTATACCTTCCTACACAGTCATCATACCTTTCTATACAGTTACCATACTTTCTCACAAGCTCCTTATCCCTTACCAGACCTATGTACAATGTTACACCTTGTCATGTACCCTTGTACCCTTGTATTCCTATACACCAGTCTCTTTGTACCTTTGTACCTTTGTACCTTTGTACACAAGTCTCCTTGTACCTTTGTACACAAGTCTCTTTGTACCTTTGTACCTCTGTCATATGTACTTATGTACTACACATTTATGTATCTTGGTACACATGTACCCTAGTACTCATGTACCCTTGTACCTCTGCTTAGGCATGTACCTATGTACCTACACTTATCATGCCCTATTATGTACTGACACATAAGTGGCTGCAAACAGTTAGGGGAGATGTACGGTATGTCGCATAAAGTATTACGTAACTTTATGCGCCATGCAAGAACTTCCAGCTACTGGGCCACCAGCTATGTGTCAGACACTATACTGTATTAGTTTAGGGCATAGGTGCGGAAAAGCGGGTCCGCACTTGGGTATAGTCTGTGTTCCCCAGGACCTGGGAAGAAAGGGAAAACCTTCCCCCCTCCAGCAACCTGGTGACCATAAAGAATCATAGAACGTTATGGATACCACTATACATTTCTGCCTCACTTAGTGATTGTCCCAAGCCCAGCACTGCTGCCCTTGTCACACAAAAGCTCTCTCCTCCGGGAAGCTCACACTTGACTATATGTGGGTGTACGTATACAAATTTGATAGGCATGGTTTCCTTACCAAGTGTAAGGCTCGCCTGGTGGTGCGAGGAGACCAACAGCCAAACAACAGCCTAGAAGAGACCTACGCGAGTACTTTAGCAGGTAGATCGTTCAGAACGCTGATGGCCATTGCCGCTAAGTTCGATTTAGAGCTTAAGCAGTATGACGCTGTGAATGCTTTTGTTAATGCTGAGATAGACAAAGAAACCTATATGCAGATGCCTCTCGGCTACCGAAAAGCCAACACAATCCTACGATTGCAACGAGCTCTCTACGGCCTACGACAGTCTCCTTTACTCTGGCAGCGAGAGCTTTCCACCTCCCTCCAAGAGATCGGTTTCGAACCCGTCCCACACGAGCCTTGTTGCTACTCCCAGAGAGGGATATTGTTATTCGTATACATTGATGATATGGTTATTGCCTACAAGAAAGAGAGCGAGCCACAAGCGAACGAAGCGATCGAAGCCCTCAAGAAATGCTATAAATTAACTGGAGGAGAAGACCTACAGTGGTTTTTAGGGGTGGAGGTTATCCGTGACCGACCTAAAGGCCTCATATGGCTGTCACAGTCCTCATACATTGAAAAGATTGCCAAGATAAGGGACAACACCTCTACAACATATGCAACCATGCCAATGAGAGGTGGCGAGCTCTTCCCGTATGAAGGGAACGCTTCAGCCCAAGCCATAAACCATTATCAACAGAAGATCGGGTCAATCCTATATGCTGCAGTCATAAGTCGACCAGACATAGCTTTCGCTACCTCGCGACTGGCACGTTTTAACAACAATCCATCCCCAGAGCATCACAAAGCAGCTGACCGGCTCCTTTCCTACTTATTACTAACGAAAGATCGAGCCCTACAATTCGGAGATGGAGACGACTTTGTAGTGGCTAGCAATGCGTCTTTTGCCGATAACTCAATAGACAAGAAGAGCTCCCAAGCCTATATCATGAAGCTCTTCGGAGGAATGATTGGATGGCGAGCAAACAAGCAAGACACAGTAACAACGTCAACCACTGAAGCCGAGCTTCTGGCCTTAGCACAAGCAGCAAAAGAGGCGATGTTTATAAGCCGACTTCTCCAGGAGCTCGGGGTGACTCTAGATGATCAACGAATTCGACTTCAGTGCGATAATCAGCAGACGATAGGCCTAATCATGAAGGAGGTCACTGTGCTGAAGACTAAGCTCAAACACGTTGATATCCATAACCACTGGCTATGCCAGGAGGTTGAAAATAATACACTCACAATAGAGTACGCCGCCACTGGTGATATGCTCACAGATGGCCTTACCAAATCGCTCCCAGTGCAGAAATGGGATGACTTTCTGCAGAAGCTACGATTAATCGACCCTCCGCAAAGCCTTAAAGGGAAAGCGAGCTCGCAAAGCAAAGCCAAGGAGCTCGAAGAGAGCCTCATAGGAGGAGAGTCAGAATTTCAAGAATTAGCCGACAAGGAAAAGAGCCCTGAACAAGTGGGTGAAGAGTAGCAAGAAAGTATATTGAAAGCTATAGTCAAGGTGTAACAACGTCTACTTCTTGCCCTTCTTCTCCTCCCTCTTCTCTTCCTCCTCCTCTTCAGAGATATGATGGAGCTCCATCAACATCTTAATAGTTGTGCGGAGTTTGCCCACACGAGCTCGTGGCGCATTGGTGCGCAGCGCGTCTTGAAGCGCTATGGTTGGGAGAGCCAGAACCTCTGGTCTGGGAAGCTCTCGAGTCAGTAAATAAGAACAAATAACGAAAGCAACTGAAGATTACCACTTACGTTTTCTCACACCTATGACCACGAGAGCACTTCTTACAGCGGGCACCACGGCCAGCTGTTTCCTCGTAGGCGCCGTCCGAGCGTCTACGAAGGGCGCTGCGAACGCAACGCAGACAAGGAATATCCCTAAGGACAACCGAGCCAGACGAAGGGGTGCGCGGGCCAGTTTGCTCGTTAAGAGCTCCCCGACCACGCCCACGAGGCTCAGCTGCTGTGGTAGGAACCCGAGGGAAGACAGGCAGCGGAACAGGAGTGACCTTAAAGGTCTTGCCTTCGGCGTTAGTGAAGGTCTTTGGGGCCCCAATAGCGGTCTTGGCCAACTGGGGCGTCAGTCCAGTGGCAGGCAAAGTGGGTGGCACACGGCGAGAACGAGTGGTAGCAACTGTGGCCAGTGTGGGCAGAGGACGACGAGCAGGTCTTTCTCCTGCCACCAGCTCCTCTTGTGCTGGTCTTTGACGACGAGAAGCAGCCAGCAAAGAAGCGAAAAGCGCAGCCGACAAAGCAGAAGAACGAGCAAGCACTGGCGCAGCGACAGGCGCGACAGCAGCGGGCGCGGCAGCAGCAGGCACAGCAGGAGCAGGCACAGCAGTACCAGAAAGTGAAGGCGAAAACCACTCATCATCCGAGGATGATGAGCTCTCCTCAGAGTGAACAGAAGGAGGCATCTTGTAGGGCCTACAGCACTGGAATCAGCTAAATCCAAGAGCACCAACCCGTCAAACGAGCTGCTGGCATACCGAACAGTGATCTGTAATACTGTGAGACTGCCAAAGCATTAGCACGAGCCTACCGCATATATCACCAAAGCTCGGAAGGAAATGAGGTCATTCACATACATTTCTTGACTAGGTGTTGGCTGAAGAAGAAGGTGAAAGGGATTTGGAAACGAGCCTTCTAGGAATCCAGCTATATACAGTGAAGGCAAACCGCTCCTTCCCTCTCACACCAACTGCTCTTTCCTACAATTACGCACAACCACTCTATTACACCAATAACTGTACCTGCCATTACCTAACTGCAACCAACTATATTCGCCATACTTCACCGAAAAAGCAGCATAGGAAGGAACGCTATAGCGGTCCTCCCTAAGGGGGTGTGTTAGATTAGGGACCGTTAATTAGGTAATATGAAGAGAAAGAGCTTAGTAATACTGGTTGGGAGGCTCTATACTGTGGCGGTATAAGTGGAGCTACTCACCAGCCCTTATGTGGCGCGCGCACAAGCTTATGTAATATATTCTGGTGAATGAAAATAGGAAAACTCTGCAAAGGTGGCGAAAGAGCCTCCCAGCAGTAGTTGTACAGCTTCATCAATACATCAGAAATTACCGCAATCCTACACTACTTACACTAACTAGATGGCGTTTTCTAGATAAGGATTCTGATTGGATTGTTTGGGAAGCTCGGACTTGGGCTGCAAAGCCGATCTTTAAGAGATTCCAGACTGGCGGTATCGATCCACCGGTCCACTCTAATAACTATTACATAGTCTATGTAGTTCACAGCTTCGGGACCACGCCGCCAACGCACTTATCCCCGAAGCCATTGTACCGACATGTACGTCACCAACCCAGGTCAGGCATGGACAAGTGACCGTGACCATGAATGTCCGTGACAACTCGGCGAAGTGAATGTGTACCAGGCAGTACATACCGTTACATCCAAGTCTTCCAGGTTTCTCTTCCACGCTCCCCTCGTTTCGCATAATCGCTGCCAAGTGCCCAGACAATTGCGGAATTGGCCGTCACTATCTAGTCAGCAAGTCGATTAATGGTGCGCGCATCCTTAAAGACAAAAGAATGTTATGCGCGACAAACTGAGAGATAGACCGGCAGATATGCCGCGCGCATAACATGGAGTTTCGGTTTGCGGCGCGTGCAATACTTCAGAAGTTCACGCACCCGGCGGCCTTCGTCTTTGCTCTTTTCTTTTTGTCAGGCTTATAGGTAATCGCTCTGTCCTATAAAGTATAAACCACGGCTGTTTTGGCATACGTAATATTCCTTATCAGACTGCACCGCCCACCGCGTGTCAAAGACCTACGCATGCGCCAGTAGGAGCAGAAACTCCGAGCCGACGTGTTGGTGCTGCTTCACATATATCGTAATGTACATACACAGGTATAAACAGTACCTGTCCTGCAAAAGAAATAGGCCCCCCTACGAAGTACCTACTTACATAAGGGGTATGATGATCCTTTGGCTCGATTTGTGGGAATCATCCCGAGGTGTACTGCGTAGGTCAGCTTACCGTGCTGCAAGCCATTCCAGCGGTTATATGGTCATGCCGCCCAGACTGACCTGAGGTGTATCTAGAATGTAATGGCCAAGCAAAGGGTTGCTCCACGCGGTCACCAAAATTCAACGTTCTGTGCGGTTCGACTTGAGGCACATTTCGCATGTTCATTCCCGCCAATAATACATGACACGAAGCACGGAATACCTACTTAGGTAGTTAACCGGTTTACGCAAGCAATGTCGGACAGTTAACTAGCTATTACATCCCTAATTCTTAATCCCACGGAGCGAAAAGACGCCTATTAGATTCCGCCTATAACCCCGCTATGCAGTGTATATGCTCCCACAGGGGTACGTGATAGAATCATACCATACGTGCACGAGGAGCTTCGTCTAGAGCATCTTGGCGTATTATATACATGTATTCAAAGACTATACCTTCTCTACGGACGGGTTACAAAAGTAGCTCCACGGTAACATTGAACTTCCTCTTCCTCCGCCGCTCAGAGGCTAGGCCAAAAGTTCAACATGGTATGGGCGTGGCAACTCTGGCTTTCGCCACGTCCGCTACGCCGCACAAACATTGCCTCCCAGTCAACCTTTACCACAGTTCAGAATGCCGCACTCTACCAATTCCTCGACGAGGACCATGGCCGTTGGGGTGTCAGAGAGACTCACTTCATCGACAATCCTCTTGTCCAAGCTGGACTTTCCGGGCCTCCGCTGTAAGTGCTAAGCACAATCAACTGGCGGATATCGTAACCCTGCGAAGGGCAACCACTGAGACGGTATAGACATATACATCTCTTGCAGGACGAATTCTTCCAGGTCGAACAGGGTGTCTTAGGAGTCATTACCAACGGGGAGGAACACGCTCTGACAAAGGACGATGGGATATTGACTATTCCTGCCGGCACCAGGTGAGACGATTGGACTTTCCAGACGTTGAGACCTCGAGACCAACGCTAATTCATGATCAGACATCGGTTCTGGTGCCATAAGTCCTCCACAGAATCCCTCATCTTCCACGGATGGATAGATCCTCAGGACAAGGATTACATCCTGGATAAGAACTATCTACGTCACCTCCAGGGTTATATTGCAGACTGCGACAAAGCTCAGGTGGCGCCCTCGATCTTCCAAATCATCCTGTTTTCCTACCACGCCTCGACCGTGCTCTCTCCCCCCTTTTGGGTCCCACTCTGGCTTCTCAACTCTATACACTACGTTTTAGCAAACTGGATTGCACAAGATTTACTGGGGTATGTATCAGCCCCTGAACCTATGGCTACTACGCTTCAACTGACTTGTCCCTTGCCAAAGTTATAAGCCAACTTATCCGGAATATACCGAGAAACCACGGAGCGACTAACACGCCACGCGGAGGCAGTGGGGAGTGATCACCAGGGTGATCTCATAGTACATCTATAAGGTTTATGAACTTGACTGTCCGTTATTTTGGGTTATGTTGTACCTCTCCGTCGAAGATACGCTAGGTCGCCATGTGAACACTGAGTTGCAACTTGAACTCATCCATGTCAAGCGTTTGTTCATGATTTCTTATCAATACGCTTCAATCTGACGAGTGCCTGGAACATTGAACACATTTCTTATATATGGTCGTTCAATCGGATCAAAGCAGACCCTCGTCAGGCTATTATTATAGACAGCTAAAAATAACTTGTCAGACCGAAGTTCACCAGGCCGACAGGTTACACCAACGTAGTCACGTTGAACCCAGATAAACAGTGCCCAGGCACATTTGTTTGTTTAACTTTTCATCGCACATTGTCATCCGTATTATCATGTTATCCTGTTAGGAAATGAGATGCAAAAAGGGAACGAAACCGACGCACAGTGCACCCAAGGGTCAACTTGACTAAGCCCAGGCTCCAAACATAGCAATGAACTTTTTATATCTCTACCATAGTAGGTGATATTCACTCAGTAATTTAGCCCGTAGTTGAGGCGACGGCTGACTTGACTCTTAGATCAGCTCAGAAGGACCGACTGCAACATTACTCTTCAAGTGACTCGATCTTCCATTGGGCTGGAGCCATCGACATCAGCCATGAAGCGGACAGACCGAGTTGGTTTCTGCGGCGCACGCTCCCCACGCAACTCCGGAACCCAACTCATGACCTGAGACAGGGTCTACCGAATCCTCTGAAGGGCTGCTTCGGGGCAGGGCTGCGGATGCCGTTGGATGATGATCCTCCAGCTGAATCCGTCGAGCACGTGGCGTCCGCCGCCTCACGCCCTCAGCCCGGACCTCGCCTTCCAACATATGATGATCGGCCGGAGGAATAATGGCTGCTCCAGGCTGAAACTTTGGGGTCTATAAGAGGGCCTTAGGCCCGTGAGGGAAGGAGAGTCATGCTGAAGGAAGCAGAGACCAGATCCATCGAATCCAACCTATTTGAAACCTAGTCTTCGGATCTGAATTCACACGTGGCCATTGAGCCAACAATCACGAAAAACATGGGGTTTTCCTTCACCTATCCGATTGCTTTTGTCTGGTTATGGCTGCTGTTCGCGGCCTCAAGCCAAGGCCATTCCCTGAGGCCTCGCGATAGCGCAAACGGGAACAGTATAAAGGGTATCTTCTCTGGTAACAAATGGGCCGCCGGAACTATCGTCGCCTTTCCTGGAACACCGCAGTTCACGAACGCCACTGAGCGGTGGGAAATCACTTATCAGCCTACTTATGCCGCCTCTATTTCGCCTGCTACCGAAGGAGATGTCGCTGCTGCTGTCAAGCTCGCTACTAAACACAAGATCCCCTTCCTCGCCACCGGAGGCCGTCATGGATTCGGTCTTGGATTCGCCAAGTTGCAGGGTGGTTTAGCCCTTGATCTCGGAAACTTCAAGTCTTTCGAGACCGACGTTAACGCCGCTACCGTGACCGTAGGCGGTGCGATCACTGCCGGGGAGTTTGCGGACCGGTTGTACGCATCTGGACTGATGCTACCCTCTGGTTCGTGCGCTTGCCCAGGCTATGCTGGGCTGGCAGTCGGCGGTGGTATTGGACGATACATGGGATCTCTTGGCTTGGTAACAGACCGCCTAATCTCAGCAAATGTTGTTACAGCAAATGGTGATCTGATCACCGTGTCGGAGAAGGAGAACGCCGACCTGTTCTGGGGATTGCGCGGTGCTGGCGCAAACCTCGGCATCATCACATCGGCCACCTTCCAGGCCGCCAGAGCAGCTGACCACGCCAACGGACAAGCCCTGAACCTCGACATGTACTTTGCCCCGAACGGCACCGCGGCCTACTTCCAGTACCTTGAGTCTATCGCAGACAAGCTCCCCGCCAATGTCGGCGGCGTGCACCTCACGCACTACAATTCAACCAACGACCGTGCCGAGCTGTACGTCAACTGGGTCTGGTTCGGAGAAGAGAAAGCAGGCCGTGACTTCATGGCCCAGTTCCTCGCCCTGAAGCCCTACCTGGTGGAGAACTACGTGTACATCCCCTGGAACCAGATCATCCCAACAGCCGGCAACGGCATCGGCGCGAATGATCTCTGCGAGAACGGCGGCAACGCCAACACATACGCGTCCAACATCAAGACCTTCTCCGCCTCGACGTACCAGACAACCTTCGAGAAGCTACAGCAGTTCTACGCCAAGTACCCCGAAGGACGCGGCACGAACACGAATCTCGAAGTCTTCCCCAACCAAGCCGTCGCCGCCCTCGGCGCAGACTTCGACGCGTATCCCTGGCGCGACACCAAGGCCTTCTACACGTACTCCGCCGTCTTCGACAGCGCGGCGCTCTCGAACCAAACGCTCGTCGACGCGGGTGCTAGCCTGGGCAGCGAGCTCCGCGACAACTGGACCAAGACGGGGGGCTACGCGGCGCAGAACGGCACGATATACGTCAACTACGCGCGCGGGGACGAGCCGCTCGAGTCCGTTTACGGCCAGCGACATCTCCCGCGCCTTGCCGCGTTGAAGAAGAAGTGGGATCCGAACATGGTGTTTCCCTACAACAACCCCTTGCCGACGTCGTACCCCTGAGTTCGCATCGCGGGATTCTAGCTCGATGAGCAGTGTACATTAGCAGAAAGCGAGTGGAATTGTCGTTTGGGCGTTCGTTGGTATTGTTAGATTAGACATAGACACCTATAACATTTCCTATCAGTCCAGTTACAAATCACGAAAGAAACAGACGTCACTTGGTGATGATGGTCCTCGGGAAAATCTCATGTTTCCGTATATTAAACTGCGTGCGCCTAAGCATTAATCTCACGAATTACGGGCAATGTTAAGAATAGCTATCAGATGCAGGCAACTTCATTGCACAAAATGCATTTGTACTGCCACTACTTACATTATTCCTGTAGTAGCCCTCAATACCTGCCTTCAGGAAAGGCGCCCATGGGCCATCACTGATCATAATCGGGCAGTTCAATGGAGAGGAGAAACGCGTGTCGTTGTGCTCCAGCTCCGATCCTTTTCTCGGAAGTTGTCGTCTCGTCGCTGGGTGTACCCGCCGCCTTTGCTGGGGAGGCTTCATAGTTGGCTTGCTCATCCACAGGATTCTGCTTACCACCTTCCTTTTCGATGGGAATCTTCTTATCTTCCTCATTGTCCCGAATTTCCGCGACGACATTGCCTTCTCCATCCACCTCTACTATGACATCGGTCTTATCCAGACTGCCATCCTCAGTATACTTCCACATCTCCCGGATTTCGCCCCTGATAGCGCCCGTAACCCATACGGATATGACCACGCCGGGCACGAGATAGAGTAACGCAGGTTGAGCATGCTGGAAAGTCAGGAGCATAACTAAGGTGACTATCATGGCAAGCAGATAGCCAGCCATTGCGGCATGAAAATACGGTCTGGGGAATGAAGAAGCTTTGAGTGACGGCGTTGCGTCCAGTGAGCACGCGCCAGTGAATGTCGTGGTCCAGTATCGGTCGCCCCATTGTCCCCTTGGGTCGACATAATCCGGCTTAACCACCATGCGCTGGGATTTCTTCGTCGTAACGAGTTGGCCTGAAGAGGTATCATCTGTCTGTAACTCAACTTCCTTCAACTTTTGCTGGCGGTAGTAGTACATGTAGTGGTCGAAACGTAGACATAAGGCAATAAACATGCCTGGGACAACGATGTCGCCCAGTCCAAGCATACTGGCTCTTGTGGGCCCTTCGAAAACCAGTTTGATGGGTGCGTCAAGCTTAGTAGCAACAGTGACCATGTAAGGACTGGGTCTACAGTTAGCATTCCATACGCATAACAAATGATGATCGACTTACGTGTAGAAAACCATGATAATGTCATAGAAGAAGAGGCCGAATAGAACTGAACTGCCTGTAGCAAATGTGGTCGGCGACAGAAGGATGATGCTCGTATATGAGAATGCGTATCCCATGAAGTTGGAAAGAGGCGTGGATGCATTCGCGTAATAGAATGCATTTACTGCAACGGCAACTACAACGCCACAAATGTCACTGAGTTTGATTTGAATGCTCTCGTCGACGATGCCATGGAGGGCCAACCGAACAGTCCAGTTCGCTAAGAAATGATGCCGTACATCCCAGAGTCGCACGGTGAGCCAGTCAGGGAATTTGACCTTGGAATAAATGCCAGGCAAAGGTGACTTCTTGTTGTTGTCCCATACTCGGTCTTTGGTGCCGTTCTTAGCATGCCATTGTCCTCTCTTCTTAGAGTCGATGTGATACAACGTCCCACCCATATCCATCCAAACAGTTGGACAAATGAAGCCGATGAGGAACTGCAGGCCATCTGACACCAGTTTCCTCAAGCTGGCAAGGGACATAATTGAGAAGTATGCTCGTAAAATACTGTTGAGAACTTCCGGATCCTCGAGCCACTTGATAAGATAGTAGAGTCCAATCAGGATGGTGCCGGCCAGGATAGGGAACATGATGGCATCCGACGGTAGGAGCCCTTGTACGTTGTTATCGTCGCGCTCCTGGGCCTCTCCAGCTTCCTTCTTCCGCTGATCGTCCTTATCTTTCTGGGGCAGCTTTGCTGACGGCGGCCGGCGGAGTGCTCCATGAGAGCTGATATAGATACATGCAAGCGCGGCGAAGACAATACGGAACTCTAGAAAAAGGAGATCCGTATGCAGTAATAGCACAGTCGGGATACTTGCTAGCTTCTCGTAAAATGTTTGGTTGGCCGCCATCAGGGTTGTGACGTTGCCTAGTGATATTTCGTCCAACGGAAGGACGGTGGAATTGTTGGCCGCCATCCTAGGTCTTGGGCATTCTTTGAGGGATTCGAGGACAATATGTTCAATGTCTCGAAGGTTACAGATAGGCAAGATCAACAGCGCTCCGATCTATGATGAAGCCGATCCGAGTTCGGCCTGTTGTATGCCTTAGGTCGGGATACGTATGACCGGACCCTGGGGTATCTCTTCTTTCCTTGACGGTACGCGTCTCAAGGGGGCCGGCCTGCCAGAGTTGGCTTCAGTCTCAAAGCGGCCTGATAGAACTTACAGTTGGGGTTAATGACAGTCTTCTCTTCTGTAATTCAGCAAGGCTCTTACGAGACCACCCCAAATTGGAGGAGCGGACCTGATAACTATACGACGTCAATAATCCATGCCCAATTCTGCGCATTCCGATTAGGTGATGGTCGAGAGTTGTGGCGTGCCGTACCGATGGCTTAGGAGAGCAGGTTCGTCTAATATGCCAGGCGTCTGCCTCTACACGAGTGCTGAGAGTACCGTGTACAAATGTAGACACGACTTTGTGTCTTATCGGCTCCGTCTTCCCCTAATCTTCCAAATAAACACCAACCTGAGATATGGAGTTGTTGTACTAGGTAAGGTGGAAGAGGCAAACAAATACAGGTACCGTAGCACATTGACTATGGCGAACATTACGTAAGGTTCTATGCATGTAACTATCCAAAAAGCGAATTTCTGCCTCGAAAGATGCATAAATGCACGTATCCCATCCCCAAGATACGACCAATGCCCCGCCAAAAAGCTACCTACTCGATAAGAGCTCCAGGTCGACGCGACGGCGCCGCGAAGCTACACACCACTCTTGAAGTACAACCTCTTTCTCTCCAAAGGGCTAACCTTGGCTCATCCTGCTCGAAAATACCAGCAAGGCCACAGATATGGCGACCAACGTGGCCCTAGAGACCTCAATGGTAAGCTTTCGTCGCAGCACCCGCTCTCCCTTCCAACCACAACGACGACTAACACAGCTCCTCCCTCTCTTAAGGGCGTGATAACCGTAGAGCTCTACACCGCACACGCGCCGCAGACATGCAAGAACTTCAGCACGCTCGCCTCGAGGGGGTACTACAACGGGGTGATATTCCACCGTGTGATCCCGTCCTTCATGATCCAGGGCGGGGACCCGACGGGGACCGGCCGAGGCGGCACGTCAATCTACGGGGACAAATTTGCTGACGAGATATCGCCCGAGTTGCGACACACCGGCGCCGGTGTGCTGAGCATGGCGAACGCGGGGCCCAACACCAACGGCTCGCAGTTCTTCATCACGCTTGCGCCGACACCCTGGCTAGATGGGAAGCACACCATTTTCGGGCGCGTGAAGAGCGGTATGGGCGTTGTTAAGCGTATGGGCCTGGTCAAGACTGGCGCGGATGATCGCCCAGTTGAGGAGGTCAAGATTAATCGCGCGAGGGTGATCGAGGAGGACGATGCGTGAAATCATCCAGGGGGGGCAGGAAGTTCATTTCACGGAAAATATAACAGGGGGTGCGTAACGGAATTTTATTTCCTGGCCCTACTGGCCGTAGCTTACTTCTCTCGACTTCAGCATTCATTGCATTGGGCTGGCGTTAAGGCGTATTATAGAACATTTCGGGTCACAATGTTTTGACAGTGATACCACACTAGACGGTGCCAATGACTTGGGAGCGAACAGAAGCTCTTGCGAAAGTGAATATATTGCAATGCGTTGCTGATGATATGTGCAAATGCTGCCATTCTATACGTGTCTCGTGTGCCCGGAACGCCATTTTCCTTCCCCTTCTGATGCAGAAGTACGTCGACCCTGTTAGGCAAAAGACGCCTGAAACACCTTTCAATGCAGACCGTTAGACTTTATACAGACACAGAACGCAGACGATGGGATAAAACGGGACAAAATCAATGAGTTAGACGTTTCCATAAAGAATTCCCGTCAAGTCGCGTCCCTCGGTTTCGGGGCGTCCAGTTTATGCTGCCGGCGGTGAGGACAAGGTCCCCGAGCTCTCCGATGCGGCATCATCTCCTGGATTCCCGCTGCTAGCAGTTGCCTTTCCATTACTTTTGGCTAATGGCGACGACATAAGCGGTTTTCCGCCTAGCTTGAACTTTTTGGCAGGGCTGGGCACTTTGGTAATCTTCTTCTTAGGCGCAACCTCAACAGTAGGCCCATCATCGTCATGAAGTTTCTGCGGATAAATGGTAAGCCGTAGGGTCAGCATTGACGATTGGGTAAATTCGTACCTTATCCTTTCTTACACCGCCGAATTTGGGCTTGACGATGAGTTTCTTATTCACGTTCACGCTTGCAGCCATCGGCTTCAACTTCTTCTTCTTGTGAGCATCGTTATCCGTCGCATCATCCTCATCCATCTCGTTCCCGTCCCTCTTCTTTGGGCTACTAGCTCTGGAACCTGGTAGTGGCGTCCCCTTTTGACTAGAAGGAGGAGTGCCGTCCCCATTGCCGTTCGACCCGCCATTGCTAATCTTCTGGGCTGCAACTCGACTAGCGCTTCGTCCACTGTGCCCAATGCACGATCCCATGTGATTGTTAAGGCGGGTTACGAGAATGCATCGTTTGCATTTGCTGCACGTTGCCGATGGAAACGAGAGTACGTGAGCCGGTCGCGAGGCCGTGGTTGCGGTATTACCGCCTGCATTTGCACCTTCCGATGCCGACGTGGGCGTGTCGGCGGGAGTATTCGAATCGGCTTTCTTTTCCAAGTCCTTCTTCTTCTTGCCTCTGCCCGGTCCTCCTGGTGTAATCCAAGTCTGCCCGTAAATATCGAAACCTGGTTTCTCGATGTAGGGGCGCTTCTTGCAGTAAATGATACTCGGGTCAGGCTTTCTTGCGCCTTTTCCATCGGTCGGATACAGTAATCGAGGCAGATGGCACCGTGGACAGACGATGTCCTTTGTGGTAACCAGCGGGTTTCCTTTGAGCAACACCTTGCCATCGTCGTATATAGCCGCGTCTGTCTCAACCTTAACATCGGGCCGAGCATCCGTAGCAGAGTCTGAAGCATCGGCGGCTAGCTTTTCGACACGGATGGCGGCGGTGGCGGCGCGGGCGATCTTCTCGTCACGGTGGACTTTGATTAGTAGATCGTGAACTATGTTGTAGAGCAAATCATCCAGCACGGCGTGCGACTAAACGGTAGAGGGAGGGTTAGTGATGGGGCGGCATCGTCGCGGTCGTCATGGGGCTGGGTCGCGTAGCACCAGCCAGAGATGGTTGCGAACTTACGAGCTTGTCCATATTTCCGGCATCGTCAGGAGCATTGATGACCCCTGCCTTGCCTGTAGTAAGAGACGATGCCATGGTACAAGGATGAATGGATTCGTGGACGGAGGACCTCGATGCTGTGAGGGAGGAATCGGGGTCAACGAGGGTTGAGGGGAGAAGAAAAGGGTCGTCGAAGAATTGAGCCGATAAGAAGACTTTTTTGACAAAAAAAAGTTGTTATCCTTCTTACAAACCGGTAAATGCAGCCTCTTTTTCCGAGGCAGAGCTGATAAAGATGAGCTTAAAAGGGAATGATGAAAGTCTCCCAAGGGAATATCCACGGTAAGGTTGGTAACATTTCTCAGCAGACGAGGTAGAGCACACATGTACCTATGCGTACAGGTACCGGTACGATGTAGGAAAACGGCAGTGGGGCCTGTACTGCGGCGGTGGGGTGGTACTTGCCATGTACCTCCGATCTGTATGGGGGCACGTGACATGGGTGTGTATCTCTGCCGTACCTGAAGTTACAGTACGTCAGCTGTTGCGTATTGCGGCCCAGTTAAGCGCACCGCCAAGCCTTTACGCTGCCTGAATGTGCTATGCACACGACCTGGTAGGTACTTCGTAGATAGGGCGTTGCCCTGTATTCCCGCGTATCCCGTATTCCGCGCCTTTTTAACGACTGCTTAAGAGGAAATACCCGCTGTATTTTGTACACAAGTATAATGTAGTGTAGGTAGTGTACGAAGTACATTATGTAATAGTACATATATTCAACCTCCATGAGCGGTTAACAATCTCCATCGTTGGTCCTGCCCTTGGAACAAAATCTTACTGTGTATCTACCTACACCTAATCTCGAGCGCTCATTCTATGTAATAAAATCTCAGATATCTCTAACGGGCGGAGAAAGATCGTGGCGGTAGTTTCCGTGTGTAGGTACACCACTTGTAGGCTCCTACCTACGGACTACCTTAGAATTAAAAGTCAGCAGCCGCTAAAGTTTTACAGTGGGCTTACAGTGGACTTATCTGTCCGTAGGACATTATTACGCTCAAACTCGACTTAAATACCCCTGTAAGTCGGAATCCCTGTAAATATAGAATAAAGTGCCCATATTGGTCAGTCAACTTATACGTGGGTCCTCCTATGGGCAGATTATTACCACTTCAACAACACAAAAGATAGGGATCCAGAAAAATTTTTGGACCACTCCAAAAAAACTGGCAGTCCCCGGAGCTTGTGGAGGGCCGTACTGCCAGTTTTTTTTGGAGTGGTCCAAAAATTTTAGTGTCTTTATGACTTTTAGCGGATTCTAACTTTTAATTCGATAGTCCGTACTTATGGTACCGATTACGTACAGTAGTACCTAGTCCTACCGACACAGGTATGAACGGACGTGCAGTGCACTGGTTATCAGTTAGCGCCATTTGTGTACCTATTTTAGCTGTCGCTCGTGGTGTGCCCAAGGACTACCTGTGTACAGGGTGAGTAAGGAAAACAAACGCAAAATTCCACCTACGGCGGTAATTACATGTATGTACAGTCCATGAGGTTCAACTGTAACTAGTGTACCTACCCGTTACAAAGTCGTTATCTTATACGGATGCAGTTTACACTACGAAGTATTCCGTAAAGAGCAAAGAACGGTAACTACCGAGGCCTAAAGGAGAGCATTTAGGTTAGTGCAGTTAACTACGAAGTAGGTACGTGGGCCTGTCCTTGAGTGGATAATAACCCAATTACAGCACGATAACCTCTAATAACCTTAACTAACCCCCTGACTGGAACTGCGTCAGTAAGGTTCGCGCCATGTCAAAGCACTTAACGCGCCCCGGTGGGGCCTGAAGCTAGACTTTGGGCCGGTTCACACGACGAAGCGGAAACCTTCCTGAGGTCTTCCGGCAAACTGCCTGCATCCTTTTTTAGCCAACACGCCCTGTCGTATTTCATACCATCCCGACTACGGACCGTAGATACAGTCTACCTACCCAGTTATATAAACCTCGCTTCGTCTCGCACGCCTGAATGCTTTGCCGGTGAACAGTCCTTATTGCAACACTCAAGACAACCCACAGAACACACTGCACCATGCCGTTATCCTCCACCCATCCCAGCGGTCAATCCTCGATACGGAACTTTTTTCGTCCCATGCCGCCAACATATGTAGCCCCTCCGTCGTCTTCGAAGAGCGATAATAAGAAAAAGCATACTTCCCCGAAATCGTCCGCTGCACTGCCGTCATCACCAGCAAGTACAACGCCGACCACCGCAACCACCGTCGCGACGGCCACACCGCAGTCTGCAGCAGAAAATACGGCGACGCTGCCATCCCGGCCAGCGAACCTCCACCCACAAGCCTCCATAGAATACGTGAAGCCCGAGCACGTCCAAGCCCTCCGACGCATCACATCCCTCCTCCTACCAGTCAATTACCCCGATTCCTTCTATGCAAGGCTCTCAGACCCTCTGTCCTCAGGAGCCTTTAGCCGCGTAGTCCTCTGGCGCGACAACAAGGACGGGCCCTCAGCTCCCCCCAAGGTGATAGGGGGTCTAGTGTGCCGTCCCGAGCCCTCGCCTTTCCATGCCGGCACTGTAGATTCCCCACGGTCCCATCGCAGTTCGACGGTCTCATCGCCGCAGCCGAACGCGCTGTACATCCAATCTCTCGTTCTCTTATCGCCATACCGGCGTCTCGGTCTCGCTGCCGCACTCCTAGACGAGGTAGTCGCCGACGCAGCCCGCAGTGACTTCGCGTGCAAGACGGTGTGGGCACACGTTTGGACCCAAAACGATGACGCTCTACAATGGTACACGGCTCGAGGCTTCGCGCGCGTCGATGAGGTGAAAAACTACTACCAGAAGCTGCAGCCCGATAGCGCGTGGATTGTGCGCCGGGAGATCGGGCTCAGCGCCGCACTCGGACTCGATAGTTCCGGGTCTCCTACGGGTGCTCGTGGAGAATCAAATACCACGGGGCCCAGCGCCAGTGTGACGGCGGGGGCTGCGAATTTACCCACCTACACAGCAGGGGAATCACTCTTTTCGTCTCCGAACAGCACTCTATCTACCCCCGCAACCACGGCGGCGCCAACCCCTAGCTCGCTCCCAAACAGCACCCGAAGCACGCCAGGCCAATCCTTCCAGAACATGCGCCCCGAGACTGAATGGAACGACCTGCCGTTAGACATGCAAGTAACAAAATCCGGCAGCAACAACCTATCCGTGCCCGCCACGAGGAGCGGCGCGAGTTCGCGAAGCAGCAGCACGACCGGTCGCAAACGGCGCGACCGCGCGTACCCAGCCGCCGCATTCGGAAACTAAACCCGGTCCGGTTTGGAGTAAAGCATAGCCCGAAGATCACGTCCGCTCGAGGGCCTCGAGTCAAGCTCCCGATTAGTCGGACCAGACCATGATCCCACGTACTTCAGTTACATTACACGTATATATTATAGCCATGCGGAAGAGCGAGCGCGTGTGTGAAAGTGCCACGTTGATCCCCAAACCCAAGAGATAATCTAGCGCCTCATCGTCTACAAATATAGGTACATCCGTGACAACGACACGATGATAGGAAATAATTATAGACGCCCTCCAGTTCAACCCCTTCCAGAAGACGCGATGGGGAAGTGGGGCGGGGGGAAATAGGGGTAATGCAGAATATGAGTAGCGGCTATCAGTACGATTGGATAGGTAGACCAGAACGGGTAAACACCACGAGGACCCGCAAACGTCCTTTCTTCTGTACCATCTGCGAGACTCCCAAAGGATAAGACATGACTTCATTACAATAAGGGATGCATCAGGTTGTCAAATGTATGCTTGTACACGCCATGGGTATGGCCATCTCTCATACACCAACATCGGTCGACGGTAGAGCGTCTATAAAACTCCAGCTAGGCCTCGGCCATAGGTAGGTTCATCTACTTTTCCATGCTGGCAGCCACTAACGCAATCAAGGCTGCGCCAACACCACTCCCGTCTCTGGCAATGCCAATGCGGATCCTATTCGCGCCCTCGGGACCGATGCCCTGAATGCCCTGGAATGCTTCATAAATCAAGTCCCTAAAGTTGGGGTAATATTCCACAAGACTGCCATCCGCGCCGATATCTATGGGCTCATGGTCCTTGGCGTCCTTGAGCCTACCGCTCTGAATGACGATACCGCCTAGCGGTACGGCTGAAAGCCTCGCAGCTCGGCGACCAACTGCATAAGCAATGTCTTTAAAAGCTCGCGCATCTTCGAGCGAAGCAGAGTAGATCTGGAGCTGGGATTCAAGCTCTCGCCGCAGGCTCGAAAGGTCAGGTGTGAAATCGGCCGCAGCAATTGACATCAAAGAGCTATCAAGGCCCCATTGCGTGAATAAGCCCGAATTTTCGCCAACATGAGTAGTGCATTTCGAGGAGTTGGCGGTGGTTTCGGCATCCTTGAATAAGGAAACGTTGGGATTATCATATAGATCAACAAGGGCGAGGCGCACGAGCTCCCCCAAAAACATTCCCGATACTCTTTTTTCAAACATTTGCATACCCGGGTTGACACTATCTTGGTCCAACTTGATGTCATATGGGGTACTTGGTAAGGTGTTGAGCTGGTTGTCAAATGAACCCCATTCGGTATTGATGACCATTTCTCCCGTCGATTTATCATACTCGCCGTCTATTGGCTTGTGAATATTTGTGATCTTCTCGACGTACGCACCATTTGTTCCAGTACCGAATATAGCTCCTAGGAGAGTAGCAGTCTTTCCAGGTGACTCGTAGGAACGCGCCATCAGGGTGCCAACAGTGTCATTCACCAAAGCTGCCACTTTAACGGGGAGATGGAGTAGGTCAACCTCTTCCTGTAGCAAAGCGCAGACATCCTTGCCAATTGCGTCGGGGATATCGAATCCCTTGGTCCATCTCATGAGGGCGCCCTTGTTAATCCCGGATTGCTGGACGGGAAAACTGAAGGTGAAGCCCAGTTGAAAGATGTTCTCGTCTTCGTAACCCGTAGGCGCAGTACTATTCTTCCGCCGGCGGACATGGGCTTCGAAGTGTTCCTCATGGTGGGTTTTCAAGAAGAGCTCTATCTGTTTAGCCAAAAAAGCAAATAGCTCTTTTGCTGTTTTGGCGACCATCAACTCCTTGGGAATAACGACCTTGCTGTATGTGAGGTTAAAGGTGGCGTCGCCATTGAGGTGGACCGAACAGACTCGGAAGTTCGTGCCTCCTAGATCAACAGCCATGTATAATCCCTAAATCCCAGATAATGAGCAACACAACAGCATATAGTAAAGGCAGACACATACTTTTTCTGTGCCATTTGGCACACCGGTAACATAGGTCGGTATTTGACTAACGCTAGTACCATCTTTATGCAATCCCTCATCTATCAACGACGTCATGTGAGTTGCAGAACATAAAGGGTGAGTTTCTTGACCGTACTCATCTGGCGCAAAAATTCCTGGACACCCTCGTTCACATCATCGTCGGTGTAATCGAACTGCGCGACAACGCGCTTCGTCTCTTCTACCAAAGCATTCGTCATGATGGGGACTGGGGAAGTCGGCGCCGACGTTGCAAATGGTGGCGGACTCTCACAGACGGCAGGGTGTACGATAACGGCCGGCGGAGAAGAGAAGGTCCGCGAGAAAGGCTGCGCTGTGAATATATGAAGATGTCGGAGGTTGATATCTGCGAGAAAGACCAGCTGCTGCGCAAGCTGAGTTGGAGGGGCAATCAGCAAGGGTTAACATGCAATCGAGAATTAAGCCGAGTATGTCATGCATACGACGCATCTGCATGATGCGATGCGGGGAGTCCAGCCCTAGCGAGAGTCTAAAGAATGATAAATTAAATGACGCGGACGGGCCCCAGGGTTGGAGAGGGTAACCCACAACTTACCAGGACGAGGAGGGCGAAGAAGAGGGCCGACGCGTAGATTACTGCTCCGCTCCTGGCCGGCTGTCTGGCATGCTTAGCCATAGGATCGGCTGTGAAACGAGGCGTGCGAGGGGGACACTGGTCAGGAGCCATGGTGATGATGATGGCCGTCAGCTCTGGCACGACGGCGCCAGGCCACAGGCTCGGGCCAGGCGGGCGCCACGGCGAGTTTCGCGGGGTTATTAGCGGGGCTCCCGCTCTTGTCCTTCCTGGACAGACTGTGTCTACAACGCTGTCGGGAGGGAGGCTTCCGCGAGCCGCCAGCCAGCAATAAGCCCCTACCCTGCCTGTAGGTAGGTAGGCAGCAGACGGGCCGACAGCGATGGTTGGTGCAGCCTGGAAGAACAGCGCTGCCCCCTAATCGCTAGCAGGTGGCAGCGATATCGATGAGGTCATGGGCGATGCACCTTGTGAATCCGGCTTATTAGATCTAGATCGGATCGGGCCTGCACATACACCGCGACGTGTATTAGTCAGGGTGCGCGAGCCGTCGGGTACGGGTAAGGGCCAGACGCGAGACGGAACGAAGCTCGACCTCGACAACCGGTGGTGTCAGACTGCCCAGTCTACTAGGATTAGGTATATAGCGCCGTCGTGCGTGCAGGGAAACGCGCAAATGTGAGAAGCAGAGAATCGGATAATCAGAGGGCTAGATATATATAGTACGGTACAGTGAAAAAAGTTGTTTCCCGGAGGGCATCACGGCACAACAGGCAATACAAGGGAAGAAGCCATATCCAAAGCAAGAAAGTTTGTGCAAGGCAGGGAGCGGGTGATGAAAGCGGTCACACATGTGGCATGGCAGGTTAGTAGATACGGTACGTTTTGCAGCGAGAAGCGAGAATTTCCTGCCTGGGCTGATAAATGCCCTGTTTACACTATCTAGGATGGGTACTAACTAACGCCTATAACAAGTTAGCCGGTCCAGCAGGCTCCTTCGGTTCGGATAACCGACACCGACGCGTATGCCCCGACGGTCTAAAATGCTTACACTAACAGAAGCGGATCGCGGCATCGGAGCCTGTCGGCGACTCGGCGCTGGTTGCGTACGACTAATAATTCGCCGGATACGCGATACAGCAAGTCAGCAACTGCTAATAACAAGGGGGAAGTGGGTGTAGATATCCTCCTAATTCCCCGTTGACCGGTGCCTCCTACGTCCGTATCTATCTATATCACCCATCGGATTCGTACATCGTACGTACCTACTACGGATATAGGCAGGCCGGTTATTCGCGAGTCGCCATAGGTAGGCTATACTTATTATAGACATCATGACACGGAATTCGCGGCCGTGATGGTTACGAACTAATTAAGGATTAGGTACATATTCCACATTAGGATTCTATACACGAAAATACACGCATTACCTACTCGGCTGGTAGGGTACGCCGAGTCCACCATGAATTTCGAAAGCAATCCGACATCATATACCTAAACCAAGCAGAGAACGATCTACTCATGAATAAGCAGCGTGGAAGTGGTCACGGACCCGGGGTTCACGTACTGGACCGCCGCTGAACATTTCTGAGGAATGTGTCTCTGAATTACACATGGTTTGCCGTTGCAGGGCTCGTCGCAACACTGCCATCTGAATCCTTCCGGGACCGAGTCACGTCGCCAGTCAGTGTCGACGTCGATCGAGTTAATATCGTACCTGACTTGGTCATCGTCGGGGAAGTAGTCCCGGTGTATCTCGAGAATATCTAGAAAGATGGCGGCGCAAGCGTCAGTAAACCAGGCAACGCATTAGTGGAAAAGTCAATAGATATGGTCAGTCTAACCGTCGTGCGTCCGACAGGCCTTTTTGTTATTGAGCGTGACATCGTACACCTTCTCGCAGGTCTCGCATATCGCGTATCTTGACGTAAGCGTGGCGTCGTCGGCTTCAGCCGTCTTCTGCTTCTTGTTGGGCTTCTCCTCCGCGTGGTCACTGTCCTTGTCAGACGCGTCGTCCTCGTCGGAAGCATCCTCGTCGTCCTCGTCATATGAGTCGCTGTCCTCGTCAGACGAGTCGGACACCTCTATGATTTCGTGCTTCCGCGATATGAGCATCCGATCCATTGCCGCTTTGCGACAGGTCTCTGACTCTTTACACATAGATTTCAGAACCCTACGCAGAGTCTTGTCGTCTGCGACGTCGATGGCGCGCGTCAGAATCGCGTCGTTGCTGTCTTCTGCCCCCATGGCTGTGCGGTTTTGAAGAAAGATCATGAGTTTGTGCGTGTTGCGGTGGCGTGAGTGTCCTGTTAACCGAGAACGCGTCTGCTACTTTATAGTTCGCGCCGTGTGCTAGGTTGCGCGGTTGATCTCTCGGAAAACTTCGGCCATTGCATTTTTTCAGCTGCCTATGCTCGGTACCAGGTAAGCATGTTTCGTTTGTACGGTAGGTACTTAGATCAGCATTACCTTTCACAATCAGTAAGATAATACCTAGGTAGCCCACCGGTAGATATGACAGGTCCCAGGAACAAGCTACCTATCTACTTAGTTACCTATTTCATTGAATGTCAAGCCGGCAGGATTTCTTGAGGGAAAATTCTGAGGCCTTAACTAGATAGGTACCAGTAGCTCTGCCACCCTTTTTTTGATTGATGGCCGGAGTCTAACTAATCACATACTTGAAATATCTTACTAAAAGCGATGTTAGTGGATGAAAGGAAGAAAAGCCCAAGGTAGACACTTCCAGATACCTCAATGATACTTACTAATTGCCCACTTAAATATTCAGTCGCCCTTCTCTCGAATCTCGTCCTTGTTCATCTCTGATATGTGCGTGTATCGATACATTGCCGGCCGGCCAGTCAGCTCCACACCATCGCGTATCCCAATCTACCGAAAGGGAACAGCATAACTAACTGCAAGTAGATCAAGTCTCTCCAAATACCTGCCTTGCCCAACCACCCGAAGGTGGCCATGAGACTCCTCTTCACCACGAACCAGAGGAAGTTCCATCCGTCACGGTCCTTCAAGTAGGCCGGTTTTGGCTATTTTGACGTTGAGCACCCAGCTCCGTCAAGGATGCTGCCCAAACTACAAGACGCCTCGAAAAGCCTAAGTCAGCTCCCGAGGACCATGGCTTTACATCGGCCTTCCACGCACCTGGCGATCGACTTGCAAAAAATGGGTACAGGACATGGTGGAGAGAGACTCCCCAGCCAAACTGCAATGCGCGTGCCCATCGTCGCCTAACACGAGATGCAAGACCCCGAGGCACGCGAGAGGCCCTATGCCATATAAAAGGCACTGAGCGATACACGCGCCACCAAAGTTGTAATAAACCGGCTCTCAGGCCCCTATAACGTTGTGCTGGTTTGATACTGCGTCCAGCAGATCGAAGATCGTGCTCCGTTCACACGCCCGTGGGGTACAACAGGTTCCGGGTTGTCGATGCGATAGCAGTCCATTTCTCGGAGATTCTCAAGCCACCATCACTGACTTGTTCGGACTCCCGGGAGATTTGCGCTCAGTATTCTTGCGACAGGGAAAGTCGCAGTCATGAAGAACCTGCAAGTTCTAGGCAGCTAGTTAATGGCTAGATCTCTTTGGCTGCCCGAAGACACCAACTCGGTCACTTGCTTTACATTACCACTCCGTCAGTTACCGAGTTGGTGTCTTCGGGCAGCCAAAGAGATAGCTATTTACAGCGCCACTGTCACAGAGGCGCAGCAGTTCGTGGGGGAAGTCCTTAGACAGATGCTCTCATCACGACCCCATCGAAGGGCGGGTCCGACAGATGGTCGGCGAAGCGGTCATGGCCAGCAAGCGCATACAAGCCCAAACGGACCGAGTCGAAGCCATACCTAATGCAATGAACTCCTCGTAGATAGGAACGCGGCGCCGCACGGCAAAAGCCGCCGGTCAACCTATCGTTTCCAAAAGCTTAGGAATATCAAAGCATTGTAGACACACGGGTGCTCACTCGGCACGTATCCAGAGTACAGTGCACATAGCGTACACGATAGTAACGATACCAATGACGAGGGGACATTCAAAATCCTAAAATTAGGAGAGAAAATTAAGTTTATGTATCTATGCCGTGTACTATTGGATGGTGTATAGGAATACCCTGGAATTCTGCGTACAATCTCCGAAATTGATTTTTTATATTTTTGGTACCTATTCGGACGGACCATTAAAGACACGCGGTATTTCAAGAGACAGTTTCATCTTACATACTATGTATTGGTGTAGTAATGATTCCTTAAGAATGACGATTTTGTACTGAATAACTACCTAGGTACTAGGTAGCTAGATAGCGATTACCTAATGCGATGACTTCTGGAGCCCCTGGCGCTGTTAGGGAGGTACTTCGTACAGCTGCCCCGGAGGCCTAAAATACAGGCTACTGCGGCACGACGGCGGTACCCAACCAACACTAACCGCGTCGTATTTAGCGCACGTTAGTTAAATGTGCTGAGGCAGTGAGTCCAATTGCATCGCTGCAGCATTCATTTCCAACTTTCTTCTGCCTCTTCCCTGCTCAGTCCTCCTCTCCTTAAGAAGCATCTTCACCAATCGTGCCCGCCAGACGACTCTTGCACGTACAATCCTGTACTCGTCGCCTGTTATCGTCGTATCGGAAAATACCACCAAGCCATTCATTTGCCCTCCAGACCCGACCATCTCCTATCCTCTTCGCCGATTTGCCGCGTCATTGCCGCCCCAGCTTCCGTCTACAAATCCCGTCCCTTTCCGCGAGATCCTCCCCGTTCACGAGACCGACACATCACCTGACTACGATGCCGCTCTGTGGCTTGGGCGGGTCCAAAACAGTACAGCGCAAGCTGGTACTCCTGTATGTTTGCACCGTCTCTTTGCGACTCAAGATCCCCCGGCTAAACAACCTGTTGCTCTTAGTGGCGATGGTGCATCTGGCAAAACGTCTCTTTTGAACGTCTTTACAAGAGGATACTTCCCGACAGTCTACGAGCCTACAGTCTTTGAAAACTATGTCCACGGTTCGTCCACGCCCTTCCTCTCTCCCTGCTCCCCCGATCCAATTTTGAAGCTCGCCTGTGTCTAGCATGCCACCTGAATTCGCACTCGCCTCAGCGAAACGAGCTGACCAGGACACAGACATCTTTGTTGATGGTGTGCATATTGAGCTGTCGCTTTGGGATACGGCAGGCCAGGAGGAGTTTGATCGCTTACGAAGTCTTTCCTACGATAACACCGATGTCGTTGTGCTCTGCTTCAGTGTAGACAGCAAGGACTCTCTGGAAAATGTTGAGAGCAAATGGATCGGCGAGATCCAGGAAAACTGCCCCGGCGTGAAGCTTGTCCTCGTGGCTTTAAAGTGCGACCTGCGGGAATCCGGTGAAGAGGAGGAAGAGGGCGGTGCAGGCGAAGGCGCAGGCGAAGACGCACGCGAAGACGCACGCGAAGGCGCACGCGAAGGCGCACAGCATGAGAAGAAACCCATGATCGACTACAACCAGGGTCTTGAGGTGGCCCGCCGAGTCAAGGCTATGCGATACCTGGAGTGCTCGGCCATGCGAAATCGAGGTGTCAACGAAGCATTTACAGAGGCCGCTCGCGTTGCGCTAAGCGTCAAGCCCTCTGGCGAAGAAGATTCCAAGTGCGCCGTCATGTAAAATGACCGTCATTAGAACTCTCCTCGTACCACGCGCGGCAACACACATACCAGATTGCGAGCCGAGTACGAATAATGAGGGCTCATCCATCCTTGCCCACGTTTTACTGCATTGCCCGCATTGCCCGCCCTTCACTCCCCCCATCTTTGAACAACAAAGGTGCAGGCCCCGGCATTGAAGACGCGTCATATGCTTCTCGAGGCCACCACCACATTGAAATGCTCTTCTTGTACATATTACTCGTCTTCCGATGTTTCATGCTTCACACATACACCCGCACAATGCGTCGACGTCATTACTTCACTTTTAATCAGCTCGGGACGGGGACCCGCGGATCGGCAGCTGGAAGATAACAAGGAAATCTTCTTTGCTATGCATGTGCTATTATTAGCTAGACTTTCCCTCTACTTGACGAGAAAGATTTGTTTTTTAGATTGGCCTGAGGAATGGACCAGTTCGCCCCACCTCTCCCTCTCGTCCCTCCCTCCACTTTTCCCATGTTGTAAGCCGTGTTTTTATCGTTTAGCAAGCATGGTCCAGGGAAAGAGGAGAGGGTCAAAGAATGCATCAAATCTCGATCCAACGTTGATTGTTATTGTAACGGTCTGATCGTGTTTAAATCCGTAATATGGTCCTGACTCGCAGCTAAATCTGTCGGAGAAATTACTAATAAACACCGTTCTTGCAAAACGAGACACATTAGCACGCCATATCTTATCTACCTTGACCTGGTCTTGTCAACGTCCATCACATTCCTTAAAAGACTGTGTATGTCAACATCCGGCCTGACACAAGGTGTCTGCCTTGACGTACTATGTAGTGCGGCATGGTGTTGGGGTATGATTGGTGTGATGGTATTCCATAGTTAGTAAACGTGTCAGATATCCGATCTATAACGGCCCGGCCCGGCCCTGATTACCTATCTCCCACCCTCATAAACTCTCATGAGGTATCAGTGCCATTCCCGCGAAGGTATGCTTAGGGGAAAGGGGTGCGTATTAAATGTACATGTAGGTACGGTGCTTCTTATTTCAATTCCCCGAGTCAAATTCATCTCTTTTGCACCCCTGTATGTCTTGCCTTTTATTATCTCACTTATCTTACCCTTGCCCCCAGTTCCGTGCGGATTGCCTTTTGCTGGGTGTTTTGGCTCTTTTGCTTTGCTTTGATGCTTTTGCTTGTTTTCCCGATTGCGCTAGGTTTGGTTTGGGCTTGTTCGCATATACGGAGTAAAAAATCCGAGTGAAATACTCGGACTGTGAGCACAAGTACAATTTTAAATGGAAAAAAGCAGGGAGGGGAGCGGGTGCGCCGTACCACAAGCAGGAGACAAAAGTAAAGGCAAAGCAAAGAGGTAACGAGAGGAAGACGCTGCCCTTAAAGCCCGCTGTCGATCTGATCAAGTTCAACACGCCGCGTGAAGGACTCCCAGTCGCGACACGTCTTGCCGAGAGTGCCCGGGATCTTGAGATTGCTGATCTGGTCCGCCTGGAAGACCATCTGCGAGAAGAATCCCGCCGACGCGTGCCAGGCTATGTGGCAGTGGAACGGCCAGACGCCCGGGTTGGTGGTTTCTATCTGCACTACTATGTGTCCGTAGGCTTGCACCATTTGCACGTCGCGTCGCATGGGGTTTTCAGGCCGCACGGGGTCTTGGTTGTTGTAGTCTCCTGTGCCTTGGGCCAGGATGTACATGTTTACACCGTGGGCGTGCATTGGATGGGCGCTGTTGGGTGTTAGCTGGGGGGGAATTGAAAGAAAAACACGGGATAGTGAGACGGAGGAGGAGAGGCGAGACGGGTGAGAGGCTTACGCGGGCGTAGGGTTGTTGACAATGATCCTAACCGAAGAGTTGGTGCCGAAGTCGATGACGTTCGTGTCAGGTTCGAAGTCGTAGTTGCCGCTGTTTATCTGGAAGAGCGTGGGGTTGTTGTAGTCTACCCTCGGACTATACCCCTTTATGCGTAGACACTGGATTCAGCTTGACCGTTCCGTGCGGAAGGGGGATAATGAATGGGACAATAAACTTACACCGAGTGTCCAGAGCAGGACTCCTGAGGAGTTCCTGTACATGGCAATGTCCATATTCTGCGTCCAAGTCGGCTCCGGGAGTGGCATGGCATAAAAAGGCTCGGTGATGGTCAAGTCGTCGTTGGCGCACGTGCCCGGATCGGGGACGTCCCAAGGCGTGCTGGTGGGGATCGAGTCGGTGTCGGCGTCGTCGTAGTAGATAGCGGCCAACGCTGCGGGATGGGTGGCGAAAGAGCACGACGTAAGGTTTGATCGTAGCCAGTAGGCGGCGGTGGGGTCACCATCGGCCTTGACTACAACGTCAACGCGCTGGCCGATACCAATGGTGACCACGTTCGTTTCGTAGGGTTTGATTTCGACAAAGTCGTTTGCGATGACAGTCATCGTGTGGTTGTCTATTGAAATCCGCTGCACGCCCTCTGAGCCGGAATTGATGAATCTAATACGATGCGTCTTGCCGTACTTGAACTCGAATTTTGACAGGCCGGCGTTGTCGGTGCATCGTGCTGGCGATCCAGGATCGACGGTCGAGCAATCGAAGTTCATCCGCCCGTTGATCAAGTTGTTATCCGAAGATACGCCGCCGTTGAAACCAGGTGATAGGACTCTCTCAACGACCGTGAAATAGTCGTTGTGCGCCCAATCTAGGGAGGCGTTAGCATGTTGTCATGAGCAACTCACTACATATTGACATTTACCATTGACCATAACTGGACCAATATCAATATCGTAGTCGAGGTTTGTCGGGCCGTAGACGACAATGGGTCCAAAGAGTCCGCCGGAGTACTGCGCCGAGTAATGGGAATGGTACCAGGATGTTCCGTACAGTTCCGCGCGAAATTTGTAGGTGTAGGTCCTCCCGGGCGCTATGGGGCACTGAGATACACCGGGCGTTCCATCCTCCCAAGGGGTGCCCGTCTGCAAAAATCCATGCCAGTGAATCGCCGTACCCTCGGGCTCATCCTTTATGAGGTTGTGGACGGTGACCTCGATATCATCGCCCCAGTTTGCTTCAATCAAGGGACCTGGGAACTGCCCGTTGACGAGGATGACGCTCTTCTCGTATCCGTCCGGCGCTATTACTCCGCGACTGATTATGAAGTCGTACCTGCGGGTAGCCTTCGTGAGTGGCGCCATGGTATAAGGGTTACTGCCAAAAGCCGTCCTGTCGCCCCAGGGGACTGTCGTGGCGCTTTGAAGGCCGCCATCGACAATCCATTTGGGTAGCGATGGTGAAAGAAACCTTCCCCATAATGATGCCCTGTCCCGATCGTCAGACCCGCGAGTTTCGACATCAAGATCCGCGAGAGGGGGGAACTCACCCATCCTGTGCCGCGGGCGACAGCGCTGCAACAAGGCTCGTTAAGCCTTGCAAGAGCTTCATTTTCCAAATAATAAAAGGAGAGGACGGCTCCTAACGAGCACAAAATAACTATTAATACGCTAACGAGGGTAAGAAGAAGAAGACGGCGACGACGACGATGACGACGACCTTGCAATGTCCAAGTTGACAACGATTCTCACCGAGCGAGTAGGACGCGAAGGGAAGCAACAGCAAACTAGGGATGAGAAAAGAGAATGAGGAGCCGCCCCCTTATAAACTAGATATAGCGCTCTTACATGCCTGGTGGGTTCAGATGTCTCTTACACGTCTTACACGTTGTGTCGAACGGCTAGTGGGCGCCCGGTACTTACTCCCATACCATGTCAATACATTGCCATTCCGGGGCTCGAGGGCGCCATCCAGTGCACATCCATCGTGTGCCGCGTGACACTGTAAGAAGCGGCATCTCGATGAACGGACTCTGTGCCTTTAGCATGCTTCATCGAGCCGAGCTCTGAGAATAACCAGCCTGCCCAGCTTGCCCAGCGCCGGGCTGCTCGAGCCACACCAGAGTCCCGTTGCGCAGTCATTCGGTCGGCGGCACGTTGCATGGCTTGGTAGGTTCGCCTATGCTGGTGTTTGTTTACCACGCTAGCGTCGGTGTCGATCCATGCCTATACCGCCATATCACGGTCGGTAATTGAGCGCTCCTGGGGCCGATGGGGAGTGGAGATGACCCGACTTCGTCGACGTAGCTGTCTCTGGGCACAATAATGAGAGGCGTCGCGAGGCGCCGCCGTGTCTCATAGTCTTATGCGGGAATTCCAGCTTTGAGCGCGCTTTGCGGGTGGGTGGTCTCAGAGCGGTTCCTGTCCTGGTGCCTGAGATCTGTTAGGAGAGAGAACTATGCCCGGGGCATAGTTAGGAGCTATTTTCAACTTAGGCGCCGGGTTGAAGGCGCGTGTGAGGCTGATGGGCCTTGTCGCATTACATGTGTGTAATACTAATATAAACCCGCCCAGCTGGACAACCAGAATGCCGTGGCTTTCTGTTGTCAATGGTAATTAAGTCTGTGGTAACTCCCTGGGAACTGTTGCATGGGTGATACGGACGTCGCAAGCGAAGAACAGCCTAGCACTAAAGAAAATAACCGTCAACTTCCCATCTTGTTATCGTTTCTGTCATTACAACCGTCGGTAAACCCAAGAGAAATGGATTAATGCAAAGGCCCCCTCCACCACACTGTGGCGTGCTTCGCAAAGCCCGATTCCAGAGGGCTTCGGGTGTGATATGGGGAGGCTGAAGACCGCAGAAGAAAAGGGCTGCAACTTGCATTTGCGAATGCGAATGCGGTAATGTATACTCACTAGCTATACTAGCCGCAGCAAGCAGAAATCAATAGTCAGTCCCTCCGTCCGAGGGTGCCCCTACTGTACCGATCCGTGTGTGGATGTGTCTGCGGCTCGGGGTAACGAACCACATACGAAGTAGACAGCGCCTGTACCGGGTCTAAGGTAGGTGACACAAGCACGCAACCTCTCTCGTATGCTCCAATATTATCTCGTCGGGCTAGAAATAGACGCGCAGTAAATATACTTATAGCAATGCAAAGCGTGCGTGGAAGTATGCCTTGCTTACCCTCACCGTCGCAAGTCAGATCTTGGGACCGCATGGCAACACCACCCTATGCACTCCAGGGACGGACATCGTTTATTTTCGGAGCCTCGGGCTTGTTCCTCGTGGGAAGCTATTTTTTCTGAATCACGAGCCTTCACAGGGACGGGTTGGCGCGGTAATGTCTGTCCCGGGGGAGACAGTGCCGGTAGTATTCGTATCCGTGCGACAGACCAATCACTTAGGTAGTCGACCAGCAGCTAATTACGTCAGATTACTTACATAAATGACAAGAAATTCCGAGGAGTTAGAGCATGATAATTCCCTATTGATTTATTTCTGCTGATGGGGCGTGGAAGCGCTGTTCGCAATATTGTCGGGGTGCGTCACAATACACCGGGTCATGCTATGGATGTCGCCGCTTACCTAGACGTACCTATGACCTCTTTCATCTTCTATGACGGAGAACCGGTGGTGTCCGGCACCGATGGGCTGATATACGACTGACATACGTAACATATAGAACGCTCGTGGCCCGGTGTAAGTTGAGAGTCGCGCGAAAGACTTGGCCCGGGTCCATTCTTTTCCGTGGCCATATGGAGAGCTTCGCAGTTGACTTCCAATTCTTGTCTCAGATCCCTAGTGGCGGCATCTATACGACTCCTCAGTCCAAAAAGGGGTACCCAAGAAACACGCTCACATTCTTTTCAGCTAACCCGATCTTCACATTGATATAAGACCTTATGCGGGTTCGCGATGCAGAGCAAAACGGGAATGGCTGAAGAACAATAGCATGGCATTATCATGGCGACCATGCGTAAGCCTCCACCTGTGTAGGTGCACTACACCTGACATGAAACGAGTCCTCAATCGGAGTGAGCGGCGTGGTACTCCTGATCCTTAAAATGGGAGCGAGTACAAATATATCGAGTATAAAAAGCTGTATTGGTTGTACATATGATACAGAGACCGCGATAAGCCTCAATCGTTTCATAGGTGCCAGGCCCGCTCGTCGGGATGTGATATCTCATTCTCCGTCGCAAACTGGCGTAGGGGAACGGGAAACTCTTATGAGCGAGCTTATTTGTCGCGGGGTCGGTAGGCCTTTTGGGCTGCCATTATGAAGGGTCGTCGTTGCGCTCGCGCAAAGGCTTCGGCAGCAATCGGTGACGCATCGGATCTTATGACACTGCCTATCCCCATGAAAAATCTTTGTGGCGCCATCGTTGCGATTAGCTTGGAATTCCCGACGTGGTGGTCCGTACTAGTTGTTGCACTCACCCAAATGTAGCGCCGGAGCCCGCCATGTACTGCCCAAGTGTCCGCATAATCCCGTTGGTGCCGGCTCCATACCGGAATATATTGACGGTTCCTGTCCGAAAAGACGTCGGGTTAGAATATGCGGGGCCAATCGAGCGAAGGGGTCCGAACCGAATATGAAGCCGATGATAACGCCAACGGCTGCGCAAAGTGTTAGTCGCATTGGCAACTCGAGCATGGTCCGTGTCAACACCTACTGCCGCCCATCATAGCACCCATCTTCACTAGAGGCGCCGTTAGTTGAGTTTAGATGGCGAGAGACTAGGAATATAATGGGCCACGTACGCTTGTCGGCGGTGGAAGGGCCTTGGGGTCCACGGTTCGTTGGCACCGGCGGCATTTTGGCTGGTTATCTGACTGCAGAAGCGGCAAATCGGGGAACGGGGAAGCCTGGACTGGTGGCTTTCGTTTCACTGCCCGTGTGTGTTTAATCCGGAGCAGTCGAATGCAAACTGGCGACGTAGATGATCCAAGGTCTGTAGAAAGACGCCTTGGGTACCGGTATATGCAATCTGTTATGGGTTGAGACGTATGATGCGATGGGGTTTCAATTCTACCAAGCACTAGTTTAGTGTATTGGATTTGATACCACCCCAGATCTTGGCGCGGCTCTGTCGAAGGTACCTACCATTCCATGCTCCGTGGGTACGCGACGATCCTTATGGTAACCAACGCAGGTTCCGGCCGTAAACCTGTGCGTGTTGTTCGCTGTGCCAGGTAGCCAAGTGCGAAGAAAATGTCCCCGAAGAATAGGTATGTAGGCACAGCTAGATAGAATAGGTATGTAGAGCTTCAAATGTAGGGAGCGGAGTCAACTGATAAGCGCGCTATCAAACTGTCTAATACATTAGGTAATGCATCGGCAATTACATTAACGGTAACTTGGCGTGCAGATAAAAGGCATAGTCTCGCACTAGATAGAAAGTGCCTAACGGTAAGAAGTACCTGCCTACGCAGCACTTTCAATACCTAAATCCACTTCTGTAGTTACCTAATGACCTTGGCTAACCGATAAGCCGGTGTGAGGCGATTTTGGCCGGGCGGGAACGGGGCACCAGGTGAATGTAGGTAAGGTAATTGTACGAAGTTCTTGGATTGAACCCCTATTCAGAGCTAACCCCTCTCTACAAATATATATGCAAATAGAGGGCATATGTATGCAAGGGGCAGGGGCAACGAACGGCACGCCTTTCCCGCTAGGCCATTCTTAGTCAAAGACACCTGCTTAGCAACGTCGTCGGATTGATTTCTGAACAACCTCCTCTCTAGTAACGCCTACCACCTATTTTACTTGCCCTAGCCCTGGCATCGTGACGCGATCGGACATCACGCACGTCAATAGACTTGACTGGGCCTCTATACATCCCCTCCTTACCAGGTATTTGTTTTGTTTCCCTTGACATTCTCGATGGTTGTAGCTGCTTTTTTGATGCTTCTGTGCCGACTGCACTCGCCATCCTCGACTCGCTCGCCCATCCCCTTCTGCATCCGCCCTGGACTTCCTTCGCTGCTCTAGTAATACGTTTTCTCAATCCAAGCCTGTCTAGCCGCCAGGCCTCGAAGCGACCTTTTCTGGTCGCCGTCCCTGCCCCGGTCCTGCGCATTTCTGCATTCCATCGCCGACGTATCGTCGCTGACCTAGCAGAGCGGAAAGAGAAAGCCTACGGCGAGAGCTTCCCTTATTCGACTTCATATAAGCTCTGGTAGCTTCCTTATTATTAGTATCGTCCATCATTGCCAGTCACCGATCCTTATTATACCGGGTACTGCGCCAGCTTCACTAATGACGGCCGTCGCGAACCCGCCAACCTTCACCCAACACAACAGGCCGGCCTGGGGCATGAACGGGATGAACGGTGGCCACACTGGGCAAATTGTACATCCCGACGAGCTCAACCGCATGCTGATGTCCCGAAAAAGCCTACAGAGAAGCAGCTCGTCGTCGTCGTTATCGTCCACCTCCTCAGCATCTTCGACATCCACCATCGCGACCACCACATCCCAGTCCAACGGTGCTCCTGTGCTCACTTCCGGAGATGCGAACGCATGGCCTAATGGTGCTACGGTTGCTCAACGCAAACGACCACAACCAAAGGCCTCGTGGTCGTCATCCAAACCTGATCCCCAGGCCGATTTAGTCCGGATGTCGACGGGTCGGCCACAGTCGATGAATGGACTGAACGGGTCTGGACCCTCACACGTACCCCCATCTATTGGGCCCCCTCCAGGTCAGATGGCTTCTCAGCAAGCTATGCCGCGACAGATGACCGAATCCGTACCTTCCGGGAACCCGCCGGTTCTCTACCTGCTATCACTCAATGGTACTTTTGAACGCAAGACTATTGCTGTGCCATTCACTCCAGATAGCCTCAGGATTGGTCGTCAGACGAATGCTAAAACAGTTCCGACCCCAATCAACGGGTTTTTCGATAGTAAAGTGCTCTCTCGCCAACACGCTGAGATATGGGCGGATCGCCAAGGGAAGATCTGGATCCGAGACGTCAAGTCCTCTAACGGTACATTCGTGAATGGCACACGCTTGTCCCAAGAAAACCGCGAATCCGAACCACATGAATTACAAACGGGGGACCACCTGGAACTTGGAATTGATATCGTCAGCGAAGATCAAAAGACTGTCGTTCACCACAAAGTTGCCGCCAAGGTGGAGTACGCTGGATATGCGAGCGCTTCTAATAACTTGCTCGATGTAAATTTCGTGGATCTCGATCCGTCAAATAGTCCCATAATGATGGGACCTCAAAACGGCATGCCTCTGCGTCAACGAGCCGGCAGTCAGCCATCAATGGCCAACAATGGACGCATGGTACAACCAGGAGCTATGGCAGGTCCACAACCTAATGCGGCGGGATATCAACGTGGCTTCTTCTTCTCCACCATAAGTACAGAGCAAATCATTAAGAAGCTACAGGTATGCTTCTTTTGTCTACGTTGAATGCGCCTTGGGACCCCGCTAACGCCAGTCGTAGAATGAGATGCGAAATGCTCGCCTTCAGTCGCAAGATCTCGGCAGGACCGATCACTTTATCCATGCCTTGTTGGGTAAAGAAGATGTCAAGGACATTGAGAGGCCAGAAATACCCGATCTTGCCAAGTCACTGATTAACGGAGGCGGTTTGCCCTTCCGACCAGACAACAAAACAAGGTTCTCCGACCCGCCAGCCCCTCCGCCGCAGCAACCCTTACCGGAGAAGCCGGATATACCAGCCCTGAAGCGCGGGATTGCGGAACGCGCCAAATCGCAGGCCCAAAATATGTCTCCCATTCGTCCCGAAGGCAATGGTAGCCAAATTTTGCAACTCACAGAGGCTCTGAATAGCGCTAGGAGAGACATAGAATCTCAGACTCTGCGTATGCGAGATTTAGAGGCGAAGCTTGAGAGTGAATGCCGGGCCCGAGAAATTGCGGAGGATTTAGCGAACCAACTAGAAAGACGCCTAAAAGAAACAACAGCTAACGCTGTAAGCGCCCCTACGGGGTCAGAGACCATAGACACATCGCCCGATGCTACCGTGGAGCAACTTACCGATGGAGATGGCCCTAAGGATCCCGGTACTCCAATGCCTGACACCGGAGCGGATACCTCTCCGAATGCCGAGGTCATCGAAGCATCCGCCACTCAGTTGCACGCGCAAATAGAATATCTTGTGCTAGAAATTAAGGGTCTTCGCCAAGAGCTGGACGTATTTAAGCAGCGAGCCGAGACCGCAGAATCTGAGGTGGATACTCAACGCAAGACCTTGGCAGAGATGGCATTACAGATTCGACGAGATGCTGAGGCGAGGGAGCTTGCTGAAAAACAGAAGATTGACTCGAGAATTCAGGATGATGATGATGATGACGCCGCCGCTGCCGACGGCGAAGATATTATCAACTCCGAGGCGGCGAGCCGACAACGATCCAGTTCCAGTCAAGGTCGGCAAACGTCTAACAATTCCCATTGCCGTCACCGTTCACGGTCTGCTACAATAACACCGAACCCGCCGCCCTCTAAGGCGGTTGCCCCTAACCAATTGTTGGCAAATAGCGTTCCGTATGCATCTATGATAGGTGTTGTTTTAATCGGCATGGGTTTGATGGCATATATAAACGGTTGGCAACCTCAACCCCGATTAGAAAGATGATTAATGCCCCCTCTATTCCTTGGCTGTTATAGGCCCTTGCCTCGCGCTATTCTCGTCGACTTCCCTTTTCATCAGCACATATCCAAGCGACTTTTCTATTTTCTGTGTCTATTGTATCGGGTGACAAGCCTGGGTTGTTAACGCAAAGGTGGCGTTTCAACCAATGTAAAATGAGTCTAAAGAGCTGCATGGTTTGAGCGAGACGATTCGATCACAGCTTCTTGTATGATGGGGTTAGGATCCCAGGTCAATGTTCCTAGGCGCAACGTCGCACTCAGTCCTCCTTTTGTTTTCTTATCATGTCCCTTTCACAAGCACGTCCGGACGGCGTGTAATATTTTCGCGAGAGGGGTGGGAATGAATACCAAAGAGCCGGTCAGGCTATAATAGCTCGACTTTCTTTTCTCGGAATCCGCATCTGTGAGACGTCAACGCCAACCCGCTACTCTTTCGTAGCACACCTAAACATAGCATCCATTGGGGCCTACAGATTATTCAACATTCCTGTCGTATGTTGCATGCGCAGAGCCAGAACTCAGCAATTCGGGGGAAATCCGACGTGACTGCATCTACATACCAACATTCATGATGGCTCCCTACGACATTTGCAAATAGACCAGTTGATCATGTAGAATGGAATTAAAATTGTACTCGACGCTTTTGAGGCTATTCGTGACGAGGTCTGATGCCTCAGACTTCGCGAGGTTCTGGCGTATTCAAACCTTTTGGAAGATTCTGAATCTTCACTCGTGGGATTCGGAATTCACGTACAGTGGGTCGGCATAAAAAACGAACACCCCGGGGTTTTACATACAAACTCACGTATTTGCCAGGCTTATAACTCAACGAATTACGCCGACCGGAACTAATAAATGTTATATTCGGGTTTTTAAGAATGAATCCATGAAGAAATACATACATTTGTTTTTGTCAAAACGGCGTTTTGGTGTAGATATTGGGTGCTGAACTTTGAGGTTCCAAAAATAATTGATAGGCAAATGCTAGGTACGGTGCATAGCAGGAGCCCCATACAGTACTACTATAGCGCATTTAGTGGCTTATTTAGTGGCAAGGTACCTAGCAGGGTGCTATATTACTACCTAAACTTTAGCAAGCTTAGTAGCATGCATATAGAGGCTCAACCTACTAAATGCACTATAGGACTCTCGCTATAAAATTAAATACAGTCTAATAGAAAGTATATACACTGTACCGATTATTTAAAAAAACTATTTTAAAAAAGGTAACTTTATATACCCATTATTCAAGCAACTACACCATTTAAAATAAAAATTTAAATTGGCTGTATAATTAATCTATCAATTGTCTATATAACAGTTTTTTTAGAAAGTCATTATCATGTAAATCGGTAGAGGTATTGTGTATCAAAGTGAGAAGGTTCAAAAGTGACTTTATGTACGTACATTACCATGTACGGCTTAAATAAAATGCTGTGTTTTCGGGGGAAACTCTGATATGCTAAGAAATGATTAAGTAGTTGAACGGTAATTTTTATTAATTTTTGTAAATGAAATCCCGACGTGCATGGCGACTTTTATTTGAAGGCGAAATTCGGGAATGTGGGGTGTTCGTTTTTTATGTCAACCGACTGTACATAGTATGTATGTATTATATGATGAAGTCCGGAACGGGGTGACATGGATATGAACATCCAGGAAAAAGAACATAGGTCTTGCCTTATTGACTACACCCTTAAGATCCGAGCAAATACTTGCAGCTCATATAGATATTAGAGAGGTGTTCTCTGTGCTTAACGCTGTCATGTAGGTGATGGGGACGAGGAGAGGCCGGGCGAGAGGAGATGGGTAATTTTTCTTGCCTTTTCTCTTTCTTCTTTCTTTTTTTTTTTCAAATCGTCTTTGGCTGCTGGAACTTATCGAGATCGTTGCTTGCGGATGAGCCTGGTTCTTGGGGTTCATTCCTCTATATAGTGCCTCGCCATGATGCGCGTCATACTGGGCCACATCGCCCAGCACACAGGCTCGTCGCGGACTGAGGAGACATAGACACTGAAAGCCTGCGCCGCCCGGTTTTACAGATACGGGCGAGCAGCGGGTGATCTGCTTGACGCAGCGGTAATGATAGTTCGTGAAATCAGACGTCCGGGTTTTGTCAGACTTGGCTGTTGGATTGAGGTTGGTGTAATATCACCCTATTCGCGGACTCACGGCTTGGATTACGATTTACCTACTACTTCTAGGCGACGTGACGCGGCGGAGACGTCGCCTTTCTCCTTTTGCCTACACCATCCGACGAGCGGCGACTCCACGATCCAGCGCCTTTTGATCTACATAGTATATAATCTCTGATGGCGAGATTTGATTGCTGGGTGGCATGGTGGGATACGCACACTGGCCATGGTAATACTTAATAGTAAATACTTCGAAAGTATGAGGCCGTTGTACTACACTGCTGCGCCTGTCTTTTCGTCCTGATATATTAGGCCACGTCACCTTCGCCACTGATGGTATGTTCATCTTTCGGTAGGTTTGCTTTTGCCTATGGGGTTTGACGTATGATCGATATGATCTGTGTGCTGGTGCTAAGACACGGCTCGGGGTTTGGGTGTTCCGCTTGCTTGTGGCTGCTACTTGTCTCTTGTACGGAACGTGTTTGACTTATGAGAATCCCACTACTTAGTACCTGACTGATTGGGTCCGGGCCAACGGAGAGCCGAGACATCGAGATCTATTGATTGGAAGCGTCCATGGATCGGACCAAACCGAGCCGGTTGTACCGTACATAACCGTCTCCTGTACGACGACGGCGAGAGCACCGCCGATATAACCCGGCCAGCATGGCCCTGAGCGTGTGGGTGTTCGTGCTTGACTCACCGACTACCTAGGTAGAGTCTGGCGCTGGCCTTGACTTCATGCGTTGCTACAATGGCTACATGCCCACGGAGCAGTGATCACTACGAGAAGTGTTTGTTCGCCTACGGCGCAACGTAGTATATAGCAAAGTATATCAAACGTAAATAGAATTCTGCAATATTAGCGTAGTAGCATTAGGTACGTGGCCCGGTTCATTACAAAACACAACTAAATCTCGTACCTATCACAGCTGCGCCCTCCCTGCCTTGATCCCCGCGAGGTCGTCCTCCGTAAACGGCACGTAGGCCTTGCCTCCGGGCGGGAGCCAGTATATCCGGTCATCCGGCGACGACTCCTTGATAGCCGCGAGCTCGATGCCCTCGGAGCGGAGCTTCTGCTTCTGCAGCTTGTGCGTGCCGGTGTAGTCCAGGCTACGGGTGACTCTCAGGAAGAGCGGCACTGCGTACCGCGGGAGTCGAGCCAGGCAGTGCGCCGCGAGAGCCGAGAAGTCGATTCCGGCTCCGTTCAGGGCCTCGTTCGTCGGCACGATGGCTGCGCAGCCGGCCCGTCCCTCTGCGTGCGGGACAAGCACGCCGTACACGTTTGTCTCGGCTACCTGAGGGAACCCGCCGACGACGTCGCTGACTTCGTTCGTGGACACGTTCTCCGAGTGCCAGCGGAAGGTATCGCCGAGCCGGTCGACGAAAAACAGACGGCCGTCGCTATCCATTCGGAACAGATCGCCGGATCGGAACCAGAGGTCGCCTTTGCGGAAGACGTCCGACACTCGCCTCTTCACTGTGGCCGTTTTGTTGTTGAAGTATTGAGGTGTGCCTTGGTCGGGGTTGGTCGCGTCCACTGTGGCGATGGCTAGGGGTTAGTCTTTGCGCTTCACATCAGGGGCTTGCCTGTTCCTGAATGGTAGGGGTGTAACGCACTTTGAACGATAATCTCACCAGCTTCGTCTGTCTTCGCCTCGATGGCCCAGCCATCTTTATTTCGCGCCAGCTCTTGCGTGTCCGGATCGACGAGGACTCGCTTCTCGTCGCGGTTGAGTAGATGCCATAGCGGGCCACGCACGCCGATGGCGTCCCGTGTGAAATCGCCCCTGTTCGCATTCGTTAGGAAGTGCATGCCGTCGCTGGCCGCGTATAGTTCGTTGATGCATTCGATGCCGAAACGTTCCCGGAAACGCTCCCACACGTCAGTCCGCATGCCGTTACCCCATGCCATCCGCACCTTGTGGCCACGGTCGAGCGGGCTTGGCGGCGCGTTGACAAGGTACCGGCACAGTTCGCCGACGTACTGGATATGGGTGGCTCCAGATGCATGAACTTCGGGCCAAAATGCAGAATGACTGAACTTTCTGCCCAGGGCGAGCGGGATACCAGAGACGAAGCACGGCATTGTGCAGAGTGCCAATGCTGCGGCATGATATAGTGGTAAACACGTATACATGCAGTCGCCTGGTTGGAACGATACCATCTTTGCAACACTTGCAGATCCGAATAACATGCGCGCGCGCGGAAGGACGACGCCTTTCGGTAGACCAGTTGTGCCAGAGGTGTATAGCAGCGCCGACATTGCCATGGGATCTAAACCCATACGACGCTCTTTGGGTAATGGCTCGACGTCCTTAAGCTCTTGTATGAAAGTCGGGCTGTAATAGAGGGTCTTGATCCCTTCGTCGGTCAGTTGCGCCTCCATCGGGGAAACCAAGTTCTCAACCTGCGCGTCCGTGAGGAGGTAGCGAGACTTGGCGAGTTTGACGCTGTGAACGAGTGCGTTCCCTGTGAGGTTGCAATTGAGCAGGGCCGACACGGCACCAATGGCCTCGAGGGCGAAGACGATCATGATGAATTCGGGCGTGTTGCCTCCATCGACTGCCACGATTTCGCCCTTCTGGATGCCCAGATCCTTGAGGAGCCAGTTTGCGACTGGCTGGACGGCACGGTGGAATTCTGCGTATGTCCACCGATGGCCCTCAAAAATGAGACATGTGTTTTTGCCCTCCGGCGAAGCGGCTCTGTCTTCTAACGCGTCATACACCGTCAGCTTGTTTTTGCGCGCCATCTCGGTGAGATAGCGCTGAGCTAGCAGCGCGCCGAGTTTCTTGTTTCCTTGACGGAGGTCATTTCGAAGCAAAAGGCGCGCATCAAGATACATTCCGGCTGCGACGGCGCCCACGGCGGCACCGGCGATATGTGCGACTTTTGAGGCATGTCAGTTTCAAGAGTGTGCATCTGTGTCCTGGCATACAGCGACGTCACCGCCAACGACTTACACGACATGGTGAAATACTCGCTCGACAACGCTCTATGAGTCTATAATGCCAATGCAAATGCCAGCGCCAGTGCCGCAGTGCCAATCTTATGAGGCCAGCACGCTGGTCTTGGCATATGCGATTCTCCGGAGAGGTCGGAGAAGTGGGTAGTCCAGAGACATGGAAGCTCTGGAAGCTTTGCTCAGGGAGGTCTGGCTACGACGTTATACACTAAGGTGTTACCAACCAAGCCAGGCCACCAAAACCGGTCGGCCACCCTGCTGGAAATGCTGCGGTCTCATTCGCTCAATTCTGCCATTGGCCGAGCTTGAGTGGTGGTCAATCTGGGTTGGTAGCACGCTAATTTGCTCTTGCCGAGGATGTTTCCATCTCCGCCAACAGAGACTTGGATTGGCCAGAGAGGGCTACCCTGCTCCACTCCGGCATCATCACCTGCCCGTCTAAGGACATCGCCTCGTTGCCTGGCCGCCTAACTTACTCGAGCAATTAGCAAGGGTCGTTGATGGTCGATAACTGTGTTGCAGTGTACTGTAAATAGTCCTCGCCAGCGCAATAGGTAAGTCCAGTCCAACTTGTTGCAAACTTAGCTTCGTACGAATTCCCTACCTATGTATAGAACAAAGAGCGATAAGTCGTTAAAATGCTGAAGACCGCTACCTGCAAACACCGTGGCACAAACACCGTCCATTCCAAAGGTAGCAAACAACAAGACAATCGGTCCCCTACCGGTGCTGCACCGGGAATGACCAGGAAGCCCCGGCTGGAAAGACCATGCCTCGGGTCCTGCTTTCCAGACGCGTTCGAACCGTGCGCGCAACGCCGGCGAAACATACGCTTCCGGGTCTCTGGCTATCTCCATCCCGTTCATTACGTCGCGTTCGATGTCGCTGATGGGCAAGCTTGTTTCTTGCTTGTTCATTATGTGATCGCGCCGAACCGTTACGAAGTAACACGGGGTCAAAACCGGATTATGAACTTGACCCGTAATAGTCGATGATGGGGAATGTCTCGTTACCTAGGCGTTCATAGCCGTGGACTCTATGTTCATGTGGAAGGTAACAATATATTCGGGCGTGAAGCGTAAGTGATAAAGCAAACACAGCCATGCACAGGCGTATATACCTAGGAAAACACAAACCACGTACTTCTTAGCAGTTTTGTTTATCTCTAATGGATCGTCAATCGTTGCCAATGCGCGGGGGGAAACAACATGCCAAAAATAAATATGGCGACAATGCAACGTCCGTATGTTCGTGCGGACAAAAAAAACCAATGCGATAAGCCAGTAATCACCGCATCCTTGATCATTGTGCTAGCCTCTGCGACGTCTTTGCCGAGTCACCGGAATTGGATGTGACTTGCAGGAGCAAATCCTGCATGCGTCGCTGGGCAGGGAAATACTCGAATGCCGGATGCGTGGCAGCCAAGATGGCAACAAGGACCACAAGGAGCGCGATAACCATGTACGCGACGTGCACGTCGGCATTCCCCACGGCGCCATTCTTCGGAGCCATCCCCCCCACCATCTTCTTAATGGGTGCAATGGAGTATTCCCTGCCGGCCTTCAAGCCCCTCTTCATGCCAGGGAGGCCGTCCATGCTATAGGCGTTTTTGAGCGCCCAGTAACGATCCATGCTCTCGCTTTCGTGCCCTTGCGCGAACCGCTCGGCCTTCTTTATGAAGTGGTCTTCTAGAACGTGGCGGTAGTCTACGAACGAGAAGAACGGCACCTGGAACCCGCAGGAGGTGCCGGCCTGGTGGATATCGACGACGATCACGGACCGGATGCCGGGTCTTATTGTGATGTTCTCACGCGCCACGATGTCGTTGAATTGCGGGGTGCCGTATTCTAGCACCTTGCCTTTGCCCCATAGTCTTACGATGCGAGGCGCGCCTTCGAATGCGTTGAAGACTACAGTAAGCTCAAGTCAATATTGATAAGATCATATCTGCAGTCGTCCCTGTCAATGAAGGCGGATACGCCGGCAACGCTCTTGCACTGGCGTGAATAATGTGGTAAAGCGATCGGGAACGCTACTCACGAATGGTGATACGGCCGTTACCGGGTTCCAGGAGATGTGATATCGTCTCGTTCCCTGATCCCGTCCTGACATGGTTCAAGTTAGTTTCCCATCGTAGGAGGACATTCCGGAGGGATTAGGATACGTGTGAAGACCCAAATGGAGACTCTCTAGGACACCGGGCTAGAACGAGAAGCTATCGCATACATATCTATGTACCAGAACGACTTCGTATTGGGGACGCCAAAGTATTCCCCAGACGCGCCGCCTTTCGGAGATACATTGACATGGCCACTTGTAAGAAGTTAGTGATTCCCGTTGGATAAGCGAGCTAATTCCCCGGATTCGATGCGAGGATATGGAGTTTGCCCGGGATGGAGACTGGATCGAGCAGACGGCGAGCTCAGCCAACGCCATTACCCGGATTACCTACTTACCTCCCGGAGAGCGGAGCAGTTGAAACCCAGAAGATCTTCTGCGACAAGATCCAGTCCACCAGGTTGGCGGGAATCTCCTCGTGAAAGGCACCCATGATGAATACGTGCCTAGGTAATCGTGTGTTTTTGGCTAGGTACCTAGGGTAATGCCGCTAGACCACGGGAGGATGCCGCAAGATGGAGGCCGGAGAGGAAACAAACTACCTAAACTAGATGTAGAGTAGAGGCATAGTATAAGCCAGAGTGTGCACAGAGTAGGTAAATATTGGCAGGGTTCGGAAGACCGGCTATTGTGTCTACGGAGAAGTTGGGACTACTAGGTACGCGCACGGGATCCTGTGCGTCGATGTCATGCGGATGCGGTGCGCGGTGATGTAATCTTTCTGGATAAGTTACAGCGTACTTTTACTTGTAACTCGACTATGCTTGTGACTCGACCATGTCTGTGAACCCATGAATAGGGGCGCCGTCTGCAGCATTGATAAACAAGTTACAGTTTACACCTAGATAGTTACGAACCTCGCTCAGGCTTCACATTTCAGTGCTTAGCCAGTGCCCAGCACAAATGCAATTGGCCAAACTGACCAGACATTTCTTGGGTCCCATTAACTCCGCAGCATGTCGGCGATACACTGAACCGTCGATCAACGAGGAACTATTGGAATTTGGTTTTGCCATTGCATAGTATTCGTGATCTTAGTACGGGTAATACGGATGCATTCTTGCATATCCTGGCTGTAGTACTACAGAAGTTATTAGTAATGTAGTTCGTAGTTCGTAGTTCGTATTTGGCAATGTAGGTGTACGGTAGGGAGTTGATTCTGAATCGCCAACTCCATAATTTGGAAGCTTCAGCGACAATGACAATTGAGACCTACTACTAATCAACTGACATTCTCGGCACCAGCGGGTGGTCTGACTTTGGACCATGTACGAGGTCCTGAAGTATTGCCTTCGGCACGCTGTCATTTGCGCATCTTGCTGCCGTTTCGATGATCACCGACGATCAACGAGATTTAATAATCCGTATCCTGTCACCCTTGCAACTAACCAGGGCGATCGATTCGTACTCCTTGATCGATTTGGTCTTTTTCTGCCCAGCCTGTGTCTTGTTGAATGCGGCTCACTTGCCGGCTCTCAACATACTATATAGGCAATAGAAGTTCAATTTGGTTGTCGATTGGAGTATGTGATCGTTGCCATAACTTTCGCGGCACCAGCCTGACAGTTGCGATAACTGTTGAAGTTAGAGATGGCAGCAGCCAATTGCGCTACACTACCCCAACAATGCGTTCCCCGAGGTGGATGTTCCAAAGTGTGTCGACTTTTACAATCGCAGTTGGTAGCATGGGGTTGCGTAATCCATCAATCTATTGGAATCCCGCCCAGTCAGGACGCATTATGAGTCGGCGGGGAGGAGAGTTGGGGCAGAAGAACCATAACCCCCGCATTTTGGCTCCCCAAAGTTCGGGGCGCCGATCGCGTTAAGAGGCCGCGCCGGGTCGTAGGCAGGCGAAAAAAGGATGGAATAATTCCGGGAACGTACATGTCTCCAATTCCATCGGTCAAACACTATGCCGGCAACCCCATATTAGGTGTATGGTTGAGGAAAGCTGGGATGATGGTTTATATCGCGTATGGGTTTTACCAGAACTTGGTGGATTTTGCAGTATTGGTGCTGAATCTGCAAACTGGACCCTGTAAACCGCAACATACCAAGATGAGAGCCTTTCTCGCCCTTGCTACCGGGATATCGGTGGTAACGAATGCTCGTGCGAGTGGCATCCAACTCTATCCGAGTAACGGTCAACACAATGTCAACCCCGACGCACAGCTGACCATCACATTTCCGTCGCCACCAACAATAGGGTCGTCGGGCAAAATCAATGTCTATGATTCTGAAGACAATAAGCTCATCGACACGATAGATTTATCCATCCCGTTCTCACCTAGCCCCTACGGTAACGGTTCTACCAGCGCCAACTATAGCGACACGACCAAGTACCAAACCAACATCATCGGCGGCTTGGACTTCTATTTCAACCCCATTATTGTTCACAATAAGACGGCGACGATCTACCTCCACAACAATCAGCGTACATACGGACGAACGTACCTTGTCGAGATTGAGCCAGGCGTACTGCTGACGGCCAGTGGTAACTTCAGTGGCTTTACGCTTGATCATCCATGGGTATTCTCAACCAAAACCAACGGTCCGAAGGACGGCACCACAACAGTCGTGGTAGCAGCCGACGGGTCGGCCGACTTCAACACAGTCCAAGGAGCCATAGATTGGGCGCCTGCCAACCCGACCAAGCGTACGACCATTTACATCAAGAACGGGAATTACGAGGAGCTGGTGTTCTGGCAATACAAGACAAACTTAACAATCCGCGGTCAGAACCGGGCAAAGTCGATCGTCGGGTATCCCAATAACAGCGCCTTCAACCCGCCGAACAGGCAAGGCCCCTCCCGTCGCCCAGCGTTCTCCTTTCGCGGGGTAGCGGATGTGCAACTCAGCAACTTCACCATCAACAACTACTACCCGGGGCAGGCGGAGTCGCTGCTCGTCGACGGCGTACGGGTCGTCGTTGATCACATGACACTCAATGGTGCCGGTGATGCTATGACGACGTACGGCACGCTCTATGTCAGTGACACGACACTGACGGGTACGGGCGACACGATCCTGGGCTACGGAAGCGTTTATTGGCTGCGCAGCAGAGTTGAATCAATCAGTGCGGTGTCGTGGACGCGGACCATCCAGGGGATCCACGGCAACGTGTTCGTTGACAGCACTATCATTGGCCTTCAGGGTAACTCGACGTTCGCCCGACTACCCGACAACTCGGGAGGTGTCATGGACAACTGGCCATATGCCGAGATGGTGCTGATCAACACGAAGACGGATGGGATCGCGCCCGTAGGCTGGGGACCCGTGCAAGGACCGCCGTTTGATACCAGCCATTTGAGGTTTTGGGAGTACAATACCACGAACCTTCAGGGCCAACTGGTCGACGTGTCGAAGCGGCTTAATGTTTCTAGACAGCTGACGCTTCCGGGGGATGCGGATATCCTCGCGGAATATGAAAATCCGGCGACCATTTTGGGAGGATGGCAGCCAGTTGTGTTCGAGTCTTGAGGTTAGACAATGGTCATGATTTATAAATGCTCAAATAATATAGAGATTAGAAGGTATGATGCTAGGAATGTAACGGGCTGACTTTGGACCTGTTTCTTTCCACGCCCTTGATTGATGATGAGAGTGAGAAGAGTTTGAAGACCGTGTCTTGCTGAATTATGATCCTAGTGGAAAATATTACGTTACCCATGTATTCATCAATCCGAGCTTGCATATTAGATTTACGAACATTACCGTAGCAGCCCCCGCCCACTTTTTTAAACCGTCCTTGGATACTCTATAGACCGTTGTAGTCCTACAAATGTCATCAATAGGACGAACGCTTGAGCATGAGTTCGATTTTTATAACCGTCCATTCCGTTTCAACATTTATAATTACTTGAACACTTGACTTTTGAAACGTTTCCTTTTGCAAACGTTTGCTATTCTTTCAAACGCTCCATTTTATGTGCCACTAACTCTTATTTTATGCCACCACCTATCCACCCGTCCACCCGTCCACCCGTCCACCCGTCCACCCATCTGTTCACCCGTCCAACCCCGTCCACCCATCTACCCGTTCACCTACTCCAACCCCGTCTACCGGTATCCTACCTATCCTACCTATCCTACCTATCCTACCTATTCTACCTATTCTACCTATTCTACCTATCCTATCTATCCTACCTATCCTACCGACCTATCTACCTACCTATCTATCACTCTATCTAACTACATACTTATCTACCTAGTATATGTATGTGCAGACTTGAAAAAAAGTAAGTAAATGAGAGAGTTCGGGAAAATTCTAAGTCAAAAAAAATCACATACCTAGGTAAGTATGAGAATCACGAGTGTTGCTTCCTATTTAATCTTATATATTCTTCTTATGAAGTAGTCACGATCTATAAACGTATAAACACTATTGAAACGTTTGAAATAATCGAAACGTTTGATGACTTTAAACATTTAAATAGCTTATAACGTTGTAATATGCAACCATTTATTCTTTTAAACATTTACATGTTATAAACTGTATTTAAACGGTTAACGAAGTGCGAACCGTTGAAGGACGGTTTAAAAAAGTGGCCAAGATCTGCTATGGTATTATGTCTTTATCGCATGATTTATGTATAAAGTTATCCAGATTATTTTCATCACTTCCAAGTTCCCATCCACATTCGCGATACACGTGCCACGTAACAAGGAACAGAAGAAGAATGTTGCCAGAAATGATTCAGCATTCCTTTCATGAAGATTGCTCTTCGATACATGGTGCAGACACTTCCTTTACAGGCAGACTCACTTCCCCTAGACTCACCAACGGACGGTTACATGTTTTCGCCCGAGATTGCCATGATCAGGAGACATGTCGGCTGCTCACGATGCGACTCACGGCTGCTATTGATTGAGTAGACATTATGTCTGGAACGGCGGAAGCATAAGAAGCCCTCAATGTGTTCATCGAAGGCTGACGTTGATGGATGCCCACGACTTTCTCGAACGTTAGGCTCACAGCTGTGCGACGACGCGCCGACACGGAATCACGTGGAAATTGACGGGACATTTTCCCTGCTTATGTCGTTTCTGCCAAACTTTCACTCACGTGCACTGTTTTATCGACATCTGTCTTACAGGTCACACTTTTCTATTGTCCCAGCATTGAGCAGAACTAAATACATTACACCTCGAAGGAAACCGGACAGATAATTGGCCGTGATTACCGAGGCTGCTCGTTAAACAGACTTGAGAGTGGAAATCGACTAATTCGCGGTCCATGAGAGCTCTTATGAGAGCCGGCCTCCTCAGATTCCGGTAGCGCATTGCCCTGCGGAAGCGGTTACGAGAAGATTATGAACCGAGTGGATCAGGACAAGGGGCAGCTATGTCCATCCCATTCCGATCGTATCTCAACGAGCGTGAGCCGTGTTATCCCTAGGTTCATAAACCACTGTGACTCGTTTGAGTTTTCAAGATAGCTTGTCCATTCTTGATACGTCTGCATCGGGCGTCTGCCTGTACTGCGATGGCTAGGCCCGGAAATCATATCGTGATCTCACTAGAGCCGTTAATACCAATGCCGCGAACGGCATGCTAAGATGGCTTGGTAACTATCGTCAGTATCTTACTATGTATAGGAGAAGGCGTCGAGGCACTAGATAGATAGGGGGCGGATGCAAACCTATTACGTACATATTTTTTGGGCCAAAGTCCATTTCTTGCCCTTTCCTCGTTCTGAAGATAAAATAGACGCCATTTCGCCGCCCGAATGGGCACATCTTTCTGCCCTGCCTCTTGCAGGCGCCGCAGCAGCATGCCGATTGCTACTCTGACCGCCAGGAGGACTATGGCTGATGGGCTCCCCTTCTGGGTCTTATGTTCACAGCATATAGACTAGGCCAGCCGTATCTTCGTAATATATATCCTACTCTTATTAACGCGCCTAAACTCTTTGAGCAACTCCACGACGTTGCTGTGCTGCCGTCCCCTCCTAGCATCACACAACACGAAACGTAGCAGGAAGCTCATCACACAAAGACTGGGCAGAAAACAGCGACTACGGCACGTGGATGCGACCACTCATCAGATACTATTTCTGCTAGTAGTTTGGGTAGACAGTATATTCCGTGTAGTCGGGTTGCTTAGGGGCCCGAGGCGCCGGGTTCGCCCTCCGCGGGTCCCGGCCGCACACCAGCAAGAATGGAATAGCTAGTATAATAAGGGGGAATAGATACAAATTGAAGAGTGTGTATGAGGCACGGCTATCTACCCATATCGCTATTGAAAAGCTCTCTCGATCACGCCTTGTCTTGTTTTGTGGCATCTCACTGCGCCTGACTGAATGGCCTCCGTTGCCGTATTTTCCCATCTGCACACATCCTACAACTCCAACAGCCTCTCGTTCAGCACCGGACACTCCTGAGTGGCGATTAAAGTCCAATGAGAGGAAACAGCAGCGGTGACGGCGCACCCCGTCAACGAATGAACTCGACTGGCGCAGGATCAACGGCCAACGGATCCCGCCGTTCGGCCAATGGAGTCAAACCAGAACACGCACCAGTATCATCACGAAACAAGCCTTCCAAACGCAGGAAGTCCTCATCCCTTTTCCGCCGAACCTGGAGTCTCCCGCTGGCCCTCATACTTGGCATTCTCTCCCTGTACGCGCTAAACCCAACAAACGCAAACATAATCCACCCATTCCTATTCCTCTCTTACAAGCTCGAAAACCAAGATGGCAACCCGCTACACTACGGCAAAGGCCCCGCCGACATAGCCTACGTAGCCTTCTTCACCATAGTCCTATCCTTCACACGCGAGTTCGCAATGCAAGAGATCCTTAAACCCCTGGCTCGGGCATGCGGCATCCAATCCCGCAAGAAGCAGCAGCGCTTCACGGAGCAGATGTACGCGGCAGCATACACAGCCATAGTAGGACCGCTGGGCCTCCACTGCATGAGGCAGACACCCGTCTGGTACTTCAACACGCGGGGGATGTATGAGGACTTCCCACACACAACGCACACCGCAGAGCTGAAGTTCTACTACCTGTTCCAGGCGGCGTTCTGGGTCCAGCAGGGCATCGTCATGGCGCTGGGCGTGGAGGGCCGGCGCAAAGACTTCCGGGAGCTCGTGGCGCATCATATTGTCACCGTTGCGCTCATCGGGCTCAGCTACCGGTTTCATTTCACTTATATGGGGATTGCCGTGTACGTCACGCACGATATCAGTGATTTCTTCCTTGCTGTGAGTCTTTGTGCTAGTCTAATCTGTCTCCCTTGTGGCTTCGTTATTAATCCTTTAATTATAGATATCCAAGTCGTTCAACTACGTCAATAGCCCAGCACAGGGCCCATCTTTCGCGGTCTGCGTTTCTGCTTGGATTTACCTCCGGCATTGCATCAATCTTCGCATTCTGTGGTCTGTACTCACTGATTTCGGGGCCGTCGGGCCGTACGTGCTCGATTGGGAGACGGAGCAGTATAAATGTTACATCTCCAACATCATCACGTTTGTCCTGCTGACGACGCTTCAGGCGCTTAATCTGTTCTGGCTTTACTGTCTGCTGCGCACCGCGTATAAGTTTGTCTTCAGGGGTGTTGCTAAGGATGATCGGTCGGATGATGAGCCGGTGATTGACGTCGTTACGCGCTCAACTTTTAGTTCACAATAGAGCATGGTACTCCGTGCTCATATGCCTACTATGTACTATGGATGTAATATGATTTTTGAAGCTCGAATCGGAAGATTGTCTATATCCACAAGTGATCGATAGTCCAGTGACTAACTCATACAACTAACCATATATGATTGTGCCAACCGCCTATGACTTCAGCTGAGTGGTCGCTCGATAGCTCGATCAATCGACCAATCTCAGACAATCAACGCCGAACAAAAACCAAACTGTTAATATATGCCAGCACACCACCACCCAGCCATCGATAGCCGCCTCGGCCACGGCGAACAAGACGCGCCTATCCGAGCGATGGCCTTGTCAGCACGCCAGCACGCCATCGTGGTTCCAAATATCACATTCCTTGCTCGCGCGATCGAGCAAAGGAAGAGTCATGGCGCGCGGATGGGCAACACGGCTCTCTGCCGACTAATAGCCCATGATTGCTTTTTATCAAACCGTCATTGATTCGGAATGCAACCGGCGAAGGGACGAATATGATAGCGAGCGTCATGAGCTCCCTTTCTCTGCTGGGTCACCAGTTTGTAGATGAGATGCCACCTGACGATCTGATTCAAAACAAGACAAGGCGCACCTGAGCACCGACAGTGCCAGGCACACGACGCAATGTCGCAGAGAATCGCATCGTCGTCAACAGCGCAAACGGGGTTACGCCCAAAGAAGCAGACGCACCAGCGATGCAATTCCACCAACCGGTGGAAATGAAGGCCGGCAAACACACCGTACAAAACTGTACGATCACCCCACCCCCAGGGCTTCTTTCGTCCTTGTCATTTCCACCTTGGAACCACACCTAGATCCCCGAGCCAGGCCGTTCTTCTCGGCCTGCTGGGTTTGGATCAATTGGAGCATGCCCTCCCGGGGACAATATACGAAACAAAGGGTCGATGCTGGGAAACAGCCATGCAAAGTCGATTTTCCTTTCAGTGAATGAATGGGCAGGCCGAAAACACGGCGCCATCCCGGAAAGTAACCGCCGCACGGCCATTTCCCTGCGGTGAAGGAATTTGAATCGGTGCGCGTTAGATCCGTCGGGTTATGTTTCAAATTGTTTTTGACTGATTGGATTCCGATGTATTCTTCACAGACCACTCTTGAGGATTTCGTCAACTCCCGCCACCCCACCCAGATAGAGGGGTAAGTTGGTAGTGAGGAAACGAGGCAAGTTTGCAATGGGTGGACGGGAAGCCAATATCGTTCCAGCATACCGATGGGGCGATGGGGTCGTTCCCCGAATTTTCTGGCAGAACATTGAAAAGACCTTCCTGATCTTGTCTTCGAGCACGCCGCGATAGGATGATGGGGTCGTGGCCCGAATTTTCTGATAGCATAAAGATCTTCTTGACATTATGCTCATTGCCAAGTTTCTCTACAAACTCGGCAGCGAGAAAAGACATTTTTTTGTTGTTCTCCGTGATGACCCTGACGGTCTCGGCATCCTGGATCTTTTGACAGAGCATAAAAATCTTTTTCACTTTATGCTCATTGCCAAGTTTCTCTGTGAACCCGGCAGCATCAAAGAACATTTTCTTGTCGTTCTCCGTGATGACCTGACGGTCATGGGATCGAAGCCCGAATTTTTTGGCAGAGCATAAAGATCTTCTTGATCTTATGCTCATGCCTAGTTTCTCTGCGAACCCGGCAGCGTGAAAGAACATTTTCTTGTCGAGGCTTATACATGGCAACTGCAGCCAACAGCGGCTCTGCTCTACAGCAGTAATGTGATGCGAATGCGCGGAACTCACTGACGTGGCCACGTAGTAGGCCAGCTGCATTGAGATGCTGTTTGCCCGGGTCCTGCAGGGAATGTTAGGCCTGGCGGTCAGACACATAGAATCGAAGAATGCCCTGATGTCAGGGTTCAATTGTTGTCTCTTGGCGATACCGTTCTTGCTCTACTTGACCTGCTCCGCTCCGAAGAGGGTGTGGCTGGTATACCGTAACTCCGTCTCGGCTTGCTCCATCCGCAAGTCGTGCGTGGCAAACAGAGCCCACAGCCCCCCAGCGTCGCTCGCGGCGACAGCATCTTTTCCATCTCCGCCTTCACGCTCAACCTCGCTCGCGGGGTTCCGAATTGTTCTTGTCCACCCTGATTACACTGATCATCGGGGACTGTCCTTTTCCTACTGCCTCGGCGACGGTTGTTTCCAGGTTAGCCGGGTCGTTTTCCGTGATGACCCTGACGGTCGAGGCATTTGGTGCAATGCATCTGCTTGGAGACTTTTCAAGCCGTCCTCACCCAAATGCAATACGGCATCGTTTTCTGTTTCCTTGACCCTTGCCTGAATAAGCTGGAGGATCCATGTTACACAGTGCATTCCATAAGACTGGATAAAGCACCGTTTAAGATCCCGGAGAAGTTCAACGTCGATTTCGACAACGGGTGTGTTGTCGATTCGGGGTGCGGCGGGGGAAGTGATGGGGGCTGTTTGATGTTTGTAGAATCGTGAAATGAGCAGGTCGGTCGGGGGGCCGTAAGGGGCGAGCCTGGTATAATATAGTCCAAGCCAGCCGTGTTCGATTACTCGAATTATCGCAGAGACCTTTACTTGCTCTTGCGTTTCTTGGAGGGGGTCTCGTCAAGGTCGGGACGCTCGATCTCCTGAGTTCGGCTACGAATCTCATTCGCAAATTATGCCTAACGGCGGATCAACCTCGGCATCACTTCATCTTCACCTTCATGGGCCTTGCTCGCGGCGTCGGCGCCGGAGCAGCACCCAAGAGACAAACAAACCATGGGCTGTAGATGCTCTTTACTGGCAACTCCAGAGACATACAAGACCACGAGTGCACCAGCCGCGCAAGAATCGTACGTGACTATGTTGCCGTCGCGAACCAGCAACCAACCATCCGGCCGTCCCGTTCTGCGGTGTTCTCTGCCGGCTTGGTGATATGTCGAGGGACAGTCAAACGGTACTAGGTTGCGTCGGCTAAACTTCGAGTCATACCAGTTCTTCAGCGGCTTCTCATGTTTTTTGGGTCACGGCGAATCAGGCCGGCTTTGGGTTGTTTCGGCCGAACATCACATTCCACCAATCCTTTCGTGACTTTCCCATGCTCTTCTCGACCGCACGGCTTCACACCGGAATTTGCACGAACACGGCCGGCTTGGGGTGGCCTCGGCTGAACTTCGCGTTCCACCAGTCCTTTCTTGGTTCTTGTGTTCATCACAACCACAACAGACCTTTAAGCGGATGCGAATGCGCTTTTCACAGACGTCGCACCGGATGACTGATACTCGCCGCGCCGAGCCGCGCAACCCGATTCTGTACTAGGTACTGAAAATGGAGATTCCCACGGTGTTCCGCAGAAGAACAAAAGACAGTGTATCAATGCGTCTGAGTATGTCAGACAGCTGATGGCTGCTCAATTGCGCGTGACCCATGACCACCGTTTGATGCACTTGAATGCGTGGGCGTCTTGCAGTCGGTATAGCAGAGGCAGGGAGACCACTACGTGTGGCTCAGCCAAACTGCTGATACACGCCGACCATATCGTTTGCCCCAAGAATGCTGGGCAACCAGCAGTGTAATAGCTGTGACGGAGGGTACTACGATTAACACTACTGTGTTAACCATAGTACCCTCCATTGGTACCACGCCATATATACCGCGACGATAACATCAGTTATGGTCGGTACAGCAATAATAACAGCGCGCCGTTTTCTTCTGTGCCGGAGGCAGAGCGCTCAATCATCAGTGCGTCCTGTTCGACCTCTGCAGATATGTCCCATAGGCGTATGCATGATATCCTTGGTCTTCCGCCGAAGCGTCAGCCACTCGAGGAGGAACAACGCAGAGTTGTCCGCAAATTTGGCAGAAGCCAGCTCCGTCGTTGCCTTGTATGCCAAGCCCAACGTCACGCGCTAACACCGGCGCTGCGGCTGGGGACCTTGCCCATCAGGACTGGAACTGCTTCGCGATGTGTGAGCTCGTGATTTCCCCATGCGGAATCATAACGTACCGGTATGCACGAGCCCGAAGGCAACCCGAAGCGAGTGCTCGAAATGGGAGCGTAGCGTAGATGCATGTTGAATGTAACAATCAGGGATTGGTCACCGCGAAGGGCTCTTGATGAAGGGGTGCGCGCAATGCGCGGATGGGATGAAGGGAAACTCGGATGGATGGGTAGGTAGGTAGGTGGAGTGGGGGGTTGTGTTGGTCTTGGTTCAAGTTCCGAGAAGTGGGCTGCAGGTTGGGCTAATTATGCCCCGCATTGACCATCCAGCCCTCTCGGTACATACAACGTCGGAAAGCCCTGGCGTGGCTAGGTCCGTGCGCTCGAAGTGCATGGTAAGTATCTATTCCTCGGTCCAACGTACTAAGGTTACCTATACGGTACGTGACTAAGTGAATATAGTTATCCAATTGAAATTGTGACTGGGAAAAAAGAAGCCGGGGTAACTACGGAGTTATCGGCAACTAAATTTGGTAACTGTGGTTGGCTCGTGCTGCCGCCATTCTGCCGGGACGCGTCTTGGCGATCAAAGCATGCCGCGGTACCTATTACCAAACGCGTCACAATGTTGCGTCATAAGGTTAATGGGTAAACAAACCCGATACTGTACATAATAGATCGACGTCCAGTGTACACAAACCGTAACAAGTCAAAAGACTTGAACCTAGCATCGCGTGCAAATTCATTCCCAAGGCACCTATGAAGGCCAGAACAGTCATGAACAACCCGGCAAACGATAAACCCGTGACCAAGACTGACCCGTTGTCGGTTCACCCGGTAGCAACCGAGGTGCAATATACATAAGCATCCCAGACCCAGTACATATACGAATCAACATGGCCAGACAGTCAAGTTACGAATGAGACGTATTCGACGTTTGATCATGTCCGTCGTTTATGATTCCACGTGAGTACTCGCCTAGCAACTGACATGTCTACACAGTTCTTCGACGTACGGCACAAGGTCACCACTCCCTATAGCTAGCTCCCTCTCAGTACGTGACGCGGTATTCCGAATAATAAGATAAACGTGTTATTCACCCTCACTGATCGGTCTATCAATAGCCAGCATAAAGACATCAGACGCGCCATTTCATCGATCGATTAAGTCTCTGCCGGCATGACCTCCTCCCGTATCCCAGATATCTTTTTAATCAGGAGCTCATGGCTTGGAAGACGAGCACGCCGCATTGTCTAGTCCCAGTGTCACCAAGGGACGAAATAAATACATATCGATTTAGCGGCATCAAAACGCCCATAAATTGCACAGAGTGGCTTAACGAAACAGCCCGAGTCGTGTCAGAACGTGGATGTATCTGGCTCAGTGATAGAGAAACCCCCAAGAAGAAAGCAAGAGAAAGAGAAAGGGAAAACCACATTTTTGTCTAACAGACAGCTCTGTGCACGCCATCGTCCAAACGCTTCACAACGCCCTCTACAAGAGGTTGCTCGGCATACTTCAAATCGCTCTGCAGGCCCGCACTGCCCACATCCCTATGCTGGAGAATAGACACGTCGGCGTCCCCCTTCTCAATAAGGCGCTGCGTAACAGAGACAATATCCGTGATGAGACGATCCAGAAGGTCAAAACTCATGCTCTCGCGGACGACGACGCGCAGGATCTCCGTGTCGTTCTCATTAGGCGGCAACGCGTAGTTGGGTATTATCCACTGACGCGCGCGCATAAGGAGTGAGACGGACTCTTGCTGAATCTGGGGGAATTCTTCCTTGAACCCGTCCGAGAAGCGGAACGAGACTACTGGAAGCCCGGCTACGTAGTCGGCTGATGTCTCGCCCTCGGAGCCTACGAGGACCTCCTTTGCATCAATCACGATGCCCGACACGGCGGATTTGGGCTTGTGGATTTCGGACACGCATGTGTACCAGCTGGTTGCTTCCAGACTTTTGGACAGCAAACGGGCGTTGGAGAGGCAGTTCTCCATGATCTCGCGGTATCCGTTGAAGCCGAGGTGGATAAAGTTGTAATACTGCACGATGACCTGGGCGCCAGGGCGGGAGAAGTTGAGCGAGAATGATTTTTCCGTGCCGCCTAGGTAATGGAGCTCGAAGATCAGGTGTTTGGGTAGATGTGCCTCGTCACGCCAGATAATCCAGCCGACTCCCGCGCATACAAGGCCATACTTGTGTCCGGATGCATTGATGGACTTGACGCGGGGAAGCTCGAAGTTCCTATAGATGTCATGAGTATTTCAAATCGGCGTGCGAGATACAAGTCTCAGGGATTCTTACCACTTCGGCCCACCAGCCCCAGCATAAGTGAAGGGAGCAACAAAGCCTCCAGACGCTGCGTCGACGTGAATGGGAATGTCAATACCAGTCTGCTCCTGGTACTCATCCAGGATCTTTGAGATCTCCTCGACTGGCTCGTAGTGACCGGTATATGTGCTTCCTAAGATGACAAACACGCCGATGGTGTTCTCGTCGATATTCTCCCTGACAAGCTTCGGATCCAATCGATAGTTACTCTCTTTCGACACGGGCAGGATCCGGCCCTCAACATCAAAGTAGCGGGCGAACTTCTCCAGGGCTACTTGTGCATTCGCACCCATTATGATGTTGGGATTGGAGGCATCAAGACCTTGCGCCCGGCGACGTTCCTGCCATTGCCGTTTCATAGCCAAGCCGCCGAGAAGTATAGCCTCCGAGGACCCGGTCGTGGCGGTTCCGATCGGCTTCTCGCCATTATTCCCCTTCCAGAGCTGAGCGAGGATGCTGATGCAGCGCTCGTGGATGGCCAGCATGGCCGGGTACTCGTCATTGTCCGCAAGGTTCTTCGACACTTTACGCAGTAAAGGTTAGCGATGACAGGAGTGGTCCACGTTCATTCGCTTGTACTTACAATTCTCCACCATAAGCTGAGAAGCATTGGGCTCCAGGTAAGTATTGACGAAACTAACAGCTGTCAGGAAGAGCAGAGGGCACGAGTGACTGTGGTCATGCACATACCTAGCAAGATTGAGGTTCGGCTTGCCATCCAAGTCCAGCTCGTCATGAATCAGCTGGCACACGGTATCGGCGGGAGCGCCCTCTTTAGGTATCTCGTATTTCGGCACATTGACCTCGCTAGCATATTTCGTCCCGTACGGCGTGAGATGCGAGGTGGTCATCAGCTTGCGGACCAGTCGACCACCCTCGGTCAAGTCAGCATCGTGGAGGCGGTCCACGAGCTCCTCTGCGTTGACCTGTTGGCCTCATCAGCGGAAGACGGCACCGTCCCAGACTTATACAGATACGAACATGGCGGGCGAGAGGCATCCTGTCTGGCACGATAGCTAGGCAGCGATGAGCTTTTATTTTATTTATTTATTCAACTCCCTGTCGCGTACTTCGACTGAGCACACGATTAAGCAGAGCAGCGTCCAAAATGACCAGAGGATGAAAGAGCTACAACGTCAAAGAGGGTGCCCGCAGGCTTTTGAGGACGGCCCCCCTGTATGACGACATAAAGACGTATACAAGGTACCTGAGTCGATCCGCGCGTTCTACTGGCCAATCCATCCGGGTCAGCAATATAAATCACTGCAAGAGCAATAAATCGCTGTAAAGGAATCAGGATGAATCAGGGGTTACACGGGTCTGGATTGCTCCTGCTGTTTCAGAGCGTGGGACGTGGTTGCCTCAGTCGGCGCATGCCCGTGAACCCGGTACCCGATGATTTCCCTCGGCTCCGACCCTTCCAGGTTAGCTTTATAGCTTCATGCTATATAATAGGTAGGTAGAGCACTGTTCCTCAGTGTTCTCCACTGTCATCGTCGATTCACAAGCTACCTACTTCGTACTACCGGCACGCATACCTAGCTGCATTAACCAGTGGGAAATCATCCTATGTCATCTATACCGTCGTACGATCCAGAGCAAACGCATCGCCAAAACCTGCGCCGCGAGCAACAAGCATGCGGAGAAGCAGCACATGCAGGTCTAGCTCAGTCTTACCAACAACAAACTCCTGTATGTAGGTACTCTGTATGCTACCTATTCGCTTCTATTCGTAGTTGGCCTCCCGCGGGGACGGCCGAAGCGGGGAGAGGCGTCCAGAATGGACGGCTCGGGAACACCTCCCCACTCCACCCCATCAGTCACAGACCGCCTGCGTGATTAAAACATCGCGAATCTACCTACAAAACCCGTGCAACCCGTTCGACTTCATCTGCAACCCGCCCTAGTGGCACAACCTCGCATGCGTGGCATGCATTACCTCGCAGGTGACAAATCATACGCAGCATTACAAACATGATATGCCGCCCAAAGGCCCTTGGATTGACGAGACCTCTGGTTTTGGAAGCCCTGATGGCATCGACCAACGGCATTTGCATTCCACGGCCGTGCCCGTCGCCGTCCGGACAGGCTGTGTTATTAGATCCAGTGCGGTCAACGAATAACCAACCAAACCAATACCTAGCAACAGTACCAGTAGCATATGACTATCCCCTTTTCTTTTTTACAATATTACCCGTAACACGCCCACCTGTTACCGCATTCCAAGAACCTCTCACCGTTTGACTAAGCCTGGGTTGCCTCCGCTCGAATGCTTTTGTAATGAAGGGCTGCTTCCCCAGTTCCCTGCAGACTTGCGCAGCCGGTTGCCCAGGCTAATTCTATATAGATCATGGGCGTCAGTAACTGCAGCTTGGATATAGATACTCTCAGGGCTCTGCAATTATTGCGCTGAGAAGGGGGAAAGACTTGAGAGCATCGGGGACTAAGAACTTCAAAAGTACTAACCTAGCAGCCGATAGGGGCGGCTGGGAGCGATCATACTCATGAATGGGTTTCCCTTGGCCATCAGCAAGAGGCAGACTCCCGCGGCTGGCCACGGTTTCCCAGTCGTTCTTTTCTATTGACTTCCGTCGGCCATAGGCACCCTTCTCGCCCTGGTCCTCTGATGGCTTTCGGATCTTTCCCTGTCGCAGGGCACCCATCATGGCCGCAATCGTCTCAATTTGGCCATTACTTGCTTCCTCTGCGCATTCACATTCATCCCCTGCAGGACACACCGTCTCATTAGCAGCATGCCACTCGGCTAGACACGCGTCATGGATGGCGCAGCCGCAGGCGAGGCACGGCGGGTAGAGCGCATCGATGGGCTCCCGACATAACACACAGACCAATTGAGTCTGGGTGTGCTTGCAGCGCTCACAAGTACCCACGCCGCCGCCAACCGTGGCATGATCCTGACTAGAGCGGATTGGTTCCAGATGAATCTCATGCACACGACAAATGCCGCGAATGTCAATGCCGCGACCCGATGCGATCAGAGCCTGTAACTGCTCCTTCTTCCCCACCGCTATTAGGGAATGCGTAGCAGGATGAGCATGTGAGACACTACTCAAGTTTTCGGTGCTGTGGTAAGAGCTATAAAAGCCTTCGGTACCAGCACTCTGGAACAATTCCGAGTGAGCAGTCGTTGGGCTGTCTTTGAGGACATTGAACTTCATCACCTCTAATCGGACCAAGGGCTGCTCCCACATTTGCAACATTTCGGCATAACTGTAACGGTAGCCTGCATACACTGCACTTCGCGATGGCTCCAAGAATGGCACGACTAGCCATCCATCGTCGTCAAAGATGGTTTGGTCTTCCATTTCGGTCGAGATTCCATAGCATACTAAAGAAGGAGCCTCGTCCCTTCGGTATTCATCATCCGGCAATGCATTGCTCGCCATCGAGTGTGGTCCAGATGTTGGTGCCATCACATTCGAGCTACCCCAGGCAATGTTTGATGGCGTGAGATGAGTGAGAAAATTCTCTCCGGGGCTGATGCGCTTACGACCAGGTGGTGAAGTTGATGAAATACTAGCAAAAGGTCTTTGGATACTGGCCAAGCTAGAGGTCAAGGCCGTGTTGGCTCGTCGCAGTAACCTGTTATCAGGTGAGGTTGACAGGCTTTGAGTCGCATCCCCTTCCGAGAGGTAGTCTTTTGGCGTCCTGCTCGGGGGTGTTTCGCCACAAGAGAAGGATGTCGACTCTGGCTCACCAACCCAGAGTTCTTCGGATCCATAAGAGCCATGGATATGGATTGGCGTGTGCAGAATTTTGGGCGTAGATATCCCCGAATTGGCCTGAATTTTATAGTTCGTGTGGTGGTTGTACCATAATGACGCGTCGGGCGGAAAATAATCGAGCGAAAACGACGGTGCCTTCATAGGAAGTGGTGTCTGTGGTTCGGGAAGCCGTGATTCTGCATAGACAACGCCGTCCTCGGCAGTTGATTCACTAAATATGCATGAGAGCATAGCGAGCATCTGGATGTCGGCGAGTTGCTCGAAATGATCGAATAGGTCGCTTATGAGGTGTTTGGCTAAAGGATGATGGCCCCATTTGACTCGCCCTGACAGAAAAGTGCTATCTGGACCGTCGCATAATGGATTGTCGCCACCAAAACGAGCAACTGCGTTCTTTGCTATAACAAGCATCTTGTCTCTTTGTTTCTCAACCGCCAGAAGCTCAAGTGGAATATCCCTTCGAAGTAACAGCGCAGCATATCGCCATACATCAGCTAATTCCTGTAGGCCGTACTTTTGAGCCACGAGGGCATTGTGCTCGCATACTTCGGCCCCGTCTCCAAAGATGAGATATTCATTGGCCAGCTCCCTTTTCGAGGGTAAGTCTCCCGAAATATCGTATATAGAAATGATGTTTTTTGGTCTCGCTGCTGCGCGCCGCCTGCTGGTTACAGTCCCAGTCCCAGTGCCAACACCCGTTCCCCCGCCGCTAGAGTGTATCGAGAATGTACCACTGAGTGCTTTTCTAAATCGACGTCCAGGTAAGTACCACATGCTGATTTTATTGAGATACGTAGTCTCAGAGTCACTCGAGCTTGAAGAATCATCGGATGCTTCTGAATCGGATTGTTCCTCCGTTCCGGAAGTCTCATCATTGAGGTCTCTATGCCGAGGAGTCGAATCCTGTTGGAGACGGCCAAAACTTGCAAATATCGGCTCATCTTTTGGTCGTTCTCTAAATCCATCAATAGGTGTGGGCAGGACACGGGCCTTCTCTTCCTTGGTGGGGAAAAAGCAGACTAATCGCCCGTCGTTTGAAAACCGGCCGCCACAGGTCCGCGGATTTGGAGGAACAGTTGTTCGGTTAACTGGAGCCAACGCAGTGTCGAGTTCGGTGCTAGCAGTGAGTTCCTGAGACATGGCAGCAGAACCACCCGCCGGGATATTATTGTCTTCTTCTTCACTTGAACTCTCGTCTTCTATTCCGCCAAAATCGTCATCGAGATCTTTAACATTCTTGAAAAAGGTATCGCTATTAGAAAGATCGATTTCTCCTAGCAAGTAGCTGAATGCCACATCGAGACAGTTTTGCCGCGTCTTCGAAAACTGATCAGCTAGCTGATTCACTTCCTGGTCAAGCTTTTTGTACGTATAGTCAGCCATCAACGCAGTTTTCTCAACGATGAACCGCGGTGCTCTAGCTTTTGGATAGCCGGTGGGAATGTCAACTTCAACTTTAATATAGATAGTATCCCCATTAGCGCCCCAAGGTCCTTTAAGAGAGGCCTTGAGAGTAAGAGTATCCATGTCAACGCTGTCCCATTGAACATTAGGCAATTGTTGGTTGACACGGAGAATTTCTTCTTGAAGCGTTTCTGGCTCACCCCAGTGCTCGTGATGAAAGCTTGGCCCAAACATACTAGAATCCTTGGAGTCTTTCCTCTGTGGAGTCGTCACGACAGACGCTTTTCTTTTATTCATAGTAATCCCCTTCATCCAGCCCAGTTGATCGAACGGGCGGTCAGCACCCTTTGCCGCAAAGGGTCGAGCCTTCATTGAGTTGCCTTTCCAGGATGTGCCCTTGATCGGCATTAACAGGTGAGGTGACATAGTTTGCATTTCCAAAGTCAGGGCGCTGTGTCTATATTGGCTCCCACCGCTGCTTGGACGAGGATCATTCATACTTGCCGCTCTCCTTTCCTGGCTGGGAAGGTTGCCAATACCCCGGTACGTTTTGTACGCAGCTCCTTTCCTGGTAATGGGAATTTTTCGAGCCGCCCCACCCTTATAATAGCCCACTGCTTGGAGAATATGCGAATCTGGCTTGTGAAGACGAAGTTCATTGTCTTCTCCCCATGACACGAGTTGAAAGTCTCGATTGTCAATTCCGTCAGAAACGCCACCGCGCGTTCTCCATAAGAATTCTTTCACTTTGTGGTGTCCATGAAGGGGGAAAACGGTGACGGGGTCCACAGCAGTATCGTAGGGTGTGTCTTCGTTGCGGCGCACGTCGTAAAGATACAGGTTACCGGGGTCGTTCTTGGGCATGGCGAGGAGTCCCCACCCGAAAGGAGTGTGTCGCGCACGCCATACTGGAAAATCAGTTCTGATAATCCTTTCGGGCTCGTCAGGAGTGGTGTAATCCCAAAGCTTGATGCTTTTGTCCAAGGAACAAGTCACTACCTTTGTCGTTTCTGAGCGGTTCCAATCCAGGCCATAGATCTTCGAGGTATGTGCGCTAATAGATTTCATAGGCGCAGAAGGGTTTCTTTCATCCCAAATGTGAAGCCACCGATCATGGGCCGAAGCTAAGATGTATTGATCCTGACGGTTATACTTGACCTGCGTCGCACCAGCGAACCAATCGCAGAAGCTCAATGACGGCCGCTTTGGCTTTCGTAGATCCCAGCAGTGAACGTATCCATCGACAGCACAGGTTGCGAGGATGTCTGGGTGGTGGGCAGAGAAATTGACGTCTGTGATGGCTCGAGTATGTCCCTGAAGAGAATGCTCAATCGCGCCACTAGCGCTGTCATCTCTAAGGCTCAGATTCCACACCAAGCAGCGATGGTTCGCAGTTGAAGCCACCCAGTAATCTCGCGCTGCAAAGGGAGACCACTGGACATCTACAACCAACCAGGGCAGCCCATGGCTGCTCAGTCTTCGTGGTGGACTGAAAGGAGAGTCTAGGTCAATAATGGCAAGACCCTCGGGCCTGTATTCGGCTGTTAGCATGAGATGAATAGCTGTTTGGAAATACTCATTGCACCTACGAAGCCAGAGCAACATCGCGACCGGATGGCGATATTGTTGCGGATCCCACCAGTCCGTCAACGTGGATGGTCACGTCGGCATCGAAGGTCTCGCTATCAAAGGCGGACTGGATAACTTTAGTTTTCTTTGGAGCATCCGATGGGCGGTCAAAAATTGAAGGCATGATCACGTTATGTTCCGATATTCATTAGCCACGAGCGTAACGACGCATCGCGCCGCATTACTGCCCTGTGGAGCTTGTGAAAATAGGGATCCAGTAGTTGTTAATTGTCAGTCCATGTGGCGATAGAGCGGCTTGAAGGTGAGAAGCTTCTATACAGTATTGATTCATGGGAACTGCCCTAGCTGGATGATCAAGACTGCGAAACAAGTTCTGGTGAATTATTAACAATTCTTGTGCACATAACGCCGGTGCTACTGTATGTAGGTATCATGTATGTGAATTGTTGACGGCAAGGATTTGGATGTTGGTTGGCTGTGGGGTCTTTAAGTACAGTCAACAGCCACAATAGCTACGTCTGACAGCCACACAGAACAGCCACATAGAGCAGCCACATACGTAGGTGCACGTGGCTAGCCGGAGTGCTTGGCATCTTCTGCGCCCACTTCCCTCCGCCTGCTGTCGAACTTTCTTCCCCGAAGATAGGTACCTACCGTGGATTTGTTGATTCACAACTTACCATTTTCCAATTAATAAGGAGCGATCTCCCCGGCCTGGAAGAAGAGACATCCAATCATTCGCGGGCATTGTCAGTCTGTACCTAAGTCGTGAAGCTGAGTGGCATAAAACCAGCAGCCTCGAAGTCAACAGCACGTACAGATCTCAGTATTATCGGATTGTATAAAATTTGCCGGTTGCAGGTTTATGTAGCAAGAGCGAAGCTTCGACTGCAGGCGGATCATTGGTGGAGTTACAAGGAGCTTAATCGCTACCTACAGCAAACTCATGTCTCCAAAGAAAACGTAGGTAGTGTCAGATACAGTCCTGGTCGTGCTCATACGCGTTGAGGTGCTTCTCGAGCACACGAATCGAGCGATACATCGTAGGGGTCGCCCCGTCTTTGAATAACTAATGTGTTAAAGAGCCGCCTCCGCAGGGTCCAGGCGTGGCGTCGCTGGGAATCTCGAGACGAAGCAGTATTTTAAGTCCTCGGGCAACCGCGTCATTAAGGCCGTCCACGCTGCTGGAACGCACGGCAGCGAGATTTTACAAAGTCTCTCCAGCAGTCTACCCACTCCGTACTTAATTATAAAAGTATGCCCGTCATCGGGCTGTAGAACTCGGCAGACCTCGGGAATACAAATATCCTCTGATCGGGTGGAAGTTTTGCCAGGCCTTAAACACAAATGCAACTCTGGCCTCGTTGCCACATTTGACATAGGGGACAGGACTCGTTCCTGGACGGGGAAATCCCGTGGCATCGCATTCACAAACTTTATCTACGCAGCTCAACTACTCTCCGGACGTCAGTGCCCCCGCGAGCCGAGTCGGGAAGCTTGTAGCGTCGGTGGAAACGTCATGTTATATGTAGACGTTGGCGCAAACGAGATTAGAAGGGGGGCGGAGTTCGTGAGGATGAACTTCCACACCCAATCCTGCGATTTCCGAGGAAGAAGTTCATGTGACACATTGTTCGACTCCCTCAAATGCCTCCGCGGAAGGAAATGCTGTATTGCCCACAGCAACTCCGCAAAAGCCTGGAGAAAGCTTGCGCAGCTTCTACCTACGTATCAGATTTCTACTGAACATATGCAAAAATCTCTTGGCCAAGTGAACACATTCTAGAATAGAAAACCTTCCAGACATCCGTTGCTTTATACAGCTCCCCGTGTACCGTAGCCTCCACCACTTACGACAGTCCCCCTGAACAGCAACGAGCCCTCTTATACGGACACAAATAGGATACATGCAGGTTATTGACGGGGTACTAGTATCATGATCCTACACAATTCCCCAAACTGCTCTATCGTTTCTCCGTAGAACCGGGACAGACGCCAAGAATACGGACCGGGCCCGGCCGGCGGTTGGTTCCGGACGCGTCGTGACCTGCTGATATATGCCGGCACACAACATGTATGGTCCGAACAATGTCATTCCCAAGTGAACAACAATATCTGGCGCATATAGCAGTGCTATAACAAGCAAAACAGCAACGAGAGTGATAATCACAGAGAACGACGTTGACGACAGCGAGGTATTGAAGAGGCCACCCCAGAGGAGGGCATAACAGCAGCGGAAGCGCATATCATCGCCAGCCGAGTCAGAGATAGAGCACTCCCTCCCATTGATTCTAACCGCATAGCAAGGTCTAACCGAAGAAGTGAAGTGTTCTATGTAATAAAAAGTTGGTATGCAAGGAGGTAGCCCATGCCCCCCCGCCTCAGATTACAGTAGGTATTGAAGTCCACCAGGCTTACACGGTACATTCGACATATACGAACAAACCATCCCTACAGTGCAATCCTGAATGAAGAGCATGCCAAGCGAAGAAGAAGAAGAAGAAGGCTGCGATCCGGGGTTTGGTGGTTGCTCAATTCGTGAAAATCCTTAGCTGACAGTCTACGCCACCGGTAGCAACCACGCAGCGAATCTGTACATCTCCCGGCTTTCCTCCCGCCGTTTCATTTGTCAAGGCGCCGTAAGGCGCTGTCTTATTACTTACTTCCCCGTCCTGTATCCGCTCAGGAGCAGCACCGCTGGTAGCGGGTTCTACATGCTGCACATTTCGTACAATACTCGGTGCCCACTGCAGAGAGGTAATGAAGCGCTCATGCGGTTCACCGATGACCCTGATACATCGCCCGTCCTGGCTTAAGTCCCAGCACCTTAACGTCTTATCATCAGCCACCGACAGCAGGTATTTGCCGCCGGGATGGAAGACGAGCGCGCGTACCCAGTTGTCATGGCCGACTAGGGTCATGAGGCAGGTGCCGCGCGCATCCCAGATGCGGATCGTCTTGTCCCGGGAGCCAGTGGCCATGTATTCGGCCGAGCTGCTGGCCGGCGGCGGCTTTTTGAGCCCCGCCACTACGGCGAGGTATTGATATGTGGCAGGGGGGGCGATTGCGCAGCACTCGATATGGTGTTCGTGACCAAACATGGTTAGTTTACTCTCAGCCTTGGTAGCAGCTGAGATATCCCATAACCGGGCGGTCATGTCGTCTCCAGCAGACAAGAGATAGCGGCCGTCGAAAGAGGGAAATACATCGCGGACCCAGCCCGTATGTCCCTTGAGCGTTCTTAGACAAAACCCTGTATTAACGTCCCAAATCTTTAAAGTTTGATCTCTACTCGCGCTGACTAGCAAATTTGCTGAAGCTGGTATAAACCGCAATGCGCTTACGCTGTGGTCGTGTCCCGGTAATGTCCGAATATTTTTGTAGTCGTCGGCCGAGTCCCATAGCTTAATAGTCAGATCCGAGCTGCAAGATGCTAGGAGCGTATTGCCTCGCGGGCCACCGAATTCAACATCTAAAACCGCTCTAGTATGCCCTTTGATCGTTCTTTCAAGCTCACCGACATCCCAGTCCCATATCTTAATTGTATAATCATCGGAGCCCGTTGCGAGCACTGTGAAGATGGGGTGGAACGCGATGCAGTTAATGGTGTTCCGATGTGATTCCAGGCTATATCGGGCGGGCGCTTTGGGTAGCCAGGATGCCGGGTCTTTATTGCGCATCGACAGGGAGGCGGGCGTGGCATTGTCGAGCTCGGATTGTAGTGCGGCGCATCGCGCCTCAAGATCCATTACCTAGATGAGAGACCTGTCAGATTCGAGTGCACGGGAATAGAGAAAATTGGCTCGTGCCTTTTTCTGTAACCGCACGACACTCGTCCATTTTTTCTCGAGTAGACCCTTGTATTTGTCGAGGGTAGCAGCGTCGAACTCCTCCTCCCCAAGATTCAGCTCCTCCCTGAGCGAGGTGGCTGTGGCGGTCAGTTTATTCGCGACAAGGTAGGCGATTGTCGACTTGTGTCTGACCGAACATTAGCGCTGCGCATGGGTCTGGGAGCGGCGGGCGTGATGACGGGGACGTACAGCTCGTCGGCTTGCCTATTAGTCAAAAGACTCATGGTAGGGGGTGTCGGGACGAAGCGTTGCGCCGGGCGAGGGTACGGGCACCAAATAAATAGACCTGCTTGCCGGCTGCAGCCTCTGGCTCGGAATCGGCACAGCTGCGCGCAAGCGGATAGTGTGTAAGCAGTCTGGTATTAGGAAAATGAGGGGTCGCAAACGAAAGGGGAAGCTGGCTTGTTGTGACTTGAAAAAGAGGGAGACTGTGGAAGGTTGGCTGGCGTGTTACAGCGAGGTACGCGACTGGAGGTACTCCCGATAGAGAGAGCATCGAATTCTTAACGCTTTCCGAAAACCTTAGCTCAAGCCTGATGCCGCCCGAGGAATACCCGACGCGTTGTCTCCGGGGTTGCAGGGCTGCCCTTCTAGCGTGCCTTCTACCGTGCGTACCTGCTTACGCTACAGTGAGTTGAAGTTCTGCAGTCACCAGTGAGCAACAGGCGGGGACGCTGCAAGACACCGTAACCAGCCTACGGCCCTACCGGTACCTACCGTACAGTGCCTACCGGGAGCTTTCAAGGGGCTCCCGAGTCCCAAGTGCCATTCAGACTACCTACCTAGGTGGTAGGTACCGGTAACTACACTATACCTACCTCAGTCAATACCTATGATAATGTGTCTCGGTTGTGAGGTTCTTAACTCTCACTTTCCTCATTTTCTATATCCACATTACTTTACATAGATACATGAGATATATGCTGCTTCGAGGTTTTTATTGTTCATCTACGACCGTGCTTACCGCGGCAGTTGAAGGAAACATTGATTTAGGTAGCCACGCTATTACCGAACGCCGTATGCCACTTCTCAAGATGGTGCACAGCTCAATTGTCACAACGGTTGCTGCTGCCTTAGCAGTGCAGGCTCATTATGTAATATGCGCCTCCGTGGTTTACACGGTAGGTACGAAGTAGGTATGTAGTTAATGTATCTAAGTATAGGCAGGTACTTTACCGGTACTTCTACAGCATCAAGCTCGGCAATCTTTACCAAGTATCTGCTGCGTACATAATGTACTCCACATGTGCTTTTATACCTGGCGTAGGCTGAAGAAAGGACCTCGACCATCTTTTCCTGTACCTAAACACAAATTCGCATCTCAGCTCTCTTCTCAGCATCGTCACCCAGAACGTTCCATTCAAATGATCCTAAATAAAAAGCATCAAATTTATCGTGAGGTTCGACATTTCCATCCTCCAACTTACAGCCTCCAAAGTACCGTGCTTGCTGGCATTTGTAGCGTCTTTATAGCGTAAGTGCCCCTCCCCCCATAGGCATACCTTATTCTTGGCATCATCAGCGTGCACAAGATCTCCCAGGCTACTGACAGCCTTATCTCCTTGCGGCTCGCAATACCTACAACGTTCAGAACTCTAAAACTGGAATATCCCTCTTTGGCCGATATTCTCCAGCACCCGCCACGTGTGACGCATTTATTGACATCCCTCTTGTTCCAAAGCAGATCCCACTCGAGCACAGCACCCCATCAGATCAAGCGAGAGAACCATAAAGATGGCGTTGCCCAAACGCATTGTGAAGGAAACCGAGCGCCTGATGACCGAACCGTACGAGCTACACCTCAGCATCGCCTCGCCACCACTTCCTTGATATCTCGGTTCTGACCTCTTGTTCCAGTGTACCCGGCATCAGTGCAGTACCACACGAGGAGAATCTTCGATATTTCGACGTCGAAATCCACGGACCCTCCGGATCACCATATGAAGGTCAGTTAGCCGCTCAATCTGCGCACTGGACGGTCCACCTAATTCATACGTACTCCATATGGCTATGGGAAGCAGCGCGATGAATAAGTTGGCTGAATAAAGATATAGGAGGCATTTTCCAGCTCGAGTTATTCCTCACAGATGACTATCCGATGGTTCCCCCCAAGATTCGCTTCTTAACCAAAATCTACCATCCAAACGTCGACAAGCTTGGCCGAATCTGCCTCGATGTATTAAAAAGTGCGTATAGTCTGTTTAGGAAAGATACTACCTTTTCTATCCGAGCCCTTCACATCTGATACTTTCATCCCAGACAATTGGTCGCCCGCCCTCCAAATTCGCACCATCCTTCTCTCGATCCAGGCACTCCTGGGAGCGCCAAACCCGGACGACCCACTAGCCGCTGACGTCGCGAAGAGCTGGAAAGAGGACGAGAGCAAGGCCATTGCGACTGCTAAGGAATGGACGAAGACCTATGCCAAGCCTGCTCCAAAATAGGTAAATGGTATAAAGGGGAGCGTAGAGTCCCCAGCCTTTCCGCGACGCTGGCCTCTTATCTACCTAGCGTGAGAGGTTCGAAGATGCAAATCACACCGGGATGGGACTTATTAAAGAGCATGGTGGGGTGTTGGATCAATGGGTATAGTACTTGATCAACGAGGAAAGGAATACAGACATGAGCGAATGAAAAAAAAAAAAAAAAGAAAGAAAAAACTGCATCATACCAGGTTCTCAGGTGTTGGAGGCTTTGCTTTTGCTTTTATTTTTTTCTTCAAGTATTTCTCTCTCATCTCTTTTGTGCGTAATGACTTTTGAACAATACCTGCAGCAGGGAGGGAGGTGTACAGGAGACAGCGAGGCAAACGGAGGCTTCTTTTCCCACAATAAAGCAGCGAATCAACAAATCTGCCTTTTCCAGTAGTTCGTTTAGGTGATTGGCCATGATCCTCAACATCACATATCAGCATACACTACTTACGTCTCCCCGAAGACGAAAACTCCCTTCCCGGCTCTGAATCCCTCCAGCGTCCCCTGCACCGCACCGGCCAGCACCCCGGCCTCCGTCTCCCAGTCCCACGGGACGTCCACAACAGGCGTGTCCCGGAACTTACCAGACCGCACCAGCTCCAGGATCTCCGTGACCGTGCGCGCCTTACCCGCCGTGTCGCCGTCCGCCCAGCGACTAAGCCAGAACCCGACGAAGCGGATGTCCTTGAAGATAAGCAAGCCCGTCGGCAGCGACACCGGCTGCCGCGCCATGCCGCCGTACGTGACCATCGTCCCGCCGGTCCCGAGCGCCCGGGCAACCGCCTGCGCGGACTTCCCGCCAACGCAGTTCAGACCCAGCCGGATGCCGCCGCCGCTGGCGCTCGTCCACGAAGCCACCTGCTCGCTGAAGCCGCGCGCGAGGAACTCGTCCTCGGTTACGACGTGCGTCGCGCCAAGCGCGAGGAGTTCTTCTTTCAACGCATTCGTGCTGGCCTCGTCCTCGCGGGCTCGTATTACGTTTATGCTGCGGTACCCCCACAGCGCGCCCAGCTGGATCGCGGCGCGGCCGACGCCGCTGTTGGCGCCGTTCTGCAGAAACCAGTCGCCCTCGCGCAGCGCGGGGTTCGCGTAGTCGCGGAGCATGCGGTAGGCGGAGCACGGGTTGACGCTCACGGTGCCGGCCTGGCGGGGGGTGAGGTTGGTCTTGTCGATTTTTATCACCGACTCGGCGGGGGCTACGGCATGGGTACGCCAGGTGCCGAAGCCGGTCTTTGCGGGGATCACCCAGTCGCCTTTTGCTAGGCCCGTTGACTTTGCGGGGCTGGATTGGACTTCGAAGACGCCTTCGTTCCCTGGTAGGGCGGAGGGTTGCGCGGTGCCGATTAGGGAGGTGAAGGGTGGCTTTACGCCGTAGGTTCCTTGGATTGTGTTTACATCTGCTGGGTTTATTGGGGCTGCTAGGGTACGGAGGAGGACGGAGGAGGAGGGGAGGTCGGGGGATATGGAGTGTGTGTGAAGTCTGTTTTGATGTTTATACTTGGTTAGTGTTTGTTTGATGTTGTGCCTTGTCTGACGAGAAGGAGAAGCAGGGATGAAAGTTTTCTTCAGGCGCAGGAAAGGAAAAATTATATGAAAGTAAAATCAAGTCGGCATCGGGAAGGAAAGCAAGACGAAAAGCGGAAACTCACTTCAGAACATCCTTAGGCTCGCCATACTCACTAAACACCAGCGCCTTTGCCTGCGTGTACCCATACGGCCCGGATTTCCAACGGACAGAAGCCAGCCCCGGGCGCCTGGGCGTCGAGAGGCGGACACGCGCGCAGCACGGCCGGAGCGGGACGCGGAGAACGGGGTCAGCGGCTCGGGCGGTCGCCATTGCGGGATATCCAGCCGGGGAGAGAGCAGCGCAAAGTCAAAAACGAAAATACACAGAAAAATGAACAAACAAGATTTTTCAACCCAGGGAAAAAGTCTAAGATTCGTATCCGCCGTAGCCGGAAACACCAGCGACACCGGGTAATTCCTATGTAATGGGATACAGCAGGTAGGTGAAGACCCAAGCAGGGAGGGCAGGTAAAGAACGCAGCCCGGAATCCAGGTTTTCAAGCCGCGAAATGGGCTGGAGAGCTAATGTGGGAGCGATGACGTGAGTTGCATGAACAATACCTAAAGCTTCCCCGGAACGAAGACCCCACCTGGGGTTTCCCTCGGGCAGGGCTCGGGGTGTCTTATGTACTGGTACATGGAGCAAAGCGGCTTGCACTGCGCCGAGCATGTACCCAGGTGGAATCTGCAATGATTGGTTGCAGCTGTTCGGGTATAAAAGTACATGTACCCGAGGCGCAACTCGACTAGGTACCGGTACCCGTGGGTAGTCATCGTGTAATTCAACAAGTTCAAGTTATCTTCCACAGACACTTTCACTGCATAGACTACATACCACGTAGTACCACAGACCAGGTAATGCGTAATGTAGGAACAACACCGCCTATGACAATGTGCTCCGAACCAAGGGTGCACGGCAGGACGGTGAGAGTATCGGCATGCAACCAGTGGGAATTGCTGCCGATGACGGGGATGAAAAGTCTGTGAACCCAGTTGTTGACAGAGTGCCGTCCTGCACATATCATACCGAGATCAGCGCGCGTAATGTGGAACAGGTTCAATGAATCAAGTGCAAGAACTGGTTTTAACTCTCTGTACGAAGTACACCGTGACCAACAGGTTTAAGGACAACTACAGAAAGAACATATGTTGACCGCTTAACTCACAGAAACTAACGGTAGCACAGAGAGTCGTAGCCTACACCTCAGCCAACAATGGAGGTCTTATGTGCTAACCATTAACACGAGATCGGGCCATGGTGAACAGGCCCATATAGAACATAATTATGTATAGCAGTTGGGCCCCGGAGGGAAGGTTATATTCGTGTGATTGATCCTATCTTGACCGAACCGATGCATAGGGTCCTCCAATCGAGTGTTTTTGTCGTCATATCCCGTAAGAAAATAGCCATAGATATTGGGCAATCCAACAATGCTATGTCGTCCTGTCCCACTTGTTTCTTCCGTTTGTAAGCTCGGTTCGTATTCAACCTACTTCATCCAATTTGACCTCCGAACTTCTTTCTTTCGCTGCTGCCACTGCAGAGAGGGATGGTAGGTGATATGTACGTCTCAAATCTGAAAAAAATGAGCATACACAGGCCTGGTGTGGTTCACTCCGGCAAATCCAAGCAGACTCCGTGTCGTCGCAACGCACGCTGCTAATACAACGCAAGCCAAGTCTGTCTGAGACGAGAGTAAGATTAGAAAAGTAGAAAAAAAATGACAAGAAAGTGCCAAGTAGCAGAGTCGACAAACTAGCTTATCGAATAAGCTGGGTATCTTTTTGGTCCCCTCGAGTAAGTTTCAAACGGGCCGTTTCAACAGAGGATCGCCATATTACGAAGAATATCACAGCTCGCCGGCTGGGTAGCAGAAATCATAAGGCCGAATTAGGATTCGCTCTCCTGGCCCCCTCTCGGGCCGGTGCGGATAGGCAGTGAATGTTGAGGGAACAAATAAAGACGACTGTCATCTTCATTGATCCCGCCCGATGCCTTTGAAAAGATCGTCGCCTATGTTTGTGTCGATCTTGGTCTTAAGGGCAGTCAGTTCGGGGATCATTGGTGGTGCGGGGCCGGTCGGTTTCGGGCTGGTGACTTTCTCGACCTGCAGAGCGGCTGGCTTGCCGTCATTTGTGCTGTCGAGGAAGCGTAACCTTCGAAACCAGCCGCTGCTGCGCTTTGCTTTCTTAATATCCGTTATGGTGCTCGCGGAGCGGCTGGGAGGTCTCGATGTGTCATGACCAATAGCAGATCCTTGTTCATCGTAAGCATGGTTCATAGATGATTTACCAAACAAACGCCGGAGGCTGCCGCGGCTCGACGGGGCGGGCGACAGAGGCACCTCCGCGGCCGTGCGTTTCAGGTTGGCATTGGTGATGATAGTCATATCGGGTTTGCTAGGGGTAGTACCGTTCGCAGCCCCTTTTGGCTCCGGTTTCTTCGGCTGCTGGTGGTCCTCTACTTTCTTCTCCTCCTTTTTGGCTACTGGCGTAGGCTGTGGGGGCAGGTCCTCCTCCGGAGACGGCAGCGGAGGTGGAATGTCGGTCCCTTCGGTCAACGAGCCAAACTTCAGGTCCAGAGCGGGCAGCTCAAAATGTTTGGTGGAGACTACACCGCCGGATGGCTTCTTTGGGGGGACGGCGGAGACAGACATCTCAAGGCACACGGAGCTGGGCAGCGCGTATTATTTATAGTGCAGTTGTGAAGTTGTGAGTTGTGAACGCGTAGGTATTCCACGTCGGCAGCAGGGCTAATAGGTACCGATGGGGACTGATGAGGACCGATTGGCTTCAAGATCTAGATGCTTGTGGTTGAATGAGTCGGTGCCGATTTGGCAGATCTGATTGAAGATCTGATTGGGCTCGACGGGATTGGTGTGGAAATGGAAGGCAGATGAGATCCAGTATAGAGATCCAAATATAAAAATACCGGTACCTACGCTACAAACGCTAGCAGGCGAGTCGAGAGGCGGGAGGCGGGAGGCGGAGGCGGGAGGCGGAAGGTGGGAAGGTGGGAGGGTGGGAAGTGGAACATGGGAAGATGCCCGGATAGAAGGGATTCTGGCAGACTGGCAACAGTGGCGGGATGGGAGGTGCTGGAACTGGAGATGGGCTGGTTGGAGCTGGCGCTTGCTGCTGTTGCTGGATGTGGGACTCCCCGGATAGCGGATAGCGAGGTCGTATAGTGGGTAGGTACCTAGGCAGGTCCCGATCGTGTTGTACTAGATAGGTACATAGTATGTAATAGTAGGGATGTGCGCACACTACGAGCACTATCGAGTGGAGGCAAGTGGCTATAAGTTAGGCGCCTTAGGGACATGCAGTGGCACCTAACCTAACGTTCGTTGCGAGTGGCTACAAGTTAAGCTAGGCGTTGGACGGCGCGTGGTACCCTTGCCCGTCCGACCTCGTGGTGTGGTGTGCTATGTAAGCACACTGCGCTCTACCTATACTAGACTACCTAGGTACACTACTTACGTAGGGGACCAAGTTAGCGCAGGCAGTTAAGTTAGCTGTCCCTGGTGCGAAGACGTGTGCATTACGGACTAGGTACCTACCTCCAGTATCACTTAACAGACAACCTCGACAACTTGAACTTTGAAGTACGGACTGCACATTGGCGGTATATGTTCCATTGGGACCTGCTGTTGTGTCCCGAGAGTTGGTTCAACCGCAAAGCAGCACAAACTTAAGGTAACTCCCACGCCAATCGTCTGAAATGTATGCAAGTTAATTCACTGACTGCATGTAGGTAGTATGCAAATGCGCGGTTCGGTCATCCGGAACGGTCAGGAGTCTGCTTTGGCAGTGATACATAATGTATGTTTACGTGTATGCACTTCTATAGACGGAGAAAAGAGGGCAATCGTTTGGTTGGAACTCGCTTGTGGGCATTCTGGTTCATACGTTACACTCAGTACGAAGTGCGTCCGTACTCGCCTGGCCTAATAGCGACACAGGTCGACCTACCACACCTTTCTTCTGCCATGAGTTCACATCACATATAACCCTACTAAGTAATGCAATAGGCACCGAGACACCACCACTGTGTTACGGGATGTCCGCCGTTTTCACAGATATCTACTCCGGTCTTGAGTTGTCCCCAACTAATCGACTCTCAAACGCCCCTGGACGCTCTCCCATGTACAAACCACTCGTAACCGTCGCTTGACCGTTGAAAACAAATAGAAAAAAGGTCATAAACCACTTTACCTGAAAGCCTGCACAAAGTCATGGAGCCTGTCTATCACCACCGGCATAATACCATTCAACGAATCTTCCATGATTCGATCAAGGTGTCTAATCGCATCTTCTTCGTTTAGCTCCAAGTGAAACCTCTCCTTAACTTTGAAAACCGCCTTGTCCGGCTCTGCTTTGATATCCGGTATGTTGGCGTGCACCATGAGGCTAAACAAGTTTAATATTAGATTCGATGACTTTCGTAGTGCCGCAAATGCGAGGAAGCAGTATTGCTTGAATTGCAAGTACACCTCACTGGGTGGGTTGGCGCCACCCATGGCATCCGCCATTTCCTTGCTCAGCTTAAGCGCTGGCGCAAAGGGCTTAGGGTCTCGGCCCAAAATAAAGCCAAAATCGGCATGGAAAAAGTGGCCATCTGGTGCCAGCAGAAGGTTTTCCAGATGTCGATCCCCAACGCCGAGGATGTATGTGATGACGCAGTAGCCGGCACAAGACTTAGTGAACGTGTCTAACGTCTCCTTACGTACCCCTAGGTATGCTCGATCGTCCGGGTTGTGTTGCCGCAGGTACGCAAGAGCCGGGTTTGTGTGGAATTTGGACGCGATTGCAGAGAATGTTTGCGATGGCACAAATTGGGACGCTCCAGCGGATGTGCTTGTTGCCAGTATCTTGTACGGCGAAAGCTTGAGGTCCAGATTCTCCTTCTGCAAGAGTTGGTCCATGAGTGTAATAATCTGGATGACCAATTGGTCCTGCCGCAGGTCATCCCCAGTCTTGAATATAATGGGGTATTTACTGCCTGAAATCGTTTTGAAAGTGACCATGATGGGTGATAGCGATGATTTGAAAACCCTTGTCTCTTCCGGAACTACACCAACAATCATGACCGACGGATCTAACGGCATTGGAATCGGGGGCTCGATCGTCAAAAGTTCATTTTTTGAATCAGCCACCAATGACTTAGCCTTCTCGTTTTTCCGTAGGTAAGAATCCCGAGATGCCTGAATATCGGCCGAGATTTTTGACAGTACTGCGATAAGCTCGGCCTGTCGTCTTATTGTAACTCTGGTTTCTTTCCCCCCGGGGCGGCTCTCCAATTCCTTCATGAAATCATACTGAACTTTTGCGTACATGGTGCGCACTTCTTCACCCTGATCATTGCTCTTGTCATCATACTCGACACCAAGGTACCAATAAAAGTAATTCCCTAGCGTAAAGTTCTCGACAGCTCGAGAAATAAGGAAGTTGGCCAAGGAGGAGGCTCGGATAGTGGCTTGGCTTGAGTCGGCGGAGATGTGCTCAAACTTAAGAGCTTGGACGAGCTGTAGAAGATAAAGAAGAAGTTCATTGTCGTCAGCTTTCCTCAATCTGTCCACAGCAAAGCCTCTTACAACGCGGTTATCAAATGTTGGTCCAAGCAGCTCGAGAGCATCATCTACGTCAATATCTGTCCATTTGCCGAGGACTTGAACAGCTTGCCTAGATTCGCTCTGGTCTTGCCAATTAACCGATTTGACGAATTTTGTTAGAGCACGCTTATCTTTCGTAAGATGATATCGGAATTTCCACACAAGGTCCTTCTCTTCGGGCGACAATACGTGGGTAGGAGAGTATGACATTATCATGTTAAGCTCGTCACGGACTTTCGCATTTGGCTTCAGATCTTTGTCCAGTATGCCATGGCGGTGTTGGCTTCTCACAAGACGTCTATGTTTGCTCTCAGCTGGGTTATCCTTTGCTCCAACCTCAGGGTCGTAGATGCGAATTATCCGATCGCGTTCTTCGGGCCCGTTAATGCCAGGTCCATAGGAAACCTCTGGGGGTGGTTTTAAGATGATGTTAGACTGGGACGCGGAAAGATGCTGAAAGGATGAAATCGGTGGCGGGGGGTATTCGTGATCCGCGAAAACAACAGGAAAGTCAAACCGAGGTAACTCGATGTTGAGCGCAAATTTGGAGGGACCAGGCCGTGGTGGCAGTCCATTTTCCGACTCTGTAGTACCGTTCTGTTGTTGCTCGTTTTCCGTATCCTTAATGAAAGCTGCCTGCTGTTGAATGGATTTAACCGAATTTTTGGCAGCTTTTAGTCCACGTCTCTCAGCTCCACGGAACACCAGCTGGTCAAGCCATTCAACTCGAGGAATTTCGTTCATTTCATGTTTCTTAAATAGTTTTTCCATACGCTCAAGCTCTTCCGCTTCTTTATCGACAACAGCCGCACCGACTCCAGTCCTCGCTGTATCATCTTTTGGCTTTGCGACACTTGACGGGGTCGACGTGTTCTCGTTGATGTCGGCTTGTTTATGTCGATGAACGAAACATTTTTGGCGTCCCTTCTGCAGCTGATTACCATTATCGAACAACGGTAAAGTGGTACCTCCAAATGGAACTGCATGTCCTTGAGCTTGACTGCCGCCAGTTGGTGACAAATCCCAAATCGTTATCGCGAGGCATGAGTTCAAAGGAAGGGATTTATAAGGTATCGGTATGGTGAGCCACTCGTTCCACCTATTTCATTCAGCGCATGCGCTTCGGATCGCAACCACATATATATAGACGCACTTACCTTCTCTCGTTACGGAAGGGTTTATAGGAAGTCTGAACTGGCACAGTCAGAGGCTTTGACCCAGCACAGACCTGAACTGTGACATAAAGCTCGGAGAACTGGCTAATGACACTCAGCGTTAGGATTACCGGCGTGAGGAAAGAAAGCGCAGCATAGCATTGACATACCTCGTGTTAGAGCCGATGTGGCGCAACTCCGGTCGTTTCAAAAGGGTAGAAAACAGATATGGAGCTTCATCGCCTTCTAAATTGATACTACATGTCGGAAGAAGTCAGCAATAGCACGACGATGGCGAAATGGTAGCGCGAGTAGAACCGAATCTGTCTCACATGCGAACGCTGACCGGGTAATCAAGCGACTCGGAAGTACCAAACGAGAAGGGCTCCATTCTCGGCTTTCAAGTTGTTGATGAGACCCGTTCGGCTGCGTTAAAAGATAGTCGGGAGACGCATGTTATTCATGATACTGGATCTGATGCACCGACTCACAAAGAAGAGAAGGATTCATAGGAGAGACGATGCAAACTGGTAGATGGTTAGTCGGCTGGAGAAGCTTCAGAATGGTCACAGGCCATAGAGTTTACATTTACATACCTGGTAAGTTCATGTAAACGGGCTGCCTTTACCGCAGCGCTCGGAACTTGGAGGTGACCTCAGATGCCCCACCCGATTAGTTATCTTATCATGTTATCCTAGCCTACCTATCTTATCTTATCGCTTCAATGCACCTCCACCAGCTATGTAGGTAATTCTCGGCGAGTCGCGACTGCCGCTGCCGCTGCCTGTGCCACGCTACAAAGGTGGGCCATATGGGGCGTCAATTAATCTGATCCGATACGCGAAGACGCGTCTCGCCTTCTTCACTCTGACTCCCCCACTACTCACTACCTAATCACTCACTACGGAATACGGAATATCTAGACGCTGTAAGGATCGCCATCCTGTTGCGTCTCGCATCAAAACTCACTCCCCTCTAACCAATACCATATTTCACGTGCCCATAGCCGCTCCACTTCTTCTATCTGTCATGTCCTCGCGGGCCTCTGAGGATGCCGAGAGCCTCGCCTCCCCCGCCATGACTCCTCAGAAAAGCACCTTAGTGGTGCGAGATAGAAGCGGAGATGTCGATGGTACGTCGAAGAGAAAGAGAACACTAACAATCGGCGCTGGCCCCTCGAGTTCCCGGCGCCGCACAGACGAGCCCGACCTCATCTCGGACGATGATGAGTCAGACCAATACGACCCCGATCAGCCGCTAGAGGAGAGGCGCAAAGTACAACGAGGGTACCGAGACCTCCTTCGTGGATTACAGGAGAACCCAGACGAGATCCTCAACCCAAAATCCACATTTCTTCATGACACAGTCGCCCGAGCGAACGAACTATTACACCATGTCAAGCAAACCGGCGAAGCCATCATCGATTCGAAGCTGCTTGTCGCCGCGGCAGATGCCTCTTACCGAAGAGCGGCGCGTCTCGCTAACGGAAATATCGCTCAGGGAATCGATGTAGACGAGTTTGTCTCCAAGTGTATTACCTATATGAGGCTTGGTGCAGGGATTGCCGACGATGACGCGCCTGAACTCACCTCTACACAGCAACATCGAAGACAGCCAGCTAGAAGAAACGCCGACGATTCAGACGAAGATGAATTCGGTGACGATGGGGATATGATGAATTGGGAGCATCTGGGTCGGTTTGCCTGTCTCCCGAACATCCGACGACCGGCTGTACCAGGTTTCCTTCTCGGACCCCTTTCGGTTGAAAAGAAGGTCCGAAAAGTTGTGAAGCGCAGTGCGCCATTTAAAGCTGATAGCCTTAGAGAGACGAGGCCAGAAGTCTTAAATGTTGAGGATGTACAACGTTCTGAAAAGAATGACCTGACAGCAATCTGCGCCAAGATATTACGACGATTACAAGAGGTTCAAGACGAGGCCCAGACCAAAGTCGAGGCTGCCTTTGAAAGCCATGGCGATGCTGAAGCTCAGAGATTGATGAACAAGTATGGCCTTCGAGATACCGGTGGCATTGATCTCTTGAAATTTGTCATCAATCCAAGATCGTTCGGGCAGACCGTGGAAAATATGTTTTATGTCAGCTTTCTGATACGAGATGGAGCCGTCCAACTCGAATTTGACGAAGCTGGACTTCCTTCACTACGTAAGTCCATTTCCGCACCCCCTGCTTAATACTTTCCTTAACGCTTCTAACTCATAATAGAACCTACGGCTGGTCAAGATTCTAGCGCTGCCAAACGTGATGCGCAAAGACACCAGGCTGTTTTATCTATCGACATGCAGTTGTGGCGCGATATCATCGACACTTTTAACATCACTGAATCAATAATTGAGCACCGCAAAGAACAGAGCACGCAGGGCCCAGGCGCCCGGAGTTGGTACAGCTAACGATCACTCCAGCAAAGTCCCCGGTTACTCCCTTTACATACGCAAATGTACTATAAGCCCGGATTAGAAGGAGGGACAGTATCTCAAGGGACCACAGTGCTGTACAATAGCGACGTATAAAATGGCACCCATACCAGCCCAAGCGCTGACGCTATATCAGTAAGACGGGCGCAAGGACCCATGATCTCATCCGCCTGAATGCTAGCATGCGCGGTGTTAGTCTTGTAGCTGCGTCACGACGTCGAGCTCGTTCATTCAGAGAGCTAACGTGGGTAGAATTGAATCCCGAACAGTATCTGTCACGTGACACCCGTGGAGGTGGTGCCTCATCCTAAAGGTAGCTAGGTATATTGGGTTGTTCGAAAAAGTAAGCACATACTCCCTTTATGTTATGGCTAGTTACTTTGGAATTTTATGAACCTAACATGCTGATAATCAGAACATACCTAGGTATCTTGTTCGTACCCATATCTACACGCATTACTTGCGCCCCTATACGCTTTTACTTGTGGGCGCTCGTGATTCATCACTGCTGCTGGGTGAAGTGTAACTTAGGCTTTCAGCATACGCTCTGGCTATATCGTATACAGAATACCTAGGGAACTTTAGAAGCTGCGCAGTAAGACATCGCATTACCTGCATTTATTCGTCGCCCTCTAGTCACCGCGTCGTCAGGCCAAACCGGATCTAGGATTGCTAAGGCTGTCCTTACGAGCGTTCTGTCCTCGGACCTTGTCTAAGATCAACGATCATCTATTCTTGTATGTGATATAAGGAAGGGGTCGAAGATTCCGGTTAGTTGAGACTGTCTCTTCGGCCCGAGCTAAGTCTCAACCGATTCTGAGACATCTACTTCGTACAATAGCAAGAATCGAGATATACAATGGGGACTTCGACCAGGAAAGTTTCCGCATAGCGATTGAACGATTCGACCCAGATTTTCCTCTGATCGTTTGTTGTATTGAGACTACCTGGTTGCATAAGCCCCTATTAATTGGACCATGAAATTGAAGACCTGTGTTGCAACTGAGGTGTTGCAATTGCCAAAGACAGACTTCGAACAATGGACCGCGCCCCTGGTTGAGATGTTGTGCTCGTATAGGTAGGATTGGGGAGCGAGCTCAAGTCGCCACCGACGTTTGCAGCCAGCAGTATTCGCATCCGGCATAGCGGGTTAATGAACCCCTTGGTTACCCGGAACGAGGGATAAGAGGTTCGCATCGCTAGACGCCAACAAAGGAAATCCGATCTTGGTATCTGAAGGCGGAGAGGCGAAAGCGCCACACGGACTCTTTGTATGAACCGTAGCATCAAAAGTTTTCACACCCCAGCATAATGCACAGCTTCGAGAACTTGGCTTCATCGCCGTAGTCAACCTAAGTCTTTCGTTAGTGTCTTAACGCAGCCATGGAGAGCCAAGAACTTCTCTACAATATCCCAGGTCTTCTCGAGACGGTAATCACCGACGTGAGAACATGGGGAGAAATGGGCGACGTGCTACCCAGTAAGTGGTTGGATACGCTATTGGGCGCAGTAGGGGATTCATTACGGGAGCACCTAAAGCCCTATGGTGAGAAGTACTCCAACAAGCTCAACGAATTTGCCAAATACCGAGATGAGTCTCAAAGAGATATACAGTCGTACAAGGAGCAGATCGACAGTCTCAGGGGTGAACTCAAGGAAGAGAAGGAGGCCAAGGAAAGCACTGAATACGGCTACACGGAGATGAAGCGCCAGCGCGATGCAATCATACAGAAAGCCGACACGGACCACGTCGACTTTGAGCAAAGAAAACTAAAGATGGAGGATATATGCAGAGAGCTGAGAGTGCAGGTGAACAGACACAAGCTGGAGGTCCGGAACGCAATACAGGACCGGGAGAGTGCGTACGATGCCCTGAAGAAGAAAACAGAGAAATATAAAGGACTCAAGAGGCGACACGGCGAATTAGATAAAAAGTACCAGGAAAGGTGTGAGCAGCTTAATCAATACCACGCTCACATAGAGAATATGAGAGAGATTAGGAAGTCGGAGGAGAAGGAGGTAACCGACCTTGAAAACAAATTGGAGGGGGTTCAGCAACAGAATAAGACGCTCGTGGGAGAAATCACACGGTTGAACACAGTCTTAGAGAAGGAAAAAGAGACCACGACGGAGCTAGAAAGGACTGTCGAGAAGCTCCAACCCAGGCTTAAAGAAGTGGAGAATGAACTGGAGGAATACAAACTACGCTCACCTGAGCCATTGAGTGCGGGCATGAGACCGATTGAGGGTGTTACCGCGGCAGACGACTTGAGCGGTAGCGACTTGGAGGACGCATCGGAGAGCGGGCAACCAGAATCGCCAATTGAGACGAAATACGTTATGCGCACAGTTCATGAAGAAGAGATTGAACGACTGCAAAACAAAAGCGCGAATTACCAGGCGAAGGCGGAGAAATTGAACGAGGAGATAGATACATTGACGCAAAAGGTCCTGACGCTCGAGACCGAGGCTAATGATTACCGTGCCACTATAGATAAGCTAACGAAGAACAACGCAAGTTCCCAGACGGCCTTGGAAACGTTGAAGGTGGATTTGACCAAGGAGAGAGACGGCAGCAAGAAGTTGAGCGAGGAGATACAGACATTGAAACAACAGGCTGAGACGCTGAAGGCGGGAGCCGACGGTTACCGCACCGAGATGGAGAAGCTGAAGAAGGAACATGCAGATTGCCAGATAACAGTGGAAAAATTGAAGGTTGACTTGGCCAAGGAGAGAGACGACAGCCAGAAGTTGAAGGAGGAGATAAAGACACTGAAACAACAGGTCGAGGCACTTGACGCGAAAGCCGGCGCTTACCGTACTGAGACGGGGAGGCTAAAGAATGACCATGCAGATTGCCAGACAACGGTAGAAAAACTGAGGTCTGATTTGGCCAAGGAGACAAACGACAACGAGAAGTTGAACAAGAAGATAGAAGAATTGACACAAAAGGCCGCGACGCTTGAGGCAGAGGCCAATGGTTACCGTGCTGATATAGAGACGCTAAAGAGCGACAACACAAGTGGCCAGACGACGGCAGAGAAGTTGGAAGAGGATTTGGCAAAGGAGCGAGACAACAGAAATAAGTTCGATGAGAAGATAAAGACATTAACACAAAAAGTCGAGACACTCGAGGCAGAGGCCAACGATTACCGTGCCGATATAGAGAGGCTAAGGAATGAAAACGCAATTGGGCAGAAGACGGCAGAGCAGTTGAATCAGGATCTGAAAAAGGAGAGAGACGACAGAAACAAGTCCGATGAGGGCGTAAAGACGTTGACACAAAAGGTCGCGACGCTCGAGGCGGAGGCCGTTGCGAATCGTGCCGATATACAGAGGGAACAAGAGAAGGCGCGGAAGTTCACGAAACAGTTCACGACCGACGGGGATAGAATAGTCGAGCTAGAGAAGATCAAAGAGGAGCACGAAGCCAAGATAGAGAATCTGCAAGCGACGATAGAAGAACTGCGGAACCGACCCGTACCCGAGATGGCGAGCAGACTAGCCCAAACCAACTTTGAAAGCGACGACCAGGACAAGGATAAGTCAATAAGGGACCTTACCGACCAGATTAAGGCACAGCAGGTGCAATTGGAAAAACTTGCACTAGAAAAGGGCACGTTAGCAGATCTACCTGGTCAGCTGGAGACGCTGCAGGAGCAGTTGAAGGAAGCCCGTGCCCAAATCGACGCTCTCAAGGCAGACGAGGGGGTATCGAAGAGCTTGATCCAGACTCTCAAGGATGAGGTCGCGGACCTCAACAGGCAACTCGAGCAATACGTCAAGGAGACTCAGGATCCTGACGAAGACGAAGACGAAGACGAAGTCATCAAGGCGACCAAGAAGCTCCTCAGGACACTCTTAGCGATCAAGGCGCCGTCAATCGCGGATATCAACGCACTACTAGCTGACTTAATTAACCTGCAAAAGACAATACCTGGTGCCACCCCATTCGAGCCAGCCGATGTGCAAGTAGAAAAGGACAAGAGGCTCGACGAATCCGACCGAGAGCGCAAGCGTTTAGAGGATGAAAATAAGCGTCTTGGAGACGAAACCAAACGTATCCAAGAAGAGAGCAAACTCCTCGGAGAAGAAATCACACGCCTCGGGGACGAAACCAAGCGCCTAGAACAAGAGAACAAGAATCTTGCAGCCGAGGTAGCATCGCTCACAGAAACCGTAGCAGACCAGAAATCTGTGATCGGGAAAAACGGCCAGCAAGCCGCCGGGGCCCAAGGGTTGCTGACCGAGGAGATCACCAAATGGGAGGCGGCGCTGAAGGACCTCACGAAGACCATGGAGGCGCAGCAGCAGATGCAGGCAACCGAACGCGTGCTGAATCGAATACGCAAGGAGATCGACAGCTACAAGTCCCTGATCCAGAGCTTGACGGCAGCATGCGACCTTCTGGAAGACATACGCGGCGCACACGCGGCCGTGCAGAAGAGCAACCGGCAACGGGGACGGGTAGATAAGGATCCAGCAGCGGAGGCCGGTACCGCGGACGCTGACGGAAGCGGACGCCCTCGCAGTACGCTATCTAGCGTCCGGAGAATTCTGGGCGGCACGTTCCGTCTTCCATCGAGGCAAATGCAGCATAGCTTTGTCTGGAGCATCCTGTTGACAATGCTTTTTGGGATGGGGACGGTCACGATCGCTGAGGCGAGACTGTACAGCGAGTGGCGGAATGCCAATGAACATACTCGGGCGTTGTGGATGACCGTCGATGACCGGCCAACTATTTGTTTCGGCGCACCGCGGTATGATTATTTCTGGGATACCATCCTTGTGGTGTTGTCAGGGCGTTGGTTGTTTTCGTAGCGTTGGAAGTTTGAAGGCTGTTTTCATTTGGGCGTTGATAATACCTCGTTCTCCGACTAGATACCTTGCAGTTCCGGCCCGGTCGGATCCGCTCGGCGGCCGTAGATAGCCAAGTCTATGGGTGAATAGGGCGGAAAGGATACATTCACCATCTATTTCATAGCCATACCTACAGGTTACCAGTACTATCGCAATTACCTACCTACCCTTTTGAAGGCGAAAGACCGTGATGACCAAGTGGCGGATTGAAGTTCCTACGGTTAGTAGATAAAACCTTGGTATGATCTACGTACATGCCGTACTGGGTAGCGTTGGAGTGTTATCTGTCTATTTTTAGAAGCTGCCAATACATAGTACATACGAAGTAGTTTGGGCACTTAACTACTAGGGGATCCACCCGTAGAAACCCCCTTCGCTGCGCTCAGGGGGCCCCAAAACCCGTGGACAAGTCAAAACCTGTGGACAGGTCCACTGTTCTTTTCCATACAAAATCGTCAATTTGTATGGAAAACGCCTTACTTTGACCATGAATATCTAACCGCAACGCACTCTAATCGAATTACTGATTGATGAATTAATTATAGGTTAACTAGGCATTTCGAGCCATGTAATTAATTGATGATTATAACTTGCGGTTTTGCTGGAAAAATTTGGTACATGCCATTACATACAACTTACTATGCAGACCTAAGTATACCATAAAAATGCACCTGTTTCCGGCCGATTTATGCTAGGTACTTGCCTGCACTAGTAAATTGTATGTGAAGGCAAGTATCAAGTACCGCTGGCAATAACGCTAGGTACGGGCCCAACAATGTTCAATTAATTATACAGTTCAAAGTGCTTAGCTAACCTATAGTTAATCCATCAATCGGTATTTCAATCGAAGCGTGTTGTGGCTAGTTATTCGCAGCTGAAGTGTGGTGTTTTTACTACATTTGTATGGAGTGGACCTGTCCACAGGTATTGACATGTCCATGGGTTTTGCGGCCCTCTGAGCGCAGCGAAGAGGGTTTCCACGGGTGGATCCTCTAGTATCTATGTGCAACAAGATAGGGCATCAATCCTCGCGGCACAGGAGTAGGGTTAGGTGCCTGATTATGGCGTTAATCCGTTATTAGTTGGCTGCACGCAAATCGACGCAAGAATTCCATATTCTGTTTCTGTATTACATTGCTCGCCGAGCCGGGCTCCCAATAAGTTGTCGATATGCCGATAAGCTGTTGATTTGCATTTGCGTCTTACCTACGAAGTACGAAGGCTGACAAAGCCATCACATGCCAATTTGCTGGCGGGCAACCCGACGGCGCCGGCCAGGGCGGAATAAAAGTGGGTCGTTTGTGGATGTTACACTAGGGAAAATCAAATTTGAATTCTTCCCGACCATCACGCAGACTGGCCACGACCTATCTAGGTACACTGCTCTGATCAGGTGACTGCAAATACAACGGGAGTCGGTTCCAACAGCACCCTATGGGCTCGGATGAGTTCGCGAACTACTACCTAGATAGGCGCCTGGAAACAAACAGCTCCATACGGGTACGATCGCATTATGTAGCCGTGATAAATGCAGTACCTACGCTATACCGGCAACATCCAAGAACTTGGTATGGATATTGACGGAAAAGAAGAAGAATAGGTACCGGAAGTATCGAGATGCTGCTCATGCTTTCGGCAAGATTCTGATGGAGTCTTCTCAGCCTGAGCAGCCGAAGGAAATGCTGCTGGCGGTTAGTTCCGTAACGTCGCGACACATGGCATCGATCAACCCCCCTTGATGCTGACAACAGTCCCCGCCGTAAGCAGTTCCACATGGCGCTACTTATTAGTCTAGACATGCCGGTAATCATGTCTCGGGCTCCGTTCCCAGCACCAGCGCTTTCGACATCAGCAGTAGGTAGCCGCTCTGCCGGTAACCCCCAGTACCCTGTGGACCTACAGCGGGACCTGCCGAGGCACTGAAGCTCGAGTTGTTTTCAATGAATTCCCGTACAGGTATCACTGGATCTTCTGGATCTCCTAACCGCCAACAATCGTAGAGAGTATTCACAACGGCTTCCAATTCCAAATTGAACGGACTCACGGAGTCACAAATTTAGGTCTCCTGTTACCCGGCTCAGTTGCTCAGTTGGAGGATCCCGCTGCAGTGACTCGACGGCAGATTCTTTGATGAGAAGGCGATGATAAACCATGATGCTTTGACACTAAGCTCTTCAATAAGCCGCTGTGCGATTCTGAGGCGAGTGTTTATGAGGCCAAGCCTCATGCAAAAAAGTCTGAGTGCGGTGGAAGATGTGATGCGATGCTTCCCCTTTTGGATTTGGGAGAATTCATTTGTTGGCACGATGGCATTAGACTGCTGTGGCAGATCCGTGAACCAGCGCGATTGCCATATTGGATTGTTGGGGCTGCCATTCAGTTGGTCTAAGATGGTATTGTGTGAGTTTGCGCCTATCTCAGATCTGAATGCCATTAAGCAATACGGTTTAGGATTCCAATCGCGTAAGCGGCCTGGTTTAAATTTGCGACGTATGTCTTTTATGCCGTCGCTAATTATAACGTCACATGATTACAACGTTACCGATCTTCGTGGAGCCTCGAGATCTCGTATCCGTTTCACATAACCTAATTACAATGACACAGGCGTGAAGTTTCGCTAGATGGTGACAGTGACGTGCCCTCGCGAGCTTTGACGTACCTAAGTCAACATAGGGGGCAGGTTAGAAACGAGCATCACTCACTCCGATGAACTGAAAATGGTACGGTATTCCATGCCTCGGTTGATAGGCTTACCAGTAATTAGAGATCACCGTCACCAACAGCGTTACTTCTGTTGACTGTTAGTAGTTGAACCAATGTTAAGTCTTGAGTGGTATTTGCACCCGTTATAATGAGAGCAGCCTGGGTATGTGTGAAGTATATTAACGTCGTCTTTACCATGTTGTCCAGCCCACCGCATTGCTCAGCCACCTGACCTACCCGTTCAGACATGCGCAAAGGTTTATAAGTAACCAATCGTGATTTCATAGACGTGCAGAGCAGCAGAGAATTTGAACGTCATGTCATCGATACCTAGGCACCTACCTAGGTAGGAGGCCGACCAATACTACCATGTATACGGACGTACGGACGTACATACATACGGTCCGTATTAGTTATATGCCGCATAGGAGAATGAACACGTTACTTCTTTACGGTATTTCATATACGTAAATACCAGGTGTCTATAGGTAGCATCATGGATCCATACAGTACACTATAGGGGTAGGTGATCTGTAAGCGTGTTACCTACCAGCCCAGGTCGGCCACTCCCTAAGCCTAAACTGGATAACCACTTAACTACTATGTACAAACTAGGCGGGTTACATATTACTAAAGTGCAGTCCCTACCTAATGCAGTAGGTAGTCCGTAAATATTTTTGGCTGGCGCAAAATGAGGATAAAATGCCGAAAGTTGATATGCGTTGCCACCGGATTATATAACTTGTATTAGTATATGCTGCAGTCCGCACAGCTATTTCGTACATGTGTTTGCCATAGGTATTGGCCGGCGGAACCACACAAGGGGGCTGCCCCTACCCTATTGTCCCGTTTGGGAGTTGCCGTGGCCGAGCAAAGGGGCTGCTGCCGGGACAGTGCAAGGAGTTCCCGGCGCACACGGTAGTCGTGGTCCCACGGTGCCTGCAGCGTGCTACATACCAGCGCATTCCGTAGGTACCGATAGGGACCTGAGTTACCTACGTAGGTAGTGTGCCTCGCCGAGATTAGTGTACCTGGCCGCAGTGCACATAGGTACACAAGTAGAGACCTACTACCTATGTACATAGCGTACCTAGGTATAGTGTGGACCTAGGTATACGGGCCCACGGGGCGACCCGCGTCGCATCGTCATGTCGACACGACCTGTCCGGTGCGGTTCCACTACGCTATCTCATCTGTCATTCCTCTCATCCTCTCATCCTCTCATCCTCTCATCCTCTCGCTCGGAGTCCTCCCTGGACATCCCGCCTAATAATATCCGTCTTATTATACGGAATACAAATGCTGCGCTGCTGCATACCGTAATCGTTGCATCGGCCTGGCCTTTATTCCAAATCTCGTCGGGTCTCATCTCGCGCCGCGGCCTTGTCAGCCACCTGCTGACCTATCACACGCCGGGACTTCGAGACGGAACGAAAGGTCCCAACAAGAGAGATTACATTGGCCGTAGTAATGTCAAATTCAAATGGCACGTCGTTGTTTAGTGCCAAGGCCGCTCCATGTTACGTCGAATCTGCTTTTAAGCCGCCCTTGCGCCCCCCATCGACTCTGCCAGTCTCTGTTTCTCTTTCGCGTAACGTCCGCCAGAGATCACTCCGTATTTTGCCCCAAGTCGCCGAGATCAAGCGCTTGTCCCATTCCTCTCACCCCTCGCATCCATAGACGTACTATCGTCATGTCTGAAAAGCTTGTCCCGAAGAACCCTGCAGCGGTGCAGGTCATCCGCAACGTCACCCCAAATGTAGTTACAGTCTCCGTGCCCTTCCTGCGGTTCGAGAAAATCCCAATCGGTGGCCGTGCTACGATCAGTAAGCAGTTGGATCCTGTTCGCAGAGCGATACGCTCTTTGCAGATCATAAGCTAACATCAGCGCGAATAGTCAAATTGACCTCTGGTGCCATTGCTGTCTTTTCCCCCGTGGCCCTGACTGACGAGGTCAAGGCCAAGGTCGCTGAGCTTGGCGGCGACGTTGGCTATCTCATTGCTGGCGATTTGGAGCACCACATCTTCTTGACCCAATGGAAGACCGAATACCCGGCCGCAAAGCTAGTTGGCCCCAAGGGCCTTCAGGAGAAGCGGAAGACGATGAACGATCCCATGATTGGCAAGGAAGACTTCGACTTCGTCTACGACGAGACAAACGCCCACTCCGCTGCTATCAGTGATGAGTTTGCCGCCGACTTCGAGGTCGAGATGGTCGCCGACCACCAGAGCAAGGAGATTGTCCTCTTTTACAAGCCCGAAAAGGTGCTGATCGAGGCCGACCTGATGTTCAACCTACCCCCCACCGAGCAATACTCCAAGGTACCAGATTCCGAGAAGAAGGGTGGCGGCATCCTCAAGAAGATCTTCTATTCGCTCAACAGCACCGCCGGTCCCGCCAAGGGTCACAAGCGTCTCTTATGGTACGCCATCAGCAACGGCACTAAGAACCGCGCCGGCTTCAACGAGAGCGTGAAGCGCATCAACGGCTGGGACTGGAACACGCTGATCCCCTGCCACGGCGACACCATCGAAGGTAATGGTAAGGAGGTCTTTGCTAAGATCTTCGACTGGCATATCAACGGCAAGAAATAAGCGATTCTGCCGACACGGAAAAAGCGTACCCAATGAACAAACCAAAAGCGGCAACTCGACGCATCGCTCATGGTGCCCGAGACGGAGGATTCTCCCTATTTTGGATCGATTAAGCGAAATTTCTATTGATACCCTCCTATGATACCAAATGAATGTTAATATGAAGGAAATATACGGGATGGATGGTTGAGAGGATAGAACGAAGGCTGGAGTTGTATAAGATAACCCGAACGCATAGTTGCATGATACCAATTGCATAGAATATTTTCTTGTCATGAACTACTGTATTTTGTCTTGACGTTTCGGGGTGCGTGGAGGCAGATGCTTAGTCGTGCCTATTGAGCTGGGCAGTATTCCGCCCCGTATGGACACTACATACATACGAAGTATGTAGATCGTCCTATATGTCGCCAAGCCACCCTGCACAGATACGCGCATGTCATGATGCCATTCGTCCGCAGCTGACTACTCACATTAGTTAGGTGTTATTCTCGAGGAATAGTCTAGAGATTGTGGGATACGGCTCTAACATAATGACAGGACCACGACTCGTTATTCAATCACTCAAGTGCCTCTAACGCTCCGCTCATGAAGGGCAAGCCTCATATCAAAATTTTCAGATGAAGATATCCATCGCAAAGCGCATAGATCAGTGTTATTGCCCCGACCATGTTCCATACCATGCGCATGAGGTCGAATAAAAACACCGTCCCAATAGCCACCCATATACGCCAATACCCAAATGCGTTATCCAATGAACCCAGGACCCAGTGCCATTACACCTTTTCAACATCCCCAACGCCCAATATAAGCGAACCCAGCCAGCGCCGATTACGCCGAGACATCCAAACCCGTCAACGACATGATAGAGCAGCCATCCAGGGCCCAGGATCAAACACTTCCAAACTCAGACCGTCACGGCTTCAGTGCGACTTGGCCTTGGGACAAACACACCCGCCCCCATTTGAAGACGTCCCCCGGCTCCCCGTGCTGCTCTGCCCGTCGGAAGCGCTGTGGTAGTTCTCGGGCTCGGGTATGCTGGCCCATTGCAGCGGCGTGGAGAATTTCAGGGCGTAGTTTGTTGCGGAGCCTGTGTTTGAGGACTGTTTTCCCCGCTTTGTTAGCTAGAGGGATTGGGGTTTGGATTTGCTGGGAATCGGGAGGGGATAAGGGGTGTGTACCCTGCATATATCACAGCGGTCTCCGAATAGAGATACTCGGTTGCGGCAATTCATTGGGCCCTGGTTTTGCTTATTAGTATTCGGCTGGCTCTATTGCGTTGTTGTGGAATGTGATCGTGGTTGCTTGCTCGTGGGATAGGATACTTACGTAGAAGTTGGAGCAGTAGCAGTGCATTGTGTCCTCCATCTGATGCTCGTTCGCACCCTCGTCTTGTATTACGTCGTCTGCTTTAAGAGCCTTTTGGGGTCGCGCTTTGTGTCGCGAGTCGCGACACGACTAAAAAGGCTTGAGAGTTGATGGTGGGCGTTGGATGATGGGCGTTGAACGTGGAGAATTGGCTGAGGAGAATTGGTGGTTGAGAGTTTGCTTGACAGGCGAATGAGTTGCCCCGATGTTCACAAGAAAGATATACGAACAGCAGAGCTTATACCACGGAAAAATAACTGGTCCTGATATAATCGTAGCGCTCAAGGCGGTATGCAATGAAATCACAACGAATCCTACACATTGTAGACTTCAACGGATCGATGGACTAACTGACTAACTACCTACTTAGCCAGAATGGAATCTCCAGTATAAAGGCCGTCGAACACGGAACAGGGCGGCAGGAGTGGACGGGCGACCTAACAATGACGAAAGCGGGATGGTAGATCGCCAATGTGCTATCATACGTGAGCCTATCAAGAACGTCATTGAAGGAAATGTTAGCCTCAAGAGGCTCCCGATTTACATGGCATCGCGTCTACATTGTTTCTCCACCTGTAGGCTAGATTATGTGCCTGAGTCAGGGGCGGGGATGTATTTATTTGTGAATCTTCCGCAGTGCCGGGTCCAGGCCCTGGATCCCGGATCCAGCCTCTCTGGGGTCATCCCCGTTGGGCTTCACACCAACCATATTTGTCATGTTAGTAATTGCCAGCCAGCCCGAGGCCGGCTCTGCTTTGCTGTGGTAGAAGGTAGAACTTTCAAGCTGACCTCGAACGCGCATCAGACATGAGATAGAGGCTTCGGCAACTAATTACGGATGACTGACATTCCGACCAACATACTACGCAGTAGCCGCGCGTCATTCACCGATTTTTTTCCTAGCTCTAGAAGGGAGAGACACGAAATGTAGAATCTCTAGAAAGCAACATCGCAACAATTCCAAACGACAAAGAAATCCCGCTTCCCATTGCCATCCACCTCAATCAAGTTCCGCATATCTCTCAAGAGTCAAGAGCCCAGACTCGGAGTCCAGACCATAGACAAGATCGGTCGATCGTACTAAATCTACTGACACGAGATGCTATATTTGCCGATGTGGATGCCTACTTGAGGCTGTAACATACAGTAGTGCAACTAGGTAGTGTACACCACGAGTTCACGACCTTACACTAGATTTCTATCCGTCGGTGACTCGGTCTCTCCGAGGAGGCTTGGGACAGCCGCTACGGACGTTAGATAACACATCAGCAGCGTTCCCATTCGTATCCGCCAGCTTTGTATATTATATCACACACGAACTGCCCACCAATTCGCATCCCTGGTTCCATCCAACTACCTAGCATAGCCTGAGGATCGAGATTCTTAGTCGCGATAATGAGCAGCAAGAGTACTAATAAAGAGCCACGTACAATAAAGTCACCCCTCCACCTCTTCGTCCTCAGCACCAAATGCCACCCGCCTACTGAGTCACAAAACAAGGACAGCTCACATTCGGCCCGCAACGCCGAGTCAACGTAGAGCAGCGACACAGCCGTCCAGTCACTTACTATACGGCACCGTCGCATTACCTAACCGGATACCAAGAACCCGTGTAGCTCCAGAGCAGAGAGCAAATATATACCGTCTCCCGGAGTTCCGGGTAAAGATAGCACCATACGTCACGAAGACGCAACAGAACCCACAAGCTTGAAGCAGCGCCGGGCCTCATCCGTCGCGTACGCCCGGCAGGCTATAGGTAGCCTCTAGGTAGCCCAAATCCATGATCGACAGAAAAGACTTCACCGCCAGACACCCCTTCGTAGTACCTATCCCGGTCCGGATTGTAATTCGTTTATCGTTGTCATGGTGTATGCGTGGCAACGCCAACGTACCTCGGTCCTCGCGTGTGTTATATTAGCAACTAATAATAACCCCGGAAGCCTCCGAAAGGCTGGCGATGGATTATACTCCCCGCAGGAGGATACCGAAGCGCTGTCAACGATGAACATGCCTCTGTGTCGCGCCCCGTCCGGGGTTTCAATCTTCCGAACATCCTCGCCCCGCATCCAGACGCCCAGCCGTGAGGAGCCGGCCGGCCCAACCGCCCAGAACTCACTAACGCGATCCAGATCCCAGCACTAACTTCCACCGCTGGGAGCCGGCGCTGTGGAGGCCTTCTAGAGCGGTGGGCCTGGGATCGACGTTCTGGCTGACATCATCCCGCGCGTCGCAGGAGCCGTCTTACAGATGCATGTGCAAGATGGATTGGCTATGGAATGACATGTGGACGGGAGAGCGGAGCCGGGACTGGCAACGGTGACGCGGTCTCCTGATTCAATATACAACGCAGTGCTTGTTGTGCTTGGTGGAGGCTTAGGTAGACAGTATCCTGCTCAAAGTACCCCGACTCGATGATTTACGGAACTGTGGGACACAACTCGTCGATCCGAGAGAGGAATTTCTTTTTCTACCGGTATATTTGCCGAGAATTATCTCCGGCTTGCTCCCATCACGTCTCACTAAAGAGGCGATGTTCCCGCCGGCTCCACGTCAAAGCTTGCTACATACTGTATTAGCTACTGTAGCTCTTTCCAGGCATGTCAGTGATCGCCGGAAGAGCCGCGTCAGACATGCGACGTCATTGCCGCCGGGCCCGTCGTTGCCGACCGCTTGCCATTACGCCCGGGTCTAACATGTGAAACGGCCACGTGAGCCGGTATGACGCGGCCGTAGCTTGCCTGCACGGATATACGGAGTGTCTCGTGCCGGCGCTAGATGGCTTCGACTCGAGAACGCCGCGGTGGGTCGCGGAATATGAACGGGTCCACAAGAGCTCCCCGTGTCCGAAGGCCGCCGTAGCTCCAGAGCAGCCCGGAGACGATGTTCCGCCGAAGTAAACATCCTTACCGAATCGTATAAATCTCTCCAAACACCACCGGTAAAAGAATATCACGATCCTATGTACGAATTGAAACCCACGGCGGGACAGAGGCTAGTCGATCCGGCCCGGGCCTGTTTGGAGCGCCGGCCCCGTCCGCCGCACTTTCGGGTTCATTTCCGGGATGCAGTTGGTGCAAGTTGCATCAATCCCCCCGCAAAAAGTCCCAAAGGCAATATCCTGATATTACGGAGGAGTTCGGCCGAGTGTTGGACATGCCAATATTATTATACAAACGACGGAATCTTACGGCCGTACGACGGCCCCACCTGATCGGCTTTCTATTACCAATGCCGATCGTCTTCGATAGGATTATCAATCGTCGACGGGAAACATGAAATCCCCATCCCCGACTTGAATTATTAATCTTTGGCGTGAGAGAGGGATCTCCGTGAAATATGTGTATATATATATATGTGCAATGGCAAGCGAAACTACAGTTGCAGGACCCAGGCTACTCTCTAATCCAGCGACATCATCCCAAATTCGATTGATATTCGTCTCTGTTTGCAATGGCTTCATACGTCGTAACTGGTGTCTCTAGGGGTCTAGGTGTGAGTTTGGATCGATCCGGGTTTTTCCTATCTCGTGAACTGACCGTCTATGAAGTGGGAGTTTCTGACCCAGCTCTCGAACGACCCGAGCAACACCGTCATTGGCATCGTCCGAAACAAGGCAGCTGCAGACAAGAGGGTTGCTGAAGAGTTAAACGGCCGCTCCAATATCACTATTTTGCAGGCCGACGTCAACCGGTACGATCAGCTGGTGGTGAGTGTAATCCGGCTTTATTCGACTTTATTATCAGGGCGATGACTCAGAACGAATTACTACTAACCGTACTCATTTACGCAGAGAGTTGCAGCGGAGGCTAGTGCGATTACAGGCGGACGTCTGGACTACCTCATCGCGAACGCGGTTTACCTTACCCCGTTCGACATGTTCGATGGCATCGGAACCCTGTAAGTCCAAAACGATCTGCTTCCCAAGTTCCCCACGCCGGCCCTGTAACTTTGGGTTGCGGGAATCCTGGAAAATAACTAACAACACCACGCGGCGTGATCAGAGCGGAAAAACCCGAACAGCTCGCAGATGAGTTCCAAAAGTCCTTGAACACGAACGTCTTGGCAAACATCTACCTGTTCAACGTGTTCCTACCGCAGATCCGCAATGGCAAGGCCAAAAAGGTCATTGCGTTGTCTAGCGGCATGGCCGACAACGACTTTACGAACGATTACGAGATCGTCCCTTCGTCGCTTAATGCTATTGGCAAGGCGGCCTTGAATGCCGTGACGGCGAAATACAATGCCCAGTATAAACAGGAAGGGGTTCTTTTCCTTAGCATTTGCCCGGGATTGGTGGACACGGGCCATTTCTCTGAGCGTAAGTTTCGATTGGGATGTCCTGCATGTGGATTTCTTTGCTAAGAAGGTTCTGTTTTTAGCTACTCCAGAACAGCAGGTCAATCTACAGGTCCTACTATCGCGATTCAGCAAGTATGCACCGGACTTCAAGGGGCCTGCCTCTGCCTCCGATGCTGCCAGGGATGTGTTGTCGGTTATGAACAACAGCTCTCTTGAAAAGGGGGATGGTGGCCGTTTCTTGTCCCATTTTGGAACCAAGCAGTGGCTTTGATGCTGCCGGACTTTGCGATCGTTTAATGGTGTTGCACGTGCAAGATGAGTTAGTTGTTTTAGCCTAGGTGCAAGCGGTCTTATAGTGCTTCTTGAATAGACCTTATTATACGGTGACGATTTACGAAGATAAGGGAAATTTTCCAAACCAAAATTCGCTGTATTTGAATTCCCTGTACAGTTTATCCCAAACTCCCAAACTTCCAACCTCTAGTACTTCAAACCCCAGCACGAGGTATCCCAAACATCGATAATCCAGACTCCGATATTCCAAACTCCGATATTCCAGACTCCAATATTCCTGACCAAATATTCCTGACCCGAATTCTAAACTCCAATGTACCAAACGCAAAATCCAACCGCTAGCAGCCGGAGATATCTCACGGCCCATAGACATCCAAATATCAACCGAAAACCCAATGTAGCCTCCAAGAAAGAAGATCTCCCCTACTTCCCATACATCCAATCATCTCGAGCCGGCGCCTCTTCACGTCCCAAATGCTGATTAACCCAATGCCAAGCCCGACAGGCAGCGCCCCGCGACTCAATTTCAGATTCCTCGAAGGTGTGCAGAACGTTGATAAGCACAGCCCGGATGACGCCCCAGAGCGCGTGCGATTGGTACCAGGTCGACGACGGCATGTCGCGGCGGCGGTTATTAAGTTCGATCTCCGCGAAAGGGCGAATGGAAAGCCCGAATTCTGTGTGGAAAATCCAGAAGAGCGCTCCCATGGGCTGTTGGTTCTGCGTGGCCGTCATGATGCGGTCGTTGAGCTTCGGCTGAATGAGTGATATGAGGAGGTCGACGCGCTCCTCGGTTGTGAGGTTTGTGTGCCATGCTAGCTCGTCGTCTGTGCTGTTCATTTGCCTGATCAGGGCGATGATGCTTCGGTGGGCGTGATTTTCCATAAGTTCAGGGTGACGGACCCAGACTGGGTACTGGCTTCTTCTTTTCAATAGGCGTCGTGGTTGTTCTGATGCTGGTGCTTGGGCCCGTAGTTTATGGACGACTGCGTTCCATCTTTGTCTTTTGTTGCGCTGCGTAAGCATCGCTTGAGCCTCATTCAAGTCTTTGCAGTCGTCCAGGTGTGCGGCCACGAGTTGGATGGCGCAGATGCGGTAGGTCCGCTCTTGGCAATATATACAGATTCCTTTCTGATCGTTGAGGTGCTCGGCTTGAGCTATCTTCTCCATGTCTAAGATGACGTGTCTGTAGTGAAACGTGACGCTGGGCCGTAAGATCGTGTTCATGTTGCTCACGAACTGGTCCAAATGTTCGGTTGCCCAGACGTGCCTGTAGTTGTTGTCCTTGATGCCCTCAAGGATCATTCTGGCGCGCTCCATTGAGGATAGGTTGCCGTCGTACCATTTTGCGGCGCTGGGGTATGCAAAGTCAGCAGTTGCTAGGTGGAATCTGATTTGATACATCGGCCGCGGCATGAAAGCCTCTCAAAGACCAATAAGTCTAGTGGGCATAGGGAGTGATATCTCTTGCCAATGATGACAACCAGCTGACGGAATGTAAGAAACACCTACTCTTCTTGTGATTCGTTGAGAGCTTGCACTCGCTGACGCAAGATCTCATTGGCCCCGTTATCTAGTAGCGAGAGATCATTTGCCCAGCATGGCAAAAGCGATGCTGCTGCTGCTGAAGGTGACAACATTGTTGTGAACGTTGAATGCAATGTGCTTTCTATAAACTGTTTGAGGGCGAGCAAATCAACGAGCAGTAGGCTGACGTAGGACGATATGTCAGGGTAGTGTATTGTTATTGATGAACCGATACTGTTGATGAACTGATGTCTTTGATGAATCGATGTTTTGAGGGAACGAGTTGTTGATGGAACGATTGTTGATGGAACAAGTGCTGATGAAGCGAGTCGTCGATGAACAAATGTTGTGATGAATGGGGGAAAGTGATAGGAAAGGGGGATGGTTCACATCTGATTACTGGGACGATGGAGCAGATATTTATACCACAAATCGGTCTGGATCTATGAGCAAAACAATATTGACCGTGGCAGCGTGGCTCTGTTCGTGCGTGGCACCGATGCCAATCCAGACAGGTTTTGTGTTCTATACAATTCGCCAGTGCGGTGAGCATAGGCACATGTGGAGGTTATTATCCAGGAAACCCCGCGAGAACGCCTAGGTATTACTTCTTCTAGGAACATGAACTGCGCGGTTCCTTGTTTGTTTGCACCGGCGTCGTCCAATATACCGATGACCATCCCGGATCTTAAGATCGGAACTGAGAGACGTGATGTCCTGGGCACTCCTAGTCTCTGATTCCGATACCGAGCTATATTGCGTAACGGGAAATTATATATATATATATACAATGAATAGATGCCGAAGAGATAATAGTGAATGCTCTTAGAAACTTTGGAATAGGCATATCAGTGCGTCGTGATGCCTGCCTGATTTCTTATCTAGGAGTCAGGATCATAGGGGGGTTTCCTGGAGACTAACGTGACTTGGTTGCCGTGGCTACCACAACCGCGTAAACACAAGATTTTGAGTTTGTCATGCAGGCAGACAGCCGAAAGCGCGATCAACAGAAGATGGACCACATAGACTTCGACCGCGATTGTGGACCATGCCACGCGTCACTGAATCCAGGTATTCGCATTCTCAATATACGCCATAAGTGTCGAGTCACCGGTTCACCACAGAGTCTAATTGCCAACCCACGTTGTGACTGGGACGGAGTGTCCGCTAGGCTGGTAAGTATAGTTGCTGATCACGTCCGTTTATTAGGTAGGCACCTCGCACGATGTGCGTATTCACTTGGAAAACAAAAGGACACAAGGCAAGACGACAAAAAAAGTAAGATGCCTCCACGCGGAATCGAACCGCGGATCTTGTCATAACACCGCAAGTTCATTTACTATACGAGTGACACGCATTACCCCTGTGCCATAGAGGCTCTTAGATGATGTAACAACGCCGTGCCGTTCGTCGCTACATACTCCGTTGATCGTTCCCAGCGACACGGGAGCGTCGCGCACCCGGTTTGCGGTAGGTATGTGAGCTTCGTAATGATTTAGGTAGTAAGATACGGATGCACCAGAACACCTTATCTGAATATCAAGAACTTGAACGGAACTGTTTGTTACCCCATGTCGGTACGGCGGGCGATGCTGCTACCGACCATCGACAGGTTGGCAATCATGTCGACGGCCGATGACCGATCAATCGCTAAGCAGAACCTTCGTTGCCAACTGATTCTGTTATAGATCACATCTCGGTCCCAGGGTTGTGCTCACATACGTAGTCCTAAAGTCTATAATTAGGCGATAGTTGAACTGTCAATACAGTCTACAGTCTCCTTACACCCGCACATCGCCGGACTTGGATTGAAGCACCAGACGTCTTACGAATATGGTACTTCGCCAAGACCGAAAACACGAATGGAATAACCAAATCAAAGTCCAACCCAGGAGCAACCAAAAAATCCAAATCTCGCTGTTTCCATCGTCTTACAAGATGGTAATGTCTATATACACCAAGTATCTCCCATCATCGCTCAGGAGTCAGAGATGTCAACCTCTTCCACGATAATCCCAGGCTGAGCCGCAAAAGCCTGTATCAATCGCTCATAGCTCCGAGCAAGCAATTCAGCCTCGCCTTTTCCGAAGAGATCTTTGCGGAAGAAAAAGTCGTGGATACAATCGCCGTCAGGATCGTCAACCGTATCGAGGTAAACGTCATACGGGACGTTCAGATCATATCCCATGAAGGTGAGCTTGTTTTCTTCCCCCCACTTCATCGTCATGCGCTGGCCCATGCGGTAGTCCGCGAAGACTTGGAAAAAAGGGCTGTATTGAGCGTTGCGTTGGAGATCGAGCCTGCCGAGTGTTAGCTTATACGTAACTCGTACCTGGGGAACTGCCAATTGGGAGGAACTCACTCTTCGACGAGAACTGGATAGGGTAGCCTGGAATTCGACAAGCCCCTGTACGTCTTGTCGCGTATCACTTCTAACAGATCTTCAAACTTCTCAGATGCGTGACTGACAAGACGTAAAAGCACAACGTTGTAGAGCGGCCCAATAAGATCCATGTAGTCGCTGCTGTGACCCCTGCCGCTTTCTGCAATTGCTATAGTGACGTCTTCGCCGTCGACAGTGTACCGTAGCAAAAGAGCTCTTAGTGCAGCGAGGTAGAACTGAAACGGCGTGGCTCGGAGTAGACGGCATATCTTGGAGATTCGGGCCTTGGTTTGTTTCCCAATTCTGCAAGCAGACCGGATGTTTTCGTAAGCCTTCAACTTTGGTCGCTCTCCTACTTTGGCCAGACTCATGAGTGGCAATGGAGGCGGAGCAGTAGAGAACTCTTTTCGCCAGTATTGAAGCTCTGTTTCGAATTGCCCTGACATGTAATCCGCGTTTTGTTGTTCTGAAGCTTCCGAGTATTGCTTCGCGTGACGTACTGAATTGGGATGGGTATAGTGAGAGGCGAGCCATGAGCACAAAGTCTGGAACGACGCACCATCAGCGACGAGCGGGTGAATGCCAATCACGAGGAAATTTTCAGTCGCGGAACGAGATAGCAGTATGATCCGCATCGTCTCGCCGCGCTCCACATCATATACGTATTCCTTCTGTATAGCCGTGGCTAGTTTCGTCACTTCCTCCTCACTTTCTATCATCCGATGTTCTAAACTCAGGAGACTGCTCTTCATGATGTGTTGCATTCTCTTTCCGTCTTGATCGAAGAATGCCGTTCTGAGAATCTCATGCTGCTGACCTAAAGCACGTACAGAAGTATGTAGTCTTTCTGCATCTATTTGTCCCGCAAAACGAGCCCAAACGGTGTGATTTGGGCCACTTTTATGTTCCAGGAAGATTCCCGAAGGATAAAATCGGGCCTGGGTGAAAGAAATCGGGATGGATTTTATGATTTCTGAATCAGCATCTGCAGAGGTGGGTGGACCCCGGCTGAGGCTTGGTGCATTTACGGTATTATCTTGGTTGGGAATATTAGAGCTACGAAGTTCTGTTATCGAGCTATCGGATATCCTCTGGTTGACGGAGGAAATTGTAGGTAGGCCTTTCTCCGTTGAAGGTTTGTCAAGCTTTGGTATAAGCGACGAGGGGATAGTGTCCGTCCCGGCGGCAACCAGCTCGCCGATAGAGCCACCATTCAAGATTCTGAGAACAGGCACGCTGACTTCGATAGTCTTTCGGAACCAGGCGCGGATATCTACTGCCATGAGAGAGTCGATACCGATCTGGTCAAAGCGCGTAGCCGCCAGCTCAGCCTTGCTAACCTGATTGATATCAAGGGGGAAATACGAGCGAAGTTCGTGAATGAAGGCGTCCCAAATGATATTGTAAACTTGCTCCCGGTTCTCGGCATTTGCGAGATGGGCCTTAATCGGAACATCGGGCCGGCCGGCAGTTCTTGCTGGATTCACACCTTCGAAATGGTTGTGGACGAAGTGACCCATGTATGGCCACGACGCCCACACGGGCTTATGTTCTTCTTCCTGACTTATTGTTCTTATGCCTGATACGAGTTCGAAATTGTGACTCGATCTCGGATGCCCCGCCAGCAAAGCCTCTCCAAAGAGCTGGTGTAAGTCTCGCTCAGATGTACGTTCGAATCCGCCCACTTGCATGGTTGTGTTGCCCATCGCTGTACCTTCAGCTGCCCGAGTTATATATCCCACTCCGAAGACTGGACCGATGTGTATAACTGATGCAGCTAGGCCCTGTCGTCTACGTTGTGCCGCAAGACTGGCCATAAACGTATTTGCCGCCGCATAGTTCGCCTGTCCATAGTTTCCAATCACAGCTGATGCCGAGGAGAACACGACGAAGAAGTCAAGTGTGTCTTCTTGGAAGAGAGCATTCAAGTGTATGCTTCCATCCACCTTAGGCTTTGTAACTTTCTGTAGTTGTTCCAATGTCATATGCTCTATGCCTGTATCATGGAGAACCATGGCGCCCTGGGCGACTCCGGCAATGGCTGGCATACTTAAACATATTTCAGCGTGAAGGGCTTCTACCTGCTCTTTTTGGCATATGTCACTGTTTGAGAGTTAACTCAGGAAATGTGTAATGGTAACTTGTCGAACAAGACTTACCATGCAGAGACTTTGATATGAACCCCTTTCTCGAGCATTTGATTCAACCAGCGCGGATCAATATTTGGATTCCGGCTGCTGATGACGAAATGGCGTGCTCCACGTTGCATCATCCACTCGCATAGCGATAGACCGAGATGACCAGTGAGTCCCACGAGCCAATAAGTTTTATTGCCAGGAAGACATATCTGTGTTTCAATCGGTCTGACGTTTCCGATGACCTGAGAAGTCGTCGACCATTGAACGACAGAAATTGGCGTAAGTTGTTTTCCAGCTTGAGTGAGAGAATCTATGGCCACGGTAGGACTATACTCCCACTTTGGCCCTGATGGCGCTACTAATGCGGCAGAGGCCCAGGCCACTGCCTTTGTGAATCGGCCACGAATCTTTCCCAACCTCGACACAGTGGGACTGTGCGCTTCGTTCCCGAACAATGTTCTGATATCATCTTTTCTGCAGTGAGTCGGAAGTATATGAGCAATGCGGACCCCAATCGACTGTGGATCCGTACTGTCTTTCATATTTACGAAGGCTGAGAACCTGCTTTGTGCAAGCTTTGACATGGACTGACGGAAAGTCGTTGGGTCAATTAATAACGTACTATGACCGGCTATGCGTACGCAATTGAGGTTCGAAGCTGCAAAGGTGATCTGTACGCCAAGAAGTGTCGCTTGCTCAGCAAGGAAGGATGCAAATTCAGGACTAGCTGCATAGATCAGTATTTTGTCGTCTTTAAATAGGCCTCTTAGAGCTGTAGATGCAAGCAAGTAGTGTGCGATAAGCCTGAGAAACAAAGCTTCAGACCCCGTTGAGATCTTGATGCTGACTGAGAGCTCTTCCCTTATGTCAACGATAGACTTATTCTGGGCCGATAAAACCACACTCTGACTGCGGGAGAGATCATCCTCGCCCATGGCGAGAAACATAAAGTTAAGTTCATCGACACGTACAGGTGAAAGAAGCGAGTGTGTGACTCTCAATTCTCCTTCACGACGAGGTGGCGGCCCCAGCTCGACTTCCCACCCCGACTGAGTCACACTGATTTCAAGATTGCGAGGCCCAGTTTGCAACGGACCCTTTAATAGTCGCCCATTTGAATTGTAGCGGTCGTTCATCTCTTTGCTTAATATGAGTCGTGACAGTAGAGTTCGGCCAGCTTTATCGAGTACCAACTCACGTTCAACTGAACTAAGGATATTTTCGTATCGCCAAAAGGCCGCATATACGTTTTGTATTACGGCCGTCGCAATGACTCGAGAGTCAACTACTTGAACATCCTCAATATCGAAGAGTAAATACTCAAGTGACTGGTTATCCCGCGCCGCGCCGCGCAATAATCCTTGTATCATATTTGCATGTGGGTTTTCGGCAAGCCGGCCTTGAGTGATCCATGTGAGATGCCCCGCATGTAGCATGAGCTTCTTCAAACCCTCCCATTCAACGTTGGCGAGTTGCTTGAAGACCGTCGTGTCTAGATCTGCTAGAGACACTATCACTGTATTGGGCGCGATGTCCACTCCATTCACATCTGACAATGAGCGAGTAATTCTAAGATTGCCGCAATACGGCCTCAAAATACCTGAGAGCTCATTGACAAGTCTGGTCGTGCGCGAGCTATCACCACCCAGCAGCATAATATCTTGCATTGGATTCTCCAAAGCTGGTATCAAGGAACGATGCGAGAGCGGATCTCTTAGAAATGTGATCTTATCATCTATAGCTTGAGCGGCAAAGACAAAAAAGGGGGCTGCATCTTGTAGCTCTGGAGTCCTAGTGTCGACCCCGGAGAAACCTGTGTTACGCAGCAGCTGACCCCATTCGGTGGCGCTGGTTGCTGGTTGGGAAGTCCGTCCATTTTCTAGAGCTAGCCACTCAAAAGTGAGACCAAAGAAGGGACTGAGAGACGGGAGTGTTTCAAGCGCAAGCAGATAACCGCCTGGCTTCAGTAGGCGTCGCACAGCACGTAGCGTTTGGTCGAGGCCCTCCGTTGAATGAAGAGAAAGGGGTGCTACGACAAGATCAAAGCTGGCCTCAGGTAGCCCTTCCACTCCTTGGTCCTTCAAACTGCTCATCGGCTTAAACGTAATTTTGTTCTCGTGTGGCTTTAGCCAAGCGGGTAGAGCACTCGAGGAATCGAAGTCGGGAGTAGTGATAGTGTAAGAAGCGAATGCCGAACCGATTTGTTGTAAGATTGCCTCTGTTGCGGTAGCTATATCTGCCCTGACCTCGAGGATGTGCATATGGGGATACCGGTGGATAATTTGTTTCAATATACAGCCGATATATTTGACGAAATTTGCCACTTCGGTGCCTTTTGTGTACCACTCCTTCTTAACAGTGGCATACGTACCATTGCAGGTTAGCTTGTTGCCCTTCACGAGAGATAGTAGGTCCCGTCCAGCTGCCGAAAGGAGTTTTATATCTGCCGCTCCTGAATATGGCCCAATTATAGTAGGAAGCATATGTGGAACGTCTTGTTCCCAGTGTGACTGCCAAAATGGTAGCTCGCCAACCGCGGAACGGCGAGCAATATGCGATGCAAAGTGATATAAACTATTGTGAGCGTATTCGGCTTTAGATGAGCTGTCGGCCCGTACGTGCCTATCTATGGCGCGTAAGTATATACTCGCAATTCTTTCTCGAAGCGCTAGCAACTCAGCTGGGCCCGAGTTTGTAATCATGGAATCCATGATTTCCTGTGCGTCCGGCTCCGCAACACCCCATTGAATATTCGCAAACATTTCTTTATCATCTTTGGCAGTTTTCTCGGACAGTGGAACTAATTCCAACCCTTGAACTTTAATCATTGCATGATCGAGGTCGTGTGGGTAAACATTGATATCGCAGACCATGTTGGCATGTGGAAATGCTAAGGGGTGAATCGAATCGAATCCCAACGCCTCTTGGTTATATCCTTCGCGCGCACAAAGCTCGGGATTTACAGTTAGTTGTTGAATTCTCCTGGGAAGATATATTGATTGGTATGTTCCATCGTCGGGATCCGCATATGTTAGGAAAGAAGATTGCTACTCCAGTTAGAAAGTTGTTAAAGTTGAACCGATAATTTTAACCTACAACGGCAGCATCTAGAGTTGCAGGGTGAATCAAAAGGCTCGATTTCTCAGACCGGGTGATGAACCCTGCTGCGGCACCTAGTTTCCGTTCCAGTCTCTCAAGCGATCTGAATTGGCCAGTGTAATAGTACTCATGCTCAGACATTCTTTGGTAGAAGGTCGTTTCTCGTACAGGCAATAAGTTTGGAGGGCGCGGTAGTCTGGCTGGAAGGGCGGTGCGAGACGCTTGCCCTAAGAAAATGCGAACGAGACCTTTTGCTTTGAGCTCGAGCTGGTCGTCGCCTTTTCCAGAAGCCGCGAAATACTTGAATTCTGCGTCAATTAATTCGTCCGTATCCCGTGAGATATTCGCCAGTGAGAAAACTATTTCGATGCTCGAATTATCGTCTTCGAATGTAAGAGCGGAGATAATATCTACATCGGCGATTTCGATCAACGTGGCGGTCGTGTTATTACATAGCACAAGCGCAGCTTCTAGAGCACTGACGATATACCCAGTGGCTGGGAAAACCATGACGCGCTGAATGCGGTGATCTGTAAGCCACGGAACCTCAGAAGGACGCAAAATATGGCGCCATCGCATGTCCTGTTCGGTGCTATCGGAAGTTAAGTGACCCAGTAGCTCGTGAACCGGGTCTGGCCGCAGGCGTGAGGCTTTAGCATATCTTGATTCATGCCAGTATTCGGTTCCATGATCCCAGGCGTAAGTAGGGAGCCCCTTCACTAGTCGACAACTCGAGTCGCCGGATACAATTTGGTCATACTTTGGTAGGTTGACGGTACCCTTTGCCAGGTGGGACCAAGCATAGCCAAGACCATCAGCAAACGAGACAACAGATGAAGCACCGCGACGGAATAAACCAGTGTAAGGAACTGCATATTGCAATCGATTCTTTATAGTCTGAAGTGTCGGCCCCTTAAGTGCTGGGTGAGGGCCTAACTCAATGATCAGGTCAACATCTGTCGAGGCACAAGCGCTATCGACTGCATGTTTGAAAAGCACCGGCTTGACCATATTTATATCCCAATATGAATCTTTGAGCAAATCGAATTCTCGCATCTCCGATCCATAGACACTCGAAAACCAAAGGGGCCCTCCGCCAAGCCCAACTTTTATGTCCAATTTAGTAAGAGAGTCTAGATACCTGGCGGAGCAGGCGTTCATGTGATAGGAGTGGTATGCTCTATCCACGTGCAGTACGCTGGTACGTTTGCCCTCGTCCTCAAAAACGATCTTTAACAATTCAATGGCTTCTTTGTCGCCAGACAGCGTCAGGCTGCTTTCTGAATTGACGGCTGCTATACCGACACGATCCTTGAACTCGGGGAATTCGAGTAGATCCTGTGCATCTTCGACGGTCGTTTGGACAGCCATCATAGAGCCATTCTGCCCGTCAGAGCCTTGCGAAAGGTTTGAGTGTATGCCACGGTAGTATGCGATGCTTATAGCATCCTCGGCGGAGATGAAGCCTGCGGCGTAAGCTGCTGCTATCTCTCCCGAAGAGTGACCGAGGACAGCAGTAAATTCGATGTCTGCAGCACGCAGAAGTTCGATTTGGAGGATTTGAATCGCTGTACATAAAGGCTGGCAAATAGCGGGTTCCAGCAGACGTGACGAAGACGGGCCTTTTCGTAACTCCCCTAAAATGGTCCATGTGGGCCGGTCAGGCAGTTGATTAAGGTGGATTTGCAGCCTTTCCATGATTGCTTTGGCAGCGCTGGATGCGATGACCAAGTCCAACCCCATTTGAGCCCATTGAGCTCCCTGACCTGTGAAGACACCGAGAACTCTTGGTTTCCCTACGGCTGAGAGCCGTCGCTTTGATCTGATTCCGATTATATGATTCGGATTGACTCGTATAGTCTCAAGCGTCTCTTCTAGCTTTGCACAAAGCTCATCGACTGTAGAAGCTCCGATAGTCATACTCACTGGCAAATGTTCCCGTCGTGCCATGAGAGTGTAAGCTATAGACCTAAGATCATGGCAAGCCTCACAATTGCGTAAAAAATCGTAAAACTTTGCCAAGTATGACTTGAGAGACGGTTCTGAGGCTGCAGAGAATACGAAGGGAATAAAAGGGGTAATCACCGGGGTAGGTAGCTGTAGGGATTGGGCTGGAGGTACGTAATTCTCCAATATTGCGTGAGCATTTGTGCCTCCGAAGCCGAAGCTATACATATAAGAGGTTAGGAGGAAAGTACCATGATCGTGAGATGACTTCTCACCTGTTTACGCTTACCCGGCGAGGACTTCCGCTGGGAATCACTGGCCAGGGCGTCAACGAGACCGGAATGCATAAATTATCGTAGAATGGTTCTACTCGCGGGTTGAGACGCTTGAATAGAATATTTGGTGGAATCGTGGCATTCTGAAGTGCCAGAGATGCTTTGAGGATTCCTGCAAGGCCAGCCGTTCCTTCAGTGTGCCCTATCACGGTTTTGATACTGCCTACGAACATTGGCGAGTTTGGCTGTTCACCTGCATTCTTTCCACATTTGAGGCCGAATGCAATGTTGATAGCTTCGGCTTCGACCGGGTCGCCGGCCTGAGTACCTGTACCATGGGCCTCAAAGTATTGTGGCTGATGTTTAGGATTAGTTGAATCGAGCCCAGCTCGAGTATAGCAGTCCCGAATGAGTTGCGCTTGAGCTGATGCGCTGGGCCTGTACAGTATGTTAGGATCTCGGAGCACTGAACAGCAGTAGAAGCTTACATAGTTTGTCCCCGGGTTTTGCCATCCTGATTCAGTGCAGTTTCACGAACGATACATTCGATATGATCTCCGTCAGCCTCTGCCGTTTGGCAGACCTTAAGCACCACAGCAGCCACGCCTTCTCCCCGGGCGTAGCCGTCCGCGTCAATATCCCACATACGGGATCTGCCATTAGGCGAAAGCATTTGCAAGTTAGACTCCGCGATGAAATCGAAAACGTCGAAAATAAGGTTGGAGCCCGCCACGATGGCCATACGCGAGTGGCCAAGCCGTAATTGCTGGACGGCATGGTGTAAGGCAACTAAACTAGAGCTGCATGCCGTATCGACTTATGGGGCTGAAGTTAGTAACCAGCACCCGTGAGTTGTTGGCTTTGGTACCGAGCAACTGAGGCACAGCAGCCGAGCAGCGAATAGCGCAGGCAAGGTAAGGTTAGGATTCGACTCACTAGTCATTGAAGGACCATGCCAGTCGAAGAAATATGAGATACGGTTAGACAACATTGTCCTCGACGTCCCAGTGGCATGATATTTGCCCAAATTTTCAGGATCCCGACACATCAGGAGCTGATAATCATTGGTCATCTGGCCGGCGTACACGGCGGTGTCAGATCCTCTCAGTTCGTCAACTCGCAGCCCAGCCTCTTCGAGCGCCTCATATACAGTCTCAAGCAACAAGCGGACCTGCGGGTCGAGAACCTCTGCTTCGGCTGTTTTGGTGCCGAAAAAGGCGGCATCAAAATTTCGGTTTGCGCCATCGCCCTCTAGGAGGTATGCTTCCTTCACATTAGCATGGCCGTGGTAATAATCATTTCCGTGATAATGTCCTTTCAGGGCCGGGACTTCGCTCGCGACAACCCGTGGATTCCGCAGAAGGCTCCAAAGCTTGGACGGAGAAGTAGCGCCACCGGCAAAGCGACAACCAGAGCCAATGATAGCGATATCCCGACGCTTATCATTCATCGTAAACAGATTTCCCCAACCGACCCGATGACGAGGGCGACCAATTCCAACGTTCTTCCTATACGAGATTCTGTACAGCGAGGTTGAGCACCTATCAAATACGTCCGTACCCAGATATGTAATTAGTGACCCAAATTTATACGACCGTTGTACAGGGTGGCAGTGGATGGCCACGTTCGCCTCAGCGCCTCATGGCAGACAGGTACGCGTTTGCACAGGTACATGAAGTACACAGAATAGGCGGAAGGTTACCGGGCGTTTGGGTATATCGCTCACGTCAAATTGTACTCGGGATGTCGTTGGTCAGCGGACGAATGCAGGCATGACTGAATCCGTTGTTCCCATCAGCAGGGGCGGGTGCACTGCATGTTCACAACGACCCTGTCCATGTTGTCCATTGAGCGATGTTATTCGCGCAGGGTAGGTTTTTCATCCGCGCATGGGACGGCCAGGTTTGGGCTTTCATATTTCGGCAGCGCGCAAGACAAATTCGACACAACATCGTGTGTTTCGTAATCACCCCGTACGTAATGTTCACACAATATGTGCTTTCTTTGGTGTCAAGTCAAGTTTGTTGCGATGGTCAGGCGTGTGTGGAAAACGCGATGGGTACGAAGGCTGACCGTCCTGACGACTCTGCACTTCAGATCCTGATACACGCTAAAAGTGGATCAGCACTGACAAAATTAGTGGGGCAAGAAGGATTACGTGAGCAGGCCACATGCTAAAAGGGTTGCTCTTCTGGATACATCTGCAAATCCGGAAGATCCACGAAGCACAACCAACACGATTTATGTCTGATCGCACCTGCTTATACCGATCCCGATCTTTCGTGAATCGACCCAGTCTGGATCAGGTCCTCTCTGACCCTTAGGTACGGACGTACGAATTACCTAAGTAGGTAGGTAAGCTAGGTACCTAAAGTAAATTGGCGACCCGAACCGGGCCGGCCCATGCACGGGTTGCCATGCGCGAATAACATCGACACCCTGCGGTATCAGCTCCGGCGCTTGTGCAGTCTACCTACCTAGCCAAGCAGGCATTCAGTGGGAGTCAACAACCACGTTAGGTCACTGCATCACAATATGTTTGTCTCAGGCATACATTTATATCTAGTTACACTACGACTGTTGGAAACCAGATAGCCGGCGCATTACGTACCGTTAGCCGTCGCATTCCCTGTCTCCGCAGCGTAGCATCGATCCTTCTCTTCGGGCCATATCCTCAAAGCAGCATGCAGTCTCGCGGCAGAATCTCAATCCGCAACGACGACGTTTCGGTTTACCGACTCCCTACCGGGCGTTAATTATCCCTATTTCTCTTTGTTTGAGTTCAACGGCAACGTCTGCACGGCATTTACGATATGACGCCCTCCTTTTGCCCGACCACACGTGAACTTTGCTTCGCCTCAAAAATTGGCAAGCCATATGTTCTCAGCTCCTCGGTTTCCAAACGGATGGAGGAATGAAGCGAGCGGCTGAAGTTTGAGGACATACTTGGCCCGGATATGTGGTTTACGTACTTCGTAAGTACGGAATGCAAACACACAGGTTTGCATAGTGCTGCTTCAATTGGGCGGGCTGATATACCTATGAGCTGAGATGACTGATATCTGGGCTGAGATGGCTGCACTTTAGATGACGCATTAGCAGCTACATAATCATACTGCTAACACCAATTCTTCTAAAACGGACTCTGCGGTGTAAATGTGCTGCCTGTCATCGTGAAACTGCTGCGGACTGCCCCCCCCTCCCTCTCAAAACTCCATGGGGCCCCAACGCCAACATGAGCACCGGTGGCCCAATCTATCCGGAAATACAGTATGATGGCCTTCGAGCTTTATAAAGTTTCCACACAGTTAGCCACAATCCATCGTGATCATCATTTTCACGCTTTTTGGTATTTCCGTGACGGCATTGAGCTTTGTTACGATACGTCTTGCCTCCCGGAAGGCTGGTCTTGAAGACTGGTTGGCCGTAGCAGCTACCATTTTCTTCATCTTAGTTAACATCGGAGGTTTGAGAGGTATTCCGATTTGATAACTTGATTCCCCAGCTTCGTATCTCCGGTATGGGGCATGTCTGACTTATCATCAACCAACAGCTGTTACCATCCTCAACGGGCGCCAGATCGCTCAGGAAATTGTCGAAAGCCCATCGGACTATAAGTTTATGTGACAGGTAAGTCTCTCAGCACTCTCTTTCCCAGTTGTCGGAACTGCACTTAATTCTAGAATCCAATCTTCTCGTGTTTCGTCGTTCGGTAGAGTGCTCACATAGCATACTGGTACAGTGGGGCATCTTCAACACCTACACCTACTTCGCGCGCGCCGTCGCCTTGAAATACAATAGTAGCTCTCTACTACCATATTTTCGGCGTTAGTAGAACTTATAGAATATGGATATACTTCTTCGTTGGTTTCCAAGTGGTCATCGTCATTATCCCCTCCGTCTTATTAGGCCTCGATTGTACCCCGTTTGAACGGTACTTCGACCAATCGATCCAGGGCACATGTCTGGGTGACGGACTCATTGTCGCTGTGGACGAAACGCCAAACTCGGCTGTAGACCTTGGGCTAGTGGTTCTAGCTATATTCATGATTCGCCCGCTATCTCTCATCTACCTCGAAATGGAGGCTCAGAGTCTTTTCGGCTTAGGTATTATGTATGTGCTCACCCTGCCTCTGGGAGACGTTCCTGCTGACAATGAACCCCGGTTTATTGAGCGGGCATTCTAGGATTTGTCAAAGTTGCCGCCAGCTATTCCTCCAGTGCCCTTTGTAAGCTTGAGTTTGCACTTCTGGCATTTGTGTTCCTAGCTTCGCATGCTGACCCAGGTACTCAACATGGTGTCCCTCTTGTCAGTGGTTCAGATGTTTGTGTCCTTGCTTTGCTGTTGCCTGCCCGTATACAAACCAATCCTACCTTCTGCGGTTTTCTGGAACCGGATCTCCATGAGGATTACCCACTGCTTGAATGTTGGGCGAGACTCAGCTACCCGGGAAACAGCACATTCGGTGAACTCTTTACATGGATCTAGGGGTCAAGGTCGTTTAAACGAAGCTGGCCAGAATTGGAAGCGACTCGACGATAACAGCACCCTGGTTCTAGCTTGGCCACGGCCTACATACCAGCTAGAGACTCGAGCGATAAGCGAACCCTCGTCTGCGGCAGCGCGATCAGGATTGGTGGGTATGCAGGGCACAAGCAGATTGAAGTGGTCTGAATGGATGGACAATTTGACTTACTACATATAGTATCTAGAGCGGGCGAGAATGGAATAGCGTTCGGTGTTACGGTAGACGAGTTATTGTTGGCAAGACACGAGAGACACATATAACATACGTCCGTACATTTTGTACATACCTGCTTAAAGTACCTAGGTATTAGATACACAAGTCACAGGGTGAGGTAGATCTTGTGAGGACACCTCGCAGTTGCTTGTGGTCAAGAAGTGCGACACAGCTCGACCTTACGCAGCGATGTTTGCAGCGTACGCGCTATGCCGGATATATACCTATAAAGTGCCTATATCGGTCAGTCAACAGGTTCTGCCACTTTGCATTTGAATGATCAAAGAATTCTAGGTATAGATGAACCCAAGGACTTACTACGCAGTAAGACCTAATCGTCCCACCTAGGTACCTCATCCGCCATGCCTGGGCATGCGGGGACATTGGTAGTCGTATCTGTTTGGACCCCGTAGGTAGTCCGTTCTATCCGCTACTGTTTTCTCCTGAGGTCTTAGCGCTTATTGTACTGCTGCCCAGGTTCAGTGTGCCCCTTCAATCACCAGTTGGCAGCCAAGAGTAGGTACGCTTGAGCGTCGCCCGGAGCATCTAGGTATGCCGTTAAGCCTCATTACTATCATGATAAAGAGCTTACAACCCGTATTATCAATTACCTCACAATTACATTATATACTTCGTAGTGAGATGTGCAGAAAGTGGTCGAAATCAATTGTGTTCCGGGTTATAGAAGTCAGTGCCGACCGAAGACCGGGAGTGTCCGGGCTTCGAACCAATCAGGGGTGATCGTCCCACCTTTATTCGGTTTCGCTTGGGCTCACCTACCTACCAGGTTAAGTACCTATGACATGTCACTCCGAAATTTTGATGCGGATCTAGTCGAGCGAGGAGCTCTGCTGCCAACGGCTTTGTCGCGATCAAAAGATCAACATATTCATAGCACATTGACTCGTTAGTTTGAAGCTCTCTTCCACTGAGAGCCGGAGCTATTTAGGTAGCCGTTTGGCAATCTGGCTATGTCGAACGGGCTTTCATCCCTTCTCACATAAATCCATTTATGATTGCCGTTGGCGCGGTTGCGGAAATATAGTCTCCAATGCGATTGAACGTTAGTAGAACACGGCCAGTCGTCGGATCTACCCAAATAAAACCCCAAAAACTAAGGTAACGCCATACAATAACATATTGTCTAGTGCGGGCTGGCGCAAAGAGGATAAGTAGTCGCCGAGTCGTCCCTTTCTTGTGTGGTCTGTAACTTGTGGTGTCGAGAAACAATGTGTACCTACGTTGGAATGGCGGACCAGAAGCGAAGTTAGTGCGTGAGCACTAAACAAAAATGTTATTATATGGAAAAAGAGGAGCAAAGGGCTCTCTGAGTAGGTAGGTGTATGTAAAACTACCTATATATTAGAACTAGGTGATGTTTTCTACAGCAAGTTACGAAGACATCCGCTCATTACGACTGGGGGCAACAACCTCCAATGCGTATTATGTAGGTAATCCCACCTACATATACAACATAATACCTACAATGAATTATAAATAGCATAACCAATCCCAGGTTCGCGACAAGCCGCAGTATGGAACTGCAACCTGTCGGTTTCCCTAGTCACGTCATAATCATCTAACTTGGGCATTGAAAATGGTACTCAAATCACTCCCATCGTCTCAACGTGCCATACAGCAAGACGATGACGGCCAAGCCCGTCTGGTCCACAATGCAGCCGTCCCACCATTACTACCAGGTTTCGTACTCGTCAAGACATCCGCCGTCTCATTGAACCCATCCGATCACAAGGTCATGAAGAACTATCCCATCCAGGATGCTTACGTGGGGACCGACTTTTCCGGCACGATAGTCCAGGCAGCTGACGATGTTGACACGAGCGTGTTCGGGCCCGGCACCATGGTATGTGGAAGCGCATTCTGCTTCGCACCGGCGCACCGACAAGTCAACGGTGCCTTTGCAGAGTATGTGCGCGCACGTGCTGACCTACTGCTACGGCTAAACCCAGCCCCCATCCAACGCACAATGTCACCCCTGGAGGCGGCTACGCTGGGAATTGCCGTGTCAACAAGCATCCTAGCGTTATGGTCTCCGGACGCATTGGGTCTCTCAGGGACGCCTGACACGCCGGACATATCTGAAAAGCCCGTGCCGGTGCTTATATACGGCGGCAGCACAGCCACGGGGACGATAGCCGCGCAACTCCTGAAGCACTCGGGCTACGACCCCATCGCGACGTGCTCGCCGCGGAACTTCGACATGGTTCGCGAGAGGGGCGTTTCTGCCGTCTTCGACTACGCCGCCCCGGGCGTCGTCGCGGAGATCAAGACACATACTGGCGGCCGACTCAAGTACGTGCTGGACTGCATCAACGACGCCCACAGCGTCGCGGTGTGTTACGGCGCGATCCAGCGGCCAGGGGGCCGCTATGTGTCGCTGGAGCTTGTGCCTAGCGATTGGCTCGCAAAGCGACGGGCTGTGCGGGCTGCATTTGTCCTAGCGGCTGAGGTGTACGGAGAGGAGATCAAATTGGGCGGTGGCAGCGGATATGATCGGCCAGCGTGCATGGCGACGCACGATTTGGCAGTCAGGTATTTGGGGATGGTCCAGCGACTGCTGGACCGGGGTGGGCTGCGAGCACATCCGTTGGAGCCAGTGCCAGGAGGGCTAGGGGGCGTAGTAAGCGGGTTGGAGCGCCTGGCTAGGGGGGAGGTCTCGGGGAAGAAGTTGGTCGCCGCTGTTGAATGATACCTACCGGTAGATGAGGAGAGGTGGTATTGCTGTGACGGCTTGGTTTCATTTACCCTCATCTACACGTCTCGTTACCGAGGCAGGGAGTGCTTGGCAGATGATACCGATGTCGACGACACCAGCCATAGAGATTCAATAGAGGAGCCAACTCCTACTTCCTGACGTATCATGACGAGATGGCCGTGGACATGTGTCTAGTCGGGGTATTTGTGAACTTATTGTGTTGTTATATGTGGTCACATGTCAGTGCATGATGCACGGAAACAAAAGTTGGCGACAAAAGGATGAAGACTTGCCAAGAAGGCAAGTCGATCATGACCCACGGTGTGTATTGGGCATTTGCACTTTGTGCATTCGTAATTATAGCAGCCTTGGGGGTTTATGCCGCTGCAGTTACAGTGGGTTTGGGGGGCCATGACCTACATACATAGTAAGGTATCGGTACCTACCATAGCAGATCCTGACCACTTTTTTAAACCGTCCTTCAACGGTTCGCACTTCGTTAACCGTTTAAATACAGTTTATAACATGTGTAAACGGGGTGCTCCCTGCACCGCTATTACTGCGTATTCGTTGATAGAAAGAGTGGGCAGAAGGTCGTCTCTTGACTCTGTATTCTGACTATGTTCTTCTATGGAGAAGGTAGGAAAGTGGGAGGAGGGAAATCCACACCTTAGCTACCTCTTATCTTATCACACTAGTGCCGTGCACAGACCACTTACTACCCGAAGTCATACCGAAGTTCCACCGTAATTCCACCGTAATCGGGCCGTCGACCCTTATTTACAGCTGCTTACACGCCCTCTGGGTCACTGTCCCGATTGACACCTATCAGTCTTAGGAATCTCTGGTGAGATTGCCTATCCAATGGCTTGGTCAAGCCATCTGCTGGGTTCTCCTCTGACTGGACGTAGGTCGGGCGTATATTGCCCGCTTCGACTTCTTGACGGGTATAATGGTAGGCGATTCTGATGTGCCGTTTCTGCTTGTTCATTGCACTAGACTTTGACCAGCTGATAGCCCCTGTGTTGTCACAAAGGAGCGTAATTGGTCCGTCAGGCATGAGCTTAAGTTCTGTGAGGAAACTTCTCACCCAGGCCAGGTCACCAGCTGCTGCTGCCATAGCTGTATACTCACTTTCGCTCGAGTTGCGAGCGACGACTGACTGTAGCTTTGAACTCCACAAGATTGGGTTGCCACACATGAAGATGACAAGTCCTGTAACCGACTTGCCTCCGACCAAATCACTGGCCAAACTCGCGTCGACTGCGGCGAAGAAGCCAAGTTCATTGTACTTCCAATGAGGATGCTGCTCAGTTAGCTGTTCATATCGTAAACACACCTCTGCTGTACCGTTAAGGTATCTTGCTAGACGTTTCACACCTTGCAAATGAGTCGTTGAAGGGTTGGCCATAAATCGTGACCAAGTTGAGGCTGTAAAGCTGATATCAGGTCGTGTAATCCATGCTGGGAAGCTTAACTTCCCCAATAACGACGCGTACTCGAATATCTCTTCCTTCGTTGCTTGATCGGTTCTCTTAACAGCTTGGAGATTGCTCTTAATCTCCATGGGGGTCAACGTGTCCTTGATGGTTGACATGCCCACACTCTCAAGGGCTTTTCTGATATACTGTGATTGGTCGAGTTGAATACTACCTGTGAGCGAGTCTCTCACGATTCGCACACCAAGAAACCAATCTGCATGACCAAGGTCACTGGCTGGGACCATAGTCTTAATCTCAGCGGCGATGCCTCGTAATCGCTCCAGATCACTACCAAATAGGAGAAAGTCATCAACGTGAGAGGCAATGACATCTCCCATTTTCTCATTGTAGTATACTGCATCATCAGATACTAGCGGTCCAAATCCGACTCGTTTCAGGATCTCTCGCACTTTGATCTGCCATTCATGGCCAGATTGCTTTAGGCCATACAAGGGGTTCATGAGTTGGATGATCTTCTCAGGCGACCAGTCATAGGTTCGTATCTGGTTCGGGAATGTCTTGAAATATTCCCGCAACATCTTGAATTGTCTCATGAATATCTTCTCCTTGAGTTCTCCATTCAGGTAGGCTGCAATGAAGTCAATCTGAATGACGTACCATTTGCGACTCGCTGCTAAGGCCATCAAGATACGCCAGGATGCAGCACGGGCTGTTGTCGCTGTAGTTTCGTTGTAGTCAATACCCTTCTTCTGAGTGAATCCACGAGCACAAATTCTTCCCTTGAATTTGTCGATCTCGCCAGTTGATAGATACTTCTTTCGCAGTACCCACGTAGCATCTACGAGGTGTCCATGAGCTGCTGCTGATCGTGGTACAAACTTAAATGTTCCTCTCTCAAGGTTGCCTTGAATCTCCACAAAGATAGCCTTGATCCACAATTCTCGCTCAGGTCCAGACATTGCTTCCTTCAAAGTTGGTTCGTCTGATCTGCGTGTTGTATCCATCTGGTATGTCTCAATAAGTGCTTCTAAGGGGTCAATATGAAGCGCTTTCATAACGTCTTCGGTACATGTATGATTCTTCAGTTTGCCGTCCTTGGTGCGTTAAATGCTCCAAAGTAACTTCTTTACGATGTTGTCTCGATACGTTTCCTCCTCATCTTCGGTAGAGCTATAGGAGTGTGGTTGGTGATGTGTGTCTGAGCTCAAGTCGCCCTCTTGGATCAAGGCATATAGTGCTTCCACAACATCAGGATGTTCTTCAGGTGCCCCTGACAGATAGTCAACTGTATCTTCAGGTCTGACTTTACGAGGTCTACCACGACGTCGTCGCGGTGGCGGAACGCCCTCTTGCTCCACAGGTTGAATAGGCGTCTTACGAGGTCTGCCACGTTTTCTCTTTGGTGGCTCAATGGGCAATTGCACATTCTCTTCCTCAGGAGATGATTCGATATCGCCTCGAACTAGCGATATATCTGACTCGTCAGCAGTATCATCCTGGTTCGAACTCTCCTCGCTTTCCACTTCAATGATCTCCATGTCTTTGGGTGGATGCTTTCTAGGTCTGCCACGTTTCTTTAGCAGGTCTTCTCCCTCTGAGATGTCCTCATCTACCACGTTATCGTCACGATTTCGGATCTTGGTTCTGTTCTTGATGTGGCGATGCCTGCGTCGTAAACGCTCTTGTACTGTACGAGGTAAGGATCGCACCACATCACGGGGATCAGGCGTATCTGTTGAATCCCCAACGTTTTCATAGAAGGTGACGTGAGGCGTACGTAATTCTCTGCCTCCATCCAACAACCATACGATATAGTTCGTACTCCCTTCGAATCCCAATAGAACTGCATTCGCTGCTCTAGCTTCAAGTTTCTCAGACTTGATTCTTATGCTCTCATCAATATGAGCTAGGCAACGTGTTCCTATGATTCTGAGGTGTTGTAAGTTCGGTTTATGGTTCGGTCCTGGCTCGAGACCGTCCATATAACACTCTAAAGACGTTCGTCCTTTGACCGTAGATTGACCGGTCCGGTTAATCACATAAGCTGTGGCTTCCATACCACGATGCCAGAAACATGTAGGTAGTCTTGATTGAACAAATGTCGCTCGTGCTTCGTCCTGCAGAAAGCGAATACTCCTCTCAGGGGTCCCAATTTGGTAGTGGTTCATAGGCGAAGATGTGATCAACATAATGCCATTGTCAAAGCAGAACTTCTCCAAGTTCCCCATACCAAATTCCCTACCACCATCCAGGCGTAAGGCTCGAATACGACGCTGTACCGGCTCGTTTTCGGTTGGGATATACGCTATCAGCGCAGCTTTAATCATGAGTAGATGGTTGCATACTGCTGCACGGGCTCCATCTTTTGTCTTATGGGCATCATACTGGCGATAACGACTCTTGTCATCCACGAGTAAGGTGTAATATCGATGCCCCTCCACTGAGGTTGGTTTGATCTCACCGAGGTCACCCCAAATCATTTCTCCCACGTATTCGGCTCGTTGCTGTGGGTCTTTGCTGATCGTCTTCTGTGACTTGGCTCTGTCACAAGCATAACAAGGTAGGAACTCAACTTCATTTGGTTCCAGGTCGATTCCGGTAGACCAACGAATCGTCCATATAAATCTCTCTGTGCTGGGATGGCATAATCGACGGTGCCAAAGGATCAACTTTGTACGTATCTCCTCTGTCATGTGCACCTGGTTGTCTACAATAGCGTTTCGTAGACAGGTCGTAAGTTCGTCGATTTCACCTACTGTCATCACCAGCGCGTCATCCTATTGAGGATGCATACGACGCAACTCTGGCTCGTCTTCGCCATAGGGCCAAAGTAGGAAGCTTCGTTTCCGGATATGAAACGTGGTGATAACGTTGTCATTCTCATCCATCAGCAGGTTCTTATGAATGTAGCCACCACGAAGGTAATGTCGGTGGCCTGAAACAATCTTGATTGGAAACTTCTTCACAAAGAGTACGAATGACGTTCTCAACTCATTCTTTTCACCCTTGGGACCACGCACTGCGTAAGCGACTCGTCCAGCCTTCGTAGCCGTGACAGGTCCGCCTCCAGTATGGATCACCACCTACTTATCCTTGGCTTTAGGAAGATCGATTACTGATCTTTCCAGAAAGTCCTTCTCGTCATTAGATATATCCACAGTCGATCCTGTGTCATACAAGATCTGGGTACTTGTCGGCACTTCATTGCCACTGCTCAAAGAGACAATCACATTACACTCTAGTGCCAGTTTCTCCAAGGGAGCGCTCACGCCCTCTTGCATCTCATCTAGTCGGATAGTTGTCGATTCTTTTCCGGCTTCTCTACGAGTCATCTCTTGCTCGTAATAGGCTTCAAGTTCTTGGAACTGCTCTGAGTTTGCTGCAACAGCACTGTAACTTGATCTAGCCAAATGTTCTAGGCCTGCAGGGGGGCCTTGTCTGAATTCTGGAGCATCAGCAGCATGAGCACGATTCGTTGTCGGCTCGTCTTTTGGCTCATCTTTGTGAGGACAGTCTTTGGCAATGTGTCCCCACTCATTGCACTTAAAGCACTTGGGACCTTTCTTGTCGTCCCAGCTTTTGCCAGACTTCTTAGACTTGTTGCCGCCTTTGTTACGGTCCGTCTTCTTGTCGTTCTCTGATCCATAGTGGTTACGACGATTGTTGTTGTTGTTGTTCTTTTTCTGGTTCTGGTTCTGGTTTTGGCGATTCTCATTCGCATCTTTACCGATGCGATCCCGGAACTCATTGTTGAAGTCCTCAAACAGTTCAGCCATTGTGTACTCTGTAGTCTTCAATGACTTGGTGATGTATCTGTGCCATCCATATGCCTTATCTTGGACACTCACGAGGAATAGCGACTGCTCGTGATCTTCATCTAGGTTCAATCCTGTCTCGCGTACGCCACGTACAAGACGTTTCCACTTGGCGGTGTACACAACTGGGTCTTTTCCTTCATAGATATGGTTGCGCAATGCTGTAAGTGCGCCCTGGCGGTGTATCTTACCCGCTGTTGCATAGGTGTTTGCAAAGGTCTTCATGATCTCACTGCCTCGCTCAAGGCCCGCAATTGTCTCGAGTGCGCCTCGTTTGCAAGTCATCATGATAGCTTGGCCGAGGATGTATTCCCCTTCCTCACTGAATTTACCATCTGGGTTGCAGCCAATTGCCTTCAGTGCAACTCTAAGGCTTCCACGATAGATCTCCCAGTTCTCCATTCCCTTAAGGAAGTTTTCCGGGCTGGGCTTGAATCGAAAACGATGCCACTTCGGCTTCATACTTTTCTTGGGTCTAAGTTGCTCAAGGTCTTGATCAGATGAATCATCTGGGTCAGATGGGTCTGAGGATGCCCCAACAGAGGCTCCATCAGATTCTGATGGTGGTTCAGGAATGTGTCGTTTTCGCGACGGTGGCTTGGGTTGAGATTTCTTGGGAGCCTTTCTGGACTCTTCACCACCTTGTTCTTCTTCATCAGGGCCTTCTTCATTGGCAGCCTGATTGCTACTTCTACCATGTGACTCTACTTCCTCTTCTTCAGATACATGCGATGACGACTCGCCGTCGGAGAATTCTCGAACTCTGTTTGCGATGTTGAGGATGGTTTCTCGAGTCTTTTTCGGTTTAGAGGTCTTGCGTTGGGTGCTGTCTCTCGCTCGAGTTTCGGCTTCAAGCTCATTCTTTGCCACTTCACGTGCCAAAAGCTTCTTGTATGCATCTGTCTTGGTGATGGCTTCTTGTGCAGCTTCTTCAGCGGCCGTTGCTCGCTCGTCAGCTGTCATCCACTGGTCTTGTGCATCTTGACGTCGCAGAGATTCTTCTTGAAGTTTCTTCTCCAGCTCTGTAATTCGCGCATTCAGCGCAGCTGCCTGCTCGGCGGTGGGTGCCTGACTCGACATTTTGTCAGTAAGGGCTCGTTTGTAGGTCGCGATCAGTCCAGATCGCAGGCGATAACTTCTCGTTTTCGCAGTTGACTAGATCCAGTCCAGGATCTTCAGTCAAAGGTCAGGTTGGTCAAACTGAACCAACGCTAGCTACCATGTAAACGGGGTGCTCCCTGCACCGCTATTACTGCGTATTCGTTGATAGAAAGAGTGGGCAGAAGGTCGTCTCTTGACTCTGTATTCTGACTATGTTCTTCTATGGAGAAGGTAGGAAAGTGGGAGGAGGGAAATCCACACCTTAGCTACCTCTTATCTTATCACACTAGTGCCGTGCACAGACCACTTACTACCCGAAGTCATACCGAAGTTCCACCGTAATTCCACCGTAATCGGGCCGTCGACCCTTATTTACAGCTGCTTACAACATGTAAATGTTTAAAAGAATAAATGCTTGCATATTACAACATTATAAGCTATTGAAATGTTTAAAGCCATCAAACGTTTAGCTTATTTCAAACGTTTCAATAGTGTTTACGCGTTTACTCCATATTGCGACTACCTTATGAGAGAAATAGATATATAAGTAGGAAGCGACACTCGTACGATTCCTGTACTTATATGGCTCTTTTTGACTTAGAATTTTCCTGGTCTATCTCTCTCCTTTACATACTTTTTTTGGAGTTCACATAGGCACATGTAGAATGAACGGGATGGGCGGGATAGGTAGATAGGTAGATAGGTAGGATAGGTAGGATAGGTAGATAGGTAGATAGATAGGATAGGTAGATAGGTAGATAGGTAGGATAGGTAGGATAGGTAGGATAGGTAGGATAGGTAGGATAGGTAGGATAGGTAGAATAGGTAGAATAGGTAGAATAGGTAGGATAGGTAGGATAGGTAGGATAGGTGGACGGGGTTGGACGGGTGGACGGGTGGACGGGTGGAGGACGGGTGGACGGGTAGACGGGTGGTGGACGGGTAGATACTTAGCTGCACACGGCGAATTGGATGAGTGAAAAATTTACCGTTCAACCTGACTAGCCACATATATACTGTTAAATACGATGAACCGCTTAAGGTAGGAGCCACTTCAGATAATACTGGCTCAATGAAGTAAGCAGTATATATACAGCTCTACTGTAGAACGCTCGAAAAGTTGGGAACGGCTCCAGTTTGAGGAACGGCTCCAAGCTGGTTATACGTATGACAGGTAGCTGCCCGGTACGGACATACCTAGTGTAGATACCGCCGTACCGGAAGGTTGCACTTGCACTTATACACCCACTGGGCACCCTTATATATTGCAATCATAGGAAACAACTATAGTATTCGTAGTGTAATGGTAAAGCTGTAGACCTATATCGTAAACCGTAGTTCGAGCCGTAATTGTAACATGTTTTTAAAAGTGATATAAATGTCGAAATGAAGCGAATAGGTAAAGTACCTTCGCATATGATGTAGTATGTAAAGGTACTTACATTTTGGTGCTATACCCCAGGTGGGAGCGGCTCCAGTAAGTTGAACGGTATATTTGTAGCTCAAAAATAGCGGAACGTTACTACCTTTTAACGTTTTAATAGTGGAGCGTTTGACTCAAAATTAGCCACTCAGAAGAAAGAGCGGTAGCAAAATTTGAGTCTAAATGATTCTCCTAACTCGATTGAGCCATTCCGTATATCGAACCGTAGATTTGCCGTATATATACCGCTCACTGGAATGGGCATGCGCAGCTAAGTAGGTGGTGGCATAAAATGGAGCGTTTGAAAGAATAGCAAACGTTTGCAAAAAGAAACGTTTCAAAAGTCAAGTGTTCAAATAATTATAAATGTTGAAACGGAATGGACAGTTGTAAAAATCGAACTCATGCTCAAGCGTTCGTCCTATTGATGACATTTGTAGGACTACAACGGTCTATGGAGTATCCAAGGACGGTTTAAAAAAGTGGGCGGGGGCCGCTACGGTACCTGTGCAGATGTATGCTCACTGCCCAGTAATAAATCCATTGGCCACACGGTGCTGTACTTTTGAAGACTTGGTCTCTCCATTCTTTTGTCATTAACCTTCTGTTACGGTGATGCAATCGCTTCGAGCAGAACTTCGAGCATCAAACACCTGACTCATGAAGATTGACAGCTTTGCGCGGTGAGATCAGTGCTAAGGACAGTCCAAGGTACAACCGACAGTAAGTTAACTACGGTGCGAAGTTATTCTTGCCAACCGCCCCGTGCATCGTACGGACGTACCTATACTATGTACAGTTTGTACAGTATATTATAGGTAGTTACATGAAGCCCACGGTAGTTCCACACTGTGCTAGGTACCTACCTACCTAGAAATAAGCATATTCGGATCTCTCGGTCAGCCCCCACCAGCCAAGGCACTCGCCTTCCGACCACCATCCACAACCACCCTGCCATGGGTTTTGATAATGAGGATACTAGTACGGCACAGCAGCGGGGTATTCTGGCTTTCCGATCGAAACCTGGCACCTTAGGGAGACTCTATTGACATGAAAAGAGGCGTTGTGCAGTCAAGGACGCATCTGCGAAGGGCTGCAACTTCAAGTCCAACACGCGCTCACTGCAGCCAGACCAGCGCGCAGATGAGGATGTCGGCAGCAGAATGGGTGAGACAGCCTTGACAATTGCTGATTGATACTTATATACCGACAGTGCAGGCGTGGTACTTGTAACTACGTACAATTCTTGACAGTGGGTCTGGAACCAAACCAGCATGTGGCATGGAGATGTAGTCCTTACAGCCCTCACAGCCCCTGCTCAGTATTACGGACATACAGCCCGTCTTCCATAGCCTGCTCTTTGGCTGCAACCCCAAGTACTTGCTGCGACGTGAACTTGTGCGGACGCGGTCGTAGACCAATGAACGTACTCGTACTCCTCTCCAGAATACGGATGGCCATCCCACTCAGCCGAGAGACAAGGCTCTGCCAGAAACCAAGCACAGGACCTTTAAGCTCGCACTTGCTCGACTTTCAATGGCCTTCATGTCTAGGTAGTTTACCAAATCACTCATGCTCATGAACGTTTGAGTGCTTGTATCTAGTGATCTCAGGAGGTCAACGATGCCGAACGACTTCGGGACGCCCGAGGAGGTCAGGCAGGAATCGCATAGCGACTCGACCAGCTTAGGCAGAGATCGCGATAATTCACCCCCCGACGTCCCGACAGCAGAGATACCGGCCGAGCTGAACGATGGCGCACCACCCCCGGACTTCAAGCCGGGATTCCGAGTATATGCTATAGTGATCGGGCTTGGTATCACGAATTTGCTCGCAGCTCTAGAGAACACGGTCATCTCGATTGCAGCCCCCGTGCTATTGACAGACCTCAATCTCGGCGCCAATTTCATTTGGGTTACCAATGCCTTCTTCCTTTCCAGGTAGGCCTTGCTTTTTTGTTTATTATATCTCATCGCCGTCGAAATGAACGACGCATAACCTCTTTTGCGCGAATTAGTACCGCGATCCTACCCCTCTTCGGGCAATTCTGCAATGTCTTCGGCCGTCGGTACGTCATGCTCAGCGTCGTTGCCATCTTCGTGCTCGGAAGCGGCATCTGTGGCGGCGCGAACTCTGGAGGCATGTTGATCGCAGGACGAGCCGTTCAAGGCATCGGCTCCGGCGGCATCATCATGGTGTCCAGCATTGTCATCAGCGACCTCGTGCCACTGCGCCAGCGTGGAAACATGTCGGCCATCCTCATATCCATCTTCGGCATCGGATCCGCGCTCGGCCCGTTCATCGGCGGTGCTATCGTTTCCTCGACGACATGGCGTTGGGTGTTTTACATCAACCTACCGATTGGCGGAGTCGCCTTCTTCGTCCTCTTCATCTTCCTTCGCGTCAACTACAATAAAGAAATGTCTTTCTGGCAAAAGTTAAAGCGCGTCGACCTTGTTAGTAACGTCGTGCTGGTGGCGAGTACGGTAGCCGTCCTTTACGCTCTGAGCTATGCTGGCACTCTATATGCTTGGAGGTCATGGCATACGTTAGTCCCGCTCTTACTGGGCTTCTTCGGCCTTGCGCTGTTCACATGGCTTCAAAAGATTAGTTTTTCGACCGAGCCTCTCATGCCGTTGCGCTTCTTCCGGGCCCCCACCTCGATCATCTTAGCCATCAGCACTTTTATATATGCGGCCTTGCTCTACTGGTGTATCTTCTTCCTGCCCATCTTCTTCCAGGCAGTCAAGTTATACTCGCCACGCCAAGCTGGTGTTGCTCTTCTCCCGATTTCGCTCCTCGGTATCCCGGGTTCCGTCATAGGTGCCATTGTGCTTACCCGCTGGGGTCGATATAAGCTAATCCATATCACCGCATTCGCAATTCAACTCATTGGCCTTGGCCTGTTCACAATGCAGCAAGAGAAAACCACCGTCGCCGAATGGGTCATCTTCCAAGCCATCTTCGCGGTAGGCCTCGGCATGGTCTTTTCAACACTGCTCCCTGCCTTCCAAGCGTTCATCCACGAGCGCGACCTCGCGAGTTGCACAGCAGCCTGGTACTTCATCCGCTTGTTCGGCCACGTCTGGGGCGTGGCCATACCGGCGGCCGTGTTCAATAATCGCGTCGATGTTGCGCTGGCCCAAGGAGCCATTTCAGATCCACAGGTCGCCCAAAGTCTATCTGGCGGCGCCGCGTACCAGTCCGCTTCAGCCGCGTTCGTTAGTCAGTTCCCGCCGGCCGTGCAGGCCGAAGTCCGCGCTGTTTACACGGTGGCCACGCAGCGAGTCTTCCAGGTGGCGATTGCGTTTGCGGGCGTCGCATTTCTATTAAGTCTATTCGAAAAGGAGATCGAGCTGCGAAAGACACTTGATACCGAGTTCGGGCTCGAGAAGAAAGAGGGTGAGGAAGGTCCTGTGGTGAGCCCGAGTCCGAAAGCACAGTCAGTATAGAATCTGGCGGGAATTTTGGTCGTTCGTTCTTGTACCATAGCTTCTTTAGGACTACGGATATCTGCACCGGCATTCTAAGTGTTTTCTCACGGATATGAGTAGAGACTAGCTAGGGTTTCCCAGCATCAACCCAACCTTGATGCGTCGAGTATGTATGCAGCCTTCATTGTATGAAGAAGGGAAAGGACCGTAATAATATCTGGCTCCAGGAGAGCCAATTTTCGCTTGTCTTCGTCGTCTGGTCAGCTTATAGATTAGACAGGTACGGAGAGACTACCTCGACGCCCAACCTTGGCCCGGTCGGTTGCTTTGGCAAGGTACAACCACCTACTTACTACATGTAGGTACCTACTGGACAATTGAACAGATTCATCTACTGATAGATATCCTGGCTTGCCGTTTCTCCATATACAAAAATATCGACGCCTTCTCAATTCTGTGCGTATCTATGGTACACTAGGATGATCGGTATCTTTCGCCGTTGTTTAGACGTGTAGGCCCGGATTTGATATATGGCTATACAGCAGCCGAAATGCAATGGCACAGGACCTTCATACAGAAACCCATGAACCGACTAAATCGCGGTTCTGGTTAGTAGTATCGTGAAATAATCGGCTGTTCAGTGTCAACTGTTTTCTCTGCTGCCCCTGTTCGTGCGTGCAGGCGCCGTTTTGGTTTGTTTGACTTATACGAAGTACCTACACGGAAAGCTCCGTGGTCAGACAGACCTTGGGGATACAATGTATCTCAATTTCTTCGAGGCTTCAACTCGTTACATGTCACACATCGAAACTCCGGATGTTAGGGCCGCGGCCAGACTTCGAGCTGCCTCAAACTTCCCACCTCGACTCCAACATGACAACACGACAACACCCAACTTCCACCCCAACCACCTCAATCATCCCAATCCCGCTCACCATGTCCCCAGCAGACACGGCCACAAGCCTCGCCCCATTTTCCGAAGCCACGCGCGTCAATAAACTAGACTCACACACCTACAAAGTAAACCTAAACAAAGCCTTCAGCATCGGTGCAGGTAAACCAACAACCTACAAGACCAAACCCCCTCCCCAAGAACCAGTCCAAAAAGCTAACACAACGCAGTACCAAACGGCGGCTATGTAGGAGCCTGCATACTAGCAGCAGGCAAAGCCCACCTAAGCAGCAAAAACCAGCCAGACGCGCTGACATCGCACTTCGAGTTCCCAGCGCAGACGACAGTAGGGCCGGCGATAATCGCCGTCGACGACGTGAAGCTAGGCCGGCGGCAATCCACTCTGCACTTCACCCTCCGGCAAGACAGGCTCCTCGCCCACGCGCCCTGGATAACCCCCTCGTCACGGCGCGCCGTGCTTGCTTATGCTACGTTTACTGACCTGCGGACTGTGACCGGCGTATCGCAGACCACGGGTTACGAAGTCGCCGCCTCTTCCTCGCTTCCCCACCAGCCTGATTTCGCGAAGCTCAGAGCCGGCGATTCCGATTCCTATTGGCGGGCGTCTACGTTGCCCACGGGCTCGGAATCATGGCGGTCGCTGCATAACTGGAAGTTCTACGTTCCTTGCGCTGGGCCTTTGACCCCAGGGGTATTGGACACGGTAAGCAAACAAGTGTTCCAAATCGGAACGCTTTCCACTTATCTCGAGAGCATCAAACTCACCCGAACGGGAATCTCCCAACAACATCGACACGGAAGCTAAGTCGTTCCCCAGTGGATCCGCACAGCAAGCGGCGAGCGCATAACGCCCAACGCCCTACCCTACGTAGCAGACTCGTTCCCATATAACCTGCACGCCTACCTAGCAGCCGACAAAGCAGCGCAGCGCAAGGCGCTATGGTTCCCCACGCTCACAATGAACCTAGAGATAAAAGCACCACTACCGAATGACGGCGTGGACTGGCTCAGCGTACGGATCACGTCAAAGCAGATCAAGAACGGCGTGTTCGACCTCGACATCACGATCCGCGACGTCAATGGCGCGCTGGTGGCTCTTAGTCACCATGTTGCTATGATTGTTGCCTTGGAGCGGAATACCGGGAAACCGGCTTTGTGAAGTTTGTCTCTTCGCTTGCTATAAGCTGTTGACAACCCGGTGGCTTCGTTATTGTGCATTTGGTTCTGGAATATCGTCTTCGAGTGCATGGCTGAGAATAAAGGCAGGCGTGAAATATATACGTAGAGCCATTAATTCCGTGTTATACCAGTCTCACGCCTTTTTATGTGAACCAGATGATGGAACTGATTGGGTTTGCTAGGCGACGCACTTAAATCTACACTGCTCCATACCCGAACCTTCACAGGCCTAAGGCCCTAGCATCCTCTCCAGGTATATCATAACAACGTTGGAAAGGTATGATGAGGAACCCCTTTTCTAATTCCACAGCCCGACAGTTGATTCATGTCACAAGGGTCTACAGGCACAGAATAAATTAAAGTGATCAATAGATGGTATTATCCTCTGCGCCAGTAGTTAGCACATATCTCCATATCACGCCACGACCAAACACCTTGACGCCCCCGACCGTATACCGACTCCTATAAACCAAGCCGGACCCGCTGCCTACCGCCGTAAACCGTACCTTCATGCCCCTTTCAATACACTGGTTTGTTTTGTCGATGTCTTCTCTCGAAGGACGCTTGACCGGATCGTGAACGTGGCCAGGAGATGATATTCTTCTCCTTTGATAATAATTTTCGTTCTTCGACTATTAGAACCCACAATAATGTGAGCAGTACCTCTCGCGACGGAAGGCTGGCGCCCTCCGGCCACATTCGCAGTACATGACTTTGATCTCCCTTGATACCCGGGGATCCCATTGCCAGTTCGCCGACCCAGTCATCGCGTCCCTCAGACAACAACCGCAAGAACTCCATCGTCGCATCCTTGAGCGGACGCGCCAACATGGGGCTGCTGGTTAAAAGTTTCTGTAGGGATTTGATTCTCAAAGTCGAACAAGCTGAACGTGGATTCGGGTTCTTGGGCGAGCGAGTCGTGCCCCGCGGTGGCAGATTGTGCGCCGCTGACATCGTCGCTGAGGAATTGATTGATGTCGAACTCCGGAAGTTCGGGGGTCGCGTCACCAGCCAAATGATTGTACTCAAAATTGAGGGGGTCGGAGGAAGGGCTAAATTGGTCTTCAGGGCTCCAGCTATTAATGTCAGAGGTCGGCAACAGGCTGAAATCAGCACCGAAGAGACCATCAGGAAGGTTTGTAGTTGTAGGAAGGGGCTCGGTTGACTTGGGGACAGCCAAGACGGCGGCACATCTACTGACGGACACTGCAGGTCACACAACACCGCTGCTGGATGTTGTGTCTCGTCAGAAGATGTAGCCGCTATTGTAAGTCCTGTAATCGGATCGGTCTTGGCTTCCGACGTGGCGGATGTCGCCTTGATATCCGAATCGGCAACGGGGTTTAGACCGGGGGAGATAGAGGCGGGGTCTACCGTGCCATCTTGCTCAGACATGAGGATGAAATCCTCCATGGTGCCAGAGCGAGGTTGAGTCGAACCGTCAGCCGACTGAGAGAAAAGGGGTTGTGACAAGGTAAGTGGAGAAGGCTGGAAGGCATCGAGAGGCGACGCGCTTCTACTAACAACACCAGCACTTCTTCGGAGCTCAGAAAGCTCCTCCATCAAGACCATGTACTGCTTCTGCTGGTTGAGCAAAGCAGCCTCGAGAGCGGCGTTGCGCTGCTCAAGGGCCTCGACTTCCTGGCGTTTGCGCTCCCTCGACGACTGAGCGGCACGACGATTGCGAAGAACTCGCTCAACACGTCGTTGCTCTTTCTCATCTTCGGTCTTGGCACGTTTTCTGATGGCAGCGGGTCAGTTTCTATAATTCAATGCAGTATGTAACTTTGCCTATGAATGTGGCAAGCTTACCTGGGAGGTAAATTGGTCTTGGGTTCGGGGAGAACCTGACCCCACGATTTCCGCTTCTTGACTGGCTTCTTTTCTGTCTCGGGGGGCGGCGTAGCTGGGGCAGGAGAGGATTTGGATACGTCCTCGTCAGCGACAAGTGACTCTGGCGTCGTTATGTTGTCGACGAATTCCATGGTGGGCGGAGGTGTGGCGATGGCAGGATTGGTGAAGAGTGGAGGGTAGAAATCGACAGTAGACAAGGACTCGGCAAGCAACGGCTCGAACTTAAGTTGCGGAGTCGAGGTCGGCTGCCGAGATGGTGGATCTTCCAAGAGGATCATTTCGGCTAGGATGTCTTAGGATATTTGTAGGAACTTCAAGTGCTGGATAGTAGCAGAGAATCGGTGACTAGCTACAATGTGGTCGAGTTCCGAGTGGTGAATGATGGGAGAACGGATGAATGGCTAGTGAAGTGCGTCATCAGTCGAAGGGGCGGCTATGTGACCTCGCTAGACAAATAGTGTGGTTCATGGTTGCCTGGGCATTGTCATCGCGCTATGCGTGGAGGTGAATGTCACAGCGTGTGAGTGTGCGCGATGTGTGCGCGTGTGTGTGTATGGGGACGGAGAGGCAGAAGGGTTGAGGACAGCGTGTCCTTTGGCTCTCTGAATGTGATGGCATGAGCTCGGGGGAAGGGACTGCTTTATGTTCAACGTGGCCACTTGCGGCCAGGAGACACAGCCCGTTCCCAGGAAAGGGGGCGGGTGGGGCCATTATGACGGGCGGGCCAATCATCGTCAGGAGTAGGTCGTGCCGAGGCCGGTACTTATGTGCAGACATAACTTCTGCACAACTTGATGTAGTGTACTTTCACTGAAGTTGAACTTGAAGTTCCTACTCCTGCCAGCGGCTGACTGCGCGACTACCACACTAGTGTGGCCCCGGCCCAGCACACATCAGCACCGGATGCCCGCTAACCAAACTTACTGTTAGCCTGTTGGGCACCTACAGAACCTGGAAAGGTAGCCCCGATTCCCCGAAACCTGGTGGCCAACATGTCTCAAACTGGCAAGTGGCCCTCCCTCTCGACCTTCCCTTCGTCGCCTCTTCCAAGATTTGCAATAAGCATGCAATAGGCAGCAATAGTTATGGTGCCGATCAACTCTCTTGCTGAATTCGGTTGCTTTTATTGTGGTGTCTATTGACATCACATCCCGAATGAGCCGGTGGCATTCTATGGTCTACCTACACTACCTACACTACAACTATCACCCCTATTCCGAAGGAACTCAAGGACGACCTCGATGGTATTCCACCTCACCGCATTACGACGACTGCAGTCAGCCAGTGGATTCTAACTGCACTAGGTAGGTAGGTGTTATCTGCTTACGACTACAGATGTAGGTAGTAATTAATTACATACGGAGTGTACACTAACCTATACATAGTACGTTTTACCCGCCTGCATTTAGGTATTATTACAGTCCACTGGAGTTATATTTAGGTAGGTTAGCATGGTACGCCGTGTTGGGGCAAACGTTACGTTTATAAGATGAGCCTGAGCCGCCATACGCCACCCTCCCGCAGACACCTGGGTTAGCAGGATGATTCAGCGAGCGCAGTGAGACGTCCACCAAATAACCTACTTACGCGTGCGGACCCCCTTTTTTGACACCGTGACTCCAGTGTGATACATTGGTGTTGAGGCTGAATCAGGGTAGTAGGAATCTGTTGAATTGATGGATGCATACTGCAGAAGGAAGCTATCGTTGCTAGTGGGCTTAGGCTAAGGTCAAATTACGTAAGCGGGGCTACACACGGCCAAACTTCCACCCAGGACCACCGCGTCCGTTTTCCCCCTTTTTTCCTCTCAATAATCTGAAATTCAATAACTTTTACGGCCAACGGAAGGGATTCTGCAAAGTCGTAGCAATATAGAATAAGAATAGAGTCAGGACGGTTTCCTTCAGGTCAACCGATCAATCCTGTTGCAATTCCAAGGAGTTCCTGGACAGTTCGTGCCAGACGGTCTTTCTCCTTTTGCAACTTTTCTTCCAACTCTTGAATAGTCTTCTCCACCAATTCAATCTTCGCGTCTTTGGCTGCGAGTGCAGCCCGAATCTGCTCCAGGTCATATCCTCTAGCCGCAGTCTGGTCGGCATAGGCTCCGGAGGAGGCTTCCTTTCGTACGCGGGCCAGATTCTCTTGAGCCTGTTCGTATCGTTCCTCGGCTTTGGCCTTACTTTCCTCTACGTCTTCAAGGGTTTTCTGCAATTTCCCCATCTCATGTTTGATTTCACTAACCTCGCTTCGGCATACGGTATTTTCCTCGCAGAGGCGTTCGATAGTTTCCTGCTTCTCCGCCACATCTGCGGCGTACTTCTGCTTAGCTGCAACTTGCCGTCCAAGCTCCTCCTTCAAATCCAGATTCTCCTTGGTTAACTCGGCGTTGTCCGAGATCAGATTCTGCAACTGTTCACGGCTGGACTCATACAAGGCAGCCAATCGGGCGCTACGATCGCCCAACGTTGTGATCTCGTCTTGGGCCTTCAAGATTTCTACCGAACGGTTGGCCTTTGCGGCCAGAATCTCCGCAGCCCGAAGTTCTTGTTTACTCTGTCGGGTGACTCGCTTCGACGGGGTTCCCTCTTCAAGGGCAGTCTGGCGCTTCAATGCTTTCCCCTTGGCATGGTACTGGAATCCATATCCTTTGCGATACGAGTCTAACATCTGCGTAATCCTCCGAGTCGTGGTCGGGAGGGGTTCGTCTGACTTCAATTCCACTGGGTCTCCTCTCCTGTTATATATAACCGTACCATCTCGGGAGGTTATCAACTTGTCGGCCAGAATCCACGACTGGGCGTGATCTACCAAGTGTTGCTGCACTGCCGCCAAAATCTTTGACGAATAGTCGGACAAACACAGGCAACGGAAAACCTCGAAGTCGACCAGGGAAATCTTCCCGTCTCCGGCCATCTGCTTGACGATGGCAAGGTAACTCGGAGCTTTACTGGGGTATTCCGCCGGGTTACAAAGACGGATTCTCAGGGCAATCTCGGCACGCGTGACAGGCGGAAACTCAGGGCGAATCATTCGAGTCGCCGATGTGTAGAAAGCTTGGGCTTGGTCGGCAGTCCAATCATAGTCGCGTCGATTCACCACAGCTGCCAGCGTGTCGATTCGGACTTTTGTAAGGGTCCAGAGATTCGGTCGGAAGTCAATTATCAGGGTCTCAGGTTTATCCGGGTCGCAACTTTGCATCGGCAGCGATAGCGACGGGCCGACAGGGAAAACGATATACGAGAGAATATACGCGTCGCGGAAAAACATTTTCTCTCGGTTGTCGAACTCGAACTGGCCAATGGTGTAGAGTATCTTCCACGGCACGCAGAAATATGTGACCTCTTCCCGAAAGTCGACCAGAATCTGCCGAGAGGGCGGATACAGATGAAAAGGGGTTTTCTGTCTCTTCACGAAGCCGATGGCAAGGTCTCGCGAGAGCGGGGCACAAAAATCTTCATGCTCGTCAATTCCGGCCATAAGTTCGAGGAGACGATCGACAGATTCTACGTGGGGAGGGTTGACCACCCCCTGAACCGATGGAATATCTGAAAAGAAATCGGGCCCATGCCCGGACGGCTCTTCCTGGAGATTCCGCCGAATTACCTCGTCGGCGTGGATAAGGGTAGGAATTAATGGGGCTCCGATCGGAGGGCTCTCGAGAGGGGATATCTCCATGGCTTCCTCCATGACGGCCATCTGTCGTTCAAACTGGGTGCCGTGCTTGCTATAATCCCAGGTCGGAGCCGGGGATTCTCCCGTGATCTCGATATCTACGTCCTTCGATCCTGCTGACGGCGGGTCAGCCATTTCAATGTCGGAATCTAGGGTCCTGCGGCCAGAGGGTCGGCTAGGGGTGGCAGGAGATATCTGCATGGGTGAGGACTGCATATTGGTGTCCTTTGCGGCGGGAAAATAAGAGGTAATATCTCGAGACATCAGTGCGTTAACAACTGGTCAACAGACGGGCAGAAACTGGAACGGTAGGGTGTTGATAAAAGGGAAAGGTGGCGGAGGAATCAGGGTCACCAACCAAGCGCACACACAGGTACGCCTCTCCTCCGAGCTAGGTATATCTCTCAACGCCGAAAAGAGCGGCGGACAGAGAAAATCTCCCGCAAACAGCTGCACTGAGGCAGAAATCGTTATCGTCGATGGAAAACAGCTTGAATTCGATGAAAAAGCGTTGCTGTTGATGAATTCGTGAAGAAGAAGGATTGTGGTGATGTGTAGAAGAAGGAAAGGTCGTGAAGGAAGTGGTGCAGACGTAGGTGGCGGGGTTAACCAACAAGTGGCCCCTCTCTCCCAGTCGCCAGTCAACAGAAGAAGGTGCAGGTCGTAGGTGGAAGGTGCAAATCAACAAGAAGGGCAGGAACGCGTTTACTTTGGCTTCCAACGCGTTGGACGTGTAACACACGCGTCCAGTTATCGTCAGGTCCTCCGTCGTTTATGCAGAATCTCTCCGCTACCTCCCTCGCTCGATATAGCTCGTCTCCTGCGTAGATTCCCTTTTTCCTCTGGTACTGGATCCTGTTTCTCCGCCAGGTCCATCTTCTTCGATTCATCGTCAGGCCTATGCCCGCCGTCCGGAGATTCCTCCCCTTGTAACACTTCTTTAAAACGCCGTTGAACTTGCTCATCTTCGGTGGGTTGGTATCGAGGGATTCCCTTGTCGTGTAGGTAGGGTTTTACGTTGTCGATGTGCAATTTTCGGGGTTTTCCTCTCCCCATCACGTCAACCACCCGAATAGAAACGTCTGAAGCGATACTCGAGATCTGGAAGGGTCCTCTCCACGCAGGCTGTAACTTTCCGGCCCTCGTCCGGTCGAATTCTCTGTTGTCTCCGTCCCTCCTGTACGCCCCTATCATCCTGTCTCTTTCCCGTACGTACTCCCACACCCAATCGCCCACTCGGTAAGGATTCCCTTTCTCCACCTCTTTATTCGCAGCATCCTTCTCTACCAGGTAATCCGCCATTCTCTCCACGTTCTCATCTCTTCTCTCGGCTCCGGTTCCCGGATTTTGGTCGACGTCACTCAGAATCTCCACAGTCCTCTCGTCGGTACGGGGAGGCCCTGGCCGGGTATTCCAGCCGAAGAGGATTTCTGCCGGCGACATATCCACACCAGTCATCTTCCGCGAGTTGATATTCTGTGCAATCCTTGCCAACTGCGTAGGCCACTCAGGCAAATTCGCATATCCCGTAGCAGCTGCCCAATTCCGCAACTGTGTTGTAACTAAGCGGACGATTCTCTCAATCAAGCCGTGCGTCCACGGAGAATATGCTGGTCCGTGACGTAGTCGGGTCTTGCCGGGCTCGAAGAAAGCCTCAATCAACTCCTGCTTCTGGAACGCGTTGTCGGCGAACAGTTGTATAGGATAGCCAAAGATAGGGAGAAGAATCTCCCACACCTTCAAGACTGTAAACCACCCAATTTCCTTCACCGCAAAGATGAATGTAAATCGTGAGAAGTAATCGGCAACCACCAATATGTAGAGGGATCCGTCAGGGGCTTTCGGGTGGATTGGCCCGATATAGTCCATAGCCACTATATCCCACGGCTTCAGGACTACCACTTTCCGCTTGGGAAACGCGGGAGGCTTGCAGCTGATTTCCGCGCAAGAGAAACACTTCTTGCAGTAAGTCGTCACATCAGAAGCCCTCGTCGGCCACCAGAATTCACCCATCAGCCCTCGCAACGTAATCTGGTCGGCGAAGTGGCCACAACCGTCGTGGGCCCAAGAGAGGATTTCGTCGACCTCCTCAGGGAGAATACACTCCGACGCCAGCCCGTTTCGTTCAATATAGCATAAAGTGCAGTCAATTATCCGGTAACGAACCACCCGTTTCCTCGCCAGAAACCTCTGGTTGGCGGTCAGGGACTTCAGGACCTCCTGATCGTCAAGAATCACCGCCAGAATCGGTCGATACCAGTCACACTTCCAGTATTCCCTGGATAACTTCGACTCGGCAATCCGGGCAACCATCGCTCTCGGAGAATATGGCAGGACAACAACTTCTTCCGGTTCGTCCACCCGCGCCGTATTGGCCGTGATAAAGGGTAGTTTCTCCGTATCCGCTCGTTCCGACGGCAAACACGTTCTTCCTTTCAACCGGGACAGTCCATCCGCAATCCGTATAATTCGTGAGGTATTGGGTCGATGGAAAACGACGAACTGGTATTCTCCAAGCCTCTCCAGCCAAGTGGCTATCTTGCCTCGTGCGTCAGAATCTACGCCCAAGGTCTTGAGGAGGTTAATGTGGTCGGTATACAACATAATGGGAAAAGGGGACTCTAGGACTAGCCAGCGGCACTCGGCCAAGCACTTCACGATACCCAACGTCTCTCTTTCTCCTGTATTGTATCGAGTCTCTGCGTCAGAGAATCTGAAAGACATAAACATCAGAATCCGCATGTGTGCGTGGTTCTTGTCTGTGGCCTCTGTGCCAGTCGGTAATCCTTCCAATTGAAACAACACTCCCCCTGCCCCCGTGCCTGAGGCGTCGGTCGCCAGGTGGTATTGGACCCGTGGATCTGGATTCTTCACGGCCCGATGCTGGATTTCCTCGCAGATAGTCGTAAAGGCCTTCTTCTGTTCCGGTCCCCAGGTGAAGGGCTTCTTCTTTGGCTTGCGTTGTACGGAAACTTTCCCTCTCGAGGTAACCGTCGGCGCCATCTCCAAGTAGGATTCTTTCAGCACGGTCATCAGGTCAGCCCGTCCTGGAAGATAGATCTTCAGGTAAGGCACCAGATACAAGAATTCTTCCAACTCATCAACGTTGATGGGGTGGTTCTCTTCCTTAGCCCACTTGGCGAATCTCTCGCGGTGTTTAATTGACGGTCGAATCTGTCCTTGCGATAACTCGAAGCCCAAGGAGTGAATACAGTCCGCAAAGAAGGTCGTCTTCTTCGGATTCAATCCCACTGGCATGAAGTCGATTCTCGGGAAGTAGTGGTTATGAAGGAAGTCGAATAAGTGGTCGAAAGACTGCCCGGAGGCGTTGTGGTCGTCCACAAAAAGGTCAAAAGAAACTCCCAGGTCCGGATGGTAACCTATCAAAGACGGCAAGGCTGGTCCGGAAGAATCTGGCAAAACGGGCCATTCTCCAAAACCAAGGTCTCCCAAGGCGCAATATGTGGCCGGAGCCCCCGTCAGCCCCTGTGGCATTCGGTTGACCAGATACTGCCCGTTCGGCGCGATGAAGGCATTCTTGAATTGGTGTTCTTTCTTCGTCTCTACAGCCCAGTACCCGTGGGCAGCATCGCCCTGGAAGAAAACGTGATGGTCTCCCCGAATGAGGGAGTAGAAGACTCCATCTCTACTGTGTATAGGCCACTGCGGCTTAATTGTCGCCGCATTCACCGGAATATAATTGCAAACGAATCTCCTCTCTCCAGGTCGACTCTTCGGTGGATATCTTGAATAGGCACCCCACGGCGATATACCCGGGTATATGAGCCCAGCACTCTCCAGCTGCGGCAGAATCCTCGCGGCAAAGCTTCTCTCTTCCACGGTATAACGAGGTTGGGTCAATCGGTAGGGTCGAATCGAGTCGTCGGTGACAATACAGTGTTCCACCATATCCGTTTTCCGCACGTCACCAAGGTTGACGACGAAGCAGTCTCTCCATGTATAACACAGCCTTCTTGCCCGAGCTTTCTGCTCGTCAGTAGCCGCCCCTTCTCCAATCGTAATTCCTGTTTTCTGGAACCACTCGTCAACAATGGACTGAGATTCTTCGGACAAGGGCCGCTGCCTCGGGCGTCGATTCACACGCGGTCGGCCGGGGAAATCTTGGCTAAACGGTCGATAGGTCTGAACATCACCAACTGTCAGCGTCTTCGTCGAGCAGGAAAATGAAGGGATGGATATCGGGGATTCCGCCGGCTGGAACAATCGCGCCAGCAAGGACTTCGCCTTGTCTCCTGCAAAATATAAGTCCTCCCTGAAAGCCTTGTCAATCTCAATAGCTTCCAACGCCAGGTCAGAATCTAGTCGATTGTCCAACCCTGACACCGTCTGGCCAGTGTTATCATATATGCTTATGGAAGAAAGCGGCGGCGATCCTCCAGGTCTAGGTCGGTGGAAGGTATGCGGAACGCATATAGGTGGATTCCCAACCACCGGGCTACTGCTACTGTCGTTTCTACTTTCTTCATTCACCTGGGGCACCAACAGCCGTTCGGCCAGGGCGTTGCCAGGGCTACTTTCCTCTATCACCATCAGACGTTCACTGGCGTCACCGTCTGGCGGTATAATAAGTCTAGGGACACCTGGTTGCACAGATTCTTCAGGCGTCGTTGGCGGAGGCGCCCACACGGGGATCCTGCCACTCTCAGTATCACGAATCTTGTCCTTCAACAACAGTCGGTTCACAATCCACAAGTCCGTGCTGGACAGGCTTCTGCCAACCGGGACCAATACAACGTGGTTGGAAACCACACATCTACGTGCTTTCTCCGGATGCAATATCAGAGCAACTGACGGATCGGGGATAACTGTCACCTGCATCGCGAACGTCACCGTCTTTTTCCTCCTACGTGGTTCTTCCTCCCCGCTTTGGGCAATGGGGAGGCTTTCCGGGACTACGGTTGAAGATTCCTGAGCCCGTCCCGGAATCGAGCTCTTCTCTAGTTTTTTGGCGAAGGCGGTTCACACGGCAAGGCCAATTCTACAATATTCAGTAGTTCCTCTACCATATCGTATGAACTAGGGCCGTTGACGTCACCTTCTCCATATTCCTCTTCGTCGATTTCTTCGTCAGAATCACTCAGGTCCGAGCCCGAATCTGACTCTTCAGCCTCACCAACAACGGGAGGAACGTACGGCTGGCCGGTCTTCCGGTCTGCAACAATCATTGGGCCGATTGGTGGCGCATCTCTCATGACCAGAGTGCAAGAATTCCCTTCCACCCCAGTTAGAGTAATCTGCTCCGAGCCAAAGTCAACGACGGCAGCATTCCGGCGAAGCCAAGCCTTGCCCAGCAGAATATCATAACTCAAGTTTCGCCCCGTGACATACGCTCGAATGCACGACACGATCCCTCCCACGGTCAGTGGGAAAACGACGTAATGAAGAATCGGGGTGGCGGTGTCGTCTGCCATCTTCAACTCCAAGGGCCGCGGCACTTTCCGCAGTGCGAGACCGTGACGACCAACACAGGCCGGGCTAATCAACTCGGTCAAGGATCCTCCGTCGACCAGGCACCGTTTCTCGATAACGCCGTCGATTTCTCCAGGGATGTAGCCAAGGTGCGTTTTCCCGTCGTCAGGTTTGGCCTTGTCTGTATAGACAGCACGGGCCGTCATGGCAATAAGGCCATGAGAATCTCCTTCGACCTGGGCGACAGCAGAGTGATGTCCCTTGCGCTTCTTCATCTTGCGCGGTTTCTTCAACTTCTCGGTAGGAGAAAGACCCATTTCTTTGTTCAACTGGGCTCGCAGAGTCGGCGACCGGTCCAACAACTGGCCCCAAGTAATTCGTGGAAAAGGGGTGTTGCGGAGAATATATCCGATGTCAATTCGGTCTTGCTTGTTGTTTTCATACGCCCGAATCGGGACCGTGTCCTTCTTGACCATAAACTTCTTTCTGGCCTCAACCAGTCGACGGGTAAGCTCGTCTCGGAATTCTTCATTAGGTCGAGTCTTCTTGGCCGCAGGGCGGGCAGTTTCCTTCGGATAAGGCGATCGAGGCAAAGGCTTCGTGGTGGGTGCCGGAGGAGTCGTCGATCGACCCTCGGCCTGGACGGGCGAATCCACGTCTATATCCATCTCGGTGCTTTCCGTATGGGTGTTCATGACTGGGACTGGTCGGGCAGTATCCCCGCCCGTGGTATAACCACACCAGCCTTCTTCCTGGAAATACAGTTTCTCCTCGTCTGTCAGGAAATCGACGTCCGCATACAATCGTCCATCCTCGCCAACTATCTTGCCGGTGTTGACCGGAACGTTGGCAGTTCCTTGATTGGACCCAGCCGGATTCTGCTGCTGGGGTGCAGCTGGAGCCTTCGGTGGCAGGTCGTAGCTTAGGTCGGTAGGCAAAGGCAGCCCCATATCAATAGATTCTTTGATTCGGCTCCTCTCCGCCATGGGTCTCAATTCCTTGTCACACTGGAAGACCGAATGCCCGTCTACGCCGCAGTTGTAGCAGCAGAATCGGGGACGACTACCATACACACCTGAACGTCCTGTCTTCCCTCGGTAGGGTCGGTTGTTGGCCGCTAAAGAGCCGTTATCGCCACCAGGGGGTCGAGAATCCGTATTCTGCTGATTCTGCTGGCCTTGCTGTCCCGGCTGACCTGGTTGACCACCCGGGCCTTGAACATTGGGTTGCTGAAAGCCTTGTCTCGCCGGCATGTTTCCCGGACCCGCACCGTTGCCTTGGGGGAATCCAGCCTGATAACCCTGCTGAAAGCCTGTCGGGTTCACATATCCTTGGTTCAACGGTTGGTATTGAAGATTCTGCGGTCCCTGAGGACCCATCGGGGGCGGATACGCGTAGTTGGGTTGCGCGTGATAGCTGTGTGCCGCTGGCAAGCGTGGAAAGTACTCTCCTGAGCCAAAGACCTGCGGATTCTGGTTTACCTGATAGTAGCTCGACGGATTGGACGGCTGCGCACTCTGCAGTCTCGCCAAGTTATCAGTGAAAGATTCCAGTCCTTTGATAAATCGATCGCTGGAATCCTTGGAGTTCGATCAAGTCAACTGGTCAAGCCGGTCAAGGAATTCGCCTTCCTTGCCAGGTTCCATCGCACAGGCAATTATTGCATCAGTGACGTCAGTGTAGCTACATTTCTCGGTGAATTCGCCGTACGGAGTACGGAATCCCCCACGTCGCAATTCGTCCGTAACACGCTCTTGAATCCGTCTATCTTCTGGGTGGCTGGTGCACATCTGGCGGTAGAGCCGATCCCGCAACCGAAGGAGCTGGGAATCCGTTGCATGGTACGATAGTTCGTTCGCTCTGGCCAAGTATGCGGCCAAATCTTCGGTCGACTGTCTATCAAAGCTGTCGATTCTGGCCCCGAGGCCGCGGTCTCGATGTAGGACTCGCAGGGGAAACCGTCGTTTCAAGCCAGCCTTCAATTCTCCCCAGTCGTATCTTTTCTCCAGGGGCAACTCCTGATACCAGGTCGCAGCTTCTCCGGTGAGGCCTTTGCGGAAGATATATTGGACAGCAGGATCTCCCGCTCCGATCAGACCAGCGTACATGGTCACGTCAATTGCATACTGCTCCGGGTCTTCACCACGTTCCCCGGAGAAAACGGGCGGGTCGATTCTCATCGCCACACCTTGGCCGAAAGGATTCGTCGCCATCGTGACGAGGTCGACTTCGTTGAGGGATTCTAGATGGTTCGTCTCGGGATGGAAATCGGGACGCGTCGATGGAGGGAGGAAACGGCCGTAGCCAGCTAGGTCGGAAAATAGCGAAGGTCGATGAAAGAAAACAATAACGCGTCGAGAATCGACTGAATATGGCTCTGCCCAACGGGTACAGAAGGCACTCGTCGAATCCGTTCGCGTTGGAAGAAAACGTCGCCAATCGCGGATGGTTGACGCGTCAAGAAAGCAACAGAAAACGAAGGTAAACAGACCGACTACCAGATGAAAGGTGCGCAACAACGTCTCTTGTCAATCCAGATTCTCCTCGCAGGGTCGGATCTCTTCTTTCAAGTCGATTCTGCACCGAAACGTCACCCTTCCCTCTGCCGTTACGCGTCCTGCCGAGAAACCCAAGTGCGTCCTGGTAACCAGGAACGCGTAATCTCACAAAAATACGGCGACGACGTCGGACCAGAATATAGGTAAACGATCGATGAAGAAAACGATAGACTGAAGGGAATCACCTACAACCGCGATGGGAAACCGAAAGATAGGAAATTCGAAGGATGCGGCTCTCACCAATTGAATCAGGGTAGTAGGAATCTGTTGAATTGATGGATGCATACTGCAGAAGGAAGCTATCGTTGCTAGTGGGCTTAGGCTAAGGTCAAATTACGTAAGCGGGGCTACAAGGCCTGAAAATAGCACGGGTTCAACACTTCAGTTCCAACCTTTTCAGGCTAGCTCGGTATCAAGTGAACATAATCGTAGTGATTTATTCTACTGTTCGCGTAGCCGGCATACAAGTCGTTGAATAGTGGTAACTCCAATATTGTGGTTATATAAGGCAACTATGGCCTATATAATACCGTGCTAAGATATAGCACTGTAGTAGCATAGTGTTAGCGGTCTAACATCGGTTTAGTGGTCCAACATCGTCTTAGCGCCCTAACATCGTAACCGACCTGACATCGTAACCGACCTGACATCGTATTGCTCCCCAACATCCCATTCTCTTCAATACTTAGATATACTGCTTTACCGACCTACCTATCTATATATCCTATTATTCTATTACTCTCTATGATCGACGACAACGACGACAACGACGTCCAATCCACCAATCTACCAATCCACCAATCCACCAATCCGCCAATCCGCCAATCCGCCAATCCGCCAATCCGCCAATCCGCCAATCCGCCAATCCGCCAATCCGCCAATTCCCCTCCGCGATCAATGTGCCTCCTCCACAACCAATACCTCTCCTCCGTCAATACCTCTCTTCCGTCAATTCTCTCCTCCGTCAATCGTCTCCTCCGTCAATATCTCTCCTCCGTCAATACCTCTCCTCCGTCAATACCTCTCCTCCGTCAATACCTCTCCTCCGTCAATCGTCTCCTCCATCAATCGTCTCCGCCAATCCTCTCCTTTGCCAATACCTCTCATCCACCAATCCACCAATCCATCAATCCGTCAATCCACCAATCCATCAATCCGTCAATCCGTCAATCCGTCAATCCGTCAATCCATCAATCCGTCAATCCGTCAATCCGTCAATCCGTCAATCCGTCAATCCGTCAATCCGTCAATCCGTCAATCCGTCAATCCGTCAATCCGTCAATCCGTCAATCCGTCAATCCGTCAATCCGTCAATCCGTCAATCCATCAATCTCTCTCCTTAACCAACACCTCTTCTCCGTGACCGACCGTGGCCCACACCTCTTTTCCGTGACCGACCGTGGCCAACATTTCTCCTCCGTGACCGTAGCTAATACCTCTCTTCCCTGACCAATATCTCTCCGTGACTGTGACCGTCACTGCTTCTCTCCTCCGTGACTACCACTCTTCTTTGTGACCACCACTCTCTTCCACGACCAATACCTCTCTTCCACCAATCTCCTCCTTCGCCAATCCTCTCCTCCGCCAATCCTCTCCTCCACCAACTCTCTCATCCGCCAATCCCTCATCTACCTATCAACCTACCGACATATCAACCTGCCGACCTATCGACCTATGAACCTATCGACCTGCCGACCTGCGGACCTATCGACCTATCGACCTCTCACTTAGATGTAATAAATACGATGAAACTGAAAATCAATCAAGGCGAATCTGCACTTACCTATCAAACTTACCGATCTACTTACCTTCCTTCTTATTTACCATCGTACTTACCTTTATTACCTACTTATCTCGCAACTACGGACGTACCTACGTCATCTTTAACGTCGTACCTACCCCTACTAATAACTTGCTATACGCTCTACCTAGGTAACCACGTACCATATTTAACCGACCACCTTACTTAACTGAACACCGTACCTAACCACGTACTATACCTAACTGACCACTTTACTTAACTGAACACCCTACCTAACCGAGCATTACAGCACTCCAACACTGTTATAGCGCTTCAACATCGCTTTAGTGATCTGACATCGTGATCGCCGCAACACTCCCTCTTTCCCCGAACATTAAGTTGCATCTGTCATTATATGTCTAATACAACCTGGTCTTTTATACAGTAAATTGAATGCTCAATTGCACACTAACTAGGCCACTGTATTGCATGCTAGCCACTGTGATTATAATGAATTAATGGCCCTACCGACACCATCACTGAAATAGTAATAGTGCCCACTGGACTGTATGCCACAACACTTACAACACTACGGCCCCTACCGAGCACTATACACACACCTAACAGCCTGCCGACACCGTGCCAAAAAAAGGGGTCCGCACGCGTAGGTAGGTATTACCAACATATGACGGTGACTACCTACACTAGTTTCAGTCTAGAATCCAGTGATTCGCGGCCCGCGGTACACGCTTCATACCGGAAAGGAGTGTCCTATCTAAGCACCTAATCCAGTATTCTGTATCGCTAGGCGCGGCTGTTTGGGGGTTTAAAAGGAGAGGGCCGCCGCTCCGACGTTGGAGAGCTCAATCGCAGGAAGTTGACAGGCCTCCGCTTCCGTCGCCAAAAGCGGCTGGGCCCTGGGTAGTCAACTGTCTCATCACCGGCATGCTACCTAGAATATCATCGCGGCCCCTTACTGCCGCTATGGTCTCGGCCCTCCTTGCCACGATAGACAGACCTTGGGGCCCGCATCAATTGGCCCTTGAGACCATTCCGTATCGTTTGGTTCAAGCACCTCGTCTCCATCCGGGGCGGACTCTCGATCAAAAGCGGCCTGGTCGAAATCTCCGTCAAGACTCAAGACCGCGTCTCGCCCTGGCTTCCCCGCGTTCCCCGCGCATCCGACGACACACCTGGCTGGGGTAACAGACATCAGCTTGATCCAAGGAGGCATAATGGGCTAGTGTACGGGCTAGATACTCGTATCTAGTGTACGCTACAATACCCCCGCTAGGCCACCGGTCTTCTCTGCAATAGCCAGTGTACGCCGTGCACCCGAATAGGTACCGGTACGCAAGCCCAAGGAGAAAGATGAGTGCCCGCGGGAGAGCATCAGAGAAGCCCTGCTCTCTATTTTCAACGGAGTAGGTATGCGTGCCGGATCGTTCTCGACTAAGCAATTGAAGCATTGCTCCGAAATACAGTAAAGCCTAGGTAGGAAGTAGAGATATCTTACGCAGTAGGTACCGGTAAAAACATCTTCAAGATTGGCGTCTTATTAATAAGTTGATGCTAACCTAATAACAAGTTAGAAGAGCCCCGTCATCACCCCACCGGACATTCCTTTGTGTGCGATCCAATTCCACGTCACGCAAACTGCTTTTAGGTCTGGCGTTGCGGTGTATGATAGTTACCTACCGGTACTTAGCTAATAAGTACTGTAAACTCACAACCGATCCATTCCACAACACCGTACCAAGTATGGGCATACATAGGTACTATGTAGTTATCAGTACCTACCTAAGTGTAGGGAGGTAGCCATAGCTGCAATGAATGAAGGGCTCTCGTCTGATCAATCATGCCAGGCAGCAAGACGATGCTAGATAGCGGTGAACGGCGGAAACCACCTTTGCCGATGTTAAACAGCTTCGCACATCCGAAGCTCGGAATACACAAGATCCGCTACCTCGGCGACTCTATATTGGTCGGTTTAGCGATACACTGCTTCGTACCATATGTAGCGTATGTATCTCTTTGACTGCCCGAAGACACTAAGACTCGCTCACTTGCTTTACATTATCACCCCGTCAGTTACCGAGTTGGTGTCTTCGGACAGCCAAGGCGATAGTCTCTATTTCGTACAGACGTACACCTCGGTACTTCGCAAGCGTGATTGGAACCTCTCCAGTGTCTCCTCGGCGCGCTAGAATCTAGATAAGGCATGTAGTATCACGTCATCGGTCAGCGGTGCCGAGTTTCCGGAATCGTAACGGCTCAACGGTATTATTATTAGCGGAGGGGACCACGCGAGCGCGGTACCTGGGCATGTTCCGCTTGACTTGTCACAATTCTGCTTGGCTTCTCGGGCAAAGACGGTTAATGTTGCGCTTGGTGCTTGGGTCTGTGCGTCATCCTGTCGACAAATATCAATTTGAGCATTCCCGGGTCCGTCACCTACCTACCAACCTACTTTTACTTTAATAGGTAAACCAGTCGCGTGCAGCGATACGCGTCGTGATTGAGTGCCCGGGGCGGTAATTACAGGTTCACGAGGCTTCAAAGCCGGCGACGTTGTCGTATTGTAATTCAAATTCAGATACGGACGTAAAACAAGTACCTAGCCTTTCATAAAGAAAAGGCCTTTTCTAACCCGGGAAAAGTCCTCAATCATGATGATATGAGAAATACGGGAAGATGTCGGAAGACGCCTACAAAGGAGATCACAAACGGGAATAATACGAGTTGTCGCCACGTGAGACGGACCGTCAGATGCACGGCAGGCCATAGTTAGTTATCGGGCAGGCCATAGTTATCGGGGCGGTCGACATGTGGGGCCTATGGCCCCTTGCGCTATGGACCGGTACTAACTCTGCCAGGTCACTAGCTAGTGTCGGCCATCCCGCCTAACTAACTGCTGGGCGTATCATAGACACTCGCTAAATTCCAGTTTTGGCCGACCCCGTTTGGTGGCCTAGGCTGGCTATTCAAGGCTGTCAGTGGCACGCTAACTACGGACGTACTAGTGTGGTCAGCCGCCACGGCATTCTAGTGGCTGGGAATGAGGCTTTTCTTTCTCCACTAAATTGCGTAGGTAGCCTGGCCAAGATGCGCGGGATGTTCACGGTAGGTTTACAATCACCATCACCATAACTACATCAACCTATTCATCGGCCTGGGTAACAACGACGATCTCTGCGAAGACTCTATAGCCTATACATCCAATTATTTTACCATTGAATCCCGCAACGTTGAGCCTTACGGTCAGGACCTCCCAATAAAGCTTCAACCTGGTACACCCCCATCACACCGTCGCCACCAAGACCCCGCGCCCCTCGGTCACTATGTCGAACCGACAACTCGCCCGCGACATGCAGGTGGAATTCCAAGCTCGCGTGCGTTACAGTCTAAAGTGGAAGTCTGATGCAGTTTTATGCTTACTTACACATCAATATGCCAGTTCCAAGCGAAGCAAGCCCGTCGCGAAGCCCAGAAAGCCAGCAAGCAGGATCCGCTCCTCAAGAAACAGATCCAGGACCTACTGAAAAAAGGCGAGACGGCCAAGGCCTATCAGAAGGCTAAGGTACTGCTATCTAAGCAGGCACTCGCGCAACAGATGGATCAGATGGCCGATATGGCCGAGCTGAGCGTCGCTCAAATCCAGGCCAACAACAGCATGAATCGCATGACCCATATGATGGGGCAATCCTCGCGGACTATGAACGCGGCCCAGAGAAACATGAATCCAGAACGGGTACGACACTTCTACCCTTCCCTTTGCTCCTGGCGTTCGCGAAGGCTATCGTCTACATCATTTGCTAACGCTATCCGCAGACCCTCTTGACCCTCGAGCAATTCAAACAGCAGAACGAAGAGTATGCCGTAAACAACGGCATATACCAAGATGCCATATCTCAAACAACATCGCAACAAGTATCAGAAGACGCCGTACATGAATTGCTCGGAAAACTCGCCGACGACGCCGGCGTTCAGCTGAACACGGAACTTAACTCCGCCCAGCCCTCCAGGGTCGATCCAACCCCCGCGCAAACGAACGAACCTACAGCCGAGGAGGAAGATGCGCTGCAGCAGCGCCTACGGGCCCTCAGAGCTTAGACTCCAGCAGACCTTGGTTGACGATTATGATATTCACGATAGATCAGGAACGGCGACTCCTGGAGGTTTGGACCTTTTTTAACGAGGCAAAGGTAACGGAAGTTGCGCAGTCTTTAGGCATGGGATGGGATTCTACTTTCGGGCGATATAGGTGGCATTGTCTGGCGTTCGGGTGTTAGGCTATCTTACTTCCCCTTTTTGCTCTTTGGCTTGAAATTCCATGACGTTCTACCACCCTTCGAAACGCAGTGGTGTATATTGGCATTAGTATATCCTAGATGACATGTCATACTATACGGCCTCATCCATCGTCTTTCGTGCTGTTTCTTTCCTGAAAGAAAGGGCGCGTAGAGGGCAACGTCGATTTCTCTCTCTTTGAGTTAGTCCTGCTCTACTTTCTCGTTTATGACTTACTGAAGTGAATGGAAAGGAATAGGGAATATTTCTAGCTCTGTGCTCTTTCTCTATTAGCAATCTATGGTTCGGCTATGGAGGCTTTGATCCGGATTTTCCCGTGTCCTTATGTCTTACGGCATTGCTGGATTACACGGCCTCTAGACTCTGGGGATGGGAAGCAAGGGATATATATATTCTCTCAACTTCATTGTGAAGAACCTGTTTGGATCCCCCATTCTGGAGACTTTCAGTTACCTCCTCATCGTCTCTGGGGTGATGAGTGCTATGGATACTGGATGTGGCTACGTTATGAGCACAATAGTCAACCTCACTTTTGGATGGCTTGGTGTATTTTCTGGTGTGAACTGTAGACTTGAGGATGGAATGAAATGGTTCTTCGTATAGGTGGCTTGGGATTACATGGTAAACAGGGGTAATATTCACTATCCTTACTATATCGTGTCATGTCATGGTGGCATCTACTATTAGTACTTTAAGCCATATATCGAGTCCGTCGTTCAAGCAACAGGTTTCTAACCTCACTTCACATTTGGTAAGTGGTCTCGTATTCAAAGACGTGGTGATTCACTGAGATAACAGGTCATTCGCTCTTGGCAGAAAGAAACCCCCCTGCGTATAAGGCATGCGAGCGTAGCACACTACAAACCAGGGAGTCTGCTCATCATCTTGACCTCACACACTCACGTACGCCCCAGCTGGTTAAGCCCGGGTTATATATGACGATTAGAAGCACCTTACGTAACTACCACTGCGTATAGAAGTGCTGGGAACTTAGGGCGGTTGATATTGTATAGTAGTCATCACCTAAGTCGTTGCTAACACTCAGTATATAAGCGCATAACGCCAACATTCGCCACAAGTCGACAATACAAGATCTGCAAACCTATAATTGTTTAAAACCAGAACTTTCTGACCAAAGTTACCAAAGCAATCATGGATGCAGCAGCAACCGCATTTAGCAAGGTCCTAAACCGTAGTTCCAAGGGAGACAACAGCTCCAAAGGAGGTGAACGCGAAAGAGGCGAACGCGAAACCCAAGAAGCCTCCCCAAGCAGCGGAAGAGACACAACGACGAAGCAACAAAGCACGGCGCAAGCCGTAGAGCACGAGACAATCCAGCGCCAGCACCAGCAGCGCGAGCAGAAGGTCGTGGACAGGGAGCACCATCAAGACCACTACAAGACGACCGTGCAGCCGCTGAAGGAACGCGAGGTGAGACCCGAGCACCACATCCATGAACAAGAGGAAACGCACCACGAGCATCACGACCACGACCGCGAGCACGGCACGCATGGCGTGGCGGAGGGTCAGCAGGCGCGATTTCAGGACGAGAGCAGGGAGGGCGGCGTGGCGAAAACGGTTGTGAAGGAACCTACCCTTACGTCGGAGCATGTGCATCATCACTACCACGAGACAATTCAGCCGGTCATTGAGAAAGGCATGTAATTTTCGTCCCTTTTTCTTAGAGTTGGATTTATAACCACCCTCTCCTTTCTCCTTTTACTCCTTGCGCACATTGGGAGAGTTGCTAAAGGTGCATAGAAACCGTCGTGCCGTCCGTCACGCACAAGACGATTCCCGTTAAGGAGGTGCACAAGGACCCCAGCGTTGACGAGGGCATCACGGTCAATGAGGCCATGTCTCGGGAGGAGTTCGAGAGGCGGATGGGACAGAAAAAGTGAAGACGTCTCAGAGAAACGACAGACGGGGGATTGGTGACGGGGAAAAGTTCATGTTCAGTAATGATTATCGGTATCCACGCAGCTCTTTATTTAATCGTAATATTCTGTCTTCTCGCGTGTCGTGTCCTGTTTGACCAGATTAATTCGACTGTTTAGACTTGGTCATCGTACAAGTATGAAAGAGATCTGACTTTACAACGTGATATCACAGCGTTCTGCCTTCTTAGATTCCCTGGGCCGAAATCGCATGATGTTATGCTGCACACTACATGCCGCTTCATGAGTAAACCAAGACAGCCCATGTGATAGCAGGTACCAAGGTAGTACACCTCGGACGACGACATTATGCAGTTGGCGACTGTCTAACAATATTATACAGTGGTCTGATGCATTCGTATGGCTACAGCCTCAGCCTCTCATCCTCGCTCGAGTTTGGACCGAAGCTACTCACCAAATTCTCGAAAGAAACCACACGCCTAGCCTCGAAATTGCAATCCCCGAAGGCTACCCCATCGCCAGTGAGCCCATGAGGCAGCCAGGCCATGGCCGCCCGGGATGGGAAACTCAGATACATCCTGTGTGAAGTGCTGAATACCGTTTTGAGGTGATATTTTGGTCACGGTAGTGTTTGCTATTGACACTTACTATTCCGGGGTATCGTTGTTCTCTGGGCAAGTTGAGAATGCGTGTATTGCGGTGGAATCACCTTGATCGCTCCTTGATCAGCTCTCGACAGGGTAAAACAATTCGGTTGAGTGGCTGCTGAGCTTTTGATCTCGGTTGTTTGTTACCCATTGCAGATGGAAATGGTGACCATCGAGACTGGATTTGCATCGTAAGTTATCGGAATTAAGCGGCACAGTATTCAGGCCAGAAGTTGCGAGTGTATTCCTCGATCGCCATATTGATTGTGTGCGTATTTCTGATTCAGAGAGGCCTGGAGATTTGTATACATGTTCTTATTCCATGACTTGGTGTAAACCGCAATGTGCTCCATTCAAACAACTGAGGAGACGCACGTCAGCAACGCGCCTTGTATGTGTCGCATTGAGGGGGAGAGTCGGTGTATGCTCACGGAAGTGTAACCGCTCTCGATCCCCAAGCTCTGTAGATGAAAGTGGTGGTTCCGGCAACGCCATAAATTAGTCCGGAAGACATTGAATATCGTGATTAGGTAGGTATCTCATCACGTGAAGTCGTAAACTAACAGGCTCTCTCTGCCCTCACTGGATTCTTTCAGGACAATGACCATTTCATCGTCGAAACCGACCCAGTTTCGCCGGTCATCCAAATGATGCTCTAGAAAAGACTGCTCCGACGTAGCATCATCGCCGGTGGTCTTGCAAGCGGGTCTAACCTCAATGCTCCCCCCGTTCGTCCGTCCTTCCAGTTCCCAAACGCGAATCTCCTCGCCACGGCCGCTTACACTCACCGCTTTGCCCCGTGCTGTTATTTCGGCATCACTGATGCCGGATGTGTGGCCCCACAGCCGAATACCGGGCGATATGGACAGCGATGACGAGCTGGATGTACATAGATGCAGTACCAGAGTATTATCGGGTAAAGTAGCTAGCAGATAAGGATGAGTATAAGAGAGACCGATGGGCCCGTCGGCTCGGTCATCTTCTTCGAGTGGTATTATGGAAACCGAGTGCCCAGCTGGTGATAAAGAGGGCGAAGGCATATGCCGTCGAGATGTCCCGTTAATCGGCAAGGTATACGCTAATTGCGTGGTTGCAATCTCGGAGCGCGACCCTACCGTTGACTTGACAGGACGTATGTGTAGCTCCTGGATACCTAACGACCAGCCCCGTATGGTGGAAAAGGTATACGCTATGGACGCGACCGTACTCCTAGCCGTATTTCTTAATGATAGAGCAAGTGGTGCTCGTGAAGTGCGTGACTCCAAGGAAGTGAGTAGATATGGCGCAGATAATTTCTCCCTTAAGTCATCTCTTTTTCCGTCTAATACCTCCTCCTTCGACGCGATTTGTTTCGAGAGTTGGGGTTTAGCGAATGTTTCGGTATCTATCTCTGGCCTAGTCTCACTGCTGGTGGCCTTCTTTGATTGCTCAAATGAGTATAAAGACATGAGGATCGACGCAGTGGCTGTCAGGATATACGGGTATAGAAACGCTACGCCGATGATGGCGCCGTTGCTAGAGCCCCCGTGTCTATATGTTTGAACAATCCGTTTTCGCTGTATGTGCAACCGCCATGTTCCGAAGCTGCCATCCTCAAATCCGAGGGCAATATCTAGGCTGCTTTGAGGCAGAAGTTGGCCATCCAGGTCCATACAACAGGGCGATACGCGACGGCCATCGTCGTCCAGGCTGGCCTGCGCCACCAGTTGTTTGGTTTTCAAGTCCCACGCACGAAGGCCCGTGGCCACATTTGCCGTAACCGCGATCCCCTGTAGCACCTTGACATGCAATTTTGGCGAATTGCTAACGTGGAGTTTACGAGATTCGCCACCTAAAGGCAGCTCCTCTAGCGCGCACTTCCCCCTCGCCCAGTTATGGCGAAGTTTGTATTGCCTTTTCCAGTTGTAGCCCTGTTTGCTGTCCCCAGGGCGCATGTCCACCCACCCTCCATTTTGGCCATCTGTCCATATCGCCTGACGCGAAGAGTACTGTAGTCTTCCATCTCGAGTGGAGGCCTTTCGGAAGCTCGGGAGACGGAGGGCGCGTGGCAATACGAAGTGCAAGTAGTATAAACGCTTCCAGATCTGGGAGTCGCCCGATAAGTGGTAGAAGCGGCCTGATACCGGAGAAAGGTTCAACAGGTCGTGGAGGGGGAGAAACGACAGAATGCGTACAAGGAGCTCGTCGGACAAGGGCGATAATAAATCGGGTAAAACGGTATGGCGAGGTCTTTTGTGTGTGGTTGGAGGCGACTGAGCATCTTCGACGATGCGCCTTCTTTTTTCGGGCATCACGCCTATATTGTTCTATACTCAATCCCTTGGGTGTAGCGCTCCTCGTCGCCGATCAGATTTCCAGCCGTCGATGCTTCTCGAGGAGGATTACACTTTCATTGTCAATGCCTGGAGGAGGTTGAACAGGCCGGAGATTAGGTACCTCTATGGCGGAGTTAAGCTGACAAATGCAGATTAGGTACAAATGACACCCTATTTGAATATTTTGATTTAACTATATGGTATAACTGGATACAATATACCGCATAAGTACATAGAACAGATTTACGTCGTTTGTCGCAATGGACGAATGGCAGCCCATCATCGGGATGACGGACCAGAACAGATTCCGCGACATGGCCACCTGCACACCCCGTGACGTACTCGTCGGCCTCGATGCTGCATTCCCAGACCTAGTATTCCCTATACTATTGGAACTTAACACGGGACCACGCAATCCTGTAGCTTGAAATTGAGCGTCCCTGATTTTGGGAGGGCATGACCACTCGCCGCGTCACATTTGAGAAACCTACTCTGTAACCCAGAAGAGTCGAGATGGGTTATAAGAATGGCGCTCTTCTCGGCCGCTCTAACTTACAGTCGAGTTCGCAGGTAAAATGAGTACACTACACTATACCGTACCTACCCGAAGTCCGATCCCGTCATCTGTCTCGAGCGCGGAATACCTCAGACCTAACAGTTAGAACTCTTCAGCTCCGAGTCACTTTCTAACACAAACATGCCTACGGTAGGCTTACCCGAGCATACCTACGGACGTACGAAGTACACACGTCTGCGAACCAATATGGGACTTCGTAGAAGCGCATGCCGTGTACGGTTTTCAAATCTCGAAAGCAGGTGTTGACTCGGTTCCTACAGTTACCGGCTACTTTGATCTGCCTTATCGCTGAGTTCCTTGCGCCAGCAGACCTTGTCCTGCTTTCCGAAACTTGCCGCTCTATGCGCACCATCCTCGGGAAGCATTCAAGTGCTGCCTCCCTTTCTCGTAATGATTACTTCATATACAGACAAGCGATTTAAATATGATGAGCCGGCTAGGGCCGCTAATGCTCACTGTAAACCCGCTGTAACTGGCCTTAGTGGCTCATCATATTTAAATCAGTTATCCGTATTTCGAGGGCCTTTCTCGAATGCTGTCTCAAAAACGGCGTTGGAAGCGTATTAATGTAAATCGATTTACATGGCGTGAAACTTGCCGTTCGTTCTAAATAGGCAATCGCAATGTTGGAAGGACGGTAGAGGTTCATCAATGCAATATAGCGAGACTGGTAGGGTTTTATAGTCGCAATAAGTGTAGGGTGATGAGCGTTCGCATTTTGATTGAGTTGCAAAAGTGAGATTTGGTCTATCTCCTTAAGGGCGGCTTTGCAGCCCAGGTCCGTGCAGGGCTCACTAAACTGCTTGGCAGTACAGTACCAAAGCGCTGACAAAAACATCGATTACGGCCAACCTGTCCGCAAAAGAATGAAGTACAGGTACTTTAGATGGCGTCCTGGAAGCATCCTGATTGGAACCTCTTGAAAGCACGGACCTGGGCTGCAAAGCCGCCCTTAAGGAGATGGACTGTGAGAAGGATAGGTACCTAGGTATTACCTAACTCACCCAGCGGTAAGCTGACGAGTCAGTTAGACAGGATGTCACAGGAAAAGGCTTAGCTCACATGGCGGCGTCTTGGCGTAGCTTGGCACACGGGTATCCAGGGTATATTCCGTAGTCCGTACGAAGTATTACAGCACAGATGCTCTGTTGACTGTAGCGTAAAGTTCCAGAAGGGATCCAGAATTTCCGAAAGGAACAGTCAGTCACGTACGCAAGACTTGCAATAGTATTGAAGACAAGCAGAGCCTAGTTTCCTCTTACTCACTAGGCATCTCATCGATAAGTTATAACTTTAACAATGGAGACTGAAATGACCGATAGTCGCGACGGGTCGCCCCCTCTTTTAAGTCGGAGAGCAGTAAGTGAGGTCTCCCTGGCATGCGGCGAAGCTGGGCTTAGGCGTTCGCTCACAGGGGAAGGATTGAGCTGATCATTCATACCGAGGCAGTGTGACCAATGCCGACTAAGAAAGGTGAAGAAAGACTCGACCCTTTCTATGCGCGGGGCTGCAAGTGCTCTTGCGCGCGCGTGATGCCAGGACTGACGATTGGCGTCTATTTCTTTCCGGACAGATCCGTTGTGATAAGGAAACTCCTTGTTCCAACTGTCGCAGCGCCAGACGGTCTTGTAGCTCTACGGGAGCAGGGCAGAAGCCCAAGGAACCGCGCCAGCGCGTTCTGATTTCCAGTCAATAGTATGTGCAGCTCTCTGCGAAACGGGTTCGTGCCGTATGGCCATCTGCGGAGCGCATATTGACAAGCAATATTCTAGATTTGACTAACTCTCTTCTCACGCAGTGAACGTAAAATAGATCAGATAGAAGATCGTCTCGCGGGGATCGAGAGACTTCTGCAGCAATTAATCTCTAATCAGCCTGTTCCCAGCGCCGGTATCCCGACGCCGCAGAACAACGTCCAACTTGGCCATAATCATGAAACCCGGTCATTGCAGATGCCTGCCGCCAGTCCCGATAAGAAGTCGCCCGCTTCGTCTGGTCCTATGAACAGAGGCGTCTCAGCTTCAGAAAGGGGAGGTGACGGTGATGGTTCGAGCATCGTTTTCGATCCTGAAGATGCGGAAACCTTCGAGGGCAACTCATCCCTGGCTGCACATACCGCGTTCGCCTCAGAATTCCGTAAGTCGTCTGTTGCTGCTTGCCACCATAAGTTATTCATTCTTTATGTCACCGTAGATGGAGCCATGTCACTCACTGGCCGCCGTATTATTCATGCGCCAAGTTGATATAAGCGGACTCATCCGACCCCTTTTCTTCCCTAAAGCCAACAGTGGAGAACCCAAGCTGATCGACGCGCCGCTGTCATTTAATCACAGTGACAGATGCAGTGCGGAAGACTACGCTCGGCGACGATGCCAGCATTAATCCAAAATTTAACGCGGCGCTGAACTCATTGCGGCAGATCGTCAACATGCAGAACCGGAGCCGGCTGCGGTCGACGGCCGGCGTCTGGTCACCCGCGCCGGGATTAACGACCCCCGAAAACAGCGATCCCGCAAATGGAGATGCCCGGGGCCGTAAACATTTCCAGAGATGGAATCTTAAAGACTTGCCACTCCCACCCATGGAGCTCGTTCTCGAGCAGTTGAGCGACATGAGGCGTAAGTTTATCTGACCCCTATTCCAGCCTTATATCCAAGAAAAATACACCTACTGCCCCATCCCTATTCACACACGGCTAGGTGCTTTAGTAGACACATACCCATACCCATACACATACACATATAAGTATATGTGTATTCAATCGGTAGACTAACTAACTCCCTTGACCTAGACGGCCCTGTACCCGTCATGTTGGCCATCATTTACACATTCATAGACTACGAACACTTTATCGACCGCTGCCGACAGTTGTATTTCAGCACCGATTCCATATCAGAAGCAAGCTTCATCACCGTGAACACAGGACTCACATACATATTTTTCGAAGCATCTCTCACGGCCTCAGACGCCGCCAAGAAGGCCCGCTACGAGGAGTGCCGCTTCATGTCGCAGAATAATCTCGAAATAGCGCTTGCGCAGTTGAACATGATGATGCCTGCCACAGCCGAGAACATCGAGGCCTTGCTTATGGGTGTAAGTGATGATTGTATTCCTCCCGACTACCTGCGCTTGTGCACGCAGAATATATATTTCAATTCGATCGAAACGCGCCCACCATACTGAGGATGTTCGACGATATAGGCCTGTTTCTGCATCGATGAATCCCGAGCTTCATTCGCCTGGCTCTTGGTCTCGAGAGCTGCGCATAGTACGTCTTTTATAATCCCCATCAAATCCCAGATAAACACCAAACCAGTCCCTTTCACCCACTATCTCTCGTCATGATCGGAGTTGCCGTTCAAGGCTCGCCACGATCCACACTCACTCACCTCTCTTTGAATAGTGTGTCGCACGCTAGGCTATCATCAAGTCCACACGATGAAAGACGACGAGCCACAGACCAAAGCCGACAAATCACTACTATTCTGGTGTACATACATGCTAGACAAGGCGCTCTCGCTGCGCCTGGGACGCGCCTCCGTGCTCCAAGATTACGACATCTCCCTCCCGCACGCCACGCCCGACGCGAAGGCCGCGTACCCGGGAAAGGAGGTAATAACACTATGGATCCAACACGCGCGCGTGCTCGGCCGCATCTACGAGCGTCTGTACTCGCCGGGCGCGCTGCGGCAGCCGGAGGCGGTGCGCACGGAACAAGTCGGCATCCTGGCGGGAGAACAGCAGCGTCTAATGGCGGAGACGGTGGCGCTGCTGCGCGAGTTTGAGACGGCGACGGACGGCGAGGCGAGGATGTTCGCGATCACGCTCAAGGCTGACGAGGTATCATTCCTTTCGAGCCTTGCGCTGACGTACCGCGCGTTGCCTCCCAACGGGCCGCGTAGCCGCACTTTTGCCGACGAGTGCATCGATGCGGCGCGGGCGTCTATGCGCTGCCATCAGGAGGCCATCGACATGATGAGCGACCAGTCGCTGCGGATCGTATACATCCATTGGACTATTCTCTACGCGCCCTTCATCCCGTTTATCGTTATTTTCTGCCTTGTCATCGAGACCTCGGATGGAGAGGACCGGCAGCGCCTGGCCGACTTCGTCAAGTCGCTGGAGCCGGCGTGCGAAGTCTCCTCTTCGGTGCGAAAACTCTATCAGTTGTGCCAGGTGCTATACAACGTTGCCGAGCTATACGTCGAGGCCAAGGCCCTCGAGCCCGTTGGCTCGGCCGGCAACGAGTTTGATGTGTACCTCAGCCAGCTGGGCTTCATGCCTTTCGAGGACGCGAATATGGGCGACATGATGGGCGTCGAAGCGGACATGAATCAAGTGAGGGGAGACATGGGTCATCAAATGAGAGCCATGGCACAAACGAATCAGCTGGAAGACTGGTTCTCGGGCAAGAACTATATGATGGGGCTATTAGAGGAAGATTTATCGGGGATCAACCCTATGGGCGGACCATCGTGAGATCGGAATACTTGGGGCCTCCCGGTCGAGAGTCTTTGATGTACCCTTGGTTCCTGTATTTGTATTGGTTGTCATTAATATCGAGACGTCCTGTGCATAAATCAGGGCGTGAATTGATACCGTGAAATTCTGCTCAGTCAGATTAATCGGCGAAAACGGGACAATGAGAAAGGGAAAGGACTTTAAAATTCGCACTCGTATGTCTAGCATCCATCATCCACCACACGATGTCTGGCGCTCTCCACTGCTCTACTACCCGCACTCTGATTCGTTTAAGTACACGGCGTAATACACCCAAGATCTGCCATAGTTCGGGTTTGATTTCGTTGTCCCATTGGTATGCTTTATTTTTTTCTCTCAGCCTCGAGCTCGAGTTCCGCTGCGCGATAGTACTTTGCGGTGTCAACGCCATGCTGATTATGGTTGACAAAGTTGAACCAGGGGAGAACAGAGTTGAAGAGAGCCGCGTAACGCGATTGCCGGGCCGCAACGGCCTGCATGTGAGGCGACAACCTGCTCTCGCCGTACAGCGGTTCGCCGGCCTTCACCTTGGCCACCATCTCCTTCATGTCCATCTCGACTTCGCGGGAATTTTCGTACATGCCGTAGAATCTTACTGTTATTCCGGTTGCGAATTAGTATCGCCGTCTTATAATCAATGCGGGGATGCGAACGTGTGTTCTCCAGCGTGAGGTTGGATAGGCAATGAGAAGGGCATGGTATGGCATGCAATAGTATGGCACGTACAACACGACCTTTGGTAGAAGTATAGGAAACCACCGAAAACGCTAATGACGGTGGCGACTCGCATGGCCTTGGCGAAGCCCCCGCGGCCGACTCCTGACGGGGCAAAGCGCTCCATAGTGAGCATGAGTCCCGGGCCGGCGGCGGTGGCGACGATGCCATGTACATAGTCCGACGGGCGGGCATATCCTATTACTCTCTTGATATGCCTATCGAAGGTCAGTACCGCAGCCCGCGGGTTCGAGAATGGCGATCGCTGTCTACGTACGGGTCATTGTCGATGAGCTACAAGCGCGGCACCATTAGCATATTGAACGTTGATTGGCAGGGCAGAGCGGGGCACACCGACAGGATATTCGGTCTTGAGGATCTTGCTGGGAATATAGGTTTGTTGGGGGGGAGTCGGTTGGGTGGGAGTCGCCATGTCGTCCGAAGTTAATTGCTCGCTGCCCACCAAGCTCCGATTGTGTATGAGGTCTGAATCTTGAGCTTCAAATCGCGAAGTTTCGGGGGCAGCGAGACTTAGGTAAGCGGGGGGCAGTGCGCCCGATTTTAGTGGGACCATTAGCTGTTAACGTCGTAGACCACCATTTGGGCCAGCACCCCATTCTAGCCACCCGCCTTTAGCCACACATGACATTAGGTACCTAGATCGGGCGATTTTAACCAGGAATGGAATTGGAAGCATGGGCCACCTTCGACAGAGCGAGGTACCCATCATAAAGACCCACCAATTTAGAATGGCAGACGCGCTTTCGTGTAGTCTCAACGCGTCCCAGCATGTCCAGACTCCAAACATCCAGCAAGGGTTGAGTGATAAGTTGAATACACAACGCGCCAGAATTAACATCACTCTACACAGCAAGCGCAATACCACAAAATCTCTACCATGGCTCCGCGATTGGCACAGAAGCCTGCCGTACCCCCCCCCAAGCCTGTCATCGACATCGACGACTACGATCTAGATGACGTGATCCATCCCTTCCCAGAATCCGGGGACGAGGAGCCGTCAAAGAAACGGAAAGATGCTAGCGGTCTAGGAATCGACGAAGCCGTCTCTGTTAATAAGAAGGCGAGAATACCGCGAGTCAAACTAGATGAGGACAAGCTACTATCCGAGAATGGTATACCCAAGCTGCGGCGCAAGGCGCGGAACCTTCATTTCAAGGGCAAGGGCCACGAGGTATGCCGCTGGATTTGGCTCATCCTTCCCGCGGTTCTACCGTTGATGCAGCAGTAACTCACGAGACAACAGTTCTCAGATACCGCCCGATTGCTCTCGTTCTACCAGCTCTGGCTAGACGACCTCTTCCCCAAAGCCAAGTTCCTCGATGCGCTTGGTATGGTAGAGAAGGCGGGCCACAAGAAACGGCTGCAAGTAAAGCGCGTAGAGTGGATTGGCGAAGGCAGGCCGCGGACCTCAGGTTTAGAGAAAGCCGACGATCTATTTGGGGAGCTGGATCAACCTGAAGAGCGAGCCCCTGCGATATTCCCTGCCCCACTCGCCCCTATATTCAAGAACGCAGGTTCCGGGGACCGTCCCAAGACGCCGGTTAGGCAAAATCCGCTTGACGATGAGGAGGACATCTATGACGCGACGCCCAGGAGGCCGGCAAATGCTGCCAGCGCTACGACTTCACTCTTTGGGAATGGTGGAATTGCCCAGCGGGACGACGAGCCTGATGAGGATGAGCTGGATGCTCTAATGGCGGAAGAAGAGGCACAGCGAACAACGTCAACCTCGATATTTGGAAATGGGAGAATGGCGCGTCCTCGGCTTGAGCCGGACGAGGACGATCTAGATGCGCTTATGGCCGAAGCAGAGGCTGAGGTGTCTACTACAAAGCCAGTTAAGCCGGCAGGTCTCGGGCCGAAGAAGGCAGTAGTGGATGATGACGGGGATGATATAGATGCGCTCATGGCCGAGGCCGAAGCGCTGGATTCACAGGCTAGTGGACGACCGTCACATGGGCTTAACACGAATAAGGGAGCCACGGCTGCGAATCATGATGTAGATGAGGACGAGGAGGCGGCGATGGCGGAGATGGACGGCTTATGGTAATGATCATGATGTATTGTTTTGAAGCATTGCTCGGCGTTTGGGCTAAAGAGGATTTTTGATATGACCCGGTGCCTCCTGTACCCATATCGTGGCCGGCCGGGGAACGGAACTGAGTGGGTCTGCGAATTCCCGGTGCTCCGTCGCTCGCTAAAAGACGGTGAGGTTTGCGGTAGTGTACCGGTACCGGTACCTTGCTTGGCCAATGTACGGACTACACTAGGTACACTACAAATGAGACAGGGGCTAGCTTGCTGGATACTCTCGGCTCTACTCTCTAGTGGGGTGGCAGGACAGAGATAGGGTCTAGGACTGTATATCAAGGAGAATTCCGAAGACAACAGACGCTGCGACTTAGTGGAGCCCTTTTTCCCGCGCTCGGAATTTCCGCTACCGTCGTCATCCAGATCAACACAATAGGTGCCATACCTAGCCTTTTGCTCTTGCTTCCGCTGAAATCCGCTGGGTGCGAAGTGGCCAGCTGCCAATCGGTCCCCGATCAGCGGCTGCACGCTTGATAACAAAGATGTCTGATAGGCCACTCGCCGTGCTCGGCCAATGGTGGAATTCGGTGAATGCCCGTGGCCCTTTTAGCAGTTAGTTGAGTGGGGTGGCCGACCCGAATTGTCGGCCCAGCCGGGTTGCCAACCCCACGTTGTAGACTTGTAGTTACCGGGTACTGTGTACAGACTGTACTTCGTTTGCACTGACAGCTCACCGTAACTGCACTTCTCCCCTCCAAACCCATGATACCCCATTTCTGGATCTCATTAACTTCAGATTCATTTCCGTCTTCTTTTCCTTTGGCCCTTCCACACCCCCGGCTTGCCTAGAGTGAGGTTCAGGTTCATGACTTGTTCTCCTAGTCATGGCCTCTACCGGTGACCCTGGGCTCGTGGAAGCCATGCAAGAGCTTCATCTTGCCCGTCCCATATCGAATGACTTCAACATCGACGACATCTTATTTCAGCAAAGACCGAGAAAGCGCGCAAAGCAGGACCCCGCAGAACTGAAAGCCGAGCTCGAGAGGAAATATCTTACACCCTCGAACAAATTCTCTACCGAATGGCTCAACCGCCTCCAGCAGCGATGGGACTGCCCGGCTGACCTGACCGAGCTCTTCAGCATCGCCCCTACACAGACCCGAACTGTCACCCGTTTTCTGAGACAGGGCTTGGAAGGAAGAGTGACCGGCTATAAGAATGTCACCGTGCCCGCCAATAGTGCGACCGCGAAGAATTCGACGTCCCTCACTCGCAAACCCGGAAGTCGAGCCGACTTTGTGAGAGGCGCCGCCGGCTTCTTCCCCTTTGCCCCGGGTGGCTTGGAGAGCGTTGAGGCGACTGCCGCACTGGAAGAACAGATGTTGCGGTCAACTGCTGGACCTGGAGCCGGCGGATCCTCCAAGAGCAAGCTCGAACGTGTCATTACGCTTGGTGCCGAGCACCGCCTTCTCGAAGTAGCCCCTGGTCTGGGGCGGGGTATCGACTTTAGCAAGAAAAAGTCTGCCGTCAATGAGAAGGAAGCGAAAGCGATCGAGGCAGAATTAGATCAAGAGCCCGAAGATAGCCCGGAGAAAGACGAGCTTGACGGGGACGCAGAGACCAACGACGTCGACGTCGACGACGATAACGATCTGAACGGTGGAGATGACGAAGACATCGATGCCTTATTGCCCATTGAGTTTCCCGCCCTGCAACCACATGCGAAACTGGCTGCATCTAGTGCAAGAAAGGCCGGCCGAGAATGGGCCCATATGGTTGATATTAATAGAGATATCCCCAATTTTCGGGAACTGGTGCCGGACATGGCGAGAGAATGGCCCTTTGAACTCGATACTTTTCAAAAGGAAGCTGTCTATCATCTGGAGAATGGCGATTCCGTCTTCGTCGCGGCCCACACTTCGGCTGGCAAAACCGTGGTGGCCGAGTATGCTATTGCCCTGGCGGCAAGACACATGACCAAGGCCATCTATACTTCGCCCATCAAGGCCCTCAGCAACCAGAAGTTCCGAGACTTCCGGGCCACCTTTGACGAAGTCGGTATCCTGACCGGCGATGTCCAAATCAACCCCGAAGCTAGTTGTCTGATTATGACGACTGAAATTTTGCGCAGTATGCTTTACAGGGGCGCTGACTTGATTCGTGACGTCGAGTTTGTTATTTTTGACGAGGTACACTACGTGAACGATTTCGAGCGAGGTGTGGTCTGGGAGGAAGTAATAATTATGTTACCCGAACATGTCACCCTCATTCTGTTATCGGCGACCGTACCCAACACATACGAGTTCGCCTCCTGGGTGGGAAGAACAAAACAGAAAGACATCTACGTCATTTCCACACCCAAGCGACCAGTGCCGCTCGAGCATTATCTCTGGGCCGGCAATGACATCCACAAGATCGTGGACCACAAAAAGACATTCTCGGAAAAGGGTTGGAAAGAGGCGGACCAAGCCATGCGTGGCAAGGAGAAGGTTCTCCCAGCGCCCGCGGCCCGGGGAGGAGGCAACAATCAGCGCGGAGGCCGTGGGGCTGGTAACATGCGCGGGGGCAACCAACAACGCGGTGGTCAGCGTGGAGGCGGACAACGTGGTGGTGGCGGCCAGCGAGGTGGAGGTCAGCGAGGTGGAGGGGGTCCTCCGCGGGCTGCTCATGGACCAGGCCACATGGGTCGCGCCGGACGGCCCGGTGGCTTCACATCTGTTGCTCAAGACAAGAATCTATGGGTTCACCTCGTTCAGTTCTTGAAAAAGAAGAGTCTCCTGCCTGCATGCATCTTTGTATTCTCAAAGAAAAGATGTGAGGAAAACGCAGATGCTCTCAGTAATCAAGATTTCTGCACAGCCCAAGAAAAGAGTCACATTCACATGATTATACAAAAGTCCATTGCGCGACTACGCCCAGAAGACAGAGTTCTTCCTCAGATCATTCGTATGCGGGGCCTTCTAAGTCGAGGCATTGCCGTACATCACGGGGGGCTATTACCCATAGTTAAGGAAATCGTGGAGATTCTCTTTGCCCAAACATTGGTCAAGGTACTTTTCGCTACGGAGACCTTCGCCATGGGCCTCAATCTGCCCACGAGAACGGTCGTATTTTCGGGCTACCGAAAACACGACGGCCACTCGTTCCGGAATCTTCTTCCTGGGGAGTATACTCAGATGGCCGGCAGAGCTGGTCGTCGTGGACTTGATCCGGTTGGCTCCGTCATCATTGTTCCCCCTGGGGGTGGTGATGAGGCACCACCCGTAATTGATCTGCAAAAAATGATTCTAGATCCGCCTAGCAAGCTACAGTCTCAGTTTAGGCTGACCTACAACATGATCCTGAACCTGCTTCGCGTGGAGGCATTGAAAATCGAAGAGATGATTAAACGTAGTTTCTCCGAGCATGCCACCCAACAACTTTTACCGGAACACGAGAAAGCTGTGAAACTTGGTGAAGCAGATCTCGCCAAGATCAAGCGAGAGTCCTGCAGCATCTGCGACACAACTATAGATCAATGTCTACAGACAGCGATGGAGTACAAACAACTCACACAGGATCTATTCAAAGGTCTCTTAAATATACCTATCGGCAAGAAGCTATTCTCTCAAAATCGCCTCATTATTTGGAGCAAGGATGGTGTCCGCACTCTCGGCATCCTACTCAACGCAGGCGTTAGTATGAAGGTATCGAACGGCCAACCAACTGTCCACGTACTTGAGATTGGGCCTAAGCAGGGGACACGCGATTCTTCAGACTTGCTGCCCTTCGTGAAGGGCTTTAGATCACTCTTCAAGGCACTACCTCAACAGAAAAAGAATATTGTGGCTAAGACTCTACATGTCCCCTTGGGTGATATCGACTGCCTCACGGCGACACTCGTTGATGGCATTGTTCCCGAATTCTTCCAGGCTGTTGAGAGTAAATTAAAGGCAAAGGACAAGATGTGGAAGCTTTGCAAGACTTGGGAATCCGATATATTCAACGAAGTAAGTTTTGCGAATATCAGGAATCTGAACTTGCAGGAAATTATCCAGAAACGCCAGCAAGCAGCTGTGGTCATCGAAAGGACGGCTACAATGCAGTGTCCCAAATTCCTAAAACACGTGAGTTCCCAATGGTCTTCAATGGTCTTACTCTGCTGCAAGATTCTAATATTGTAGTTCGCTATGTGTCACGATCAATGGCTGATCAAAGAACACATTTCCTCCTTGCGTCAAGCTCTCTCGAATCAAAACCTTCAGCTTCTTCCTGATTATGAGCAGCGCATCGAGGTCCTCAAAGACCTCTCGTTTGTTGACGAGGACACCCGTATCCTGCTCAAAGGCAAAGTAGCTTGTGAGATTCACTCGGCCGATGAGCTGGTACTCACCGAGCTCATTCTCGAGAATGTGCTCGCCGACTACGAGCCAGCTGAGATTGCAGCGTTACTATCGGCATTCGTCTTCCAAGAGAAAACACAGTCGGAACCGAACCTCACTGGTAACCTCGAGCGTGGCATGAAAACCATTATCGAGATCAGCGAGAAAGTTAACACGGTACAAACAGAGAGACAAGTGATCCAAAACACTGAGGATAGCAACGACTTCGTCTCAAAACGTCGGTTTGGTCTTATGGAAGTCGTGTACGAATGGGCTCGGGGCATGAGCTTCAAAAATATCACAGACCTGACAGACGTCCTCGAAGGGACCATTGTACGGACAATCACGCGACTAGACGAAACCTGCCGTGAAGTCAAGAATGCGGCCCGCATCATTGGCGACCCTGAGTTATACCAAAAAATGCAGGCAGCGCAGGAGATGATCAAAAGGGATATTACAGCCGTCGCTAGTTTGTATATGTGAGCAAACGGGCTGTAGGCGACGTTACTTACGACGTGGCATGGAAGATGAAGCACCATCAGAGAGCTTTGGAAGGGCCAGTGAAGTAGTATAATCCCATTTCCAAGCCAAAATGACAGCTGCAGCTGATGGGACGGCGGAGCTGCGGATCTGGCAGAAAGTTGACTGTATCTTCAGTAGGTATTGAGCTACGAAAGATTCTTTTGGCACGTCTCCTGCCTTTGTCACAGCTTGGTATTCGATTGCTTTATGCAACCGGTTATGATTGACTAACTATTACACAATGTACATCTAGATCAAATGAGACTGAAAGCCACGAAAAATGGCTATGTTAGAAACCGTGACTAACAATGTCGCAGGTTTCTGTGCCTTGAATTCGCGGCGAAAGTAGACGCGGGGTAACTCAGAACGGCTGCATTAGATATGAATTTGGAAGTTGGACATCAACCCATATCGTACTTCTTGGCGACATGTCATGCCAGATTCCGGAGAGCGGAAAAATTCTATCTACGACTGTCTAGTCTACTACCTTTCGGGGAACCGGACCTCCTAACTTAGCTTCCTGGACGGAGAAACACAAGTATTCGGCTATAAGTGCCGAGCCCGATCCATCGGGGTAACCCCCGAAACGGGGAGAGTTGGAGAATGTGGAAAGGTTTTCGAAGCGTTCCAATAGCAGAAGACGAAAGCCAGACGGCGGGGCGAATACAAATGGTGCGTATCCATTGAGGACGCATACATTCGATATCGCCAATATATAACGAGAACCCTGAACTTAAACGCCATGCAAAGAGAAAACATGGATGATGCGGATCTTTCGCCAACCCCAGACACAGTGCTCACGTTTATCCAGACCAGCCATCATGACGGGCCTTCGGAAGGCTGCCATATTCTCGCTATATTTGTACTGCGCGCCAGCGCAAGCACAACTGGATAGGGACGCTCTTGCACAGAAGTACTTCGGCAATGATGCGGCATGGTATCGCCACAGAATCCCCTTCTTCGAAGCCAGCGACGCCAACATCACCGATGTGTACTATTACCGCTGGGAAATCTTCCGAGCCCATCAGCGTGACCTTGGCCCGCAGGGCTACATCACGACGGAATTCATCGACGATGTGAGCTGGGAATTCTTCCCGTCGGCATGGCTCGACGATGCTACGCAGTTCCACTTCAATGAAGCAAGGTGGTGTCGTGATCGCCGGTTCAGAGTAGATCACGCCAATTTCATCTACAATGCCGACTTTGACATCCGGCATTTCTCCGAGAACATCGCGGCTTCGGTCTGGAATGCCTATCTCGTTGACGGAGTACAGGCAGACATCGTGACTCTTCTAGATGGCATGCAGAAGGTATACAATGCTTGGCAGAGCGACCACTTTGATACGTCCAAGGGATTGTATTATATCGAGCCACTGTTAGATGCCACGGAGTATACGATATCGAGCATCGATGCTTCGTGCGGCACAGACGGTTTCACTGGCGGCGTCAGCTTTCGTCCGAGTATCAACACGGTAAGCTTTTCATCGTTGAATGCGACCAATTAGAATGGGCAGCATAACTGTGGAAACGTCAAAAGCAATGATATATTGATATGTTCTTGCGTTATAGTATCAATATGGCAATGCACGTGCCATTGCCAACATCGCAGCCCTGGCCGGGCTCTCCAAGTTGGCGGACGACTACAACGCCAGAGCAGATTCCCTCAAGACCAACTTCCAGAACTCGTTATGGAATTCCACATTCGGGCATTTTATCGACAGGATTTACGACAACACAACCTGCGTCACGTACTGGGATTTTATTCGCGGGCGCGAATTGGTTGGCTATGTGCCCTGGCTACACGACCTCCCGGACGACAATGCCACATACGCAGAAGCGTGGAAGCATATCCTCGATGCCGACAAGCTCGCCGGCGCCTTCGGCCTGCGGACCGTCGAGCCGAGCTACGAGTACTACATGGTGCAATACCGCTACGATGCCGCGACCGGGCTGCGGGAATGCCAGTGGAACGGTCCGGCGTGGCCATACCAGACCTCGCAAGTCCTCGCCGCCCTCGCCAACATGCTCGATCATTACCCCCAAACGGCCGCGCAGGGAACCATCACAGCAAATGACTTCGCAGACATACTGACCCAGTATGCCAATCTCCATTACAACAAGAACCGCGGGGGCTATCTCAATATAGAAGAAGACTACGACTCGGCAACCGGCCACCCCATCGTTGGACTAGACCGCTCGTCGCACTACTTCCACTCCAGCTACGTCGATCTTGTCATCTCAGGCCTAGTAGGCATCCGACCAAGCGCAGACGACGTCCTAGAAATTAACCCCCTGGCCGTAAACCTAGACTACTTCCGGCTCGAGGGCGTGATCTACCACGGCAACGAAGTCGCCATACAATGGGACGCAACGGGATCCCACTACGGCAAACCGGGTCTCACAATAGAAATAGAGGGAGAAACCGCCGCGAGCTCACCCACCTTGAAGCGCCTTTCCGTCCCGGTACCGCGGAAATCGCCTCCGCAGCCCCTGGCTCCGATGGCCAAGTCCGTGCAATTGCAAGCCAGCGCCTTCGACCCCGCCGCCCCGGCGTATCCCGTCGGCAGTGCCTCCGTCGCCGGCGCCGACCCGAATAAGGTCCAGGACGCCATCGACGGCCGCATTTGGTTCTTCCCGCTGCCCACGGATACGTACACCATTTCCCACGGCTGGCAGACGCCCGTCGGCAATGGCTCCGAGGTCTGGTACATGATTGACTTCGGCGCCAAGACGGACGTGACTAGCTGCGAGCTCGCGTTTTTTGCTGGCGATGGTGTTGATGTACCCGCATCGTATCGTGTCGAAGTCAATTCTGGTGGTGCTTGGGTTCCTGTCTCGGATGCCGTGTACCCGAATCTTGTGCGCAATGGCGTTGCTTGGGCTTCTTGGTCTACTGTGGACGCGGCGCAGATCCGGCTCGTGTTCACCCCGCCTGATGGGCTTGCGTCTCGACTGGTGGAGTGGAAGGTCTTTGGGGACTTGGTGAATGGGACTGTGTTTTCTTAGCTTGGGTTGTTTGTTGGGTGCGGCGAGCTATGGTTGTGATATGAAGAATGCTGCTAAATCCTAAGCTACCTACACGGCCGAAATATCATGGCATCGGCCAGTAAATATTTAAGTTATTGGACTTCTTCGAACGCAGGTCTAGTCCGCACAACCCTAGTGTTGTATCCTATCCGTCCATACCGGAGTTTGTTCGAAATATTATAGGTTCATTATACTTTATGATTATGAGCTGACCTATGTTAGGGATAATTGCCACATGTACTGCCATTGAGCCAGGGCTCAAAGACCTCCCCTTTTACTGAATCGAATTGGTAACGCCGGCTTTCGCCATTGAACGTACACGCCAGATTCTGCCTCAAAATCGAGACTTGGACGAACAAGTTCCATGTCGTAACTCCAAATAAGCTTGGAGAGCGCCAGCGACATTTGGGCATAGGCGAAGCTGGTACGCGGGTCAGCTTCAACTTTCTCTCAATTTGATCTTGTTTGCGCTTGGGGTTTGACTCACGATCGCCCAATACACACCCTCGGTCCCATACTAAACGGTTGGCTCGCCTCCTTCACATCGGTGCAGTCAGGGTCGATCCACCGTTCCGGTATGAACGCATCGGGGTCGCGGAAATATTTGCTATCGTGGGCAACTGTCCATGCGCTGACGTGGAATTCAGTCTATTCAGAAAGTCAGCACGAAAGGTATCATGATTTTCTAGTGGCACGCGGGAGACTTACTCCTGCCGGGACAAAATGACCGTCGACGGTCATCCCTGTCGACTCCCTGGACAGACCCTGTGGGTTCGGAACATATACCCGCATGCCCTCCTTGAGAACGGCCTGTAGGTAAGGCAACTGGACTGCAGACACAATGTCAATCTCCTCGAAGTGCTGGTACCGCCCCCTGATTTCCTCGGCCAATTTCTTGTGCGCAGTCGGCGACTTGAGTAGGTAGTAGGTGATTGCTGCCATCGCCGTCGAAATGGTGTCGCCACCCGCCAGGCTAAATGCATTCGCTTGGGTTAGGAAACTGGTTATGGTTGAGTTAGCAGGGAGGGAGAAGGGCCACCTACACCAAGGTTGCCGCATGGGCTGCTAGTTGCTCTTCAGAGATCTCACCACTCCGCACTTTACTAACAGCATTGGCGACAAAGTCCCTTTGTTCGCCTGTTTTTTCTAGGCGCCTGAACTTCGTCAGCCGTACTCCTTATTCTCGAGGGGCACTCAATAAACGCACTTTTTGATCTGGTCCCTGCTGAACTGAGTTTGCTGCTTCGCGAGCCCAGTGGTCCATTTAGCCGGAAGCAACTTGACAATAGCAACAAGGAGAGGATACTGGCGGAGGTTGTCGATGATATCCACGATGAGTAGCTGGTCGAGAACTTTGTCAAGCCAAGGGTGGGAATATTCTAGCGATTCGTGAGCCTTTTGCGCCTGTAAAATGTGATAAGGTGGGACTATTAACCGCCGTCGATGCAACCGAATGCCTCGCCAAAACCAAGCTCGCCGACGGTGTCGAAGGACAGCATCTGATACCATTTCACCATGTCGAGTCCCATGGGTCCAGTTCCCAGCTTCCCGACCTTGCCGACGAAGTTATTGAGATGGTGTTGGAGGACGGATTCCTGTTCTAGTAAGGCTTTCTGGGTGAACGCTGCTGAGAACAAAGCGCGTTTCTCGCCGTGTCTTTTCGGATCACGCTCGGTTACGACATCGTATTCATCGAATCCCGCGGCAAGTAGGTCATACCAGGAACTTTTAGGAGCAGGCGAGTCGGGTTCGGCTGCGGAACGGTTACCATAGATGGTTCGAAGGGCCGAAACAGACGCGAATGAAAGCTCGTTGGGTGCGACACGGAACACGACGCCTTGGGTAGTTGATATGTCAGCCGTCTCAGTCTGGCAATCGAGGCTGGATATTGTTTGCGTACCATACTGGCGGTGGTTTTTCTCGATCACGCGGTGAATGCGACCGCCCATCGAGTGACGAAATCTCCATAGCTGGATACATGTGAGTCCTCACAGGTTCCAGAAGAGTTGGCTACGTGCGATGCTCACTGTTGTCGCTCGTGCCCAGAAGGGGCCTGGGTATTTAGCGAGAGGATGGAAATATAGATTGTAAGTTATCTGAACTGCAAACAACACAGCTAGCTGGCGTATTTCTCAGCAATATGCTTCAAGTTTATCGAGTGGGGGAACCGACAGCAGTATATGCCACAATCCAGAGATTACCGAGCCTCCCGTCAAGGGCCCATGAAGTGTTTGTTAACATATTGGTCACCTCATCCGTAGTCACTGTGCCTCAATGGAAAGATTTAGTGTATGTAAAGCTTGCTGGTAAACTGGAGTAAATAAGTGCTGGGTAGGCCCCGTAAGGAAGCTGCGGTATATAAGAGGATGGCATAACGTTCGCCGCTCTCAGCAACCACCGCGGATGGGCCCGGAGTCTCGGGACTCGGAGAATCAGTTCCTGGCAACTTCCTGCCAATGGTGCACAAACTAACCAGATTTATAGGACCAGAATTGCCCCAACTCTCACAAAGACCGTGGGAGCATAGAATTGATCGGGGGAAGTGAGCCGTAAAGGGCCGCAGATTCAAATAATCAAGTGGGAGGAAAGAGTATTGGACTCTCGTGAATTGCTCCAACTGGCCTCTTTTCTGGTGGCCTTCCAGTTATATACGTAACCTAGGTAGGCGAAGAACTCCGGTGCTGCGTCGCATGGCCTGCCCACACTAGGTACATACCGTAGTAGTGTACACTACCTACGCGGTGCGTCGTTGTGACTCTGTGTGAACCATTGCCAAATAGGTAACTAAACTACGAAGTAGGTGAACTCCGTTACCCGCGCTACCGCCTACGTAGGCACCTATCTATCTACTAAGTATTCCCTCGTCACGTAATGCGGAATAATACGGAATGAGTCGATACGACCGGGCCGTTTAACGTTATTCTACCTAGTTGACCTACCTATATTAATGTGCTGGCGCTTCCTAATGTCCCCTAATTCCTACCTTAGAAATCCGGCCAGCTGAAATGGTAACTCAAAATGGTAACTCAAATGGTATGTAGTTCCGAGGTCCGGCTCCGGTATTGTGGGCCTACCAGCGAGCGAGTCGCGACACAAGGCGTTGCAACTTGCCGGTATCTCGCCCGGTCTAATAATAGGTACCGTACGTAGCGACCCAGACTTTTAACTTTGGGCGGAGTCTGAGGCGGAGGGACTGGCCCTCCTCCCCGTTACATAATAACCGTGTGAGCCGAGAACTATTACCGCACCTGTTACTAAAGCAGGGCGCCTTGGGTACTGAAGCGACACCCCAAGATGATCCCCGTATATAGAAGATCCGGCCTGGGTGCGCACCCGGGAGACTGGGTTGGTTACCAGCACGTCCCGGGGTTTGAATCGACGACGAAGGCAAAAACGGGTGCTATCCCTTACGTCGCAACGCGACGACTATCCCTTATTACACCTCCTTGCGTTCCGATTGACCGAAACAATAAGTAAAACATCGCCGACTACTAAAACAACAAAAACGACGCGTGAGACCTTGGAAATAGGGGGCGGATTCCAGATCTGGCTAAGGATAACAAGGTGAGATATGTCTCTGGTTGCCGGAATGCCCCGCTTCAGTACATTTGTAAGTACCTGTTAGGGCAATTGTGAGAAACGTAGGTACCGTAGGCTCAGGACTTCAAGTTGGGTGTAAGTTGTTGTATTGTACAGTCTACTCTGGCTATAAGCATGCACTCGGGATCGGCCTAGAAAATGCCTATTCGGAGACAATTCCTATAGCGAATTCCCCACTTTTATCGTATAGCGCGCTGCCTAGCCGTTTTTGGCTATAAGGGCCCCTCAAATGTCGTTAATGAGCGGCTACACAAGCAGCACCTTACCCAATTTGGACTGGAAATATGGGGCGTGGCGCGATTAATACCCCGCTTTCCCTCTTTATAAGCACTTTTTCCAGCAAATCGCGTATAATTTTGATGCTATATTCCAATAGCCAGGAAAATGCTCTTCGCCCATACAAATTCGGTCGGGTTCACCAAAATCAATGCCTATATGGAGAGATTTCTTATAGCCGTAGTGCTTATAGGAAGAGTCGACTGTATGTAAGACTTAGGGGGTGGCCGGGTCTGCACCTTAGTAGGCTACACCTATCTCTTTGGCTGCCCGAAGACACCAACTCGGTAACTGACGGAGTGGTAGTGACCGAGTTGGTCTCTTCGGGCAGCCAAAGAGATACTACATATGTATAGGTATACCCCCGTCAGGTGGACCCCCTTTTCCTGAAGTATGGGCCAATCAGGATACAAGGAACCCAAGTTGCCTCAGCCAATCAGGATGCAAGGTATGGCAGTTACCTCGACCAATCAGAATGCTAGAATACAATTATACCATTCCGACTGTTCAATCTAACAGCAATCTCTATCTGCTTTTCCCACCTCCAGTCCGTAACCTCCCAACTTCGTCACCACATCAATGACCTCAACTGAATGAAGACCGGATTCAAAAGGTTACGGAAGGCTGTATGCACCGCGTCAGAAGCCACCGGCATATGAAAAGCGACCTGCCCCGTATGACATAACACCGGCGACCTATCTACCGGTCACTTTAGCCTATTATTAAAACAACATATGTAGCCCGTAGCCCATACGGTCCCATACCTCACCCCCATACACCGTATTCTGAGAGAACTCGATAACTACATTATGTATTTATATATTTGTTTTCCCGAGTTTTATAGTTGTAAAAAAAACAGTTAACTCCGACGGAGGTCGGAGTCCTTGATCGAAGTGGAATGCCGGTAGAAAGCAGGAACTTGTCACGTAGCAGCAGGAGATCTAGGATCGAGAGAACCACTGTCATAAATGACTCTGGCCATCTTCGTATATCGAGGGGCCCGGCCTGAAGGGCTCCCTTATATATACGAAGGGGCTATGAGGTCTGTGGCTAGAAAATGAAGCTATACACGAAGGAGTGAATCGGGCCACGGGATGTCCGGAGTGTGGTATTGTGTGGTGAGTGCCAATAGCACCTTAAGCACTGTACCTAACGTCGCAACATAAAATAGAACGGCATGGCGAAATGCTGATCCGGCCCTCCTGCTCATCTCGCACTCTGTTCTCCCTAACATCAGCTTCGTGCTTGCGCTCGCGTTCGCGTTCATCAACTGTGTCGGTATGCCTATTTTCAAGAGCGCGCAACCCGACATCTCTTGTAAGTCGGCGGTAACGACATAACCAACACTCGAGATTGGACAAGCCTCGGCATTCACCGTAGTCTGTCTCTAACTGGATTTTAGTGCCCAGAGATGTCACGATATGGGAATGGCTGTTCGAGGAGGACTCGGAGTATTGTCCCTTGAATAAGTACCCGGAGGACCAGCTTGCCGGCTTCGTGGACGGGATTACGAAAGAGAGAGTCTCGTGGAAGGATGTCAAGGAGGCCGCGACATATATCTCAACCGTGCTGGTCAGAGAGTACGGCTTGAAAACGGGCGATACTGTGTCGCTATTCAGTCGAAACACGATATGGTATCCCGTAATGCTCTTCGCGTCCATGCGTGTCGGTATGCACATTTTCGACCCCATGTCATTGCCATTGTCACCGTTAGGACGGAGAATGAATAGTTGAACTCACGCGTGCGTAGGCGGTGTGGTCTCCGGGGCGTCACCGGCTTATAATGTCGAGGAGATGACATACGCGCTTCGTACGGCGAATGCCAAATTCATCGCGACACACCCGACATCCATAGACATCGCCGCCCAGGCCGCCAAAAATGTCGGGATCCCCAGAAAACACATCTTTCTGCTCGAGGGACAGTTAGACGGGTACACCACAGTGAAGGAGCTCATCAGCAGAGGTCGGAAATACGGTGATCGCAATCAGGTCCCGTTCGTGAAGCTACCGCGAGGTAAGACGAACAAGGACGTCTGCGCGCTCCTCAGCTTCTCATCCGGAACGACGGGATTGCCAAAAGCCGTGAGTCTCGCCTAGGGGCTCCCGACATGAGTCCATCTAACCACTCGCCCACAGGTCATGATCGCGCATCAGAATGTCATCGCACAGACGCTGCAGATAATTCCCCTTACACCGCCAGATCACAAGAAAATACTGGGCGTCCTGCCCATGTTCCACATCACGGGTCTCGTGCACAGCATGCACATACCCGTCGCGCTCAACGCCGAGGTCATCATGCTCCCCACGTTCAGCATGGAGACGATGTTGTCGGCGATAACCGAATACCAGATTGTCGAGCTGCTCCTAGTACCGCCTATTCTCATCCGTCTGGCGCGCGACCCCATTGTCGACAAATACGATCTCCGCTGCGTGAAGTGGATAATCAGCGGCGCGGCGCCGATCTCAGAGGAGATCCTGCAACTCCTGAAAGAGAAGTTCCCAGGCACTGGGTTCAAGCAAGGCTACGGCATGACGGAATCGGCCTCGTGCATCACGGCGCATCCGCCCTGGGCATACGACTACCGCTACGGCCATAAAGTGGGCGTGATCGTCGCCAGCACCGAGGTTAAACTCATCAAGGAAGACGGGTCGGAGGCGGGTGTCGGCGAGCCCGGGGAGATCCTGGCAAGGGGCCCGCAGGTGGTTATGGGTTACCTGAACAATGAGAAGGCGACGCGCGAGACCTTTGATTCCGACGGCTTTCTGCACACGGGCGACCAGGGCATGATCGACAGCGAGGGCTTCATTACCATCACCGACCGGATCAAGGAGTTGATCAAGGTCAAGGGCATCGGCGTTGCCCCAGCGGAACTAGAAGACCTGCTGCTTGGTCACGCGGCGGTCGAGGACTGCGCCGTTCTGGGGGTTTCGGACGACCGTACTGGCGAGCGGCCGAAAGCATTCGTCGTGCCCAAGCCAGGACACAAAGCGGATGAGACTACCGGACTTGAGATCATGGCTTATGTGCAGAAGAATAAGGTGCGGCATAAGTGGATCAAGGAGATTGAGTTCGTAGAGGCGATACCCAAGAGTCCGAGCGGCAAGATTTTGAGACGAGCGTTTCGGGATCGAGCGAAGAAAGGTATTAAGGGGTTTGTGGTGATGGCGAAGGAACCGCGGGCGAGATTGTAGGCTCCCCGACCACGATCATCACCGGCATAAGTCGCTGCAAGGGCGATCGATCTTACGAATCTATTCAGTTGGTTTCAATTTTCCGGTCAGGGTGTTGCTTACATCTGTACGGTTAATCCATAAACTTTGGATATATATCCGGAAAGATCAATAGCACGAGTACATGGACGATCGATCTTTTGCGATTCTATTCGGCTGATTCCTCTAACCCCTGTTGTAAATAAATAATAGGATATCCACGGTCGAGATGGTGGAGACAGGTGAACACCCATTCCATATGCGTGATCACAAGGTGACCAACAAAACCCAACAGCTAGAATGCTTTAGGAACATACAAGAAGCTTCGGGGGCTCCAGTCTATGTCACCCTGTACCAAACGGCCTGGGAAACACCATACACCCACCCCTGACTGACCATCTACACAGCAAAAGAAGCTCCAAGAGAGAGGCTAGCTGGGTCCATGAGCCATGAACAACGGGAAGAAGTAATCGAGCGAGACATCCCGACTGATATGTCCAGACCAACCGCCAACAACCTGGGGTCGCGGGCGATTCAAGACGTTTGTCTTCAAACAACAAAACAAGCCGAAAAACGCCATGGAAACCCACGAATCACGATATGAAAAGGGCCGCGGTTCGCGCAGACGGACCAGCTTCATGGAATCATGCTCATAAGTCACCACGAGCCGCACCCAAGCTGGAAATTGTACACCAGAAGAGGGATCAGAAGGGTTCCCCACGTGAAGAATTTAAGTAGTAGATAGGCAAGTCCATCACATTGTACTTCAAGTCTCGCCTGTAAATATACGAACTACCCATTCCGTCCAAAACCATCTCCAGCCCTCCCTATCGGTATCCAAAGTCAAACTGCCATACTCCAAACAAGAGGAAAGAAAAAGGCAAAAAACAGACCGTCAACGGAAAGGCGTCACGTGGCATCCTTACAGCTTTTCCAATCGTCCCAGGGCTACCCAATAATAGGCACAGGGTCCTGCCCGAGAAATCGTCTCGAGTCCAGGGCACACCAAAACCTAGGTTAGATAGTTTCCTTCGATTTTCAAGAGATGTTCGGGATCGGTTAGGTAGCAGCAGTATGTTGCCTCACCACCACACCATGAAGCTTGTAATGACCTGCTTGTGTTGTCAGTTATATGCTCGATACCGGGACTTCGTGGAAAGGGGGCTTGACTTTACTCAGAGCTTAGTAAGTCGTAAAGGGTCTCATCACGTGATAATCCCATGACTGACGGATTCCAGCACAGACCGTCTACAACTGGCTGTACACCGTGGAAATTATACTATGTACATCATCACTTGCCCCAGGACGGAAATGCAACCACGAAGTTCATAACTACCTACACCACAACACGGTGATAAATGCCAGCACAAATAGTAAAAGAATACAAAGGGGAGACGTAGTAACAGAATTGAGGGTCAAGAATCCGCGACGTATCAACGAAAATGATGGACAAATTCAACAACTCGAGGCCTGTGATTGTATTCACCCATGTACCTAGACCCGAATCGCGCACATGTTACGTTACAACGAGGGATTATCCATTGCCGGTCCTGGGCGGCCTCAGGCCCCACAGTACCCCCTACTCATACATTGCCTGCCACGACGCGGTAACTATACGTACAGTCCTGCCGTACAGAATACCCCTATTCCCACACGTATCGGCTCGTCACAAGGGATGCATTCCCTCGGCTTCAGGTGCGCGACAGCGACATTCTAATACTAATAGTGTGTAGGTATCAATCTAAGGTATCAACGCAAACGCGGCACGTATCATTCGCCAAATGTCAACGCCTCTCGGGGTTCTCTTTAATTACGATAACAGTCCCTACAAATCTAGACGAATCCCGCCGTGTCCCTACCTGCTTGTTCTTCTCCCAATCCTCTGCTGTTGTGTCTGCCCTTCTCTCGCAAAGCCAGCTGCGGGATTACCTGGCCTGATCGGCTTCTCGATATCGCCACCTAAACTGTGTGTATTTCCGGGCCACGACGTTCAGTCCGACGGACTCGGGCCGCGCGCGACGCCCCTATTCATCAGGTCTGGGCGAGTAATCTGTCTGCCGAGTCTGCAGCGCTTAATCGTGTCCTCTCGATATTAAAGGCGGCGGGGGATTTTGGAGAAAGGATTAAATGTGCTTGTTCTCGGAGAGTACCTTCTAGAACGAGAAATGTATGCCGGCGAGATTGACAACCAAGAAACTGCGCGTGCCATGTTGCTGAGACGGTAGATATCCAGTATCCCTGGTCCTACAAGATATCAATTTCGAGCCAAAAGCCCCAGACTTATGGCCAATCCCATCTGGAAGTATAGCAGCCCGAAGGTAACCAGCCTCGTGACTCAGCCGAATTTAAATCACTGCACAGCTAGCGTTTCGGGCTTTCGATTATTCTTCCAGAAATCGATGGCGGCGACCACATCGTGGCCGGCTTCATCTTCATATGCAAATAAGATCTAATACGCGCGTTAGTATCTAGATCAGCCTAATGTTGGAAATGAACCCTACCTCGTGTGTGCTGCTATGTAGCATCCTAATGTTCTTGTGGGGAACAATATGTATAGCTCCGTTTTCGATATTCCTAAGCTCGATGAAATTGGGCTCAAACGCAAGAATCCAAGGATAGGAGAGTGCAAAAGCTTGTGGCGTCCCCTCCCAATCAATTCGCCACTCCGGTCTTGCCCGCCAACCGTTTCGGTTGACGAAGAAAGAAAAGTCCGTGTAATTCAAGAGAAACTCGCCGTTGAGTCGCTCGATATGAATCGGCTTGACGCCTTCTTTTCGAGCGACAAAATCTAGTGATGTATCTGCCTGGTCGAGTAGTGATTGCGTTTCTAACGTTTCTAGCGAGACCACCTCGAAGCCTCTCGCACATGCGACGCATAGCTTGCTCTTGAGGAAGTGGACGGAGGAGGATTCGGTTGGGATGTAGAACTCCTTGAACGCCTTAAGCTCATCCTGGCCAGCATTGAACATCTTGCCGAATCCTTTCTGTTTTTTACCCTTGCTCATAGAGTCGTTGGGCTCGTAAACCTTTATTGTGGTCGAAAGTGCGTTCCATTTAACGCAACAAACCAAGTGTCTACCTAAGCAGATACCCGTCTTGAAAAAATTGCAGTTGCTCTGAATCTTCTTAGGACGTTTTGCCAGAGCTGGCTCGTTTGGATCGAGTGCTGCAATAGGGTAAGACTGGAGTGACTTGTTAGACAGAACCAGCAGTAGACCATATTCTTCAAGCACATCTACTTGAGTCACATGTTGCGTTTCAATGACACGTCTAGGCTGGGTATCCTTAGCTTTCCGGTCTGAGACGTAGATGCCGTGATCAGTGCCAAATATCAATTTGCGGCCACCATCTAAACCAGTATTAGCGGAAAGAAATCAATGTTGGGTTTCGAGCCCTACCGTATGGGGTGACAGTGTTCACTAAGTTGCCAACCTGGAAGAAATCCTGGGACAGAGTGTTGACATTGAAGAAACTGGCTCGCGCTCGGAGTCTCTGCTGAGCGGCATCGATGAATTCCAGCCACTTCTGTCTGGCGCTCTGATTCGAAGCATACACGACTTGCTCGTAATAATTCCTGCCAAGATGACGGAAGGTGATTGGCCAACCTTCTGATGTCTTCTTATCTGCGTTCCCTCCGCGGAACGGCAGATTTGACGAAGCTCGTTTTACTCCAGATTGGGGAATAACTTCGTCCATCTCTTTGATGGACAATAGTTCCAAGGGTATAGGCTACAAAAGTTTAACAGTTAGTGTAGTTTTAGAGAAGGAAAAACAGTGTTAACGAGACCTACCCTCCGGTACGCCTTCACTTCCTCCGTTTTGCCTACTTGTTTGATTCTCACAAGCAAAACGGCGTGGTCGAATAAAAAGGCGGTTATATCGGTGGGGTCCGTTGGTGTCTTCTTAAATTGAGTCTTGAAAACCAGCTCACGCCCATCTTCCGTTAGTTTCAAATCAACACGATCTGCAGGACGGAACTTGAGTTGCTCGTGTAAGCGGCGGAGGTTAAATCGATTCTCGGCTTTACCAGACTCGGCATTGACTCGACTCAGAAGATCCCTGATCATCTGCAAGACCTTGGGAATATCTTCTTTATCCGGGTTTCCGTCCTCAGTATACTTCAAAACGTTTTCCAGTAGCAGAGGGTAACGCGCCAGCCTGGTCGTGGGTTTTGTCAGATAACCATTGAGTTCCAACTTTCTCGATTCTTTCCTCCTCTCAACCTCATCGACGAATTTCGAGAAGTATGGGTTGCTAGACCGCTCGTTCTCAAAAGCAAACTTGGCCTCCAACTGCTTAGAACCATACAAAATGAAGGGCTCAAACTGTGGCACAATTTCAAGGAAAATATCGCCGAGGTTTTTGACAATGGGATGCCTTTGTTGTCGTTCCGTCAACGCCCTAGCAAACCTAGAGCTCACTGAGTGGATGCTCGGGTGGTCAATCACATTACTGAAAATATTTTGAACAACACGCTCTTTCTTCTGTAATGGAATAGGTGACCCTTTTGACCGGAGAGGCAGAATCCAGAAGTCTCGGAGATATTCCAAGTCTTTTACGAAATCTCTTTCTGTATAGCATATTTCGGATATGACTTCCTGCCGTTTCTTTTCCTTGTCGCTAACGCTTTCGGCAATCTCCTTGGGAACAGTGTTGATCCAGAGCTTTTGTTCATCGGTCTGATCCGCATCATCGTTTAGAATAGCATCTTGATCCTTCTTCAGGCCCACTTGTGGCTTGAGGTTGAGGCGAGCGACCTGTTCTAACCGTCGGGGACAAGCAATGGAGTAGCACAACTGGTCTCTCGTGCAGGTAGGTGAGTAACACTCCGAAAGCAGAACAAATACACCGTTTACGGGGGGTTTGTCCTCCGGCTCATCCATAAGTGTTTCTCTAAACTGGTACATCTCCGATCCCGAGTCACGTAGTCTGTGTTCGTACGTGACATCGTGGAAGAACTTTTGAGCGTCAAGAGCCCTACCCAATAGGAGAGCCAGGTTTCTGTCTGTTGTCCTAATGATGTATGAGAGTACATCTACGGCTTCTGAGCCGCTAAATGCATTCTGATATGTCAATTCGTTCTTCGTCCGCTCCCCAATTATTATTTTGCGGCGGAAACATTCAGCAACTCGAGATAGGAGTGCCGGATATACGATTGGGGATCGAATCTTCGCGGTTGGAGGTCGTTCACCCTCCATCGACTTCGAATTTGACGTGCGATGAGTAAGCTGTTGGCGGGCTTGCTCAGAATTGTCAGGTACAATTGTACTAGCCATCGACATAGTGCGACTATGATCGTTGGCGGTAACAGAGGAGGCCATGCTCATCGTCCTCGTAGCACTACCCGGGGCAGTGCCATACCCATTGTATCCAGCTTGTCCACTCGCATTCGAGGGCGGCATCTCGTTTGAAGGCGCCCTCATCCGGTTTGGAATAACGCGGCCACTCATTGTCTGATGCAGGTCGCGCTCGGGAGGATATCCAGTCATTGACATAGACCTGTCATCGTAGCGCTCGGGCACAACACGGCCCTGTGCTGTAGTTCGCGACATGGCGCTGGGAACATGGTGAGAAGCCTGTCGAAAGCCCTGCTGAGGTGTTTGAAACGAGCTCGGCGGAGGTTGATACATGGATGGGCGGGGGGCGGTTGCAAGAGATTGGGAACGATAGGGGTCATCTCGGAGAGCAGGCCCTGGTGAAGGCCCATCCTGATAGTATCGCGGAATAGGATTTCGTGGAGGATAGTTCTGTTGCGGTAGCGGGGGCGGTGGTCCTCTCGGGTCGTACCGAGCTTGACCCTGTGGTGTAGGGCCAGGATAAGGCCTCGGGCCTGGACCTGACTGAGGCCGACCATATGGATCTGCCCGTATTGGCGGAGGGTATCCCCCCGAAGGATTCCTTTGATTTTGATAATACCCATTGGCCATACTCGAGTCCATGGTCCGAGTCCGAGAGGATGCGACTTCATCATAGCCACCCGCGCGCGGAGGTCGAGGAGGAGCTCGCCGTTGTTGCATGTCGGGTGGACCACTCGGCATTGAAGACACGGAAGACATCGTGTGTGTTCTCTCGCTCTGCGGAGCACTGTTCGAGTGAGGCACGGGTGTGTGTCCCGTACGGCCAGGGGGAGGCTGGGCCCCAAATATGTTAGAAAAGGCGGTATCTCGTTGGTTGCCGGACGGCGGGCCGTGTCGGCGTTGATCGTACTGATAATCAGCCATGATGCCGTCCTGTTACGGGAGGCGGTGCGATGGTTAGCAAGGCAGCTTCCGTGTGGACGCAGTTACGGAACTGAGGGTGTGATATCGGATCGGGTTGATGGCGTATCGTTGCACAGCACAGAGTAAGAGACATCATCTGCAGCTCGAGGCCGATAGGGAGTGGGATGCACGGGTGAATGGGAAAGGAACAAGGCAGATTCTGGTCGACTTACTCGTGCGAAGCCTAGGCGGCCGCAAGCCTAGACGGAGACTGACTGCTCTGGTCGATATAGGAGACGAAGGCAGCGAATAGTACGTATAGCAACAACACAAAAGACAGCCGTCGTCAAGGCGCACCACGTTCAAGGGTTGATAGTTGCGGCGACGGCAGAGGCGAGAGGGGGAGAATGGCGACGCGAGAGCGAGGATGCTGACCCCCCTTAGCCCTATCGTAGCCCTGCCTTTCCCGCTATTGTCACGCCTTCTCCAGACTCGCAATTCTCGCTCGGGGCACGGAGTATATAAAACGAGGAACGAGCTAACCGACTTATCTGCTCCCGGAATAGCCGACGGAGCGAGTTGCGAGGGACAAAAATCGCAGAGGTCAAATTGGACTACGGAGGGACAGAGGCCATGCAGCGGAGAGCGAGTGTGTGTTGGGCCCAGCAGAAAAGAAAGGCCGAGCAGCGTTGACAGCGTTGCTGGAAGGGGGCTATCAACGGAGTCGGATTCATCAGGATCAGGATGGATAGGGTAGGGTGGATGGACGGATGTAGGTAGCACTCTGTAGGCTGCCTTTCCCTCTGGAGATGGATGCATGGACTGGGAGGTCAGAACGGGACTAGCGCTGTTGTGCCGCTAATCCAGGCCCTCTGTGAGTCTCTGACCCGAGCAGCCGTGCTTAAACCGACGGTCGGGTCTCGGTGAATAGGGGGCTTGGACTGGCGTGTCCAGGCTCCGACTGGCGACGACAGCGCGTGCAGGTGCCTGGTCGGGCATGCTGTAGCACACCTCGGCGTCCTATCAAACGGGCCCCATGCAACGAGCCCCAGCATTCCGACCGTAGTTTTGACCGACGTACCCAAAGGGGCAGCGCCGCAGCGCCGCAGCGCACCTGAAGGACTTCACTCCCCGTTACAAGCCCAAACTCCTATTGCAGCTCCACTCTTACCTAAGTATAGGTATCTTCCCATACGAATTCGATACGCTATTTTGCATGCGAAAACGCGTCATTTCAACAGCAAGATATCTGACCTCAACGCGCTTTCCTCGGATTACCTACTGACATCCAGTCTGTACAAACCAGCGGCAAATTGTCCGGCTATCTCAAGCTCTCTATAATTACAATTGAACGCCATAAAGTTGGTAATTGTGGCGTCGTTGTTATTCTGTTACATGCAGCGTACCAAGTAGGTACCACCTAACATGAACCAACTACCTACGGACTACAGCTTACCGTTTCCCAAACAACATACTTACATGTTGAAAACGAATTCGCATATCTGACTGCAAGGCGGATCATATAAGCCACCGACAGGCTTTTCATTCGACCCGAACGACGCTATTGTTATGTCAATGAGTGTCTCTTTTGCATAGTGTTAAGCTCGAAACTCGGTGCTTACGTAACGAAGTCTTATTGTATTAAGCTCAACAAATGTCGAAACCCATAGCTAAAAACTGACCGTCGAACCTACTATCATGACATCGGTGAAGTCAAAAAGAATTCCCGCAGCGGTTTATGATAGGTAGGTATGTTGATCAATCTCTGGTCACTTTCTAGGCATGTTGCTGTACAACTATTAGGTAGAGTTGGTCGTAGCGTTCTTGGTAACCTACCGGTAGGTTTGTATACCGGTGAAATGAAACGGCGACAAATGTCAACTCATAGTATGTTACAGAGCTTCGCTACGTTCTGACGGTTTCTAAGCTACAGTCTGCACGGTGATATCGAATTTCAATTCAAGGGACTTATCTTGAATCTACAACTACATATTTACCTGGAAAAGATCAGTACACATATCATGCCAACTTCAGCCAAGGCAGTTCAATGACGGGAAGCGGTAACTTACAATTACCTACTTCGTACATGCTCCTCGAGAAACGAAGAATGATCACCGAGTACCTACTCTGACATTGCATGTGAACCGGGTAAGTAGCCTGCAACCTCTGCATTAGAAAGACTCGAAGTGTTATCTTCCTACCGTACCTACGTCCGTACATATACCGGTAATTTAATATCAAAATCCTGAGTGAGGTAATAATCCACCAGCCTTCTTCACAGCAAGAATCCCCGACCTAGTACCAAATACCTAGGTACCGGTAGTCCGTAAACTCTGACCGATCTGCTTGGCATCTTTACCAGAATGCTCGGCCTGCTGACCGGGATTTATAAGAGAGATGTTGCAAGGGTGGCCGAGCAACATAATAGCCCTATCAAATCAAATTGTAAACGCTTATGTAAGTAAAATACGAAGCATACGTCACGTGAATCGGGCTGAACTGCGTATGACTGCTCCCTGTCCCTTGGATAGGAAGGCGGTTCAATCACCTCTTGCAACAACAACAACAACAACAACAGGCATCGCTGGACACAACCAAAAGCTCCCACCATCGGCCAACGGACGAGGCTCAAACCAATCTGCCAACAGTCGACCACGAACGGGTCTACAACGACGTGCCGTCGCCCCTACGTCCGGAATCCGTATAGTAGAAATGGAGTCGCCAGACCTCGCGCCGAAGTTCGCGCCTTTCATAGGCATGGTGAGACGCCCCGTCACTCCTCGCCTTCCACGCGCACGAACGAAGGACTGACATTGATTCTCATAGGGCGGTATTGCTGCCGCCATGATATTCGGCAGTACGAAACCCTCTCGTCTCCTACCAGCGCTCTATCCCCGCCGCATTCCCAGCATCTACGACCGGATATACTAACACAATCCCACAGGCATCGGAGCCGCATACGGGACCGCCAAGTCCGGGATAGGCATTGCAGGCGTGGGAACATTCCGACCAGATCTGATCATGAAGGTTCGTCAAGAGCACGAGGACCTCACCCCTTGAAATGCAACAACCCAACACCTGGGCCGGACCGCTAATCTTGCGAGGGGGAACTTAGTGTCTGATCCCCGTTGTCATGTCCGGTATCATCGCCGTATACTCGCTAGTCATCGCCGTCCTGATCGCCGAGGACATGCGGCCACCGAATAAGAGCGACGGAAGCGCATACAGTTTATTCAGGTACGCAGCCCGTTCGAGCGGATTACCCATACTTAACACAGCTTCCCGCGAATCCACGTTGCCGATATATTATTCTATCCGAATCCCCACGCCGAGCCACGAAGGTGACATAGCACTAACCTATTTGGCAACGACAGTGGCTTCATGCACCTAGGTTGCGGCATTGCGGTTGGCATGACGGGTCTTGCAGCCGGCTACTGCATCGGTGTCGTAGGCGACAAAGGTGTGAGGGCATACATGGAGCAGTCAAGGATCTTCGTTGGCATGGTGCTCATTCTGATTTTCGGCGAAGTACTGGGTCTCTATGGGTACGCTGTCCCAGCTCACAGCATCACATATGTTTCTCGACCCATTTTTGGCCCTGCTAACCGCCAGCTACAGTCTCATCGTCGCGCTTATCCTCAACACGAAGAGCAGGGGTTGAGGACAACAAGGTTATTTATTGTCTGTTCAACATTTGATATATACGCTTATAGCAAAGTCGAGTCTCTGTTCCCCCTCACATATTTACGAAACAAAAAGAGACAGATGGGATGAAGGAAATGAGAGTCGAGCCAGTATGATAAAGCTACGATTGGTACCGCGAGAAGAAGCTGTAATGAGTAGCAGCCAAGTGCATTTCCAATGGCGTTACACGGGTATACTGTAGAACTCAAGGGCTTGATTGCTACGTGGTTGACCACCGATAGCAAGTTGGTATACCCGCCGCAGCCCTAATATAACTACCTTGCCTATTTGAAGCAGGTGTCCGTGATGCCGCTCCCGTCAAACCAGCAAATCGGAAGCAGTTTCCCTCGTTGACTAGGCGAAGAGACAACGAGGCTCTGCGAAACCTGCGCCTCGTCCTCGGCGTTGTACATATCTCATAGAGAAATAAGGGGAAAGAAAAAATACAAAGCCCTTCATGATCCCCGCTCTTAAATGATTCAATTCCTCGATATAACGCCTGAAACATGCCTAATGCCTAACAGCAAATGCATTTCAAGAGACCAAGGCTTATCACACGATGAGTGCCGAACGGAAGGAGTTATCGAAATGCCGGTGGGCTGGAAAACCGAAGGTTCATAGCCTCTAGCAAGTGAGGGAGCCACGTAGGGCTCTTTTTTGAGAGGACACAAGCGACCAGTCCCTTATCGGCCGAAGCGCCGCGTCAATTTCCGGCGGCCGCTCTCGCGCTCGAGGTTCGCGCGGAAGGCGTTCCAGCTGCGCTCGCGCTCTTCTGCGTCTCTCATTTGGGCTGGCGGCGTGCATGGTTAGTTCCGGTTTTGAAATGGCTGCCCGGGGGTGGAGGGGAAGTAGAGGGGGGATTCGGAGGCTGATGGTTTTGGTACAGCAAAGACAAACAATACCACAAAAAGTATAAACACATCACTTTATTTAGGATAAAGAGGAAAAAGGCGAGAAGGCGGGGGAGGGGGACTAGGGGCAAGAAAAGTAGGCCCAGAATTCATATCAAACAGCATACCAAGCCAGGAATCCCACTGCCGGTCTTCCAGAATCAGGATATCCTCCCCATTCCCGCGCGCAAGCCTCGCAGCCCGGGCTCGCGCGGCCTCCTCCTCGCCGACAAGATAAGGGTCCTCGAGAGGTCGAATGCGACCGCTGTCCCCCTCGCTAGCATAAGCGTCAGTGGCATTAATGCGGTCCATCGCTGCTCGCAGCGTACTCTCTAAGGTAGGAGATAACGGAGACGACAACGCACCGGCAGATGCCGAAGCGGCTGCCACGCGCCGATTGGCCACGCTTTGGTACTGTCTGGCCTGCGGGTTGTTACTCCCGATTGAAGACCAGGGAGGGATGTGGAACTGGGAAAGAGACGGTGTCGAAGACATTTCGTGCCGCCGTGGGATGGGAGGGAGCCCGGCTCCCGGCGCAAAGCTCACTCGTGGTCCGGGGGTAGCGGGGAGCATGGAGGAGGGTTGCCTCGGCGTTGTGGACGGCCGTGAGGATGAAGTCGTCGAAGACGTCGTAGCCGCCGGCGTGTAAGCGGGAACGGCCTCATTGGGTGGCAGCGTGTGGTAGGACGGAGCCTCCGAGACTTACCAGCTTGTTAGATGGGACGTGGCGAGCAGGCGTGAAAGAGTATATCTCACCATACGAGGGGGCGGCAGAGCGAATAGAGCACGTCTCAAAGTCCTCGGCACTCAGCCGTCGAATGCTAGGGCCGGAGCGGACGGCCGTCTCGGTAGCCATGGCGAATGATGAGTCGAATGAGTGGTATTTTGACAATATTTCAATATTGAATGCTGTTGTGCAATTCTCTTTGTCAAGGTAGGATATGAGGGTACCTAACTATGGAGTACTCGGAGGACGTGTTGTACCTAGGTTAGATATCCGATGTTGGGCAAATCAGATTATCTAAAGAATGATCTTTGCTCTCGTCGGTCAGAGCCACACGTGCAAGATGTCGCGAACGTAATAATGAGAGAGTACACTGAACAACAGTATTAGAGTACCTATTCCTCGCAGGCCAAGCGTCCCATCATGATGTAAATATGACTTCGGGTCACTTCTGGTCCGACGCTATCTATGGAGGCTGGTTGACTCACCGCGCTACCGGTACCACAGATCGACCAGGGACTTAGTCTGTCTAAACTAGGTAGGTAGATCGAAGTCTGTTCGGTGGGCAAGTCCAATCAATAGCGAGCCGCAGCTCTAATGAGGTCACAAGACGCTGATGAGGCTCACAATCCCTAACATCAGCCTGCCGGTGCCTCTCTGGTGAGTTGCTAGGAAGTACGGAGCACGGGATTGGCGGAATGCCTGGGCAATAGTATCCCTGGAGACGTAAAACACCGGACCAAGCCAGACTCGGAAAGACGGCTAACGGGAAGAAACGAGAGACACGGTTGGAAACTCAGACAAGCAGAGAGTAACCAGGTGAGGCTTTTATAAGTACAAGAGAGGAACAAGATCAGGGACAAACATGTATAAGTAGGCGGGGGGCGGGCGCAATAAGAACGCGGTAACAGATAGACAGGCACAGGCACACGAGCAGGAAGAGGGTCACGGAACGCTTGTTCCCAGCCGCAGTCGGGTAATTATTGGGTTGCTGGATGGAGGCGGGAGACAAACCCGGTCAGCACATGGTAACGTATAGGCTTCACTCGTCTACCCACGCAGGCAGATGTGCCGGCCCTTGGCATGTCCATACGAGCAGGCGGTACACGTACAGACTGTACCTGTGGCTGCTGTGTGTCTCTTATTACTGTGACGGCAAGGATTGGCAGAAGCTGCTCAACGTCGGCCTGCTGCAGCCAAGCAGTCATTTGCGCGACCTTAAATCGGAACGGTCGTAGCACTGTGTATGTGTCGCGTCGCAGCCTTTGCCAACAGAGCCGGAGATGTAAACAACTATTCGTCTACCGTAGCCGGCTGGAACAACATGTGATTCTTAAACAAACGGGTCTACCGTCTCGCAACAGCCAACAGGTAAGAGAGAGGTGGCCTATTTGTTTCGTCTGTCGAAAGAGGGGACAGGACAGGGAACACAGGGAACACCCTCGGGCTCCAAGTTGAACCAACTGCTTGAGAAACGTCAACGAACTTCTAATGTGTGGGTTCACTGGGTTAGTGTAAAAGCAACGCAGCCGTCCATCCAGACCTCAAAGCGGAGAACCGTCGGGCAGGCGGATGTCGCCATCCTATCAGAAAATGCGGGGGTTTTTTAGGCTGGACAGTGGACACTGCCTAGATTATGTAATTCTATGAATTTACATAACTTTATACGCCCCGTGTGATGCACTTCACAATTATTATCTACGGTCTAACTTGATATCTATCTACCTAGACTCTATCTAGCTCCGGCAGCGTCCGGGATCTCCGGCTTTCAAGTTCAACTTTGGAAGTTCAATTCAAGTTGAGCTCCAACTTCCAACCGCTTAAGTACACTACACACCTACACTAGAGGCCGTGTTTCACGGCCTATCGGATGACGTCCTGTTGGAGTAACTACGATCACTAATCGCGTGAAGCCTTCGAACCTTGACCTTACCGCCGTACGTATGTATATAACGTCCACAGGCACGCAGCTGGAACTGGAAGCAAGGAACCCCAAGGTTGGAAGTCTCTGTGTTAGGTCGTGGCGCAGTTCAGTACTGGAGTTTTATAGGCTCGAGGATCCTTCGCTTATTATTATCTCTTTAGCAGTTTAGCTGCCTGAACTTCTGAAGACACTATATACCGATTCTAATTTCTAAGAATCTACGTCCTTCAGAAAGACACGACAGCGAACAAAGCCGAGGCCCATCCGCCCCGTATGACTATGCTCAAAAATAGGGTTTCAAGCTCGACCTCGGACCAAGCAGCATTCCCGGGCAGTGGATCTCCCAAGGCAGGGGACAATGAGACAGCCCCCGAGGTTGAATACATCGTCTCCCTCAACCTCCGCTCTTACATCAGCACACAAAGTAGCGCCTAGCGAGTCCGGCGATAAGCTCTTGTCAAGCACAAGTTGAAACAACAAGGTAAATCGCCACACCGCAGGCTCTATATTTACTTCTCACAGCCTACAAAAGTGTTGGCCTACATAGATAACTAGGTGCGAAGTATACTCCGTAGGTATTATTACACTCTACCACGCATCGGCTACCATGCTTGGCCTAGGAACAACTAATGTTTATATCGCGCAAATAGGTAGGTACCTAAAGGCTATTACATACCTACCTACATACCAACACGAAGCTAAAAGGATGTCCGCGTGCGGCACCGTTCCCACCCTGCTAAATAGGTGTCTCGACTCTCTTTTGTACGTTCGTGCTTGCTACCTACCTTTTCCTACTTGGGCTGCGGGCATACATAGTATCCAGCAGCACACTAAATACATAGTAGCATCAACGCCTCGGAAACCCGGAACAATCCATGCGGCTAGTACCATAGGTATGCAACCATGCGAGTGCGGGAAGGGAAGGGAAACCGAAAACTGGTAGCTTTTAGCATCTTGCCCCGAGACGCTCACCGCCAAAGGTTAGCTAGGTACAGCTTGTGCGGGAGCTCGTCAGCTTACTCGGCATCGGGGTCCGCTCAGGAGCGTACCCAAAGTCAGGAACCCCCATATGGGGAACGGCTTGGCCCTGGCTAGCCACTCCGCGAATAGTGTAGAGAGGAAGCCATAGGGAGGGAGAAGTTTCCATTTGTCACGCGAAACGCCGGACTTCAAACGCTCAGAAGTCTAGGAATCTTTTACAGTAGGATAATAAGTCGGCACTAATGAGGGCGTAAACCCCACTGACTCCTGAGAGACACGAAGACTTTAAAATACCTAGGTGAATCGTCATTTTCATCATCGTTTATGAGACGGCTTCAGTATACCTAGGTAGGACCAGCGCTGGGTAGGACTAGGTATCCCGGTCTGCAGACGACATTTATGTTATTACCTACTTAGGTACCTATTACATACATGGCAAAGCATAGCTGGCCTTCTTACTATATAAAGATCTCAACGGCAAGAAAGTCTCCTTACGTATACTACACTATCACGAACACAGTAAGTTTCTAACTCGTCAACCCGCGCAAAATACCATGTTAGTGAGTCTAGGAATAGCTGCCTATGCGATTCAGCTGTCAGTTGCCGGTTACTTAGGTAGGTAGGTGATTTGGAGCTGAATGCCACAACCGATCATCCGCCTCTTCACAATGACATTTATTAGGAGATTTGTCTCAAAACTAGGCCCCTAGGGAAGCCTTCGCGTAGACTCTTTGTGCGCACGCCGTTATATATTAGTCTTGAAGAAAGCAACATACTGTAGTCCTCGAAAAACAGATCCAGAAATCCTCCAAGACCAACAGCATAGTCCCAAGTGAAAGCGCAAGGGAACATTGTTGCTACCTAGTAGCGAACCCAAGTCCATACAGCATCGCATGCCAGGCCGAACTGTACCTGGCGGGCACGTGAGGTCCCTCGCAGAATGAAGCCCATAGTGCGGGAGAACCGCGACCGGAACCGATTAACCGAGAAAAGGATCCGCCGGACGGACGAGCAGCAGACGGCACGCAGGCGACGAAAGTTACCAGACGGCCGAGCCATCTCATACAAGCTATATCCCGGCAGAAATTGTCACTTGAAAAAACCGCCCTATAATCCTACTCGTCTCACCGCTAGGCTTCCTCTTAGCTGTATGGGACTGCTTCACGCAATGCCTCATCTAGCGTGGGTTCCGCGTAGTAGGATATGACATCCAGGCTATGGGAACTCAAAGGCGGCATCGACCGCGACGAAGACGACGTCACGAGCCTTGCCGAGTGCCGACTTGGCGAGACTTCTCCACCACATACATCAAATAGGGTCGACGACCATGGTTTGACATCGAGCGTGAGAATCCGACCGAGAACAGAATCGAAGCGCCTCGAAAACCAAAATCATCCACCGAAGGTTCAGAAACAGTTGTAAACAAATAGAGAAAGGTACGTAAATCAAATCACACCGCCCGCGAAGACAAACTAAATAATCACGCGCCGCCGTTGGTCGCACCGCGCTACCCACTACTCATCCAAAATCTCATCTGCGTTGGCACAATGCTTCGCGAAATGCATCCAAACCAAAGTGTCCTCTAGTGTACCCGCGTACAGCCAAGTCGAGGATGAGGCGCTCGGCCCAGAACACTTGACGTGGGCGGGCCGCAACATTGAGCATGTGCTCGTCTTCGGTAGCCGCGAGACTGCGATCGTGCTTCAATGCATTGTGGAGTTTGCCCAGATGTTCACAGCTGAGGGGCGGAGATGGTGTAAGCGCGGGCACAAGGTTCGAACATCAACGTGTGGAGGCGCCAGGGGCTTTCTTGAATGCGGTTGTTGTCATCACAAACCCTAGGTTTGTGTCGCTGCGAGAGCCGTATACACAACAGGCGTCCGGAAGACCAGTACCTGTGTTAATATAGGTAGCGGTTAGCATCATTAATGTGAGTCAATGAATACGTATACCGGCTCTCTTAACTCATATGCCTCATCGACTGATAGCAAATAGACTCCATGAAAGATGTAGATACCCTCAGATTAGCTCTCTGGTTCTCACTGACAACCATCACCTTGTTCAGGCTGCCTGCAAATTTGGCTTTTTGGATACACTTGGTCATCACCGGGTCATCTTGTATACAAAGGTGCTTTCGCTGGACGCGAACAGCAAAAAGAAGGGTGCAACAGCCTCAAAGACAACCGCGGTCACTCGGCCAAGCGGTTTGACAGCGCCACACCATGAGCTCCGATTGAAAACTATGTGGATAACAATTCATCGAACTGCAGCCAAGACGGTGCGTTCTCTCGAGTAAATTTGTCGTCATTGCTCTGGCTGGCTATGACACCACTGGCGCTGCCGAACCGGCATGGTCTCCTGACTATGGGAGCCTACATTTGAAGCTTGTCGCGGCCCGGCCACAATGCGTGACTAGCCTTGCTCAGATCTCTGTTCTTGTGATTCTTATCATATGCCGGATGTCCGAAGACAGACGGCTCCAAGGATCTTCGTAGATCTTCTTCGTCATTGCAAGGCCGAAATAGATAGACTTGCCGCAAATGGCCATGGATTGGTAGGCTGCAAAACAAATGTTGAGCCAGATGATGACTCTTGGTGCTTAAATGGAGTGATTCATGTGTTGATTTGCGCTGTGAATTTGATTGGGTTGATTAACTTTGGCTATTGCCAATTTAATCCTGTTTGCCTCGTGCTGTTATGTTTCCTTAATATGCTCTGGTTTGAAGACTGTGTTAGAGTTCGAATATTCGACGCGCAGAGCTGGCCCGTCTTCTTGTGTGAGCTGACTGCAAGCGGAATATGGCAGTATAGCTGGTGTTTGGAGCGAGACAGTTTGATGTTGCCGCTATCAAATGCATCATTGATGTCGGACCGATGATGTAAAACATTTTCAATTCAGTATAGATGTCGCCATTGACGTGCACTTCTTGCCGAAACCACGGAGTATCAAGCCCGAAATCCTATTCGATGGAAGATGGTACCTGGCCGGGGCGGCGCCAAGGTTGATGGTCTCATAGAGACTGGACACATAGGACAGCCCGTCGCCATTACGGAACAATACAGCCGCATTTTCGCAGCGACGAGGGGTCTTCTCAGATGCTAACCCTTATCAAACCCACCATCTAGGTAGGCCTTCCCCAGATCAAGCGCCGCCTTGCGACGACGGCACCCAGAGTTCTTCGCGATTACCACGTCGCTCGATTCGGGCAGGTGATTATCTGTGCGTAAAGGAACCAACGAAACCACTCGGCTTGATGCCAACCCTCGTTAGTTCGGGCGAGAGCTACGCGATAGTCATTGGTTGCTGGCGTGCGGTGCCGACATTTAGTATTAATAGCTGCTGCTCTCGGCTAGTGAGCAGGGTCTTGACGGGTAGTGTTCGGCGTGTCGAAGCTTACCGTATCTAGGAGTTCGGATGCTGCAGCAGAAATACGGCCTCCGACTGGGTGGGTAGTGGTAGAAGAGGAGTACGGAAGATATAAAAGGCAAATTGAAGCATAGAAAACGCGCCGCGAAGCTGGTGCGGAAAGAGGTCGCGCCTGCTGCAAATGCAGTTCCCGCCCTACGGATTAGTTAGTGCGATGTGATTGGTTGGCTGAGACAAGTGGACCCCTTCTTTCATTACGTGCATTATGCAGTCTAAGTGCATAATGTCGTAGCTTACCGGCGAACTGATGTTGTTGCTTCTGCCAAACGAATAAACAGGCCCATGCTCAGGTCTTCTACCGCCTTTCCAGTCATACGAATGAAGCCCAAGAAGCCCGTTCTTCTCCGTGCAATCCTCTCTGAGAAAGTTCGAACCGACGAGTGTGCTGATCATTTTCATCATGGTAAGATCCAACCCATCATCGACCCAGCCAACGCAGGCTAGCACCAGCAAATTCAGTAACCAACGGACTAATCTGTCTATTTAGGCGCGTAACTCGGAGAAAGCCCAGTCGATGCTCTTCCGCTTCCGGGAGGCACAAGCCGCGGACCTGGGCATCATCGACGCAGGGAGGACGAGACGGCCGCGCGTTATCACCGAGGTAGACTCGATCCCATCATGCGAGAAGTGGCGAGGGCAGGTATTGAAGGAGATCTCGCGGAAGGTCTCTAGAATCCAGGACCCGGCCCTGAGCGACTTCCAGATCCGGGACCTGAACGATGAGATCAACAAGCTTATGCGTGAGAAGCACATGTGGGAGGTGCAGATACGCAACCTCGGCGGGCCCAACTATATGCGCGGCACTGGGAAGATCTACGATGAGTCCGGCCGCGAGATACCCGGTGGTGGCGGCACAGGCAAGGGGTACAAATATTTTGGCCGCGCGAGGGAATTACCCGGTGTCAAGGAGTTGTTCGAGGCTGCCCGTCAGGCAAGAATACAGGATGAGAAACCCCTCGAGGCCAGAGACGATTTGCGGAAGGCTGTCGATGCCAAGTATTATGGTTATGCGCCCGACGAAGAGGACGAGGCCCTTCTGAATTACGAGGCCGCCAAGGAGAAGGAGGCCTTTAACAGGCTTCTCAAGCAAGCAGGCAAGGGAATTGACGCCAAGCCGCCGCCTGACTGGGAGCCGCTGCCGGGCGACGCGGGTGATGGACGTGCGTGGGAGTTGCCAACGCTCGAGGAGGTGCAGCAGGAGCTTATTGAGAGGAGACGGCGGAAGCTGCTCGACCAGATCTAGCCGACTGGCTGTGAAAATATATCAACACAGGGTATTGATGCGCTGAATGATCAGTGCAGTTGTTACCTCTCGGGGTCTCAAGCTCAGTAGAGCTGCTCGATGACTCTGATGGTGGATAAATCAACACATAAGACATGAGCCCAACACGGAAGGCTTTCACGGTTACGCGAGGAGATAGTATCGCCTACATGGCACACTAAACCAGGACTCCCCAGACGGAAAAGGAACGAAAGCGGAAATAGGCGGCGCCAAGCTTGGCGCGACGCAAGAATCGAGCGAAAAAGTAGGCAACTTGCGCGTATGGCTGCTGCTCTCTTTTCGCCCGACGAAGTACGAGCTACCCATCCGCTCGTTTGCTCCTTCATTCGCCTACACGGGTTTGAGGCTCTACAGGATAGCATGACGGACCTGGGTTTCATTCCACTCATTCGGGTGATTGGGGGTTTAAAGAGCTAGAAGGGCGGCAGCGATGGTATAATCCATGGAGCTGGACCCAGACGCACATTGGTTAGTTAGAATAGCTCAAACACCAAAACACTATCTACAAGGACTAATACCGTTATCTCAGCGTTGAAGCCGAGGAGGGAATCGCTTCGGAGAGGAGCTACGGTACGTGTGCGTAGGATAGGGTTCATTTTACGAATTCCCACAAAGGGTCATGATCTACTAGGGTGTCTCCATCTGCTCCCGATGAGCCGCAACTATCCCAATAAAGCAGGTTTAAAAGAAACCCCGAGCGCATGCTGGGTAGATACTGTGAACACCATATCCGCAGCGACCCGATGATGTCGCGGAGGCCGTGTCCGGGCTCAACGTCAAATGCATGGGTATAAACAGGCAGCGCCCGGTCTTTCGTTCCGAACTACAACCTCAGGTAAAGTGAACGCCTCGCCGCCACGAATCTATATTCATAAATTACAACTGTGGGATCTGGTGGAAGTAACCATGTTGTATACATAACCCCCAAGTTTGGGCCTCTGATGGGGCCTGCTTAACGACGGTGATGCGGCACCCGCAAGCAGGATGAGATTGGAGCGGCGCAAGTGCTGGAACCACGTCAACCAGCAAGCGAATTACAGCATTTGTTCCTCTTTAATACTGTGCGTAATCTTATACCATGAGATTCATCATTCAGTAACAGTCTCAATAACATTCTAGATAGTACCTATCCTATCTATAATCTAGGTATTGGCGTTATAAAGTTACTCTAGTCCGGTGAAGCCAGTCCCGTCGAGATCATTTTTGGACTCCCTGTCCCTCACTAAGCAAGCCATTTCCCTCTAGAAACGGAGTAAGAAACCGCCATAGTCACAACCCCCAGAAACCGAAGACGTAGCTTCACGTAACAGAGATAACAGGTTCCTTCAGGGCACCCGTATCAGCAAGTTTAACCTCCATCCTCATTCCATCAGCAGGTTTAGACGTGAGGTGAAGGACCTGTAAAGAGTAAGTAGGTATATATCAAGGAACAATCCGAATCACCAGCCAGCACAGGAAAGGGAAGAAAAAGACTTACATTGTGCATCCCGTCCCGAACCCGATACTGCCCAGTCTCCAAGTCAAGAACAGGCTCCCCAGTACCATCCAAGACAGCCTTTCCAAGCCCTATCTTCCGAAAGTCATGTCGCTGCGACAAAAGCGCAAGGGCAAGCGAAATCTCGTTGATCGCCAGCTCCTGCGCAATGCAGCTCCGAGGCCCCCTCTCGAACGGCCGCCAAGCCGCCGTCAGGATCTTATCGGACGCCGAGGTATCCATCCACCGCTCCGGGGAGAACACGTCCGCCGTCTGCCCGTAGACGTTGGGATTGCGGTGGATCGCCGGCATGCACAGGTAGATAGCCAGTCCGTCGAGACAGTGCGTCTTCCCCGTGGAGGAGTCGTGAACGGTGAACCCCGTTCCCTTCTTGCTGAACTTCATCCCGCCGCTTGGCGGGTGTAGGCGCAACGTCTCCTTGACCACGGCTTGTGTGTATGGCATTCGTCGCAGTAAGTCCTTCCCGCCGACTCCCGTGGAAATCAGCTTCGCGCACGTTAATGTTGCGTCTATTTGCGCGCCTAGAATCGCGTCTGCTTCTCCCCGCACCTCTCGCATCGCGTGTGGTGTCCGAGATAGCTCGTAGATGGCCCATGCCATTGTTGTCCCCATGGTGTCGCGGCCGGCTAGGAGGAATATCTTCAGCTGGTCGCAGGTTTCTGAGAGAATCTCGGGGGTCAGGTTATCGATGTGCTGGATTACTTGGGAGACCACACTGTTGCGGTCATTTTTATCCTGACCGTTCTCGTGCGTGTTGTAATAGACGTGCTGGATGTGGGTTTTCAGTGTTTTATCGACGGCTTTCTCGAGACGCCGCCGCTTTAGCTCTGTTAGGGGGACCATCCAACCCGGGGTTATCGCCAGCAATCCGGTGTAAGTTCCTTGGAGCTCGAAGTAGTCTTGTGCGAGTTGGCTGGGTACGGGATCTTGTGCATTCATGTCTTGACCCAGCACCACCTTGCCTATCACATCAAAGGCAAGATTCAAACACAGCGGCAAGAGCTCGAACTCCGTCTCCCGAGGTTGCAAGCGCGTCAAGCTTGTCGATGAATATCTGTATCTTTTCCAGCATCGGCGGAGTGTAACCCAGCAGCTGCTGATGCGAAAAAGCAGGGTTGTATTTCTTGCAGATTGTCCGCCATTCCTCGTCGAATGACGTGACCATGGACTTGGCCCCGACAAGCCTGCCTATCTCACTTGCCATGCTGGGGATTTTCGGAGAGCCGAACGGGAAGATATCCGTCGGCTTCGACAGCTGCTCAGAGATCTCATAGTCCGACGGAGGTCGGAGTCCTTGATCGAAGAAGTGGATTGCCGGTAGAAGGCAGGGAACTTGTCACGTAGTGGCAGGAGATCTTAGCGATGAGAGAAAGACTGTCTGAAATGGCTCTGGCCTTCTTTCTATGTAGAAGGGGCCCGGTCTGAAGGGCTCCCTTATATATACGGAAGGCTATGAAGGTCTGTGGCACGGGCCACCTACGTAGTAAGCTAGTATGAAATGAAGTTATATACCGGTACACTAAGGCCCTGATCGGCCGGAGGTCTGTGCCAGGCTTGTAAGAGCATCAACTGCGGCCATCCCTAGCTCTCAGAATGTCGCAAAAGACATCTTCTGTATTGCTGTTAGGGTGCAAGAAATAATATCAACGGGAGGGTGAAATGACGGACCAGGATGTCGATCAGACCGTCCCCCAAGGCGGAAAAAATCTTGAGATTGCCCCAAAGCAAGGAGGGCGGGACTTGGGGCAGCCCTATGTGCTCTTCGAATCTTCTGTACCGCAGCTCGGCGTATATCAGCGCTACGAGCAGAGATATCGCTGCGCATACCCAAGGAAGCGACATTCTCGCGCTGTTAAGAACGGAGCACAGGGATGAGAGAGCTGAATAGCGAATTGCTGGAAAAGGCAACTCGGATTTTCCTTGGTTTTACCGGCTTTGAACAGCCCTTACTTTTTGATCACCCTGGGAGACTTTATAGTCCGTCAGCTCTCATACTCTTACTGCGTAGGCAGGGCTGTCAACATATTTGATGGACACTCTCATTGATATCGGCAGCCTAAATCATGCGAGCCCCTGAATTGCCTGTGTTGACGACGTATCTCACTTGTAGGATGTATATAGTAAACTCTAACAGTTCTATGTCTAGGTTATTTCCAAGATGGCTGCGGTCCTGTCGAGAAGATTGTACAATTATCAAAGTAGGACAGCACTCCGACGTGTGTAGTATCCCCGAATGCGCCCCGGGCCGTGAGATCTTCCCCCAACGGAGATAACCGCATTAATTCAATTGGTTATGATTGATCGGCGCTCCTTGATGCTTGTCGCAGAACCCGGGGGGCAGGGCCAGTGCTGTAGATCCGATTGCCTGTAATCACGCACGCAGCAGGCTGTAGCCTGCCTCATCACGCATCGAAGCCTGTGTCTGTGATTTGGTAGGAGAACCACCTATCTTGGGGCCTGTGCCGTCATAGATATGTTTAGCCACCGTTAGAACGGCCGAGTGCTGACTGGTGCTGTGCTACATTTGGGGGCGGGCTGCGGTTAGACGGTGCATCTCTGGAAATGGAGGTAGGTAACACTCCAGGGGATGAGACGGGCAGAAAGACGGAGTACATAGACCGACGACTTGTTAGTTATTGCAACACTACGGACAAAAGCATCCAAGACAGATCCTAGTAGATAGCCGTCTCCGAATTGCACTTAGAAGCAAATAAGCCGAAGACATGGGTGGCTTTTTCGCAGCGATGAATGATAACGTACAAATGGCAAATCATTCACGACCTATCTGTTTTCATGCCACGTACGGGTGTACAACAACAAGCCATATATAGGTAACGCCCACTGAATACAGGCCTCGGCGGTCCGTCCAAGTCTCCCGCGCGGCGTGAATACCATCGCAGTATTCTGAAGTTCTGAACGACCTCCAAGTACAAAAAGTAACACAGCAACCGAGCTCAGACACTGAAGCCCACCGACCACGGCATGTACACAGACCCAAGAAACGCAATAGGTACAAAAGAATAAAAAAAGACACGGCTTTCAGACCTGAGACAAATAGATATGTAGTTAGTCCGTACGCCGTACGATGCGAGTAGTTAGTTAGTGAGCAGAGAATTAGAGGCAGAAACCAATCGCATACCTGACGTTCTGCGGCGTCCGACCGGCGTTATTAACACCCCATATCACGGATCCAATCCAAAAAAGAATTTGCCAAAAATAAACCTGTTAGCACAATCCTAAATCCGGTAATGAAGAGTCTCATCGTCCCTATATTCTTGTAACGTCGGTTTACGCTAGAATATGGCACGATGAGACTCTTCATTGCCGGCTTCACCACTGCGCTAACGGACCTATTGTTGTGCGAAAGCTTAGGTATATTGCAATTTTAATATGCTGTAGATTTACCCGACGATGACGGCTACCTACCTAGGTAGATAGTGACTCGAATTGCCGAGTGATTCGTGACTAACGTCCGAAGTATAAATACCTGTAGGTAGGTAGTAGAAGATTAATGATCGCGCAGTGGCCGTCTCTTGAAGCAGCAGACCACCGCCATATCTATACGAACGACGAAACAAAAATGCACAAAAGGAGCCCAGCCAGGCTAGAACCTCCTTGAAATTGTCTAACCCAGTACCAAATCCTCAGGACAAAGCCCCCTTCATGATGGACCCTCTAGTGAGCCAAAACGGGAAGGAAAAAAGGCACAAAACGACGAGACCAACTACTCGCCCAGCGAGCACCTATACAATAACCGAGCCCAATGGATACAATACTATGAAACAAAACGCAAACAAGCTCTCTGAAACGAGAATTCAAAATCTTCAGCAGTCGCTTTTCCAATTCTTCTTGACCCAGCCTGAAATAACGCCAGTGAGCGTCTCATCTAAGTATAGCTTTACGTCGTCTTGACTATAGTCACCACCACTGAATTTCAAAGCCGGGATGATCCACGGCTGTACGTAGTCTATGAAGACGAGATCGACCTTCTCCGGGTCCGCTGTCTTCGGGAACGCGGCCTCCGACTGGATGCAGTTGGGCACGTTGTAAAACTGGATGGGCGAGTGTATGGCGTCGTCGCCGTCGTCGCCGAGATCATCTTTCGTTGTGTATCCGCTGACTAGCGGCGTCTTATCATCCTCATCGTCGCCATCGCCGTCGCGACCTGTTTTTTCGTTATGGAAGAGTGGGTGTCTCTGGTGCTCCTGGTTGACCATCAGGGGTGACTGCGCATCCGACACAGGCTCTTCATGGAAGACTGGGCTGTGTACCTTCGGTTCGGGAATAGATAGATGATCCGTGTTACGCTCTGCTCTAAAAATCGGACCTCCCTCGTTGAGGAGTTGTATGACCTTCTTAGCTACGTCGTACGGAACGTCGGCAATATAGTTGAACTTGCTGGTGAAAGGCGAGATCAAATAAGTGGTATCCTCGGTAAAGGCACCCTTGAAAATATCAAAACGAACGGCACCGGTATTAATAATGGTTAGCCGAGACTTGTCGGTTCGGTCCTTATTAACGATACCATCTGGAACCACTTCATTTTCGAGCCACGAATAGATGCTTGAATCGCTGGGATACTTGGCCCGAGTCACCCAAAGATCTTTAGGCGAGCAGCCAATTTTGCGGTCAAGATCGAGAGCGGCCCGAGAATTTGCAATCATTCTGCTGACATTGCGACCATGTTCGGTGTGAAAGTTCTCTTCATCTATCCCGGCATGATGCTGTAGACCAAGAATGTTGTTGTCAATATAACGTCGCTTAAAGGTGACGCTGGCTTCGGTAGAGGCGGTGTCGCCGCTCTTCTTCTTGATGCCATCAACGGACATCCATCCAATCGTCTCGAAATACCGGCCACTAGCAATAGCAACGGCCTTGTCGTCAAATATCCTTGCATCTCGCACGTGCATATGACCACCGAAAAAAGCGATGGGTGTGTACCAGTTCTCATCCCTGATGGCCTTGAAGATCTGTTCAAACTCCTTCATCCGAAGTCCCACGTGGCCAAGAACAACGAACAAGTCGGGCTTCTCCCGAATGGCGGTTTGAAACCACTCGGCCTTCACGGCCTCTTCGACTTTTATGACGACACTGTTATTTGCATTTCGATCAAAGTCAAACAGAAAGCCCAGGGCGACGATAGAGTACCCCTGGTTCTTTGTTTTCAATTTGATGTATCGCTGGGCTTGTGGTATCTGATTGCCGGTCTGGGGCTCTATATAGTCGACATTGGAAGCGATGTAGGCGTTTTTGTAGTGCGGGACAGTTATGCTGTGTTCCTGGGTGATAGTGTCGGGTTGGTACAGCTCATGGTTTCCCGTGCACAAGAGATCTAGGGTCTGCTGGCCGAATATGTCGTAGATGTACTTGCCTTTCGGATCGGAGGCATCGTACAACCCGTTTCCCTCGACGCGGTCACCGGTGTCTATGACTAGTAAGTCGACTCCCTTCTCGTCGGCTTTCTTTCGCATGTGTGTGGTGAACGACAGGTAATCACCCCAGTCAGCCGAGTATTGGGGCCTGCAGGATAACAGGGAACATCAGTAAGCGCCATCAAAGCTAGGGTGCAGTGTTTCGGGGGGCCGAGTTAGAACATACTCTTGTAAATGGCCACCAAGCCAGCCATGGGTGTCGGTTGTATGCAAGAAGTTGATCTGTCCCCAGTCCAATTCTCGCATGGGGGCAGCAACAGGTGCTGGCGCTCCTGGTTGAGCGCCATTGGCGACGGCAGCCAACGCTGCAGCGATGACTGCGGTTTTGTACAGCATCGTGGTTCCGGGAGAGTAGGCGCAATCAAGCGTACGAGAAACCAAAATAGAGGGCTCCCATCGGAGAGATGGGTGGAGAGGAATAACAGTCTATAGATACTGGTAGGCTGCCGCGTAAGGCAGCGACTTGTGTGAGTTGTCAAGGCGCGAGGACACGCCACGAGGTACGGACGCACAGCAGCACGGATAGATGGATAGCATCTGTACCTGCTTGCTGCCACTTACCGGTACATGCATAGCACCCGTCCGCCAGCAGAGACGCAGTGAAAGACGCTGCGTCACTGCAGGGCGGGCGTGCGCTGTCGCTGCACTGGCATGGGTCCTCAGCTCCAGCCACCTGGGCAATGCGGGGTCCTGCCTGAACACCGGGCCAATCCCATGTCGAGTTGTCCCCACTTGATGTGGCGGCTCCGTTCCCGGTCGTCAGGTCGCCTGGAGAGCCGTGTGACCCACTTAACACAGGCAGCAAGCACGCTAACAAGCGCGTACCAGCCCAATTCCGGTTAGTAGAATGATCGGTTGGATACTGTACTAGATAGATACTAGTTAGCGTGCGAAGCAGATCCAACTTGAATCCACCCGAGCTCTCGGATTCCGACATGGCCAAGTTCCAACTCGCTAACTCGCTAACTTGGCAGTCTGAAAGATGCTAACATAAGACACCACCCTCACAAAGCAAACAGCTGGGTCACATGTCTGCGTATGCCAGACAGATCTATTTCAGAGCCGCCTACAAGGCGGTAGCGACGAAATCGCACTTTGGGCATGTACCGAATCTCTCCTGTGCACCCGCGCGGGGTCTGCATCAACATGTTGCGGCGAGTAATCTAGAAACGGGTCACCAGATCCAGCATGGCCGTATGTTTCGCATTAATAAATCTCCCCCTGATATCTACGCACCGAGCTGATATTCCCTTCTGGCCTCCTGCCCACAGATTTCCCCAAGATCCGTCTCGCAGTCAAAGACAACATCGCCGCACACGGGTTCCCCACGACATGCGCATCCAATATCCTGGCTGGGACCGAGATTCCCTTCGACGCGACTATAGTGACACAGCTTCGGAGTAGAGACATGGAAGTGGTGGGCAAGGTGGGAATGGACGAGTTCGGCATGGGCACACACTCCACAACGTCCGCCTTCGAATCCGTACACAACGCGCCCCCCTTGGAGAAATACTCTGCTGGTGGCAGTTCGGGCGGGAGCGCCGTGGCCGTCAAGGAGAGGAGAGCTGATATTGCCCTAGGCACGGATACGGGCGGCTCCGTGCGTATGCCAGCCGCCTACACCGGAACAGTCGGCTTCAAACCCTCGTATGGCATGTTGTCGCGGTGGGGCGTGGTCCCCTATGCAAACTCACTAGATACCGTTGGCATGTTAGCCAGGACTGTGCGCCCCATACGCGAGGCTATCGTAGGGTCAGCTCTGTATAAGGAGCATGATCCCAGGGATCCCACTTCACTACCGGAGACTGTGCGCTCGAGATGCACGGCTGCGCGGGAAGGGTATAATTCCATGGGAGAACTTCGGACGTTTAAGGGGTTAACGTTTGGCTTCCCCTTGGAATATAATATCGAGGAGCTGGACTCGCGTATACGGCAAGGCTGGCTTCAGGCCCTTGAGATGATACAAGAGCTCGGGGGACGGGTTGTCCCGGTCTCGCTCCCTTCTACGAAGAATGCATTGTCCGCATACTATGTCATAGCCCCTGCGGAAGCAGCATCCAATCTTGCGAAATACGATGGCATTCGCTACGGTTACAGAGACACCAAGGGGTCAAGTGATGCGCAGTATGGAGTATTATACGCAAGAACCCGGGGCTCGGGCTTTGGGAGTGAGGTCAAGCGGCGCATATTACTGGGCTCATATACTCTGAGTTCGGAGGCTATAGACAACTACTTCATCCAGGCGCAGAAGGTCCGCCAGCTCGTCAGAAGGGATTTCGACAAGATATTCAGGCTGGAGAACCCGCTGCTTGACGAGCAGCACTTCGCCCTCAGCGAATTGGACGAGTCGATTGGCATCGATACAAAGTTGGGTCCTGTACAAATCGATTTCCTTGTCTGCCCGACTGCTCCTACCACGCCACCGCTTCTTGAGCAAGTTCGCAATCAGACGCCCCTTGATTCTTACGTGAATGATGTGTTCACGGTGCCCGCGAGCCTGGCGGGCCTCCCTGCCATCAGCATTCCCATGGATATCCCGGTCGATCCTACGAGTGAAGAGCAGAGACTTCTTCGTTTTGGCGGCTTGCAACTTGTCGGACAATACTGGGACGATGCGCGTGTCCTGTCTGTTGGCGAAGTATTATTAGACCATATTGCTAAAGACGTTGCCTCTGATGTATGAAGAGTTTGATCTGGGGCTGGCGGGAATCTTTATAGAGGTTTGGCGTGTTGATTACATGGTGCTCGGTTCTCCTGATGTTCTGTATTAGCTATACCCGGTCCGTTGCACCAATGTGTCTCTGTAGAATATCGAACTTACCTCTGCCCTTCAACTCCAGGCCGCACTCCTGCTATCCGCATAATGTGATGCTATTACGTACGAGATGAGTTGTGGTAAGTCGCAGGTGTCGTGCCAATTGTACAACCAGTCGTAAATTGATCATTGCCAAAGGCTTAGCACAGCCCCAAGCTCAATGATCTCGGCTCTGACTCCGACTTCTGCTCCTACTCCTGCTCCGACTCCCAACAGAACGTCTATCTCGATCAATATCCATGCCATCCCGAGAGGAATCTCGAGAGCGACGATCGCTCACACGGGACTCGAAAGACGCTGACCGCCCACGCCGCGAATCCGAACCACCAGCCTCGCCCTCGCCACCATCACTCCCAACCTCACCCCCATTCCGAGAATCATCGTCCTCCACCTCCGCCTCACCCCCACCCTCCTCCTCCTCCTCCTCAAGCAAATCCTCAATATCCCCCAAAGGACTAACCCGAGGCTCCAAAAGCTCCAGATCCTCCAGAATCTCCCGCTTAGGCATCTGCCAAAGACTAGTAGCACAAACACGATCCCGAGTAAGCAGCTCGTCAACAAAAACGTCCAAGAACGAAAGCGAAGCACCAGCGCGTCCGCGCCGGCGGATCTTCCTCCGATCCTCAAGAAACGGCTCCAAGAGCGCAAACACGCGCTCAGGCCGCCGTGTCAGGCGGACGTAGAAGCAAGCCAGCGCGCGCAGGTACTTGAAGCGCTCCCCGCCGTACGACAGGTACACGTCCAGCACGTCGTCGTCCGGCGCGAGCTGCAGCAGCTTGAAGGCCAGGCACAGGAAGGGCGACGGCTTCTGCGCGTCGCCGTAGGTGCCGCCCACGAAGGTCACGTGCTCCGCCACGCGGTCGATGATGTCCGCCTCGTTCACGCCGAAGCACTGCTCTTTCCAGAAGTAGCTGTCCACGATGCGCTCTCGCACCGCCTTTTCCATTATGGTTGCCGGGTTGAGTCCGTTGGGTGCTAGCGCCGCGCTGCTGCCGCGCTCGTCCAGGAAGCGCCGCTCGTCGGCTCGGTGGGTGTCCGGCGGCATGATTTGCTGGGTTCTTTTGCTTTTGCGTATTGGTGAGACTTATGAGTTGCTTTATTTCGTAGTGTGACTTGCTTTGGTTTCTTAGCTCTAGCCGTTTCGCTTCGTGTTTGTTGCCTCACGTCTTCAATAACATAAGATTGTTGTCGGGGTGAAGCTGCGAGCGATTGAGAGCTCTATCGATAAAAGACGGCCTATGAATGATTACGTAACTCAGTCCAGCGCCACGCCCCACAATAGGGGGAACATGTGCCATCGCCCATCGCACCCAGGTTAGATAGGGGGCCAGATCCAAGACTCGAAGCGCCGTACGAGAACACAGAATAATAGATATCACGATATAAACAATATGAAAACAATAAACTTCATGGCTGATACGTTTGGTTTCTTTATTCATTCATTAGACCCAGCAAATCTCTCGTCCCGTTCCTATCTGGACAGGTCAAATCAAATGCCTCGAGTCCGTCTGTTCTTTTCATGTTGTGTACAAGAGACTATCTCACAAACAGGTGTGAAAAAAAGGGAAAAGCGTTATCAGTTTCGGGAAACCATCTCGCGATCCTTTTCTGTATCCATTTGGGCTGGAAAGCACCAGGCCTTCCGAGATGCCATTATTTTATCTACGCCGTTTTACCGCTTCTTCTTACTCTCGCCCTTTGTCGGGGGTGCGCTGTACAACCAGAGAGCGCAGAAACCGAGCCATCCCGTCACAGTAGCACCGATACCTGCTATCCAGGGCCAAGCTCCGCTAATCACGAAGCTGCGAGGCCATTCGTTGTGCGCAAAGTGCCGTACCGAGACGGTGTTCTTCTCAAATACGTTGCTCAAGAACGGTCGCTTGTAATTGACCAGGAAGTTGAAGATGCCATGCTGATCCGGAAGCTTGAATGACACGGAGTATGTGGTGCTGTCCTGCGAGGAGATGGTCGGGCTCAACTTTAGCCGGTGGAATGGCGAAAGCATGCTGAACTCGAGCTGTAGCTCGTCGTTCTCAGGTAGGGTGAAAGGAATGTACTTATCCCACGAATACTCAGAGAGTGAGATAGAATATGTCTGCCCTCGGGTTAGTGAATTCTGGCTTAGTAGGCAGGGATGAGATGAATGGAACGCACCACATCATTCTTGATACGGTAGATCTTGGGGTTGCTAGCATTGTTGAAACCAGCCTCATCCAGATGATGCTCAACCCAGTTCACGCGCAAAACACCCGTCTCCTTGAAAGTCCATCCCGCAACAGCCTTCGCAAATTCCCGATTGAGCGTGTTTACGGAGTCCTTCTCGCCAACTTTCTTCACCTGTGCGTCGAACCACTTGTCGCTCAGCATATCGGCCGACCCCACGACTGTGAATCGCGCCGAGTTGCGCGCTTGCAGGGCGCTTATAAGCGAGAGCTGGGGTCCGCTGGCGAAGAGGTCGTTGATGGTGTCGGCTTCTTCCGTGGGATTGTAACTGTAACCTGTGGAGGGAGCGCGCAGGATTGGCGAGAGGAGGGGGCTTTGGCCAAGGGTCTGGCCGATGCCATTGGGAAAAGCGATGACTCCCGACGCTCCTTTGCTGCCTTTGCCGCCCTTTTGGCTCGCATCACCCTGGCCCTTTCCATCCTGCGCTTCCGACTCATGAAGACTGAATAGAGGTTTCGAATCGGGCCGGATGGGTCCAGGGCTGGGCAAAAGGAGCACATCGTGTTTCTCGGAGCCGGAAATGGTGTCGTAGTTGAAGTGGTCGACAACGAGGCCCTCTCGATCTGCGGGCAGGTTGATATCGAATTCAAGCAGAAGAGAGGCAAGGTTTGAGGAAACGGGCGTGGAGGCAGTGAGGGCCATCAGAATGTTCCCTCCCACGTTGATGAAATCAAGGAGAGTGTTGGGTGACAAGTTGGGACCGAGACCTACAAAATAGTTGGATTTGTGTGGTCAGCCTATCTTGCGGGAAACGTGTAATGGCGGTGGCCATGACTGGCGGGGCCACACACCTTTGGATTTTATGGGCATCAGCAGAACGTGGTCATACTGCCTCTCCCCCAAGTGGGATAATCTTAGACTCTTGCTTTTGGGGGTTTCGTAGGATATGTCGAAGCCACGGCCTGTCAGGCAAGTGGTTAGCAGAAGGCGGCTGGAGTGTGGAACGAGCAAACAGGACCCGCCGCATACTTTCTAAGTCGCCGAGAAACTCCGAAAATCCAGCCTTGTCGGCGACATCTTCGAAAATGGCCAGCAGCCTGTTGCCGCTGGAGCTAATGGCCTGCACAGCGGCAACAAGCAGAAGAACGAGAAACGACACAAGTGACCTCATCTTCACGGCGCTTCAGAGATCAATTGGCAAAAGAGAGGCGACGAGAGGGAATAGACTAGTGCGACAGCATTAAAGACTGGCTGCGCATGAGAATCAAGGGGATTGATTCCGGGGTACGTGCCGAGTTCAGCTAGAGACGGTAGGTATTGGCAGTCGGTTCATGAAAGATCGGATGGAGCTCTGGCATACGTAGCCCGTTGCTGCCAAGAGGCCGGGACAGCTACGGTGGGGCGCTACGGTCCGTGATTCACGCACATCGGTGGAGCATCCTTACGTAAGGCATCTCCAGCTACATATTCCCGTTTTCTCCGGTGTTAGTTAATTAGCCTGTGCGCCACGGAGTCTGTGGCTGTGCAGTACCCAGTCACGACCCGGCAGCCGAGAGCTCCATTCGATCAAACGAACCTCCTTGAGCTGCAACAGAGTCTCGCCAGCCAAGCCAATTCGACTCAGCATCAAGTCAATTGCGTAAGTCCACAACACCGCAAATCACCCAATAACCCAGCAGATACCCAGCTAACAGCGCCTCCTTACTCACAGGCCTGCACAATGTCCAACCTGACGCCTCTATTCTGGGCCGGGCCCCTTCGCTACTGGCGCTGGGCAGCCCGCGAGCGGCCTGCCTTGTTCTGGTCCTGCGTCATAGGCCTCAGCGGACCGGTCATCCTCTTCACCGTACCGCCAGTGCTCGAGAAGCTGGGCTACAAGCGCTCACCGCCGGTTCCCATGACATACCCAGGTAGCCCTGTCATACATCGAATGCCTCGAAGCGACGCATGCTAACATGAACGGACTGACAGTCCCGACTGGCCCGAGGAAGCAGTTAACAGGATACGACGATGAATGAGGATGGTGCGGGCGGGCAGGCGACAAAGATAAGGCGCTAGGGATACATATATTACGGGTGAGGGCGAGTGCGAATGTAGACACCGTCCGAAGGATTGACAGATAATCCGCTTGCGCAAAGGGGACATGAGGAGCCAAGCGTGGCCTGCGATGCGAAGCTCTCGACGAGGCCGCTAGCCGTGCCGTGTATCATCATCACCACACCGCGCAAGCACCCAAAAGTGTCTACCAAACTAGAGACCAAGGCTTTTCATTTCTTGAGGCGTAGCCAGCAACGTCATACCATTCATCATTGGCGTGAATAGGGGCATCTTTGTTCATCTGTCTACCTATCTTGTACACCTGAATTGTTGCCCGAACCATGGTCTAAACCGCACACATAAAACCCCGCCCACCACGATGCCTTTTCACGCACATATGCTTTTTACTCGCGCCTTGCATCTCACGATGGATGGCTTGTTATACTGAGAAATACTCTATCTTTCTCTGTGGATCAAGGTCCACTCGTACTAATGCTGTGTTAGCAATTCGTTCGTAGCCATTATAGGGACGAATATCCCGTCAACTTACCACTCTTCCGTCGTCATCACCCGTATAGACCAACTGTGGCATGGGGGTGATGCACGTTATGGGAGCCTCGGTGTTTGCCCCATTCTCGCTTCGAGGGTCGACATGATCAAGGCGTCTTATCAGTTCAAGGACCCATTTCCCATTCTTGATAGATCGTTTCCAAATGTTTACCCGTCCTCTTCTATGCCCAGTAAAGATAAGGTAGCTTTCCAGCCACTCGTTCCCTGAGCCTTCGTAGAATGCACACGAGTGTACATAATCGTCATGTTCCGCGCAGACATTCTGATCCAGAAGCAGCTCGCCGTTGAGCGTGAAGAGTGCTACATTGGGACCTGAGCAGAGCATGATCTCTCCGGAGACGTCATTAATGGATGCGCACTCCACTAAGCGATTGCTAGGCAACTTCCGCACAAATTCCAACCTGTTGAGGTCCCAGAGAAAGGCGTGTCCATCACCGGAGATGGTAACTACCGTGCTGAATGTTTTAGACACAGCTATTGTGGTAACTGGCATCTTATGTCCGAAAAGTGAAGATCGGTGCAGAAGCTCTACTGGCTTGCTGGCTTGGCTGTGAATGGTGAAGACGGATACGACACAATCCTCCCCAGCAGTGATGAGTGTCTTCGAATCTGCCACGACAACGCAAGAGATCTGCCCGTTATGGAGACTCTCACTGACGCCAGCAGCTTTTCTGTTCTCGCTGGTAAAGAACCGGATGCTATTATCCGCATAACCCCACTCCAAATACTTCTCATACGAAGGTGGCAGATGCAGTCGGAAAGGAGAGGAGCAAAGCAGTCGATCGAGTTTCGGTGTATATATGAGGGAGGCCACCCGCTCTCGGCTTTCAAAAAGGGGGTGTGGGATTCTGGACAACGCGTAACATGATGTATCTAGCCTCCGAGCCGGGAAAGACGTGTTTTCTCTGGCAGGATGGGGTCTAATGAAGACTTGATGAGGGGTTTGCCCAAAATTGTGGATGATACTAGTGGTGGCATGCCTCTCTTCCGAGTCCGCAATGTTGTCAAGGTTCTTTGCTCCGTAATACGACAAGTGGTGAAATACGTTCAAGTTTTCGACCGCTGCTTCGCCACGTTGCTTGTGCCCAAATACCAGATCAATCCAATGATGCAGATTCTGGCTGACATAAGGTGACTCAAGAGCCTCGCGGTGTTTTGCGATGAATATTTTTGGGTCGCCCTTAGCCCACGGTGGCAGCTGAACATCGTTAACTCGGCCGCCTGCACCTTGGCGATTGCCGAAATTGTAGCCATTCACATTGGTCAGAAACTCTGGAAGGCAAAAGAACTCTGGTATCAGCTCTCGAACGTCAGAGCCAGTATCCTGGGAGGCGGATTTCCACGATCCCTCTACAGAAAAAAATAAACGGTCGGCATGGTCAAAGTTGCCTCCTTGTAGAAGAATATAAGAGTGCACAAACGGAGGCAGACGAATTAGATAGGAGGCGACAATCATAGCAGATGAATAGTGAGTCCCATAGTGAAATGGGGCTTCTCCTATCTCCGCAAGGCTTGTATATCTAGCCCTATACTCTGCCTGTCGTCGGGCTGTTTGCGCACCCATGGGCTTAGACAGGTCACGGAATGTTGTGGGATCTTCCAGATTCAATTCATCGCTGGTATAGTCTGCTAGGATCCATGGAAAGACGGGGTACTGTGTCAAGTCATTGAAAGTTCGGCCCGCCATGGTATTGACAAGCATGAGGTAATGGAAATTGGAAATCTCCCCTCTTTGCCACTTGCGCATAACTGGGTTCCAATGTGAATAGTTAAAAATGTTGCCAAATTTGGACCCGAACGTCTGGGGTGATTCCTCGAACATTTTTAGAGACTCTAAACGCCATGCGTCCTCAGGGTTGGGTAGTGAGTTTGGCCCAGCCGTATGAGGAGTTTTGGAAGCAAGCCTGGAAAATACCTCGTCTCTCGTGGTTAAATCCTTGGTAGTTAAGAGATAGCTTCGACCATCTGTGAAGAAAATCTCGATCGCAACGTCTCGGAACAAGAATCGGCGCTTGGACAGGCTAATAACATCCTGCCATTTCCAAGAGCGAGACGATTGTGTGCTGTGATTTGATGGCGGCTGCCAGTCGGGAGGCTTGGCACCAGTGATAATCTGCGAGAACAGGTCACGCTCCTGGACCGGTGCTTCCCAGACATTCATAATCTCTCCGTCCTCACACTGGAAGAAGTTGTCCATGATGTAGAGCGCGTTCCTCCCAATGAGTAGAATACCCTCACAAGCGTCAAGCCCAATAATGCGAGAAATGTTGTACACCTGTTGAACGGCATCTCCCTGTTGCAGGCGTCTCATAACTCTTCGGTTCTTGTCCTCAAAGATATCGTTGGCCTCGCTAGGGTCGTTAGGATCATCAATCAGCTCAAAGTCATCCTCAGGCATGACGGGCTCATCTTGTGGGTCAAGATCAGGTTTGCTATTTGCCGAGGGTTTGCTGTCATCCTGAGCGCCATCCATGCCGGTTTTACCACGGGGTGCATTCGCAGAAGACAAGCTCATCGACCGGGTAGCTCTAATCGATGGTATGGGGGAGTCCGATTTCAATTCCGAAGCTGACTTTTGGTCTGTAGCTCGTCGTTTAGGCTGATAATTTTCATGAATTGACGACGAATCCGGTAAGAGTCTTAGTCGCATACGGTTCCGACCTTCAGTTCTATCAAGCTTCCATTTAGTAGGACTCGGAGTGTAAAGTACCGCCCCTGGTCGAGACAAGTCGTTTTCCATCTTGGAGTATGCAGATGAGAAGAAGGAGTAATCGTCCTGTTTATCCTGAGTTGCACGCTGATGTTTAAAATGCTCCGAAGCCCAAATAGACTTCATCCATGCCGAGTTCGCCATGTCGTGTCGAATAAGGATACCATCTCGTTCTTTCGTCTCCGTTTGCCATCGCTTAAGTACTTCTTTCCGCTTAGCGACACGTGTACGATTAACTTCAAATGTATGCTGATTCTCGGAGGCGACGAACTCCTCCCAAGCGCGTGAGATGCCCCCCAGAAAGAGCAAATCCAAAGAGGGCCTGCGCTCATCCACCCATGATATAAAGGTATCTGTATCTAACTCTGTCACGTTCTGAAAATCAGCGACTAGTTGAGTTTGGTCTGCGGTTTTGATCATTCGAAAGAGCGATGTGCATTCGTCGGGCTTCTGCACGAGCAATATGCGCCAAAAATTGACTGCAACCAGTCGAACCTTGTCCCGGGTGTCCACGAGTTTGTTGTAGAGTTGGTACCAGAATAGTCTCATATACTCGTCGTCAATAGATAACGACTCAAGAACAACCATTTGCCAATACAAGATCTTCTCCATAGAAAAACTTGCTTCGAGGTCGGTAGTTTGTGGGTAATCCATTTCAGATAGTCTTAGAAGAACCAATCTAAGAAAACAGCTACGGATCGTGGAAACCGCCTGGCTGCAAAGACGTATTGTTTTCAGGCTTGCCACTTCGGGCTTCTGAAGGTGCTCTAGTAACAGGCCGCAAAAGTCAAGCATTGATTCGGTACCATTCATAAACCAACCTTCAAATATCGCCTCGACCACGTGTAGGCAGAAACGCGACAAATTTTGAAGGACTTTGGGCTCAGACAATGCTTCCAAGTCCAGCTTGATCGTACTCGCCATATGCGTGATAGTACTTTTGAGCACATATGATTCGAAGTAAGCATGATGCTCTTGAAATCCAGGAGGAATTTTGAGGAAAAGAGCAAAGCTCGAAAAGTCTTTTCGCTCAAGAACCTGATCTACAAAAATATCGATAACGAGCTCCAGGATTCCCTCGAGCACGTCATGGCCGACCTTTTGTGCTGCGTCCTCGGAGGCAATAGTATACCCAACACGGGGAATGCTTGACTGACATTGACTTTGAGGTGTCAAGAGCATAAAGGAGGACACTTTTCGTAATTGTGTCCCATTATTCTGGCCGCCGGGTCGTATAATCGTTGCGTCCGTTGCACCGTAAGTGCGGATTACAGGTGCTGGATTCGATGAACCCACGGGCCGTAAAATTACATCAGCGCCCTCGAAAGTAAGAGCGGAATTACGAGAATTCAACTCAATTTCGGGGTTTACTGCATCCACACTAACAATGGCAGGGTATAGAGCAGACAGAAGTAGTCTGACATATTCGGAAGTGAGGGCAAAGTCTCTAAAACTTGAGGATCTGGCGTGGAGACCCGCTAGGAACCTTGTCGCACTTTGAAGAATTGCTGAACTGCCAGCATTACGACCCGGGTCTCGTGGAAATATGCCTATGTTTTGTTTGAGTAATTTGAAATAGAAAGGCTCGAGGTACTTACGTGACTCTAGCTCCTTTTGGAGCGATATAGACCGTAATCGCGACACTGTAGATAATGACTCTGGGTCGGCCGACAAAGGGCGCGGTGGCTCCAGACCTCGTGATGGCGAAGCAGGGTCTTCTTGATTCTTCAAAATGTCTTTGAGGCCGTGCTGGAGCATTGACGTAATAATCGGTAAAGCATCGGGATTGACAATCTTGCTTGCTTCAAAAATTTCGAGAAGACCAACGAAGTCTAAATCTTTGTCGAAATCGAAGTCGGCTACGTCGAACCCAAAAAGAATACAGAAACAAATGGGCCACAATGTAGGAATGTCCCACCATCTCTTGAGTCGATATGCCATAATGCAGAACCCACCAGTTCGGCCCGAGAATTTGCTGATGTATGATGCTCCATGTGTTACTAGTAGCCGAGCAAGAATCTTCGCCCCATAGACAACGATCTCAGGGTCATCTTCAGTGAGAAGATATAAGAGCCACTGGATAATTGTCAGTTTAGAATTATCGCACATAAACGAGCAACAAGTACCTTATTCGTCACCGTTTTCGCAAATTTGCGAATGATGGCAAGATTCCCTTTCTCGCATAACAACTGGCTATAGACTTTTAATATGTGTTTTCCGATATCTTTCTTAGTTAGAGTTCGCGTAGTAAGCCCAGTAGTCTTGCTATTTATTGTGAGTCGTCGCGGTTGAGTGTTGCCGTTCGAGAGATCGACCGGCGAGGCTGATTTCGGAGTTCGAGGAAGCGATCGAGCGGGCAAGTGAAAAGCATAGGTTATAAAAAGGGCTAAAGCACGATGAACTTCCGTGTTATAACTGCACTTTACAAGCTGTTCGATGGCGTCAAGGAAGAAAGGGAGTATACTCTCCGATATTGGATCAGCTTTGAGAGCATCAAGGAGCCTTTTCACAACTCCTGTAGATGAAGTTAGTTATCGCGCGAAAAGTTTAAAAGTTGTCAGATGACTCACTCATTCGAAGCAGTCTCCGGTGATTGTGTTGGTGATACTTGCTTCTGACTGCAAAAGTTACAAATTGTCTGTAGTAAAGCTCTTGTACAGTAGGGCTACATTTCCTCCATCCCTCAAAATCAATTATGAGAAGTCGAAAGGCGAGAGGGTTGATGATAACAGAGTCCACGGGATTTGCATGGTTGTATCCTACGAATCCCAGCACGAGTTTGAGCAGTTGTAATGAAAGCTCATCTCGCTCCGAGGCATCAAGTACAAGCTTTTCTGTCACTGTAGCATTGCTAGGTCCGACGAACCCTAGTTTAGTCTTGAGAAGGATACTGAGGATCGCGTACCCGCCATCTTTTTCCATAGCTTCGCTATTGCGCCAGCTAGTGTTTATACATCGAAATATCATATCGACAGCGCGGACGAGTGCATCAGCTGAGGAGGCTCGCTCTACCAATTTCAAGGCTAGGGGGGCGAAGCCAGCAAGGCGCCACAACGCGTCGTCAAAGAACTGCGGAGTAATAACCATGGGATCACCAGCTAGAACAGCCACTCCGCTTGAGCGGAGTAGTGCATCATTGATGGATGGCATTGCAGTATTAATTGCTATACCCGTGCCATTCTTAAGCACCATCTGGACCAGTGTATGCGCAGGTCCGCGAGACAGGGATCGGAAGAGCTGTGATTCGCCGAAATTTTCTCTTTCCCGGAATATCGATGATGGCATCAGACTATATAGAATATGTTGTTCCGGTATCAGGTGGCTCCCTCTGTCTCTGATGACCTTCATGATGTCAGAATCTTCCTTCCCTGCACCAACGAGTTCATTGCGTAGACCTAAGGCCGCCGATGCGGCGTAAGTTTGAAAGCCGCCAAGACAATCTTGAAAGTTTCCCTGATAGTGTACGCCAAGCCGGCTGGGTACCGCAAGGAAATCATCGCTCAGCACATCGTCAAATAAATGGGCAGTAGCAAGGGACCATTTGGACTGAATGAGACCAGCACCAATATGAGAGGATAACTCTCGTGGGGTGCCAAGGAATGCTTGTATAGGAAGATTCTTCTGACTGCTCGAGGTGAATGAAGCAAAGCTTTCTGTACTGCTGTTGGAAGGAGGTGGTAACGCGGGGTACGACGCTCGCATCTGCTCGATGAATTCTCCATCTACATATAAGGACGCTTTACTGGCTGTCATGGTCTTGGGACGTCGGTGCACTAATGCGATGTGATACCATTTATTCTCCTCGAAGGCGAAGCGCCGGAACCGAATACTTGGGCGCTGGGACGTAACTGAAGTTTGCAGTATGAAATTGCGAGTGTCCCTTTCGAGGTAGGTGAGAAGAAAACAGGTCTGGGTGGAGTCAAAAACACCGAAAAGAGTGGTATGGGATGCGGGATCAAATTTATCCACCTTGACCCAAGCAGTGAATGTATAACCAGCGGTCGACTGTGGGGGAAATTGGCGGCCTAGACTAGGCAATTCAATGGAGGAGTGTCCATGCAGTGACAAGTCAAATTGGATGAAAGGAGGGCTGCTATATTTATCGGCCATATTCAAGCAGAAATCTGACGCGCTCGCTGAGGGATTCAGCAACAAGTGCTGGGCGTCGATGAGCCTGTTCATGCCCAAAGCCATCAGGAACCGACAGAGAGATAAGATGACTTCTCTCTCGGCACCATTGACAGTTGAGCCCTCGTCAAAAGCCAGAATCAGAAACCGGGAAAGTATACCAGTCTCGTGAACTTGATATAAGTTGACACTTGAGGCCTTGATAATAGCCAATAGAATTTTTAAGACCAGTAATGATGCCACATTTGACACGGCATTCTTATCTCGAGGCATTGACTCCCAAAATCCCACGACCGTACGTATTATCTCCGGGTTCTGCAAAGTTGAAGTTGACACAATCTTCTTGTCAATTGCAGAATCGAGGGCGGCCATGGTAGAATTGAACCCATCACCATTGGAACCTCCTGCGCTCGCGCGGTTGCCATCCTCTATGGCCGGTGCTGTACCATCCGGGGAGTAGATTGCGGAGACAGCCTCTTCGAATATGGGGTCCAAAGAGGCATTATTAAACGCAAAAGCAAACAGCTTCCAGAATAGCTGGCAGCTTGTCCAGATATCTGAATCGGCCCCGCCTAGGCCAATGCTGGCTATAATTTGTTCAAGAGCCTCCCATCCACCACCTTCAACTCTGGTACGAAAATAGCGGCGGTTGCCCGGATGCCCGCTAAAAGCTGCAGCCAGCGTACCAAGTAGTGCGGCCAGGAGGTCAAAGAAAGCCTCCTTCTCATTGCGGGTACGCTTTTGTGGGTTATAAAAGCCCGAGAAAGACCGCAAGACGTCGAACAGGCGTTGGAAACCGTGGACGTGTCGGAAGTCATCCTGTACAGGGCTCGGAGAGGCTATGACGGAGAGGTGTTGTAGGACTAACCCGACCTGGTCCACCAGTCGCCGAGGGTCGGGGTAGCCAGTATCAGTAAGCGGGCATGTGAGGGAGGCAGAAATGCTGTCTAGGAGTCGCTGCAGGACTTCAGTAGCTTTGGATGTCGGCAACGCGCTGGAGGCGGACGTGGAAGATCGGTAGCGGGTTCGGGCCAACATGGTGGGCGGCACTAAGAGATGCTTGAGGTCGTAAAGGGTACCTAAGCATAAATAATCGCTCTCTGTCGTTCATATTAGACATTTGCTATTGTGTTCTAGCACCCCGGTGGGCTCTAGGCTGCTGTTTGCACAGGAGATCATCGAAAGATAGGCGGGAGTGGCACGAGCAGAGTCGGGAGGAGGCTGGCAGAAAGCGGGCGCGTCACGCCTCGGCGATATTCAGCATGTAAATAGTGGATCTAAACAGACCAACGTTTTACAGAGAATGAGTTGCTGTCTCCGCAAGAGATAAACCCCAAGCGACCAATTGTGGTGGACAGGGAGGGGGAAAGAAAGCAAATGTGAACTGAACGTGTGGTGCGCAGGTAGGTGCCTACCTACTGAGCTCACCTACTCGTTCACAGTACCTACCGGTAGATAGGTATTGAAGTTCCAAGTCAACTCAGATGCCGGAACTACGTCAACTCTTATAGGTGCATAAAGTGCTTAATGCGCTGGGCGATTCATCGCATTTGCAACGAAGGCTGCATTTGCACTTATAAAGTAGAAATGGAGGTAACAAATGATTTTCCAACCAATGAGAGGTGCGGAAAAGTCATGTGCATCCATGAGAGCGCCCTCGCTGTGACCTGTAGTTATCTCCTTAAGAGCGGCTTTGCAGCCCAGGTCCGTGCAGGGCTCACTAAACTGCTTGGCAGTACAGTACCAAAGCGCTGACAAAAACATCGATTACGGCCAACCTGTCCGCAAAAGAATGAAGTACAGGTACTTTAGATGGCGTCCTGGAAGCATCCTGATTGGATCCTCTTGAAAGCACGGACCTGGGCTGCAAAGCCGCCCTTAAGGAGATACTGGACATTGTAACGTGATCCATACCAATCCCGAACTTACCTATGTATGGAATATCTTTGAATATAAAGGCTGAAGAATTGGATTCTTTGAACTGGAAGACAAAGTTCGGATTGCCTATTCCTATGGGCCATTGAGCGCTAAATGGTATACAGGCATATAAGCCGACTTTCAATTCTCCATATGGGGAACTACGAAGTACCTATCTACGGGAATAGATAGGCAGGTACTTGATATTTATAGAGCGGATCCCGGAGGGGAAAACTCTGGCCCGCTGCGGTAGGTAGCAAGAATACATACCTACCTATTAACGCCATTATGAGAGAACGAGCAGACGGAAATGGGGTTGCGGCCGGCATTAGTAATGGATTTGGTATGTTGCTACCCTCTACCTATAAATACCCCTACCTAGAACCCTACCCGTCAACAATTCGACTCCGTGGTGCATATCCCATAAAATACCATAAACATTCTGTTTAGATCGTACAATGCTGCAACGTCAACACGCTTTCCAGTTTCCGACGACGTCGGATTCTGAAATGTTCCATTTGGGAATACCGTTATCCCTGAACCCTGGTTCAGGACTAACATGACGAACCAGGTGCTAGAAGACCCCCTTTCCTTCCCAGCATGGTCTTCTTAGAACATCGCTCCGAAATCCGAACTCATAAACTCCTTCCCGGCACGATAGGTAGAGCACCCATGGCCAACGAACTCGACGTCACCTCGAAATGGCTCAGTTTGAGATGACTGGGCTTCGGCCAACGTGCTCATTCTTCTCGCAGGCCTCGATCATAAACTTGGCGACGCTTGCTCTGGTGATCTTGGGCATGAAGTTGATGCCCTTGCCATCTTCGGGCCAGACCTTGATCGGAGCCGCATCACCATCCGCAAGTACACAGGCTCGTACGAGAACGAAGTCGACTCCGGCTTTTCTTGTGTCTTTGTCGACATTGTTGTGGGCAGCCAACCCGTATTTCATGTTGGTGTGCGAGAACATGCCTCTAAAGAGGAAGTTCATGCTGCCATAGCTGCTTCCGGCACCCCATTGATTCATGATGACGATCCTCTTGGTATCAGACGTCTTCATAACGGAAATAGCGTTTGCGACTGAATCTTCAATAATTCTAATTGGGCTGTTGGGGTCCACTGCCGCCATGGGGGAATCGGACACTCGTTTTAAAGCTAAGGCTACCAGGACGGCGTCGGGGTTTGTCGGTACTGCCTTGAACGCCTTCTCGATATCTTCAGTCTTCATAGGTGTACCCTCGACGAGGGTTAGGCCGGGCCGTGTGGCTAAGGGGAAGGATGCAGGTGATCGAACGAGTGCTACGACAGTGTGGCCCTTGGACAACGCCTCTTCAACGATGAGCTTGCCACTTCGGCCGCTGCCACCAAGGACGAGGAAATGCATTTTGATGTGAACGTTGTGTTAAGAGGGCGGTAATTAGTGCTGAAGATGCAAGGGTCAGGAAATAGGAGATGCTACTGTAAAGTACGCAGAAGATCGAACGAGAGATTCAAGAATCCCACTGTGTTATAAATGTTCTTGAGAGACGACGATGCGTGAGAGCTTGTAGTAGAGAGTAGTGGAGGTGGTTATAGTGAAGTTATTCGACGATCGCAAAATAAAATATTTATACCTTTGTAGACACAGATACCTAGATCGGGCAGTCCGATAGCCTTGGTCCAAAGGCCTGGAAAGCACGCAAATATCTCCGAAGGCCGTGGGCCGGATCCGATAAATGAGATGATTTTACTCCGTCCGGAAGTCGGACTTAATCCCACGTGGACGCTAATGAATCTTTTATACCGATATATTTCTATATCCGTCTGTCCCGTCTGTCCTGTAGTGAGTGTACTGGGCGATGCCTCAAATACAGGTTTGGGTCAAACGAATCTTTCGCTATGCGCCGAATATCATTGAATTGGAGGAGTGAAGTGAATATATAGAGGGAAAACTCAGCTTTAGACCCCAGCGATTTCGTCAGAAATCAGTGAGGTTGAAGTCGTCAATGTAACGATTATCTCGTACAGTTGCATAAGCGGTAGACAACTTCGATATTACGATTTTGCTTTAAATCCGTTCTCCGTACGGATCCGCCGTGCAGCGGGATCCGCCGCGCGATCCTGTCAGACCATCCATTTCTGACACGCATCGCTGTGTGAAGCATTACACATGGGCAGAATGGCGAACTTTCCGCTCCCGAGAATGACAACTCCGTCCGTGAGCGCCAAATTTAGACAGCTGGTAAGGCTGCCCCAAACAGCATACCGGTGGGGCGGTGGCACGACTGCCGATCTACATAGGTAGGTAGTATGGATTCCAATCGTGACCAGTCCGTGAGGCCAACTCGTATATAAAGACCCGGAAGTCCAGCCATTTTGATGGTCCAACACAGAAACCATCACGTCAATCTTCGTAGGTACTCCCAAGCTCGTCAAGATCTTCCATTTCTATCCCGTTCCCAAAACAGCACGCCCACAACCATGGAGTCGTCTACGCAAAATGTTGCCATTATCGGAGGCGGTCTTGCTGTAAGTGCCCCTGATCCTGCCCCCACTCGCAGACCAACTGAACAAGGAGATCACAGGGCATGGCCATGGCCCTCACGCTGCACAAGCTATCAGTTCCCTGCACAGTTTATGAATCGCGCAGCACCCACTCTGCCTCTAAGACATCTAGTGGCGCCGTGATGTTGTCGCCGAATGCACTGAGGATCCTAGACAGCTTTGGTGTCTACCCCGAGCTTCTAAGCAAGAGTTACCCTTTCGAATACGTCTATTACAAAGATGCAGAGGAGAAGACCATTGACCGCTACCCCCTCGGCGATGAAGCTCTTTTCGGATACAAGGCTCTACGCGTTTACCGCCAGGAGCTCCTTGATATTATGTACAATGCTTGCTTCGAAAAGAAGATCCCCGTTCATTTCAACAAGAAGTTTACCGGCATCGTTCTTGAGGATGACACGAGCGTCTCGTTCTCATTTGCCGACGGCACTACAGCAACCGCCTCGCTGCTTATTGGCGCAGATGGCATTCACAGCAAGGTCCGGGAGCATGTCGCTCCGGGAGTCACAAAGAAGTTTATGGGCATGACGGCTCTGACTTGGGAGACGCCCACGAAACAACTGCGGATACCCGAAGACAAAGACTACAAATTCCCAGTCAGCGTCCTGACCTCAAAGGGTGTATTCGTTCTTGCGCCTCAAAAGCCTGATGGATCCGCTATGTTGTCCGGGACGCAATTTCCCATTGCAGACCAGACCAGAGAAGGGTGGGACAGCCTTATGGCCGACAAGCAGGGTCTGATCGACCGCGTCCAAAAGGGCATGGATATGAACGCCTGGCCGGAAGTCGTTAAATCAGCTATGGAATCTATTAACGCCGACTCCATGAACATGTGGGTGTTCTACTCGATCCCCCGTCTGGAGAGATGGACTTCCGAGAAGCGCCGTGTGGCCATCCTCGGCGATGCTGCTCACGCTATCCCGCCAACCACTGGACAAGGAGCGTCGCAAGCTTTCGAAGACACTATGACACTGGCCCTGCTGCTTTCCAAGCTCAGAGAAAACACCGGCATCAAATGGGACGAGGCCCTGGACTTCTGGCAGAAGATACGCCAGGACCGCATCGATGACCTGCTCGTATTGACAAAGCAGCTTAACAACAAACGCCTACCGCTCGAGAAACAGAGACTCCTTGGCCCGGGTGAGGTGTGGGTCGATGAGTCGGCTGAAAACCCGGACCAGATGGCTTGGCTGTACACGCCCAAGATCGAGGACAAGGTCGATGCTTGGGTAGAGGAAAAACTGAAGCAATAAATTTGATGAGGCGTTGAGCGGGTATGGTTCTTAAGAAGTTTTTGGCAGATATGAGGCACGGATAAAATGGGTTCAAGGCAATGTGAGATATGTTTTATTTTGCGAAAGTCGGGTCAATTGGTCAACGGTACATTAGGTATTGACTTGTGAGAATGTTACTTTGTGTTCATTCGGCATCCTAACTCCTGTCGATCGCTCGCTTTGGGGATTCTCATAGATGTCTAGGTAAGTATGGTCTTGTCGTCGGTAATGAAGCCTGAAGTGCTATTCTGGATTTATCATTTAGGAATTGAGTCGGTCACGCATTTGCATTCGTAGATTCTTAGCAACTCCCCCTCGAACGCCCTACCCAGGTACATATCCAGCCGACATGGAACCCCTGATGATCATACCATACGCTAATTTTAACCTCTTTTAAGGGGTATTAATAGATATCCTTCAGCCAGTTACGGCCTGACAGATTTCTGACGGCCCAAACCCAACTTGCCCATGTTGGAGCCTACCAGAATACACCATCACCAACGTCAGCATATTTCAGCGACACTCGCTCAATTACGCGATGTCGGCGGTGCCCTGTAACGCGGGCGAAGATGTGAGCCACCTGAATAATTACCGACGATATGGTAGCTATGCGGACGATCCGACAAGAGATAGCATGCTACTTAGGTACCTAGGTAATTACTACTTGGTAACTTACCTGTGTACCCATGTGAGATTCCCTCCTCTTCGTCGTTCCTAGTCTGCGTCGTCAACGGTCCATCGCGACGACCCAGTGAACAAAACTCCGATGAAAAAGTCCTGCCATTGTCGGCTGCCATTTCCAGCGGCGACGTGAATATCCAGAAACTTAAGTCGCGAATTCAAGATGTTGTGTCTCGACTCTCCTGCAATGCGGCATCCAAAGTTAAAATTGCTCTTGGGCCATCGGGAGCCTGTCGGTTCACATCTGGACGAAGAATACCTATCTCTATAGCGATGCCTGGGAGCTCGTAGGTATTCTTAATTCGGAGACCCAGAGATATTCCGTTTACCACGCAGACTTTTGACGGGATCGCCCGACGCCAAGATGAATTGCTAAATACAATTGTATTATTGATCTCTAAAGGTATATTTCCAAACTCAGAGTCCTGCTCAGAGTAGCCTGTACACATATAAATACTATATAAATCACATTTTATCAATACAGAGGTAGTAGATCCCAGCGCCGAAACGCCAATTTGATCCGAATCTGATCTCGTTCCCCAACGCCAAAAGACGCGCTACAATATAAAGCTCCTATAAGTCCGCCAAGCTGGAGATCTTCCTCCCGAAGAAGGGAGAGGACTCCTTTCCACCACGCTCGGTCACCGGCTGGTACGGAGTGCTCCGAAGCGCCTGCTTGGTCTCGGCGTAGCCGCGACCATCCATGATCAGGCCCATAGCCTCAATAATCAGCTGCTGCACCCTCAATATCTCGCGCTTGGGGATGCACTCGTTGTCGTATTCCATCCGGAGCATGACGACGCCGTCCGCGACGGTACTGAACTCAACAAGGAGGAGGAACTTGGACCCCTTAGTCTGTGTGATAAGGGGCTCAAGACCCGGGATCGACATCCACTTGTTCTTCGCGTTCGCGCGGTGGTCGTGGAATGTCACCATGATGTCCAACAAGGGGTGGTTGGGATATAGCTTAGCCTTGTCCTTGTCGGCACCGGTGGCCTTGAGCATCTGGTGCCAGGGAATGGCACGAGATACGGCTTGCTGACTCGCCTCTTGTACTGCGGCCATGAAGTTTTTCACTCCATTTGCGGTTGAACCCTGCTCGTACTTGATGCGGATAGGGAGCGGCTCCAGGAAAAGTCCGACTGTGTCCATGTCCTCCGCTTCTCTGTTGAGGTACGGGGCACCCAGTACGATATCGGTGTCATTACGGTGCAACTGCATCGCCATCGCGACGGATGCCAGTGCTAACTGGTGAAGGGTAACTGTGTTTTGTTCCGTGTATCGAATCAAGCGTTGGGAGAGCTCGCGGCTCAGCTGAGTATACCGCGTCTTTCCACCATATGAAGTTCGCTCTAGTTTCACTGGATAAGGAATGCCGTAGTCAGGAGCGGCGCCCTCGAGGTACGTCTTCCACCAATCCCTCTGGGCTGAAGTGATGGGCTGGCTCCATTGCACTGTTTGCTCATACGTCTTTTTCACGTCCTCTAAGACCTGGCCGTTGTACACCGATGTCAATTCCTTCAGGACCGTCTCCAATGTCGTCAAGTCGGCAAGGATGTGACTGACGACAAGCAACATTTTCGTCTTGGACACCAAAACGCGGATCAGATGTTCATCACAGTCGAGACGGAACGGACGGTTGACCTCGCGCCAGATACTGAACTTCTTGCCGGCAGCGACTCGCGTAACCTGCGGCGCGTACCGGGCTACCAACCGATGGATGCCTCCCTTAGCCTCGAGGCAGGGGATGAATCGGCTGCGGAAGATGCGGTGGCGAGCGAGAACGACGTTCCAAGCCTTCACAAGACGCTCGACGTCGACCTGAGCTGGATCAATGGCGCAGGCGTACGAGACATTGAAGGAATTGGTGCCCTTCAAGTTGAGCTCGTACTTGACGAACCAGTCCTGCTCGATAGGAGAGGCCCTGTAGTTGCCAAGTGGCACTATTGGTTGACTAGGCACCGCGGCGCTTTGTTCGGACTTACGGGCGTCGATGGAAGCAGCCAGCTCGGCTAGGGTGGCTGAACGGATGATAAGAGGGAGCGGGTTGCTGATCTTGTGAATCTTGGCCAGCTTGCTGGAGAGCTGCAGCTGCATGACGGAATGACCGCCCAGGGCCATGAAGTTGGATGAAGCGTTGATCTCTACATCCGCCTGCACACCGAGGGTCTCTCTCCAGACCTGTGCCAGAGCAAGTTGAGACGGGCTCATTGGCTTCTGTCCGGCCGTATCGGACTCGGCGGGCTTGCTGGTGCACTTGATCGCGATCTCCTTGTAGTCGACTTTGCCGGCTGGGGTCATGGGGAACTTGTCCACAGGGACAATATACCTCGGCACCGCATGGACTGGCATGACCTTTCTCGCGGTCGCTCTCACGGCCGCTACATCAAGGGTCGCCGGCTGCAGCATGCACACGAGGTAGTCGGCATTCGGGCAAATGGCTACAGCCGTGACGCCCTCAACGGCCTGGGCAATGCGGATCTCGAGGTCGTTCAGGTCAAGTCGGTATCCTCGCAGCTTGATCTGTCGGTCGTTTCGGCCAAGGCACTCGACTTCTCCGTTGCTGTTGAAGAAACCACGGTCACCGGTGCGGTACATCATCTCGTTTTCTCTGCCGGTGATGGTGTCAGGAAGGAATCGTTCGGCTGTTAGCTCGGGCCGTCCGATATAACCGCGGGCGACCTGGACACCGGCGCAGTAAATCTCACCCACGACTCCCGGGGGAAGGAGACGCTGGTTGCGATCGAGGATATACACACGAGTGGTAGTGTTGGGTTTACCAATGGTGACTTTCCTGCCGGGAAGAAGGCGTTGAATCGTCGCACCACATGTAGCCTCCGTAGGGCCGTACATGTTGTATAGTCCGCGGCTGCTATCCCGGGACCACTCGTCATTCACGTACTGCGGCATCGGCTCACCAACGCAGTAGACGGTCTTGAGGTCTGGGTGCTCAGAAGGTTCGAGGATCTTAGCAATTGTCGGGGTTAGGATAGAAGCATTGACCTTCTTGATGTGGGAAAAGGGGTCACCGTCTTCATCTGCCAATACGAGAGTAGCACCGTAGCTCAGCGCAGAAAAGATCTCGTGGATGCTTCCGTCGAACGCGGGGGACATGAGTTGACTGAGTCGTTGCCCGGGAGCAGCAAAGAACCGGACTTCGGGAGTGATCTGGAAAGCTACGAGGCCGGCGTGGTGGCACATAACACCCTTGGGTTTGCCGGTAGAACCGGAGGTGAAGCAAAGGTAGGCGTTATCTGACGGGCGAGGGATTGCACGGTGCTCCAGGGGCTTCACGTCTGCGGCATCGCTGGTGAGCTCTTCCACGGAAAGACACTTCGAGCAAGAGTCGGGCTTGATGTGTTTCTGCGTCGCTGATGGGGTGACGAAAAGCTTCGCGCCAGCGGTCTGGAAATTCGTGTCTCGGATTTGTGCTGGGAGAGCGGCGTCTTGGGCGGAATATACAGCGCCCGCCTTTAGGATACCGAAGATGGCGACAATCCAGTTCATAGACCGATCGGCGTGGACGCATACAACGTCGCCAGGGGCTACACCGTGTTCGTTGATGAGTCTACTCGCCATGCGACTTGCCAGCAAGTCGAATTCGGCGTAAGGCAAGGCTTTTCCAGACTTCTCTACCGCGGCAGCGGTAGGGTTCTCCCTGGCAGCCTTTTCGAAAAGGGTGATCAGGTCCTCCTTGATGAACGCTGGCGACGTCGTCTCCGAGAGACTGTTACCAAAAGCCATCAGTGTATTCCTGCTACGAGTCGTTAGGAGAGAAGCCATGATGTCTCCGACACTGGAGGACCAGGAGCAGAGGTTGATGATGGCGGCGTGGAAATGCTCTGCCAGGACCTGCATGTCATCCCGGAAGTACTTCTTCTTCTGAAAGCAGAGGCGGATTTCACCGTCGTAGGTCGTGTAGATGGAAAGAGGAATATCAGGCAGAGTCTTGAACCAGGAGGAGCCGATGGGTTGAATGCCCTGGTCGTCGGCAGGGGCCATCTCGAATTCCATAGCTACTGCAGTGGTGAATTGTCTGCTGAAGCCATCCTCGGGTACTGAGCATTGAACACCGCTCAACTCGACTGAGTTTCTGAAGATGGATCGAAGATAGTCAGCCACGTTGGCGGTCGGGTCCAGCGTGACGTTGAAAGGCAGCGTGTTGATGAGGGGACCGATCGTGTCGGCAGCACCATTGATGGGGAGATCTCTGCCCGAGAGAATAGTTCCGAACGCCACTGAGTCGGAGTCAGCGTACATGGAAAGGACAAGAGCCCACGCAGCTTGAAACCAGGATGGCACTGAAACACCCAGAGTGCGAGCTTTGGCGCTGATGTCGTCGTAGGGAACGGTGATCGAGACGCTGTCCATGCCCTCTGGCCCCTCGGTCGGCCCTGCGCCCAGGCCAAGATCGCATGCAGTCTGTGGATGCTTCGCCTTCTGAGCAGCCCAGAATTCCTTGCGCTCCGGCTGAGTCTCGCGCTGGTACTTCCGAATTTCGTGAATGACGTCCTGGAAAGGAGTACCGGCAGTCACTCGTTTTCCGGCCAGGGCACCTTGGAATTTGTTGTAAACTAATTGGGCGGCCATACCATCGATAAACACGTGATGAACTCTCCAGGCGACAGTGCTGATGCCCTCGCTGGGCCATGTGATGACATCGAAGCTAACCTCCATTGTCTGGGGAGAGACATCTTTCTCGAGAAGCGCTTCATACTCCGCGCGACTGTTGACGATGGTTTCATGCCAGGTGAATTGGGCCTGAGGCAGTTCTACAAAGTTGCCGGTGTCTGCGCCCGCGAAGGATAATTTGAAAATCGGCTCAGCCTCGATGACTTTCTTCCAGGCGGCCCGTACAGAAGGGATATTGGATGTATGGTATGTTTCGTAGAAGCTGATGATGTTGGTTCCTGGCTTGTTGATAAAGCTGTGTACAAATGACAGTTGCATCTCGGTTAGGGTGGCGTCTTTTTCGGCGATTTCCGACTCGCTGTCGGAACCGGAACTCAACTCTACAACGGTCTCGACGATAGCTGACTTCTTGAGGTCTAGTGGATCAGAGGAGAGCGCTTTGTTACCCACGACCTCGACAACCTGGACATGGGAAACGGCGTCCTCGATGATCGTGACCTTGCTGAGGATCTCACGTAGGCTTTGGGCGAGGAGGATAGCGCCAACGGCTATTTTGATGCCGCTTGCCCGGCATCGCGAGGCTAGTTTGATGGCTGAAAGAGAGTGGCCGCCCTGGCTGATGAAGCTGGCGTCGAGGCTCAAGTCCTCAACATCCATTTCCAGCACATGGCTGATGTGTTGCATGACCACCGCATCTCTGGCATTGCTTATGGAGCGAGCGCGGGCTGCAGCTGTCAGAAACTCTGTACTCTGATCTCAGGGAGCAACAGGCAGACTCACTCTGGTTTTTGGTCATGACCGAGGCATTGTTGGGTAAAGTCGAGTGATCGGTATGCATAGTCAGTGACTTTCGGTAGCCACACTAAGGAATGACAGAAATTTTGAGAGTTAAAGAAGGTATGATATATTAATAATGAAGTTGGCTGGTGAATAGATAGAAAGGAAGGAAATCAAGTGGTCTGGTGGAAAGTGATAGCTTTGCTTCACAACGACATGCTCGTGGCCACTTGCACTCCGATGACAATGTCGGGTTGTGGTTTGTTGAGGATTTTACGACGCACTTGGGGCATCGACGAAAGCCATGGTATTTATGACTACTCCGACAAAGTGTAACTCCGGACACACCGCCCCCTTCTCCATGCGTTAAGAGATACACCAATACGAGAGAGAGATAGTTGCAAGCACGGAACTTAGCACTGTACCTGGGTAACTGCTTTGCAAACCTCACCGGTATTACAAAGAAAGATCTATTTTTGGGATCTCTTCGGCTTCCGCCTCGCCAGGCAGATGAGGATCGTTGATTCCCGACGAGATCCGTCCCATCCCTGAGTCTCCTATGCAGATCAGGTGTTTAGGACCATGCAGCCGTTTGAATCCACCGGATCCTTTGGACCACGAAACCCTGGAAGGTGCAGGACCATGGATACCCTGGATAGCTTTGAGATCGCGAGCCGCTGTTGTCTCAGGACGGCAAGTCATGATTTCTTAAACTTAGTGAACTCCTGTGTCGACTATTCATTTACCAGGTCATCTTCCCTCAGATCCACCCCTGAGACTAGATACTCACGCTCTGCATACGCTAACTTTAACTCAGCTTGCGGTTGCTAAATTTGTGACTGTGCCTAACCCTCTTAACATTTAAGGACGAGTTGTCTCGCTCACCTCTTGGATTTCCTTGACATACCTAGTCTACGTAACACCTGCTAGCCTGCTACAATATCCAGATTTCCAAGGATGTCTCCACCAAAGATCGCAATCATTGGAGGCAAGTGGAGCTGTGTTCTCACAACGCAGGAAATAGTGCTAACACTACAGCAGCCGGCCCTGGAGGGCTCACTCTAGCCAGACTCCTCCAAGTCAACGAGCTTCCGGTCTCTGTCTTTGAACTTGACAAAGATCGCCACAATCGTAGCCAAGGTGGTTCGCTGGATATCCATGAGGGATCTGCTCAGGTTGCCCTCAAAGAAGCTGGCCTCTTCGAGCAGTTCATGGCCGTAGCCCGCCCTGAGGGTGAGGTACTCAAGATCTACGCGCCCGATGGCAAGATCATACTCGATGAGAGCACAGGACAGGGTGAGCGCCGCCCTGACTCGTTCAACGGCCGCCCTGAAGTCGACCGTGTTCAGCTACGAGATATGCTCATCGACTCTCTCAGCCCTGGCACTATTAAATGGGGCCGAAAGTTGAGTGCCGTCAAGACCACTGCGGACGGCCTCACCCCAACTTACGACCTACAATTCGCCGACGGCACCACTGAAACTGGATTTTCTCTCGTTGTCGGTGCCGATGGCACATGGTCTAAAGTTCGCCCTCTGCTGTCCGACACCCGGCCGATGTTTGCCGGCATCAACGGCGTTGACGTCAAACTATCCAACATCGATGAAGTTGACGCCGCCCTCAGCAAACGTGTAGGCCTGGGTATGTGCCTAACGCTCGGCAACAACACAACTGTCCTCTCACAGCGCAACGGCGACGGCTGCGTGCGGTCGTACGGCTTCATGCGGCTCACGGAGGACTGGGCTCAGACCTGCGGCATTGACTGGTCGAAGCCCGCTGAGGCTAAGAAGCAGTTCATAGACCTCTACTACGACGGTTTCGACCAGAACTCCCGGGACCTGATTCTCAAGGCCGACGACGACTCGGTCATCCCCAGACCAATGTACATGCTGCCCATTGGTCACAAATGGCCTCACCGCGCCGGGTAAGTTCTAGCTCTGTCCTAATTTCCTTTTCAGCCCCGAACGGGCTGGAACCAGCATGCATGACTCAAAATACACGGCGGACAACAGCGCTAATTATGTGGATCTACAGTCTAACCCTCATCGGCGATGCGGCCCACGTCATGGCCCCCTTCGCAGGAGTCGGTGTCAATGTCGCCATGGAGGATGCGCTTAACCTCGCACGAGCCCTCATCGCCTGCAAGGGCAAGATTGCCGGGACACCGGTCAACACCCACGACCGTCACCTGTCTGACGCCATTCGGGAGTACGAAGAGGAGATGTTTGCGCGGGCCGAGTCCTACGCTAAGGAGACCTGGATGTACCTCAACCTCTTCTTCCACGAGCGCGGTGGCTACCCCATGGTTGAGCACTTCGCCAACGAGAAGAAGAAGCAGCAGGCAGAGAAGACGCAGGCATGAGAGGCGCAGGCCGCCAAAGTTGAATCCTGATTATATTATTTCTGTATTAGGCTTGTAATAGTAGCACAGAGAGCCTTCTCAATGTACTTGTAAAACATTTCCCTTGAGAGTTGTACGCTGCCTATACAATCGGCGATTCTAGCCTTGGTCCACAACTAGCCTGCTTGCATGTGCCGTGGAAAATACTACTTCGACCCTCCTCGTTATAGGAGGCTAGGAAGTGCTCTGGTGAATTGACATCCACGTGCTGCGGTGGTATTCCGACGTTTGACTACGATGTGCCGCTTCTCCAACCATCATGCACGTTTTAATTGAATTGTAAATCCCTTGATTTAGGGACATCTAGTTAGGCCATCTAATAAGTTTGCAACGAGCTAAATTGCGTTGACGCCACAACCACAGAATTCAACAACTGCATTAGGTATATATCTAATTGAAGAAGTCGAAGATTGCCATACTTGTGGCATAATTATCAATTTTACAAAACTAGGTAGGTACCTAGGTAGATAAGTAAAAATGCTTGGTAAAAGTTTGCGCTTCGAAGACTGCATGGAACTCTCATGGAATTCCCAGCCGTGTTTCTTTGCCACCCGGGCCATTTCCGTAGTTGCCGCGGAATTGTAATGTACTATAGGAGATAATTAATTCCGAGATCTTTCTTACAGTATTCGGTGCGCACCGATAACCATGCCGGGCCAGACGAGTGAGGCCTACTGTAATATGAGTATATGTACCGGTAGGGTGTGCCTAGCTAGCTGCGTCTTGGCTTCAAGTCCAGCCTGTCATTCTGAAGGGTCTGTACTAACTGAATCGCAGCACAACACGTGCGTATATGATACGACAATATGACGCGAAAGATATTTATAGTCCGAGTGGAGCTAACTTTATTCCTATCACTCATCTGGAGACTGAAACCCCGAAGACTTGGCTGAAAAACCGGTGGTCGCTCTGACTAAGCCGGCCGTAGCTAGGCTAGAGCTTTGAGTCGGGACCGGCATGGCGCGAAGATATGCCAAGGCTATACCCGCCCACGCACCGACACTACCTACCGACCTGTCTACCTACCCACCGTAGGTAAATCGTTGAATAGGCAGGCACCAACAGAACTTAGCGAAGGATCACGACCTCGCGCTAGTGCAGGTACGAAGTAGATGAGATCGCCAATTGAGAGTTATACCTACGTCCTAGCTACAAAATATACGTGTACATACTGCGGAATATTACCTCTAGCGTAGGTAGCTACTAATAAGACTTACTACATAGTATAGCATTACGGTGCTCGATCTACCTACCTAGTATAGGTAGGTAGTGTAAGATGGGCTTTAACGGCCCAGGTGAGTTCTAACGAGAGTAACTGCTTGCGCAACGAAACTACCGGTAAGCAATGCAGGCCGGCAATAATCCATATTACTGTATTGGGGATTAAGCTTGAATCCTAGCGTATCCGGGATTCCAAGCCTACACTACAGATCTTCTACCTATCTTAGTTGCAGCCTTAGAGAATTAGGTATAGACTAGCGCTTCTACTAAGTACACTAGCAACCATTCCTCCTAACGGGCGGTTAGAGCCAATCTACACCGAGTTAGCAGGCTTAGCTATTTCAAAGCTGCAGAATAGGCAATGATATGGCGAAGAAATAGCGTGCATAGGCCACTAAAGTCTTGGGAAAGGTTGGCTCCGGCACCAATACATGGTGTTATCAACAGTTGCCTGGTCGCCGGCCGCAACCAATGTAGGTAGGCACTTAGGAACTGTGGGTCCGACCTTATTGAGAACCCTGCTAGCGCTTGCTGATCGACCTAAGATATATCGATCCGCCAGATGGCGCTTACTTCTGGGTCGAAACTTACTGAGCCACACGCCTGCGCTAAACTAGTGTACATGCGCGTTAGACCTTCCTGCGCCCACATGTTGGCGCTTGCACGTGGGTCAAGCCTTATTGTGTCACACGTTTGCAGGCGCTTACTCTGGGGTTCTGATCCTCAGCCGCACGCTTACGCTTACCTGTGGGTCCGAGCTTATTTGAACCTACGGTCGCACAGGTGGACGCTGGCGCTTAGTGGGTCAATTAGTCTGCTCCGTTCTTGTCATGCGTTTGGCAGCTGCCTAGCCCATACGGCAGCCGTCCGTTCTTTCGAAATCGCCGGTGTTGAAACCGTTTAACGTCTTACTAAATCTGATGGGGGACTAAACAACTCGGCGAATTTTGGAATTGAGCTGGGATCGTAAACACGTAAAACAGATTTGCGTGCGTACTGGTACAGTGGTACAAATTAGGGTGAGGTGGCCGACCGGGCTTGATGGCCTGGTGGGTTAGTACACTGCTGCTTCACTCATGTATCACATGGGCAAAGCAGATCAACTATGAAGTACGTACCGGTATCTATCATAGTACTTTGTACATAACTCGCTAACTGAGCGGGCAGCATGTTGGCTCATTCACAGGTAGCTAATGGTGTTGACCAATTATTAACCCGATGTCGATCAATACTTTGGTTTCTAATCAGTCATAACTCGATTATGTGCACTAGAGTAGAGACCGTATGGCCTTTCCGGGGCCATATGCCTCGTATACCTCTGGCTCTAGCCTCCTGAGCCTTGCATGAATATCTTCTTTGGGAAACAGGACGTCTCGCATGCTAGTCTCCATCCCGTTATACCAGCAACGGGCTGCGCCGTTATCAAACGCTCGGCTACGTTTACCTACTTCGTAGACTTATGCTTATTGCGGCGTAACCAAGTTGCCAACTATATCAAACACCTGTTACACATTATACTCCTGCGTATCAAGAACCTGTTCGGCAAGCATTCAAAATTTCAGCCATGTGTACAGACGTATACTCTGCCTATACTAATATACAGTGAGTTTGGTTCGATTCTTGACGGCACTATGTAATGGTTTTCACTAGTCTAGGTCCTTAGCCCATAAGATGGATTTCAGCGTAATTGACTTATTAAGCTGGAAATAGGCGACACATCGAATACCTGACTCAAGCTGTACTTAGGATGGCTGGGGGAAGTTACTAGGTACCTACAATACCTAGGGGTATGCATCGTCTAAAGCGGGTATAGTTACTCAGGATTTAGTCAAAAAGCAGGATACCTACTTGTGTACATGTATCCGGTGCTGTCCACACTAGTCTAGCTACCCTTCGCCGTCTCGCTAACCGTGATGAGATGTATAGCGTACGAAGTACCTGCCTGTACTCGTGCCATCGCAGGTGAGCCCCGGCGAACCCAGACTGAAGTTGGTGCGATGGCACGGGTACCTACTTCGTACAGTACCCATGACCAAAGAGGACGGATAACCGGGAGAAGAAGCTTATTTACGCCTGAGGGATCAGACGTAATTGACCGTCACGTAATTTCATGTAACTAGCGCAACGATCCCGCGTGGTTGAAGTCACCAATTTCCTGAATTCAAAATTTTAGCCAAACGGGCTCGATCTGCCGCCCCTATTCAGTAGAAAAGAAAAATTCCAAAAGACCGACAAGGCGATTGTGCGACTAGATCTGAATTGCATATAGCAGTAAGTTGCACGAGTAACTAAGTACCTTGGTAGTTAGGCAGTAGGCAATGGGTATTCGAAGTACGTCCATAGATTTCCCCAATCAATGCGCGGGCATGAGGTCATGCGCCGTACTTCTAGTATTCCATGTAAGGATGAGTTGTAATAAGGTTTGCCAAGAGAGACTGTTGAGCTGAGGCGATCGCAAGCCCCCGTTGCGGCGTATTCCGTTGCCAGGGGTAGGCCGCACGACATGGGTAAGCCGCCAGGCGGCGGCCGGGGATTTCGGTCAATGGCGCGCTAGGTCCACATCGCCGTCATCCAACAGATACCTAGCCTACCTACTTCGTCCGTACATATACCGGTACATTACCTACCTATCGCCTACGAAGCAAATACTTCAGTAGGCGGGCCTTCACACCGCCTAAGCCCTAACGTAACAAACGCATCCGGATACAGCATACTGCGGCTTGTACCGGTGTTACGTAGGGGGCTTACTATGGTATAATCCATGATGGATTTTGTGAATGCCATGACTCGTGCATCCTTTGCGATCCTGAATCTGGAATATTCCTACCCTAACTAAGGGGCCCGCATTTCTGGCTCTGGAGTCTGGGACTCTGGGTGACCGTGATATGTATACGGATACAGGAGACGGGGTGTGTGCGATGGAAGTGTAAACAGTGGATCATGGTGGTTTTAGTATTGCATTGTTAATATTACAAGATAACGCGCTGGCCGGTAGTACATGAACTGGTAAAACTAGATACGTGCGGATGGAGATGAGGAAATCACATCTACCTATGGTGTGACTCGGGTTCTCAGGTAAGTTTCAGATCTATGTATCTATCTACGGAACACAACTAGAAGCTTTGGAAGTCGCACGAACGTGAGAACCCGTAGTGTGGTGTCTCACGAAGTTCAATGGCTCCCAGGGATAGAGTTGATAGAATCGGTGCGTATAGATTAGTAAGCTGAGTTTTAGGGGGAAGCAACGGTCTGGAACAGGGATTATAGCGCCTATCCACTTCGCAACTATCTACAGTAGTGTACATACCTAAGTTGTAGTGTAATGACACTAAGAGAACCCGTGTGGTCATCGGTAAGTTGCAACGGGGTCTGAATCGTGGCCAGCGCTATCTCTAGCTGTGGGCCCCTAGCGAGTCATCTTACGGACCACCTAGCCGATCTAAAAGTCCGAGGCCGCTAGAATCCTTACACCCACTGTACATAGTAAGCCCACTGCAAAGGCACCGTAAGCTTTTTATCTTGCTGCCTGCGACTTGGAGATGATCGGTATGAATACCAGTAACCCATTGCGGTGACGTAGCTAGTACACAGGTTGGGGTGTCGGTCCAGGAATACTCAGGCCGTTTGCAGACCCATGTCCCGGCGCCTTGCCGGCAAACGATAACCGGCTCCGCTCCCGATCTAAAACTACCCGGTATTCCAGGTGCGGCTAGCGGACCCACACCGGCGGCTCCGGCGCTATCACGTTATGTCAGCTACAGACTGCAGCTCTACCTAGATAAAATATTCGGCGAGCAGGGCCGGCACAACTTCAAAGCACGTCAAACTCTGGTGAGGAAGCGGGCGCTGTGGGGCGTTTATTAGCACGCTTGCAGAGCCTGCGGCTATACGCGCATATCGTAGGAGAATCGCCATATGAATCGTACTGTCGATCAAACGCGTGGGTACAGTTTTGGTCGAATTTGCCCGTGGAGAGAAATTTTCTTAGTATTTGCCCTGTACGTTGGCCAGGCAGGAGGGTAACTACGTCATACTCTTACAGTTGTACTCTCTAAAGAGTGTACGAAGTAGTGTAGTGTAGGTAGAGCAAGTGCATAGAAATTTCGCACATGGGCCACATGTTATGATCCTACGTAGATTGTGGTCATGTGTTCACCGTTACCACGTTGCTTTGCGCTCCTAGTTTTGAGGGGACTTGACTGATAAATGGAGTTTGGATAGCAATTTCTGCCGTTTTGGACATCGGAGTTCTCCAAGACTTAAGATTCCGGAGAACCACTCAGCGCAGATTCCGAATTAGAAACATTTCGGAAACTAAAATACGTAAAGTTACTGAAGCTGGTGAAATTGTATATTATTGAAACGCGACAAACAGACAGGCAATTACATAATGTCAATAAAAAAGTCTAAATGATACAGTTTGGATGCGAGATGGCGGTCAACGTCAAATGCGGGCAGCTCACTGAGCCTTCTTTACACACTTGACCTTCAGGTCAGGGTGGTCAATCCAAATCGCTGCGTTTCTCTCCCACTGGTCTATGTCTTCCTTTGACTCCTTAAGCATCAGGCCCAAGTCGTATCCCTGAACCAGCTGCACGAGCAGCTCGCGAACGACCAGGTCGGCGATATATTTGCCCATGCATTGGCGCGGGCCGAAACCGAAGCGCCAGTAGTTGTATCTAGACTCAGTGCTGCCACCCTTCTGGCGCTCCAAGAATCTGTCGGGGCGGTACAATTCGGTGTCCTTGCCCCAGTACGGGTTGCGCACATTGAGGGCATAGCTGTCGACAATGAAGTTAGTACCGGCAGGGAACACGTAGCCACCGACGACACGGGGCGTAGGGATGGACTGAGGGACGGAAAACGCGGCCAGAGGGCGCAAGCGTGCTGACTCGTTGACACAGGCCGCCAGCAGCGTGGTCGAGCTCATCAAGTAACTGTCGCTAGCATCATTCTGTTCGATTTCGGCTAGAAGGCGTTCCCGCACGGCTCGGTCCGCAGCTAAGAAAACCACGTTCCAGCTGACGGCGCCGATTGTGACGTCCAGATTGGCAAAGAGCATTTCATCTAGCGTGTGCAGCATTTCGCGTTCAGATAGCTTGCCGTCAGCGCGCGCCTGGTAGAAGTCGACAATTGGAGCCTCGTTAAGTCCACGGTCGATGGCACTCTTGTAGGCCATGTCGTTAAATGCGCGCCACCTTTGCTCGAAAGCAGCCAGATCACGGTTGGCCTTTGTCCAGGGGAGGTAAGCCGAGACGGCGAAGCGGGGAAAACCTCCCTTCATGACCCATTGGAAGAGTGATTCACGTTGGGGCGCAAGAGCACGGAGCTCGGATTCCATTTCGGCTGTCAGGGATCCGTAGACGACATCGGCGGTAATGAGGAAGGGCAGAAGCTTGAGGTCATCTGCAGGTCGTAGAAGGCCGTCGGAGAGTTCCTTAGTATCCCATAATTCCTGCAAGAAGGACTTTGTACGCTTCTTAATGGCTACAATATATCTAGTGGCAGTGCTGTGGCGGAACGGCACCTCTACAATGGCACGCACACGCTTCCATTGCTCACCACTGATCAGACCGACACACTGGCCAAGGATCTCGCCCATGAACCATCCCGAGTTGTTGTTGACAGCTTTGCTGTGCGTGTTGGAGTCCTTGAAAACAGCCTGGACATGTTCCGGTCGGGTGATGATCCTATATGCAAAAGGTGTTAGTTCGGCTGGGACTCCTGACTATAAACATGAGAGTTTGGGCGAGTTCTTACACTTCAGGCGACATGCCGGACCAGATACGGTAAATGAGACCATGCTGCTTTTCCCAGGCCTCACTGTTCTGGCGTCCGTGAAAGAACTTAGCCTGGTCACCTTGACCGTTCGGGAATTCATAAACACAGCTTGGCAAAGCAGAAGAGTCCTCAGCGTGTCGAACTGGGTATATAGATAACAAGATAAGCTAGAGATGCCATCAGCCTGGGACGCGGTCTGCAAGATGAGAAGAATGGAAACCAACGTTGATGCATCGTGATAGGATGGCATTCAGTGTCTTCTTGACTGGCTCTCGGAAGGCGAGGAGAGCGAGCCCAAGGACGGCAATAATGCCGTAGGAAACGGCTGTTTGATCCATACCGTTGTGATGCTATTCAGACAAACACCAAAAAGATGAGTTTGCTGGTTGTGTTCATGCCAGTCCACGAGCGAAGGAAGATAAACTCATCAATATGACACTTTTGAAGTGTCTTTGGTAACTGGGGTCCTATCTAGAAATAGAATCTATCGTGCCAGATCATACTAGGTTCTGAATAAGGTACCAGCCGATAACTAGTGATCCTGCATGTGTAGTTGTCTCACCTCTTTAGCCTTATGGAAGCCAGCGAACTCCCGTAGTGTAAGTGCAGAAAGTGAGCTGGCCAGGATTCTAGCGTGGACTCCGCTGTCTAGCGTAGGTGCATCTACCATGGAGACCCATAAGACAAGTCCGACTAGGTTCGTATTCCCCGAAACTCGAAATTACTATGCACCCTACCAGTTTTCAACGGTGTGTGCGAATAAGGATGAAGTGCTAAGCTGATCGGGAATAGACATGTTTCGTTACTGTAGAGCTAGGTACCTATGTCGCGGTCAAACCAAACGGCTACACGTGACTGACCCTTACCGCCAATCTGGGTCGCCGTGGAGAAGGAAATCTCATCACTCGCAAAGAAAACCGGCTGCGGTGAGGGGGCAAGGTTAGTACTTCAGGGTGTTAGTTTTACTGCGAAAATTCTAGAATACCGAGCAAATTCAGATGGCATCAAATTGGCGTAATATGTAGACCATAAGAACTTCGGATAGACTCACAGTGTCGAGAGAGAAAAAGCGGTTTTCCGAGAGACAAGAAAGGGAAACATATTTTAGACTCCTATACTACTGAAGTGTCCAGCAGAAGCAAAACCCAGTTGCTCGCTTGCCGAACTCATATACCCAAATTCTAATGCTAAATAAACCAGTAATTTTAGATAGAAATTGTAACAAATTATACCATATCTTGCTCTTTAACAGCAGCTCCATCATTTATTTCCTTTATGTTCTCGGGATCTTTCGGGGAGGCGTTGCCATTTTCCTCCTCATTCTTCGGAGCGTCCAGCTTCCTTCGAAGAACAACCTCCTTTTCTATAAGGGCAAGCAAGACCGCCAAGCCAGCGATCGCAGCCCCGAAAATCCACACGACCTCCAAGCTCTGCTCAAAGAGTGAGATCACACTATCTCTCAGGCCACCGTCAGTCGGTACTGACTTGACCCAATCCGCGGTGGCGTGCTCGTAAGCACCGCCACCGGTTCCTAAGATCGCCGCAATATTCGGGTCGCTAATCAGCCCTTTCTTTGTCAGGCTCGTGGCCTGGGCAGAAAATATCGCCGAAGGCACAGCGACGCCCCAGACGATACCGAAAGAACGTAGGAAAGCCCACGCTGCCGTTGCGGAGGCAATATCTGAATCTGGAAGGCAGGCCTGGGCTGCGGGAAGAAGGGTACTGAGAGCGAGTCCTGAACCGGCTGCGGCAATAATCTGCAGAATCGCCCACATCGCAGCCGGGGAATCATGTCTCATCTTCGTAAATAACCCAAGGGCCAGAACCAATAGGCTAAAAGCGCCAAGGTGAAAGCCTTTGTATCGGCCGAACTTGGACAACATTGCGCCCGAGACGACGGATGAAGGGACTAACAGTAGCACAGTGGGAAGCATATCGACACCGGATTCTGTCGGGTCCGCCTGCTTGACTGCCTGAAAGAAAACAGGGAGGAAGTAGAGTATTTGTAAGGTTAGGAGCGAGTGTAGGAAGGTGATGGCGTAAGCTGTTGCTGAGGTACGGTTGCGGAAAAGGCGGAGGGGCAGGGTCGGTTCCTTGCAATAATTGCTTTCTTCATAGAACAAAAAGATGGTGATAATGAAGAAACCGCCAAGGAGAGACACCAGCGTTGAATATGATGTCCACGCCCATACCGTGCCACCATATGCCAGCCCGACGAGGACCAATGTTACTCCTGTGATAAAGAGAACATTGCCTCCATAATCAATCCTGCGGAGCTTTTGCCCAATTCCGATGGTTTTACCGGCTTTCGGTTTGCCCGAATCTGGTTTGAGGAATAAGAATAACAAGATGAGCGAAACGCCACCGACGGGGAGATTGAGGTAGAAGACCCAGCGCCAGGTGGTGCGCTGAACGATCAGACCTCCCAAAATGGGACCAATTGAAGTTCCGACCGATACGGCACTCAAAACGATAGCTAGGAACTTGCCGCGATCTCTCACAGCGAACATGTCGGAGACAATAACGTTAACAAGGACATTGATGCCGCCACCTCCAATTCCTTGGATAATCCGGCCCAGGATAAGCACGCCAACGGTCGGGGCTCCACCGCTTATGCCGCTGCCGAGAACGAACGCAGAAACGGCGAAGAGGATCAGCCATTTGCGCCCGAAGATATCTGCCGTCTGTCCGAAAAGGGGCTGAAAGACGGTGCTGGTGAGAAAGTAGCCGCTGGTAATCCAGATGAACTCCTCACCGGCGTTTAGGTCGGCTACGATGGTTGGCAGCGCGGTTGATGTCACTGTTCCCTCAAAGGCGTTGAGGAGTTGCGTGACGCACAAGGCGAACATGACAAGCCAAGTGCTAGAGCCATACTTCTGCGGCGGTTCCTCCGGTTCGGTTGTCTTCCCAGTTTCCATAACAGCAATCTCCACGCTCTTGGAGAACTCATCATCACGAGAAACCCTGCGCGATTGGTCTAGCTCTTCTAATGCAATTAAGCCGCTGTGGCGCTGCGACGGCGATGTTGGCTCCCCCCAGCCCTGGTACTCGAAGCCCTCGTAAACAAGTCCGCTAGAATTACTTAGCCGTTTACTCAGACGGCTGGTCATGCTGAGGCGTTTCGACTGGCTTCTTGTTCGTGATATTTGCACCCTCAAGGGACTTGATGCGGACCCGCTGGGTTCTCCTGTTGTCTGATCATGACTGTTGATGGTGTTTGTGTCGTCGGGGGGTAGTGATGTGTGGGCGTTACTGCGGCGCCGAACTGGTGGTATGCCGTCCGGAAGTTCGTCAGTGAGCGTGACCATACTCTGCATGGAAGGCTTATAGTCCAAGCGCCAGTCTGGCGAATGCTCTTCAGCATCGTCTCCGCCACGACTACTAGACATCTCGGCGCATATAATCAAATCGATTCTGCTTTAGGCGCAACGGTGACGGGTTTCTGGTGTTTCATCAATCTGTGATTGATATGATAATGAAACCTAAGGCAGAATGGCCCTACGCGGGACTGGATGGAGGTATGCGGTTAAGAAAGAGCACAGCGACAGGGGCTTTTGCCTCTGAAGGTTTCTCACTACCAGCGCGGTACGTATTTCCGCACGTGTTGTCGGACCCGCCGGGCAGATGAAAGAATCCCTGTGTTCGATGCAGACCTCGCGAGAAGACAAGGAGAGCTGACCGCTAAGGCCGACGGCTGTATGTGCTATCCACTATGGATGTTTCATAGCCCACAAAAGTTTCTATATCAGTATAGGCAGAGGTAGGCTTGGCCGCACGCGTGTAATGACTGTTGCTCTGTATGCACGTCCTTGTCGCCAAGCAACTCTCCAGCTTCGTTGTGTATCCAGATATTGGCTACCGACTCCGTGACCTCATATGGCCCTCATCAGCGGCTGACGTTCTGCTTAACTTCTAGGGCTGTAGGGCTACAGGCTTCCAGCGAGGAAACTTGGCTACATGAACTAAAAGGGACCCCGTATATCGGTTCATCTAACGGTAGAGGTATCTATCAACGTGCCTAGTTGGTTTCGATACAGTAAGATCGGGTATACACTAGAGAATGGAGCGGTATGCAAAGCGGGTATAATTACATACCAGTAGAGGCATGGCATCAGGGCCACAATTGCAGATCGACATACCTAGTCACCTGGCAGCTCGCTATTTTTACAGTGATTTGCTGTTTTCGTACTCTACGCATGCACGACATGGATTGTAGAAGCCGTGCCTAAGATTAAACGGTCGCCATGCCGGGAATATATATATAAATATTGCACTACGTGGACTAACAGCCTGTGGCCATAATTAATTAATTCACACGGGTAGCTCACGTAGCTGGGAAAAGTGGAAAAAGTCCAAGCCAGGGAAACAAAACATCCGGTCGGATGTCTGCTATCCGTAGTGTACCAATTGTAGGCCCAAGCCGGGTGAAAATATCCTATCGCTCCGACAACTTAAAGATCTGACTCCGAGTCAATACCGGTAGATACTGCAAGCTCGCCGTAAGGATTCTTTTATTAGTTCTCACATCGCGGTCAACTACCTACATAGGTATGTATCTGGGTACCTAATCAGATACTCCCCACCCGCCTAGTGTAGTGCAATTCAAATTAACCCCGGGCCTCCGTTGTTTCGCTAACTCCCAAGCCACGTTGTAATGTTGCAGCCATCCTGCGCCGGGAATAGTTAGCCGGGGCTCGGGAAGTTGCCTGCGCGTGCTGGGAGCTGAGATTGTAACTGCGCTGTACGAAGTAAACATCGCAGGAAATGCCACGTGCGATCCGGGCATTAAGCAAGCCGTGAATCTTAGGCGGATCAGCCAGCAGTTACATATCAGGTAGTTGTTTGAGCACTGGAAGTTCTGACTCAGTTACCATGCGTTATACGGTAACTCATCTCTCCGAAATCGTCAAATACATAGTACACTTTGTATGGAATTCGGATCCTTGCAGGGCTCACGAAATGCTGAATCCGAATTGCAATTTCGACGTGTGGCCCTAATGTGATTCCTAATAATGCACGTCAGCGCGATCTCGTAATGGATTACCTATGAAGTACATTACCTATTAACTACTTCGTATCTGCGCTATAGTCAGTTAATCTAGGTACCCGAGATATAATCTCAAATCTCCACCAGGATCTCAGGCTATACCGTGTAGTGACATAGATCGCGTCAAGTTAGGCTACAGATGGCTGGATAGGTAATCGTAATTCGGCTTGCGCATAGGTTACCGGTACGTTATAACTATTTAGGCTTGTGGCTAAAAACGTGACCAAGAGCCGTCAGTATCTAGATCTGGTACCGAAACGCAGCACTAAGACAGGGCACCTGACAAGGCTTCATACCGGCGCTTCATTCCAAACAGTTTAGTCGCTTCTGCTGTATCTCGCAACTCGGGGAACTTACGGCGACCTACGATTAGTTTGGCTTTCCATTATGATCCTACTAAGCAGTAGTTTAGACGGTAGGATCTATTGATCCAGCTGACTCTGATGAGCTCTCACCTCTTGGAAGTTAGCCCAGATTCCAAGAGCCTGGATGCCAAAAATAAAGCAGAAGACCGCAGTCATGTTGACATGTGCAGCTTTTCGGCTGAGTATATATCATGGGAATGCCTCATGCCTGATGTTACGAACAACACCAACATCTTCATTCACTACCTTCGATTCTTTCTTCCTATTCACAAACGCCTCTTCTGAACATTTTAATCTTTGCTAATAACTTTCGCTTCCATTCTCTTTAGACGCTTCAGACTTTTTAGACTTTTAAAACTCTTTAGTCAAAATGGTTTCATCACGAATTATCCTCTCTCTCCTAGCTGGATCCGCAGCTGCGCTTCCCGGACGAGCCGGACGCAATGGCGTTGCTACTACATCCGCCGCGACTTTCCCTGCATGCAGCGACACCATAGAGAGCTGCCAGTGCCCTTCTGGAACCGTCTTTCAGTCATCAACCTCTTACGCCTTGGTATATGCCGACACGGGCGATCTGACCGAGCTTGTCTCGAACTGTGAGTAGTCTCCCCGCCCACACCTCAGGCTCTCCCGCGTGTGCTTACCGAAGGATTTCAGTCACGAACACCGCGTGGTTTGGTACTAGCCCCTCGGCCATCAGTGGTACTGCGACTGCTCCCATTCGCAACCTGGTTGCTGAGCTCGAAGGAGTGGCTGTCGCTACAAACGAGTTGCTGACGGAGTTCACCGACTACTCCGGCCAGAGTGACCAGAGCAAGACCACGAGATTTGAAGATGGGTTCCTGATGAAATTCTCCGTCATCGACACTCCGGTTACCTACACCGGAGACAACGGACCTGGCATCATCGCCGGCTCCTGGGACACGATGGATGTCCGTAACGTCGGCACTGGCCAGACCATGTGGGTTTGGAGCATCGACGCTTGCTTCTCTGCGAATTTCGGTAAGTCCTTCCTCGCAAGTCTGTGTGTGGATTATTGCTAACATCCACTTAGCCTTCTCGGCCTTCCACGAGAGCGCCATGGGCAACATCTCCAGCATCCTGCAGAGCCAGGGCAAACTCTCTCAGGCCACACTTGGGCCTTTCACAGTCTAGGCTGCTCAATATGCAGTCGCTTATGTGGTTTCTGGGTTCGGCCTTTGGCCATGGTGCGGTCATCTTTCACCTTGACGTACCTTTTCATTTGTTCGGACATGTCGCGAACTGGTGATTTTTGTTCACTCCGATCTAGGTGAATGAAGCATTTTTGATTGGCTGTGCCCATTAGAGGGATCGCACAGCGTTGAAACTTCAAATAAAACAATAAACAAAGCTGGGAGGACTGGCTGGCTTAGGAGAGCCAGCTGAGAATGGCCACGAGGCACTAATTGATTGCTATGACATGCGATATTGCGCACATGCAGATTACCTCTCTGTAGCCTTCATTCTTCCCTAGATATAAATTGAACATCAGTTTCGGCTCATCGAAGTTTACCTTGCGGCGTGATATGTAGCTTGAAGTGTGATCACTTACAGTTACAGTATTAGAAGTTTGCAAACCTATTAGAGATATCTGATCGACCAAAATTGAGGACATGAAGAGATAGACGTATAAGAAACACTTGCGTAGGGGAGCATGAGCGGCTGTAAACCTCGTGAGTGAAATTTGAGGGCAATCAATCGCCAACAGCCGCAGCTAAACCTGAGATTAACATCCCAAGTTCATGTCCCACGCTTTCTTTCATTTGGTAGAGGCTGCGTAGAGGCTGCGTAGAGACTGCAGAAGCCGAGGCAGGTGAGCACCAACCACATTGATTGAATAACGTCGCCAACTGGTGCGTATCGCGGCTACCGGGACTTGGAAAGTGAAATTCAAATAGATAAAGTGAAGAGAAGAACAGCGACGAGACGATCGGTGCGAATGACACCCGTTTTATGGAGGAATTGCTCATGTGTTTATCATTTCCGCTGCCAGCCTGCAGTCAAATGCTACCTTACCAAGTCGTGAACAAAATCTGCGAAGGTCGGTGCCAAGAGCGAACGTAGCATCGGGCGAGTGCCAAGTGGGGTCGGCAGATCAAGATCTCGATTCGAGACAGTGGCTCAACGAATCAGAGTTTCACATCGGTCGGCCGTGTCGGTCTTGACTTGTCGCTTTCTCACTCGGCCGATAGAGGAACGAGCCATCGGCCCCGATGGTAGATCGGGGGTTAGGTACCAAATAATGAGGCCATTCCTACCTACCTATTTGCCCATAGCTACGAAGTAACGCCACGAGTTAGTGCACGACGTAGTCCAAGGGCCGATTAGAGCTCCGGAATTCCGAGTTGTATGCGCGGCCCGAAACACCGAGGAGTTAACCAGGCATACTACGGCGCACCTAAGTTCTGCCTACGGTAGGTACGAAGTATCTGAGGTTGCAATTGGATTGGAAAACTCGGCTGTTTGTTGCCAGCTACTTGGAAATTGATGAGTATCAGAAGTCAACACACGAACGACAGATGGCACCATCGATGTCCTTCCCAGCATCTTTTGGCCTCCTAATGAAAAAGGTCCGCCGCTATGCCGTGCTAATTTTCTCCTGATCTAAATTCAAAATGCTAAACTGTAGTTTGTCTTCGGCGGCACAATGGACGTACTTCGTAGACTGGAGATACTGAATTCATATCGGAGAAAGGCATAATTAGGTGATAGGTAGGTCTAGTGTATAATGTATTTCTACGAGACTCTTTTAGTCCTACCTACTGCCATTTTCCGAAGTGAAAATATCCAGCAGCGACAGTGGTAAAGACCACCAACTGGCTACGCGATCTAGGTAGCCATGAGGGCCGCTGTTCCCTGCCGGTGGCACCTATTTTCTTTTCTCCAAGTGGTCGGAGTCCTTTAGCGGTACAATCTCTGCGTTTTCCTAGGTATTGTCGTAATTGGGAAAAGGTAGATCTTGTTACATTCGGTATTGCCTCACGTTCGCTGCGCTTGTGTTCATCGTACTGCCTGTACTTGTTGCGACAGCCAATACGGTCCAATTCAACCAGATCAGATCTGCAAGTTACCTAGGTAATGATGTAGTTCAGTTGAGGTTAGGACCAACTACCGGGTAGATACACTAACCGGCCGCCGGACCGGAATACCGGCTAGCTAATCAACTGCTCAGGCCTGGTATGTACCTAGGTAGGCTCATTCATCAATTGGCGACTATCTACCTACGGGTAGTTACGTACCCGCTAACGAAATGTATGGACGTACCCGGGTATATAATTCCATACTGAGTCAACGCTGCCACGTACGACCACAGCCGCCAGAAAACTCGGGATCCCGTCCGCTCTCCCATAGATAAGCTGGCCGAGCGCCGGATTAGTAGTTGGGTCGGTGACGACCAGCGAATCCCCGGTGTTGTACGTTTTTTTTACTCGGCCGACACACGGCCCCACTATTTAGCGGCCCGATGCGAAGTAGGACCAGATTGCCTACGTCCGTACCGATAGCCGAACGACGTTTATTCTCACGTACGTACGAAGTACATTATGTACTTCGTAATTCGTATAGCAGCTGGACCTGGTTTCAAAGAAGATAGGTAGGTATTCATCTCCAGCAGAGCTCACTTTATTATTACGCCCATTTAAACACTAGGACCAATACCAAAAATTCGATCTCAGGGCCGTCGGCCCACCGATGCCTTCATACTCATAAAAAGCAAGGCGCAGTACTAGGCATGGAAAGAAGAGGGGACCGTCGTGGTAGTGTATGTGAGACAACCTGAGACAACGTCTAGTCACCAGGCGGAAAACTTTCCCTCAGATACAAGAATCTGTTTTCCCGCCATACGAAGCCAAAAGACATGCGGGCCGATATCGATATCTCGTTAGGAATTCGAAGGACTTCTTCATCGGGTCACGACTGTATTTTGTACTCAATAGGGATTAAGCCGCTTATACTTCCAGGATCGCAGCCCAAATATAAGTCCAAGACTTGCTGCACTTCCAGCTGGCAGGACTGGGGTACCGGGTCAAACGTCGTGATAGTGATGGTAATGCATCCACTACTTTCCGAGTATTCCACCTCGTAATCATCGATTACGCGGCTAAGTTGATGTTGAATATCCGGCTTGAGGCTGCTGGTCCATACACCTTTGAAATAATCGATCTGCGTCTTCGACAAAGGTCTTGCCGACATTGTCAAGATATTATTGGTGCTTCGTATTAGTCGAGTTGCGTGATATTTGAGTGAAAGTGGATGGATTAATATTCGTCAGGCATCTTTCCAGCTCGGAAGAAAGCTGTAGCCCTTTTATAGATTTGGGACCTGGGGGGTTTCCATATTATGTGTTCACATTGGAAAATGGAATGGTTCTACGGCATTCCATTCACACTCGATAATAATCATAATTCAAAGCTGCGCATCGGTCGGCCCGGTCGGCCAGTACCCCTTGGCCGACCGACCGCTGGCCTTGAACCTGGCACACAGACCGCTTTTCAGCGGTCAAATCACCTTGGCCGGCTGGCAGCGAGGTTTAAAAGACCGACGGTACCGGCGGTCGGCCGGCGGTCTTTGAATTAGTATGTAAACACGTGACTCATTGACACAACGCGTCGACCGGACGCGAGATCTTCGAGAAATAACACACTTAACGGGTGTCGACAAGGTTCAGTATTTGAGGAATTCGCATACGAAGGTTGAAGTTGGTTTCATTATGACGTATAATACTCACGTTTGCTCAGAAATCAGCCGACAAAAGGCTCTATTTTCGGAACCACAACAGTATAAAAAGGACCGTTGTCCTCAGCGTTCAGTCAGACTATCCAATCCGACCGCCAGCGGCCGCAAAGTCATCATGACAGACCAGTCATCCGTCATATAATAAAGGCAGCAGACCGTCCGACCGGCGGCCTGGCCGAGCGATGTGCAGCCAAAATTTGTATTTCGTTCTTTATTCTGTAAGTACTGACTTCTTCGCATTTACCTGATCGGGTCAATTCATTGTGCTCTATTCCGGGAGTCTCTAGCACAAATATTACATAGCAGTGGTTGGTTGCTATACTATTCAGACACGCATTGGTCACACGTGTGAATTCCGCGAGGCCTCAGATTCCAATGGGTAATTATCGCGTGACGGTCACCTTAGGTGAGAGGCAACCTCATTGATTGCATACAACAAATGAGTCCAGACTGTAATCAGCACGGACGTAGCTGGAGCTGGATTTCGTAGATGCACTTGTGAAACCGGAGGAATAGCATTGCTACTCTTTGAGCCACGTGTTATCCCCGTGAATTAAATTCTTTGTTATGCCGAGTGTCACGAAATATCCTCGTGCCCTGACAATTCTGTATGTATGTACCTATGACTCTGCCCCTTTCTTCCGCATCCCAGAGCACATCCGTATGCCCGCCACGCCCACAGTTGAGCTTTGGTCGCAATAGATACGTACTGAGTACCTACTGGTAGATAGTCACGGCATAGCGTATCCTCGGAGTCACGGATCCAATTCAAACCCGTAAAATAGCACCATTAATTTACGGGTTGTTGATACTAGATATAATTGCGCATAAGATACCTAGGTACTCAAAGACTAATAATACATATTCGATTTTTCTGTATTTCTTTCTGTAGGTATCAGTCAGCTATCCAAGTCCAAGTCCAGCGTTTTAGACTTCGTCTAACACCGTCTCTGCATAGTTCCGTCATACCACGGTCCACCGCTGACCCTCGGGCCTCCAGTCTCGGTGGATGTGACGTTGCAGCCCTTGGGTATTCGGTTCTCCCATCAATACCGGTATGTATGTCTCCGCTATGCGTTCAGAACCGCTGCGTAGTTCCTCACCGGCCGCCTACACTGTTCCGGATTTCCATACGCCTTGCCCGCCAGGATCTATAAATCAGCCACAATACTCTCCTGACCCTCGAGCTACCCATTCCAATAACCTATAGGTGCGAGTCGCGCACGCTTTGGCATGGACCCTGCATGATAATATCAGTATCTCTCGATGCTGAACTACCGGGGTCCCTGTCAAGACTGTTTTGAAACTACATACACCACATACTTCATACATCTGTTTCGCCGTCTTGGCCTTCCCGGCCGCCGGGGGGCTGGTACAACCTTGACACGGCTCCTACGTAGACTTCCCGGCTCTTCTGCGTAGGGCTGCGTTCGTAGGGCGACATGTGGGCCACAAGATTCCCTTCAGGCTTCGGGACAGGCAACCAGCGGACCATCCGCTTCATGGACCGGCGTCCGCTGTCTCGGGAGTCAACCTAATCTTTCGCTTGATGGTTTCCATTTTCCAGGTTTCAGTGCTAGTAAATCTATTACAGTAGATTGATAAGCTTTCAATGACAGATGAATCGCAGTTTCAAGAGTCAGCAGTCAGCAAGCAGTCAGATTTCGCCTATTAACGGTCCGCTGGCTGGCGAATACCTAGGTACTTAGTCAATCCAGCAGCGGCGGTGGGATCATCATCATCATCATCAATCGATCGCCCTACCGTTGGGGAGCCCTGGACTGTCACGACTCACGGCCAGCCTCATGACATTGAGCCAATGTCCAGGGCCAAGAGGCGGTGACTGACTCCACCCAGAGTGCCAAGTTTCATGAGTCTCAGTGTCGCCTTCTCTAGGTATTTCGTCCATGTCGTCCTTGAATTTGTCTTTGCCCGTGCCCTTGGAGCACCCACAGCAGTACCTACTATGTAGGATTGGCCACCCTTGTACGAAGTACGAAGTATTCCGCACACTATTCACACGAGGTACACCGTATAATACTCTTCATACGCCTACGTATTGCTGTTAGTTAGCGTGGATGCTGTACCGGTAGTGTACGAGTCATACAAATGAAGCAGTGTACTTTACTTTAACGCTTGGTTATGGCATGGATACCTACTACAATCTAGATATAAGCCGGTCTTCGTCGAAACGTTAGTGTAAGGGGGCCGTTTCGCGACACTTTCCCGTCGAGCTTTAGTGGAACTACTTCATGCCCTCGCGGTCGGGTGTTATTTTTCTGTGGAAAGACAGTACATACTTCGCCCCTACGCGGTCGAAGAACTTCAACCTTTGCTTTGACTCAGGCCTCGAACAACGGCGTACCGTGGTACTTCTTCTGCATCCGCCATGAAATCAAATATCCTGAGTTAGCGTAACTTCCAAAGAAGTTAGAACATGCAACTGCGAAATTCTCAGGCGACTCGGCCCACGGCATCCGCATTCTGCTGCGCGTGGAGAACGCAGGCTCTGATGTGTTTTGGTGTAGCGTTGAGCGGCGACTTCGTTTGGGACAAGATACTGCCGGCGCGTAGGAACAACGGTGCAGAATAGAGAATTGTGGCTACCGTGGATCGTATGGTTGAAATTGTTGGACGTGTTTGAGTGCGCGCAGCGCGCAAAGCAATGCCGGGCAGTGACGGCGGTCAATCAGTTTTGCCGGCGTAGCGAAACACGAGCAGCTTCTCATGTTGCAATCCAAGAACAAGAAGCAGCCGGCAACTCAGTATCATGCTATCAGCCGCGGAAAAGATAGAACTCCCAGAGAAATGATGTAACTAGGTAGTATACGCTGCCCGAGTTCCCGTAAGACGGACCACCGTAAGATGTGGACAGCGAGAGGGTTTCCGACGAGATTATGCTGCAAACCCACCACCATCTGTCGGCCAATGAAGTTCAAGCCGTTAAGGCAGGTCCGGGATGTGTGCAAAGGTACACGCTTTTGAATAGGTAGCACCCGTCACGGAGCAAGTGCTTCGGATTCCGGCTTTTGGTGCAAGCAGATACTGATACTCTCGTTTAACCGCAAAAAAAGAGACAATTCAATTGCGAGCCCCAGGGCGCCACCGGCCCCTACCCCAATCCCAGATGATATAATCGGATGTCCGCATATGATATCGTAAGTGTTAAGTTAAACGAGGACTAGAAGAGCACAAACCTATGGGGCTCAGCTGGACAGGTAAACCAAGTGCCCAGGACGTAGACCACGCAAATGATTTCAAATTTGGAAGTTGCCACAGAAGAGAGCTCTGCGAGGGACGCTATGCGCAGAGTGCCATATTGCTTGGTTAGTCCGGCGGTGTGTCGGTCGAACGCACTTCTTGTTTGGCAGACGGGCAATTGCGCCCATATCGTGTTCGGTACCGGGCCCCGGCCCTGTGTGGCTACGGAGCTCTAGGAGAGAGAGTTAGGTAGACGGGCCGGCATTTGGATGGGACTGAATAGCCAGCTGAGACAATCGTTAAAGGTACATACCTACTGGGAGAAAAGGGTCGTTACGTAGGTATATTGAACACAGCTGAACCTTGCGGAAGGGAAAAGCTTACTTTCAAAATAAGGGCCATACGGACTACATAACCAAGTACGGTAGTGGTAGCATTGCAAGCCATAAATCTCCAGTTACGGGTTCGGATCAGGCCGCATAGTGAAAGCAGACCCGGAGCAAGTCATCTTCATGCGGTCACAAGAATCGGTACTGAAGTCAGTTCCGATCTCAGGCTTCCCTACCGACATCCCGATCACTCGGGGTTCTTGCATAAGACGAGGAACGTATATAGCCTCGGCTGTAGCTTGAACTCTCCTCTTCTCGTTTGAAGCTTATGGTGACTCTTTAGCCTATGTGGCGGCTATCATCATACATCCCACGCAACCGAGTCCGACTCGGAGCCCCCCATAACAGTCGGCATAACCTTTATCTCGGGCTCGATTGGTTGTGTCGACAGTCCTCCGCAGCTTCGTTAATTACGTATACTTCATAACATCGTTCATCTCACCGGGGTTTATCTCGTCATGGCTTCGCTGACTGCGTTCGTTCGTTAATTCGGCGCTCAGGGCTTGTCAGTAATAAGTATGCATTCATTGCGTCGCCTCGCTTCGTTACCTCGTCTCGCTTCTTAATTCCTTCGTCATGCCTTGATTCTTCATCCATTTGCTTTGAATACGGGTAGGTAACCGACAACCGACCGATCGTCCGTCCATCCGTCCATCACATACTAAGTAGCCGTGTCCGACTGACCGACTGTTTGAACACACAATCGACGCTTCTTTGACACTTCGCTGCAGCATGATCTCGTAGCGGCGACTGTAAACTCGCGGCAACCTAACCACTTTCTGACCGCTATAGCCACCGTGATCTCCGTGGCCGAGTTATGATGGCAACCAACGGTGGAACCTTCCGGTGAGCTTGGGATGGCCGTAAGAGCTGTGGCCCCGTAACCACCCTGATCTTTGTAACGGCCGTCCCGGCACCCCTCAACTACACTCATGACGGCCATTATCTTCTTGCCAGCGCCTCCTCCTTAATTAACGTCGGTCTCTTGCGGGGCTGATTTCTCATCTTCGATCTTGATTTCTCTCTGTCCAACGAGGTATCTTTGCCGCAGCCCAGTAGCATGACTACACTAATTGGAGTTTTCGCACCGAGAGCGCGCTCCCTCGGTGGGTTTCGCTAGTCGTGCTGATGATAAGTTTCTGGCAATCGCCCACGCAATAACATCTCATCGTTTTGGTCGACCGGTCTTTCCATCTAGTCGATTGTGTTCGATATATTCGTCCGACCGACCAATCCTGCACCAACCTCCTATATGCACTTACTGGCCTTAGGAGCTACTCTGAATCTCTTCAGTTCAACCTAGCCTGCTGCTTCGGTCTTCATTCGCCGAGCCCGGATCTCCTTTTCGTCTCGTGAGATATCCCGATTCCCCTGCATCGCCAAACGTTATGGCGCCACCGGTTGAGGGTTTACTACTACTCATTGAGTGGGCTGTTGGCTATCGATCTGTCGGCGCTCGTGAAGTTTCGATCCTTTCCGCTCAGTACTCAGAGCTGGCTTCGATGACCATGGTACTTTTCTCGATTTCGGAACTTCTCAATCTCGGAATTTATCAATCGCGGTATTCGCTCGATCTCAGCATGTCTCTCGGTTGGCCCCTCTGTCGATCCCGATATTCTCTCAAGCTCGGTATCCTTTCGATCTCAGTACTCCCTTCGGCCGGTCCCTCTCTCGATTTCGGTGCTACCCTTTCAAAGAATCTCTTTGATCTCGACGCTCATGATTCCTGAGGTTCTTCATGACTACGATATCTTCAATGGCCTTGAAGTTTTTCATCGCTAGGCGTTCCTAATCGTTTTGGAGCTCTTCCTTTCGTAGACACTCGCGGGTAGCTTTCTGTTGTTCTGTATAGACTAGGTCTATGAAACAAATATGCGCCTGACCAGGAATAAGTACCTAAGCAATTGAGGGTTCCAAAGGAACCCTAGCAACTCTTCGGAGTTGTTCGACGCGATTCCCTAATCGGGCCGTTTAAGATAGGTATTTGGCCGTAAGGGGAAGCCGGAGTCCCGCGACCGCTGAGCTTGTGGGCAGAATGTTGGCGTGTGTGAACAGTCGACGTACTTAGCCAGGTAATCCAATACACTAGGTACCTATCTTTGAGGCTTTTCCCGTTGGTGCTTTGTATCGCTGATGCTTTTCATCGTCGGTGCTTTTCATCGTCGGTGCTTTTCATCGTCGGTGCTTTTCATCGTCGGTGCTTTTCATCGTCGGTGCTTTTCATCGTCGGTGCTTTTCATCGTCGGTGCTTTTCATCGTCGGTGCTTTTCATCGTCGGTGCTTTTCATATAAGTTCGGTCCCCGGAATCGTCTAGCGGATTGGTGGTATTCGGCGATAATTCAACGCGCCGTAATCGCTAATGATTTTCTCTGCCAGCTACGAATTATTAGTGCCGTCTCTATACCAACTACAAAGGTAGGTCACTGTGCTGTCTCACTTCGCCAACTTCACCGCAAGCGTTGTTCCTTTCCGGGTGTCACTCACTCCAGTTTGAACTGTCTTAATCATCCCGGAAGGCTTGAAGTAGCCTCAAGTAGGGCATTTAATGCTCGCACGCACTCTATTTAATGGTCGCCCAAACTCTGGATTGGTGGCAGCAACCATTGTCCATCCCGTCACGGAGTGAAGTTCTCAGCCAACCGTCTCTGGACTTGACAGCTTTGCATGATAGCTCGGATCCTTTGATACAGCCGTTTGTCTTGGGCGAGTTCTCACACAATAACAGAACATGGAATGCATTGCTCATAAACAGTAGCCAAAGCAGCACCAACCGAATCTACTGCATAATGCTTCTGTCCACGATTAGTCTCCGTCCGATCACCATCACTAGTAGTATAGTACTACTTGGGCACTGCACACGCACCTTACTTATTCATATCTCCCAGAAACTGGTCGCGGCTATGCGGTGAGGGTGCACATGGGGGTCCAATGCAGCTACATAAACTTGGGGATTTGTCGCTCTATTGCAGTGCAGAATTTGACCCTATATTGTAATAGACCCCCCAACGTTTTCACCACTTTGGGCCGGCCGCCGGCCTCCTTATCACGCAAGGACTTCACACGGTTACCAGTATAAACCGATGGTCTGATGCTTTCAACGCTTTGAAACGATGCGTCCTGATGCGTCCTGAATTTGCGTAGTTTGGACTTGTCGCCTGGCTCTTGTCGATGCTTATTGCATAATATTGCCACGTCTCGAACTTTGCTACGACTTGGTACTAGCAGAAGTGCACATCGGCCAGTCTGCTCAGGCAACATCTATGAACCGGCTGGCTGCTACCTAGCGGTCAACAGGTATCAGCAGAAAGATCGGGTTGATGTATGAGGTAACTGATCGTCGGCTGAAGTTTTTTGGTGCGTAATTAGAACTTAGGGTACCTGTGCTTAGTAGTATACACAGCATCTGTGTTTGAAATTACAACATACGGCGTACCAGACATAAAACTCCTTCCCGTGCGAGAACCTGTATTATCCCGGGGGAGCAACACATGCCGTGTAAGAAAATTTGCAAGGCACGACTGAACCACTCGTATGAAAATCAGATGTTTGGACGGGCTAGGAATGACCAATCGGCAGACAAGCCGGAGGGATTCCGAAGGCAGTGTCATTTACAATCGACTCTGTTTGAGGAATAATAGCAAAAATGGTTATAACCGTCGCCTCGAGTGCATATCGGTCGGTCAAACTGGTGACCTGAAGGGCGGACGCCTTTGTGAATCAGCAAACAGCCGACCGCCGATGGCTTCAATCCGGCAAGCTGTCGGATCTCCGTGCTGAAGCCACAAACGAGCGGCTCTGCTTACCGGCGGACAAGCTCTGAATCATACTGGTGGCTCAACGTCCCCGATTCTGATGCGATCAACGCTCGATGCTCGTGCATGACGAGGCTCGCGCTCGATATTCCTGGTGTTGGCATTGGTAATGCTTCATACGTCTTAGGTGCCCGCAACGCCTAATTCTCTTGATTTTCGCAAGGCAAGCTTGATATCTTAGTCCTCCTATCCGCTCTTGGCCTGTTTCGCGATAGGTACAGCAATTCCGTCGCTGGCCATGGTGAAAGCTAGAAGGGTGCCAAGGGTTGTGAGGTCCTTAGCCGGTCCATGGCGGTTCGTCACGACGGGACAAACTCCAAAATAGACTTCAAGAAGTACATAGATTGATGTTGAGCTCCCACGAAGTACCTAGCCGAGGAAAGGAGAACAGAAGTCGCACCTGGCCAGGCCGCCGAAAGCAGTCCGCATACCGACGCAGAAACCGACGCATCTGTCTTGTGGTCACGTGACCGCCTGCTGCCAGTTTTGCCAGCCGTCACAGTGTCCGGCTAACCATTGCAACTTGTACCTAGGTACCTCACTGAGATGGCAGGACCTACGGACGTATTTGATGCCTTACTAAGCGACGATCAATTAAAACTTGCGAGCATTGATGTGTTTTGTTTTGAAGCAGCTTCTAGTCCATACCTTCGGGCTTATGATGCGTGTGCCACCGAAAATATCATGGCAGATTTCAGTGCAAGCTGCTATCTACCGGTAGAACTGTCTACCGGTACCTAGCCTGCACCAGTATGTCCGTACGTAGTGATTGTACCCACGCCAAAGGGCTCACCGCTTTAGATACCTAGCGGATACGTCAAAGGACTCCACATGGACACGCCTCTCTGGTGAGGTTTGGCCACGCTGGCGCCGGTGTCTGTCTTTATCGCATATCCAGGCCGCTTGATTGCAATGTAGAGTTGCTAGCCGGAGGCATTCCCCATGCGTTGGGTAGAGGAGACGAAAATAAAGTGTATTTCGTGCCAGAGAACACTAAGGTGCCGCATAATTACCTATCACACGCCGTACTATGGACAATTCAACCCGCGAAGCGGCAAACCAAAGCAAGCAGCTTGGCAATTACAAGTAGTTTTGTTCAATCATAAGCTTGAATTTCTCCGGAGCGTGCAAATAAGACTTTGAAGCTGGCGGGACATGTTTCTGGGCTGGCTGACAGCCTGACGTTATACATAGTAAACGGCCCATCGGAGGCATGGCATGCTGGTAGACGATGGCCGGCAGAGAAGAAAACACGTGCGGGAGCTGATAGTTACCGTACCGGTAATTTTAGTCGGTATGTGTTGGCTATCATGTTGACCGCATCCGTAATATTGCGCGCTGCGTTAAGTATTGCACCGGGTCTGCCTCGGGTAGAACCTGAGTGCAGCAGGGCGGCATATTAATAGTACACTAGCTTCGTCGGCCCCGTCCCATTGCCTCCGGTCAAGCTGCCGTGGTACCGGCACACCGGTCTCCTTGAGGCCCCTAATCGCCATAACTTGCTGTTTAGTAGCCAATCTTTGAAGAATGAAAACGCCTTTTGTGTGGGCTGCCACGTTGCTCAGCCGGCGAACCTGCACGAGCTCATCGTCAACGGGTGGTACCTAGGGCAGTGCGAGAAGCCGAGCAGCAGCGTAAGCACGTTTATAATCAAGGCTGTGGAATGCAATCCGTCTATTACGGTACCTAGACACGATATAGGTGTACCTGTGTATTGCATGTTCGAGGCAGGTAAGCAGGTGGCCACTTTGTTAGTTTAGTGGATGATTGCGAGCGAGTCAACGGGGGTTAGGTAAACAGCTATCATCATTGTCATGTACATCAGGGATTGTTTTGTTAAATGGGAGAGGGAGATAAGAAAGACCAATGACACAATACCAGCGGCCGTGAAGTGAACGACCGATTGGATACGCCTTATACGGACTAGATAGGCATTAACCACCTTGTGTGTCAAGGTAACAGAAAATGGTCATCTGAAAGTGAGCATCTGAGCCGTTCCCGAAGCCGTAAAGAGCCACGGGACACTTCGATTACCCTTTTTCGGCAGTCGCAGCAGCCGCCACCGTGTTTGCGGGTCCACCCGAAGATGATGATGGTGTGCAAGAGTCCCAGGCAGGACCCGGGCAGCGCGTCGGCGAGTGTGGTGTCATTGAAACATTCATGCACACTTCACTCCAGTGACTACAAATGCATGTAGTCACACCATCAAAAGAATATATTGATGATAGGCATGATTGATGTCTGGTAGGTACTTATAGAAGTTCAGTTTGTACGTGTATTATCACTTGCATGATAGGACCGGTACACCGTACGATACGAAGAGCTGGAGCTTATCGGCAACTTATCGTTATCAGCCTTATCATCAACCGTAGTCCGTACAGTATTATCGGACGCGGACTGGACGTAACAAGTTGTCTACCTAGGTACTTCGTACCTACCTACCTACCTACCTAGGGTAGTGTAGGTACCAACAGGCTGCCGTCGGCGTCACCTGAGCATTGAATGAATGTGAAACCGGTCCACTAACTTCGGTACTTAGGCACACTATCTTAGGCACTGTATGTACCTGGAAACCCCTGTTACGTCAATTTAGGTACTACTAACCTACTTCGTACAAAGTGCGAAGAACAGTCCACTAATAGTAATAGTACATAGGTACGGACGTACCTACAGGTGAGGCCAAACATGTGCTATCCACTGGATGGCTGGGTTAAGAGCTCGCCCACAGTAGGTATACGGATTCGCCGTGTAGAGGTAAATAAGTACGTGGATAGTCAATTCGGTAAAGCGCAGGAGCACATTGTAATTCGCCGCGGGGAGATGGGACTTGAGGTCGATCAAGCTCTCATCGACGCGGGTGATCGAAAGTGAGGCAATCCGAGGCAATCCTCTAAACCCAATTCGAACTGGAACAGCGTACCCCAACCTAGCGGTGGAGGTTGCTACAGTACCTACCCCTGTCGATGCATGTTCCCGTTGGTGCATATAACCGGCCAAGAGCATATATTTTCGCGGAACCAATTAATTTGTTAGGGAAATACCCCTGATAGCGTCTAAGCCGCATAAATGCATGTGTTGAGCCCGAATATGCAGTAGCTAGGGTGTACTTTAGTACTATAGCGAACAATTAAGTGGCTAAATAAGGCCCACTCGGCCGGCATATAGGCAATAATTACCTAAAATATGGCCTTAACTAGTCCGATTCGAGCCTGACCGCAACCAAGAGTGGTACTTTGGGTAGGTACATGCGGCTTACATATAAATTTGGTGTCGGACCGATGTACCGCTTCTATTTTTGTACTAGGGTGGGGACACCACCTAGTGCATACCACCCATTTAGAGCATATGAAATCGTGGCACGAAATGCATGCCCTAACTAGGGTAGGCACTGTAGGTTGTTGCACGGTGCAAGCTGCCCCCGGTTCGCCATTCTCGTTCCTAACAGTACTGTCTTCCGCACTGTACTTAGCCCATTGGTTCTTATCTGGGCTGCGGTTGGCTCCCCTTATCAGTCGGCTGTGTGCGTCACCTGAACCTCTCCAGACCGGGGAAGGCAGCATCGATCAACTACCCAGTGTCCGCTACCAGTGAGACTACAGGACGGTCAGCCACATCCTTTATCAACAGTCATCCATCCATCTCTTCCGGACTCACCATCTTCTTCCCTTTCTCTTCTTCGTATCCTCCTTCCCGACTCTCTCCCTCCTCCATCCCCCCATCCCATATTCATCAATACTAATCTGTCCCCCCATTACCTTCATTCCTACATATCAGGCTACAGCCAACCACCGGGATAATCCTGAGCACTTCGAAGTAACAGCGAAGTGTATTTTCTACTGGATATCTAATCGGTTGAAGTCGTAATTCAAGGTCTACTCCGCCAAAGCCTATGTAAGTCTCCGCATAGCCTAATATTCGAGCCATTTATCATTCAAGCCAAGAAGACACCTCACCAACCCTTCGATCACGCTTTCCTTCAAACAAGATATATAGCGCAGGACCCTCGAATCATAAGTGCAGAGTCCGTTAGCTAAATTGTCATCCATTGTCTCCTTGTGTTTGCCATCCATCTATTAAAGTACCGTTCGCTTAGTCTTTGGACATTTCGTTATTCTCGCTGAGTTACCGGTAGACTAATCGTTCCTAGTCTCCAAGTTTGTAGTGTCATCCGTCCGATCATCGCGTCAACATGCGGGGCCTTATCGCTGTCTCGTTTGCCTATGCCGCGGCTGCGGCGCCCTCATTCAACTTGGAAACAATCCACAATGGAGCTGCTCCCATAATCTCTTCATCCGCTGCTGAAGAGGTGCCGAACGCGTACATCATCAAGTTCAAGGATCATGTAACAGAGTCCTCTGTTTCCGACCACCACTCATGGGTACAAAAGATTCATGACCACCGTGAGAACGAGCGCACGGAGCTCCGGAAACGTGGTCAGATCCCCTTGTTTGGTGACGTCGCGGATACCTTTGGCGGTCTCAAGCACACACTGAAGATTGGCGATGGCTTTCTCGGTTACTCCGGTCACTTCGATGATGCTGTCATCGAGGAGGTTCGCAAACACCCTGATGTAAGTTCATCCTCCGCTTTCACGCTCAGATATTCCGACTCCGGCACCCATTGCTCCTTGACTATGAGCGACATAACTAACCAATTCGACAATCTAGGTCGACTACGTTGAGAAGGATCAGATAGTCTACGCCCTAGGTGACGACGAGCCGGATCTAGAGAAGAACGCGCCTTGGGGCTTGGCTAGAATTTCTCATCGTGATTCCCTCTCGTTCGGCACCTACAACAAATACTTATATGCGGCTGATGGTGGTGAGGGCGTTGATGTCTATGTTATCGACACTGGTACCAACATTGACCATGTTGATTTCGAGGGTCGTGCCAAATGGGGCAAGACGATCCCCTTCGGTGACGAAGATGAGGATGGCAACGGCCACGGTACTCACTGCTCTGGTACTGTTGCAGGCAAGAAGTACGGTGTAGCGAAGAAGGCTCATGTTTACGCTGTCAAGGTTCTCCGGTCTAATGGATCTGGCTCTATGTCGGATGTTATGAAAGGTGTTGAATGGGCCGCTGAAGCTCACCTTAATGAGGTCGAAAAGGCCAAGAGCGGTACTCGCAAGGGTTTCAAGGGCTCAACCGCTAATATGTCTCTCGGCGGCGGTAAGTCGCCGTCCCTTGATCGAGCTGTAAACGCTGCCGTCTCCGCCGGTCTCCACTTTGCTGTCGCGGCTGGCAATGACAACTCCGATGCCTGCAATTACTCTCCGGCCGCTGCCGAGAAGGCCATTACCGTCGGTGCCTCTGCCCTGGATGACAGCCGCGCCTACTTCTCCAACTGGGGCAAGTGTGTCGACATTTTTGGCCCTGGTTTGAGCATTCAGTCCACTTGGATCGGTAGCAAGACTGCCATCAACACGATTTCCGGCACGTCAATGGCGTCGCCTCATTTGTGCGGTCTCACTGCTTACTTCCTGTCCCTTCAACCCAGCAAGGAGTCCGAGTATGGCATGGCTCAAATTACCCCTGAGAAGCTCAAGAACAACATGCTCAGCATCGCAACCCAAGGCGCTCTGTCCGATATTCCCTCGGATACCCCTAACCTTCTCGCTTGGAACGGTGGTGGCCACTCGAACTACTCCAAGATTGTTGAGCAGGGTGGTTACGTTGCTCAGAAGTCTGCCGAAAGTTCCATCACACTAGCAGATCTTGAGCAGGCTATTGAGGATGACTTGAACGTCGTCTCTGGCACCATTGTCAAGGGCGTCTCCACCTTTTCTGATAAAGCTGAACGGCTTTCTGAGAAGATTCATGAACTTGTCGATGAGGAACTTAAGGGATTTTTGAAGGAACTCCGGGCTTAAGAGTTCGACGAACGGAGGCCAGGTTCTCGGGATTAGACCCTTGCGCAGATATTGCTTGTTTAAAGGCGTTCCAGACAGAACTGGTTAAACCTGGTCGTGCATTTGGTTTCAATCCGCTTTCAACTTTGTGCTGTACATTTGTACGTCCGTATGGGTCGTTTGGTATTGGGAACGCATTATACGTACTTTAGTCACAGATGATGGCATTTCATTATTATACACAACGATCGTAACTTGGAGTCTAGAGAGCCACCTAGATTTGCAACCTAGTGGCGTCGCTCATGTATTGTGAACTTGCTCTAACTACGAAGTACATGCCTAATTTTCCTACCGGTAGAACATGTCAACAAATCGAGTAAACCTTCTGTGTGGGTAGGTACATAGTATACCGGTGCCTATCTGCCTGCCGTCACTAGGTAACTATTGCTGACTACCGGTACTATCTAGCTGATCTTTCTGCTAACCATATGCAGCCCTATATGCGGAGTTAGTGCGGCCGAATCTCGCTAGGCAGTGGGCGAGAACATTGGCGAGGCTTTTGTTGATAGGTAACTCGTAACTAGCCGAGTGATCAGCGGGATATTGCTGGGGTATCTATTGATTTAGGTAGAGGACTCTACGGACGTAGTCCATACACTACGTCTGTAATGATGTGCCTACATATTCGGGAACCGCGTGGGTAACTGCACTTTCGGTATGAACTATCTACGTCCGTACCTTTCGTAGTTCTTCACCTTCACCCGGTAGCTTTAGGCGCTGGACTGGGTTGTGTTGTTTTCGTCGTTTTCCTTGGGGGCGGTGAGGAATACTTGCCGGCTCGGGCCTATCGATTTCACTTAACCATCCTATTTATTGGCGGTCGTGTTGGTCATCACATGATGCGTATCAAGGTCTTGGATTCGATGGATATGGGGCTTTCATGGAGTGTCGGTGGGTTAGTTAGTTGGTAGTAGGTCTCGTGCACGCATTGGCGGTATACGAAGTACTGCGTTGGTGACGGTCCAATTGGCTGAACATCACGGAGATGGAGAGCACTGTGTACCTAGGCGCGGTGGCTACATTTGGGTACCGTATGATGATGACGGATTCTACTGTACTGACTGCCGTTCTGGATTTCAGGCGCTCAGACCAGCTTTGTGTGGCTGACTGTGGCTGGTGGTACTCCTGATAGGAACGGAACCCCAATTACGACCGAAGGGGGCCTCAATCAGGATTCTTTCCAGTAGGTATGTGTGCAGCCTCGTGGTTTTACCGATTTCTCTCCTATGCCATGATATCGAATTCTACCGCGTTTTGCCGCGTGTCCTTCAGTGGGATCGCATGGGCTGTGGTAGCAAGCACACCGTTACTGTAGGAAAGACAGTACTGAGCCAAGGTAATAAGCATACTACCATGACTACTTCCGAGGTTCGGTGCGGCTAACTGATTGGTAATTGAGTGCCAGCCTGCCTACCTAGGCTCCCGGTGACGATGATGACTCGTTTGGCGGCCCGTCGCGCCCAGGGTGCGGAGGAGCAGTCGTTAAATGTCCCGTTGCCCGAAGAACGAGAAACCCGTGAAGATGACTTTGTTTCCGCGGACTGAAAGGCAGGAGAGCAAGTTGAGACTCGTTGCGAAAAAATCCAGTTCAGCGCAAGGCACATCGCCATACTTCCCCGAAGTGAGAAGGACAAATGAAGATAACCGAGGTCCGAGGATATCATACTGCGGCAGAAGACGAGGAGCATTGAAGGCCGCTATATTTTTGCTGCTCGAGAAGCATCTACCGGTAGACCAAATCGAGATACCGAGGACATTGTAACCGCCGTGGCAACAAATGAGGGATGTGGGAAAGATGTGGGAAAGACATCATCCCGCTACTTCTCGAGAAGTGTCTAGACCAGGTCAAGATCACTGAAGGTATTCTGACCGCAGTGGCAAATAATGGGGCTGACGGGGACGAGATCATGGCGCTATTACTCGAGAAGTGTCCAGACCGGGTCGAGATCACGGAGGGTATCCTAGCCGCAGTGGCAGAGAACATGGGCAGCGGGACAGGGATAATGGCTCTTCTTCTCGAGGAACGTCCACACCAAGTCGAGATTACGGAAGGTCTAATAATGGCGGTGGCGGGTAATCAGTGGAGTGGTACAGCGCTCATGGCGCTGCTTTTTGAGAAGTGTTCTGCTCAGGTCGAGATCACTGAAAACATTATAACCGCCGTGGCCAAGAATGACAGCAGTGCGAGAAGTATTATTGCCGTACTTCTGAAAAACGCCCATACCAAGTCGAGATCACCGAAGATTTATTGACGGCAGCCGCAAGGAATCGGGGAGGATTAATGGCCGCACTTCTGGGAAAGCGCCCAGATCAAATCAGGATTACTGAACACATTCTAGTCGCGGTGGCACAGAATTCGAGCGGCGAACCAATCATGGCCCTACTTCTCAAGAAGTGTCCTGACCAAGTCGAGATCACCAATGCCGTTGTAGTCGTAGCAGCAGGGAATCAGTGGAGCGGGAAAACGATCGTACCCCTACTCTTCGAAAAGTGTCCCGACCAAGTCGAAATCACCAACGATGTTGTGGTAGCGACGGCAGCGAATAGGTGGAATGGAGAAGCAATTATAGCCTTACTTCTCGAGAAACGCCCAAACCAAGTCAGGATCACCAAAGACGTTGTAGCGTCAGCGGCTCGAAATCTGGTTCGAAAGGATGGGGCTATGACCCAACTGCTCGAGCATGCAAAGCATATCGAGGTTACTCACGACATTATGCCTTATTTCGAAAGAATTTAGCTCAAAGCATATGAATTTACCTCTCCAGATGTGGGGAAGACAAGTCAAGGTAGTCGAAGACGGAGCCGCGGCAACGGAGACTGAAGGGCATGGGGAATACCCGTGGTTCTGGTACGCGACGAAAGTCAAGTTGACATTATCGGAGACGGCGTGGCTAGTGCGGTTTGATTTGCAACTCATAGCCGAGTGATTAGGTGATATTGCTAGGGGCTTTGATTGGGAGGTCTGTATTTATTAGCCGAGCGTGGACACACTTTCTCGCGATATCTGCATGACTCTGCCTTTAGCTCTGGGCGCGGGACTGGTTGTGTTGTTTTCCTGTTGGGGGCTGTGGGTATCTACCTACCTATTCCGTACGTCGCAGCACTATTGACGACCAGTCTCAACAGCATTCGTATATAACGCATCTATCCTATTGGTCGGCGTATCGCATTGCTCAGCCATCGAGGAGTGCCATTCGCTTACACTACATTGATTCCCTGCACACGTTGGAGTAGGCTAGGTAGTGAATGACAGGGCAAGGATGTTAGTAGCAGTGGGACGACTCTACACTACTATGTGTTTGATCGGGTTTTCTCCCTTTGGGACCTTCGGGAATTCAGGCGTCGTGCATTGGTAGCTTCCGCCTCCCGCCTGTCGTCGTTTGCAGCATCGTACTCTTTTTAGCACACAATGAGGAGGGCTATCGCAAAATTCAAGGACAGGTTTGGGCAGCGAGAGAAAGGCCGCGGACGGCGCGTCAGCGTGAGCCCCGCCCGATGTGGCACACAAAGCCCAAGCACAGAGCAAACGGATATCACGCCATCTATCTCCACGGCCTCCGAATCTGGCACAACGACGATTGCGGCAAGCGCTGGCTCGCCGCTCAAACAAGCCCCACAGAGCTTAGCCAGCGAACAGCCCAATACCCAGCTATCCGTCCTCACAGCATCCGAAGCTGAAATCGCGATGAGTGCTGCCTTACCGCTGCCAAACAACGATCCACCGATGACCGCAGTCGTGAACCCTTGTGTCTGGGCCGATGCATACGAAGCATTCGTCAAACGAGAACCGCAGCTTGCTGTTGGCTATAATGCATACTTGACTTCCGTGTCCGGCGGCGATACTGTTCTTCAAGCCGGCTCCTTGATGGGCCCTACTTGGGCAAAGTGCATGGTGGAGAATCTGCAAAAGAACCGAGAAGACAAACAGTGGCATATCAATTTCCACGGGAAAACTATCAATTTCCGGGAACAAGCCGAAAAGCTGGTCAAAGTCCTCATTTGGGGTAGTACTGTTGTTAAAGATGTCTTAAGTACGCAACCGTACGCGGCACTAGCATGGTCCGGCGTGTCTATTTTGCTTCCGGTATGTCAGGGCCAAGGTGGTGTTGCGCTCATACTAATAAGAATACAGCTTCTAACGAGTGGGACAGCCAAGCATGAGTCCATGCTCTTGGGCTTCGATAAAATTAACGGTGAGCAGATATACTGGAAAGCCTACGAAGACAGTTTCCCCGAGAAAGTCAATGCGAGACATAACCAGACGGTTCGAGACAGTCTGGTCGAGTTATATTCCCATGTCTTTGAATATCATGCGCGCGTTATCTGCCACCTGTCCAGCAACCAGGTCTCCCGTGCGTGGGAGAAAGTCGCAGGCTGGGATGACTGGGAAAAAAAGGCCTCTTACGTGGTCATGCTGAGCAACAGATGCAAAGACCTCACAGAAAGCACTCAAAGAGCAGTGACCGAGCAGAAATATGGTCAGCTGTTCGAGCACATCTTTCAATCACGAGAAGCACTTCAGCAAATATACGAAAGCATAGAGGAGGGGAGAAAGCAACGCGAGAGCCACCACGAGGACCAACGGGAGCGAGAACTGCTTGCTGATTTGGCAGAAAATCATGAAGCAAATAAGAATTTTCACCCTGAAAAAGTCATTGGGACGTGCGAATGGCTCTTAGAGCATCCGAGTTTCCGATCATGGCGCGACAGGTCAGAATCGGGTCTCTTCTGGGTTTCGGCAAGCCCTGGATGCGGAAAGTCCGTCCTCTCGCGTTCGCTGATAGATGAGCGGCAGCTTTCTACAAGTGCCGCAACTTCTATCGTCTGTTACTTCTTTTTCAAAAGTGGTGATGAGAGTCACGAGAACAGCTATAATGCCCTTTCCGCTATTCTCCATCAGCTTTTCGTGCAGGATCTGACGGGCAAGTTTATACATTGCGCCCTTAAGAAACATAAGAATTACGGCGAAAAGCTGGCCATGAATTCCTTCGAACTCTGGAACATCTTATTAGACTGTGCATCTACTCCAGACGCTGGCCAGATTGTTTGCGTCCTCGACGCCCTCGACGAGTGCAAACAAGACGAAAGAAATACTATCATTGACAAACTACGGAGCCTCTTTTCTAATACCCAGCCGGAGTCTACCAAGTATAAACTTAAGTTTTTTGTCACCTGCAGGCCGTACGATACTATCGAACGATCAGTTGGTCACTTCTGGAATTCTTCGTGCCTGCGAATTGATGAGGATGCTGATGAGCTCGTCTCTGCCGGTATCAGTAAGGACATTAACCTTGTCATTGATGATCGGATTCCAAAAATTATGCCAAACCTCACGGATAATGATCGCCATCGGATTTCCAAGCGCCTCAAAGACATGGAAAATCGGACATACCTCTGGTTGCGGCTCACATTCTATATAATTGAGCAAAACCCTAGCGAATACGACAGACCCTCGGATATTGAGAATTTGCTAGATGATCTTCCGGATGAGCATGCGGCGGCCTACGAGAAGATCCTTGAACAAACTAAATCGAAGAGTCATGCCTCATACCTTTTCCAGCTCATGCTTGCGGCGACACGACCCCTCAGCGTTGATGAGGCGAATTATGCGCTTGCGTTGGCAGAGTCGCCGGCCAAATCACATTCAACAGTCAACCTCTGGAAAAACGATTTCGAAAGCACAGCAAGGAATTTCTGCGGGCTCCTCGTTAGCCTTCATGACTCAAAGCTGTTCTTCATCCACCAAACTGTGCGAGAATTTTTAACTGACAACTCGCACAACAATGGCAAGTGGGAGTGGAGAGGACGCTTCAAGCTGCCTGAGTGTCACAGCTGCATGGCACATTCCTGCATCCGTTACCTATCTCTACCGGAGTTAAATGGTCCTATCCAGGACAGAACAGTGGCGGAAAATGTATATCCGTTCTTGTCTTACTCAGCTGAACACTGGCCATTCCACTATAGAGAGCTGGATAGGGAGGCAGGCAAGGATTTGCTTAAGGACGCACGCAATTTATGCCGCTTGACAACCGGAGGCAAACAATGGATGGAGGCCCATGATAACGACGATTTCGGGACCTGGTCGCTATGGACTGAGTTAGCTTTTGCAGCTTTTCTTGGGATAGGTCCGGTAGCTCGTGCTATTATCGACGAAGGCGACGCTGATGTCGAGGCGTATTGCGGGTACTACGGCACAGCTTTGCAAGCAGCGTCTGCAGCAGGTTTTCCAGATGTGGTTCAAATGCTTCTTGATGAGGGAGCTGATATCAATGCGGTATTGGGTCATTATTCAACGTCAATATCAGCAGCAGCATGCAATGGTCATTTAACTGTGGTTCGAATGCTTCTTGAGAGGTGGGGACAGCAAATTGAGATCACCGAAGAAGTTTTGGTCGAAGTGGCTAGAAATGAGATAAATGGGAAGGATATCATGGCCCTGCTTCTCGAAAAGCAAGCAGGAGCAATCAAGATCAGTGTGGTCGTCGTATATTACGCGGGAATGAATGAAGAAAATGGGAGTGATATTATGGCTCTGCTTCTTGAGAAGCCAGAAGCGCAGGTCAAGGTTACCCCAAATGTGCTATATTTCTCGCCGGGGACATCAAAAAATGCGGAAAAGATTGTGGCTCTGCTTATCGAGAAGCGAGGCGACCTATTCAAGATGGACGAATTCGATATCGCTATTTTTGCGAAGGACTCTACTTTAAAGCAGATGACTATGCTTCTCGAGAAATGGGGTGACCAAGTCGAGGTCACCGAAGACCTTATCATCGCTGCGGCAGGGAATGAGATCTGTGGGAAGGAGCTTTTGTCTTTACTCTCCGAAAAGTATCCTAAGCAAGTCGAAATCACCACGGACGTCATGGTCGCAGCAGCAGGAAATTATAAGTATGGAAATGAGATTATGACTCCGCTTCTCAGGCATCTACAAAGCCAAGTCGATGTCCCTGAGGACATTTTAGTAGCGGCAGCGGGTAATCCGCAAAGTGGAAATGCGATTATGACTCTGCTTCTTGAAAAATTTGGGGACCGAATTGATGTCACTCGGAATGTCATGATTGCGGCGGCAAGGAATTTGCAGAGTGGAGTTGAGATTATAGCTCTGCTTCTCGAGCATCGGGGAGTCCAAGTTGATATAAATGAGGATGTCCTAGTTGCTGCGGCAAGCAATATTAGCCATGGGAGAAAGATCATAACGCTGCTTCTTATGCATTGTGAAGGCCGAGTCAATATCACGGAGGAGGTCCTGGTCGTTGCGACAAGAAATTGGCGGAGCGAAATGGATATAATGGCCCTACTGCTCCAGCATCATGGTGATCGGATTGCTGAGGATATCCTAGTCGCCGCGGCAGAGAATCGTTCATGTGGAAAGCAGATTATCTCTCTACTGTTCGAACATTGGGGAGATCGGGTTCATATTACTGAAGACGTCGCGGCCGCTGCGGCGGGGAATTTGTTCCACGGAAGGGATATTATGGCGCTATTTCTGGAGCATAGGGAAAAACAGATTGACATCACTAAGACTGTCATAATCAAGGCGGCAAAGAACGATCTTAGTGGACACCAGATTTTGGCTCTACTTCTCAAGCATCGGGATGAGACAGCCGTAACTACGCGGGACTTCGTATGTCTTGTTTCACGACACTTTAGGCTGAAACATATAGCCCTCCTTCTCGAGAAATGGGGTAGCCAAGTCAAAATTACACAAGATGTTATCATAGCTGCGGCAAAAAACGAGAAAAATGGGAAGGCGATTATGTCTCTACTTCTCGAGAAGGGTCCTGAGCAAGTCGAGATCACCAATAATGTTGTAACTGCAGCAGCAAGTAACTGGGGGGCCGGAGGGGATATTATGACTCTACTACTCGAACGTCGGAGAAAGAAGACCAAAATTGCTCAAGATGCTATACATAATATTGTTCAAAGCTTTGGATTGAAACATACGAATCTGCTTTTTGAGAAATGGGGCGCACAAGTCGAGATTACACAGGAGACTGTGAGTGCTGCGGCACAAAACAATAAATATGGGGAGGCGGTCATGTCTCTTCTTCTCGAGAAGCATCCAGACAAAATCAAAATTACGGAAGAGGTTGTAGTCGAAGTTGCACAGAATCGGAACAGTGGGCGGGCCATCATGGGCTTACTTCTTGAGAAGTGCGACGAAGTTGAGATCACCGAAGACGTTGTGCTTGCGGCGGCAGGGAATAGTGGCTGTGGGAAAGCAATTCTGGAACTACTTCTTGAGAAGTGCGACGAAGTGAAGATCACTGAAGACGTTGTGCTCGCGACGGCAGGGAATGACAAAGGAGAAGCAATAATGGCCTTGCTTCTCGAGCAGTATCCGGACCAAGTTGAGATTACCGAGGATGTCGTAGTCGCAGCCGCACGACATGGTGGCCGTGGGGTCATGTCTCTTCTTCTTAAGGAGCGTCCAGACCAAGTTGAGATTACCGAGGACGTCGTAGTCGCAGCGGCAGAGAATAGGGACTGTGGGGCTATGGCCCTGCTTCTTGAGAAACGCCCAGACCAAGTTGAGATCACCAAGAATGTTGTTGTCGCGGCAGCGGGAAATGCGTACAACGGGCGAAAACTTATGTCGCTACTTCTCAACAAGCGCCCAGACCAAATTGAGATTACCGAGGACGTCGTAGTCGCGACGGCAGGGAATGAGCTCAAAGGAGAAGCAATAATGGCCTTGCTTCTCAAGAAGTATCCGAGCCAAGTTGAGATCACCAAGAATGTTGTTGTCGCGGCAGCGGGAAACGCGTACAACGGGCGACAACTTATGTCGCTACTTCTCAACAAGCGCCCAGACCAAATTGAGATTACCGAGGACGTCGTAGTCGCGGCGGCAAGGAGTGGAAACCGTGGGCTTATGGCCCTGCTTCTCGAGAAACACCCAGATCAAGTTAAGATTACCAAGGACATCGTAATCGCGGCGGCGGCGAATGTGGACTGCAGCGTTATGGCCCTGCTTCTTGAGAAGCATCCAGATCAAGTCGAGATCACCAAAGACGTTGTAATCGCAGCGGCAGGGAATACGCGCAGTGAGGTCATGGCCCTGCTTCTTGAGAAGCATCCAGATCAAGTCGAGATCACCAAAGACGTTGCAATCGCAGCGGCAGGGAATACGCGCAGTGAGGTCATGGCCCTGCTTCTTGAAATGCACGAAGTTGAGATCACCGAAGGGATTGTGGTCGCGGCGGCAAGGAACCGGAGATCTAGGGTTATGGCCCTGCTACTCGAAAAGCGTCCAGACCAAGTCCAGATCACTAGGGATGTTGTAGCTGCCGCCGCAAAAAATGAGACTATCGGGGGAGGGGAAATTATGGCCCTACTTCTTGAGAAGCGTCCTGAGCAAGTCGAGATCACCGACGACGTTTTAGTTGTCGCGGCGGCAGCGGCAGGGAATTATGGCAGTGGCAAAGCAATGATGGAACTTCTTCTCGAGAAGCTTCCAGATCAAGTTGAAATCCCCGGAGACATTGTAGTCGCGGCGGCAAGGAATTGGAGACCTAGAGCTATGGCTCTGCTACTCGAAAAGCGTCCAGACCAGGTCCGGATCACCAAGGACGTAGTAGTTACAGCAGCAAAAAATGAGGGCCCTGGGGGGAAAGAAATTATAGCCCTACTGCTCGAGAAGCGCTCCGGGCAAGTCGAGATTACTAGTGACGTTTTAACCGCGGCGGCAGGTAATATGTGGAGGGGAAAAGACATCATGGCCCTACTTCTCAAGGAACGCCCAGGCGAAGTCAAGATCACCGAAGACGTTATAGCTGCGGCGACGGGGAATACAAAGCAAGGGAAACGGATCATGGCGCTGTTGCGCAAGAGAGGTCTGGTAAATATCACCGAAAACGGCGTGGCTAGTGGAACCAGTATCCAAACCCCTTAGTCCTCTCAATGAAGTTGGAACTTGCAAAACTTTGAAAGGTTGAAAGGTGGAGACAGCTCAGGGGCCAATATAGACGGGTTTCAATGTGCTGCCGTGATTTCATTCCCCTCTGCCATCTCCTACGGAATTCGCTCAAGCCCAACGGTAGAAGACTCAATATGGCAATTGGATGAAACCGGGGATCCCAAGGGCGACGGTGTGGAGCATTATCGGGTCAGCAGTGGGATCAGAGACGCCACTGGGAGCGATGTGAATAATGGTCCGAGCAATTGGCATTTGCGCAGTTCGCAGGAACGGACTTCATCGGGCAATCTCAAATTGGGATAAGAAATCCAGCGGTCACGGGACGGGAGAGGGATACGGGAACGTGAGATGCTATGTCGGACAAGATTGGCTTCGCACTTGAGGCGCTTTGGGGCTTGTATAGGTGGTGTTTATATTCAACGTTATATGATCGAATGCGCATGCCATTATTTGTCAGCAATCGCCTTCGTAGAGAGTTGGAGAGTCATTGCGACCAGCTTGTTCAGGAATTCTTCGTAAGGCGAGTAATCGGGGCCCAACCCCGAGATGCTGAATCCTGACCGGCAAGGCAGCATTATTCGGCGGAACTTGCAGTTAGCATTCCTAGGTTGACCGATGCCTTCAGGATATGTCATTGGGCTGAACAAGGGCAACGGAGAGCGTACGTCACGCGGATTTCATCTTGAATTTATCATAACTTCATTTGTATTGGAGCGGACTGCCTAGGGTTCGAAGCTCTCAGTAATACTAACTAGCAAAATCCAGCGACGCGCATTACCTTGTTGTCTATTCCGCACTAAGCCCAGAACAACATCTCAGCGGATGATGCTGGGCGGCTCCGAAGGAGAACCATAAAAGTGTGCACGGATGGCTATTTAAGATACCGGCCGGAAAGCCCAAACAACCAGAACCTGTGTGCTTCGTGACTAACCCATGGGCGCTTAGGGCAGTTGACAAGGGAAGGCGAGAAGATAGCAGGACCCTCTCGAGCAGAACGGTGCATAGAAAGGGGCATTTCGGAAACAAGTTGGCATCGCTTTTGAGAAATAACCCGACCTTGCCGAACGCGATGAGTGGGTAATGTTGAATGCGGCCTCATGAGGCACTCGAAACGTCGAATGGACCGGGACAAGGGGCCCAGCAGTGGTTGAATTACCTAGCGGGTGCAACAGAGTTAGCGGTGCCATGCCGGGATATAATCGCTGTCAGCCTTCGGGATTCGGGAAACTCGATATATGGAGCGAGAATTTAATAGCTTGCGAAGTTGCAGCTTGAACCCATCATATCATTGGAGGTATGTACGAAGGAGATAGGCAGGCGTTCCAGCGGTCTATGTAGGATCCACGAAAATACAGGCGTCTCGCTCCACTGTTACAGCGACTGTTGGGGAGCTTAGAGGTTATGCTCCACAGCTGACGCCGGGTACTTGACAGCTGCTCAAAGCTGCGAGATCTATAGCATATTTCCGTATGCCCCAGAGTCGTCAGGCCGTTCATGTGTACTGGATAACTATCTGACAAGAACTTAATTTTCATCACAATGATTGATTTTATCGGATATGCCACAATTCGTATATTTGATAGCTTCCAAGAGCTGTACGTGTAAAGGGAAGATTCTCTTGGGTATCTAGGTATTTATTAGACGTGCACTACGAAGTACACCTGGTGACGTGGCTGGCAGCTGGCGAAAGCCGGTGGTAGACCTGCCTACCAGCATTACGTTCTAAATCTGAACACATTTGTTATCCTCCAGCTTCTATATCTTCCATTGGGCCTAGACATCTCCAAAAGACATCATTTTGAAGCGAGCCCTGTATCTACTTATGTGCGTTGAATTTAGTATATTTGGCAGCTTCCGGGGTTGCCGAGAGGCATAAACGGTCTCAAAGACGTAACCTGGACAGGCGGTTGAGGTCACGTGCGCTTTGCGACGGGAGTTCGACCTCGTCCGCATCCTCGGCGCGTTTTGGGGCCCTGTTCTTTTTTTTCTTTGGTTTTTCACTTTTTTTTCAAGGTTGACTGGTGATGTAGACGCAGAATGCTTTGGCTTGGGCTTCTTAGACTTCATATATGTATCGCACTTCCCTTTAAAGTTCTAACGCAGCCAGATTCACAGGTTCCATCGTCTCTGTCCGGGGTTCCGCCCCTGCGTGTTCTTGACAACATGTACGCATCTAACTTAGCGCCAAGCGTGGTGCCGAATGCCACTTTAACGAATTGGACATGAATGGCCGATTGAGTTGGGTCTTTTAGTCTTAGTGGTGGTATCCGACGCGTACCCACCTATACACAGCTCGGGAGATATGTAGGTGAGACCGTGAGAGCTTTCCACGAAAGGGAAGCCGACAATATTTTGTGAAGATCGATACGGCTGCCCATATGCTTCCATGTTGCCTGTGGTTTTTCATGTGCTTCACTGCCGCGGGTTTTCAGTCTTCCCGAATCCCAGGGATGACAGCCGCGGAGGACATCTCGTGTCGGACCTCGGTCTTCCCTGTCACTGTCAGCACGCTGACGATCTCATGGCAGCCAATATTTACTCTTGGCCCAGACAGCGCAAAACCAAACAACTGATTCTCAACTTCGTCGGACTCCACTAATGACAACTACCTGTATCGCGTCTCTGGGGAATCGGGATTTTGGCCTGACTTCAAAAACTCGATCAAGGCAGCCCAGGACTAGATCAGTAGAAGCTGGCTTTTACTCAGATGCGCGCTTTTCTGGGGGGAGGGGTGAGAGATGAAGCCTTGTAGCATCTATTCATATCGTGCGCTATGGGAATATACTGATGCGACACGCTGGGTAAGTGCGCGCCGCAAAGTCAGCATCATTATGCCACACATTGATCCAACTACTAGAATATCTTCATAAGCTATTCGTGTGGTCCGTGGGCATTATCCAAGCAGCTATGTATTACCTGTTTGTGACTCAGGCTGAGGGAATCACATCCAATAGAGATCTTACTAATGGGCGGGAGGACGGGTTGCATACACAGATAGAAAATATTTTGTGTCGTAGATGGACACCCGGCATGTATTAGCTAGCTATAATGATATGGCAAATTTGTTGCGGTCACCTGTTGTTGTTGGTCGTCACTCACCATTGTGCAGATCCATTGCAACCAAGGACACGCCTAGAGACAATAAAACTGGCCTGCTCAAGGCCATTCTCCATAGACGGACTTCTACGTAGCAATTCACATTTACAAGAAGGTCGTGCCGGGAATTTGAGACATCTTGATTTGGTTTGACGAATACTACATGTGGACTAGTTGGATGATAGAACCGGGCCTGAGTGATCTGCCTTGTATTTGGATAAAGTAGCTTCACAAGCTGCACAGGAAGACAAGCTCCCATAGGCATCCCTTCCAAGCAAGTTACTGTTGGCTCGGGTGTTTGTGGCGGTATGCGTAATGCCATTCAATGAAACCCAGGCCACCCGCTACAGTTTCCAACAAAGTGCAAAGCTCACGGCTTATCACGGTATCACTCGCGACTTCCCTAGTGACAAGAAATACGCACACCTTCCCGGGAGCAAACACAAGACCGTGAACAGTGACGTCAGGGCCAGTGACGTAACTGTCGTCTCGAGCAACGACGGCACTTTCAACTTTGGGAGCAGGCACGGGCGCGCAGGAAGTCGCGTCGCTGCTGCCGTGACTTGCGACTTTGGCCGTTTAGCGCGTTGGTCTGCCGCCCTCCTAATTTCCTACCGCCACTGCCAGCCACGCTCCCCTCCACTCCTCATCAAACCATCACAGCTTCATCCTACATCCACGCCAGCATACGCATTTCTCAGCTATCAGCTCTATCTGCGCTACTATCGCGGTCGTGCGTTGCTTGCGACGGCTTTTGGCTACACCGTATTGCGCATCAAATCCCCGATCCTTAGCATCATCATTCCTCCGGCCTCATCTCCCTGTTCCCGGTCTGTCGCTGCGCGGCTAAATGCGCGTTGACGCTTTGTTCTGTATGTCTTTTTTTCACGACCCCGTCAAACCACCTCCCAGTTTCTAACAAGTGCGAATCAAGTTACTTCGTCGGCTGCTTATCCATTGACCCTCACCATAAGGCCGTTTCGACATGCGCAGGCTGAACAGCACCACCCAGCGTCGGCTAGATCGCCGAAAGTCGGTTAATTCGATCCAAAGTGTTCATTTAGAACATATTGCTCCGGAGACAGCAGAACGCGATGCTCAAGTAGCCGCTTCCCAAGCCTTTACGAGAGCCAGGGAACGATCGGTCACAGATTCGAACTCGCCCTTGTGGCCACGTCCTCGCGCTGCAGGCCCTGCTGGTAGCATGTCTGTTTACAATCCGCCGACTACTATGAGCTCGGCTGAAGAGGCGACTCTCCTTCGCCAGCAGAGCATCCGCTTCGTACAACACGACCCGCAATATTCGACAATAAATCACACAATGGCCCGGGATATCTCACCATGCATCTCACCATCTCGCGCATCCCACGTGTTGAAGCAACAAGCAGCTGATGTTGCGGAAGTGAATACACGCCCTTCAAGCAGTGCCTCGGCCTCCGGCATGGTTTCAGCTACTAAAGGTGCTGCAGGGGAGTATACCAATACGTTTTTCACAAGAGATGAGTATTATACGCCTGAAGATGGCATAGCGTCAATGCCATCGTCGTATCGCAGGTTACGAAAATCAAACTCCATGTTCTCGAATCTAGCAGCGGGCATGGTGCCAGCGCAAATGGAACAAAGCAAGACTTCAGTACCTGCAAACCAAGTTCATAACTCAGCAGACACAAATGCTCAATCTTCTATTCATGACAATAATCCACCTCGTTCAGGATTGAAGACATCCAGATCGACGAGCTTCCTGCGAGATTTGCGAGGCAATTTTCCGCCTATTTTTAAGTCGGAGGATAATTCTGCCGCCCGGTTGTCCACAGTCGGGCATCACAAGGACCAGAACGGAGGAAGAGCCACTCTCCGCTCCAAATCATCCAAATTCTTTCGTCCCAAATCTTCTAGTCAAGTCAGGGTCTTCAGGAAGACCATGCGGGATACTGACGATAACAGCGTCCCAGCGAATTTGAAGCCTTCGAACGAAGGGAGTTTGCGTTTCAAAGCGCGAAAGGTCTCGCAAGGATTTAAGTCTAAGCTAAAGAGCTTGTTTGGCGTAGGTAAGGGTGAAAACGATGATACCGTGTTCCCGGAACAACATATCGAAGCGAAAAGATCGTATCCTTTTCAGAGTGATGATGCATTACAAGAAACTGACGAGGAGCTTCTTTACGCTTCGGCTTCGGAGGCGCCCCCGCTATCACAGGTCAATTCCGGAGTTGCTTCGTTGCACACGGTCCCACAGTCGCAGCACCTTCGTTCTCAGAAAGGTAGCATAGAAAGCTTGAAAAGCGAACAAGATGCTTCTGATGAGAGATCTCGAGTCACAAGTTGGTCAAACTCAGATGCAAGCGCCGCGAACACGCTCAACAGCTGTCGCGAGGAACGCGAAAGAAAGCGATTGTCGATTATAAACGAGAACGGCGCACACGTCTGTTCGGCATCATCAAATTTTGCGTCAGTTTCTGAGCAGTCGACCGCCAGCACTACCTCTCTTGATCGGCCGGTATCACAGGCGCCTCGAGTACCGGTTGATGGTCGTCGAATATACTCAGCTTTGATGAAACGAAAGGAACATTTAGAGACGCAGAATGATGATTTGGACGCAAACTGCGACGCAGAGAGCTTTGTACAATTGGGGACTGTACCTCGACGCAAGAGCTCACTTCGCCGGCAACCTTTGAACTATGATACAGAGGCAACGATTCGTCGCGTTATGCCAGAAAGCGGTTCAGGTTCCGCGTCAGTAAAAGCTGGAGCAAAGTTAGCCATAAGAGACAGGAGACGATTAGCCACTGAAGTTTCGACCCCCTTCCTATCGACACCGAATGATGCGAAGGAAGAGATAATGGAGAATCGAAACTTTGGAGCCATATACGCGGATAATCAAAGAGATGTTCCACCAAACGATATGGATAATGGGTTGCCGGCATCGCCAGAAACAGGAACCAGACCTGCTCTTGTCCCCACGGTTACTTCTCGGAGCTCAGCATTTTTTGGCAGCCCAACCCGCCATCTCTTCCGAACTGAAAGTCCCTACCGTCGCGCATTGCAGGACCGGATGAAAACGAATACTAACGAGCATGCAATCGCATCCCTTGACCTTAACCCATGGAAGGGATCCTTCTCGAGTATACCGAATTTACCGATCCCAAGTTCAAGTTACTATGGATCGGATGCAGACATTAGGCTGAATTACACTGAGAGCATTTACTCTACCAATGCGGAAGATGTTCCAATAAAGAAGCATAACGTCTTGTCTGCTGATGAGAATCAGCCGAAAAGCACACATGGCGACGTCACAATCTTTGTGAATTCGCCGGACTTTAGCAAACAAAGCTCGTCAATGCCGCCCAGGCCCCGTGTCTTGTCTTCGTCAAGTTTAAGATCAGAGGAATGGCAGACGTTTATATCATCCAAGATGACGAAGCTGGAAGAAAGCACCGCATGCATAGATACAACCGACTTCCAATGTGGCCTTTCACCCACTAAGCCTGGACATTTGCGCGAGTACGCACAGATTAACGACGAGGAAGAAGATAGAAAACCCATTACTGGTTCTAGTGCACCCTCTCGCGTTCGCCCTGATGAAGTGGAGCATCGGGATGCGAGTGGGTTTCTGAATTTGGATAGTAGTGACGAGGACGAGGACCAAGGCGTTGACGATGATCTGCCGGTCACCTTCGATGCTGGAGAAAGCCGACCGCTGTTACGACGCCAGCTACCGACTGCGAGTTCCTTGTCAGCTGGCACCTCCAAATCAAACATAGTGTCCCCGGGTACACCGACCAACGCGATGGGACACAAGCCTTCGACACGATTAGCCGATATGGACAAAGCATTGACAAAAGTCCCTTCGCGAACTTTCAGAGAAAGCATAACTAATACAAACATCACTACCAGGCTGACAAACCGGCATCAGAACACGAAACCAAGCATTTCGACCCTCGCAAATTGCACTCCAAGCGGCGATCACTCAGGGAAAGCAAGCAGGTTGGGCGATTCACAGCAGAAGGTGGCAGGCATAATGTCAGCAAAAATAGAGAATGTTATCCCGGCTGCTGTTGATAGCGATGATCCATACGGGGCCGACGGTGCTGGTATTCTTGGGCCCAATCAGCATGGTGGTGTTGGGAGTAAGAGGATGGTTGATGTCTTCCTCAGCAGCCGGCGCCAGCGGATGGCAAGCAGTGATGACGGTAATGTCTTTCTGTAATAGGCCGCTTTGACTTCCAAGGGCATCCGTTTCCTCGGAAATTCCTGGGAAAGATGTCAGGCTTTGGAACTTTCAACAGATTATGCAGAATGCTTATGCTGCTGATAGTGTTGTATGTGTTTGTTGGGCTATGGGAACGGTTGGAGAATCGCCGTAATATGTTAATGGTGATAGAAACGGAATTGGGCTACTCTGAAAGGGCGTGCTCAGTCTTTTTGCCCTTCCGCAGAGGCTTCTCGTTGGGTTGTTTGAGTAGGAATTATAGGAGTCATAAGACGCAGCTGGATGCTTGTACTTTTATCTCGATAGAACAAGAACGGCGGCGCGATTACTGTAATGCGTTGTCCCTTTTGAATCCCGTGCCTTAATCTGTGATGTATTATGCCTCCTTTGGTGGCCTGTCAACTTTGCCCGTGAGGTTTCTCGCGTTTCTGATTCAGGAGAGGCTGGAGAGCGGAGTAGCAGTTGACCTGCATATGTTTCTTGTTATCGATGCCTATGCCTAAGAGACTATCGAAACCCCGTGAAGAGACCACACAGGGACTGTAATGATTGGAAACTGGAAGCTAGGAGTATATTCCGAAAAAACGCCTAGAAAGACGAAACGACAGTACAACTCACCCCTATCGCATCCGAACTGGTCACCTGACACCATTCATCGTAGGGGCGTTACCCCCCGGCGCCAAAACCCAGTCACGAACACCGCCCTTCCAATCGCTCGTCCGTACGTCCTTGACGTTGACCCGGATGACCCGCACCTCCTCGCCCGCGACGAAGCACCGGCCGCCGTCCTCGACGTCCCGGTGGATGGCTGGCGCGTCCGACTCGAATGTGTTGTTCTCTAGGTGCTGCTCCCGGTAGTACTGCTCCTCGTCGGACCCGGGGGTTACTAGCTGCGCCGTCCCGTTCATTGTTGCGCTTATGCTTGACATGGCGCTTGTGTTCAGGTTAAACAGCATAGAGGCCAGGCTTGATCTGTGTTCTGGGCCCGGCGATCCGCCGGAGGGCCGGCGGCCTTGGGTTGGGGGCCGCGGGGAGACCCCTGGGAAATGCGTTAGCGCGTGCTACGTATGGCCCTCGGCGGGTTGGGTGGGCGTTATACAGTCATGCACCAGCAGTGAGACGTTCGGGTTCGCTAGGAGGTTATCGGTCTTCTTGGACGCTGGGTTCGTGGTCATGATTATTACTGGCTCGGGCGAGTAGGGGGATGATGGGAGGTATGTGTAGTTCATTAGGGATACGTGGGGTTGGTTGTCGACGCATGTGGCGAGGTGAAGCTTGCGCGGACTGTCAGCGGGCTTGGTTTGCGATTTGGGGTTCGGCCGGCTTACGAATCTGGCGTTTTCTAGACATTGGACTACCTCCTGCGGCAGCTCGGTTACCACCTGCTTGTTCGTGTCGCCTGATGAGGCCTCGTGGTTTAGCGGTATCTGTTCCATGGCGTTTTTGTGTTATTGCGATCGTTTTGTTGTTGCTGTCGCGAAGTTGATTTAGGCTTGGAGGTGCTGCTGGGATCTTAGATGCCCGATTGGTAGATAGTTATCATGGATAGATACATAATGCGGTATAGGTACATACCCTAGACTCGCTCCGGTCAAGACAAAGGCCTTATGACGAAATCGCTTGGCGGACCCGCCCCCAGATTGTGGAGATGCCGTCCGGGGGCCGCGGCTTTGACCGGTCTCACGCGGCGGCTATTCACGGCAACTTCACTCGCCAGCTGACGTTCATAACTGCTTCCCGCGAACATCTCAATCATGAGATCCAGCAATTGACTTTCTTCCAAGCATCTGCTCTGTGTTTAAAAGCGTATAGTCCCCAATCATGAGGTCAATTAAGCCTAGACATCTTCGTCGGCGCGCATTTGTCCGCCGTCATGTATCAACCAGCGTCCCCGCTCAACCCCAGATCACGCCCATCACCTCGCTTCTGATAGCAAACCGCGGAGAGATCGCCCTCCGGATCAACAGGACGGCTACGCGTCTGGGTATTCAGACTACTACGCTATATACAGACCCGGATGCCTCATCACAACACGCCGCGTGCTCACCACATTCCATTGGCCTGGGCGCAGCTAATGGGTACCTGGACGGCGAGCGGATAGTCAGGTTGGCCAAGCAGCGCGGCATCCAGGCGTTGCACCCGGGCTATGGCTTCCTATCCGAGAATTCTGCATTTGCGCGGAGGTGCGAGGAAGAAGGGATTGTCTTTGTCGGCCCCCCGGCCCAGGCTATGGCTGACATGGGAGACAAGGCCCGGAGCAAGGAGATCATGACTAAGGCTGGTGTTCCTTGCGTTCCCGGGTATCATGGGTCTGACCAAGGGGAGGTGGAGCTCCTTTATCACGCCAAGGACATTAAGTTTCCGGTACTGTTGAAGAGCGTGAAGGGCGGTGGCGGCAAGGGCATGCGTATCGTCATGGAAGAAGGGGAGTTCCTGCAGCAGTTGAAGAGCGCGCGGGCTGAGGCTAGAGCGTCGTTCGGTGAGGGCGGCGAAGTCATGCTTGTGGAGAAGTATATCGTGCGGCCGAGACATGTGGAAGTGCAGGTATTTGCTGACAAGCATGGCAATTGCGTGGCGCTTGGTGAGCGGGACTGCAGCGTTCAGAGGCGGCATCAGAAAATCTTGGAGGAGTCTCCTGCTCCGAACCTGGATGATGTTACAAGGCTTGACCTGTGGGAGAAGGCTCGGACCGCGGCTCTGGCGGTGGGGTATGTCGGTGCTGGAACGGTGGAATTCATCCTTGATAAGGATTCGGGGGATTTTTACTTCATGGAGATGAATACCCGTCTGCAGGTTGAACACCCGGTGAGTGAGATGGTGACTGGAACCGACCTGGTAGAATGGCAGTTCCGCATTGCCGCCGGCGAGAAGCTTCCCTTGACTCAACAAGAGATCATGGAGAGGATAAAAGAGAGGGGTGCCGCTATAGAAGCCCGGATATACGCCGAGAGCCCCGAGCGGGGGTTCCTACCGGACTCGGGGAAGCTTATTCACCTTACTACTCCCGTCACGGATAAGGATGTTCGGATAGATGCCGGTTTCGTGAAGGGCGACACAGTCACGGAGGCTTACGATGGCATGATCGCCAAGCTAATCGTCCGTGGTGATGACCGGGAGACGGCGATTCGGAAGATGGAGCTTGCTCTGCGGAATTACGAAGTCGTCGGTTTGAGCACAAACATAGAGTTCTTGAAACGGCTCTGTAAGTCTCCTGCCTTTATCGAGGGTGATGTCGAGACGGGGTTCATCGAGAAATGGAAGACGGAGCTCTTTGCTCCCGTAACGATTGGGCCTGAGATATACGTACAAGCGGCACTTGGCATCTCAGCCACGACTCCCACGATAGGCGGGCAACCGCACGGTGGGTTCATAGGATTCGGCCAGGATAGCGGGGAGAGGACGTTTGCGTTCAAATCACTTGATGTGCTGAATGAGAAGGAAGGCGAGGTAGTAGAGGTCAACATATTCCAGAAGGACAATCAGCTCTACGATGCCAAGGTTACGCGCAAAGGCCAGGATCCCCTGATTATTGAAAATATCGTGTCTTCACAGACGTCAAATTCCGAGAAAAGGACTCTCACTACGTTCTTCCCGGAGGCTAGGATCGAGACTACCGTGGTCCAGGACCCCAACAATGACAATAAAATAACCGTCTTTCAACATGGTTTCAAAACCGAGTTGGCTCTGGTCTCGCCGACATGGTACGAGAAGGCGCTTGGTCTGAAGGAGGTAACTGCGTCTGTTGTGGCGCCCATGCCGTGCAAGATTCTCAAGAACGAAGTAAAGGAGGGCGATACAGTTGCTAAGGGTGCCCCTCTTGTCGTGTAAGTCGTCATTGCTGAGCCCCCGTCCGGAATGATCGCTAATGGGGATCAGAATCGAATCGATGAAGATGGAAACGGTCATTCGGTCGCCGCAAAATGGTGTAATTAAGCGGTTGGCACACAAAGAAGGCGTAAGTAACCTCCGCGACAGGGCTTTAACTGATGTGACTGACTTTGTTCTCAGGATAAATGTAAGGCTGGGACGGTTCTGGTTGTGTTTGAGGAGGATGGGACTCCTGAGTAGAACAGCGTCAACGGTGCATTCCACATGGAATCCAGTTGAGCATCTCAGACGACGCCGAGCGGATGTGCGCTTCGCGCGCGTATATATGTATATCTACCTAGTCTTAGTGTGTCGATAGAATGGCAGGAATATGCCTTATTCTCATCAGGGATCTCGAATGTGGTGTTTTAAAAGTATTGCAATATTGCGGTACTTCCTGTCTCCTATCTTTCATCCATCTGTAGGAGAACTGAGGCAAATGGGCCGGACCAAACATCAGAAGACTTAATATACCCAGACCACCATACGCATTCATCGCACACGTTGACGTAGTCGTACCGTACCATACCATACCATATACAACGGACGCAAGCATGTGGAATACGTGCATGATCACCACCATCTTGGCTTGATGCCTCCGTATGCCCCGCAAGCCGGCAGCGCCTCATTGGTAATATATACACACACGCAGGTCCAAGTCGAACCCACAATGGCCAAACCGTAGGTAGAATAGCGGCCAAGGGGCGTACTTCCCGCCCGCACAGAACGCCTCGGGCCTAGTATCGTACAAGTGAACAATACACTCGCAAACGCCTTTTCAATCCCATTTCCGTAATGCGACGTAAGAGTCGACCTTCATTTATTCTGGCACCTAGGGCGACTTCTGCGACGGTAACATATCCTCAGGTATAGCGGGAGGAGTAAGAGCTTCCGTCTTTTGATATTTAGGCTCCACGATGCCAACCTGAATACGCGTCAGCAACGGCGCGACCATCCAGCATGAGTTGACCATTCTTACCATGGACAGTAACCGCCACGCCGTGTCCGTCGGCTGCGCGCCCACGCCTATCCAGTACCGCGCCCGTACCATATCTAGCTTGATGTCCTTGTGCAGGCGGTTTGAGTTGGTGTATGGGTCTGGTTTAGGAATCGGGTCGTAGGTGCCGATTACCTCTATGGGCTTGCTGTTCCGTGCTGTCCTGGATTCGGGGTGTTAACGTCGGTGGTGAGTTGGGTGGATGGGGGGTTGCTGCTTGCCTTGCGTGGGCTACGACTATGTTGTAGAAGGGCGCGTTTCGGCGGCCGAAGCGTGCTAGGCGGATCTTCACGACCATGTTGACGGCGATGTGGTTTGTAGGGGTTGGTGGGTATTGTCTTTTCGAGTCTTTAGTTGACGAATGGCTTGTTCTGGGGAGAATACTGGGTAAGGGAACGGGACCGTGTCGGTCACGGCCTCGTCGACGGTGCTCGATAATTTTAGCGGGGCCGGGTGCGGTTGATCCGGTTCGGCCAATCAAATTCCTGACCCGCTGAATTGGTGACCTAAGCTGGGGCTAGCCAATCATGTGACGAGCTTTTTGCGATGACGTAACCGGTTATATACCCCTGATTTGTGGGTCCCTCTGATGTCAGTTGGGTTCAGCTACCGCACGTGCAATCTGGATCTTCATCATTCAACTCTTCTTCTCATACCTACCTACAGATAGATCCCTATCTGAAATAACAATGGCCATAAAGGTGAGTTTCGGGAATGAGTCCGTCCCCCCCGACAACTTCTTTTTTGAGTTTTTTCTAATGTTGCTTGTGTAGACACTCTCCGCCAAGGCGGCCACCGCGCTCGACCAGGAGCTCATGAGCACCGGTGCCTTCTCCATTGACCAACTCATGGAACTCGCGGGACTGGCAGTGTCGCAAGTTGGTGAGCATGTGCTCTTTTACCATGGTCTATAAGATTGGATCCTCGGCTTGTGGCTCACACGTTCCGTCACATAGTCTATCATGTCCACCCGCCCAACAAGGGTACTAGAATTCTGGTCGCATGTGGCCCCGGAAACAATGGTATGCCTATGCGCCGATGAGCGATACTTGTATGCTATGAAGTGAACTCCAACTAACTCGACCAGGTGGTGACGGGCTTGTCGCTGCCCGGCATCTTCGCCATTATGGATACCAGCCCTCAGTCTACTACCCAAAGCGCAGCAAGAATGATCTATACCAAGTGAGCAGGATTCAATAATACCCGACTTTATATGATCCTTGTCTGTTCTCGGAATCCACGCAACCAAACAAGAATATGTGGTGAATGTATACTTCTATGGGTTCCCAATTCTAATTCGCCAAGCGAACGCTTTGATACGTACCCTTACCACCGAACCCCTGATCCGATCACTTATCTCCGCTTCCTTATGCCCATACCGCCCAGTCAAGAGTCCCGACCTGCTGAGTTTTGCGCACAGCGACTTGCAAAGCAACTAGAAGACCTCGAAGTCTCATTCGTAGACGACTTCCCATCAGCGATAAAAACCGCAGATCACGTCGTCGACGCCATCTTCGGTAAGATGTCATTCAACCACCGCCGTATACCAATGCTGATTCAAACCAGGATTCAGTTTCTCAGGCGAGGTCCGCGAGCCATTCCCAGCCGTAATCAAGGCTTTAGAGGAATCGAAACTCCCCGTGACCTCCGTCGACGCGCCATCATCCTGGAATATCGAAACAGGCCCGCCGACGTCCGGCCTCGGGAGCAAATTCAACCCTACATACCTGATCAGTCTCACCGCGCCGAAGCCGTTAGTGCAGTATTTCAAGGGCCGGCACTTCATCGGGGGACGGTATCTAGTTCTTTCCCCGGATGTATTCATTAGTATACGCTGACTAGTTGATAGCTTCGTTTCCCCGGCGATTGCCAAGAAGTACGACTTTGATGTTCCGGACTACCAAGGACTCAACCAATTCGTCGAGGTAGGTGTCGGCGGCACGCGAAAATTGTAATTATTGTCGGCTTTTCCGAAGGGGAATCTGTAGGTTGAAGATTGCGCCGCTGTTGCTGGATATCACGACCTCGGCTCCCTAGTCCGACTAGGTATATGACTGCCGGAATCGGAAAATAATTCTCTTCGGTTTCTGGGGCAGTGCTGCAGTGGTGGGCGCAATGCGTGTAGAACACGAAGACGAGATCCTGCTTTTGAGAACATATTTAGTACACATACTACAATAATACGCATAAAAGCCGTGAATTAACGATCGGTAGTAAATGGAACAGCTCTATAATGGTCCAACGACTCTAAGGGTGACGTGACTTGACAAGATACAACTCCAGGAACACTTTTTGAGATATTCCCAGCACAACGCTAACACGCAGCCTCACTATCCAGTTGAAAGTCGCAGTTGAGTCCAGGTCAAGCCCCTGATGATACCTACGTCGAAGCGCCCTTCGTAACAAGTTGATCGCGAATCCAATACTCGTAGAGAGCATCCAGTCCGCGTAGGTAAATCAGCGCACTTATTCCGCAAATGCAAAGCCTAGGCGACCAACACAACAAGTGAGACAATATGACTCGAGCATTGGATATCTAACGAACCAGATGTATATACACGAACCAGAACCACTGACAGCAAGCCGCGCGTCGCACAGCGGCGGGCAAGATCCAAGTAAAGCTCCCCAATCAGGTACTTTATGTGCTAGTATCCGTCAATCCCAAGATGTGCCTCCCGATCAAGTTTCTCATAATGTTCATGACAACTCTTCTCATAATTCATAACTCCGGGCGTAATAAGTCGCCTTAGTCGTTAATTTAGTTGACGTAGCTGCAGGTGACGGTGCTGCTGCCGGAGGTGCTGCAGTCGGTCAGGACCGAGCTGCCCTGCTCGATATCGAGGATTGTGGCGCCGCTAACGCCAACAGCCTGGCCGTTCTGGGTGGCCGAGGCACCGGTGAAGGTGACGGAGTCGAAGTCAGCGAAGGGCACGAGGCTGTCGCCCTCCTCGAAGTCCTCGACAATCCACTCAGCGTCGAACTCGCAGAGCTCGTTGCTCTCGCTGGAGAAGCTGTGCGAGACCTTGTCACCGGTGGTGAGGTTTTCGAGGGTGGCGGTACCGGAGCTCTTGGAGGAGGCGGTCTTTCAGTTTGGTTAGTCACGGTTCGCCGGTAACTCCCAAATATTCAAGGGGCTATGCGGGATTCGCAGATCGAGATATCAACATACCACAGTCATCTGGACCTCGTCACCACCGTTGACGTTGAAGCCGGTGAAGTCGATGGCGAAGTCAGGGAACCACTCGTACCAGGCGTCGTAGGAGACGTCGCCGAATTCATCAACGTTGAAGTCCAGACCAGTCTGGAGGATGGCGGTTTCGCAGGTGTCGCCGTCGATGCCGACCCAGGCAGAGGCCGCGGCGGATGAGCCGAGGGACTTGGGGGTGGGCACGACGATAGTGCCAACAACCGACGTGAAGCCAGAGTCGCTGAGCACTGCACCGGCCCAGTTGCTCGAGAACTCAACATCTTTGGTTCCGTTCGAGGAGGCAATGCCCGCTGAGGGCTGTCGAATGTTCGACTTGCGAGCTTGGCGCGCAGCGCGGCTAGCCCGTCGGAGGGCGGTGTTGGGGGCCGCGAGGGCACCGGCGGCGAAAAGCACGGTAGCGACGGAAACAGCCTTCATTTTGACGAGCTAACGAAAAGCTAGTGATATAGTATAGCGAGATGGAAGATCTGGGTCTTGACGATGTGAACGTTGTGAGGATTGGAAAGAGATCAGCATCTTGGGGATGCGTATGCGGCTCTTTATAGCCGTGATCATCGCATGGCCCGTTGCGGATTCGCCAAGTGAATGAAGCCATGATGGGTCATTTCCTCGTCTCAGCTACGCTATTCTGCTTCCGTGATGCTATACTCGCTGGCCGTCGTCCAGTTCCAGCGCCCTAGCTTGTGACCGGCGTGCCTGATAGGTACTTAGCATATGCATGATAGTGTAGATACGCATCACCTTCCTTAAGGACGGGCGTGATCCGGCCGACGGGTGATGTGTTTATGTTGCGAAAGTCTAGCGCGTCAGATGCTGCTAGCCCTTTCAAGCAGGCGACCTGATAACGATCCTCGATGAGACTCAAGAGTCAAACGCGCCGGCGCTTGTTTCTTGAGATATGGGGGGTCAACCACTGCCTTGTGAAGGCAACCAAGCTACCAAGCGCACGAAAAAGGTGCCCGAAGGGTTGTAGTCCGAGGCATTCCTGACACGAGCTATGCCAAACCAAATTCGTCATGGCAAGGTTGCATTGCAGCATGTAAGTAAGGTGGTGAAATGCTCAGGTGGCTCTGTGCCCAACGTACATAACACTATCCAGGTAGACACAAGTTAGCGTAACGGCGCCTTGAATGAGGTCGCCGGGCGTCGGGCGATACCTAGTGTACAAGATCTCATTATTACTCCGTCGGGGCCCAGGGGCAGTTTCATGGACCCGTTGCCAAGAGCACCAAGCCATGCTGCCGGTGGTCCGGCTAATATCGACCGTCGTCGAAACAAGTTTCGATAAGGCTGTTACGCCAAGCAAAGATAACCTGGGGAAACGTGCGTGTTCGATTTCATGTATTACTTAGTCAAGTGCCTGAGCCGTCTCTTTGAGGTCCACCATCAAAGCAATGTTATTTTGGTCATGCTGTTGCTAAGTACGTTCAACTGCTGTGGGGGCACCGCGTGCAATTACCTACATACCGGTACCTACTACCGGTATCTAGTATCAACAGGCTCAGGAAGGGCGCATGCCCACAACGCCAAGGCCGATGAGTATAGTGTAGGTAGGAGTTGGCCTAAAAAGTGATGGACCTTTCCAAGTACCGTCGATCCATTCCCTGGATGGTTAGACCACGGGCGCTTTACTAGTTATCGGATAACTAACGTTCATGTGTCGATCCGGAGCTTGCAAAAGAAAGAGGGGTTATTTTCCACTTCTAGCCGTTGCGAAGGCGATCATGGAATCGGCGAGGTACTGGGCAGAATGGTTTAACAAATCTTGCGTTGATGACGGATCACGGCACCCTATTCTCGTGTAACTTCTTCCGAACTATCGTCAACTTTCAAGACGCTCAAGGCGCTTTGGGTAGTTCGGCCTGTAGACTACCTCGTTGAAGCGTCCGGCGTATGATAAGCCGGCCAATTCTGAGGTATGAAGTTTGAACGTAGCCTACCTAGAACATGAAGCGCGGCCGGTTGCTTCATGCATTGCAGGTTCCCTATTAGGGCTGGAGGTATCCACGACTCCTCCGGACCTAATGTATCAGGGCTTAGCCTTTCTGGCGATAGCATATAAAAGCAACCTACCGCTTCGCGATCGATCTTGTAGATCAATGGGCCGTCTCCACCTTGCTTCCTAGTACATATGTACTACCGTATGTAACAAGTCTTGCAAGGCGGTGTGTAGTATGTACACATAGTAGATAGTGTATGTAAGTATGTACTTCGTAGGTAGGGTATGTAGTGTATATATGAAGTACCTACACCCAGGTGTAGTTAGATGTACATACTTCGTAGTGTAATACACTAGAGAATTCATCGGTTTAAGTTTCCCCGTTAGTAAATGATCGTCGACAGGGGATGCGTCCGAGAGTCACAAGAGCCGGCTTTGATCGAATCCCTTGAATAATAGGACCGAGGCTTGCACACTGCTGCAACGCAGACACACGTACCTAGGAGCAGGTTGGAGCAAGGTCCTAGATAGCGGCAAAAATATCTCTCGGAGAGAACCGCAGACCACGACGATGCTGTAATTTCTGTTAAGCAGTCAGCAGGTTGGCCATAGCAGTACTGTACGTGAAAGGTCCCCCACAACACAACGATCCCAGTAAATACGATATACGAAGTAGGTAACAGATCTACTAGACTTTTAGCAGCTAATGAAAAGATGCAAACGCCAGTCTCGTTATCCCGTATCCTCATCGTCGCTGCAACCGGGGGCCCTTGGCGGGCATATCAACGGCGCAAGGCTATAGATAGTCATACCTAGACTACTATGTAGGTATACTGCTTGAGCAGCCTCGCCGTTCGGGATTTAACTACTAACCTCGGCTCTCGGCCATCCCCGCTACGGCTTACAAATGTTACCGTAGCATCCCGCTGAGTCGCAAAAAGATACCTACAACATCGTCACCCGCGCGCCAGCACCAGTTGAGATAACCAAAGGAGTCTTGAATGGACCGCTCAGATAGATTTCTCCTCTCAAGCCTGCCGCAGAGAATGAACTAGCATGGTCCAGAATCTGCTCAGCGACTGTTTGAAGATGATTGGCGATCATATACAAACAAGGAAGCTCAAACAGTTAGCCTGGCGGAAGTGCCGGTGGAGACATCGTCCAGCCAGTTCTAGCTCGCGGCATTGGTTTCATCAACTGCGGGCATAACTGCCTGTGAGGAGTCACTACCTATCTAGAGATAAGTAGCCGCGGTAGGACCACCATCGTTCTCATTGCGCCAATATACCAGTCGTCCGCGCCAGATAGCGGTAGCGATGACACGGGATAGCAGAAAACGAAATCTGCAGTTGCGATCGCATTAGACCGCGGTAAGGGTATTTCATTCTTCTTAGGCAGATCTCACGGTGAATGATCGAGACCGACGAGTCAGTGAGATGAGTTGCAAGTCGCCTACTCCTCCGAGATAGGTACTACCGTACTGCCCAGAGGCTAGTAGTGGATATGATCCCCTCTACCGAGCCGTGCCATCCGAGGTTTAGGCTGCTCATCGCGGATTCGTGCCGAACATCGTTAGCGCCCTCCGCCTTCATCTGTCGAATACCCTAGGTACCTACTTCGTAATGTACGGTACCTACACTACAGTAGAATAATCTCGGGACCTAGGTGGGCACGCCGGCGAAGCGCCGTTTGCAAGACTCCAAAAAGTGAACGGTTCCTCGCAGAGCCAGAGGTTCGGCGAGGAAGCAACAACTCGCGCATCAATCTAGACGATTCCTAGGTCTTTGGTGTATCTTTCGAACAGCGTCAGACTGATGCTCTAGTGTATTTAGAACTTGTTGATCTCGAATTGGGCGCGTGGGGACCAGCGACTGATGCGGACGGATATTCCGAGTACTTCGAAGCTGAAATTGATGAGGCATGATTTGGGATCCAAGATGTGTGGCTGATACGACATACGCAGCCATGACACCTGACAGGTGTCACCAGCGACCAGACAGGTGTCGTTAGCCGCCAGGCAGTTGTCGTAGCCAGCCCCGTCACGTGACCTGGCCGTTCGGCCGACCACGATTGACAGCCGCCGAAACCTAGTGAAAATGGGGCTTTTTACTGCGGTCGTGCCACGGCGACAAAATCATCACAGGTAAAAGTTTTCCCTACGAGCAATTGTACGGCAATAAGACTGAGGGCGGCTGGTTCATTTACTTATTTCAATGAATGATCGAAGGCGATAGGTGGGTTAAAGTACCTAACACACGGTTCTTTGCGGGCTAGGTACCTACTGAAGGAGAGAAATGCGGGAGGGTTGTTCCGATACATCATACTAGGGACTGATCTGCCTCCTTGTGGAATGCCTGCTGACCCTGGCATGCTACCTTAAAAAAAGAGTGACTCAACCCCTACCTAACTGTCTACAGTCTGAGTTAATAAAATCAGGCGGTACCGTTGTGCCAAGCCAAGGACAGGCCACGGCATCGGAAGGACATTCCGCGTGTGTCCAAGTCGCCGGTCGGAAAATTAGCGACACCGCAAATCGATGATTCGTGGCAACAATGGCCAGACTCGACGTAATCGGCGCCCGATGAATGTAAACCTTTCCACGTCAATCTGGTGGCGTCGAGCAACGACTTCAAGCTTGCTGTCCTTGCCCGCATTCACCACCTCTCGTACTTCGGCGTGGTAAGGGGCCCTGCAAAGGAACGCGAGTACGCGGTCAACGCGCCAGCGCGAGGTATACTTTCCGATCATGTAAGCATAGACAATGAGGCGACGCGCGCGAAGCTCCGACAGGAAAGGCATCGAACGCGGCTCGGCTGAGGGCGAAGAATACATCAGACTCCTCGCTAGGTTTTGCCAGAATTCCCTCCGCTTCACCGAGCTCCACGAGCTCTTCCTTGTAACGATCCTCGTACCATGTTGCCGGTGACTGGCGTGGAAGGTTGAGCGGGCCGTGCCATTGGTACAGGATAGTTTTCCTTATGGTGTTCTTCTGGGCAGAAGGTAGGGAAGTCTGGTGATTGAGTGAATACATCGTCGACGCTTGGGCTGTCATGTCCTTGGATGTTTTCGCCCTTCCACAAACGCGACCTGGCACAGGAGTCGGACAAGCTATTAGAAAGCGTTCATGAATTCGAAGAAGTCAGAGAATATATGCGGAGATGCCAGCGACAACAAAGCTGACTTCGAAGTTCGGCGTTCTTACCCATTGCAATTATATGAATATTGTTTTCCAATATGCTAACTGGTAAAGGCCCTATCCACAACAGCTGCCCAACCGTGGCAATAGCTGCCTCGTAGTGTATGCAGCTTTGAAACAGCGAATACCTCATATTGTCTACTCCCGGGCGACAACAAGGGACCACAATATTTTATAAGAGCAGAAACATAACGTTTTTGAGTTTCTTTGTCAGTACCGAACTTAAGTATCTTATTGTTATTGCCGTCGGTACCCCATTGTTGGAAAGGGTAATTTTCAGGTCTTTCTAAATTCTAGCAGTAGCTAGTTGTAACCAATGAAACTTCCATGATTTCGCAATCGGCGGTATAGCGAACCAAAGCTACCAAACACCCCTTTTCCATACTTAGGAGGCTCCAAACTAGGATACCTAGGTGCACGAGGTCCGCACGGGTGTTGTCTGTAGGGACAGAACTATCATCCTACGCTTTGGGCCTACGGAAACGTATACGGTCTACATGCACAATATCATAGGCGGAGGACCAGATTGAGGAGAGTAGTAGTATAGGGGGCCAGGAGGAATGAATTAACACACTCAATTGACTCGTTCCGGTCCATAAATCATGAATCATTATCTTCCAGTACACCCAATTCCGCCTCATCACGTAAATAAGATTCCGATAGCCCCTGACGTGACAGCCCTTCAACCTAGGTCCTAGCGTGTGCTAAATATACCTACCCCCCAGATACAGAAATTCTCTGAACGGTGGTGCTAGTCGCCGGTCTTCTACAGGCCCAAGGCGGGAGTGTAGGTACAGCCGTTTGTTTGGTCGGCAGGAACTTTGACCACAAAAGGGGTGAACCTCTCACAACCCCAATTGTCACCCGGGTCGTAGATGTCGACATTAACCCAGATGCTCCATGCCAAATTTGGACCGCCAGGACACTTGATGAAGTCCTCTCCGTTGAATTTCAAGTTACCGAATCTGTTGACGGCAAATCCAGTGCGCTCGGCGGCACTGGGAGCGTCCTCGTCGCCGGTAGTATACCCCAGTTTGCCCTGACCAGATTCAGAGCGATCAACATAGAGCTGCTGCTTGGGCCCTTTAGTAGAGTAGAGAGAGAGAGCGCCATCTTCCGAGAGAACAAATGTCGCGTACGATGGGTTGTCATCCTTGTCACAGGTAGCGTACTGGAAGGGCAGATGAAGGTATATGGAGCCGAGTTGAACCCGGAATAGGTGAACGGGTATCGCTTGGCCGGGTCGGAGATCCATCAGGGCAAACGGCTCGCCAGGGAGGATCTCGGCGTCGGTAAATGTGGTAGCCGAATGCCCGAAGCGGGATGCCAGGGTGGCACCAGCGAATAGAGCAAGTGACAGAGCCTTGGTCAACATGACGGCGATATAAGGATTGCCTCGATTGGTAGGTCGACTTGTTTGGTGACAGTTGTCTGTACCTCTACGTAAGGTAAATGTATTATGATATTCAGAGTCTGATCCAAGTTAGATATCACGGGGGCCTATAGGTAAATATATACGTGATGAACTCCCTCCAGATCGCATTCCGTACCTACGTACTTTGTATCTCTCAGGAGGACGGCCCGTGGGTGGGATGAGAAAACACATCGGAAGAGCGATGCCAAGGATGCCCCAGTCCTCGGAAGAGATCTACCGAATGAGTATACCCGCAATACCGCATTGCCCGCGCGTAGCATTCGTTGGGCCACTAGCAGGGCAAGTAGGTAATGCGTTGCGCCGTGGCTTTCGTGACTCTAGCTGATTGTTGTTGGCGATTGTTGGTTTCGCGCCGAGTCGCGAAGTTCGAACCTTGCCACCGCCTTTGAGTAGACCAATTGATTCAGAATTACGGTGAGCCAAAAGAGTTAAGACGAGGTAAAAACGCTACACTACATGCATACCTGGAAGTATTGATGTACATAACATAACAGTCACAGCGGCCATGTATCGGGGCAACCTATCATATCATAGAATCTCGTCACATCATCGCGCCAACAAATCGATTGGGGAGCCAAGTTCGAAGCTCGCAGGCCATGTTTTCAGATGCATGTTTTAGACTTCCGATATGCGAAGCAGAATAAGCACATCACGTATGTAGTTGGGAGGTGTAGGAAAATGGCTGGCTATTGGCGCCTCCATCGGCAACTGCCTGCACGAGCGTTGAGCCGCCGTTGACCGATTGGCGATTCCGATTGGGTATATGCACAGGATCTATGGATTGTCACGTCTTACCAGATCGCCGCCCTGCATATCCGATATATTGGGTATCACAGGGTCGGGCGAGCGGGTGCGGCGCAAGGGATCTTTTTTAACGGCGGGAGCTTCGGTCACCAAGGACAAGGAGTGTTTTGCCTCTTGTTCTAGATCGTCAAATCGTTGCTGTAGGCGACGCATTTTGACGACGTCGACGATGTGACGAGCTCGATGATATGATGGACGACGCAAAACGCCTCTTACTTCAATAACAGTTGCATTTGTATATACCGGCTCGTAACGGTTCCACCGGGCGTACATAAATCAAAAGAAAAGAAAAGAGAAGCACAGAGGCTAAAGCTTTCAGAAGCATTCTACAGTGAACTCGAGCCCCGCGGAACATGTCATAATTCCTCTTGAGGCTGGGGACACTGAGGAAAACCGAAACTTATCTATTGCTAATTTCTAAACCTAGTTGAGAATCCGTAGTCGTGCGTCCTCCGAGAAAGCTGTATGATTATTGACAATTCTATCTGTTCTAAAGACGTTGCAGCCGTGACCTGTCTTGTTCTCACCATTCGGTACGTTGGTGAGCGTCACTTGGCAGTTGGCTTACCGTGGTCCGTACTCCGTAGCCGGACCCAGCCTGCGATCCAGCCACCGGACGATCCTGATTCCTCCAGAGCGCGCTTGGATGTTCTTCACATAGACATATTCAATGGGCCCAACACCTGCCCCAACCTTATGTGTGCAGATTGTAATCCATCCGGATTGCCCATGGGCGTTGCCATGCAGGCCTTCAACGTCATGCTCTTGAAGGTGGCGTTGCTGACTCTCGTATGACGAATTTGTGGTAGATTCCCATCCCTACCGGGTACAAGTCCGGATTCCCACTTGCTAAAGAAAGTTTTGTACTATGTAGTCTCCTGATTTCCCCGTGAAGCACAATACTGACCCGGGGGCCACCAGTAAGATATAGCGAAGTATGTTTGCGAAGGAGAAGATTGCCAATGCTGAGAGTCCGAGTGGGACGTAGACAATGCTACCGGGGATTTCGCCGCATCGTCTAAAGAACGAGGCAACGACCACACTTGTTTCTTAGGCTTTTCTTACTTTGAATTGAAGTTTTCTCGTTGCTGATGTTATTAATTCCGTACACTTGGGCCAGTTCTATGTCGGGGCCACTTATGCTCTGCGCCTGCGTACAGAGGGTGATGATCCTCAGCGCGTCGAAGAAGAGGAGGGCCGAGGCATAGCGGTAAACCTACCACTCCTGAAAATAATGGTTAAAATAAGTCGCAACGGCATTCTTTTGGGAAAGGAACACTTCGCACCTGCTTAGCTGCCATCCTTAAAACACGATTGAACTCGGCCAAAATGCAACGAATTCGACAAAGCTGTTCTGTAGCTGGGCTGGTTGGAGTAGTAGCGTACAGTATCTACCTAGTCATATTGTGCACAATAGGAGCCTCGTAAGGAGGGCTATCGGCTGTGTTCACGGGAGAGATGATCGTGAGAGAATGAAAGATGAAAAGAAAGAAACAAGGGCTTGAGGGGAAGGATTTGAGGATTGGTCTGCCAGATGCTGAGCGGAATAGCCGAATAGCCGAATAGGTCGTGCCCATGTATATTCTTTTGGATTTTACGTGACAAATGATTCGAAATGAACAGTCAAGAAATACTAAGGCCCCAGAGGTAGTTACCATTACATCGATAACTTCAAGCATAGTTACGGTAGGCCGAGCACCCGAGACTCGCGTAACTACGTCGAGCATCTACTGAAATGTTGCAACTTGCATGTAAAGTGCGTAACCGTTCAACGAAAGACGAGCAAAGGGAGAGGCGAAAAAGTGATCAGTATCTCGATCTCGAAGAGAGAAAAGGGTAAGAAAAGAAGGGATCACCAGTACTTTATGTAAATATTCAACTATACGTCCCGATCACGCGTCGCAGGAAGCATCCTAGGTAGCGACCTTACCGCGTAGTCCCGAGGCCACAACCACATGGGGTTCAAACGTGTCAAAGAAGCGCAACTACACGTCAGGGGGCTCCGTAGTATGCAAAAGGATCGGGACAAGAACTCCCATTTGGCCACAGGTCTGAGGTCATCCAACTCATGTACCTAATACATATGCCCACTCAGCAGGACGGCGTGCCGACTAGTACCAATACAAGATACTACAGCTAAATGTCACTAGACTGCTTTTCAACTATTACTGGAGCCAATAGAAGACCCGGAAAGTTAACTCTGAAGGTCACGGGTCTGTAAGAGTTGCCAAATCATAACACCGCCGCCTCGGGGTGGTGCCAGGAGGGAAACCTCGTAGCGCGTGATCACTGATCACACAATTCACAACCGTGATACTGAAACTCCCAGTATTGCTGGGTTCCCTTGGCGAATAGGAGACTGAGCTTGCCTGTCAAGCCTGGGTAGGTCCCTTTTGCAACTTCAGACCGCCTGTGGTCCACGTGCGCAAACATAGGTATGATATTATCAAATATATCGCTGTCAATTAGCTGTTATAGTGATTTTGACTAACCAGAGCGATAGATATATGTAGGTCGAGTGATATCTTAAGCCGAGATTGATGTATAATGTATGATAAAGGGGTAGCTCAATAGGTAGGTCCATTACCCCGATACCCGACCCGACCCCCCTTTGACCTTACTTACCTCCCTGTGCCTCCTCAGCCCTACTCGGCCGGCCTCGGTTACTTGCTCAACCCACTTCGCTCAACCTACCTTCCTCCCTCCTCCCCCATGGGTCATGCTCCGTTCTTCTCTATCCTTCTCCCTCACCCTCCCTCCCCCTCCATCCTATTCTATCCCTCTTCCTCTCCCTCCACCTCCCTCCTCCTCCATCTTCTTCTATCCTCAATCCTCTTTTATCTGTCATCCTCTTCCATTCTCCATCCTCCATCCTCCATCTTCCATCTTATGATCTTCCATCTTCCCTATTCCCTATTCCATCTTCCGTCCTCCATCCTCCATCCTTTCCTCCCCTCCATCGTTCCTCCTCGCTTAAATATCTTCCTACAACTATTTCCCTGCAACAATCCTCTCTCAGCCATCCTCTCTCCTCCTGGCACTCCATCCTCCTCTCTTCTCGCTCAACTAAGCTTGCGCACGACCTTTTCCCCTCAACCTTCTTCCTGCCTCAATATTACTTCTCTACTCTCTCGAGCCTAGCTCAACTGCTGGGAATATGCTGCGGATTCCCAGTAGCAGCCCCAATACCAACCAAAATTGTACATCATAATGGATGAGCTTACTGGAGGGTAAATTATTCTACTATCTCGTCCACCGTTTGTGTTTGCTAACAGTTTCGGTTCCAGAGTTCAACAAGGGAGGACTTCAGTCTTCAACGGCAACTTCATCCCGTAATCCAAACAACTGGTTGAAGAGGTAAGCTGATTCCCTTAAATAGCCTCAATCTTTCTGAAGCCCACATAGTCTCACGGCCTCAGATAATTAACTCCCCACGCAGAAACAAAACGACACCGCTGGCGGTTTTTAATCTTTGATGGCAACGTCAAGTAAGCTGCTCAGGGCTGTAACCGACAGTCGACAGTCGACATGAGGGTCTACGTCGAAGGTTGCTTGTCGACTAAAGGATTTGGTCGACTATCGATTGGTATGTTACCTAACTGTCGAGCGTTCGGAAAGCTGATTTATATTGACACAAAGTACAGATATCTGACCATAGCTCCGTCGCCAGACGTGATCACTAGTCGTTGTACAATCTCCAGAAACTCTGGGCGCTCAATAGAGGTTGCGTTAAGTGATCCTGTGATGCTCTGTCAGAGCGCGTTGTACGCAGACTTCCGACCCATGTCGGCGGTTTGACGCCTCCGCCTACTACACCCACGGTGCGACTCCTGGTCCACCCGGGTAATGGGTGGCACTGAGTCCTGACAGCACAGTTGCCAAGACTTGGGCGAGCCTCTTCCACGGAGAGCCTAAGCTTCCTAGGCTGAGTTCTAGTATTTCGGAGCTGAGCAAATCTCACACCCAGCTCGAGTCCAAAGAATCCACGCTGCTGCTCACCATTGAAGGACCCAAAACGCCTCAGAGAGCCGAGGCGTTCTTGCCACCCGGGGGAAGTGCGCTCAATAACCTTCCGGCGAATCCTCCGAACTCACCGGTGGCAAAAAGTCGCTTGCCACCAGGGGGTGGGGGATTTGGGGAGTTGCGCTCCATTGCCGACCACTTCGGTCTCGCAATGGATATGGTTTTGATGGGGAGCCTCCACACCGGCTCCCACGACCATATCTACCCCGGGTGGCGCGGAGACTGTCAGCATGGAGTCCGGAGATTCCGACGCAGGTCAAGATGAAAATGCGGAAGAGTTGCAAAAAGTCGGCTCCGAACCACCCGGGGGTATAGGATTCGAGGAATTGCGGAGGATTGCGGACAACCTCGGTGTTGAGGCGAGTTTCGTGTTGACGGGAGCCTTCACGCCGGCTCCCACCACGATATCAACACCTGGTGGCGCTGACACGGCCAGCCTCGAATCGAACGATTCCGACATTCTTAAGGGATTGCGAACCCAGCTCGTAACTGGGCCTGCTACTTCACCAGCACCAGAGTGTTTCATTTCAACGGGAGCTGCACACCGGCTCCCACGACTATACCCCGGGTAGCGCTGACATAGTCAGCCTGGAATCAGGAGATTCCGATGTTGGTGCGAAAACATTCCCAGAAGTTTTAGAAGGGTTGCAACAGGGCCAGCTCCGAACTGAGTCCGCCACTGTTGCTGAAACTGCCACCGTGTTACCCTAGAAGGGTCGTAACACCGCGCGCCTTAACCAAGTCCGAGTCTTTTCTCTTGATTCATCACTTTATCACCATCCTTTCTTCCCCCCAAGTAACACCTCAACTGGCAGGGTGTATACCCGCGCCATCGCGCCAAGTTCGCAACTTTAGTTGCTGAGCCCTGGCTATCCGATTCCGGGATGTCCTTGTCGGATGCAGTCGTGGACAACGTCGCTTACAGGAATCTACACATTCTGTGGGATTTCGCAACGGCGATAGGTCGCGCCGACAAGCGTTACATCAGAAGACTCTACATGTTGCGGTTGGATCGCCGAAAGTCGGTCAATTCCATCCAAAGTGTCAATTTGAAACTGTTCCAAATCAACACTTCGGACTGGGTTTACAGCAAGGAGCCGAACCCAACCAGCCAGCGCGGTCTGGATTGGTCGAGATCTCGTTCTTCTGCCATGGACTCATTATTTGGTTGGTTTCGTGGACAGAGCCTCGGTTTCAAACTGTCCTAGTACAGCGCCGATGCCTCCAATGATTCCAATCGGATTCTATTGCATAGTCCAGTCTGGAACCAGTGTATCCTCGGCTGCTGCGCGGCTGCCATTCGTGGGTGGCCTAATCCAGGCGTGATATTGTCGACTGTCGGGTACACTTCTACCCCTCCTAGCAACATCCGGTGCCAGGGCTGTGGGGTTTCTGGCGATAGCAATGAGACTTCGGGTACCAAACAGAACTGGTACCAACAACAGCTTGGGACTCGATTGGAGTGGCGATTCGGCGGCTATCGCTGCCAGGCAGAGCCATGTCGGCATTGCCACAGTGATGGAATCACTTGGCAAGAAGAGGTTCTGGCTTTGTTCAAGACAGAATATCGAACTCGATTGGAGTGGCGCTATATTGAGGAGCCCAGTTGCATTTTAACTGGGCCCACCTCGAGGCTTTATTCCACAGTGATGGAATCACTTGGCAAGATGAGGAGGTACTAGTTTTATTTAAGACGGAATACCAAACTCGGTGGGAGTAGCGCTTCGGCAGCTATCGCTTTTGTGTCGGGGGGTATATTCCAACCGTCTGCCGAAACCGTATAAAGACGCCGGCGAAGGCTCCAAGTCCCAATAGCCGCGTCCTACACATTGAAGGACCCAGCTCCATTATCAACAAAGCCTACCTCGAGGCATTATTCCATAGTGATGGAATCACTTGGCAAGATGAGGAGGTACTAGTTCTATATAAGACGGAATACCGAACTCGGTGGAAGTAGCGCTTCGGCAGCTATCACTTTTGTGTCGGGGGGTATATTCCAACCGTCTGCCGAAACCGTATAAAGACGGCGGCAAGGGCCCGAATAGCTGGGTCCTGCACATCGAAGGACCCAGTTCCATTGTCAACAAAGCCTACCTCGAGGCATTATTCCACGGTGATGGAATCACGTGGCAAGGCGAGGAGGTCCTAGTTCTATATAAGACGGAATGCCGAACCCGGTTGGAGTGACGCTTCGGCAGCAATCGCTGCCAGGCTAAATCGGCTCGGTATTGCCACTGTGATGGAATCACGTGGCAAGACGAGGAGGTCCTAGTTTTATATAAGACCAAATGCCGAACCCGGTTGGAGTGACGCTTCGGCAGCTATCGCTGCCAGGCTGAATCGGCTCGGTATTGCCACGGTGATGGAATCGCGTGGCAAGACGAGGAGGTCCTAGTTCTATATAAGACGGAATGCCGAACCAGATTGGAGTGGCGGTTCGGCGGCTATCGCTGCCAGGCCGAATCAGCTCGACATTTAATCGAAAGGATAAAGAAAAGAGCGCCTGGAACCTACGAAGACTTGCTCTGTCAGAGCGTCACCGTGCATTTCGGTTTTGAGATGAAGAGGGTGCCGGTTGGGCAGCTGTCGCTGCCAGGCCGAATCAGCTCGGTATCTCATCGAAAGGATAAAGAAAAGAGCGCCTGGAACCTACGAAGACTTGCTCTGGCAGAGCGTTTCTGGGATTTTCGGTATTGAGTCATTGACTCGTGTGCTAGTTCTGGTGAGGGATCATCCAGCATAGTCATACTTCACCCCCTCTGGAGTCCGGATGGGGTTGCCCATGTCGCGAACACCCAGCAAGCCGGCGAGCAAGCATACGGGATTGCAACACACGTTCCCATTGCCGACGGGACAGTCGCTGGCCGGTCTTTAGCAACCAGGCCGTCAGCTGCTGCATCAGAAGCCGTCGCGATCCGCCAACTGTCATAAAATGACATACCCATCGACACTATTCATTATTTTCGACGAATCGACCACTTTACAGTCTATACGCCATACCTAGATCTGGTACCTTGGGCACAGGCGGAATATAATGGTGGCACATCATTCATCAAATAAACCCTCATTCAGAAGTTCGTACCTAGGTAGTAGGAAAGAGGTTGACTTCATGACAAAGATATTACCAGCTAAGGGTCTATCGATTCACAATTCCACGATAGATGTTGCCAAGATGTTACGGAGGACATGTAGCCGACTGCTCATCAATCTTCATGGTCAACATCGACTTTTGGCTGTGTTCTGGCGCTGGAGTACAATCGGTGACCCGAGTTCGCCAACTCCGACGTCCTTCCCCGAAGCTCCTCGGTATCACGGCCCAATTGAGTCGCATTGGGAAGACTATGATCTGCGCCTTCTGGGCCAATGGCGAATTTGTAGGGGACGAATCGAATGAATATATCCGTGTCGGATGGCAGGCCTGGATGGTGGATCCGACTGTAGCTCTATGGCCCCCAAGAATCGGCAACCAGGGCATGGGAGCCTCAGCCAAAGCCCAAAATTCCCAAGGCGAAGTTAATCGGCTCACAGCGTGAGCCCGTCCTATCATTGCCAAATCGGTGCTTAGGCTACCGCTTGCGGCCAGAATTGCCGTGTCGGGGGCAACGACACCTGTATTTCTGGCAGAGCTGGGCACGCTTGCTTCTCTGCAATTCCCGAATCGGGACGGGGAATCAGTATTCACCTCATGCTTTCCTTTCTTTGCGGGAAGCGCCTTCACCACCGCCGTTGCCGCCGGAGCTCGAGGAGCTAGACGAGGACATTGAGCAGTTCTACATTTGCGGCAAAACTGTACTTCTTTAGATCACGTTGCCGCATTGCTGTGGCGCCAGCCGCCATGGCTTAAGCTGACAGCAAGGGCCATTGGCAAGTGGCATTGTTGTGTTCCTTTCAGGGGTATACCTAGCCATCGACCATTGTCGATCGGTAGAATATTCTAAGACTACTGGGGTTGACATCAAAGCGGTTTTCGGCAAAGACCGCCGGAATACCGGAGTACTACTGCGCTCTTGGTGGCTGCTGCCTTCGACTGACGGAGAGATAATGTGGTGCAGCGTGGTGGGAAAGTCGTATCTACGGTGCAGTAGCACCGGGGATGCGATGGAGTTTTCACCCTGGGGGCGGCCCTCTGAGGACAAGACACTGTTAGATAGACTAGAGTATACGTGTGGATATATTAAGATCTATTACCCTCACGCTGTTAGGGGAGGCAGGGGACTGGAAATCGACCAGACACGGCGTCTCTTGGCGTTCCATTACATCTACAGACTACGATGATAACATCGTCAACAACGTCGAGCAGAGGTCGACTATCGAGTGTCAAAAAGCAATTAATTTATATTGACGTGGTACCGAGTTATCTCAGACTTATCTGAATATAAAATTACGTTAATAGACATGATTCCTCATCGGCATTCACTTGTGTACTTAGATTATGAGCTCCCGTTTTCAGGAAAACTGCGCGATCAATAGACAACGGGCTGGGTGGATCTGGGGTGATACACATATAAGACACCGATGATGCGGAATACGCGGCTATACGGGCCGCGTGGGGGGGTAGACCACGTAGACAAACCGGCATCATACCATGTCAATGCAGTCGACAGCCGACATGGCGTCACATGGGGAGTCCTGTCGAATTTCGCCTGAAGTGAACAGTCTATATATCGTGGGGCATACCCCTAAATAAAAACACGGATATCATTATGTAGATGGCTAATGCTTGAATTTGTAGCTTAAGACATCGTGCAACACACGCCGTGGCAACGCGATGTGAAGAGTGACAGTTTCTCCGTGGCTATAGGTGGCACGTCTCAGGCCCTTAATTCTGCTCAAGAGTCAAGACATCTCTCCCAAGTTGGGATGGCACCCTTAGATTACCAGGTACTACATGACATGTCCATGTTTTTCGAGCTGCGAGTAGATTGCTATAGCCATAGTTGGCAATGGCACATTTTCTAAAACGATCAAAGTATATGACACCTGCCGAATTGACGCAAAGAAGTACCTAATTATAGGATGCTGGATCGACAACGATCTGACTTGGATTTCCAATAGGTCATGCCCGTCGACTTCTCCCCTGCCGACACTGGGCGATTCATGCGTCCGTTTGGCAGCTGTGTTGTCAGGCTTGTACAGTATTGTCGGCACCACGAGGGCTGGCAAGGGTGCATATGAAGGCATAATAGCCGAATGAGCTATCGAGCCCGCCCAATGTCTCGACGCTGATATTCCAGTTTGTTCCTTCGCAATTCAAAAGAGGTCTTATGAAGTGAGGTTGACGGTAGGTGATGTATATGAGTCTGCCCGTGGGTTTGAGTACACGGGTTAACTATGCTGAATGTTAGCATTTCAAGGAAATCAGGTGCACGCGATTCCTGAGGCGGAGGGGATGTCCTCACCTCTCTCATATAGCGACCTGTATTGTCGACTACATCAGGAGGGGGCGTCCAGGGACTGCCATGAATCATGGCATCGAGGGTCCCTTTATCGAAGGCGACGTCAACGGATTGAGAGGGTATTCCATCCATCTGGCGAATGTCCATCTGTTGCCATTCGATGCCTTCAATCTCAGCATGCCGGAGACTCATCATTTCGACGACAACGGCCGAGAAGTCGACGCATAGTTGATTACGGTAACCATACTTAGCTAAGTCTCGAGGCACTGTCTATTGCCGGACGGGGAGGTATTAGCAATCTCCACCTCTTACAGCAAGTCCTGCGAAAACAGCGCTTTGAACATAGGTGGCGCATGCACGCATAACCGCGCGCAGAGCCCAGGAAACTTGCAGAAAGACTCAAATTGCTATTAAGCAGGGACGTGGACGTACGCTGTCCCCTGACCCTAGATGTAGAATCCTGGGGTTCGACTCTGCAGAGTAGTCTTGAAAAAGAGAGAGCTTCAAAAACTGCTCTAGATCGGCAAATGAGCGAAACCATTCGTGGAGTTGCTCGCCGGGTTGTGTCGCATCATATCGAGTGTCCCAATATCCCGGCTCAGCTAGCACCGCGAGCTCGTCGTCTGAAGGCATTTGCAGCAGAGGCAGACAAAAACGCAAAACAGAGATAGATCGTTCGTAGATGCGGTGTTGGGGCTCGTCGGGCAGTAAACAATCGAATACAGACTACGGGTACATACGGGGTTTTCTCAACCGTGTCGCGCTCCACTCAAAAAAAAGGACACCCCCTTCCCTAAACGCAGACAGCGCTAAAGACAGCACCAAAAGTTTTCTCAGTAATCTCGCAATCAGTATCGGGTTTAGCAAGTTTCAGTGGTATAAGAATAAGTGATTCCTTTAAGTGCCAAAAAGGTCGAATGCGTTGGCGACATCCGGTCTGTTTCGGGCCGTGGAATGTTTGGTCCTTGGATGGTTCGGTTAACACCCGATCGTTCCTTGCTGGGGAGGTATGGCCCTACTACGGTAGGTACCTCCACCTATCTAGATTCCCCGACGTTTAGCGAGGTACACATCGAGATAAGAGCGGGCATCTTGATTTTGACCCGCTGGGCCGCTGCACCTAAGCCACACAGTATTGAGCACTGTAGGTACACCGTCAAAAGTCTCAAAACAAGAGTCAGCTCAGAACAAGATCGGCCGCGCGCTAGAAGCCCAGTCTAAAAAAAGCAACGCTATGAGTCCCACGATCGCCCCCGCAACCCCCACAGCCGCCCGAGGAACGGTGGGTAAGCAAAGCGTGAGGTCCTCGCTGCCCGTCATTCACAACCACGTGCTGGCCAAAGGACGCCATTGCATGCCAGCCTCGTCATTCTTAGCGCTACCAAGTACGAAGTACCAACGGACGTCCACCAGCACGACCAAATTAAGCAATCTTGGAACCTTCGGCTGCTGGTATGTTGGTACATTGGACGCTCGATGTTAAACTGACATGTAGATACTCCGTACGTGACTCGTGAGTGGACAAGGCGAGCTCAGACTGCGCAGAGTCTCAACTCTCAATACATTGTACTGCGTACCTAACTGTGTAGCCGAGGTGAAAAGAGGCTAAGTCCTCGACTGGATCGACCATCCAAGCCTTGTGCAGTTAATTAGATGGATGACCGGATGGCCGGTATTCCGGTCCTTCGGTTGATTGGTGTGATGGGTCATAACCGCTCACCATGGACCACTGATGTCTCATATTTCGATCCTTGCCAAACACCCAACTTCCGTTGGCCCGGGCCAGCTACAACATGTTGGGGTATTAACTGAGGACCAAGCCCCCTCAACTGCTACTGGTATCTTAGGTATCATATGAGCATCCGGATTCTGCTGAGATTTCATATGTTGAAAAGCTCCTAGGCGCCACAAAAAAAGCGGTTCGAAGTCGGCATCACAGCAGCATTAAGAAAGCCAGATCGAACCCAGCTTGTTCGTGGATATTACAAGACGCCAGATTCAAGAATTCCAGGTATTCTGAGCCAACCTCCAATCTCCTCCTGCTACACGGTAACATGGGATGTGGCAAAACTTACACGGCAGCCTCTATATTATTGATGAAGTCATCCGGCTGAATAGCTATCAAGTTCCTAAGCCTCTGACATGCTACCATTATTGCGGAGCATGCTTCCGGCGACTCGGTATACACATTCTCAAGCCTCATCTTACAGATGCTGGATCAGAAGGAAGACTTATGGACGAAAGAATTTTGTGAGTGGCACAGTGAGAGAAAGAATGCTTCGCTACTAGATCCTACACAGTCTTCCGATGAGTTAGGAACTTTTTTGAAGAAATCAATTGATGCCCTGGAGAGGCCGCTTTACATTATATTGGATGGCCTCGATGAGTGCACGTCAGATACCTTAAACGATCTCATCGATTTCATTGAGGACTTTTCAGGGAAAACCCGTCCTGTCAAGTTTTGCCTAGCTTCTCGCTACTCCCACGGGCGACTGAGTTTCTTGCACGAACCGAGTTGTTGCAAATGATAGAGGATGCCCAGCGCGACGAGACCATTGTTCGCCACATGGTAGAACGAACACTACGGACACTCGACAAAGAGTTGCAATCAGAGATCATTAGAGAACTCACTGCTCGGGCTAAAGGATCTGCCATTTGGACAAAAATGTCAATCGATCTCATTGAGCGGCACGGGGTTTACGATAAGAAAGATCTCATCAATCTCCTAGAAAAGGAAATATGTTATACGGCGCTACCAGGGCTATACGCCAAGCTCTTTTCTAGCATTACGAAAAAATCATATATGAATGAATGTTTGCTCACCGAAGCCTTGGGAATGCTCGCTGTTGCAAAGAGGCCCCTCCTTGTTCGGGAGTTGAAGTGGGCTATGGCGATGCAAATGAGCCTACTGGGCGAAGAAAAGGACCTTGCGCAACTCAACGACTCCGCTGATAGGTCACCGGTCGTGTCATTGTTGCAACCATTTATTGATTGCGTTGATGATGAAAACCCAGCTAAGAGTTACGTCAGGTTTGCCCACGAGTCCATCCGAGAGCTTGTCCTTGAATCTTCCCCAGCCAGCTGGGGCGAACTGAACAGGGAAAAAAGGCTAACGCATATGGGACGTGCGCCTCGCAGAGGCGAGCTGGAGGCAAAGCTTCTAGCTCTTCGTGTCGAATACCTGATGCTGGATGAAATAGACCAGAAGGACCTTTTTAATTTGGAGCAGTGTGTCGCGCAAGATTTCGGGATGCTCCCATTTGATGTTTCCGACTCGGAGGATGATACTGGGCCCGTATACTACGATCCAGTTACCCAGGGATTCGGCGGGTTCTTCGCATATGCTTTCTGTTTCTGGATATCACACTTAGGATACGCGACAGGGGAATCACCCCCTACCATTTCAACCATCACTAAATTGACAAAGCCCGAATCCACCCGATTTCGTAACTGGTACCAGCAACTATGCCGCCCTGATTGCACGTTACAAGCCAAATTAGACGAGAGTCTCGAGCGACTAGAGCGACTAGATCCTCTAGTTTTAATATCGCTCTATCGCCCCAATGCAATGCTACAAGAGTTGCTAAGAACATCCGGGACTGACATCAATCGTTTCATGTCCGGTTCGGTAGAAACTGTCATCGAGGAAATTATACTATACGGAGACATTTCGAGATTGAAATGTCTTATTGAGCATTTTCAGCTGGATAGTCCGAAATCCCTAGCTCTCCACAACTTGATGCGCCACCGGGAGAAGCGAAATAGTTTCGCGAGAAAGGGATCAAAGGATGTTCAGAAGTGGGATGAATGTGTTGACCTTGTTCTCCCATCATCCGATCAATTGATCGAACAAAAATCAGGAAACGAGTTGCTATGCACTGCTGTTAGCATGCGTTGCCTGCCAGTCGTCAAGAAACTCTTCAACGCAGCCGACAGCCATCCGGCGCTACGCGACGAACTCCTTTGTGACAGGCCGAGAGGGGGTTACCGTGATCCTCATCCATATCCTTACGGCCACCAGTCCGTCGGGGTGGCTGTGCGAAACAGCGATTTGGACGTGCGGCGCTACTTACTCGAGCGAGAAGGTATTGAAGCTCATCTAAACCATGTTAGTGCTGAAGGGTATAGCGTGCTACATGTGGCGGCGGTCTATGGGGATCTGGGGGTATTCAACCTCCTTGTACCCCGTCTCAAGGCCCAAGTGGATAGGACCAACGATCAGGACGACACAGCTCTGAATATCCTGGTATTCTCACACCCTCTACACGCCGTTGAATGTGCCAGGGTCCTATTAACGAAAGGCGGGGCGCATGTATCAACCGGACACCACGGCCAGGCGCCTAGTATGACTTATGGGCACCCTCTTCGTCAAGCTGTCAGAGGTTACATGGAGATGTGCCACGTCTTGATAGATTGCGGACATGCGGACCCCCGCGTTGCCCTGGACGTGCAGGACGGCGAGGCCTCGTTACTTGACCATGTAAATGTCGCGCCTGTGTCGGGAACGTCGGGCGACGGTAAGGAGCGAGCGAGAGACATCTTGGCAACACTCTGTTCGCTGGCCGGTATTAAGCCGCCACAAGAAGTAGGACCGAGAAACGAGAATACAACCAACTAGGACCCTTTGGTTGTATGATCCTATCGAGGAAATATCTCTATCTACCTTACTGTGGAGAGGGTCTATCTGCACTTTCAAATAAGTAAGTATATTAGGTTCTCTCACGGAAGTGCTGACGCATACGGCATTGGCTGGGACAGACGGGGGATTTCAGACATGATACATCATGTAAAAAGCTCAGTGATCATTCAGCAGCATCTGGAAGGGTAAATATATGCTACGACTCCTTACGTGGAAAGGAAGACCATAGCAGTGGTTTTCTATCTCGAAAGCTTCGTGGTGGACAGGGGATAGCCTCAACGGCTGAGACTAGTTGTCAGGACTTAATTGGCTTTGAAACATGTTACGGATGCTAGGTTTACACAACTATGAATGGGGATCTTGCTTTGTCGGAGAAGCGTAGGGGCGGGCTAGTTGCCCTACGGAGGCTCCTGAGAGCGTGGATGGGTTAAGGTCCAAGGAGGGAGGGGGAAGGGCGGGGGTTATTGCCCTCGGGGACAAATTGGTCTAATATAGCAATATCCGTTTCGCGAACCATGAATTTCGAACAACTACCTACTTCAGTTGCATATAATTCTAATTGTTCGAGAAAAAGACTATTGACCCCGCGGACCGATAAACAGCTTCAGTACGGACTACACGGAGCACCCAGTTGAACCACCACCCCGCCTTCCTAGCTACGACACAGCTGCTAGAAGTGTGTAATACTCCAGCAACCCGACGTCAAATCCTTTCAATTCCACAACCCAACGACAGCAAGTCAATCATCACGATAACCCTCCTTAAGCCTCAGACTTTCGACCCCAATCAACGCACATCACTTTCAAGAGAGCTAATCCGCCAACATGTGCGAAACTAAGGAGTCCTCGGCTATCTATCCGGCCGGACATCCTCCTCCGGATGATTATGGCAAACATGTAGGTTCATGATTTTTCTTCGAGATGTCCAATGTATTTACCCTGTCATTCTTAATTCGGCAAAATGGGCAGCTTGCCACCTCCCATGCTCGAACACATCAACGGCGTGCCACAACTGAGTGGCGCCAGACGACTGAGGATTACGGTAGGCCGCCGCCAACCAGCAGGGTAAAAAAGCGTGAACACTTTCCGGAAACGTCACGCCGTATCCTAAGTTGTACAGCCAATTGGCAATATGTCATGTACTGACAACTGCTGCAGCCTTGCAAATATTGGGAGACCCACGAATGCCCCCGCTTGGTAGCCGAACAAGGAACAGCTTGCGATTCCTGTGCGGTGAGTTCATCAGCTCCTTCAGAGGTCGAATCTGTCTGTGATCAAAGACTTGATCCTAACGAATATACAGTCTGTCGGCCGAGTATAACGGGTTCCCCTTGATTGGTACAACCAACTACCGAAGTTGCCAACCACGACTCGGCCGTTGCTATGGACATAGCCGCCTGTCCGAATTCCGGAACACTATCAAGGACTGGGCGCCAGATTTCATTGTACTGGCGCTTGAGATAGCTTATTCTGATAGCCCAGACTTTGATAGGTCACTGAGAAGGCTCAGAAGAGGAATTAGCCGGCACCAGAAGACACGACAGCATAGATGAGAGAATAAGTCATCACCACCCAGCACTACCGTAATTTTCATATTCGTAATGCGTTTTTTAACGAGTGAACCGGGGTGACTAGACGCAATACATCGAAGCAGCGTAGCGACGACGTAGAACGAGCAACCCCAATGAGATAGGAGCGGATTGCCGGAAGCAGTGAGGAGAATTCCGAATTTCCTAGTATGGCACGCCGCAACCTAGTATCATCAGTATGAAGTACTTCGTACGTAGGCACTCGCCAATATCTAAGCAATTTTGGCTAATTCCCGATGCAAGCATATATCAGCCAAAATCGCTTCACATTTGAATTCAAGTCGGTTTGGAGGAGACGTTCAGGGGTAGGTAGGTAGGCACCTGTTCATCCAGATTCCACAGCTAAAGGGATGCAAGTGATCAGAAGGCAAGAAAATTGATTGAAATAAGCTAGATGCGCCTAATTATACAATATAATAGATAGGTAACGGAAATCGACATCTAATAACTTGAAGCCAGTTACCGTCGGTAGGTTGAATGAATGGGACGAAGAAGACCCCTCTAGGCCGACACCGCCATAAATTCCCCTGGGTCCCCAGCCACTGCGGCTTTGTCAATAGCCCTGCACTGCCACTTTCCGCCCCGCTCAAAATAGAAAGGGCTTTCTATTGGTCAGAAATCTAGCCTAACGGGTCCCTACTCCACCAGCCAAATAACGCCGGTCTGAACGTCGGAGATAAGTTGGGTTGCCGTCGTCGTCAAGGCTCATCAGCGGTTCGTCTTTTCGTCTTTTCCGTTGGACTACGATCTCTAGCGGAACCGCAGTTGCTCTTTGTACCGCTCCGACATGCGATCTATACCAGGCCCAGCCACGCCACTCCCTGGGAGCTACAGGCTCCGGCCGCCTCGCTAAGTCTAGCCAGGTCTCGTTGAGCCACCTGTAGGGGACCCTACTCGGCCTATCGCTAGGTCGGTAGCCCGTTGCACCTCGTCTTGGTCTGTGGTGAAGTTGTCACCCATGATATCGCTATATTTGGCGCCGGGCTGGTACTCTTGGACAACGAAATCTGCGGGTGACTTCTTACGGTGCGATCTCTTCTGTGGTAATTGCTCATTGTCCGATCCAGACCCAGTGGCTTCACTCATGACTGGGTTAAGTCCGACGGACTCGGACGGAGAGCGGAGTGTACAAGATCGACCTTGGTGAAAGGCGGCGACAGATGCGGATGCGCTCCGTGGCGGCCGGGCGGCCCCGAGACAAAAGATGGTTCTAGTCAGACTTTCAGGAATAGTAGAACGGAGAGAAACAGCCGAGTGTATTGTCCAGGTGAGCCCTCTATATAGGCAAACAGGAGTGACACGTGTTACAAGTTCGATGGAGCACTAACTATTTTCTACGGAGCGCTCTATAAGTCTACATTTTAAAAATCTCTGTCTAGGAATCTCAGTTAACTGATTTAGGTATGGCAATTCCGTATAAGCTGTCCATTGGAAGTCAGACTGAGCCGATAAGGTTAGTAGGGTGGGACTATTGAATTATGTCGGAATGCTACGGATACTACCGTCGGATAGGACCAGGATGGGAGGATTTGCAACCCGGTTTCAATCTACCAGCGTCATCTGCGTCAGGACTGGGACGGCTCAAGTGGGATGAGAGCGGGACACCCACGGGATCACGTGGAGCGGACCTGAGGAGCGGACAAATTTCATCGATGCGGACTCTCGATTTACTTTGCACAGACTCCAGAGCATCGTGAAGCGCACAGCCCAGAAGGATCATACAACAGACCTTTCGTTCACAAGATCATTGCGCAATTCCAAGGGGCCCCAGATTGTCTCATTGTCTCATCCTGGGACCTGACGTAGTCGGACCGTTGGTTGATTTGGAGGCGCCGATGAGGGATTGAGGCTACAAGCTCACACCTTAACTGAGTCCCATGATTTATCATCTTCTCGGCGAGAGTTCATCGATTTTTTGATAGTTCTATCGATCCCTACGAGAACTCGTCGATTTGGGAGTAGTTGGGCATGAAATCGCCGATAAATCGTCGAGAAATGATCAATCATATTAAGAACTCGACGAGAAGCCTCCAATCCGACGAGAATGATGTCAACAAGAACTCGCCAAGCTCGCCGACATCAACAAGAACTCGTCGAGAACCCCCCAAAAAGTCTCGCTATGATAATGGTCGCCTCGACGAGATCTTGGCTTTTAACCGATACGCTCGCTCTTAGCGCCAAGACTCGTAGACCCTGTCGCCGACAGGCTGTCGACGATCCTGTGATTAACTTCTTACTCTGGAGCCTCAGATAAGGTTGGTGCATGGCACTAATATATATAAAACTTATGACTCTGCGAAGAGTCTCGGCCGAAGAAGCTCAGCTGGCCTCTGGATGGACAATCTACCTAGTTCCAACAATAAGCAATACAGCGGATAGCGTGTGCGTGTCTTCTCCCTTGAAAGGTCAAAGATGTATCGATCGATGTATTCGAGGCAACCGAGGAGGAGGACAAGGACATACGTTAGTAACGCACATCTGTCAAGGCCTGAATGAATAACCGGTTGACAAGTCAAAATTGTAACAACTCCTTAATCACAAACACGAAGATAGCATATTTCAGAAAAGCAAAGTCCATTCATCATTCTGGGTATCATTGCCAGGCACTGAAAAGCTCTTCTATTATTAATTACAAGGTGATTCGTCCCTCTCACTAATCATCATGTTGCCCTGACTCACAAAAGTCCGCAGGCAAAATCCATACCCCAACTCCGTTTCCCTCAGATTTTCCCTTTTTTTCTGTTTTCCTACCCCTTTTTTGAATCATGCGTGCCTTGCGGCAAAAGTGTAGCAATTAGTAAAGCGTAGTTCACACCATTATCAGGCTGGTGTAGGCCATTCGTGAAAGTCGTAGACGGACGTCATTCATCCCCAAGTAATCGTCGTCAAAACAACCGCACAGTCAAGACTTTTCCGGACAGAGAGTGAATCCTAGTTTGAGATTTCCAGCGAAAAAAGAAGAACCAAATGAATCCATTGGCAGCCCGTTGAGCCGAGACCGAAGGAATCGGACGTCCTGTCTATCGTTCCTTTAGCGCTTGCGCTTTGGCTGTGTGCCGCTTTCGGCGAGAGATGGCCAATCGGTTTTTCCCTTGGCATTGCCACTGGTGTCCGTGGGCCTGGTAGCGGCCGTTGGGCGTTGTGCGTCTGATCCTCCCAGAATTTGGCTCCATAGCCGCGGTCCCGATGAAGAAGCCGGCTCAAGTAGTTGCGCAGTGGGGAGCGCGGGCTCTGGTGCCGGTGAAAGAACAGGCTTAGTTGCCGGTTGTGCGGTTTGCAACTCTTCCGCATTTTTATCTTGACCGGCGTCGGAATCTCCGGACTCCATGCTGACAGTCTCCGCGCCACCCGGGGTAGATATGGTCGTGGGAGCCGGTGTGAAGGCTCCCATCAAAACCATATCCATTGCAAGACCGTGGTCGGCAATGGAGCGCAATTCCCCGAATCCCGCACCCCCCGATGGCAAACGACCTTTTGCCACCGGTGAGTTCGGAGGATTCGACGGAAGGTTATTGAGCGCACTTCCCCCGGGTGGCGAGAACGCCTCGGCTCTCTGAGGCGTTTTGGGTCCTTCAATGGTGAGCAGCAGCGTGGATTCTTTGGACTCGAGCTGGGTGTGAGGTTTGCTCAGCTCGGAAATGCTAGGACCGGTAAGCCTAGGCTCTCTACGGAAGAGGCTCGCCCAAGTCTTGGCAGCTGCGCTGTCTTTCGGGGCTGCAGTTGTATCGTTGCCAGATTTGTCAGGTGAAACCTGAGCTCCCGTGGTGATCGTGGTGATCTTCGGTATTGCTGCCAGTTGGCTTGCCATTGCCTTATCAACAGGCGTCGATGGGCGAGGCGGACCCGCATTCTGAACCCCAAGTGCCGGCCAGGTAGCCGCATCTTGTAAAGCTAAGGTGTCAGGCTTCGCCTGAACCACTTGCGGCACGACCTTTAGGAGAGCATCTTTCACCGCCAAGGTCTTAAGGGGCTGGGCCTTGCGTATCGGAATACCTGAAGCGGGTGAGTTAGGCGGAACTGGAACTGCGTCGAGGACGCTGTGGCGGTCTTCACTTTCATCTTCATCAGCAGCCGGGTGCGACTCTTCACATCGTGCAAGGCCAGCGATACCTATATTCCGCGCTCCTGGCTGAACTAGATTTCCGACTCGGTAGGCTCCATCGATATGCTCCTGCTGAGAGACATCGCGCTGCTCCTGAATGGCGAGATTTACCTGGGTGTCATCAGAGATCTGCGACGGTAGAAGTTCATGGCTCATTCCTAGTCCCTTAACGCAGGATTCGGACCAACGGCGGTGGCGTAAGCTAGAGTACGCATTTTCCGTTCCCGCCGCATCAAGACCAGCGTCGCTGTTTCTCGGTGTCTCGGCCTGAATACTATAGACAACGGAAGCCCCGCCTTCTCCATCCGAGCCGTGACTGTCCATCATAGCCGTTTTCGAAGGGGTTTGGGTAAGGTTGGAATCACCGTAATCAAAGTCATACGCTGCGTCAGCTTCGTGTGAATTTTGGAGCTGCTGAAGGCGTGCCATCTGCTCCTCACGCTCGAGCTCCTTATCCTGCTGCGCCTGGGTCTTAAACTCGGTGGCAAGTGGATTGAAGGATGATCTGTAGGTATTTCCACGTCCAACGGGGTGGTACTGAGTAGAACCGGCAGCGTTACCGTACGTTGCGCCGTGATGTGTCTGGCCAGAAGCGGCAGAGTGAGTATCACCCTGATATGGACGGTTCGTGCTTTGACGGCGTATATATCCGCCATAGTAACTTCGTGGGCCATAGTATTTCTGGCACTGGTTCTCTGCCTCCTGTATGGCACTATATTGATACCCGAAAGCATCCGTATCCTGATGGTTCTGGACGCCATCCATGGAGTATCCAGAAAACGACTGTTGAGGTGCCTGTTGAGTGCCGCGCCTCTTGCTCTTGGTTGACTTGCCGCCTTTGCGCCGATTACAACCCCGCCTGTCAGGCTTTTTATTTGTTTTCATCCCCCGCTTCCATTGCGATCGGGAAACGTTTATTGGGCCTCGACGTGCAGGCCATCGCTCACGATATGGGACCAGGCCAGTAGCTTCGTCCCTCTGATAGGTCGATTTCTCCTTGTTACCTGCTTCCCATCCATAATAGTATGCTTGTGCCAGCGCGGAAGATTCATCGGATGCCATGGAGAAGGTCATGGAATAGTCCAACATGTTTGCAACGCCCTTAGCACCCACGAATCGCCGTTGGCCAGTCGGTCCCACTGCATGTCGAGTACGCGACAAATTGGCAAAGACATCGGCGTCCTCAGAGCCTCTGCCAAGGTGTGGTAGCGAAGCATGGTGCGGGTGCAGCGAACAAAGCTCCGGGTTCACAATGTGAAATTTGAATTGAGTGCTTTGCGGGCAATTAATGAGTGGCGGGTGCATGAGGCCACAAATCTCAGTGAAGCGCGGATGTCCGTTAAGGCATCTTGAGCAAATGTAATAGAGAATAACACACATCTTGAATAGAGAGGTTGCGTTGACTCTGGATTCTGGAAAGATGGTTTACACCTTGGCTGGTACTTGGCTAAAGCCCTGTGAGGTTCCGTCAGCAGCTAACTCATACAGAAAAATGCATGGAGAAGGCCGGGTTAGGGGAGGGGGGTTGATGGTGGGGGCTGATGTTATAATCTTGTTGATGTGCCACTGAGTGAATGCTGAATCGACAACTTCGTAGCTGGAGAAAAAAGATATAGGATTGACGGGTTGGTTATGATGCAAGTTCAAAGGGAGAAAATATGATGGGGGCGATGAGGAAGATGTGAATGCACAACTTTGTAGCTTTTGAAGGCTACGGGCTTCCTTGGCGGCAAGAGTAATCCCGATCGGAGCCCATTCGAGCTCTGGTGGGTGACCCGATAGGGAACTTGAACATACTTTACGTTGAGGCGTGATGAGCAAAATATACTCAACCCGAAAACAAGCAACTGCAGTTTTCTCCTTTCAATGAAACCTTGCGTTTCCTTCTTTCTTCCGTAATAGCCTCTGCGTAATCTTGAAAGACAGTGTGAAGAGCCGAACGGTCTTGGTTAAGGCTCAACAAGGCCCCAAAGAACGACACCTGTAATGACGCTAACGCGCCGGAATCAGTACCGACATACATACGTGCCAGATTTCCCGGCCCCCCGACGGTGAGGAGGCGGGGTGGGAATGGTGGACGGGCTGGGAAAGGGAAAGGGGAAAGGGAAAGGGGAAAGGCATCGTTCAATAGTAACGTTGGACTGGCGATGCGGGTCGAATTGAGGATGGCGTGAATAGATAAAGTCCGGTTTACTTACTATGATGATACGAAGAGTATCGGTATCCACGTCGATGCTGTTGCAACAACTTAGGGTTGCCCTCGGTATTGGTCAGGGACTAGAATAGAGGGCGAGTTTGTGATAATGTGCGTAGCAAAAGGCGAAGAGATGAGGAAACGGAATTTAAAACGAGACGGAAGTGAAGGGCGTGGCGGAGGTTGGTGTTGGTTAGGGTAGAGTAGAGGAGTGGAAGCGGATCCCGGGATCCTACTGCGGGACCGAGATTGATCTCGGTCACAGAAATGTAGAGAAGTGGATGGAAAAACGAAAGAGACGTGCAAGGGGAAGACTGATGGTTGGACCTTAGGGTAGAGCAGAGTAGTGAATTTCCGAGAGAAGTGGAAGGGAAAGTGGAATCCCAGTGCCGGAAGAAGACTGATTTTGGTTATGGTATGGGAGTGAAGAAGTGGGAGTAAAGAAGTGGGAGCTAAGGCGAAAGAGGAGTGCGGGAAGGAGGCCGTTGTTGGTTACGGTTAGGGTAGAGAAGTCGATCGATAAGCTTGCAGGTGCGTGGCGGCTTAACTGTAGCCGGGAGAAAACCGGGCAGGCCGTTAATTACAGGCGCCAGCTGGATTAATTAGAGCATTCATTAATTAATACATAGCAAGTTGGTGGAACGCGTCAACCGTTGCAATCACGCGTCCAGCACTTCAATGGGGCCGACTTTACATTGGCCGTAGCCCAGCAACGAGTACCTGCCCTACTTAGAAGTTTGACCTCTCGGCCCGTCAGGCAACACTCAAAGTACACGGTACAGATATAGTGTCACAGTTGTTGGAGGGGCTGTAGCCAAAAGTACCATAATTTTCCCAACTTTGATTCTCAGTTTCTCGTGCCTTATACGTCTAGCCCTCCCCATGAGTCGTAGCAAGTGGCTTAACTCTACAGCACATAACATCGAAATCCAGTACACTGATAGTGAGACGAAGCTTCAGTTTAGTTGATATTCCGTGAGTTTCTTCGCCATTGTCTAGTACACCGGAGACGAGCACCGAGTCTGAGGGCTGCCGCCTGCTCAAAGTACAGACCAGCCAGACTACGTTAACACATTGTCGGTACCTACCTAATGTAATGCCTGCTGCACTCACTTCACAAAACTACCGCCTTGATTCACCGAAAAGAATAGGTACCGCAATGACAAAGAGATACTAGGCGGTGATGGTTGCTTGAGGTTGAAGGACAAAGTGATTGTGGCCCCACAATTTTTGAAAAGGGGGGAGGGCAGCACAGTGCGGGCCCATAGATCACACATACTCACGGAATTGAACAGCACACAATGCCGCATACGTTCAGTCCCGGTGAAATCCCGGGTGCCTAACTTGGGCGAGTTGCACAGAACAGCGGTTTCATTGTTAATGATCGAAACCTAAGTATACAGTTTATTCTGTAAAGAGCAAATTGTACTTCGTACACACTGTGTCTTTAATCGGGATGGATCCATCTCCCCGAACGAGTGGGCCGTGGCCCGGACGCGCCGTTCCGCCACCTTAGTCTTATTCCGACGGAGCTTTGCGGCGACGGCTGGGTGACGCTGACGAAAATTGTTGTTCGAATACGCGGTGTCTTTCAACTGTAACACTGCTTCGGAATCGTCATTGCTTTAGAATTCGCTTCGCATGCTATTGCTAACGGTCAATTCAGCACTGGAACATTGCGTATAGCTCAGGTGCTTGAATACAGCCTACAAGAGTACCTTACACATTGTTGCTCCATTCCGTCGTCCCTGCCCCCTCCCCGAAAAGCTAGGGATCGGAGCTAGGACCATGTGTGTCTCGTGCTTCCGTCCGTATTCTTCGACTATATCCGCGATGAGGGGATTAGGTGATCGCAGGTACATTGTTCCCACGAACAATCGAATACTAAATAGTTATAACATATGAAGACGTTAAGCTGCCAACTCGGATCATATCGTAAATTATTGAATCTCAGCCCTATCTTCGAAGCGAATAACGTCGATTTAGCTACCAAGAAAGCATGCATGCGCACGTTGCGGGCTACTCGCCACGACTTCTCAGTCCGATCAGCGTTGTCCCCAATATGATGTCCTAGCACTCCGACCCCGATAGTAAGCAAGTCGGTACGTCTCCAGCTCACGATTGCCGGCAACCAAGTCCGCCGTGAATGGTGATTAATGGCGTCTCGAGCTGAAGCTGGGCGGTTGCTATGTAGTATGATCTATCTAAGTGTCGCTGCGCAACACCACCCGCGTATTTGGTACCTAGTAAGATTATTTTGTAGGAGCTTACGCTATGTCGCATTGGTGCCGATTGTAATCGCAACAAATATTACCCAGGACTCCAGATAGCCAAAGAGGAACTTCAACAACTTATAACGAGTTACAAGGTTAGGGCAGTTATCGAGACTATCAGTCGAGAAAGATGGATGGGAGGGGTCGGATAGCCGGTGGAAGTATCGTCCGACTTGCGGGCTCGTTCGTGAATGTATTGTTCACGAGGATTCGGGGCGTGCATCTAATAAAGGCCTGGCAAACTTATTACTAGCTGCGAGTGTTTGTTGCCGCGGGGAAGGAGCTCAAATCGCGTGGACAAAGGGGTCGATGGACCATGGCGGGCGCCAGCAGCGCACGGTGTGTTCTAGATCTAACTTCATTGGAACCTGAGGCAGTCGCAGAATCATGCAAGGCGCGTCTGGGAAGTCGCGCCTTTGACAGGTGCTAGCGTCAAATGACCTTGGCCTTGTTTGCGGTGCTGTTGACATCCTCGGCCCTTACTGTGCCGACTATCTGCGCTGTAGGGCTGCCCAGCGGACTGAGTACAATGTACAAGTGACTTGCCGATAATCTGGCTGCCTTACGGAGAGTGTACCTACCTTATTCCTGAATCGAGAATAGATATCCCCCCATCCACACTCGTTCACCTCCCCCTTCCTCTACATCCTCTCACACTCCGACCCTCCGACCTACAACTTGAGACGACTAAACCACAACGTTATATCAGTCTTTCTTTTGAACCACAGCCTTTAACTTACTTCAAATCACTACATCTCTGCATCCATCATGGAGTCATCACTCTTGATTTCCCGCCACCGGGCCCGCGGCGCCCAGACCTCCCACGAGACCCAACTTGATACCATCAACCTCGGAGGATTTGAGCATATGTGGCCAAGCCTTCACGAGTACCCGCAAGCAAACCACAAAGTCAACATGGCGGAACTGTACACGCGCTTCGGTGAAGGCAAACTCACTGGACACACGGCTGCATCGGTGCTGCCATTGAACAGAATTATCACCACGCCGGGGGTTTCACCCCATTATCTGGGGGATCCACGACTTAAAGCCAACCAGTCTGCAGACATACCAGAGGAGCTCAGCACATCCCTCTGGGTAACTAACCTACCACCCGACCTGGATTACAAAACGCTTTTAAACAGCATCCGCAACTGCGGAAAATTGTTCGCCACTGTTATTAACAGACCCGATAAGAAACACACCACGGCGGCCTGCAAACTCGTGTTCTTTGACGTGAGCGGTGCCGAGAATCTGCTGGAACAAGCCCGCGCCGGCTACTTTTGTGTCGGGGGCTATATTCCAACCGTCTGTCGAAACCGCATCAAGACGCCGGCGAAGGCTCCAAGCCCGATGAGCCGCGTCCTGCACATCGAAGGACCCAGTTCCATTGTCAACAAAGCCTACCTCGAGGCATTGTTCCACAGTGATGGAATCACGTGGCAAGACGAGGAGGTCCTAGTCCTATATAAGACGGAATGCCGAACCAGATTGGAGTGGCGGTTCGGCAGCTATCGCTGCCAGGCCGAATCAGCTCGACATTTAATTGAAAGGATAAAGCAAAGAGCGCCTGGAACCTACGAGGACTTGCTCTGGCAGAGCGTCACCGTGCATTTCGGTATTGACCCGTGTGCACCAAATCCCGGTGAGTAATCACACAGCATACCTCGCCCTGAGGATTGGGTTGCCCAAGTCGCGAGCATAGAGATAGCTGACGAACAAGTAGTCTTGCAACAGACGTTCCCCTGGCCAGCCAGACAGTCGCTGGCTGGTCTTTAGTAACCAGGCAGCCGGCTGCTGCATCGGAAGCCGTCGCGAGCCGCCAACTGTCACATACCCATCAACACTATGAAATAGGTATCTATCATTTGTTCAGTAGGTGAACAACCATTCAGAAGTTCATACCTAGGTAGAGGAAGGAACCATGAAGATAATACAGACTGTACCGACTACCAGACATAGTAGACATCTCCACGTGACAAACCCCTTAGCCTTATCTGATAGCTGTGTAATTACGTAATATGCTTAGATAATCGGCCGGCGGTTCACGGCAGCAGGTGGGGCCTTCGAGCTTGGGCCAGTGGCCAGCCCCGTTTCTTGGCACTTTCCAGGTTCGCAGCGTAGGCAACCTTAGCTTCGTATTGCTCCGATAACCATCCTACTTCGTACCTACATACCTTCAATTACCAGTCGCATCATCACCCTCCTTGGAACCCGTAACACCGCTTTCTCCAAACAACATACAAAAACCCGTCCTCCATCTGTGATAATCAAGAACAAATAGGCCTCCTCTATTGTACCCTCACATTTCACCATCATGGCGGATGCGAGTTTGAAGCCCGAGAAGGACTTCAGCAAGGACGCTGATCAACAGATTCCCGAGGCTGAGAAGCTTGCGAAGGTGAGCAACTGCTTCTGCTGCACCACGTTCTACTTGCAACACGGCTAATGATACCCCTCGCAGACCGATATTCAAGCTGCTGTTGAGAAGCTTACTATCTTTGAAAAGCAAACCCGACAGGTTGGTGGCCCTTGATACAATATCCTCCATTCCTCCATTCCTCCATTCCTCCATGACCGGTACTAACGGCCGATGCGCCTCTCTAGGCTTCAGACTTGGCATCGACATCCCGGACCTTGATCGCAATATGCAAAATATGCAAAGATGCTGGCAACTGGAATATGCTGAACGATCAGGTTCTCGTCCTATCTAAGAAGCATGGCCAACTCAAACAGGCCATTACTACAATGGTCCAAACTGTCATGAAGTTCCTCGATGACACCCCAAGCCTTGAGACAAAACTCTCCGTAATCGAGACCTTGCGGACCGTGACGGAAGGCAAGATATTTGTCGAGGTGGAGCGTGCCCGTGTGACCAAGATCCTATCAGACATCAAGAAGCAACAGGGGGATTTGAAGTCTGCGATGGACACGCTGTGTGAGCTACAGGTTGAGACGTTTGGATCAATGGACAGACGGGAAAAGACCGAGTTCATCCTTGCTCAAGTTGCGCTTTGCATAGAGAACAACGACTGGACACAAGCCACCATACTCAGCCGAAAGATCAGCACACGATATCTAGCGCGCAAACCGAAGAAGACACCTGCGCAAATCGAGAAGGAAAAGAAAGCTCGCGAAGAAAAGCAGAAACGCGGAGAGGAAGTACCCCCGGAGCAAGAGGATGACACTACAGATCTCAAACTGAGGTACTACGAACAGCAAATCATACTGGCAAAGCATGACGACAAGTACCTTGATGTGTGTAAACACTACAGGCAAGTCCTCGATACTGAGGCTGTTGAGGAAGACCCCTCAAAGCTCCAACCAGTAAGTTGCACTCGTTAGACCTCTGGATTCCACGGCTCATGGCACACTAGGTTCTCCAACGCATCATCTACTTTGTCATCCTCGCTCCCTATGATAATGAACAGCACGATCTACTGCAACGAATCTACCGCGACACTCGAAATCTCCAAGTCCCGGAGGACGCCGAGCTCCTCAGGCTATTCACGCTCCATGAGCTCATGAGATGGCCCGAGGTGTCCAAGGAGTACGGCCCTCATATTTGTGGCACCGATATCTTCGACCACCAACCCAATCAATCCGGAGACGAGAAGGCATACCAACGGTGGCAAGACTTACGTAAACGAGTTATCGAGCATAATGTCCGCGTTGTAGCGAAATATTACACGCGCATCGGTATGAAGCGCCTGACACAGCTTCTCGACCTAACGGAGGAGGAGACCGAGAAGTACATCAGCGAGCTGGTATGCTCCAAGACCGTGTATGCTCGAATCGATCGGCCTGCCCAGATCGTGAGCTTTGCTAAGCCGAGAGACGTTGATGATGTTCTCAACGAGTGGAGCCATAACATGAAGAGTTTACTGGGGCTGCTGGAGCGTGTTGACCATCTTATTACCAAAGAGGAGATGATGGCCCGGATCCAACCGGGAGCTACCGGGGGCAAAGAAAAGAAGACCAAGCAAACGGCGTGAGTGGGGTGAATAGTTTCCGGTTACTAAGTAGTTATTACATCATGGGTTGGGACTGCGGCTTTGGCTTGTCGGCTTCGATGTTGTGAATCGACGCATAGACCGAGGTTGCATCATAGGGTTTGCGAATGTACACTACACTGCAACTACACTACATCTCGCGCTAGGTAGCAAATGTGGCCCTCTAGAACATTTCAAGCAGTCTTCTAAGTCAAGCGACGACGTTGAACCTTTGCTGAGTAGCCTAAGTGCTCGGCAGTTCGCGCCTACAGAGATTCATCAGTGTCTTGTAGCTCACCCACAACACTCCGACCGTGTCCATCGACATCGCTCCTCACCACTCATACCGACGCCTCCGCCTCGCCAACGCCCTCACATCGCTGCCTCAACCACCCAATCAGCGGCATGACCCAATCCCGCCCGACGGGGACATAATGCCCGCCAGGATGCGTAAGCACAATCGGATCTCGACAGCGCTCGGCAAGATCGCGGCTACGGAACTCCTCAACAACAGTGTCAAGCGCGCCGAGGAAGTGCATCGTCGGCGTCGCGATGGCCGGGTCGAAAAGCCACTGCAGGTCCTCGGGCGGCGCGTAGAACCCGGAGTACACGACCGCAAACCGCAATGCCCGCCCGCGGTTCGCCGCGCGCAGCTCCCGCACCCACGGCTCGTCTGCGTGCACATCCGGCCGCTCTAGCGCCGCTGTTACTAACGCCGCCATGGTCCCGCCTTGGCTGAAGCCTATCACGCCGTCCACGCCTCCTGCTGCGCTTATTGCGCCTGCTACTTCCAACATGCCCTCGCTGAGGCCGCGGAAGGTAACGCTTGCTGCGTCCCAGCGGAACCACTTTGCGGATGTTAGATCTTGGGGGGGTTTGTTAGGTTTGGAGAGGGTTATTCCTTACGGCCCGGCTGTCTATTTCGTTCTTGCTTTCCTGCCCTGGATTCTCTGGACCCTCATAGCCTGGAATGTCGGAGGCTAGGAGCTTGTGCGGCCCGGAGGGGTAGATGAGAGTTGGGTGGATGTTTATAGGGGGCGCGGAGAGGGCTTTTGCTAGGACCTTGCTTAGGGCTTTTGTTTTTGTAGAGAATATAGGGCCTGATTGAGTGAAGCCTGTCTTTTGTTAGTGTTTCTTTGTTTTCGGGGGTTTGGAGTGGTGGGTTTGATTCGGCCGAAGTACGAGATGTGATGACGGTGATGTTACGACTGAGAAACTCCCGTTCCGGTGGCATTCGCTATCTTGAATCCGCAGAAGGCCGCGCGTTCTGGTCCCACATAGTTCATGATAAAGAAACAGGAAAAAAAGGAAGACGGAATGTGAGAGACGTTGAGAGTGTGCATGTCGGGATGCCGGCGCGGTGATGTGAGAGGGAGAGGACACGTGAATTTGCAGTGAAGCCGCGCGGCTCAACCATGGAATTTCCTGTCTCCGAATACATACCATGAAGCATGAGAATCTTCAACTCTCTTTTGCCCGGAGGAATATTGGATTGCTGGTTGTTTTCATCCGTCGCTGGCGCCGCAGCGCCGGGGGCTTTCTCATTCGTCATCCGGGTGAACTGCTGTGATCTGGTGTGAAATAGGCGTAAGTGGAGAGATGTCCAACAAGAGGAAATAAGTATTCTTATCTTCATCGAGCATATTCTGGCCAGATCAAGGTGGTCGGTCTATCATTCTTGAATGAGACTATTGATATGTATGAGTTTCGTCAGTTGCACGCGATTATTTATAATAAGCGTGGTTATGGCTCCATACGAGATGCTTACCTGAATCGACAACACAGTCTATCCATGTAAGCTACGGCAGCCTTAGAAACCACTTGATAGCTCGGTAGTTTAGGTAGTTTACCGGTTTGGCACGTCAAGTGTCCCGATCTCTTGTTCCTTGTCATTGAATAGTAACATTTCCATAGCCTGGTAATGACTTACGTGAGACGAATTACCGCACATATACATCTGCGCATCGCGAGGTAGCCATTTCCTGAGCTGTTACCGCATTGTCTACTTTTCTTTTTGCGTACGTCAAGTCACAGGCTGGATTATGATGGCACCGCGTTCAACGGGAAGCTGCACAGGTTACCCTGTAGGTAGAGGGTTCTGCCACATGGCTAGTTGTCTTAGCTAGTCACTGGTTTCGAGATGCACATTGAACGGGATGCACCCATCTCTCCGCCGAATAGTCATCAAACAGTGGGAAGCAGTATGGCTACCGGGGGAATTGTATCATGGCCGTATGATGCGCCCGATGGGATATAGCGCGGTCGGATTTCATTCTATCTTGCTGGTCCGAAAGGCGACCGGCTGTATGTAAACGGCATAATTCGGCAGAACCTTTACCAGCAACGATATTCGTGGATTTGGACACATATGAACCCCTGGCATGTAGCCCGACGCAGATGTATGGGAGCCAAGGGCTCCCAGTCTATAATACAGTGGTGTTCTAGCCTCGCCCGCCTTCGAATCGCTTGGCTCGTCTATCATTCAAATCACGGGGTTGAGTGATGGTGAACGTTGCTTCTCGGCTCGATAGCTTAGTGACCGTTCTTGAGATTGGGGTTGCGAGGATCGTTCTTCCATTCATTGGCTGCAGCGCAAAGTCAGTCAAGGCTTGAATCAAGTCTTCGACCCATTGCAAAGCACGTACACTGCATCATGGCGTTTTGTGCCGAGTTAACACCGTAGGCAATAATAAGACCTAGTAATTCCGTTAGAACCTCGGGGACACAAAGAGTGAGGTAGGATGGGCATGTCAAACCAGCGGCAAAGAAGGGGGCCAACGGCTTCACTATTGATGGGATCAGCAGGCGAGCTATCGCAAAGTGGACGGATGGATCAATTAACATACTAATAGGAGCCGGGAACTTCTTCAGCGGGGTCATACCGAACCACATCATCTTGGCGGTATTGGGGGGAGGCGATATGGGTATAGTAGCCTGGGGATTGACGTCGAGGATGATGGACGGCGGATACCTAGAATGCAAGCGAGCGGTTTTCAAGCCTTGGTGGTCAAGCTCTGCTGCGTAGGAGGGTAACGCCTCCCGCAGCCTACTTAGGTATGCAAGATTAGGCTTAGCGCAATCGCTGTTGCTCACTCAGCCTCATTGAGGCGCAGCGACCACCTACTATACTGGTGTACGTTAAGTTATGCAAAGATTATGCTGCGCGAACGGCAGTGGCGTACAGCCCAGCCCCCAACTTTAGCCACCCGCCGCCACACACGACAAGCGATTTGGGTAAAGTTGGAGTGTCTGGCCGAAATGGAGTTCTAAGACGTTCCTTATCTAGTACCGGTACACTACCGTAGACGACGGTTATTTATTTCCGGCAATTGCTTTTAATCATGTCGTCTAGGTAGGTATCTACCTCGATAACCGTCGCGTTGGGACTCAATTTGGGAGGCGACGGAATATAAAAAAGAAGGGTAACAACCATGCAAGAAAGGATACCTACCTACCGCCGACCGGTAGCGAGGATGGCAGAGCGTATCCCTACCGGTAGTGCACCGTACTCCCAGTCTCCAGATTGGGCCTTGTGGGGGACACCACCTCCCGCTTTAGATTCTGACGAGACTCATGAGCTTTAGCCGGGTAACTATAAATTATAAATTCCGTGCCGGTAGGTAGTCCGCAGATATATGTACCGTAAATACACCGAACAATCGGGAGGGGCTTATATCCGTCCCCGATAACCTCCGATGACGTGATAAAGCTCGATGGCATGACGATGTCTTCGCGGACACAAAAACAAAACTATTTACGAGCGTACGCTGTTGCTACAACTTGATCAGGGAGCGTCGGAGGAAGCATACCCGCGGGCGAAGTTCGAACATTCTAGCCCTTGCTCTACCTAAGGTGTAAACTGGCACCAAAGAAGGCAATTTCAGTGCTCACCGCCTCCTTCCCAGCCCGTCAGAGGAGCGATTGGTTGGCTGAACTGCCTCCTACTACCTACCGGTACTCGGAACACCGCCTCAAATGGAGCTGTGTTGAGAGGCTCTGGGAAGCGGTTACAGCATTCCACACGACGGTTCTCCAGCCGTTAGCGGGTGCCGCCGTATCTTACTCATTCAAACGTCGCCAACCGGGCCAAACATCGCTCTCCCAACCGGCAATGCTTACAAAGTGGACTCTATTTTGCTGCTTGCAGGTGTACATACAAACGTCACAGCAACAGCTCACAGAGGCTTCCTTGTTATGTACAATACCTAATTACCTCTGGAAAATAGCAAAACCGGACAACACGCCAGCAACCCAGACTCCTTGGAGTCGTCTAATACCCGAACACTATACGAAGATGCACAAGTGACAGGTGTCTTAAAGGAAACTGGGGCATTTCCATCGGCTCTCGAGGCAGGCCTCAATACTACCTGCGTACCTAGGCGATCAATGCGAGTAAACGACCTTCATACGCCAACGCGGTATTCCCCCCTTGGAAGTTGAGGACTTGAAAAGACTTCGTGAAGTTCGGACTTTTATGCCAGAGCGACAAGAACTGCCAACACGGACTGAAGTTCTGAAGTTTGCCGCGAATATTGATTCGGCTTGTGTGCCTTCTCCCGTACGATGTCTACCCGGGGAAATTTGCCAGATGTCTCTTCGCGAGCGGTCATCGCCAAGCTTCACTTTGTATCAACGTGATGTGTAGTCTTAATTCGAGACTTTGTCAATTGCGCTTTGTAGCAATGGACGACAGGCCTGGAACGGCACGAGTGGCCCTGCAGTGTTAATGCTGGTAAGTCATTGTCATTCCTGAGCACTAACACACTTGAGAGTGGTGTTGCCTCCCACAATGGCTATAAGGACGTCTAAATGTTCGATTCTGGAAGTCTAATTGTCTGGTATCGGTAAACATGTTACAGCATCCCTGGGAGAGCGTAGAGCTGATTTCGATTTTCACCCGCAACAACTTCGAGCCTTCTGTCGCAGGAAAGATTCGCAATTCTTTCACTTCAAGGGGCGGTGCCACACTTTGTTGAATAGTTTTACTAACATCATGCTTGGGCCTAGGGACTTGGAAGCAGGGGACCTAGTGCTTGGGCAATGCCCTTCCCTATGCCGGCTCCCTGATACTCGTCAACGATTCATAGGGCCAAAAGAAGTGCTACATTCGGATAAGACTAATACATGATTAACACCTTGGCCAAATGTAGGGCTTAAGTTTTAAGCTGCGCAGCCTGCGCTGAAGTCACCCGCATTCAGGCTCATACTGATGTTACCCAAGGGCCAATCCCTTGCCGATGTCGTGCGGTTGCGGGATAAACACTCACCTGGGAAGTCTATTACTATCATTTCTAAGTTTCGGCTCCACAGCTGGATAGCTACTTTTCGTCGCGCCCCGTCGTCCATCTTCGATCACATTCCGATTGCATATGGTCTTTGTTCGAGTGCGAGTTTGGCCACCTCGACCTTTCTAGAAGAAAACATTGCTGATGGCGATCATTCAGAGGAAGTGACAGAGCTACACATCGGTCGGCTACGCCCTTTCAGCAGGTCGAAGTACGTATCTCACGGCACGCTGGCCAGCGCCTGCTGCCCAGGCAACAACCCCTATTCTCTATTGGAGGCGATTAGGACCTTATAAGGCCGAATACCGTCCTGCGTCAATAACTGATAAGGGCTGAGTGTCATAGTGGGCAGAGCCGCCACTCTAGCCCCAAAGATCACCAGTTCAGATACTGGGCCGTCTAAGGTTTCTCCCGAATTGAAATTAAGGGCCCTTCCTTTCAAATCGGGCCTGTCTGCGGCGAGAAGTACCGAAACCGCCTGCAAAAGATACCCTGCCCAGCCGGGCAGTTGGCTATCGCAAATACCCATACCAAATGCGAATTTCGAAAGCAGGGCGCGCAGGAGCTGGTAAACTTCTCAGCCATCCTTCGTGGTTAGAGATGCAAGCCTGGATGTCCTTTTTTCGTCTTCTTCTTTCCCCTTTCCCCCCAAACCCATTCGACAATATCGACCACGTTGAAGGGATGACCCTGTGGTGACCTCCCACCGATATTATAAGACTAGCAAATCCAACAGGGCGGTAACCCAATTATCTTAAAAGTCCTCAGTCAAGCATACAGACTTTACGTCTGGTACGAGATCGGGCTATTCCAAGCTGAGGAGACGACCCGCAGTATGGTAACTTCACATGGCCAGTTATATAAACTTTAACCAGATTTCTAAGATCGTGCTAGTACCTAAACGATATTGGTCATGAAACCACTGCGGCCTGAGAAAAGCTAGAACGTCCCCCAGACTGCGGCGGTATTCGAGAATTTCTTGGAGCAAAAGTCTTGGTCTTTAAATTAATGAAGACTCAACGATCGGTGAACATCATGACAGGCCTCCAGACGCGCAGAACTACTTCAGAAAACTTTGGAAAGTTTCAAAAGCTTGCATTCAAAAGCAGGACCGCAGGTGCCTGACCGATTGAGGTTCTCGCATTGCAGGAGCGTATTATACAATTATCCCAGAGTCGTTTCGACTCTCGAGGGCTACTGTTTTCCCTTGAAGCAATATTAATACTTGGTAGGATAGCTTCGGGAGATGTCAAATGCTACTGTACGTCCGTATAGTGCTCCAAACAACACTCAGAAGTTGAGATGGCTAACGCCAGGCATAACGCCAGGCATCGCACTCCGTTGACTTGCCATTGTACGCCAACCCGAGGGCCGAGGCTTGAAGGCAATTTCTTTCTTAGTTGCTCTCGATGAACCCGCCCTGTGTTCTCGACTTTGTCTCGTTTCTTGACGGCCTATCATAATGACAAAAAGTTCTTCTGGAAGGAAAGAACTAGGGACTCAACTACCTACACTCGAGGCTCAGGTCCAAGAGTCAGAAGGCAGCAAATACTGGAACCGACTCCAACAGAGAAACGCCTCGGGACAGGTAATCGACGTCGTGGTTGGTGATAGTTTTATGCATTTTGTATCCACCGCTTCTGTTGCATAGCTCACACTATAAGAATGTACAACTACGCGTAATGCCTAGGAAACTTCAGCTACTGTATGGACCCACTGTTGTGCGGAGTAGCCAAGTGGGTCTGCTAGCGGCGGTGGGCTTGATGTCATCCCGCCCCAGGCCGCAGCAAGCGCAGCAAGGAGCCCCATAGCACCAGCACCATAACCCAGGCAACGCCAACGCCGGAATCTGGGGAAAGATTGGGCAATCAACGACTCCATCACATTAACCTGGGAGTGCGGGGATCTGCCTCTCAGTATTCACTCAACCTCCCGACTTGGTAGCACTTGGCTTCTCAACCCATCATTCGTCGCCTGACTCGACGGACGTTCGCGGCGGCAGTTGACAGCTGCTGGCCATTCTTCATTCCACTGTTTACCTGACGTACGAAGTAGATAACATCACATCTCTCACGCGGGCACCCAGAACCCCACATTTCCTCTTGATCATCCCCACCTCTTCACATTTGGTTTCTTTCTCATTAGGCGTTTCTGTCGGCGTCGATCTTACTCATTTCTGTCCATCTTCTTTTGATTTTTACCGTCTGTCATCCTCCTCGCCATCCTTTCGCCGCCGTCAGCTCTAGAACTGTCAGAATGTTCGCTCGAAGCATCGTACGCGCCACGGCGCCAATCCCGCGCTCCCTACGAGCCTTCAGCTCGACCGCTGCTCAACTGCGTACTCCTTCGCTCGCAGACGTGACTCCCTCCGACGTCGAATCGTTCAATTCGAAGCAGAAGGAATTCAGGGCAAATCTGGTCAAAGCTCAACAGGAGAGAGAAGCCAGTAGGTCCGGTAACCTCCTAGCCCGCCCTCCCATGGCACCATGAAGTGGTTCAGAGTCTAACAACTTCGCCGCCAGGACAACGAGCTGAAGTGGCGGCTAAGACCGAAAACGATCACCCCGATGGATTACTGTCTCGCGTCATCTACGGCACAAAGGAAGGTCGCGAATTGGACGCGCAGCTCGAGGCCAGCTTTTCTGCCATATTGGCCCGTGGTAAATACGTCCACTCGATCGTCACCCATGAAGTGAAGCCCGACAAGGTGGACGAGTATGTCGAGCTTGTAGGGAACTGGTACCCCAAGATGGCTTCTATCGAGAAGAATAAGGTTCATCTGGTTGGGAGTTGGCGAACTGAAGTTGGTGACTGCGATACCTTCGGTGCGTTTCCTAGCCCAAGAACCCCGAGATTCTGTACTTACACATGGCAGTCCATATCTGGGAATACCAGCGCTATCAAGGTTATCATGAGTCTCTCAACATCATCGCCAAGCAACCAGGCTACGACGAGTTCAATGCCAAGCTTAAAACACTCATCAAGAGCAAGCAGACCTCTCTCATGCAGGAGTTCTCCTTCTGGCCTACTACCCCACCGCGCAAGCTTGGTGGCATCTTCGAGTTACGTTCATACACGCTCCACCCGGGCAATCTACTCGAATGGGAGACCCACTGGCGACGCGGCCTGAAGGCCCGACGTGAGGTTATGGAAGGTGTAGGCGCTTGGTTTGTTCAGATAGGAGAACTGAACACCGTGCACCATCTATGGCAATTTGCGAATCTCGAGGAGCGAAAGCGCCGTCGAGAGGAGAGCTGGAAGCAGGAGGGCTGGGCCGAAACAGTCCATAAGACAGTCCCCCTCATCCAGACCATGAAGTCGAGAATTCTGATCCCGATGAAATGGTCACCCGTGGCTTAGACCTACGCTGCTGTACCACTACCGTTGGACTTTTCACGACCTGCTAGCATGACATGGCAACTTGACATTTGATATGGGAGTCGGGGCATGAAGACATAACTGAAATCGCGCATGGTACGAGGAGTCCTTCTTTTTCCTGATTAGGGTGTATTATACCAAGAGCAAAGCCTCGCCTTGATCTGTTTTTCTTTTTCTCAATGTTGGTCTGGTCCTTTTTATCCCACAATGCTGCGATGCTCACCCCGAGATGAACGATATTGCCTACAGGCTACTGCTGAATTGATTCCCAACCGACTTTCTCAGCTATATGGAGTATGGCTTTGCATTGCTATCTACGTAATCCAACATCATGATCCCATTGCACTATATTTGAATGTCGTAAAGCCGGCACTACGTAGCTTATCCCCGAAAACCAATCAATCTACTGCCGTACGTTCAGTTGGGTCTCCGCAGGTAATAGTGAGAAATAATGGCGCCCTCTAGATCAATCCCATTAGGACAGCTTCGCCGGTGGCTCGTTGGCTTGAACATGCTTGCTAGAGCAGGCCTCCAGGCTGAATGCAAGATCCAAGATCCCACAATAGGCAGCAATATCTCAGTGCCACCTCAAGGAGAAACCAGCCCCGGGTTCTTGATATCCTGATTGTACCGTGCTCAAATTGGTAGGGGATATAGGCCCGTGGCCGCATACCTATCCCCAGGTACGCAATTTGGGGTAATCCTCATAATAACCGTCTATGTGCTCCCTAGTAGCCGTGCTTAAGGAATACGCGGCTACGAACCTCTATACCATACCAGTCATACAGCCGCCCGAGCCGGTATACGGGGACACGCGGAACTGGGCATTTCTCGTGCTGGTGCTGGGGTGTCGATAGCTTTTAGGTAATGTCGCATTGCGAAGGGGCGGGGCTTTGTTATTATTTCCTATGAACGAAATACGAATAGGATTTGTACAAAGATGTTTTTTGTACGGACGCCGAAGGCAGAGATCATATTCATACAAACTTGATCGAGTATGTAGGTCAGATTTCCAACCCTTTCGTGCGGAAAAGACTTGACGTGCTATCTATGTTGTTAAAACTAGGTACGTAGGGAGGTGCTCAATAAATTGTCCCGTTATTTCGTCCCTACCGACGTAAGTTCGGAGTAATAGAGAGGGTAATACAGAATGTGTCGATCTCCGTTTTTCCGAATTAGCGACTACCAATTAAAGTCTCGGTTTAATCCTCGAAGTTTTCGCCCATGACCGCGGCCAGGTTACGCCGCGCCATGACCAGTACGTTAGATAGTGCGCTCAGCTTTGTGGTCATAGATAAAAGACTCGGGTCAGCGCTCTCGACGCGAACCTTCTCACGCACGTAGACCTTTTCCACATCGCTACCTCCATTACGGCTGGGGGGTGAGCTCCTGGTCCCGCCCGCTTGGTCACGCGCCCCTCTCGTGGGATACAGCAGGCTCGGCGCCGGCCCTGATAGAGGAGCAGAGGGATCGGTCTCATGATGCCGATATGTGAATATCTTCTCGGCCTCGTCGTGTTCTAGTCGCCGAGTTGTCCCGATTGCCAGCGCCAGCTTGACACCGAGATTCACGTGGGCATCAATGGGCTCAAGGGCTCGGAGATACAGCACCAGACACGCATCTTGGATGGTTACGTGGAAGGAGATCGCTCGAGTTAGTTGAGGCATAAATGACGTCGACGCTGCTGAGTATTCCGTCCAGTCGCTTCCGTGAATGCCGCTGCTCGTGGTGGCTATGCTGGCGTCCGTGACGGCTGTACCCGGTCTACTCGTACTGGCCGAGGATACAGGTCTAAACTCGGAACTATTCGTGGGGTTACCCTTAAGGATTGCGGAAGCCTCATTGATGCCCTGGGCTAGAAGACGTAGTTGTGAGGAAAGAAATGCCGCAGCGGCCGGATAGTCTCTCTGGCCTTCACGACTCCCCTCTGTAAGACATAGCGATGCTAAGTCTACGGCCTGCGTCAGCAGGGTGTTCAAGGTCACCAACGGTGCGAGGTGAATCGGGCTCGCTGGATTGATGGAGATTGTCAATGGAGCCATTGTCCGTAGCTTGGTGTAAATTGTCCCCTTGACAACTCGTGTGCCTACTCTCGTCACGTGTCCCTTCACCAGCTCGGCACGCGGCGTGCTGAGCACGAGGGTGCTACCGGGGTCGATGGGAGCCAGGAGCGCGTAGCATTCTTCCAGACCGTGTTTTAGTGAGAGAAGTGTTGTTTGTAAGGAGTCGAGGAGCCAGACCAGCTCGCGGGCCTGTGGCGGCGGTGAGCAAGAAGGAGAGTCAGGGGGGCTTGGAGGGAGCGGATGATGAGTTTCTCTAGAGGATTTGTGTAAGGGATGAGAGAGTAAAGATTGAGAGCAGGATGTCACGAAGACATAGTCGTCCTCTATTGGCATTTCCATTGATAGATGGCAGTATAATGTTTGACATCCAAGTATGAATCTAAAACGATGGAGTCATGGTGCAATGAATGAGCGCCTCACCTGAGTGGCATCCTCCTCGATTTTAAGTTGTTCTGGCGCGATGGGAGGCCAGGTCTCAACAGACATGGCCGTGGCCGATGATAAGAGCTTGTTGGTAAGTCGAGATGATGTGCGTTTGTAGGCAGCCACTTAAATGGGTAGATGGACAAGACGGCGGTACTTTGATTTGAGACACTTGTAAGTAAACGTAGGATGAGATGGATGGGAGTCAGAGCTGTGATGGACGCTGGACGCCTGTAGTGTAAAACGGTACCGGTACTAAGGCAGCGCCAATCGGCAAGCGAAAATGCCCGTGCGCTATGTACCCGGGAGGTACCATTGCATGCCACATAACGGAGATTAGGCGCCGATTGGCAGTTTCACAGTGGTTGGATTGCACTTGATGCACACTAAATGGGAACTTGGATAGTTTAGGTACTTGCAGGTACTTCAAGATCCCTGTGCATCTGGCCCATCAAAGGGTGGGCCTGTAAGTGGGGCCGGCTTCTTTGGTTTGGATCCTGAACAGCTTCGAGAAAACGCGGCCGCCTTTTTCTCTCACCATTTCATAGACGTTCTCACCTACACGCGATCTGGGGCTGATATGACAGCAACAACAAACACAACACCAGCAACAAATCCTGAACGTTTTATGCTGCTGCCTGGTGGATGAATTAGGTGACAGCTTAAATACGAACCCCCAATTCTTCGACTCGATCCTTGCGTCCACACTTGCAACCGAGCATGGGTGACGACGACGGCAGTCATTCACTGCTGCCTGGCGTCAAAGCGAACAAGCTGCCGCCTGTGCCAAAGGGTATGTTGGCCTCTTGAGCGAGTCGTGGAATCCTTGCTCAGTGAAAATATCTCCAGGCGCTACCGTTCGCAGACGCCCGATTCCTTCGGGGCCACTTGCCTCCACCAGCTCGTCTCATCGCATACATGTATCAGCCAAAACACCCTTTCGCTCCGTGACCTCGCGCGTGCGCAAGCAGCTGAACAAGTATTTGCGTCAATCAGCCTCTTCGCGATCTGCTTTCACCAATAAGCTATCCCAAAAAAAGAACGCCTCTCTCGGAGAACGCGTCCGCCGTATCCAGGAACAATCCCAGAATGCCACTACTGGCGGCCTGGGACTCGGACTAGAAAACGCCGGTGAAGTCCTCGTGATTGGAACTGGACGTGCTATCCAAAAGGTTACCGAGGTCGCCTTGTTTTTTCAGAAGCAGCCCGACTGTATCGTACAGCTGCGCACGGGAAGCGTTGCTGCCGTGGACGATCTCATTTCTAAAGATGAAGACGGTCTCGAAGGTGACGTGACTGAGAGAACTAGAATGATGAGTTCACTCGAGGCTTCAATTCGGCTGCGATGACATGCCTGTCTACAACGTAGACGTGAGATTCTCGGCACATACCTTATCAAGATTAAGTCGTCGCCAACGGCTTCAAGGCTTGTGCCAATCACCGGTGTTAAAACTCATTTCCACACGCTTCTTAGAAGTCATTAATAAATCACAATAGGTCAGAATGGTCCTTGGGCGAGGTTATACGTCTCATTTGACTAAGCACGAAGGCATCCGGACAGCGGGTTGCAATAGCAATTCCTTTTTGGAGATTTGAAGCCCTGGTACGAAAACCACCCTGAAAATCGGGTCCAGCCGGCCATGACATCGATGAGGGGTCTCCAATCAATGTGACCTCCGATAATCAAACTTATACCTATTCCCTAACTCATATAATCTAAATGGAATTATCGAGAGCCCAGTGCACGTCGATTCATTCTAATATTTGTATATTCTCGGTCCATCTTCGGTGGTCTGAAGTAAAAATGTCTCGCTCGCAGCCTCCGTCGTACATCGTCATTGGTGCTGGGGTTTTTGGCACCTCCACGGCACTACATCTGAAGTCTCAATATCCTAATGCTGATGTGACACTAATCGACCGTCACGATCCAGAGGCTCCCACTCGCCCTGCTGCTTCTTGGGATTGGAATAAAGTCGTCCGCGCTGACTACCGCGACATTACATACTGTCGAAGTGAGCAACCCAAGTAAACTCCCATCTCTGTCGTACCCTTGGATCAAACCTCGTTCTACTCTGCTTTGGGTTATATTTGGTGACCTCAGCTATTCCAGTTGCCCTCGAGGCCCAGGATGAGTGGCGCGCCAATCCGCTATGGAAGCCTTTCTACCACGAAACCGGCATTTACTGGATAAACAGCACCGGCTTCGCTCAAAAAGTACTAGATAACTTCAAAATTCTTGGTCGCAATGCCGAGCTGTATGCGTTGCCTGTGCGAGAAGCTCGTGAACTATACGGCGGCATATTCGACAGCGCCGACTACGGAGGCGTTGATAAAGTGTTGATCAATAAGACCAGCGGGTGGGCGGCAGCGAAGGATGCCCTTCAAGCAGGGATCAAAAGAGCCATCGACATTGGCGTGAAGTACATCGCAGCAGAAGTCGAGCAGGTCAATTTCGGTGACCAAAACCGTTGCACCGGTATTCTAACGAGGGATGGTATTTCTATCGCCGCTGATCGAACGATCCTATGTACTGGTGCCTTCACTCCCGTGCTCCTCGAAAGGGCTGCCAACAGCACGGCTTGCGATACGTTCAGGCCTCGGAATCGAATGATTGCCGCGGGCGTAACGACCGGCATGGTGACACTCGACGGGGACACAGCCGCGATCTTCAAGGGAATGCCTGTGTGTATTCAGGAGAATCCAATCCAACGCGGTATATTTTCAATGTTCACAGCTTCCTGTAGGCTCAGGTTTCGCTCACATATGTCATCCAGGTCCAAGTAATGGGACTCTGCCCCCTAATGAAGAAGGAAAAATGAAATTCTGGGGGCAATCTATCTTCCAGTTTCCCCGAGGGACGTCTATGCTCTCCCAGCCGCCCCCAGGAGACGACTATTCTCAATGGGATGTACCGGGGGCCCTCAAGGCCGACGTCGCCATAGCAAATAAAGCCACGTTCGGAATACACGGCGATAATTGGGAGATACACACTCATCGCATCTGCTGGTAAGTTTTCTCTACGACGGTTTCAATGCCCCATTCTACGGGCCTCGTCCAGGCCCCAAATATGAGCCGCCCCATCGCCGCTTTATTCTCTAGGCAACGCCAACCAGGTCTTCACCGAAATGCTAACGGTGCTATGAAAGGGACTGCGTAACCCCCAGCGAAGACTTCATCATCTCGCCACACCCAGCCGCCGAGGGCCTATACATCGCAACATGCGGCTCGTTCCACGGGTGGAAATTCCTGCCCGTGATCGGACGCTACGTCACGCAGATGCTGGACGGCGCCCTCGACCCAGATCTCGCGAAGCGGTGGGCGTGGGACCGGCCACTCCCGGATAAGCCAGGGAGGGAGTGGCCTCGACATGACCTGCGGGACTTTCTTGATGCCCCCTCGAACTAAAGGCTTTTGCTTGTAATTGGTTTAAGCAGCTGGAGATTATGAAATGGTTTGTTTGTACTTGATATTTTTGGGCGTTTTGCCTGTGATGCCTACATTGCCCCCTTCGCCTCTTACCAGGTGTCCGATCCCACTTCTCGCAAAAACACAATACTCGGCTGGCCTAAGGTTGGAGACCATAAACGACGCCCCGAGCCGGTTATTTAGAGTCAGAGTCCAGGATTCAGCTCAGTGCAGGTATTCTTCCGCTTATTTCTTCCTCCCCTCTTGATTCTGCGCATCCTCAGGACCCGAAAAGAGGGCGCAAACACGCCCGATTCTGTCGGCCGGGACCAAGTCGCCCGAGAAAAGCCAGTTAAGTACAAGAAAAACACAGCATCCATGACCACATCAATCTTAATTCATAAACGATTTTCTTTTTGATTAAGTGTACATCAAAGGCAAGCAAGCCCGAAGTTTCTAGCCTACTAAGGGGTCCGCCCGTAGTGAACCCCCTTCGCTACGCTCCATAAGGCGGCCGGCTAATTCGCGTCAACAATATACATATACTCGAACAAGTAATCGATGTCCAGCCCAAGCGGTCCTAATAATGGGCAAGGTAGTCTAGTCTGGGTAAAGTATTCGCAGCTCAGCCCTTGTAAGGCGCAGGCCCAACCATAAGCTCAGGCTTGACAAGCGCGTCGAATTCCTCCGAGGTCAGCGCCTTGAGCTCCATGGCACTCTCCTTGAGGGTGAGTCCCTTCTTGTGGGCGTTCTTGGCGACCTTGGAGGCCATGTCGTAGCCGATCTTGGGGTTGAGGCACGTCACGAGCATGAGACTGGCGCAAACGAGTTAGCATATACAAAACAATAATTAGTTGTATAAGACACTGAGTGCACTCACGATTCCTTCATGATGCTCGCGATCTTCTCCTCGTTGGCCTGGAGACCCTCGACTAGGTTCTTCTCGAACGACCGCATGCCGTCGGATAGCAGCCGGACACTGTGCAGCAGGTTGCGGATCACGAGCGGCTTGTACACGTTGAGCTCGAACTGGCCGTTCATCCCGCCGATCGTCGTGGCAACGTGGTTACCCATGACCTGGGCACAGACCATGGTCAGAGCCTCGCATTGCGTGGGGTTGACTTTGCCGGGCATGATGCTCGACCCGGGCTCGTTCTCCGGTAGGATTAGCTCCCCGAGACCGCAGCGCGGTCCGCTACCGAGGTATCGGACGTCCTGTGCGATCTTGGTAAGCGACGCAGCTAGGGTGTTTAGGGAACCCGAAGCCTGAACGATGGCGTCGTGGGCAGCGAGGGCCTCGAATTTGTTGGGTGCCGTCTTGAAATCCGTGCCGGTCATCTTGCTAACCTCCTCGGCGATAGCCTCCGCGAAGCCCACAAAGGTGTTGATGCCCGTTCCCACGGCGGTACCGCCCTGCGCCAGAAGTTTCAGGTCGGGCAGGGAGCTCTCCACGCGCTTGATGCCGAAGTCTAGCTGGGCGACGTAGCCGGAGAATTCCTGGGCGAGGGTCAGGGGCGTGGCGTCTTGGAGATGTGTCCGTCCGATCTTGATGATCTTCTTAGCCTCGAAGTCGTCGGCCTTCTTCTGCAAAGCGTTGCGGAGACTCTTCAGGGAGGGGAGCAGGGATTCCTCGATCTCGAGAACAGCGGCGATGTGCATGACCGTGGGGAAGGTGTCGTTGGACGAAGCAGATCGGTTGACGTGGTCGTTGGGGTGAACGGGCTTCTTGCTGCCCATTGTGCCGCCGAGGATCTCGATGGCCCGGTTGGAAATAACCTCGTTGGCGTTCATGTTGGATTGTGTGCCGGAGCCGGTCTGCCAGACCACCAGGGGGAAGTGGTCAACGAGCTTCAGATCGGCAACCTCGGCGGCAGCCTGCTGGATGGCTTTGCCGATCTTTTCATCTAATGGCGCAAACAACACCGGTAAGTATATAGACCTCGTCGCATAGGCAATTGGTCAATTGCATACCCAGTCCGTACCGCATGTTGACAGTGGCAGCGGCTCCCTTTAGAATGCCAAATGCCCTGATAATGGGAGGGGGCATGCGGTCCTGGGGCTGGTTGATGCGGAAATTCTCGAGAGACCGCTCGGTCTGGGCGCCCCAGTACTTGTCGGCGGGGACCTGGATCTCGCCAAAGGCATCGCTCTCGGTTCTCGTGCTGGCAGCCATTCTCGCGGTCGTGGCGTGCAGGGTTCGCTGGAACCGTAGAGGGTACTTCGAATTGACGGAAAGGTTGGCCGGCTTTGACGGGTATGACGGGGGGTATGACGGCGTTGTGGAGGGGGCCGAGGAGAAGCACATGCAAAGCAGGCGTGGAGCTGCCCTCGGGCCGAGAAGTCGGCCAGCGCCGGCTGTAGATCGAGCGGATCGAAGCATGGTGACGGCGGCTCTGCCGGAAGGTTCGACGGTGCAATGGCGTGAGGGAGGGAGCCACCAATTGAAACCTCGAGTGAGACAGGAATTGGCGGGCAACTGCTAATGGAACGGGTCGACCTCCAGAATTTATCACCAGGTGTCCAGCACCCGCCCTCGCATCCCGTTCCGGCGTTACCCGGTAACCCCCGAAAAGCGGAGCCGCTGCTTTAATGATAAGTGGGTCGTTACCGTAGCTTCCCTGCCGGACTGGACTCGCCATTCGCCAATCGAGGCAATCGATAACCACGATGGCGGGGTCATCAAGGTACCGCGCGTATTACGTAATGCAGAACCGCCAAGACCACCAAGACTGCCCTCGAGATGCTTATTACCCCACCATGGATTCGATGACAACCGAAAAAAAAGCTGGATGATTATCAAGCAACAACTTCACCCTCGACAAACGACCGCCACCGACCCAGCTGCGTCTGAGATGCTCGGAGGGTTCGGGATATATAAAGTCTGATAGCATAATACCCACTTCCATCCGCTCAGAGAATTCTCCAACACGCCCACCCCACCATGTCTGACCCACGCGATGACGAGATAGAAGATGCGCCCGAGCTGCTCGACGCCGACGATGCCCTCGAGGAAATCGACGATCTCGAGGACGATGTTGCCATGGACTCAGATGACGACGAGCCCGTAGAGATCCACATCCATAACGACAGCGTCGCCTACTTCGACGCACACAAGGACTCCGTATTCTCCATCGCCCAACACCCCACACAACCGACCCTGATCGCGACCGGCGGGAGCGAGGGTACGGGCGACGATGCGCCGGGGAAAGGCTACGTCTTCGACACAAGTCCCGTAGTCGGACGACCCGTTCTACCCCCAAGCTATAACGCAGACCCCAGCGCACCACACCAGAAAAGCATCGATCTTCAGCCGTTGTTCACAATCGAGGGCCACACCGACTCGATCAACGCGCTAGCCTTTACCCTGCCACGCGGCGAGTTCCTAGTATCAGGTGGTCTGGACGGCCGCATGCGCGTATACTCACTATCGCTCGACGCGCGGAACAAAGCCTCCTTCACATTCGTAGCCGAGTCGCAAGAAGTGCCCGAGATAAACTGGCTAGCGCCGTGTCCGGTGGTTCCAAACGCGCAGTCACCCGTCGCGAATACCGTCGCTCTGGGAGCGTCCGACGGCTCCGTCTGGGTGTACACCATCGACACCAGCGACGCGTCGAACCCCGTGCAGATCGTCCAGAGCTATTTCCTGCACACGGAATCCTGCACCGCGGGTGCCTGGTCGCCCGACGGCAAGTTCCTCGCTACGGTCTCCGAGGACGGCTCGCTTCAGGTCTGGGATGTCTGGGGCGAGGCGGCTGCTCAGGGCCTCACAAATGACAACGGGCAAACCGTTGTTTCACTGAATGCTTCTGATCAGCGCTTCGCTGTCGAGGGCGGGTTGTATTCAGTTGCCATCGACCCTAAGTCGTCATTCGTCGCTGTGGGTGGTGCGGGTGGCTCTATCAAGATCGTAAGTCTACCGCGCCCGAATGCCGGCAATCAGCCTGCCGCTGGTAGGCAGGGCAAGGGGAAAGCCGGTGGTGCTGGTGCGGGAGGTAGTCAGGGCGGCACGATCCTGGCAGACATACACACGCAGGGTGACGGTATCGAGACGCTCAGCTTCTCCCCCAATAACCCGCTACTAGCCGCCGGTAGCGTCGACGGCAGTATCGCCATCTACGACACGGCGCGGCGGTTTGCGGTGAGAAGGCACCTAAAGGAAGCCCACGAGGAGTTCAGCATTGTCAAGGTGGAGTTTGTCCGCGGAGCTGGCGATGGCTGGCTGTTGACGAGCTGTGGCATGGACGGCGTTGTCCGGCGGTGGGACGTCCGCGGTGCGGCCGGCGCTACGACGGAGAGCATGGTTAAGGAATGGCGGGGACACCGTGGTGACGGGGAGGGCGGAGGTGTGCTGGGATTCGTCCAGGGCAGCACCGGGGAGCGGATCGTGACGGCAGGTGACGACGGTATCGTTTTAGTGTTTGAGGCATAGCAGGTCTGAAATACTGTAATGATCAAGACAGGAATCCGGGTCTTTCGCTGGTCGGTCCCATCTCTGACTGTGTGCTCTGAATTCGATGAATTGTACGAGACTCGTCTTGAGGCGTGAGAGACTTATGTCTAACAATAGCGGCCTGGCTATTCCAACATGAATCAGCAAGCTGCTTTCACTAGGTGGGTGAACCGCTGGTTTCGCTGCATGGCTATCTAAATCAAAGGTTACTGGTGTGTAAGTTCACAATCGCCCAGGCTCATTATTCCAATTCCGATCCATTCCCTCAACAAAAGGTAACCTCGAAAGCCGCATTCAAGCCCCAATCCCCAGCCATAGTAAGCGGGCCATCACAGCCCAAAAGCGTCACCTTCTCCACCACTACATCAGTCTCATATCCGAAATTCCCATCAACCTTGAGAGTAGCGCCATCCCACGCAAAGTGAATATCCGAGTACTCGCTGCCTACATCGACGCTATCTCCATCATCCAGATACAGCGATCCGCTCGCCAACCCGTCCTTCCCTGGCGCTACGATGAGGGTGAAGTTGTTCGCTCGCACAAGGTCGGTGGTATTCGCAGACGCGCTGCGCAAGGGGATCACCGTGCCGCCGCGTATATGCACCGGGATATCCGTGAAGGAGACATTGTCGGCCGTAACATTAGCCCCAGCGCCGTCGACGCGCTCCAAGGTCCAGAAATCGTAGAAGACGTCGTCGGGAAGGTAATATGTCACGGACGTGGCATCGTCATCCGTGACGGGCGAAATGAGCAGCGCATCACCGTAGAACCACTGCAGATCAATCCCGAACGTGGCTGAGTCGCTCGGGTAGATGAAGAATAGGGGGTTCACGATCGGCGCGCCGGTCGTGGACGCGCGGTACATGGCGGTATAGATGTAATCAAGCAGTTGGTACCGTGTCGCGATGGCCTTCTGCGCCGCCTGCGTGGTCAGCTCCCAGAGGTAGAGTTCCTGGGGTGGCGCATGGATGTCGGCGTGGTTGCGGTAGAACGGCTGGAACGCGGCTAGGAGAACCCATCGTGCGCACATCTGCTCCTGTGCGGCATCGTTGAACCCGCAGACATCTGTTCCCACCATCGGCATCCCGTGTACTGCCGCGAACGATAGCATCTGGCTGATCGAGGTTCTGTAATCGGCCCAGACGCTGGCGTTGTCACCGAACCAGTGTGCAGCTTTTGCGCCGGCACCCGCGAACGTGGAGCGTGTCAGCACAAAAGGCCGGGAGTTTGGTCGGCGCTTTAGGAGTCCCTTGCGTGTTGCTGTTATCATCATTAAACCGTGAAGATTGTGCGTGTCGTATTGTACGGAGCCGTCTGCATTCGAGGTGTTCGTGTATAAGGTTTCGTCACTAATATCACCCCGGGTGTTGTTGATGCGGTATCGAGGATTGAATAGATCACGGTCTGGGAGCCCTTTCATAGTGCGTGCTGAATCTTGGACAGCTAGAGGCTCTTTTACATCGCTTGCCAAATCCCGCCAAGTGGGGAGCTTTTTCATGTGCCCTGCCGAGTGCCATCGAGTCTGCAGTGCCTGGGGAGTCCCGCTAGGCTGGAAATCCGGCGGAAATCCGGGGATCGGTCGTCCGGTGTCATTTCGGGGGGCCGAGGTTGGCTCGGGCGGATCGTTGTCGTTAATAGCCTGCTGAGCTGGATCACAATTGATGTTGGGGCAGAAGTTGGTCACCTCATTCATATCATTCCACGCCCCATCGATATCAATCCCCGTCTCAGGGTCAAAAAACCTGAGAATCTCATTGATCCACCAGTTCGTGGTGTTGGAGGCAAACCAATCGGGCCAGACTACTTCTCCTGGCCACAGCACGCCTCGGTATGGAGATCCATCGGCAGCTTTGATAAAGACGTCAGCTTCTATTCCCCTTATGTATGTGGCATAGCTGTCTGATCTCCAAATTCCCGGGTCCAGCATCATCACGTATTTCTGCCCTCGCTGGTGCAGGGTGTCGACAAGTTCTCTCATTTTGTGAAGAGGATAGCGCTCTGGGTCAGTGGTATAAACCACGCGGTAATCCATGTAATCAATGTCGGCCCATAGCACTTCCAGTGGAATGTTAGCCGCGGAGTAGTTTGCGACCACCTCTGCTTCGTGCAGAACGTCCGGCCATCCGTACTTGCACTGATGAAACCCGAAAGTCCAGTACGATGTCATAGCTGGGAGGCCCACGACTTCGGCATATTGCTTACTAACGTCTGTGGGACTAGGACCAGCGAGGAAGTAAAAATCCAGCACGCCGCCGAGGATGTTGTACTCGAGATACTGGTCTCCGGACTCGGTCTTGTTGATTTTAACATCCATGCCATTGGCATTTAGGAGGGCGACACCATGGCTTCCCGAACCGCTGCGGTGCTCCAAATAATTGGGATGGCTTCCGTAAAGATTTGTGTTGTGAGGGATGAGAGGGTCTCCATTGTTCCAGAGCGTACGTGTGTAGTTAACCGTCGATAATCTGAAAGAGTCCGAATGTTCGCCAATTCCATACAGATTCGGATCCTCTGGTAGTCGTGTTCGAAGATAGACATATTGAGACTCGAAAACCAACTTAGTACCATTGGTGTCGAACAATACCTCGTTAGAATCAGTACGAGAGATAGAAAAGGAGAATGGGTCCGGGGTTAGCGCAAATTGTATGCCGGCATCCGATGCATTAACCCCCTGACCAGACGGTCTTGGCAAGACGGATTCCTGGATTTGGTAGACTTCAAGGCCTGCATCATATATCTTGACGTGTAGTCGCGTCTCTATAAGTACCTATGTCAGAGGTGATTCCAATCCAGGATAGGGGTTTAAATGCGGACCTGTTTGGTACTCGACGAGGAGCTTGAGATCAGTGAGGTCGGTACCATAGATGTTGCATGCGGTGCTAGATAGAGTCAAATCAGCAGTGAGTGTGCCCTCAGTCTCGACAATATTTGACGCAGTATATCCAGGACAGTCATCAACTGAAGCTGCTAGAATTCTCGCAATAGCTGAAGACAATATAATGTGTGTGATGAACCTCATCTTGACTGACGCTCTTCTCGCCAGACTTTCTTGTCGTCGAAACTTGTGCTGTATCTTAGAATCCGAGGCCACCACTGTCCACAAGAGTCAATCCTCCACACATAATACACCATGGACGGCTGGATTTATAGCATTGTCGCGTCGCTACCGATTGTTTCACCGCAGGTGAATAGGTCAGAGGTCATCGTCATCGACTCTTTCCCCGCAATGGAAGCCGTCCTCATCGGCTACAATAACATCCGCGTATTCATACCTGCCAAGAAACAGGCACCCTTCGATCGCTCTTCAGATATATAGAGATCGTCAAGGCCACATGAGCCCGTTTGCATGAACAAAAGGGTGGCAAGAAACCCCGAACGGGCAGGCATTCCCGGACACGATTGCTAAATGGCTGGCCACTACAGAACACATGGACTCGAGACCAAGCCAATGATGTCACCGTACCAGGAGATGCAGTATATGTTCGGTACGAGAAGCTTATTGGCTCAGTAATTACCGGCTCGATTTCGTATAGCAATCATCATTTCAATCGTATAGGCAACGTCGTCCCAAGGGTTGTCGCTAGAACATCTCGAATGAAGGGCATGAGTGTATAATATGAGAATTTACAACAACAACATACTGGTTGTCAGTAAAGCTAATTCGGGTTATAGAGGGCCGAAGCTCGAGCTTCCGGAAAGCTAGAAAATAACAGGCTGAAGATAGGTACGGCACCAGGCACGAGCCGGACTTGGTAGTCCAGGGCAGTAATCCAGGGCAACCCACCGACAAGGGTATCCATGGTCCCTCTGTTGTAACGGGTATAACCAGGTTTGCCGAAGTTAGATATTCCATATGATAGACTCGAACATACCTAGGACTTGAAGAGGTAGACAAACGTTCTACTTACCTATCGTATAGGTACACATAATGTACCTCCAGCGGTAGGCTCGGATAATTCCCCGCATCATTAACCCGAGTCAGACCTCGGGCAGGGCTGGGCCTCCCACCCCGCAAGCCAGAGAGAGGCCGCACCCGAAGCCGCACCTTAGACCCGGTACCTAGCTCTCGTATAAACGTGGCAACTCTCAGTTTGTTGGAGAGAGGTACTGTAGTCTGTAGGTAGTAAAAATACCTAAGTTCGTACAGACGTATCTCCGGACAGTATTAAAAGCAACACTCAGCGCGCCCGCGGCGGCACGGGTCGAAAGTGCACCATATCATGAGTCGTCGCGATTTGGCTAAATCAATGGAAGCAGATGTGCTTTCTCAGTAGGTACATATGTTGGCATTACACATGGCGAGCCGGCATCTTTCCGGAGTGATTTCGTCAGGAACTGCAAGATTGGTGCTATCTCGTTGGGTTATACAAATAGTCAAAGAACAACTGGTAAAGTTATCGGACATTGTTAAAAAATGCAGAATGGCGTCAATGTGATCTGATGTCCGATGCAGCAGGTAAATCATGAGGCACGTCAGTAAAGGCAGAAGGAAAGGGACGAAGCAGAAGAGTCTGGCTAGATAGTTGAAAGTGATGACTAATGAGCCGCGTTCGCGTTATCTTATCCGGAACAGCTGGCGCCAGCTGTGGATCCGCCCCAACTCTATCCGGACTGACTCGGTGACGCGACCGGCGCAGCCCCTTAATAACTTGAGCGCAACGGGTAATTGTCGCCGACACGTGACAGCGGCTATTATTAGTTGCGTGAGTGTTGCTGCGAGAATCAGGCCACTACTAACTTTTCCATGTTCTTCGACTCTCTCGCCGACTCACCAATGAAATCGCGCCGTCTTCCTCTTTTAGGTGGGCATTCCTCGGCATAATTACCGAACGCCGAGCGCCGGACGGCGGCGAATTACGGACACCCATCGGTGCAATTGCAAATCTTTCTCGCGTGTTCTCCCTTTTTTTCTCGCGCAAACATGAAGTGAGCAGCCGTGCAGTATCGAGTCCCGACACCCCTACCACGCACCCTGCTTGCCCGTATCTTTCGCGCTGACTCTGCCGTGGCTTAGATCTATCTAGGTGCGTTATTTCCCACACAGGCCTCATCGTCGTGGCCGTGTTCCCACGGGTAGACAGCTAACCGTTCATTTGCGCAGCGGATCAACGGAGGCCCTCTTATCAACCAGTCACGATGTTCGTCACCCGCGCTATTTCAGTCACGAACTTTATGGTCGCCTCCTCGGCGTTGTGCTTTCAGGTGTGCGTGCTGTATCCGTGGCACAAGCAGCTTGATGAAGATTTCGAGGCCTTGAAGAAAGAACACCTGCGAGTTCTGCAAGCGATCAAGGACAACGCTACCATCCACGCCCATGCCGAGAAGCCCAGGGGCATCCGAGAGATGCTGGGCGGTCTGAGCCCATGGAAGATGTGAGGACGGTCCGACATTCCCAGCCTTTTCTTTGGCAATTATATCACCCACCGCACGGTTGGGCACCCGCCAGCCTCGCCAACGCCATATCCGCTTACGATCCCGATCCCGATCCCGATCCCGATCCCGATCCCGATCCTTCGATATCTAAATCATAGGACAAGCTCGATGACGCCCGGCTGTATTTAGAACACACTGCGGCCGGCGCTGTCTGAGACTGTTGCTCCTTCATTCTCTCACCCGTTTCCTCATCCTCTCGCTCACTTTCGCCATTCTGGCGCCCATCGACAACAAACACATGCATCATTTGTTCTCGTCTCATAAGACAGAGACAAGGACGCATTCTCTCATTAGCGGTTCCCGGGATCGGCAAGATGTATCCATCGATAATCGCAATCTTTCCTAGACTTAGATATTGATACTGCTTCAGAGTTAGAACCACGATCTAGATAATAACCTTTCTTTTTTGGCATAAAGTTACAAACCATTGATCGCCCCATTCTAAAATGCAGATGCGTTGCTTATGTACAGATCCGGTTAATCCTCATTCGCACGTAACCGCTTCAGCTTGAGGAACAACCCATTCGCCGGCTTGATGGTGATGACACCCCGAGGGATGATCTTCGCTTCATCCATAGCCAATTCCCAGGAGAAGGATCGACTCATGGAAGCCAGGAGACAGCGTATTTCTCCCTTGGCGAAGACCTGGCCGATACAGCTTCGCGGTCCATGAAGGAAGGTCAAGAACTCGTAGTTGCTAGCGGCGCCGCCGTTTGAGTTCGGCTTGCCGGCCGTGATCCAGCGCTCGGGGCGGAACTCGCCCGCCTCCGGGCCCCAGAGCTCCGGGGAACGGTTCATCTGCCACATGGAGAGAACCAGAACCACACCCTTGGGGATTAGCTGGCCTGCGATATTGCAATCGCGGATAGCCTCGCGCAGAGTTATGGGCACTGTTGGGTAAAGGCGTAGTGTCTCGTGCATGATCCCGTTGAGATAGGGCAACTGATCGAAGATACCGGCCAGGTCGGTTGATTCATTGACCTCCGAATCGTCCGGTAGTGCCTGGCGGATCTCTTCTCGGAGCTTGTCTTGGATTTCCGGATGCTTGGCAAGCAGGTAACATGCCCAGCTGACAGAGGCGGACGTAGTTTCATGTCTATTGAAAGCAGTCCGGTTAGTAAGACGTATGTCCTCAGTAGGACAGCCTATAGAATGGGAGTGACGAACCCTGCCGCCAGGAATGTCAGGAGCTGGTCCTTTAGCTGTGTATTGTCAAAATTACCCGATTTGATGAGGAGAGACAGAATGTCGAAGTGCTCCTCTTTCGAATTAGCCAGTGCGTTCTTCTTCTCTTGTATTAGGCGCATGTAGATTTCACTAAGGCCTCTTGTCATCTTTTTGAAAAAGTCGTTCATCCTCCAAGGCAGCAACATCACGAGGTCCGCGCCGAATAGTATCGAAGACAAGGCGTACAAGAGCAGGTCAGTCGACGGTTCGAGCAGTTGCCCGTAGATGTCCAAGATCGGGTCTTCAGCTTTTCTCAGCGTGTTAAATTCCCTCCCCATGCCTGCCACCCCGATGATGTCCAGTGTGACCTTGCTGGTCCAGTTGGAAAGATCAACGATGCCTGTGTCTTTGCCTTCTCCCGTTTCAAGGGCCTCCTCAAGTGCCTGGGACATGAGGACCGACTTCTGCCACATCATGGGGTATAGGTCCTTGATGTGACGATAGCTGAAAGCCGGCAGGCAGTTCTTCCGCAGGAATTTGTGCTGATCGCTCTCGACTAAAACGAGCCCATCACCGAGGACGTGTCGCAGAAATGTACTAATACTTGCAGGCTTGACGAAGTCGTATGCTTTATGCACAAGCAAGTCCGGCAGCATCCGTGCGTTGGTGACCAATACATGGTAATCATAACAAGTGAGACTGAGGATGTCCTGACCCGGATATTGGTTGGCAATATCGAGGAACATGGCTCCCGCAGACCCGTCCCTCACCACCAGAGTACGGTGAACGGCGCTGAAAAAGTCCTAGGTAGTCTCGTTAAACTCGTAACCTATGACCTCAGACAATGATCGCTTATGACAGTTTACCTACCCTGGGGCCATGGAGGTGCCTTAACGGGCTGAAGAACCTCGGGTAAATGAAACACCAGAATAAAGCACCGAATGCATAGTTTGCGAGGCAGACCAGAGCTGCTATATCCAAGCGGGTGTCTAGGTTGAAGATTCCGGGAAAGGAATCAGCGTAGAACCTGATGGCAACTAAAGACTGAACCGCTGCCGCGAGGGTCAGGTTCGGGAGACTGAAAACCCGTGCCACTATACCCATCGGGAATGAGCAAGGCGGCACAGAGACAACGATTAGGGAGCGGTAAAATAGGTAGTCAATTGGCTTGGTGAGTACCTGGGCAGTTCGGTCGATTATGGAAGATATATAAAGAAACCTGGATGGATAGGCATTGAATCGCCCTTGGGCGGTTATGAATAGATATCTGGATTGACCTGGCACCTTCTCTAATGACCTAGCGATCTTTCCAACTTAGCCAACCAGTTTTCAAGGCTGGGTGCCGGGGGATTGACGGGAATTGTTCACGAGGGAGACAGCCGTCTATGTACTGGAGGATCTACCCTCGGACGAGCTCTTCGCCGTCACGAAGAGGGTTTCCGGGTGGACCCTCTAAAAGCGTCACGTGTAAGATGACGATTTACTGCCTCAAGAGGACTAGATTGACTGTCCTCTTTGCTGCTCTATGTGCAGAAATTAGAATAGGTACTGACAACGTACGACGGTATACGTATTGAAAGCCCAAAAATGGCGAACAGACGGTTCATATAGATCTTTCTACCTTAAAATGGGTTACTGTAGTGTAGTATGAGGACCTGCCCAGAAGTTAGAACTGGTGTCCACCAGCAATAGACACTACAGTCGATCTACCTAGTGTAAACCATGTTGACATGAAAGGTGGTGGTTCTGAGTCCTGAGTCCTTGTGACGCGTGTCCTATTCCACGCTCGACGTCAGTTGGCTAACACCGTCCCGTAATTTTGAGTTCACCAAACCGCATTGCTACCGGAGTCCGGAACCGAAACCAGTCGAAATCGACGCCATAGAAATCATTAACGGTAAGCTGCCTATGCACCCCGAAGCGTGAAATCAGTAGGTAGCTATAGCCTATAAGTGAATGAGTTTTGCATCGCCATTTTCAGTCTCCTTGCATCATCACGAGCAAGTTACTTCTTGCAAGTAGTGCAAGTCCATTGGCTCCGGATCTAACTTACATAGTACACTAGAGTACCATAATGGAGACAGCCGGCAAGCGGCAACTTGCAAGCCAGCCTTGGACACCTGTCTACCGGTACCCTTGGTATTCCGTATTGCTTTTGATATTGCTCCAACTTGCAGTACGTATGCTTGAAATTTGAAACAGAGCGACCACTACCGCGTCTTGCACTTCCGTATCGTAGACCAAGATGGTATTCCCCGGCCGGTTTAGCACCGGGTGCAATGCGCTGCCGTCAGCGCAAGGTCAAGGTGAGTTGTGGAGTCCTTTTGGTGGTGGTACGGTAGTGGTGCATGACGGCCCCAGTCGTGAGGAAAGGCTCTTGGATTGTGCCTAGTGGACATGCTCCGATTTCCAGTGCTTATTATTAGGTTTGAGGCTCGCCTATTAGCTAACGCAGAGCGCTTCTTTTCGATTAGTGTGATGAAGCTGGGCCGTCGTGTCGCCGTTGTCAGATATACGGGAAACCTTATCCAGGCTATACCGATCAATTTCATTTCCGTTTCGATAAGACGGCCTCAAAGCAAAAGAAACCCCCTCCGACACAATGGCATCGCGGGGAATCCCAGGTGTCCCGCCGGCAGCTGCCTCAGGCAGTCGACTGCGATCAAGCGGTCATACAGAACTGTCCACAAGCCGCTCCCAATGTAAGGCTTCCTGCTATCGCGCGCCAGCTGGAGGTTTCGTATGACGATGTATCACTAGGTTACTTTGTCCGTCGTCTTGTCGCGCCGAGTGAGGATGATAGTTTTCCGGGTCATTTAAGCTTCCTGCCAAGTCTATATAATCACGGCGGGCAAGGTCTCTTAGAGCTGGCGACGCTAAGTGCCGCTCAGATGGCGGCCTATAACCAGTTTGGTGGCACCAAGTTCCGACTGCAGTCGTACCAAAATTATGGCCGCGCACTCCGGACTTTGCAAGAAACCATCGACGCGCAGGGCCGAGTTACGGACGATAGAGTTATGGCCGCCGTCTTATTGTTGTCCATGTTCAAGGTGAATATTCTCGAACCAATAGCAGAGCCGCAAGCCCCGAACGTCTTCAATCCTAACAGGTTGAGTAGGATATTGCGGAAGAGGGGTGGAACGATCCTAGAGAACATGCTTCGGGTATATACTACCTTCTAGAGAAAAGGGGCATGGGGCAACTGCACGCATAGAGGGTTTGAGCTGTTTGTCCTGGGATTTATTAGATTGGCAAGTCATTTCTCCAATGATGAGCACTCTGCCCTCTTTGATTTGGCAAACCCGTCGGTACTAACAATGCCAACAGCATGCCTACTCCTTCCTATATCAGGATGATAGGTTCAGTAGTTGCATGGCTCAGCGTATTTAATCTGATCATGCGGGTCATGTCTCTGATGACAAGGACCACGCGATTACGGCACAGTCTGTTGAAAGGCGGCGCAAATCCTGACGAAGCCGTGGAGCCAATAGGCCTATGTTCTCAGAGTCAGGAGCGCTTGTATGAACATGATGAATCCAACTTGCGGGCATGCTTCGAAGCACTTGAAGACTTTGATATCTGGGATATGGAATCTCGACCGTACTGGAAAAATACTTTTGAAGGCCGGAGCGTGCCAGCTGCCTTCGGTACATTGGCCAAAGGGGTAACATACCTAGATCCTAGAACGGCTTGCATAATCATATTTGTTCGCTGCGCTCGTTTAATATTGCTGCTAAGCATATTGGAGTATTACGATATGATTCGGGCCTCGTACAGCGAGAACGGGAATCGGGCGATCGGTGATCCTACGGCGTGGCCCAAATGTATTCAAATGCTGGACCAGGATTCACGCCTTGCGATTGACGATATTCTTCACTGCGTACCGTTTGCTATGGGAGGCCCCAATGGGACACCCATCTCTACACACCAGGATGGAGCCGCTGCATTAGTCATAATGCAACCGGTGAGGCTGGTAACATACTGTGCTAACACAACCCCGGGACAACGCCAAAGTGCTCAAAGCATCCTCGCTCGCATGAAATCCGCCATCGGAGTCAAGTCGGCAATATCGTGGGAGGATCTCTCTGCTTCATTCCCGGCGCCGCCTCAGCCAGGTACCGAGCGTCTGGCTTGTGCCATGGCGTTACTCACAATCCATGAAAAGACAACCCAGCCGCCAACGCCCTGCTAATTCATTCGTCCAGGAGAAGAGATTTGAGGGATCTCGCGACGGCGCTTATACAAGCTGCCCAGACCATTGAAGTCGGAAGCAGGGCTCTAATAATGCTCTTCAACGGATTCTGTTGGCTCGACATGCTCATTTCTTGGCTAGATGGGCATCGTGAGGTTCTCGCCGGAATCCCCCTTAGAGTTGTCGTTTCTTGGATTCTGGGTAGGGTCCCTGGACCAAAAGACATTGGCCCTGAAATTTTTTGACTGCTGCAAAAATTCCTACTTATACACTACATACCTAGGTAGATACCTACCTAGGAACTTCGAAGTAGATAGGCCGTATCTAGGTATTCACAAAGATTAGATTAGATAGATTAGATAAGAAAGCCAGACCCTGGCATTTTTACTCTAGACCGTTTTAGGTATAGCACACTGGTCCAGGTAGTGTAGGTACCTAGTGTACGAAGTAAGTACCGCATGGTTGCTCGGCTGGGTTCACCGGCAACTCTACCTACCTACCTTAGTGCGCGGGGGGGGTATTTCAAAGGGGTCACAGCAGGCGTTTTCTATTTTGGAAAGGGATACCCAACGAAGTCGATGACTCCAATGATTCGAAACGGGAAATCGATGATCATTTGAAATTGAATTTCAAAAATGATTATATAATACATAATAAAGAAAGGCGCCGATCTACGGCACCGATCTGCGGCGCCGATCTCGGTACCGACCTTGGTACCTTTTTTGTAAGTACTTTTACTATTTTTTATAGTGTGTAAATACTTAGTACAGAGTACATTATTTTTTACTTGAAAAACACGACACGATCAGGATTCGAACTACGGTCTACAGGTTTATAGGTCTATAGGGTCCTTGTTTACTATTACGAATTACAGCGTATTACCATTGTACTATGAGAGACTACGATTCACATAGATCCTATTGTAATTGTTGTATATATGCGTGGGTAGGAGGTAGGTGCAGTTGGAGTTGGTTGGTAAGGTAGAAAGTGGGGGATGAGGGCGGGCTGGAGCTGCGGTAAGAGTTGGTAGGGGCTGCGGTAGGAGTTGGTAGGGGCTGCGGTAGGGGTTGGTAGGGGCTGCGGTAGGGGTTGGTAGGGCCTGCAACAGCGGGTCAGTAGGGGCTACGCGGCGGGTCGGTAGGTGCGTTATATGTATTATGTAAGTCGATCTGCAGGTGAAAATGGATTTCAAACTGAAAACCGACTCTACCAGAACATGAATAGCTTCGGGATCAGGGATATGCACTAAAACATATGCTACTAACCAGCTCGGGATTGCGAAACGCATTCAATAGTTGGAATATATACGAGTAGTGAATTTCGGCCGAAAGCACCATAGCGCGCCACGGGGCTATTTTAACATGGTCGTAGCAACCATGTTGGAATTCCAACATCATGTTCTATGTACCAGCCAGGTAACTTGTTGTTAGCTGGGTGACTTGGTACCTGGAACATTGTATTAGAATTCCGCAGTCATGTTAGCCCTAACAGGGTATATGCACTCAACAGAGTGTGCATGCTAACAGAATACCAGTAGAATATTCGCACTAACAGAGCATATGAGCGAACAGAATTGTCATGCTAACAGAATATCAATAGAATGTTCACATTAACAAAATGTATGTACTAATAAAATTATATGCATATAAGCAGTAGTTTACGTAATAAGTCTTTATTATTTATATACTTTAGGTGGACATACGGAGTGGGTCGAAGGAGTAGTGGTCAATAAAGAGGCAGCGGAAAGTGGTCATTGACGGAGAGGTCATTGACGGATGAAGAGGTCAATGGAGAGGCAGCGTGGAGAGACGTTGACGAAGAGGTCAATGGAGAGGCATCGCGGAGAGACATTGATAGAGAGATCAACGGAAAGGCGTTGACGGGGTGGTCAACGGAGGGATGTTGACGGAGTGGTCAACGGAAAGGCGTTGACGGGTTGACGGAGTGGTCAACGGAAAGGCGTTGACGGAGTGGTCAACGGAAAGGCGTTGACGGAGCGGTCAACGGAGTGGTCAATGAAGACGTTGACGGAGAAGTCAACGGAGATTTTAACGGAGAGGTCAATGGAAAGGAGTTGACGGGTTGACGGAGTGGTCAACGGAAAGGCGTTGACGGGGTGGTCAACGGAGAGGTCAACAGGTTGACGGAGTGATCAACGGAGAGGTTGACAGAGGTAGCGCGGAGAGGCAGCACGGATTGGTCAACGGATTAGTTGACAGAGAGGCAGCATGGAGAGGCAGCACGGAGTGGTCAACGGATTAGTTGACAGAGAGGCAGCGCGGAGAGGCAGCACGGAGTGGTCAACAGAGTGGTTGACGGAGGCAGCACGGAGTGGTCAACGGATTAGTTGACAGAGAGGCAGTGCGGAGAGGCAGCACGGAGTGGTCAACAGAGTGGTTGACGGAGGCAGCACGGAGTGGTCAACGGATTAGTTGACAGAGAGGCAGCACGGAGTAGTCAACAGAGTGGTTGACGGAGGCAGCGCGGAGAGGCAGCGCGGAGAGGTAGCACGGTATAATCAACGGAGTGGTCGTTGACAGATATATCAACGGAAAAGCAGTGCGGATGGGCAGCGTGGAGAGGTCAACAGATCAACAAAAGTGTTGATGTTGGCGGAGAGACAATGGATCAACAAGGTGTTAATGTTGGTCGAGAGGCGGCGTACAGAGATCACGTACGGTATATTGAGAGAGAGATCTACGGTTAATGGAAGAAAGATGAAGATGGATAGAGGAGAGGAATAGATAGAGGTGGGTGGATGAGGAAGATAGAGGTGAATGGGTGAGAGAGATAGGCGGATGGAGAGAGATAGGCGGATGGAGCGAAATGGAGGAAGGAATATACTTATTTGTAGGGAAAGTACGATAGTATAGGTAGTCGGTAAGTCATGGTGTAATTCATTAGTAGGGAAGGTAGCAACATGATTGATGATGGGGGCAAGATGTTCATCAAGGGGTGTTACACAGTGTGTGACACGGTGTACGCACAGTGTACGCACAGTGTGATTTGTCAAGATACTTATTATACACAACAGATTGTTATGTGCAACAAAATACGCCTTCAACAGAATCGCACATTTGAACACAATCACTACTTTATAAGGCTAGTTTATTTTAATCAGGCTTGTTAGTAGTACATCGTCACTATAGCATGTTATGCCTATTTAGCTAGTATCTGTACATGAATCGTGAATTTACAATATGGTCTTTTCCCTATTTGGCTAGCCACAATGGTGTTGGCCTTACAATACACTGTTATAATTATATGATGCTTTTTAGAATAAACATGGTCGCTACGACCATTGTAAAAACCCCCCCTGGCGCGCTATGGCAGCTACTGTAACCATGATTAGAAACCCCCCTGGCGCGCTAAGGTACTTTTCAATTCTCCAACCGCATCGATGTGCCTCGTACTCCCTCAAGACCCTAACCAGCGTAAATGGCTATTCGTTCGCCTCCATGATCACTTATCCCTTGTCTCAAGAGCTTGTCTCAGACAGCATTCGGCTGCCTTTCACTCAACTCGACCACGGTATCAAAGCCACTGCGTAATATACGCATTCAAATACCGTACGTGTAAGGAATCATGTTGGGTCTTGACGTAAAGCAAGGGTTGTCGTGTTGCCAGGAAGATGCATGGGGTTAACTAACTCTCTGACGACTTGGGTGCTTCTACATGGTGCATATCCCCGTCGGAACCTTTCTTATTAGTCGATGATCTATGCCTTCAGACTATTGCCGTGCACAGACTATCTAGGCTTTAGAGTCTCAAAGCATCTTCCGGCTAGTTCACTCTGAGTCTTTATGCAAAGCTGAACCGGAACAAGTCGTTGCTGAAAGTAGCCGCGATCGGCTTCTGATCCAAGCCCTAATCCTGCAGGGCCGCGTCTGCCGAGGAGATCGGGCTGGATTTGCCTGGGGGATCTGTCTCGCACATCCCTACAAGGCTCTATGCTGAAACCTATTTCTCGTGAACTTCGAGGCCGTCCTAAGGCGAGCCTGATTCAGCATTTCCCTGATGGTCCTCCCAACTTAGGTGCGTATGTCGTGGACGTGCTGGGCTGTTTACAAGCAGGTGGTTTCGAGTCACTAGCTCCTAGTGTGGCGATCGATGTTGCAGCATATGTTCGTGGTGTCCAAGAGGTAGCTGGGGCCTTTACTCATACCCGAGAACCAGACCTAAACCCGACAGTTCTTGCTGTTGGCGGCAGCTGCAGCGGTGCTGCTTTTCAGGAGATTACAACCGCAGTCCTACTCGGCGTTGTCAAGTCTTTCCCTATCCTTAAGGATGGGGCAGTAAGTCTATCAATTCTCGCCGAGCCGGTGCCCTCTAGATCTGTAGCCCGTTCTACTTGGCTGTAAATGTCTTCGCACGGAGAAAGAACGTCACGGCGTCCGCCTAGGAGTCGCTTACCCGCATCTACATAGGCGATGGCATCTACACTTACAGCAACTTCACAGTACGCTTTACGACCATATGAAAGCTTCCCCAGCTGCCCGAGTCCGCAACATTACGCGGTCCGAGCAAATGGCCACTAGCAAGCAGTTTTCGACTGCTCAGTGTAAGGGCGGAACTACGACTTCAACGACTGGATCAATAGGGAATGCGTGCTCGGCCAGGAGATGAATACCGGAGACCGGCTCACCCAACGGGACAGCGCAGGTAATGTTTATCGTCAACTTAATTTCCCTTACTAGACCTTTTCAATTTTTTTCAACCCGCTTCATTCTCTGTTTTTTTGACAGAGCTAAAGTAATTGGGGAAGTCTACGGCAGCAGTCCTGAGTCGATCCTTGCATTGAGACGCAGATAACCAGCGGGATGTATGCGATATTAGTCGCAGCATGGACTTTTGCTATCGAAGACCTCGGCATATGCATTGGCACGCATCAGAAAACTGGCATTGTGATCGGATTATATACTCTCACGAGAAGATCCAGGGTGCTACTAATCCACGAAATAGTGGCCTGCATCGCCTCCGCTCTCAGCCGCTAGCTATATACCCGTCTTTGCATCATTTCACACGCTCGTACTGTAGAGCGACTCTGCGGGCCATCCACTCCCCAGCCGTCACTTGATTGCTCCATGTCAGCGTGTTCCACTTTCCTGGCTCCTCACAGCCAGGTAGTGGCTCGATTAGCATCTCGAGGTTAAGGTGTCCGAAGAAGACGAGCGAGTATCGCCTGACCAGCTGGCCCTCGGCCGCCAGGCTCCCTCCATACACGTCCCCACCCGGAGTCGTCACCCGATGGAGAGCGCTCCTCCATCTGCCATTAGTCTGTCTCTCAAGCATATCTCCAACCTGCACGATCATGGCGCCCTGAATAGGGGTCACGGGGCGGTATACGTCGTTCTCGTAATCATGAAGTTCAAGGCCTCCCACCATGTCCTGGAAGAGCATAGTGAACTGGCCAAAGTCGGTGTGCGGGTTCAGCCGGCTCTCCGACCCACAGGTCAACTGCGTGAGCGGCTTGCCTAAGAAGTAGTTCCACGTCGAATGGGCGCTCATATGGCGAGGCTCAAACGTCTTGCCGATGTAGTCAACGTCCTCTATACCGAGGACCTCACAGGCGAGGCGCATGTTTTCGAGGGACTGCTGAAAGCAGACCTCGAACCATTTCTTGAGGAAGTTGCGGAAACCCGGAATGTGTTGCTCAACCAGACTCAAATTCGGACCACCTTCAGGGTACGTCCCGCAAGGGTCTCGTAGCTCCATCGCCTCCTTGAGCTCCGTTGCGTTCTCCTTGCGTAGCCTCTCGATCTCCTCGGGATCCCAGACGCCTTGGGTGACGATGGAGTCACCTACGCCCGACCACCCCTCAAAATGCTTGGAACTCTCAGCAGGGATATGAACCGAGTTCTTGACTTCTACAGGCAGATTGAAAAATCTCTTGGACTAAATCATTGAGAAAAAACATCAATTCAGCGCCCCACAGGTCGGCGAAGTATCACCAGGTGAAGCTTACTTACCCACTCGAATGCGGTGGCAACCATGTCGGCTCCGACGCTATGGTTGATCACGTAGATGGCACCATGGGTACTCCACGCCTCGTCAAGTTGGCGCAAGTATTGCTCTCGCTCCTTCCCAGTGCTGGCATGGATAGCCTTGAAGTCCATCACAGGGACGGGAGATGGTGCCACGGGTTTCCGGTTGTAAGCCATCTTGAGAGCAGCGGGAATGAAGCTAAAGTTCGAAACTGAAATGTGCTCTTAGGCAAAGATATTTGGGTGATGAGATTGTGAAGACAGATGATGGCCGACAGCAGCACTGGTTCAGATGGTTTGTGGTCATCGGGTCTTTATATACGCGCAGATGGCTCACCACTTCTTACGATGCGATAATCCTACTCGGTATCGACAACGATCAGAACACAATGTGAACAACGTGAGAAGTTTGCATCTGCACATAGCTGCTATTGGACATGCCCAGCACCAAGTGAGCTGAAACCGGGATACAACCATCAACAACCAGAAAATATTCAACTCTGGGAACCACTAAACTAACTACTTTACAATGACCACTTAATCCGTACGTTAGCGCATGAATTGCAGAACTGCAACACTCAACAGCACCCTGACTATCTTTCGGTCTTCCCAGCGCACAAATTTACATAGTACCTGCTGTGAGGGTTGATGAGTAGGTAGCTTGCAATGTGTAGTAGGCCCTGTAAGTTAGGTATTTTCTTGCCTCCCATTATCTGTTTCCACCCCGTACTTTTACTGCTTCGTTCCCCCGGCTCACACCGCACCATGTCCTCCTGTATGCAGCTACTATGGGATACCTAGGTACTATGTAGGTATGTGCAGCATGAGGGGAGCTGAAACCATAATAGGTACCGTACGAAGTACGTAGCGTGCGAAGTACCTAGATACAACTCATAAGTAGGTAGTTAGTTGATCCAACCACCATGGATCCAGCGTCGAGCGAAACCCATTAGCGCTGTTATGAATCGAACCGAACCAACCAAAGTACCTACTATGTAGATAGATCGTGTCTAGCCAGTTTAGTCTATATACATAGTACACTAGTATCTCTTTGGCTGCCCGAAGACACCAACTCGGTAACTGACGGAGTGGTAATGTAAAGCAAGTGACCGAGTCAGTGTCTTCGGGCAGCCAAAGAGATAGTTACCTAACCGACCCAACCAACCAGTCGACCCGGTTCGTCGAGGCTGTCCGGTCCGCGTCAGAAAGCCTGTTGCACACGGTCCCGGGCCTCGTCGCCGAGAGGGCTATACTCGACCCCCGGCCCGTCTTGCTCGAATCGAGGTTACTCTATACCGGTCTGCTATATAATTAGTCGGTCACCGGCCCGTCAACCACACATCTCCCAACCGCTTCATCCAAGACCCAATCATCGATGCGTCGGCTTTTGATGCTTCGTTACGCCTCGTGGTTGGAAAGCCGGATCGACGCTGCATGACCGCGAATATACGCACTATTGAATTCCTGCGGCCACGTAACTAACCGGGCAATATCACATAGCGTCGGACTGGGCTAATGAGGTCGGAGGGGGCATAACTACAGGTGGTTGGTTACCTCGGTTAGTATACCTACCGTAGTGTATAGTATTATCACCTAGCTGTACAAGACGTACATACTTATGAGCTCATACTTATAGTAGTGAAACCAGCGGAACAACCCACCGTAGCGTGTTTGGTTGGCTTACTGTATTGCTCGGTCATCCAGGGGCGCCGCTCGCCAATACCTAACTTCCCATCGGTTTGAGTAGGTTGGGTGGCCGAACGGAACGGTCGTGACTTTACCGGTAGTTAACAGGAATAGGTAGACCGGATTTCATCTGTCCGTAGGACATTATTACGCTCAAACTCCCGACGCTTAGTCACGAATTACATCTCCCATCGCTTTCACTTCTATCCCATACATCCTCTTTTCCGCAGCCCATCACAGCCCCTCGACACGACCCCGACACGGCCCGACACGACCCCAACGCGTGTGGCAGATAGCTAGCTAAATAGGTAGATAGGTAGGGTAGGTACCTAGATAGATAGGTAGGATAGGTAGGATAGGTAGGATAGGCGGATACTACCTAGGAGGGATAGGAGAGATAGATGGGAGAGGGGGATAGAAGGGATAAGAGGGATAAGGGCGTCGGTGGGAGAGATAGGTCGGGAGTATAGGTAAAGGTAAATAAACGCGGGAGTAAACGCGCGGTAGTGAGGCATCACGGATGAATAAAAAAATATTTTCATCATCGGGGATCGTCTTCAATTGGGGATAATCATTGAAGTCCAAGACCATATATCCTCGGGATGGTTACAACGCACCGTGATCATGTTAGTAACAGGTAGCAATGCTCAAAGGACTCTCAAGATATAGGTAGCTTATAGCGCGGATAGTCCCTAAATCCTAGGACAGTCACTGTGATCGTCCCGTATACCCCTCTCGCGCTAATGTTATAACCCAAGGGTCTATCTTGGCTGGTTCGGGCACCCCACGTGGAGGTATGTACCTAGGTACCTGGGGTGTCTTCTTGGCCCTCTGAAGGTGGGGCGCACGAGCTGTCCGTTTGGGTAGGTGCATCCATTTGCCGAGGCAACAGCGGGCGCAGCTGGCAGGGAAAAGGCCTCGATAGGACGGAAAATTACCTACCTAGGTAGGTACCTACGATAGGTGGGTAAGGAGAGAGCTCCTGCCGTGCTTCAGATCGCAGGACTGTGGCCAATTAGCTTAGTGGATAGGTACCTACTTAAGGTAGGTACGGTCCTCGGGCGTTGTTCTGTCGAATGCATCTACCGCCGACGCAGGGGCCACTGGTACCGTACGGCTGACCCGACGAAGCACGGGGAGACGCTACCGGTACCCATATGATTCCTGAAGGGATCACACGTGCACCCACACCTCGTCTCCTCACGCCGCTGGCTGCGCTGGCTGCGCTGGCTACGTGCACGGAAAAATGGGCAGAGCTTGGTTAAGCTAGGTAAACGGGCCCTCTTCTGTTATCAGAGTACCCTTCGGCTCAAGACCGGGTGCTAGAGCTTTTTCCGGCCCTCGGCGTGCCCTGATAAAGACCCATGGCCCTCCTAACCAAACACCGCAACTCCACGGAGCATTTCCTAACTAGCTATTCAAACAAGGCACGAGCTGCGTGTGCTCATCCTCCAGTATGCCTATGATATTGTATTCGCCACTTCACAGGCCCGGGGCCGTGTTCGGGAACATCCTCCTGTCGCCGCTCTTCTCTGGTCCGCTTCTGCTTACGGCCTCATTCGCTCCAGATGCCCTACGCTCTGCCGTTGAAAGTCTTGCGCATATACTCCCTCGGGGGTACGCACCGCCCTCAACTCTCGGCCTCGGCATCGCCGTAACGGCGCTGCGTGTGATCTTCGGACTAAGCATCGCCCGCCAAGTGAATCGAACCCTAAACACTGCCGCCGCCAACTCGTGGCGTTGGACTGCAAGCAAGGGCTGGGACTGGCCCAATGAGATCGCAGTCGTCACAGGTGGCGCGAGTGGCATCGGCAAGAATATCACGGAGAAGCTCGCTGCCCTTGGCATGCGGGTTGCTGTTCTCGATATTCAAAGCATGCCCAAATCCATGGAGAGTGATTCTCGCATACACTTTTTCCAGTGCGACGTGTCGTCGCTTGAATCCGTAGCAGCTGTAGCGGAGGCCGTGCGCCAGAAACTCGGGCACCCGTCCATCCTCATTAACAATGCTGGTATAGTCGCCCCGGGCCCCATCCTTAAGACGTCCGAGTCGGCGCTACGCAAAGTCTTCGATGTTAATACTATTTCCCACTGGTTCACGATACAGCAATTCCTCCCACACATGATTGAGGTGAACAAGGGCCATGTTGTGACGATTGCCAGCATTGCCTCTTTCGTGTCCCTACCTATGGCCGCCAGCTATGGTGCTACGAAGGCATCAGCCCTTGCCTTCCACGAGGCGCTCACATGCGAGCTCAAGCATGGTCACGATGCACGCAATGTTCTAACAACCGTCGTCCACCCCAGCTTTGTCAGCACTCCTCTCGTCGGGCGATATGCCGATCGTCTCGAGCAGTCCGGTGTGCCTATGCTCACGCCCGAGCAGGTTGCTGAGCCAATTGTAACCCAGATCAAGAGTCTACGGGGCGGCCAGTTGATTATTCCCAGCTTTGTATCAGCATTATCCGGTATCCGGGGCTGGCCAACTTGGCTGCAGGAATATCTCCGGGACAGCATTGATCGCATATCACAGCGACCAGCGTAGTCTACCTAGGTATTGCTACCTAGACACTACCTACACTACCTAGCTATACACTACACTACGAAAGTTCTCGTCCTTGGCTAGGCTGCGGAAATGGAATCCAACTAGGCTCTGTTTGGAGACATTCAATCAACACTAACGTGCTGCCAACCCTGTTAGGCCGCTAACCTGGGTCCGTCACCCTATGGCTACCTATTAGTAGCTACATAACCGGGTGCCGGAAATGTCGCCGGTATGGCCGAGCAGGGTTGATAATTGCCTATGAAGGCTGGCAACATGTTATGCCCGGGGCGCTCCATTCTAACATCGTCAGCAGTCGCACAAGGTTATTGACGCAATGTTACATATTACCTCCCCTCCTAAAGCACACACGTCACAATCCCAGGCTAGTGCTAAATTTGATATAGCAATGAAATGGACCGGTCGTTCCTGTTCTGTTTTTGAATAAATCAGTTGTGATTGTGACTTTCATATGACGCCCGTGATACGGGCCCCGTCCGGTTTCTACGAATCCCAATGTACTTAGTACGTATACAGAAGTACCGGATTAGTCTACTAGGTAAGGGGTCCACCCATCGAAACCCCCCTCCCCGCGCTCAGGGGGGCGCAAAACCCGTGGACGAACAGGTCCCAGGGTTTCCACGGGTGGATCCCCTAGTGTAGTGTAGTACCGTATGTTCAGCAGGAACTAAAGACTCAGGCTTGACTCTTGAGGGCCAAGACTCCTCCCGATAAGTCTGTGCCGCTACCTACTGATTCGACCGGTAAGTATAGACTAGGGACCTATACCTAGGTAGTGTAGACTACGGGAATACACTTGGTGTTAACATAGTAGAGACGAGTCACCAACTGGCAACGACGTACAGTAGGCACTGGGCAGTACCTATTACTGGAGATAGTACCGGTAGTGTAAGAGAGAGTTGAGAGCCACGCCTTCTACCGAACCTTGCAAAAAACATCGACCGAATCTGGTATTTCCGTAGTAAGTTCCACTCACTGATAAGTTACTAGTAGTCTTGCTACCGGATCCGTAAATCATTTCGTATAAGTAGTGTCAACATTACGCGCTGTCCTACTCCGTTCGACCAATTGCGGCTTGCTCACGTCTAGTTACGACATTCTGTGAATCTGTATGCGTAATCCAGGTATGTGCTTTGCCACGGCATCGAATTCACGTGGCTTAGCAACGCGCAACACCTAGATATAAGGGAACCGGAGAGCTGGCCAGTTGCTACCTATCAGAAGATCGAACTGCGGGATGGCTGCCGAGGTAAATGGCGAAGTACCTAACACGACTGCGGACCTAAGACAATACATTTGATCCTGTATGGAAACAAAATCGCCCTTGCTTCTACTAGCTAGTTATAGCCCCCGACGAAAACAGGAACAAGCCATCCAAGCTCGGACGACCTCGTATCGCGGGATGAGACTCGCGTCGGAATCAGCGGGATACGACTGAGAAACGCCGGTGTCTTCGTGAGCATCGTAGAGTTGTGAGTAGTAGTCACTGAAAACACCGTGCATGACCATCGCAAGAGCCCGGAATGGATAATCGATCCATTCTGATGATATCTGCAAGACAGCGCAATTAGGTATCCAGACTACTTCTCCAAATTCAACGAACGTGTTAGGAGCTGAAGGTGGTCATCTCCAGATGTGTTCCGGTGCAGCCGAGCGTCAACCATTTCATAGGGCCAGACTTATGGGCTAAGGCGACAAGGTACGCGACTTGCTGACCCTTGGTGACTATTGAGAGCTATTGGATCAGGACTTGTTAAGGCAGCAACATGAGGACGTCTGTGAAACAGGCAGCAAAAACAGGAAGTAGAAAAAATATATGAAGAAATTAGAAGAACAAACATTTCTTTCAACCGGCTTATTCTTTGCCCTTCTCGATACTTTGCGAAGATCAATTCAGTCCTTTTCTAAGGTCCTATACAGGAAACACTTACTATGTAGATGGCTTTCAACTGCAGAGCCCTCGCCACGTACGCCGCTTATTGCTCGTCGCTACCGCCGACGGAAGACTCTGCGCTTTCGCACTTTCGCTTTAAACACTGGAGGTGCTGAGTGTAGGAATTAATGCAAATTAAGTAGGCCAGAGCAAGAGGAAATATGTACAGGGAAAGAGAACCCGAAAAGGCCGAATGGGCTGAATGGCAATGGCAGTTGTCACGTGGGCATGAGCTTTTGACGATGTACGGGGACCATGCCCCTATATCAACTGTCTTACCCATTCAGCCCTTTCAGGTTTCAGGACCCCTCCCTTGTTCCGGCCTAACCAGCCTCGAACCGAGGAAATCCAGGCCCCCAAAATTGGCCGTGGTCCGGTGCCGGAAGTTCGTGACTCCGGAGTGACAGTGCATGTGCCGGTATCGATTGCGGTTGGAAGACGGAGCAGGCGGCGATTACTTTACACTACCGGCACACCCAGGTTAACAACGAACGCCGATTAGACCGGAACAAGGGAAATACTGATGTACATACGGACGTACATGATGTAATGTATAGTGAAAGGAGCCTAAAAGAAGCTGAGCCTCAAGAAGCTAAACAGGAATAGGTAGCGAAGCACGCAGCACTCTCTTTATTTTAGAAACAAGTTCAGTGATGTATGTAGATAGTGAAGTGTAGACAACCCCTGCTTAGCTCCGCGGCGCCCCCTTGAATTAACCCAGTTTGGAAATGCGAACAGTATCTTTCGACTTTGGTTCGGGCATCTTTGGTGAATACTAAATAGGTAGTATGTATGTAAGTTGCGCTTTTGTTGCACGTATAGACTCGCGGGACCTACTGGTGCCCCGGAAAATCCTTTGGAAGTGACAGTCAACACTATATATCCTTAGTGTAGTACTGGTGTAGGTAGGAGGCATACCGGTACTCTCGCTCAGCGGATTATATCGGTAGGATTCAACTTCACTACCCGGGGTTATTACTGCGCTTGTCCTTTCCGTCGCTGGTTTCGTTTGTTGACTTTGAACAAAACCGAGGCAGCTTCGCGTCAACTTAGCAGCAGGGACCCGCATATGCAGTGATGGCGTCCATGATATACGTCCTCGCGGCCACCCCTTTCATCCTTTGCCGGTATCTCTTCGACATTGCCCTCTATCTTCTACCATGGGGTCGCCCGGTGAGAGAATGGACAATAAGGCAGGCTGTTGGCGTACGCACAGTTCGACTGGTCCTATTCTACTGGTGTCATCTTCAAACCGGAGATCGCCTGAAACTCGAACCCGGCCGGGAGGGAGACCGGTTTGCAATCATCCAGCCACAATCCCAGAAGCTATACAAAGGCCCCCTGAACGATGCCATAATTCGACCGGAAATAATCGGCGCAACCTGGACACCGGCACGGCCATCCCAAGCTGCAGTTGGAAGCCCGAAGACCACGGTGACTCTGCACTTTCATGGTGGCGCCTTCGTTATTGGCCTGGGGCGTGACGCTGACGCCGGGTTCTTGACTCGTACCCTCGTGCGGCACATGGGTTGTACACATGTCTGCACACCACAGTACAGACTATCCAGCTCAAAAGGCGGTCGCTTCCCGGCGGCGCTGCAGGACGCATTGACTTCCTATCTTCATCTGGTCAGGGAGCTGCGCATACCGGCCTCTCAGATCATTCTGTCCGGCGACTCGGCCGGCGGAAACATAGTGCTCGGGTTGCTGCGCTATATCAGTGAGTACGGCCAGGACCTCGATATTCCAACTCCAGCTGCGGTCGCTCTATGGTCTCCGTGGGTAAACATGAGCGCCGCGGTGGATCCCGATCTGGACATCAAGGAGAGGCCCAATTACGCGACCGACTATATGTGCCTCGAGTTGCCTCTCTGGGGAGTACGCACTATGACGGCTGACGGGGCGATCGACGTGTTGAGCCCATACCTGTCTCCGCAATGCCACCCTTTCAATCTCGGCACCAAGATCCCAGTGTTCGTGAGTGTAGGGGAGAGAGAGCTGCTGTTCTATCAGATTGTGAGCTTTTGCGAAAATTATGAGGGCCAGGGCTGGCAAATGTCTCTAGTAGCCTCGGCAGGATGTCCGCACGATTTTCTCTTGGCGGGGCGCGAAATTGGGTTCCAAAAGGAGGCCGAGATAGCGGTTCGGGAAGCCAGGGCGTTCTTCTTGAGAACGACGGCGCTTTACCTCGAAGGCTCGGGCTAAGTGATGAGTTTGGGCATTTGTGAGCCGAAGCGCAAGATAGATATCGTAGCAAAGATAGGTAGAAGTATCTAAGACAAATATACGTCCGTATATGGCGGGATACAAACCCGTTCCTGTCTCTCTAGTTGAAAGAAATCGACAGGTAGAGCAGTTTATACTGTAGACCGCGTACCGTGCAGTTTACAGTAGAATTACGGTTCGCGTACCGTATCCCTTTTGTGGTAGCTAACAAAAGTGGTGCTATATGGGGCCTATTTGGGTGCCGGATACGTCCGTACCGCGTAGCGTACTGTAATTGGTCAGAGTAGGGTGTCGGATAAGCGTTCTTTGGAGCCTGGACCTGCACTAAAAGATTAGTTAGCGCCCGCTAGTTAGGTTCGCGTTGGCTCTTCGAGTCCGTCTCCCAACGGCGCATTGTCTTAACCCACCAAGCCCAGCTTTCTCTATTTGTACAAGTCTCCTCCATGACTGCCGACATCCGGTCCGGCCCGCCGACTACGACCGACGCTCTGGACTATGACGTTGTCATCGTTGGCGCTGGCGTTTCTGGCATAAATGCGGCGCATCGCCTTCAGACCCAGGGCCCTCCCGGCCTGAGGTATGTCATTCTTGAAGGTCGTGACTCTATGGGAGGCACCTGGGATCTATTCCGGTATCCGGGAATAAGATCCGACTCCGACATATTCACGTTTGGCCTCCCTTGGAGCCCCTGGAGCGGGGCCGGGACGATAGCGACCGGCGACCAGATAAAGAGCTACCTCATTCGGTCCGCCCAGTCTGCCGGCATAGATCAGCATATTCGCTATCATCACACTGTTGTCGCCGCAGACTGGCATTCGCTGGCTCAACGATGGGTGTTCCGCGTCAATACCGCAGGCGAGGGCAAGCCGATTGTCTACACATCTCGCTTTGCGCTTCTCGGCACAGGGTACTACGACTACGAAACGCCTCTACAGGCTGTCATTCCCGGTATCGAAAACTTCAAGGGCACGGTCGTCCACCCACAATTCTGGCCCGAGGACTGCGACTACACTGGGAAAGAGGTAGTGATCATTGGCAGCGGGGCCACAGCCGTCACCATCCTCCCGTCCATCGCCGATAAGGCCAAACGCGTAACCATGTTACAGAGAAGCCCGACATACATCCTCTCCCTTCCCTCGGCCTTAGACTTATTAACGAAGCTTCTCTTGGCCATCCTACCGGCTATCCTTGCTCACAAATTAATCAGAATAAAGTGGATATTGAGCAGTTACCTGACAACCTGGGTTTGCAAGACATTCCCCGAATTGGCCAAGAGCTACATCAAGCTTGTGACCATACGCCAACTTCCCCCAGACATCAAGTGGGATCCCCATTTCAAGCCGCGTTATAATCCGTGGGAGCAGCGCTTTTGTGCCTCTTTGGACGGTGACTTCTACGCCGCGCTTCGCTCCGGCAAAGCGGAAGTTGTTACCGACAAGATCAAGACCATCACCACAAACAGCATCGAGTTAGAGTCGGGATCGGCTTTACATCCGGACATCATAGTGACGGCCACTGGACTGAAGCTACGATTTGGCGGAGGTATCCAGTTCTCAATAGACGGCAAGGAGTTCTACTTCAGAGACAAGTATGCCTGGAAGTCAGCCATGATTGAAGACGTGCCCAATCTCCTGTTTATGACGGGTTACGAAGATGCCACGTGGACGCTTGGTGCTGAAGTCAGCATTACTCTTTTCCTCCGTCTGCTGCGCATGCTGGAGCAGAGGAAAGCCAACGTTGTTATAGCAAGACCGTCAGCGCCCATGCCAGAGAAGCCCATGATGACCTTATCATCGACATACGTCACGACTGCGGGTAGGGTTTTCCCTAAGGGAGGTACAGGACCGTGGAGCCCCAAGAGAAACTACATGGTCGACATGGCGAGTGTGAAATGGGGAAACCTAACGCAGGATTTGCACTTCAACTAGGACATCCTACTGGGGTTCGATGTAGAACTGTGCGTTAAACGCTTCTGATTTACCCCGTGCGCATGAGGGACATAACGGATGTATTAGTAGATCGTTCTCTCTTTTTTTTTTTTTTTTTTGCGAGGGATTCCTTGGATGTGCAACGGGTACAAGTCCGGTGTGTCTTAAATCCCACTACGATGCACTATCTAGGTGCATCTACTTGCTAGGGTTAAGGAGCAGAACAAGACATCCCGATTCTCATTCAAAAGCGTCCACCCTAGATAGCGAATGTCTGCCAACCCACGGGGGCTGAACTCACAGGCCTGCCCGGGATTAAGTACCACGGAGGCAGCCTCATGACCTAGAAGGCCCATTGCACACCCCGTTGTGATTCTATTAGGCATGGGAGACCGTGTTCGTAGTTTCCGAACCTATCCATATTCCCCCGGAGGTGATGAGAGAGGAGAAAGCGGACGCAAGGCGCATCTTTCCAAGATCGCATGTGACACTGTGAGTTCCCTTACATCGTATACGGCATTTTATCCCTTATTTTGTCTCAGCTTTGACAGAGATATGAACCAGAATGTCTTTCACGACGTCAACAAAGCCCAAACATGCCGACTGTTAAGACAGGACCACCACCTGCTTCCCGGCTTCCTCTATGGCCGTGGATCGGGGCGAACACAAACACGAATCCGGCTCGCGGGAATGCATTAAATCCAACAGACACAGCACTCCGCGCGAACTTCCAGATTCACTATCATCATGACTGTTCTCCTACCCGGCACGCCGGGCAACCTCACCCTGAACGAGGAGCAGAAGCTACAGCAAGCATGGATTCACATACTCCGTCTAAGTGGGCACGAGATCCTCGATGCAACCCCATCCCTGATGCCCACGCCTGACCTCACAAGTGACCTGCAAAAGCACCTAAGCGACTCCTTGCCGGCGAGCTTCCACAAGGGTTTCTGGGACTCCATCCAAGCCGAGCACCCAGACGGGCTGGTACTGCGCTTTCTACGCGCACGGAAGTGGGACGTCGCGCAGTCTATGGAAATGCTCGTGTCAGCGGTAAATTGGCGCGTTGAGCGGAACCTAACCGGGACCATCATCCACGAGGGCGAGAGCGTGGGTCTCAAGGCGGACCCGACGGCGGACGAGAGGGGTTTCATGGCGCAGTACCGCTCCGGCAAGAGCTTTGTGCACGGCACGGACCGGGAAGGCCGGCTCATGTATGTCATTCGCGCGCGGCTGCATGATCCTCGGGCGCAGTCCGGTGAGGTTCTGGAGGCGTACGTTCTGCATAATATCGAGAGCCTTCGGATGCTGGCCACGAGCGCGGACGACCGGGCCTGTCTTCTCTTTGACTTGACGGGGTTTGGGCTTAAGAATATGGACTTCCATATCGTCGGCTTCCTGGTCTCGGTGTTTGAGGCTCGGTATCCTGAGACTTTGGGCGTGGTGCTTATACATAATGCGCCATTTGTGTTCTGGGGTTCGTGGTTCCTTTCTATCTGTTTGTCTATCTCAATACCACAGCACCCCAAAGCTAACGCAAGTAAAACAGGTATCTGGAATGTGATCAAGGGATGGCTAGACCCAGTGATAGCGTCCAAGATCCATTTCACCCGGAAACCAGCCGATCTCCTCGAATTCGTGGCTGAGGGGAATCTGCAGAAGAGCTACGGCGGGAAAGACGCGTGGGAATACAAGTACGTCGAGCCCGTGGCGGGTGAGAACGCGAGGCTGGACGAGGCAGAGACGAGGGCTAAGATCGAGCGCGAGCGCGAGGGGCTCATCTCTGAGTTCGAGCTTGAGACGCTTGCTTGGGCGGCTGGGAAGGATAATAAGATCAGCCGATCTGATGCTGCTGCGCGGCTTCGTGCTAACTACTGGCGGCTTGACCCCTATATTCGGGCGCGGACTCTTCATCATCGCACGGGTTTGATGGCGGATTTGTAGACGGTGGGTTTGATGGTTTATTGGGGTGCGTTGGATGTGGTAGAGGCGATTCCAGGGGCGTTTACGTGGCGCTTTTACATTATATGATTGTTGTCTTCAGTCAAATGGTTTGGGGGCGTTGTGCCCTGGCCCGTAGGCCAGAGTTCGAAGGACTAACCTAGGTGATAAGGGTCGTGGATGTAATGCTTTCCGGCTCTAGAGATGGATGTCTTTGGTGAACGCCTCGAGACTGATAAGTCCATCGCCATGCTCTTTAACTCGCCTACCTAGCCAGATACTTAAGCACTTCATGCAGTTAGGTAGTTCCTAGCTAGCTGGAGCTTCAGTTAGTAATCCCTGGTTAGCTAGCGATCTAACAAAGCAAAAGGGGGAGACAATAGCAGCCATGGGATACAGAGCCCGTATATACGTGCATGCATAGTACAACTCCCCCATGGTCTGGTTCAGTCCAGCCTACTTATATCTTAGACGCCGGTTGCTTAAGGGGACGCTTGAATACGAAGCCCAGGTGGTGGCATAGAGATCAAACGGACAATGGCAAATCCAATAACGACAGTGGCAGCAAAAGCATCACAAAACGAGTACCGTAATGAAAGACTTTATATACGATGCCAGAAAAGAAATACCAAACAAAAATACACGCGAGAAAACACCGAAAAATGCGTGAGTAACAAAACGAGCGTGAACAAGTCGTGAAACGCAGCAAACTCCCGCTATGCAGCCACCCGGCTCATCACAGTTGGTCACGATCCAAATTCTGGCTATCGACGCCGGACGGATTACGTCCACGATACTTTAGACATTGTTTAGTGAGCGCTTGCACCTACAATATTCATAGCTAGGCAGACTAGCATGACACAGACACCGTACAGGGCCAATGCCAGCGATGCCCTTCTAAGATAGATGGGATCCAGATGCTGCACGTCCCATCTCCACTTTGCCCACAATCGCCACGGCAGTCTTGAAGCTTTGCTTCTCGTGCCGGTGCCGCTTGCACCACTGCGGATGCTCGAGACACTGGCCCCCAGTATGCCGTCGGCGTATTCCTCATCGGAGATGTCGTCATCAGACGCAGCCGCTGACATGGCGTCGTCGTCTTCCTTAGTTATTCGCTGGTGGTGAATCGAATCCGGGTCGGAGATCTTGTAGTAGAAAAGACCAGGTAGAATGAAGCTGATAGCCGTGCTCCCCGTGGATCCAACATAAGCCAGTACCCTCTCCAAGGAAGTTACTGTCAGAGCCGTGGCATAGGCCAGCACAAGCAGGATCGTTGTAAGAACTGCAAATCGCAGATCTGACATGGGGGCCGGGCCATGATCCGAGCGCGTCGCTGTCGGGAGGAGCAATCTACTATTTGGAGAATTCGTTCGACCTTGAGCACCTGGGATGAGGTTCGGACGCCAGTTTAGTATAGCGTCAATAGATGCTCGGCACGGGTGCACCTGCAAGGGGATAGAGAAGGTAACAAGCACGACGATCGCGGCTTTCGCGATGGTCGAGGCAACCGACGGCGTGTCTTGGACAATGTTAGCTGGATGAGAGAATAGGCCAGTAGAGGAAGAGGTACATACACATTGACACGATGTTGCCGGTAATATCGTTGCCGAATGTCAGGTAACCGGTGAGGGAAACCAAAACATAGACGCCAGCGGCTGAGCCAATACTGGAAAAAATTACACCAAGGATACTATACGAAATATTAATACAAACCCAGATAGACCTGCCAGTGGTGGCCGGGGACTAAGACAACGTTACCTTTTCTGAGAATAATCCTTGATCTCGTTAAGAATAGAGAACATGTTTTGGTGGCAAGTATAGGCAAAAATGACCACCGGCAAGCTGGCAAGTGCCTCAACAGGTCCGGCCCATTGGATGATACGAATCTTGTCTCTTGGCGCCAGAACATCGGAGGCGAAGTGGTACACTACAAGTACAATTAAGTATCCAATGGCGACAAGAGCAATGATGCTCGTATATTTGAGCGAGTCGAGACGGCGGAGGAAGCTCAGGGGAATGATAAACAGCATAAATACTGTGATCCAAAAATTCCGGTCCACCAGGTAGGGGATCGCCGCCGCTCTGCTATCGAAGCCTTCAACAACGCCCGGCATCAGGTCACCTATGATGATCATGTATGACACACCAACCCCAAAACACTTGATGGCTATTGCGGCATCAAAAATGACAGCGGCATTTGGGTAGGTCAGTTGAGACAGGGCAAAGAAGGACGAAGAGCCACGGTCAACATATCGCGCGCATCGCGACTGGAGGTACAGGCCAAAGCCAGACGTGAATCCTGACCAGAGGATGACAATGACACCAAAGACCATGCCAAAATGTGAGAGCGCCGAGGGCATAGCGAGGGTGCCAGCACCGAGGACTAAAGGAGAGAGAGTATTAGGCTTCGAGACTGTAGAAGAAAGGGCGCTCATATAACGCACTGGTGTTGAGCAGGTTCGTCACGCTGCTGAACATGGACGCGGACCCACCACCGCCATCTTTGGGGTGAGATCTCCCCTTTCGGACTCTGAGAATGAAAGCCAGTTGTCAGCAATCGAAAATAAGTGATATGCGCCAATGTAGCAGAGTGTAAGGCGGTATACCTCGACATGTCGCCGGATGCGCTGTTGCCTGCGGTCGAGGAAGTGCCCTCATGTGTAATGGCCGAATAGCCCGGCATCGCCCAGGGAAGACCAAGCCCTGGCGAAGACGCAGTTCTGGCTAGCTGGATAGTTGCCTATATTACGGCGACTTCAATCCAGCCAGCCTCCGGCTCCTTGTCGTCGACTTTATGGTTTACCGGTCTCGACGCCGCAACTTCTGGTACGCCAACCGCTCCTTTAGCCGGCGAGAGCCGCCAGGCAACAGTCGCTTAGGTACGTCTATTGAACGGGATAGGAATGCAGGGCGCACGAAGAATTCGCGGATCTAGGGCTGCTGGTCGGTCGGCGTGGACAGAGCCGAGATTGAGGATAGACAATTGTAACGTTGGTCAGATATTGAACGAATGCCGAGTACCTAAAGTTATGATAAATGCCAGCTGCTGTCGCTAGTTATCCACATCTTTAGTGAACACGTCAGAGTCCACTTTGTCGGGCCACCGCCTTGTTTGGCCATCTCTCCTCCTGACAGGTGGAAGGAAGTGCACTTGGCCGAGCAACGCATAACTAAACACGCAAATTACCTAATCCACCATGGAGAATCATTATATTGAACTCATGCAACTATGAGAGGGCAAGCTACACTACCTTGGAACCTTGGAAGCGGCATACTGCGAGTTCTTTCAATCCAAACCTCAGTCGACCTTCTATACCGTCTGCTGTATCCGTACACGACGGTTCTTTCGGTCCGAATCTATATTTTGCAAACTCCTGTTAGTGGAGATATTCTGGCGTTCCAGCGCGGGCGGATATACAAATAACGAGGCTCTTGGCCTGATCCATATATCGGGCTTCTGTGGCGCGCTGGAATCCAGAGAAGCCTCCCAAGCCTACCTACCTAATACACTACAAACGGCGCGTAAACAACACAGGCGCGAACTTCGTGATCCAAACCCGCAAAGCGCCGTTATCAAGGTCTCGAGCATCGCATTGCTCAACAGAAAGCCCCGCCGAGGTCGATTAACCTGAGACCATCTACGACCGTGAAGGATAGCTGCGACCACGCAAATCACGCGCGATGGAGTCTACAATCGACGACACAACACTGTCTACCATCTCGCTCCTAGAAGGACGACTGTTGAGAATTGAGCATCTGCTGTATGGGAGTTCCGTTCCCCAGTCGACAACCTCGGCAATACGTAGCTTGCAAGAACTTGAGCATCGCTTTTCAAAACTCGTACAACATATCCGTGTATACGGCGAGCTACTAAAACTTTGTAGGTGAACTCCATCCGAGCCCACGTACAGTCAGTACCGGCATTTGCATCCCTCTGGAGACGCCGAACCCTTGTTGTACTATCGACCGTTCGACTGACCATGTACAGATAAATCCAACCCAACCCTATTCCAATCACCACCAGCCTCCCAACCACCGCCCGAATTGTCAGCGGACGCTCTGCGCGCCATTGTCATCTCCGCTGCCCCGTCATATCCCACTACGGCCTCGGCCCTGACCGCAATATGCGACACCCCAATACCGGACCCAGCCCACAGTGCTGCTCTGGCGACCTTGCTCCCGCGGATGAAGGGTATCGAAGCAACACAGCTAGCGCAGGCCGCCGATATTGCAGAGCTCCGGGCTCGTAGCGAGAGAGTTGTTCGTCAGTGGTACGAACATGATGTCATGAGATATTCAGACTTCGTGGCTGGCGTTGAGAGCCGTGTTGGGAGACTCGAGCGGACCGTGAGGAGAGCCGAGAAGGCTAGGGATGAGATATGAAGCCGCCTCAATTCTCGACCTCCAACGCTATGCGATCCACCTACATTCCAATCCTCGTTCAGAAAATCAAGTTGGAAAACAGGATGACACGGATGGATTTATCTGGCTAAGCTATACGGTTAAAGAGGCCGGAACGTCGACTTTGAGAGAAGAGGCTTCTGTACGACTTGCCATGCTTAAACGGGACAGCTCCCGATATATTGAGTATATGCCTCTCTGCCTTGTACTGCGTAACACGGGGGCCATTTCTGGCCCCCCTCGGCCGGGGACTGGCGCCAAAAGTACTGCGCGTCCAGTCATCGCTTATAGCGTGGTATAGGTATTTTGACCATGAAGGCACGTCTTTGTTGTGTCGACACAGTTGGTGGACCATACAACCCAGGGGCCATGTCACGATATCATCGGCCCCACGAAACCCCACGGTGGCTAAATGCCATGAATCATAAGAGCAAACCCTCAAACCCAATCTGTATGCTGGTGAATCTGGCGTCGATGACATATCAGTCCTGTGTTCAATTCACTGAATCCATTCCAGGAGAACATTGTTCACTTCAGCAGAGGCCTTATGAGGCCTTATGAGGCCTCACTATCCATAGATGCCATGACTCGTAAAACTGACTATCTATGCAGCGGTGGGGCGACGAGTCGTGATTCCGATAAGTATTTACACTACCTATACGAGAGATACGTACTTATAGACGGCCCGGCTACATGCTCCAGCCTCCGGATGCATAAGCCGGTGGTTCAACCCGTCGAAGGGCAGAAAGAAGGATTGAAATCGCGAAAACACATGCGATGGGATTAGCCAGGACTGCATTTATATACCTACGTTAGAATTCTAGCCTGTTTGAGGACGAAGTGCCGGGTCTAATGTACCCGTGGACGCCTTGGCACGTCCCCTTGATGAAAGATGAAACCTAACGGCCCATCGCGAGAACCCAGCCAGGCAATGTGCGTAATTATTTGCTTCAACTTAGTAGCCAGCAATAGCTACCAGTACATAGTAAGGACTACGGTATGCGCTGGCTAGCAAGCCCTTAAATCTCTGGCTCAGTGGCATGAAACCACAAATTCCAAACCCCTGACTCCGTCCAGGTTGCGTTATTAGCTGCGTATAGATAAACTCTCTGGCCACGCTGTACAGCCGGTAAGTGGTTGAGAACGGAAACACCGCCAATCTACCCAGATCAAGGCGGACCATTCAAAAGCAGGAATTGCCGGCCAGCCAATCCACGTGTTTCTTCAACGTGCGGGATACCTGGTCCCGAAACCTGGAGGCCGCACAACCTTCCGCCCCCTCAATCCCGGTCTTCCTTGGCAAAACGTTTCCGAGCTGGGTATCTCCCTTGTACCAAAGCTTTGCTGCTTTTGGCCGGGCAGGAGCCGGCGGAGCCCGGACTCTAATTTTATGCAAAACTATCTATCCGCAGACATTCTTGCAAAGCTTGCACTCTTTAAATAGGTACGTGGCTCTAACTAACGCTATAAGAAAAGTCGTAATAAACGGTGTAGGTATTCACACTCATCTCTAGTGAAACCGAAGTTAACGAGCAGTCGTTTTTCATGGTGACTCGCCAGATGCTATCTAGGCTCAACGGCTATGAGCCTCTGATGAGGTTGTCAACCGTTGTTTGATACGATCCTAGCAGAATCCGAATGGAAATTCCGTGAGAGTAACGAAGGGCCGAGGGCATGAGATTCCAATGAGTCTGAGTCAACCCAAAGGGACGATACTATGTATGTTCCCGTCCTCATAAGCGGAACACGCTCTTCGCGGGAGGGCGGAGGACCAGACCTTCTCCCACCAAGCCCGTGAGCTGTCACCAGGCCGGGCAAGTACTTGTGAAGACCCTGAAAACTATCAGATTCGTCCGGGTACGTCGATTATCGAGGCGTCCAATTCGGCCACCAACATATAGCAAGCTTCGGCACGACTCGTCTGCGTTATCTAATTGTCTTCTGTGCAAAGAAGAATCATCAATTTACAAATCACCGTCAGTCTGACTTCTGTTTCGACAGCTAGTGACTCTGGTCAACATACACGCGGCCGTCAGTGGAAATAAAGCTGCTTGGCCGGTTGACATCGGTTGCTCACGTTGTGCGAAGCCCGGAAGTCAACACTCTTGATGTACCACAGCTGGAGTCGCCAAAGCAGCAACAGTATGAACTATCAAGTACCTATTATAGTCGTCGGCATAGGCAGGTCCTTACAAGCTTCATGGTGTATGGTAAAAGCACCGCTACCTACCCAATCCCGAAATCCCTCGAAGGAATAGTGTTCGGTGCGCTACGGAGGCGCTCAAGAACGCGAGTTTAGAACTTGAATTGCGCCCCTCAACAGACCACCTGTCACCGCTTGACTAATCCTCCCATCGAAAAAGCGATAAGGCAAACACACTGTTTCTTTCCCATCTGACGACGGTTTTCTTTTAAACTGCGGTTTTTGTATGCTAAGCATGATTAGGAATACTGGGCAACACGTAAAGTTCCGTATCAACAGACCGTGTCGCATAACTAATGCATAAAGCTACCTACACTAGATACTACTACAGCCAGTGGTACCAGTAATTCCCACAGGCAGCCTGTCGATCGGCCGAGTGCAGGTGAGCCGAGCCTGAGCAAAAGCAGCGGCCACGCTAAGCTCAATTCGTCACATGATTTATCGCGATGCAGACCCATTGGTGTGCAGTGGTTGGACGTTGGCGTTGCAACTTGGAAGCACCCGCGGCCCTAGGTATCGATAGGTAGCCTGTGATTGAAGCTGAAGCGTTGCTCAATAGGTACCTAGCTTCTCTGAATGTGTGCAGCAGTATCTACCCAACGAATATGAGGTTAGATGCAATGCTCTTTCATGACTAATAATCGCCGTCCTGTGGAATTGAATCAGTCCGGGTTGGATGTAGGTACGAAGCACACAATATGTTGGTACATTGATATCGGAGTGCCTCGGCGTCGGGCAGGACACATCATGTCGGATGTACGTACGTGCGGCGCAGTATTCCACACTAAGGTAGGCGATTGCACACTGCGTCCCGAGTTTCCTGTTTGTAGCGCATTCCGTGATGGGTTTTGGAAAGCTGGATTTATATACCGATGGCACATCTGACAATAGTGACCGTCGACAGCCTGTGACCGAGAGCCGGCACCCAATTGTCAATAATAGTTGGCGGAGTCCGGCGACTAATTACATAACCTACTAGATAATTTTACCTGTCTACACATAATGTATTATTTGCAGAAATAGGTAGCCAACTCAACATCATAGGTAGCATGACAGAATCGCCCAGATTTGGCAGGCTCGCGAGTCGCAGCCCACACTTGTGGACTAGCGTGGCTTGTTCTATTCTGGTAGAAGTACCTCTCGGGTACCTCCTGACTAGTAAGGAAGCCCCAGGTCCGCCCAGGCCTGCCAAGGTCCAAGAATCAGTCCGAGATTCCCGGCGCTGTCTCCACCCATCCGTCACGCAAGCCAATGACGACCTGTTGCGCGATTGCCCCCGCCGGCCCCGCTGGCCAGGCAGTACAAGACAGGTACCAATCTCGCGTACCTAATCTACCTGCCCCCTGGCAAAGCCCAGGCCCCACTCAGGCCCCACTCATCACTCATCAACCCATCGCTCTCTCGTTTACCAACTCCTCTGGTCTTTGTACCTGTACCCTCCCGGATCCCTCGCTCGCTACCTCTTTTTTTTCTTTTCACAAATTCGAGCCTCGCCAGCTGTCCGTCTTCCTGCGAGACGTCAACTCAATTCGACATCGCTTGTGCCCGACCGCCTCGTACGCACATCGGCCATCAGCCCGACGCTTCTTGTCTTCGAATGTGATTGCGTGCCTTGGTGGCGCGTCGGATACGACACCATTGGCTGCTGTCAGGAGATTGCGACAGTCAGAATACCCGCAGGGGAGAATACGGGAACAGTAAAACTATCAATCAGGAGAAACCCACGTCGGCCGGAGTGAGTGAGAAGAAAGCCCCGAGATTCCGTTGTATTTGTCCCTCAGCATACTCGAACCACAACACAATAATCACCGTCTTACATTCCGCCCCGAACAGCCACCCTTTTCGCCCAGCACCGATATTAGCGGCCGTCTACGCCTCAACGCTATTATTGGCTTCTTCGACACGACCCGACCCGAGCGACCGACCGACCAAGCTTCGATCAGGCGCAGCCTTGTAGATTGTCCCGGCGAACTGAATGCGTGCCGTGCTGGAAACCAGCTAGTGAAACCACATAGCCAAGCGCGCGGTAGAACCGATTGTTGCAGTACCACCGACTGGCAATCGGCGACCGCTCAGTTCACCAGCACTAAAGATCCATCAATGCTGCATATCTCTTGTACGCGTGCTGTATTTTCGTGACACTCGTCGACGATAGTCTACCGAGTTCAATCCATCGCGGCAACGAAGTCTACGATCGAGTCACTCCTTTTACAGCGCTCAGCTCCTTTGGCCTGCGTCCGCTATTTGATCATTCTGCGACACGTTAATTGCTTGCCCCGTAAAGTTTTAATTCTTTGATTGTCAGCCGACAATTCGCGCTTCCGACACTATCCTCGGTTCGTCCATCGAAATTGCCATTCCGGGTTGAATCACCTGGTCTATCGGATTCAATTTCCATCATTTGAACGGGTCGGAATTCGTTCAGTCAATCCTACCCATCCATCTGCGCTATTATTAGCAGTCCTAGTTCCTTATGCCCTCGTACGGCTCTCTACCCTCCCCATCGCTGCAAAAAATGGAACAATCCAGGGCTGGTTATGGCCGGAAGCGAGTGAGCTTGGGCAACGTTATTGGCGACCCATTCGCTCTCGCCACGATATCCATCGCCTCAGTAAGTGCTCCGAGCTCGGCAGGCTCGTGCCACTTCGCAAAACCCAATACTAATGCCTCTTGGCTGTGCAGCTTTCTTGGATTGTCTGTTTTATCAGTTCCATCATTGGCCAGATCGACATACATAACGACTTTCCCAAATTTGTCTGGTGGGCCAACGTATTCATGCTTCTCTTAATCCCCGCCGTCTTGATCGTCGTTGCCTCGGATTCAATTCAGACCTACCATGTAGCTCTGGTTGGGTACATGGGCGTTGGCCTTGTACTGACCAGCACCTCTGTCAACTCCTTGCTGTACTCCAACATTGGTGCTCTCCAAGCTGCCGGCGTTGGGTTCATATTCTTGTCAATAGTTAACGTAAGTTCTATCCAATCCCCTAATCGCCGTTTCGAATTCCGCAGGCAGATATCGCAGCTACACGCCGTACTAAAGAGGAGATAGGTTATTTGGATCTTTTATTTCGGCTCAGCACCATCCGCCGTTGCTCGTGCATATATCGACTCCTTCGCACTCCAGAAGGACTCGGGCATGAGCCGACAAACTATGAATGCTTATGGTGGTCGGCCAGAAACCTCTACTTCTATCCAAGCTCCCCAGATGTACACATCCGCTCAGCTCAATGGCTTTGAAAATCCATCCCCGAACGGAAACACTCGAAATATGTCACCATCTTTCGCTGCTTCCGGTATGAAAGTAGCTCAACCACAGCCCGAGCCCGAGATCGTTGCCCCGACGGAATATCCGTACCGCGCGAAGGCCATCTACAGCTATGAGGCCAATCCCGAAGATGCGAATGAAATTACCTTCTCGAAGCACGAGATTTTGGAAGTCAGCGACGTCAGCGGGAGATGGTGGCAGGCAAGGAAGGAGAATGGAGAGACAGGTATTGCACCCAGCAATTATCTCATCCTATTATGAGAACGCTTGGTTTCCTTTCGGAGTCTAGAGCGCTTGATTCAATGTTCGGGGTATACCTTTGACTACCATTCTGGATTTGCCCTGTCTTAGCAGAGCCGGCAAGGGATTGGCGACCACCCTTGTATCTGGATGGGTATAGAGACGCAGAGCCCGGCGAGTTTGCGCGATTGACGCAAGCTATTCGGCATGCGCTGAGAAAAAGCTATGCTACGACTGGGGCCTTCTTTTTCTACCCCGTCGCTTTTACGCTGAATATTTGTTTGTTTTTTCCGGGTCGGTTGAGTTTCATCTGTTGGTTTTCTATTCCCTGGGGGCTCTCTTCGCCTCCGCATCTCTCTACATACCTGTCCCACTTGTCTGTATTATTTGGTGTGACATACGATGGCGAGTTGGTCCTCGTACAGCACCATGGCATATCGAGTACTCCTAGGGCTTGAGTCGATATATATTGACGGGGGTTGGGGCGGATCAAAGACAAGATGGCTGCACTAGGAGGTGCTACCAGTGTCAGCGAGTGATAGGGAAAATAAGGAGGTAAGGGGTGTAAGTGACGTGGGCGAAAAGGAGCCTTGTCATGCCTCCCGCCAAACTAGTCGCAGCTTACGAACGTTACGTATTCATCGGTTTAAAGACCCACGTGTACACTCTGCTGTCCATCCACGAACACAAATAAGAAGAATATTCTGAAATAACTCCTGTTGTCTTTGTTCGTTGTATTGTAAACTACCTGTATGCCACTCGAGGCCAAGCCTGATCATTGAATTGGTTGATTTATCTTGCCTAGGACCTCTCAACTCGACACGCATGGTATGGATGTATGAATGTATGGATCTATCATGTATATATTCATTTCTCAGGCACGCCGCGCCTTAAACCTCTCCTTCACTCCCACACAACGCCGGAAGCGACCAGGGCCAACCATCTCCATATCCTCGCCAACCCGGCCAACGACTCCCATGTTCTTCTCCAGAAAACGTCTGGGACCAAGCGCAACGCAATACGCGCGCAGGGGACTGAATAGGCGTCGTAAATAAATGCCCAGTGACTGGCGTTCTATACCGCATTTAGAACCTTGTCCGTCGTCTTACGGTGTTTCGTTGTATTCGTAGTCGGGTCTGGCTCGCGCTTTTCTTTTCGTAGACATGAGGGCATGGATACACACGATGGGCGGGCTAGACACAATAGATAGACCGGATAGACACAAGATAAACAAGCACGAATAAACTAGCGCTCGCTCACGTAACGTCCAACCGCTTGCGAAGCTCGCGCTCCCGCTGCAGAGCCTCGAGCTCCAGGCGCTCGACGCTGTACTGCAGGGCCTCGCGTCGCTGCTTCAAAGCGCGGACGCGGCGGACATCTTGGCTGCTACCGTCGCCGGCTTTATTATTGGCGGTGGTATTGGTCGGGGTGGCTGTTCTGGGCTTGGACCGCGCGGACGCGGCGTTCTCTAGCCGGCCTTGCTGCAGCTCGGCGCGGGCCTTTAGGGACTCGGTACGGCGGTCTATGCGGTCTATGTGCGTGTCGGCGCGGTCTAGGAGGGTTGATATTGCTGGGGCTAGCTCGGAGCGGAGGGAGGACTCGGCGGTTTGGAGGGTTGTTTGGGGGATTAGTTCGTAGTGCTTTTTTGGTTAGCTTTTTGGATTCGGGATTGGGATGATGGGGTGGGATGAACGGGGCGGGACGGGAGGCTTACTCTGGCTGTTTTTAATACGTTTATTAGACGTGGGAAGTCGGCGACGCCGTTCTGTAGCGTGTTTACTGAAGCGTCTAGGTATGAGAGGGAGGTCCGTAGGGATGCTACGCAGTCTGCGTAGGATGCTGAGGTCGAGGTCATGAGGCTTGTGGTGGCCATTTGAGTTGGTTGTTTGTTGAGGCGTCGTGTGTGTGGAATGGGTGCGTTGAATGTGAGGTGGCCGAAGCTGTTTGCGACGCTTGTCGATGTAGTAGGAACCTGGGTACTTCGTAGTACTCTAGCGGAAGGTGAGGGTGGAGATGGCGGGGCGGTGTTTCCATAAATAGCGCAAAGCTGTTTGCGGTCCGGGTGGGGTTCCGGTCGGGCTTATCGGTCTCCACAAAATGCCGGATAATACCTATACGGGCCCCGTCTCCATCTGAATGAGTTTAAATCGATCGCTCCGACAACGACTCGCCCTATAACTTGTCGATACGTCCCTCAATAACTTGCGATCCTTCGCCACACATTCGCCGGTTGCTTGCGATTGATTGGTCGGACCATCGATCAATCATACCTCGATCGCAACTCTCGAGTCTCCTCTGAGTCCAAGTGATCGACGTCGATCAATTATAATGGGGTTGTACAAACTACAAAGCGATGTAGCGCCAAAGTCGGCATTCCAGATCAACTTCTGCAGCACATGAGCAACGACTTAGCTCCAAATCCGTGCTCCAAGCCATTCACACATACGACCGTACAAATGACCGATCAGATCATCTCACAGCCGGACCACACACGTCACCAAGATACGGTTCGGCATCTCTAATTATCAGAAGATTGAAGTCATTATTGTACAACCTAATATATCCTGTATACCTAGATTTGCTTTCCCAAGTCCGCCTCCGATCCTTCAAGAATCACCAAGGTCCTAGACTCCTAGCCAGCGTTGGTGGAATACCGATCGTAGTAACGACTTCCCCGCTCGCGCCGTGCTTTAATTCTCCCATTTCCCTTCTTGGAAACTTCTCCGATATTTCGCAAGATTGTGTCGAAGTCGGCGCTTGACTCCTCCGGCGTTGATACATACTCAATCTCGTCGACAAGCATGAGACCATCCTCATGCACAGGTGGTCTCGGCCGTGCATACGAATGAGCCGTAAATGGGCCTTGTACGTGATACTTTTCTTGTGAAATAGAATCCTCTGCAATAGGTATGAGACCGTCATCATATGATACTGCAGGCCGAAACGACCGGAACTGCGAACGACTCTTAAGAGCATCTCGTGCGTGGTGCCGGGCCGGTGAATTGGAACCCTCAAGGACGGGTATGAGACCGTCCTCACATACAGGCGGACACGGCCAGGGATACAGACTAGTTGTGTGAGCGTCTCGTCTGTGTTGCTTGATGTGTGTATGAGAATCTTCTAGCACGGGTGTGAGGCCCAAACTTGCGGGTTGATGGGAAGGAGTGTAGCACCCTGGCGCTGTCTGTGCGAACCCATTTCTGACGCTCTCACGGCGTGTTGAATATCTCCGATTTCCGCGCCCGATCGAAAGCTGGCTGCGACTGAGCCCGCAGGAGCTGTTCGTCCGGCTTGTAGCATGATTACTGCCGATTGGTTTAATCACCGGTTCGGCCTCCAATTCGAAGCATCCCTCGTTCCACGGAAGGGATTCGTTAGAAGCAATAGGGGTGCTGCCGGCAGCAATCCCCTGCTGACTTGGCGGGGCAGGGAGATCATGCTCGGGGCCAAGATCTGAGTATTGGTAGGCGTACGGGTCAACATACATCCAGCTACCTCGGTGGCGACCCGGCTGTGACCTGTCAGAGGACGTCATTGCCATCGCAAACTTAGGTCTTGCTCTACAAGACAGGAGATAAAAAGAGAGAATCGAAAGAGAAAGAAATAGAAAACTCCAAACACAAATTCACAACGCATCAAGGCTTGGAGGATGGCTTAGGAATCTTGTGATACGGAGACCGAGATATATACGTGCTGGGGCTTCTTAGTCCTCCATGTCTCGTGTGCCACCTTTGTGCAGCTCTATGGCCTTTGGGCCGTTGAGTCTTTGATTATCTCAGGATCTTCGTAGGTTCTTAGCCTCTTATACAAACTACAAGGCATATAATGCTCATAGTGGTAGGAGCCAAAGCGATAATTAATAAGGCATTCTGCCTTTGTAGCCGAGCGTCACAGTCATTCACACAGATTTCCTTACAAGACGCCCTATTTTCTTTATCGAATCGTTCTTTGTTTCGGGATACACCACATCCCGAGTTGACTTGTACCGTCAAGGGGCTGATATCGTGCCTATTCATTATTCGCCTTCATTACGTTTCGTCTTTTCACGCGTGGGAAATAAAGCATCAGCTATGCAATAAATATTTGTTAATGTACGTGCCTACATATAACTTCTACTCAGACTACTAGTGTAGGCATGACTCCAGAAAGCTCAGCCGAGAGACATATAGCCTCGAGAACACCTCGAAGTTCAAAAATAATGCCTAGCACAAAAGGGAAGAGTGGGGGAGGGGGACGGAGAACACAGGAAATTTGCTTTAGAGATGGAGTGTGCTCACGCCCACTCCTAGATTTGATTCCTGGAACATAGGCTCTTACAAGTTGCAATGGTACATCTTCATAGGCACATCCTTAGTTGTGTACATGAGTATATTCGGAACTAGAGCGCTGAGAACGAAAAGCACGAAAAGGAGTATTGGTGGACCTATATATAGGATGAAGAGACACGATGCGGCGAACCACGCAATGGCGGGGAACTTTTGGTGAATGCAGTACCGTAGTGAATTGCTCGTCCATTCATAGATAGACAGTGCTTAGGCCGTTGCCGTACAGCGCCCGCGAATGCCTCGGGCCGGTGGGGGACGAGAGAACGCGCGTCGAGCCTTGAGTGCTAACACGCGACGTGTTCGCGTACCGAGACGTTCTACCTAACAAGTAGCGAGCCTTCCGCACCACCGAAGCCCGCCATTACTTTCTTCTTCTTGCCAGAGGCAGAGAACAGGAAACACCTAGCCCATTCTGCCTGCTAGGCTCTGATCTCTTCTACAACCGCATTGTCTACTCGTAAGGTGTTTACTGTCCGCCTACAACGCCTTTCACGCTGGAAACGCTCTTATTTGTTCGTGTCTGGAGTGCAACCGTCGAGTATTCGTGAACAGCAAACACAGCCTTACACCATTTCGCCTGCGCCCTCGGCGTATGAGTAGCTGCAAATACGAACATTGTTTATATAAACCCTCAACACCGGTAAGCCATTCACGATTCTTCTCAAGCAGCACGCTCTCGCCTTCACACAATCTACACACTCTCTTCACACACTCTTATTCAGCTTACCGACAACCCTACTACCTACATCCCAAATCCCGTCTCTTGATCAACCGTTAGTCACCATGTCGAGCCCATCCACCACACAGTTCTACACTCTCACTGACCAAATCGAAGCCCAAAAAAACCATATCGAAGCGCTCCAATTCAGTGAAGCACAACTCAAGCAACAACACTTAGACCTCGCGACTAAAAACGGGCAAATTCGATGGGACGATACTGCAAGCCAAGAGACCAAGGACGAGGTGAGTGCAAAGATGAAGAAGGTCGGAAAGCAACTTGTACTGAAAAAGCTCGAGGTATCCAGGTCTACTCGTATTCTACGAAACATGGAAGAACAAGAGAAAGAGCGCATTAGGCGAGCTGCCGGAGACCCGGCCTTCACCACCCTCCTTGACCAACAAATTAAGGAAGCAGAGGAGCACCTTGAAAGCATCCACACCAAAGAAGCGAAGATGTGGACAGAGTACATGTCCAAAGCAATGCGCCTATGTCGGCAAAGCAAGAACGACAACACCGAAGAGCAAGCGGCCCAGGAGGCCGAGGAGGAAGAAAGCCCAAGCATCCCGCTTCTGCTCGAGAATCTCGAACAAATGAGGCTCGAGGTGAAAGAGGCCACCGAGACCCTGAGAAAGCTGCGGGTACAAAAGCAAGATCAGATCAAGCACTCAGCCGCCGCAATGGCCGACAGCCTAGAGGACCAGATCAGTGCCGCGGAAGACCGCCTGAAGAAGCTCAATATCACCGAGATAAAAATTATGGAGCGATACCAGCTCGTTCTAGAGCAGAACGGTCTGCTTCAGGAACCTGAGGATGGAAATCCCGGTGCTACCGGTATCAGACGGCCCGGAGAGATCCAGGACGAGTCGGTTCGCGAGGAGATCAAGCAGATGGAATGGGACCTCGAACTGGTGCGGCGCGAGGGGCCCGACGCGCTGGGGTGCCTGCGAGACCTGCTACTCCAACAGCGAGACGCCCTTAAGAAGGCGCTGGAAGAGGAGACTGAGGAGTGAGAAAGTCTGGTATGGAGCCGACATCCTCCTTTCAGTCACAGGACGACATTCACTAGGAGAGCTGGCCATAGCTGGGATATGCTGATATTCTGATGTAGCCTGCTACAAGTTCCTAGAGTAGATGAAAATGGGCTGCCTCTAGTTAAGAGGGAGTTCACAAAAAGAAAAATTAGTGTAAAGAAATGAGAGCTACTACCCCTAATATTGTATCTTCATTTGCCTGTGACTGACTCATGAAGCTTTACTCCGAAGATGGCTTTGCCTGCTAAGTAATGTTAAAAGTACAGCCTCTATAATACCTCTTCAGTTCCCCGAGGGCCGAACCCCTTTTCACCAGACGACTCACGAGGTCGGCCCCCTATCCTCTACACAACGCCAACTGAATTTCTGAAATCATCACAAGCTTTGAAAAATGTTTTCCTTCTTCCTTTGACAAGCATATTCGTTTGTCTGTTTGACACGACTCTATTTGCCGTTGGGGATATTTCGTGCGCCGCGTACAGTTCCTTGGCAAAGCCTGAGCTCTGCAAGAGATGGTTCCGCAGCGTCCTCAAGGGGGTACCAACGGCGTGCTACGAGCGCACAATCACGGGTCATACGTATTACGACGTCTATATCCTGCAGTGCTATCACGCAAGTGCCTCCATCAATACCTCCACCTAAACAGGCACCTCCCAAGTTCAACAAGACAACAAAACAAGGTCAGCCGTCACCGCTACGGCACAGGTAGTCACTGGATATTAATGGACTGGAACACAAAGGCACCAACCACAAAAGCACTCAAAGGAAACGGAGGTTTACATTTCAAGCAGCATGAAGATGTCATTACATTCATCTAGAACATCTAGTCTTGGAAACTGCGCCATATACACCAAGCTTAAGCTTACAACACGACTTCGAAAAGCGAAGCACCTAGAATATTACACGTAAAGAATACAAGCCGAGACAAAGGCTTTACCCGCCCAGTATTGTCTCTGCATCCCTGTTTTGATGCCCTGCCTGTCCCTGCCCCCCTGAAAGATGAAAGGAATTACTTATGTAAGGATCGATATTATGTTCAAACGATAGGACGCACAAATGTGCGAAAGCCGTGCGAGGGCAACGATTATTACGGGTATAGAGCGATAGACAGAAATACAGTTATGATGTTGAACAGCGGCCATTCGGCTGTGGATCGGTCGTGTGGATATGTGAGTGAATGAGTGAGAGAAAAGACAGACCTGAATACAGGCATTAGTGGGAAGCTGATATTTCGGTTTGTAAAGATACCGGGCCTTGGAACGGTCGCACGGCGTGCATCTCTACTTCGAGAGTATCCGTCGGCGTTCTGATCTCCCGCAGATTTCGACGCGCTCCAAAACGCTGGTCGCCTTCTTCGTACTGGTCTTTGAAGCGGTAGTACGTTGGCGGTCGAGGACGGCATAGTACAACAATCCAGTTTTTCAACATGTTTCCTTGTGTAAAAGCCCGATATCTATCTTTCTTGAGGAGTTTGTGGGAGTTGAGGAATTCCCTCGTCGTCTCGCCCCTTGCCATGAGGAATAAGTGGTAACCGGTCAGAGCAGTGGGATAAAGGAAACCAAGGAATCCGTATATCACTAGAGCAAAGGCGATACGGAAATGATCCACCGCCTGGCCGAACGACACCCCCTCACGATTTGAGAAGATGATGATCTGTGCCAGGCAGGCGCCTATTAGGTAGAGGGCCATGAGCGTCGTGGAAGTGACAAAAGTGAAGAAATATCGGTAATTTCGACGTCCGATGCAGTTGTTAACCCAGACGCAGTGATGATCCTGCGTTTCAATACAATTGTCACAGAGACGACAATGGTGAGCGCGAGGGGGTCGCCAGATATTACAACTCCGGCAGAACTTGGTCGGGACCTCCATAGCCGCTATGTTTGATTCTGCTGACTTGATTAGAGTCCAGTCATTAGTTGGTGGTGCTAATCGCAGCGGATCTTCATTCTCGTCCGCTGGGGGAAATCGATGGAGATTCCGAGGCAGGATCTGGGTATATTATACGTCAGTCTTTGAGAACTACAGAGCAGCCTTTTTGGAGCCAAACTCACGCCGGGATCTGATGTCGATGCGCGAAGGAACGAGGATATGGCAATGAAGAAGATATAGGCGAATACCAATGGAACTGCCGGTGATAGGTGGTGCCACAAGTATGGAGCACACGCTCCAAAGAACAAGGCGGCCGGCAGAACCATGAGAAAACCCGTGCCGGCATTGATAGGTCGATGGCGGGTGTTTTGTAGACGTCCATTGAGGCAGAAAGATGTATTACCCTGGAAATACTCGAAATTACGGCCAAGTCCAGGGTTGTGTTGCGTCTCTTTCGTCTTTATTTCAGGTACCTGGACAGGCTTGGCTGTAAGCTTGGGGGACGAAGCACCCGACGACAACTTTTCGGCACCGTGCATGTTATGATTCGGGCGGTTTGCACCCAGGTCGCCTGCGCCTGGTATGAAGAAACTAGATGTAAAGGAGCGTGGCGTCCTTGTGGGACTTAAGGGAGGATCGCCAGCGCCCCGGTAATTTTTGCTTATGTCGAGGTTTAATGAGAGTCCTTGCCCTTCACCCGGCTTCTGGCGCAACGGGGAGGTACTGTCCGCAACGCTGGTAGGAGGATAGTAGCCATGTGAAGGACTTGTGGCAGTAACGCGGTCATAGGGCTCAGTTATTTCCGTGCCTCTTGATGGTGGTGGTTGTGCGTTGTCGGGTTTGTTGACAGGCTTATTGTTACGGTCCGTGGGGTCCGTTACGAGGACATGATGTGGCGCAATGTGGGATTGATCATCCTCGTCTGGCAGGTCGTCAATGCTCGGTGGACGCTGGCTGAGGGACGGGAGACGCGTTAGTCCTCGCTGAGCCTGGAGCTTCTGTGAGCTCATCGGCCGGAAAAACGCATGAGAAGTCAAGGGCGCATGGCTTCGGCTGGTCCCGGAACTGATGGGCCTTCCACTGCCTACGCTGCCGCTGATACTGGCTCGCTGTAGGCTCTGGCGGAGGGGTTGAGAGTGCAGCCCACCACCGCCCTGGGAGGATGAAATGCCCGTTTTGGCAGTTCCCGGGCGCGGTTCACTAATTCGTTTGGTTACCTTGGGTTCTGGTTCGAATTCATCGCCATCCTCAGATGCTATATCTGTCATGCGGGAAGATAAGATGCTGGGCGGTCCCCGGGGCGACATTGGACTCAGCCAATTTTCGTCGTTCGGGCCGGGTGACGTCGGACTAGCAGGCTGCGAATCTGAGGCCATCGTGGTAGATTAAGTAGGTAGTCGCGGAGTGACACTGTCGCAAGCGGTTGACTTTGAAGTACTTGACTAATCCAGATTTACGACTGTCGCAACATGCTCTCGAGTCTCGTCGATGGGAATTGGGCGGGCTGAGAAACAACGGTCGGAAAAGCGGTCATAGAGTAACGGGGAGCTTTCTAGGGCGGGGTTAATGACGAAAGTTAGGCGGGTGGCTTAATCGCGAAATTGGACGTGGGAATAAGAAAAGAGAGAATAGAATGTTGAAAGGAGCGTGGTCCCGTCACAACGACGTTGCGACACGGGCTGGATATGGGAAGTGCGCGAGGCGGAGATAGGAGATGATCGGCAGGGCGACGGACGAAGAAGTCTAGAGGCAAGGAAAGTATGAAGGGAGTGGCATCATTGCAGGGACGCGGGTCGTGTGGTTGGACGCCGTGTCGCGACGTTTGCCGGTTGGTGGTTGCTTTTAGAAATGAGCTTTACCGGGGCTGCTGCGATAAGTGAAATGACTAACTAATGGCTTGGCTCGGGGGGGAGGGATCCGTGCAGAAATCCGCGCTCCTGTGCCAAAGCTGCCAAGCTGCCAAGCTGCCAAGCCACGGAGGCTCGCTGCGTCATGCTGTGAAAATGTGACCCAGCCTCAACTGAGAATGCCAAGCCACCCGAGGCAACTGCAGATAGGCACTTGCACAGCCACAACTCGACATCGCAGTTATGCTTTGCATAACTACGCAATACCGTGCAAGTATTTATGCACTGTATTTGAATGACTAAGCACACCCGCTATGTCGTTAGCGCAAGCTGCACATTGGCCAATCAGATCCCAGATCTCCGTGCAGCTCAGACACTTATCTCGTAATCCCAGGCCGGACCCAGAAGCATCCCAAAAACGAACCACACTCTACATCTCCCCAGCCAAACCAAAACCACCAAAAAACGGAAACCTACCTATCCAACCCGCAGCCATGGCCTCCATATTCGCCCGACGAGCTCTCCTGTCCGCCAGGACGTTCTCAACAACCGCCCGCCGCCTGGCACAGCCAGACCCGGTCCTCAAGAACGAAGGGAAGCGCGACCCCGAGATAATGGTGCGTCATCTCCCAGCCGCACCCGTCCCGAAGCCGGCAACGAGCTGATACCTGTCTTCCTCACAGATCCTGGGTGGTGTGATGGTCCTCGCGCTTGGCGGTGCCGGTCTCTACCTCGGTACGTCCCCGCTGCCCCAACATGACAGCCCGCCCGCTCAACGAAAACTAACCCACGCCCAGGCCGGACCCCCACGACCGCAAACTCCGAATCTACCGTTGGCGTAGCCGAGTCCGGCATGCCCTGGGAGGCTGGCGGCCCCGACGGCAAGTACCGCTACCACCCGGGCGGCAAGGAAAGCGCTCAGCCCAAGGAGGCGCCCAGCGCTGTCAACGTTGTCGTCATCCCGAACGTGAATCTGCCCAAGGTACGTATGCGCCCGCCCCCTATTAACCAGAGATGATCCGGCACCGCAGGTCTAAAAATGACAGACGCTATCCGAGCACCCCCTCAAAGAATCCGCTAACCCGAGCGCGCTATAGGAACTCCACGACAGATACAACAAATGGGGCAAGGATGGTTACTAGACGTGCTTTTGAGTGTCGAAGACGCGAGTTTGCTATCGAACCTATCATCCCGTGTTCTTAATTCCTCTGCATCCGCCATCCCTGTACATAACCATAACCATAACCTCCCACTACTCGAGAATAACAATCACATCCTTCAATTGCTATCAATTTTTATCTCTCTCCGGGACTTGTCCCTTCTCCTCTGCCAGTCGCATCGGGAGGAGGTGGATTGGGCGGCGTATCGGGCTCCAAATACGGAGAGACAGTTAAATCACATATATACCTAGGCAGCTTACTCTGTCTCATTCGATATCGGCCTGACCCAATTAAAAGCCCTCACATGAGTTGATCGTGTAGGTATTATTGTCTTTCCCCCAACTCCAGTGAACCCTTCAACACTAATCCTTTCGTCTGAGCCCATATTCGTCGCCGCCCATGCATCATGCGTCCAAGCCACGGCATCTCCCAAGTCCGCTAGTCTGGTCAGCAATTATCGCAATTACGCCTTCTAAACTCTTTGCATCATGTCTCATCCTTGGCCTACTGGCTGTACTCCGCATCCACCTCGTAGGTCACGTAATAAGCGTGTCAACTTCCTCCCGCGTGAATCCAAACAGATAAAGGAGATCAAGCAGTGAGTCGCTGTTCAACCTCGCGCCGGCTTTCATCTGAACAAGGGGCTTCGCATTCCATGCCACGCCGAGGCCTGCCGTGGCCAGCATCAGCAGGTCGTTGGCACCGTCACCGATGGCGACGACTTGCTCCAACGCCACGCCTTCTTTCCTAGCAATCTCCAAAAGAAGTTCCTGCTTGCGCTCCTTGCCGACAATTCTCCCCAAAACCTCGCCAGTGAACCTACCGGCATCATCGATCACGACTTCGTTCGCATGGGCGTAATCAATGCCTAGTTCCTTTGCCAGCCAAGCCGTAAGGGGTAGGAAACCACCAGATAACACGGCTGTCTTGACACCCAGTTTCTTCAAGCCCCTGAGAAGCTGCGGGACGCCGTTGGTTACATCAAGTACGGGCCTTAGCTGCTCAAAGATGGTCACGGGCATATCCTTGAGAAGTTTCACCCGGTCCCGGAATGCAGCGTCAAAATTCAGCTTGCCCTGCATGGCACGTTCAGTTATATCAGCCACCTTAGCGGCAAGCTCGGGCCGATCAGTCATCGTGGCAGCGAGGAGATCAATGACTTCCTGGGTGATCAAGGTGCTATCCATATCGAAGACGACTAACCGTGGATAGCGGCGCCAGAGAGTATCAATCTGCAAGACGACATCGACATTCCACTCCCTCTCAAATTTGTAGATCTGCTCATGTTTTCGGAGATCGGCCAACGAGAGATACTCAGATAGCGGAGCGGGAGAAAGCACCACCTCAACTACCCGGGGGTGTTCGGCATCGTCGAGGCAGCGGTGGGAGGATGTCTCGGTCACACCTTGCGGCAGAGGGAAGAAGGACATCATATGAAGGAATGATGTGATACACATGGGAGATATATAAGACCCATATATATTATCAAGCGGTTCGGGCTCGACGGCCGGGGGTGCTTCCAGAGGAAAATTCTCCACCTTGGTAGTGGGCGCCAAGTTGGCAGGGATATCGGACGTGGAGGACAGGCGCGGAGAAGCAGCGGCGGCCGCAGGCTTGGTCTTGTACATGAGGGTGGCAACTATGCGGTGTGATGAAGATCCCCTCGGTGGCGCACAGTTCGGATGGGTATAGTCATGGCTGAGACCTTCAACGATACGTGGAGGGTCGCTTTTGCTGGGGACACCATTGAAGGGGCTGAAAGCGGTTGTAGGGGAAATGCGGGCGCCCTGTAGATCTTCTATGACGGTGTCTATGCCGAAATTGTGGCCGTCAGGCACAACCGGGGAGCGATATTGTTGATGGTCGCTGAGAAACGAATTGCTTCGCATAGAAGAGGGGCGTGCAAATTGAGGGCGGCTGGCACGAGCCTGCTTCGTGGGGGTGTCTTGACTGTCCATATTTGATTCCGAAGCAGGTAGATATTAGTCTAGCCTGGGCAGCTTATAGGCGAAGTCAGACAGAGACGCTGATGGCAACAAGAAATACCTAATAGTTCATGAAAGTTGCAACCAAGTCAATGCTTCACTGGGGAGAAGGGCAGCGCGCATAGAAGCATGCCGTAGAGCCCATGGTGTGAGAGTGGTAGGAAGCAGAAGTGCACATCCAGCCGTCGAAGCTGGACTTTTGACGATTGGTGGCTGCGCTTTCGGATCACGCACGAAGTACAAGGTTAGCGAGGTACCTACGATGCATGCACAGTGCCGGGCATCTGCATGCCAATGCGGCATCGCGATCATGTACCGGCCGAGAAGCGGTACCAGTTCTCGGTTGCACCAGATAGATAACCAAATGCGACGAACTAGTCGCCGATTGGTCGGCGTGAAGATAAAATCGGGTCGATCGCGATGCACAATGTCGTCACTGCTGCTGAGCAATTGGGCATTCGATTTCCGCCGATTTCGAGGCGGAATCTCCAGCTGATAATTCGGCACATAATGTGCCTCGGGCCTTATTAGATAGGCACAAAGTCGGGCTAAATAGTGCAGTCAATCTATAAAAAGTAAGGGCCGGCCACATGGTTTCCTGTTTTCTTGTCCCACGTTGTGAGTTGAAGCTGTGCCAAGCATTCTGAGTGGTGAGTGAGGAGTGGGGGCGGCACCTCAGCTTCCAAGATCCTCTTTCAACAACACGCACTGGTACTTCGTACATACCTAGACAACTCGTCATGATTATTGGTCGCTAGGTATTCTTATGTTGCTGCATGTCTTAGGCTGAGTACATCAGTGTGTACCGAAGTAAGATACCTAGGTACCTAGTACTGACCATATGTGTTCTAAGTAATCTATAAGGCAGTAAGTTGCGAAGGTGGGATGGCGTTGTCGGGGGGCCAAGCATTAGCCACACAGCCGCGCAACTAACTACATACCGGTAGTTAAGCCACAACAGCCACACAATCTTGATTGTGTAGAGGAAGGTCCGAGTCCGGCAGTCGGGCGGCTCTGCGCCGACTCCCGACGATTGCGTGCAACGTCTCTTGTATTACTTAACCCCAAAGGCTCTATTCAGGGGCGAGCTACGGCAGCATGTGATATCATGTAAGCACGATATCCTGGAGCCTGGACTAGGTAGTGTACACAGCATCCATTCCGACAACCGCTGCGAAATATCTACAAAGTATGCCTCAATGCTGGCGCCGTGGACCGCCTCGATTGCGACATGTTATCTGCAAAGGTAGGTAGGTATGCCCCTGTTGTGCGGAACAGCGGTCCCCATCATGATCAAGAACCGGTGTCACGCTTAATGCACTGCAAATGCCATGATCTACCTTATTTATTCGTAGCCAGATCCATGTATCTCGGACAGATGGGTGGTCTAAAACAGCAAAACTATCCGGCCGACCAACGCCAATGAGAGAGTATAAGTGAGAGCGATCGATGATTGCTGCCGCATACCCTCGCTTCCGTGGCCGTAACGAGCGTATCCGGTGTCAGTTGGGCCGCTGGTTTGCTTTCCTAGGGTAAACTAGTCACGGAGTCAAGTCGCCGTGAGGTTGGATTGCCCAGTGTGGACCGAGACAGGCGCGGCAAGCTCACCCTAATATATATTCCAGCATGAGAGGTTTTTGATTATCCACACGAGCGTGGTCCTCTGAGGTCCGGTGGGCCGTATTACCCTGGCTTATTGCTGATGCGAAAAGTTCGCGTATCCTTGCAGTTCCAAGACAAAGCATTGCGCCATCGCGGCACATTTCGAGCAATAACCGGATATACACCGACACACATGATATCATGCTTGGGAAGTACATAAGGACAGCCGAAAGCGTGTGCCTGGGCATCGATGAATTCATACCTAGATGATGTCTCCGTTAGGTAAGCATCGAATAGAACGCATAGAATCGCCAGAAGATACTTCGTGCTTCGAGGTTGCAAATACCTAGTTACATATGTAGCCGGCTAGGTATGTATTACGGACCTACGAAGTACCTACTTATTACACTATAAGTAGGTACGCCAGATCAGATCTCGCTTATGGCGGCGACTACCTACACTACATCGGTAGGTAGGCATGTCGGTAGGTACCTAGTGTACCTGAACGAAATCGTAGGAAAAAGTGGACTACGGGATGAATTCGACCGATTCGATGACGAGAGGGGCGTGAATCACAAGGATATCGGGGCCGTTGGCTACGGCTTAGGCGATGTCGCCATAGCCGGCGGCCATCGAGAAGACGGCAAACGCCAACATTGACTTCCCGGCGCCAACGTCAATCGACTGGGCCCATCCAATCAACGGGTCAGCCTTACCGGCTAGCGCCGATGTCGTGATCGCCCTCAAGAATTTCTTGCGCGCTCCTCTTCCCCTGGCGTGCCGGCATCTTCCTTCGGGCATTCCCCGTTGCCTACGGACGCAGAGAGCATGGGTGTTTAGGGAGAGCACCGGGAGGATGGAACTCGTCAGTAGGGAGTCGATGATGTGCTTGAAACACATTAGTAAGTTGAAGAATAGAAATTTCTTGAGTAATTACAAACCAGGCATCTGCTTCTAATATAGACTGGCCGACTGCTTCTTCGAATCCCTACCTATATTCGCTTTTCAGAAAATATCTACCCACCATATACCCCGTATACCCCCTTAAGCCTGCCCACGCCTCGTTACTGAATACCTGTGTCCGCATCATCATCATCATCATCATAGGCAAGACTTGACCGTCCTATAATCACGTATCGGTATCCCCAAGCAAACACAACATAGCGTGCCTTAACTCGCACATATTATACCTGAGGCCGTAGGGTTTTGCACCTCTCAGCGTACCCAACTCCTAGAACCCAAGGAGACAGGCAACATACCAACCCAACCTCTCCTAGCACACAAAAACCAACCGACAAACAAAACAAAATGGGCTCGACATCCAACTCGTCCGAGGCCTCCTCCCCCCGTCTACAGCCCGTAGACAAAAGGAAGCACCAAGAAAATGACGACTTAGAATCCGGCTATGCATCCGCAACCTCCTCAACCTCATCTTCCTCGCATAGCCTCCCCCAAATAACCCTAACAAAGCCGCACCTGCGCTACCTGAATAGGCAAATGGAGAAGATGACCCCAATAGAGCGCATCCGCTTCTCCATCCAGCTCTTCCCCAACCTCTACCAAACCACCGCCTTCGGCCTGACCGGCCTAGTAACAATCGACATGCTAGCCAGGCTAGCATCCACAGACCCAGCCCTCCCCGCCATCGAAGCCATATTCCTCGACACACTCTACCATTTCCCCGAGACCTACGACCTAGTGAAGCGTGTGCAGGCTCGCTACCCCGCCGTCCGGCTGCACATCTACAAGCCCGACGGACTCTCCACGCAGTCCGAGTTCGAAGCCAAGTACAGCGAGGAGCTCTACACCACGGCGCCGGAGCTCTACGACTACCTAGCCAAGGTAGAACCGCAGCAACGCGCGTACGACGAGCTGCGGGTGGCTGCCGTGTTCACGGGACGGCGGAGAAGTCAGGGCGGCGAGCGCGACAAGATCCCGATCGTGGAGATTGACGAGGAGCGCGGGATCGTTAAGATCAACCCGCTGCTCGACTGGTCGTTCGCGCAGGTGCGGGCATACATCGACGAGCACGACGTGCCGTATAACGCGCTGCTCGACCGCGGCTACAAGTCCGTTGGCGACTGGCACTCGACGTCGCCCGTGGGCGCGGGCGAGGACGAGCGCGCCGGCCGCTGGAAGGGCCAGCAGAAGACCGAGTGCGGCATCCACAACAAGAAATCCCGGTACGCGCAGTTCCTGCAGCAGCAGGCGCGTGCGATGGAGGGCGTTGAGGAGGCGGATGGCGGGCGGCAGCTCGAGTCCGCGCTTGAGCTCGTGAAGGCCGAGCGGATGAAAGCGGAGGAGAGGGAGCGTGTGGAGACTGTGGTGGCGGTGTGCTGAGATCAGCTTGCGCGCTAGAGAAACCCCGTTTCTTCCGTACCTTTCCGTCGCAAATACGGAAAAGGTACCGTCACATTACGGATACGCATGCACGCAGTGTCGGGCTTGTCATCCGAACCTCATCCAAATTTGTTATAGGTACCTTCATGATTCACGAAAAAACAGCATCTCAAGCGGGGAGATAGGTTTCTCAATCGGCATTTTCAGAGGTCGGGTAGATCTCGCGGTGTTCGGGACTAATAAAGCGGACTAAGACTAGATATTGAAAAGCAAGTGAAATAAATAAAGAAAGTTTTTAAAGAAAAACGTTCAGGGTACAATCAGATGAGGTGGTTCATGTGCGCACGAGGCGCCGTACAATGTTGCGTTGCTCGGCAATAATAGCTGCATCCCTTACGGATGTACGGACGTACTTCGTATGTGATATAACCACTGGCCATATCGAAGCATCCAAGGTAAGGGAGATACACGCAAGCTGTACTCACGTACACAGCCGGGAACACACTAGGAGTAATGGTATCGGCATAGGCATGTCATAAAGCAGACAGAACGGAAGAAATATTCTATGTCTTTGCATCCGGTGAAGAACATAAGTATAAACTCCGTTCAAAATTCCCAGGGGTAGACCATGCCGTCCTCTTCCATCTCAACACCATGTGATATCCAGCAGATATGTTGCCCATGATCAACAACCACCGGCATAGTAACCATGATCCCAATAGCCAAGGGTCGCGGAAGCCTATTCAAGCATGCGACTCTTTGGTTTTCGTTACCCCAGAAAATAGGCAGGGTAACAAGCTCAGCTTGCACGTGAATACATGAAAATATCCGGCATCGTTCAAGCCACGAAATCTAGAATCTCAATTGCACATCTTAGCTGAGATTTTGGGCTAAGAAGCTGCAGACTCGGATGTCTGCGGGGCGGGTTCGCTGCTGCTGGACCTTTGTTGGTTCAATGCTGCCTCTAGGCCGCTGAACAAGTCCGGGCTGTTCGCCGCATTTTCGTCCTGCGTCTGTGACGCAGGCTGCCCGTTCTGCGATCCAGATGGTTTATCGGGGTAAGAAACGTCTACAGCTGAAGGTGCTGCAGACGCCACAAGGAGATCCGTGGCATTCTGAGCGATGGGTTCAGCTGTGAGTTCTCCGTCTGCCGTGTCGGGAGGGATTTGTACATTATCGGATGAGATGACTCCAATTTCTTCAATCCCCACATTCTCCATCGTTGACTCTGTAGTATTCGCCTCATTCGGGGTTTCGTCGGACAAAGCGAATCCGATTGCAGTAGAATTACCCGAGTTTCCAGATTGCACCAATGGTGATCTTTGGGTGTCCGTTAACGCCACCGAATCGTCCATGTCTGCTAGAAGTCCCGTCTTGGTAAATGGTTCTGCGAATGCCGAGGCAGCATCAGCCATTTCAAAGTCAATATACATGCCCGCTTCCTCATCCATTGTCGGTATAGCATTGGCCTCCGAAGAGGCAGCGAGCGCCGAGTCGGGCCCGAGAGTCGGTTCCCCTGAAAGGGGCAGTCGCCCGGCATTATCGAGACTAGGTGAATGTTTTGGCGCATACCCCTCGGTTGGCGAACTATGAAGACTACTTCCAGGAGACTGAGCTAAGACAACTTGCTTCAGAGGGCTTCCTTCAACATGTGATGGTAGAAGTTGCGGAACCGAGAGGTTAACACCTGCCGGGGACGATAGTTCCTGGCCAGGTGGAGGGTGTGTGATCCCAGTCACATACTCGCCCTGACTTCGAGAGGGCGTAGTATCCATTTGGTCAGATCGAGTTTCGCTGTCGGCGCGTGAGGTAGATCCGGTCTCTCCATCGCCACCATCGCCATCTTCGTCGTCGTCATCCCCATCCTCGCCGTCGTCTTCGCCATCTTCGCCCTCATCACCTTCATCCTCGTCGGCCATCTCACTATCATTATGCTTCGACGTATCATCGTCCGGTTTCAAGTCCTGGGTTATGATTAGAGGGTGCTGAATGCGGCAAATGATACGAATATACACTCACCTGCGCTACATCCGTTTGCACGGCTTGCGTAAGGCCTGCAGTGGCAGGGTTGGCCAAGTTAGGATGCGAAGTGGCTGGGAGCGGCAATCTCTTCCTCCTACCCCTGCCCGGCCCCCTAGGCTTCCTCTTGGGTGGTGGTGGACGCCTTCGCATGGGTGTTACAGCTGCTGACGTATCCCGATTCAAGCCCGGATTTGGTGCCGCAACGACGGTAGTCGAGATTATCTCGCCATCTATGTGCTGCCCCTCGTTGAGGGTGACCTCTTGCGTATATGGATTTCCAGCGGCATCGATACGACGGACGGTGGCCTTGGTGACAGTCGGACCAGGAGCGGCACCGGCAGGGAGTTCGGACGAAAGTGTGACGGTGCCTTTCCTTCTCTTGGCTAAAAAGGAAACCGTAGGACCTTCCGCATTGCGGGCGACCTGTTTCCAAACCTTGATGCGGAAGCCTTTGGTACTGAGATCCTCTTCCTTCTTTTCAGCCTTATCGGAGACAGCGGGATCGGGTTCGGCTTCTTCTTCCTCGGCAGGCGCGGGTCGCTTGTAGAGTCGGCCGGAACGAGCTGCTCGTAGTAGCTCTTGGGTATGCGTGGGCAGCAAATGCGAATCCTTAGGCATACCGTGGGGAAGTTCGGTTGCCCAGATGTCGTTCTTGTGCGTCGGGTCGGGAGGCGGCGGCGGCGTGACATGTACCCATTCCTGGCGCCATTGGCGCACGGGCAAGCCTGACGACGGTAAGTTCAGCACCGAGTGTATCCATCTCATCAATTAAGCACGGTGTATGCACACCTTCAAAGTCATCATGCTCGACATATCCGCCGCGATTGCCACGGCGCGTTTGGGTATTCTGCCGGAACTAGGTGACAAAGAGGCATATTAGAATTGAGTCCACACGCAGGAACTTTCAATCGATGCCTCACATTTGGAGCCATGAGGCCAGTTCGCGAGAGCGCAGCGATAGGTATGCTGTGTTGGATGCGCCCGTCCGGATGCACGAAACTCGACGGATGTGGCTAGCAGCTTTACAGAATAGTCATGGCTTTGCAATGGACTGTACGATTGGCTTCGGAAATCAAGAAACGAAAGTAAGTTATGAACTTCTGCGGAGTAAAAATTTAGTGAGTACCGCGAAAGGATGACAAAGATTGAAGCTGAGGGTGATGGGCGTTGTGGTTGACGATCCGAGTCGACAATGTCGCGAAACCGCTGGTGCTTGAGAGCAAATGCGCGTGGATCACAGTGAGTAGCACCTAAGTTATGTACCTAAAGTAATTAACCAGGTTGCTAAGCACCTAAACGGTGTAATGGGCGCAGGCATTTATAGCGAGAAATACCGTGTAATCAATGATAGACACGGTGCGATGTAGGCGGTATCATTGGCCAAAGACGTCGAATCGCCAGCGCTAAATTAACCAAGTGCGTACGGAATACCGCACGGCCAATACTGTGTGTGTAGCACTTCCGGAGGCCTACAACTTCACGCTTATAGTGATCTGCTTCAGCGTGATGGTCGGGCGCTCCCAAGAATGCTCGCGACTTGACCGTGGCCGTCTCTATATGCCGTGTAAGTCCTCCGGACGTAATGTAAGTCTACTCGTAAATGACAGATTGAGTGCCCGAGGTCAATGCGATCCCATTTCCCTTCTTTTCAAATATGCATCTTGACCTGGTCCTACTCGCCATATAGTGATAGACACGAGCATCTGGTCGCTCTCGCAATAGCCCGTCGGATTAAAGCCCCTTCGCTCTCTTAGTCCCATCTGAATGAAGGTATTATAGTATCAGCGTAGCCCCTCGACCCGTCATAGAAGTGCATGCTCACCCTGTATCCTTTTGCCGCGCGCGACCCCCTGACTTGCCCGTCTGCTTGCCCTATAAATCATAACCCGTCAGCCCTCATCCTCAGATGGCCCGGGTAATAGTGTCTTGTGGTCTATTCTCAACACGTACCGACATGCCGCCCTCAACAACGAGCCGGTCCATCTGGTAGAACTGGCTGACGATAGTTTGCCGCTGTACCGCACCCGTCAGCAAACAGAACAGGAACCTTTCACTTCCAGCGCGAAACAAAACAGTAGCGCCAGCCGCACCTTCATGACCTCGAGGTCCTTGAGCCCCTTCTGGAGAAGATCTTGTATGTGCCTCGGGTCTTCGACATTTTTGTTCTCGCGAAACGCGTCTCTCGTCCGACGTTTCGCATACTCGCGGAAATTGAAAGATTGGAACTGCTCGCCCGCACGAAGCAGCTGTCGGTACTATACTCGGTGGAAGCGCGCGCATTAGATTAGTCTCCAGACAACGAAAGCGGTGGGCGAGGCGCTTGCGCAGCACATGCGAAGACGAGAGTCCTCGCTCATTATGTGTTGGCTTACCAGTGACCGAGTCTGCTGCGGTAGGTCACCCTTGAGGGCGGAAACAACGGACATGCCAGGTGACTTTGAGTTCCTCAAAGATAGTTTGTTTCCCTTTTTCTTTCCGCTGTTGTCCTTGTAGCTTGGGGTAGTAAAGGCAGACAGCTAAATGGTGTATATAAGTGGTGTGTGGATTGTCGCAATAAGTAATTTTCAGTCTCTGTCAACGAATGTACAACGGATTGCGCAGATGATGCAATGTTTTCCGAGCGCTCCCCTGCCAAAGCTCGGCGCCGGCTGCAGTGCTTATCGATCGGCCGGTTCGGCGGAGAACTCGGATTTCAAGTATGTACTGTAATCGCATAAATACATAATAACTTTTAAAATACGTAGTTATATATTTACAAAATGAATGTGCTGCTTACTTACATACCTAATGTATGAATCGGACTGACTTTGATGAACACAAAGCGGCCCAAACATCGTTAGAACACATACCTACCTAGATATAACTTCCTACCTTATGTGGAGGTCGAGCCAGCGTCAGTATGGATTTGAACTACGGGTTGATACGATATTCGAACCAACACGGTCGTCGTAGCCCCGTATCAGTACGGAATGGGTGGGCCAGTACAAGTTCATTCTCGCAGCCAATAGGTGGTTCGGAAGATCAGAATGATCAACGAGACCAAAATCCCACGATAATGGAGGTTGTTCCATTTTTTTTGCAGTCCGGGAAGCAGTTCACCGACGGATAATCCAACAGCCGCTCAACCTTCTATCCGAAAGGGCTGTTATGGGTGTACCGTCACCCGAATTCAAGCAGGGACCGGATGTTTTCACTCACATCGTCAGCGGACTGCTCTTTGTGACAAAACACCGAATCTCAAGGTCATTGGCGCCGGACGGCCTAATGTGTCGTATATTGGCCGCTGTGCCGCTCGAGTCGTCACGGTGAACGCAACGGGGCACATCGCCTTTATCTAGGCAAAGAAGGGGAACACCTAGAAGTTCCCCGGCGGCGGCATCGAGATAGACAGGGAGCGTGGCGAGGCCGCGGCGCGAAGTATTGGAGGAGATGTGGTTTCGATACGCACAATCGACGGCTGCATTGAAAGCATCGAGGAGTTCCGTAATGACCTTCATCAGATCGCGTACGCTTATGTCGCGGACTTATCAACGCCTTGGGCAAGCCGGAGTTCACCAAAGAGAAACGGCTCGACGAGCTCACGCACGAATGGGTAATGGCCCATCGGGAACTTGACAAGATGGGTTCCGTGGAACCAACGTCAGAGCTAAGCCGGTTTATTAAAGAGCGAGATGTCTACTTGCTTGGCGAAGTAATGAAGCTGAAAATTTGAAGAGAGCGACATGATGATTGCATGTTCACGCCATGTCTTGGGCATCTCCTAATCTTTTAACAGAAAGAAGCTAGAGCGAAGGCGTGGCCGGGTCGACTTCGCAGGCCTGGCATGTGGAACGGTCACCTCGAGAGCGAGCTTGAGGGTTATAAATCCAAAATAGATATTTATGCCTCATCCTCCGTGGTGGTAATGAGCGTAACAGAAAGCCACATTTCTTTTCAATTGCCAGAACCCGGCATTCCTCATGATAAATATGCTTTGCGTAAAGAGCAGTTGGGTAGGCAAAATCGCGTTCTTTTACATGCTGTCCTCCATTGGGAACATAAATTGATTCAATACATTCTTATCTGACTTAAAGTAACGATTTTCTTCGTGAAGCAAGGGGTATAGAGCCAGCTCGTCAGGCCGCGTCATAGAATTCATGATCGTGCATAATGCCCAGGCAGCCTCGACGCCACTACTAGACCTCGAATTCTGTCAAGATAAATACTTTAATACGAATACCGACGATTTATACTAATACCGGCCTCCCTGTCAAGATAGAGTCGCCCCCGTCTTTTGCTGCCAGCTAGCCATGGCATCAGACAGGCTGATAATATGTTCGTCGATCTTCCTAGCTGAGTATCTCGTCCCATCTTCGGGATCAAACTGAAGCCGACCTTCGTCGTCCACCTGCCTTTCTCGCTTTGCTCGCTCCGGGATGTGCACGCTATCCCGATGGAGCTGGAAGTTCGCGTCAAAACAATGCAGCGAGCAGAAGGTAGAATCTCGGCCTAGATCCTCCACACACTCCCGGCAAAATACCTCCGTGGGCGAATCAATTTCCATTTCGGAACCCGACTCGTGTAGTGTACGACAGCTGGAGCCCGATGCGCACTCATGTGACGCACTCATATGTGATTGCTGGACAGCACATGGTCAGTATCGAGACGCGAGCAAATTATTTGAACAGAAACCCTTACATAGTTACCCCTGTAACATGGTTCCGGGCAGAACAACGTCGGCCCATCCACCACGAAATATTCGGCAAGCACCTGGCATAATGGGCAGGCAATGAAATCCTGCGCGTTGACGGCCGTTTTGCAGACAGAACATGGGCCCGGGATGTAGGGCGGACTCTGTACAGCCGCCCGGGCCTTTTCTTGGTCCTTTTTGGTCCTGGCAGCCTCCTCGGCCACTTTGGCTCGCCGAAGCTCTTCTAGTTTCTTTTGCAGCTTTTGTTTTTGATCTGGGTCCCCTTTCGCTGACTGACGATCGCGAACTATACTGCCGATAACCTCGGCCACTGGCTTTCCGTCTCTAATCATATCGATATATTTTTGTGACTTAGTGGCGCCAGCAGGGTCGCGCTGCGGCTGGAACAGGGCCTCTATATACGCCTGAGCGCGTACCGTGGGAGCCTGCGCCCCTTTGACTTGCGTCGAGAATGCGTCGACCACCTCAGAAAACCCGGTCGCCGCCCCCAAGCACTCCCTTATCTCGAATACAAGCTGCTCGGCCTGTATCTCCCGACTGCTCAGTTTCTGCTGTAGTGCCCGTGCTTCGGTTGGCGACCTGATTGCCGACTGTAGGCCCATATGCCGGACCCTATCCCTGAGCCATTCTTTCTTCTCATCGGCTATCCGCTCCTCGATCACGCTAATCTCAATTTGATGTTCCCTGGCCTTGCTGAACAGACCGTCTAGTTCCTGGAGAAATGCCCTTCGCCCGGAAAACCATTCCTTAATGGCGGAGTTAAGGTAGCGATCCCGCAGGCGGTTGATGAATTGCGTCCAGCACTCAGGACACTTGGTAACGTGGCCCTTGCCATGCTCTCGCATGCATGAATCTTTGATAGTCTCTAGATCCCCCGCGCACGTGCGCGATTCCCGCTGTCCTTTTTGGAAGGCATCGAGCTCATCCCATGGGTCCAGCATCTTTAGTCGATGGGTCCACCCGGGCGCCCATAAAATGATAGGCCGTATTTAAAATGTTGTAGTCTTGATGCTCTTGTCGTTTCGAGATATCAATCAGACTAGGGGATTCGTATAAGCCTTCAAAGGTTCGCCGTGGTCGGTTCCTTGGTAGGTATGAAGGTAACCTTCACGATATCTGCCTGGGTACTTAGGCAAGAGGACGGACTTCAGCACTGGTATTACCAAAGATGAACTTGGAGATCGAGGCGCATGAAACGGAAAGCGAGCAAATCTTCCTGAGCTTACAAGAGATCTGTCGTATGGCACTGAAAAGAAGCAAAATATATAAACTGAAGTAGGTAAAGTAGGTAGTGTAGGTGGTGACCGACTGTCCTTGAGTTTCGAGATGAGCGTGCACGGATCTACAAACAGGTACCTACTTTCTTCATATATGCATAGCTATGCTTAAAGTACGTAGTCATGTGCAAACCTGTGACAGCCACTCAGATATCGGTCATTTGCACTTAAAGAGTAGTTAATACGGACGTTACCTACTTCGTACCTATAAATGGTTAATCGTCCAGGCTTTCCATTTCCAAACAGTCAAGCGTATCTACACTATTTATGCTGCAAGCTCTGATTCACAGCAGTCAATCCTAGACGTACATCATCGAACACAATGGTAGGTTCTAAGTTGCCCAATCCGCAATCTATCGCAAATATATCCTTGCTAACACACACACCTAGGCCGACAAACTCCGCACGCAGCAAGAGCTTGAGCGGCTGCAAGCCAAGTACATCGGAACGGGGCATCCAGACACCACGTCGTGGGAATGGCGAACAAATATATCCCGAGATACATACTCGAGTCTTGTCGGCCACCCGCCGCAATTAGCCTACATATCCCTTGCACAGAATGAGCCAGCCGCCAAAGTACGCGCCCAGCTTATTCGTAAGATGATCCAACCGTGCGGACCGCCGCCTCCGCGGGAAGGGGAAGAGCACATTATGCCGACAAGCCGAAACGAGAATTCTTGAGCTGACCCAACGCCGTTTGCGCCTCGTGGAATCCCTATATTAGCATACAGACTAAGCTACAACGCCAAATGATAGAATTCCGCATACAAAATATTCGTTCATGCGGATCATTTAGCAATCAGGCGCATCCTCCCTTTATGTCAGTACGGCCGACATTTACAGGTTAGATGGTTGCTTTTTGATATGGTGTCTCGCAGGACCGAAAGCATGATTACGTTCAAGCCCCGGCTACGTTGCGCAATGTCTCAGAACTCCCCGATGGTCCATAACAGCTATTCAGACGCCTGTCCCGCCTCATCTTCGTCATCTTCCTCGTGTCTATTGGCAGGCCGGCTTCGTCGCATCCTCTGCACGCCCAAACTTTTCTCCAGTTTCTTATCGAAGTCGTCCGGTTGATCGCCCCAGACCTCACTCACAACCTGGGCAATGCTGTGAGGCGATACTTCGACCTTACCCCGCGGTCCAACACACCATGTAATCGAGTCTTCATCCCCTTCAACTCTCTCTACCACCTTGTCCAAATACCCCTGTCGGATGAGCTTCTGCAGTATGTTCTCGGTCTTATCCATCGGAAGGTTCTGGCTTGCATTGAGGCGCGTTAAGAAGCGCTTTAATCTCATTTCACTTAATTCGCCACCGGACAGTGTGATTAGTGAGATGATTATGGTATAGAAGGCAACATAGGCAGCCTCTTCTGCTGTGCTGGGTATACGCGAGGCCCCGATGATGGGTTGCCCTCTATATTCTTTGGGCAGGGAGGAGATTAAGATGTACTGTCGGGAAGAACCCGACGTCTGGGAGGCCCCGCGCTTGACAGCTTCTAGATTAATACGAGTGATGCATCGGTCAGCAACGTCCGCTTATAATAAGGTACGAATAGTCAGGAATTGTGACCATGTGAGAAAGGTCCCTATCTACTCAGCACTCACTTTGCTTTTCCTTTAATGTGCGCTTCTCCCTGACAGGTAATTCAGCCATCTCCATACCGAATACTATCTGCAGCTGTTCTTGCGCAGCGTCGAACACTCTTCGAAAGGCTCTTCCGTGTGGACCAAGAACTATGCCGTAGCAAACCATCAGTAAGAAAGCATATCAGAAGCAAAATGACTTAACTACAATCCGTACCTTTGTCTTTTATACCATCGCGCTTGATGGGTATTCTGGCATACTCGCAGGCCAAGGCGTAACGCACGAGCTTCTTGACAAGCTGATCGTCACTATCAGGACCGGCAGACGTGTCCATGTCCACGTCCTGGTCGCCCTCGTTCTCTGAGGAATCGGAGGCGTCATCGGATTCTGGCGGGCCACGTCTAGACTGGCGACGATGGCGGGGATTATCCTCTTCGTCTTCGTGGTGGCCTGGTCGCCTGCGTCGCTGCGTTTGCGGGGCCATAGTGACGGATGTTTCAATCGAAATGGAAGTGCACGTCCAGAAGCATCTGTCCAGGTACGTCAGAATTCAAAGCTGCTGAAAGACCGGGGTTATGTTCTGGAATGCGGTGGATGAGGGTTGTTCCGGGATAGTGAGTGCCTACCGGTACGGTACTCTACTGTAGGCCCAGTCCACTGGCTGGCTACATAGGTAGGTAGGTAACTCAACCGCGTCGCGTCGTGTTGAGACATCTAACCCGAAACGGGGTTTTATATTGCACACGCGCACTTCGCTAGATGCATACTAACTAGTGGAGTGGGGCCAGCGTGATTGACGATTGACGATAACGCGCGATAAGAGATAAGGATAGGAAAATTCCCATGGACTTGCAAATGTAACCCGACAGTTTAGGTAATTGCACTCCAGTCTGTATATCGTGATGCTATCTCCAGATTTGATGAAATTTCCCTTTGTTTCTTGCGGCGGTAGGCATATTTCATATCTGCCTTCATGATCGCCAGGCGCACGCTCGTTGGCGCTGTGTGCTTCAGATGCCGCCTACGACTCCTCTACCGATTGACGCCTACCCGTTACGTCGCGAGCGACGCTGCGAACCATGCTATCAGGGATGCTGTGAACAGTACCACGGGCGATGCTGCGAACAATACTACTGCCGACGCCGTGAACAATACTATCGATGACTCTGCCAGGAGCGCTTTTGAAAATGCTTTCAAAAGTGCTGTGCACGATCCCGTCAGCGATCCCGCCCGCGATACTGCCAGCGATACTGCCAGCGATGCTGCCAGCGATAGAGTCAACGACACCTCCACTGACCGTCCTGTCGACGACTCAACCGACCAGGACCATGCCGCTCGGCCTCCAAGTGGTACTGTGTTCAGAAGACTGGACTTCCGCAAGCGCCATTTGTCTGGCAGGAGAATCCTAACTGAAACAACTACAAAACTGGGCGCCGACGTGCTGGGCAAGCCCGCGTATGCTATAATTATGAGAGATGGCGGCGACGTACGGAAGCGAGGAGACCCGGTTCAACAAGTTCCGCCTGACACTGGTACCGCTGAAACCGGCAGCGAATCCACCGAAAACCTGACTGCTGGCATTCAGGACATCCTTGAGAAACAGCGTGAGATTCCGACCGCGCAGGAGGTTCGCTCCAACATTGAGGAATTGCAGCCCCAAAACAAGATTTTATCCGAGAAGGACTTTAGGAAAATCCAAAGTCTCTTGGCTGATGGCTTCTTGACCTCTCAATTGCTGGATTACATGGAATGGCACAGATCCGACCCCGAGCGCCAGGCCGAACTGACGGCTGCCGAGAAAGCCTCTGAACCCCAATATCCCTGGATCGTAAAAATGACCCCCTGGAGGCCTTTGGCTCACGTCCACGCCACCAAAGGAACCGATCGCACACTGCAGAGGCATATTTCGGGTACTATGTCGCCCAAGGAGAAGCTCGCTGTCCGTTTGATGTGCAAGTGTTGGGGTCTGTCCATCGCAGAGCCCCAGGCTCCGCTCGGCGAGACCACCATCAAACTCCACAACTACGACTTTATTCTATTAATGCGTTAGTCTCGTCCTGCCTGAATTCACTGTTGGCTCTTTACAGCGGCGCACTGACATCAGCATTTCGGTTCCCAGGTGGCACGCGGCGCTTCTTGAATGCTTTGGGCAAGTTTTGGCTTGAGCCTGGCGAGAAGATTGAGATGATGCGCAACCAAAAGGCGCTCCAACTTGTCTCAACAAAGCAAAAAACCGAGTCCATCCTCGCGGATCTTGACCGGACGCTGAAGAGTGTCACGATGAAGACGTTTCCTGTGAAGCTTTTTGCCTCTCAAGCCCCTGACGATGAGGTGCTGGAGGAGGTCGGCCGAATCACAAATACTCACGTGCGGAAAGACGGTAGATCAACAAGGGTCAGTCAGAATCTGTATTTTACGTTTGCCTGTCCATGCTGACCTTTTGAGGAATAGCTACACGTTACTTGGATCGAACCCGATTCACGAGTCGTTCAAGATCTGACCGAGCTTGAGGACGTATCTCATATCGTGTTCCGTCTCCTACTTACTGCTTCAAAATCCCAGGAGACTCCCTCAACCCTGCTTTCACCCACTCTGCCTCAAGAATCCAGCGGGCGATTAATCGTGGATGTCATGAATAAAGATAAGCTTATGTGGAAAGAGAGGTTGGCACAGTGGGCACGTTATGTGCTCCCACACGCCTCAGAAGAGAACTCTGTCCTCACAGAAATGCCGATCAAGAAATTGCCGCTACCTTTTGAGCCTTTTAGAGAAACAGAATTATGGGAGGAAAGGCTCAAGTTCGTCTCTGACGGCGACGCTCCTCCACTTCGTTCCGTGGAGTGGTCTAATACTTCACGAACTTCCACAGTTGCTCGTTTTGGCCAACTTCTACATCGATACAACCCCTCGAATCCAGCACCTCCTATTTCTGACCTCCTAGCTAGCACCGATGGCCGCGTATTCTCTCCCACAACACCTCATCCTCTCTACCTCGCGAAATATGAAACGACCCGTCCGTATGATAGTCCCTTGACCCCCACGAAATCCACAGTAGTCCTCTATTTCTGGCCATCTCCCAGCTCAAACCCGCCACCCAAAGAAAGCAAGTCGGCGAAATCGAGAAAGCGGGTCGCTCCTGTCGCGGACGCTCCCCCAGCGCCCATTCTGGAACTCCGGTTGATAGCGTCCGATCGCGTAATACGGGGAATAGAGAGCTTACGGGCTATCAGGCGCACGCACCACACAGACGTCATGCTGCCATCGTCGCCCGTCGACGTCCGCTTCACGCAGACTCAGTACGAAACCCTTCAAGTGGGTGACCACGAGAACCTGGCGGATTGGCAGCCCCTAGCCGACTTCCTAAAGCGTGCGCGTCTCGATCTGGAAAACGGCAAGCTAGAGATGCCGCCACGTCAACGATTCCCGATTCCCCTGCACCTATTCACCAAATCCGTTCTAGAGCAATCAACAATGGGCGAAAAACTCGCAAGCGTTCTCTACGAATTCGTCGGTCTGGAACTCCACCGCTCCGTCAGTCAGTCCTACAACGGCCACCAGCTGACCTACACCTCGATCGAGGCGGGGCAAGGCGGCGGTCGTCGTGCCGAAGTCACCCTCGAGCCCCTAGAACGCCCTCATCCAGGCACTCCAGCCGACGAGGACGGTTTACAAGCCTTCCTGGGTTGCTGTTCTAGATTCGTCGCTGACCGCGCTCTGTGGCACCCTCTTGTTAACGAGAAAGCCGACACTTAGAAATTGAGTCAGTGTATAGTATAGTACAGCTCTCAAGAGCTCTTGTAAAATATGTAAATTTACTGTAGGTACAATGAGAGCAGCATATACTACCTGATAGAGATGGGAGAGTCTTTGATAATATGTATTCGCATACATTGGAAGGAGCACTGGTTTCCAAGGCTAATAGAAGGTACTCAGGACCCTACAGCTCTAAATTTAATAAGCACGAAAGAATGGCATGTCACGAAAAGATAGCATAGCATGAGACGGAACACGGTCTACTCCTCTATTTTGCTAGAAGAACATGAACAAGAAAAAAGTGCCATGATATTTCCCGTGACCCATCCGCAATCATTCCCGACCGATATCAACAGAACGTGCCAACGAAATACCGTTATCATTAAGCGCCAAGTCGGCATAACATTTCCCATTCAGTAGTTCAACTTAAGCTCCCTAGAGCATAAGCTGTTTACTTCTTCTTGGCAGCAGACTTGGTCTCCTTGCCCTTGACCTTGGTGTCCTTCTCAACCGACTTGATGACACCGACAGCGACGGTCTGACGCATGTCACGGACGGCGAAACGACCCAGAGGGGGGTAGTCAGTGAAGGCCTCAACGCACATGGGCTTGGAGGGAATCATCTTGACGATAGCGGCATCACCGGACTTGACGAACTTGGGGTTGGCTTCAACGCTCTTACCAGTACGGCGGTCGATCTTCTCAAGAAGCTCGGCGAACTTGCAGGCGATGTGGGCAGTGTGGCAGTCCAAGACAGGGGCGTAACCAGCACCGACCTGACCGGGGTGGTTGAGAACGATAACCTGGGCGTTGAAAGACTCGGCACCGTAGGGGGGGTCGTTCTTGCTGTCACCAGCGACGTTACCACGGCGGATATCCTTGACGGAGACGTTCTTCACGTTGAAACCAACGTTGTCACCAGGGTTACCCTTCTCGAGCTGTTGGTGGTGCATTTCGACGGACTTGACTTCAGTGGTAACCATGGCAGGGGCGAAGGTGACAACCATGCCGGGCTTGAGCTCACCAGTCTCGATACGGCCGACGGGGACCGTGCCAATACCACCGATCTTGTAGACATCCTGAAGAGGCAGGCGGAGGGGCTTGTCGTTGGCACGCTTGGGCTCCTCAATAGCGTCGATGGCATCGAGGAGGGTCTTGCCAGCGACCTTGGCACCCTTGGGGGTCTCCTTCTCCCAGCCCTTGTACCAGGCAGCGTTCTTGGTGACCTCAAGCATGTTGTCACCGTGGAAACCAGAGATGGGAACGAAAGCAACGTGCTTGGGGTTGAAGCCGACCTTCTTGATGAAGTTGGACGTCTCCTTGACGATTTCGTTGAAACGTTGCTCAGACCACTGAGTAGTGTCCATCTTGTTGATGGCGACAATGAGCTGCTTAACACCAAGGGTGAAAGCGAGCAGAGCGTGCTCACGGGTCTGGCCATCCTTGGAGATACCAGCCTCGAACTCACCAGTACCGGCAGCGATGATGAGAATGGCGCAGTCGGCTTGGGAGGTACCAGTAATCATGTTCTTGATGAAATCACGATGACCGGGAGCGTCTGACAAATGCATGTTAGTATATAAAGATCGACTTTCTCGTCCGAACCTTGGGCAGAAACCTACCAATAACAGTGACGTAGTACTTGGGAGTCTCGAACTTCCAGAGGGCAATATCGATGGTGATACCACGCTCACGCTCGGCCTTCAGCTTGTCCAAAACCCAGGCATATTTGAAGGAACCCTTGCCGAGTTCAGCGGCTTCCTATTAGGTGATGTCAGTAAACGTCGTCCGTCGACGAGATGTAGAAAAGCGAGAACGCGCAAAACAGATGTAGGTATCGCCATCAGCGAGCACATCGATAGCGGCTTGACTTGTCTTGGATTATCATGATCAAGGCATCGCGGTCAGATCATGTCTAGGGTGCCAAGACATAAAGGCGGGGTAAGGAAAGTATGTGCCCCTCGGTGTAGAGGTTTTGATCAGAAAAGGATCGTGAGGCACAAAGCGTAGAAAATTCGAAAGGCAGAGAGAAAATGCTGCAGAGCGCGCATCGAGGGCGTCAAATAGGTGACAGGGAAACTAACCTTCTCGAACTTCTCGATGGTTCGCTTGTCGATACCACCGCACTGGTAGATCAGATGGCCGGTGGTAGTGGACTTGCCACTGTCGACGTCTGCAGTAGCCACGTGTCAGACATGCAAAACTAGGTAGAGGCGACGGTGAGGCACCGAGGGAAGCGGGATAACTTACGGCCAATGACGACGACGTTAAGATGAGCCTTGGTCGACATCTTTCTGGGTTTTTAAGGATTCTGGATTTCGGGAAGAGGAGTGAGACTGCGCAGGTAGAGCACGTTAGTTGGGCGTCTCGCTTGTGCAGGCAGAAGACGGCGACGTCGAGAACCGGAGCCGCGGATGAAGGCAGAGCGAAATCAACGAGGAGGAGGGATGGAGATGATGCAGCAGTAGAGATGCAAGAGGTTGCGAGGCGATGGGGATGGTGAGGGAGGGAATACTCACATTTCCAGATGTTAATGCTTGATTAACGGTATAGTGACGAGGAATCGGAAGAAAGGTCAAGAGACGGGGAAGAGAAGGGCGGTGGTGGGTTTTATTGCGAGGGCGAAAGGTGGCGGCGCGCTGTGGGCTTCAGTAGGCGACTTGTGTTGCGGGGGCATCTACCCCTCTAACCCCTCCTTCCTTGTCAATGCACAAAATAAAAAAAAAAAACTTTTCGCTCTTCCTATTCCCCCACCTTGACCGCCCTCCTGATAGGGACACCAGGGGGCGCTAACGTTTTCTGCCGGCCAAGCTAGCCTAGCGTCTCGTCATTCTATTGGCTCCCTGGCCATAATCCCCACATTTGTGAGGCAAATGCCGCCCAGCGTGGCCAAGCGCTACATTCACTTACACATTGCCACTACGACATTATTCTGCTATTATATTGTGGGAAGATTGTGGGCAGTCGCCATGGCTCAGGCGTGGCTCAGGCCGGTATACTTAACTGAAGCACATACCGACCGGTACAATACCTACCTAGGCCTACCTAGGTAGCTGGAGAACTTTACCAAGTTTACCGGAGCTACCATGAGTGGGACCTGCATGAGCAGTGTACCGGCACCGTCCTGTGAAGACAGGTACTTATGCGGCATGTACATTCCCGTCTGTATTCTTTAGCAAAGATACTCCGGCTTACGTACCTTTCGTAAGGCGCTAGGAATGGGTACATTTCGGAATAACGTAAATTCCCGTAAGGCATCACCTATTGCGACTTGACACGGCACATTAAGGTTTTCCTCCTCGTTTGTTTGCTCTCTTCGTACGAAGCACTTTGTCAGTATACGTATGACACATGTAAGATACCGCCAACTTTGGCACTCGATTCCTTCGAGGCAAATGTAGAAAGCGCATTAGCAGGGTGTTCCATCGGTCTGAGTCACAATCCATCGTCTAGGTACCAAACAAGGTGCCATACCTATCAGTTCGGGAGCCTTCATACCTATTCGCCTCCCCTCTTCCTTGGTGCCCAATGTCGGGTTTTGCGCGTCTGCATCCGCTCAATGCCTGATCATTAATTGGTTCTAACAAAAGCTCTACCTACGTAGTAAAAGTAGGTAGTGTAATCATAGGGACCTATTCTACCTCGCACTCCACAACTCTGCCATGTACACTACCGGTAGCTCTGATACCTACACTACTCTAGGTACCTACCTACGTAGTGTAGTGTACATACTATGGGGTCCAACATACCGGCTAAGGTAGCTGATTGCTTTTAGCCACGTTGACGATAGTCAGTAGGTATGTAGTGTAGCTTTTCCCCCTCAAAAGCGTGGTACATACCCACTCGCCTGGCTTGTACACACTAGTAGGTAGGTTGTTGTGCGAAATACTACGTAGGTATCTATAAACCGCGGTGGATTCAAGGGCTACCCATCTTTCGTCCGCCTCCTACCTACGAAGTACCTATGATCAGTGCAGCTGGGTGGTCGTCGTATCCAATAGGAGATGTAATAATATACACTGTTCAAAACGAGCTCTAGAAACAATATCCCTCGTGAAGCGAAACCATCCTATCAAAATCGCAGAGAGCTCCCTCAGACGTCTTGTCACTAATGAAGTTGATATATCATCTTGAAAATACGCAGAGTTTAGTGCCGCCGTATGCAGCAGAGTACCTACCTACGGCATTGGTTTGAACATCTACGGCGGTGTCTTGACTTCCACTTCATCGAGTTGTTCTCTAGATAGAGCTACCTCAACGTCTAGACCATCGACCAACCATTGATCACGCACGACTTCTTATAGGGCACGGTCAATGGCACGGGATATTTCCGTATTTGCCGACGGTGCCACTGGCCACTGGTAGTACGCTCGGAACCAGTCGGGTGTCCTCCGTCTAGGCCCCTCAGCATCGTGATGCCATCTAGGTGAGTTTGCGGATCTCTGCAGCCAAAGGTTGAATATTTGTTGAATTTTCATTGCAACAAGGCACTGCCTAATAGTGCTGTTTTGAAGCACCATCATCATACAGCTAGTAATTCATGAAGGGCTGCCGAATGGCGACACGTCGTTCATGTTCGTCGTCTTCCCGTTCCCGCAGCTCGAAGCCGAGAGTTGACAGCAAACTGGAAAGTGTCGTGGGTATTTTAAAGGTGGGATCTGTAGGAGAAACCTAGCAAATTACAGGTAATCAGTTCTGTCTTTCTCATATTGAGATACTGGAATGTAGTCGGCAGCAGACCTCCGGGGACCGGATCCGGGTGTGTCAGGCCTGGCCCAAAGGGTTCCCGGTGTTCAGTGTGGTCGCATGGTTAAGCAAGCACCTTTCGGCCCGTTTCGGTCTGTAAGCTCTTTGGCGGTCCTCCGCATGCGACTTTGTAATGTACAATACCTATCTAGCAGTCCGTACCTATCCCGTACTCAAATGAACATTCTGTCTCAATTCCACCAAAAGGTAAAAAGGTTACGTGGGGACCGAAGTCGCGTGTGACGGGCGTCAAGACAAAAAGACACGGACCGAAACGGGCCGAAGGATGCCGGGGAACGAGCCAGCCAACAACGCCGAGACGTTCCGTACGAGCGCAGTGGGGCTCCGGCGCTAAGCGCCGCAGTCTGGTCCCCTGAAATCCACTGTTAAAAGTTTTAGTGCGCAAGCCAAGTTCCAACTCTTTTAGCGCACACGAACACATCAACTCCTGCAACCGTCACCAGCATCAACCAAGATTGTTTAGGTGCGAAGTACCCATCCTCGCCGCCTTGCGACGCCAATCGGGCTCTCACAGTCAAGCAGCAATTGGGACGGGGTTTCAGGGGCAAGCAGCCCTGGTATACGTAGGGTTGCAACGTGTCGTTGCATGCCCTTGGTCGGCCGGCCACCTGCCCTGACCGATGGACAGACCACGATCGTCGGCATCGTCAACGAGATCGAATTTCAACGGCGCCGCCCACCACGGCCACGACCACGATTACGGGCATTCCGACTCCAAGCCTGCCGCCTCGGCCCCGACCCCGGCCCCCACCGTTGCCGTGTCCTTGCTGCAACCGCGAGTCGCCGTCCTCCTCGGTCTCCCGAAACGCTGGTATCGCACGCTTTCCATATGCCGCCTGCTATCTCTTATACCGTGCTTCTGGTGGGGAGTGCGCCTTGCCCTGCGGTTTCTTGTCGCACAGGTCCTGCAGCATGCATATCGCGACGAGACAGACACGAAGACTTCGTTGTGGCTCACTGAGACATTGCTCGCGGGATTATGGGTATGCCATCTGCCTCCGTTCTTACTCCTCCGCCGCGTCGAGTTCCTAGGGTACTGCCTAGTCAAATAGGAAATATAATACAGAAAGCAGTCCAAACAACGACCAGAGGTCTGCAGCTCATGAAATGCTAACTTGTTGCCCGTTCATAGTGTCTCGCGTCGGCGACCCTCGCCTTCTACTTCACAGACTGCCTCATGTCGAGATGGCTGATAAACTATACGCCCCAAGCGACGGTGGTGCGACTTCTCACCATCAGCTGCGTCTTCGCGTACCTGACATCGTGGATCGTATACTTAACAGGCGGCACCAAGGACCCGCGGCTCCTCCTGCCCGCCTGGATCGGCATAGCCACCATCCTGACGGCCTGCTACCATTACACGCAGCGCAAAGTACCAATCCGAAAGGAGACCTTTGCTAGTATAAGCGTTTTCTCCATCGCCAGCTTCATTAGCATGATTGCCCTGTTACTCGATATAAATACCCGGCGGCCCTTCCCCGACACCCACATACCCCTCGTCACCATCATCAAGACGACCGCGGAGATCACCGGACGGATTGTCGTCAAGATTTTGGGTGTAAATAAGGTTGGGATCGGGAGATGAAGAGAAACACAAGATCTCATTTTGTTTCTTGGATTGTTTTGTCCTACTGTAGTAATTTCCGACGGCTGTAAGATTTCAGCACCAGATATCCCATCATTATATGGCAATAACGAGGGGCGTTTGGCTGGCGCAGGTCTTTTCGGGTGTTGTGATGGGACCATGTGTTTGGATTTCAGCGAGTCTCGATGTTTGTGTTATTAAGGCATGCATATCTGAATTCGAAGCCACTGGATTGAGGAAAGGTATTCATGGCGACTCGCATCAATAGGAGTTCGGAGTTCTGAATACGATGTCGTCCATTTCTTCCGACGGATGCAGGATCCTCTGCCTGTTGGTGTGCGTATGTGGTCAGCACGTCTACTGTTGTCCAACAATCGTGACAACTACATTGTTGGTCCGAAATCTGTACTCTGGGCACTGGGGATGATCCCGTTCCCCTTCCAAACGCAAGGACTTCTTCCCCTTTTTCATATACGACCGGTGACGGCAAGACAATGAGCTGGTGGTAGTACCGTACAACCCGCGCAAGGCTTTTCCCAAACCGCGTAAACAGTTCTCGGCATCCAAACCCCCAATGCCCTCGACATATAGAGAGGACCTAGTTGCAATGAAAAAGCACCAAAAACCAGTAAAGCCAAGAACTCAATAAATCACAACCACCCAGCAAAATGATCAACAACTCCAGCAACACACAGCAAAAGACCTCAACAAGACACCCAGCGAAACTCTACTCATCTCCAGCCTCGAAACGAGCCCACATTCCAACCACCAGCACCGAGGTCAAGCAAAGGAGGCACACCAGTACCGAGTAAGATCACAGCGAAGCCCAGGCCGCTGAGGGCGTCAAGCATGACGGCCGCTACTAGGGGCCCCACGAACGGGACATAGCACCCGCAAGTCATAAGCATAACCGGGTTATTTTCCGCGCTGGGTTGAAGGGAACGACTCTCGTCTCGTGCGTCGGAGGAGTGTGTGGTGCGGATGTTCAGCATCTGATTCAAGTGATGTGAGATGATGCCACGACAGGGATCGCAGCTGTGTCACGACAGCAGGGAAAGGTCAGGGGCATCGATGCTTGGCGCATTGTCGTCATAAAGCCGTGAAAAGGAGAGGCTTCGGAGATTGGTGCCGTTAATGTCCGAAGCTCCGCCCCGGTATCGCCGGTATTTCTCGGCGTCGCACGACAGGACGAGCGTTGTTGGTTCTTTTGTTTATTAATCCGTATCCTGCCAATAATAACTTGCATTGCTACCTATTGTCCCTTGATCTCGTAAATGTATTCCGTATACAGACTACTGCAGGTACCTATTCCATCCGGTGTCATGCCGTCGACAGGTCCTATTGAAAAATCCCAACCTTCTGATCCCTTCCATATGAACCAATAGACACCCTCATACATCAACAACGCCATACCGAGTACCCAATCCGTCGAAGTATTCCAGCGCGTGGCCACGCGAACTCCTGAGATGATCTCCCCAACGAACCGCTTAAAACCAATCCAAAATCAGAATTTCTCCATGAAATTCCTCCTGACCGTCCACATGCGCGCTCTCTTGCCGTAGATATACATAGGGATAGTAAACAGCAGCACGATAAGCTGTATGACGCCAATCCAGGTGAAGACAGTCTTCGGCCCGTCGTCCTGTAGCCACCCGGTCACGAAGAAACTAAATACGAGCCCGTGAAGAATGTTCTTGCTGAAGTTCAGCGTCACTAGCGCCTCACCGGCGTACTGCCGGTAGCTGTCCACGCAGAAGGTGATAGCCGTCGTGGACCCAAGCGCGCAACCGAACGATATGACGCCGAAGAACACCGTGGGCACAATCCAGGGGTCATCAACACTGGCGGACCATCCGAATCCGAGTAACCCGATCAGGGTGGTGATAGTGATGGGGATGGCCATGACGAGTCTAAACTCGGGTTCGTAGAGTCCACCATTCCGTCGGGCCATCGCCTTGACGATCATGTCGCTGACTCTCCCCGCAACGGCCGTGCCCAGGATACCGCCGATGAACGGCGAGATGTAAACGAGCCCGGTAGAAAGCGCATTGAATTGGTAGTAGCCTTGTCGGTATATGACGGCCACGCACTCGGAGAGGACGATCAGCCACCCAATGGAACAAGAATAAACGGCTGCCGACCAGAGAACTGCCGGGTACGAATACAGGATAAAGGGCCGCACAGCAACCTTCAGCCAATTATCTTGATTGAGTCGACCGTTATATACCCTTAGCTGTGACTTGAACGGTTGACGAGGTGCCTCTCGCAACTTATGTGTGTATGTCTGGCCTCGTGTCGCCGCGGCTAAGTTCGGGAACGATATCCTTTCACTGTCCGTGTCCGAGCTCAAACCTTGAGGCGTGTACTGAGCTTCTGGATCGCGGAAATAATCCGCCGACGACCGACCCTTTCGTAATGCTGAGCTAAGGTTAGGTGTTTCTGGTGCAGAGATGCTGGCACTACTAGTGATCTCTTGATTTCCTAGCGATGGAGCAACTTGGTCCGTTTGGGACTGTAAAAGACCGAGTGGTAGTTGAAGCTCTCTTCCTACCTCTAAAGTCGGATGGTCTTCCACACTAGGAGCGAAGCCGACGTGGCGCTCTTCCACCGGCTGCACTACTTCTTTCTCGGTGGGTTTGGATTCGGCGCTTTCGACTGTCCGCCCCTCGCTTGTCGCAGGAGCTTCATCAACTGCTTGAGATGCCTGAGACACGGCGCGTTTATAGGATGACCTGCGGCTAAGAAATCCAGGCCGTTTGGTGACTCGGCGAGTCGACTTAGGAATAGGCGTTCGGTCCCAAAAGGTTTCGGGCACGAAAAGGAACAGAAGTACACCGCAAAAGCCCACTACGATGGCAACGATCCTAAGTGGGATTAGCAAGTAGGTAACACGTCGCCGCCAATGCTCAAGTTCGGGTTTGACATACCAAAATACCCAACGCCAACCAAGCACATCAATAATGATGGCGCTGATAAGCGGGATCAAATTCTTTCCCCCAAGCAAGAGCAAGGTGTATATACCAATCCGAAAAGCTCGCTCATGAAGGAAAAAGATCTCGGCAATCGTGGCCGAGGGAAGGCATTCAACTGGGCTAACCGCAATACCCTGGATAATGCGGGCAATGATGAGAGAGGTGAAGTTAGGTGACAATGCACACCAGACAGTCGACAGGATGAAGAGAACGGCACCAAAAAGGTAAACAGGGCGCTTCCCATACAGAATGGCAGTTGGCGAGAATATCACACTGCCAACGCCAAGGCCTAACATAAACAGCCCTGTTGTTAATGAAACTCGCGCCACGTCAATATCAAAGTCTGCAATACCATGTTAGCTGGCGACTGGGTAGCAGCGATATATAGCATATTTAGCTTACCGTGAGCGACGTTAGTGAACCCGGCAGCAATAATGGGTGTAATACCACCTCCCACCATACAGCTGTCGACGTTCCAGGTTAGAAACTGCCATTTTGAGTAGGATACGTAAACACTTCGGTAGTATGGAGGGCTCCCAGGAATAATAACGATGATTAGCCGTACAAAAGCCCTGCTCCTAAGAACTAAAATCTAGAAACATGAGATATTCGTACAGTGAACCTGGTGATCACTTACAACAATCCGAGTGAAAGCAAAGCAGAATCACGACGCCAGACAGGCCAATTCAGTGGGTCATTATGAGAATCATCCGGTTGGGGTTCCAGGATGATCTGGCCGTCTTTGGTCAGCTTTTTGCTCTGCTCTTCTGGCGCCGGAGGCAGTATCGGAGGCTCCGGTAGTATGCCGACGGGAATGGAAGAGTGGGATGTCCTGGCCGGAGCATTCCGGAGACCAAGCGGTTCATTTCGCTCCTTTGAGAGCAATAAAACCGAACCTAGTTATCATATCAGCAGCGTCACTAATATGGAATTGCCGCGGAGAATACTTACCTGGCACCTCTATGGTCTCTCTGTCGTTGAGTATGCCCATGGTCCATGTTGGCCTTGACTCTGTCCCGTCTATACTGGCCTGGTCTAGGGTTTCATCGTTCCCCCATCCGAAAACGGCCCTCCAAGGACGCCAACCCTTGGGCTCATCCGCCATTTTGTGATAGTCTGTTTAGTTGCTTCGGATGAATGCCCTGTTCGGTACAGAACTGGCAAACTGATCTTTTAATTTGACGCAAACAAGACGCTATAATGAAATTCGAAGGCATCAACGGATGGACAACATTTCCTTGGAAAGTATATGTAGGAGTCCGGAAGGAGGGTGTATTTTAGAAGTAAGCTGAGTCTTGAGAGTACTCAAGCGCGGCTTAGGTAGGTAGCGTGATGGCGTATATATAGTCAAGGTCCCAATCCTTGTATGTCGGTTCGGCGTAGCGCTGTCGTGCTCGGGATGGGAGCTACTCGATGGGCCGGGTAGGTAGCATAAACAGATAAGCGCTCACGAAGGCGGAATGACGACGGATCTGCAGTCGGCTTCAATGGTCGTTTCCCCTACGTCAACTCGCACCCGGATCCGGCTTCATACAGAGAGCAAGTGATCAGTTACGGGGAGAGCCCATGCCATAACCGGTATAGCTAGTTGCTTACTCTAATGCAGTGTAGGTATAACACGACAACCGCTTATTACTACGGTGTCTGTAGATCGATCGAACCAACCCCGTGGGTTCGCGGGTGGACCGTTGCCAAATGGGTGGTAGGAGAATGAGAGATCTAACCCACTTCAGTGTTTAAAGAACGAATACTCCGCAAAGTATAAGTGCCGGTACCGTCGGTACGCGCGAAGTATAATCTAGAACCTGATGTATGATTTGCCGGAACGGGCCGCGGAGAATTGTAAGTTGAATGTCACGGTAACGTCAACGAGATAAGGGATTCGGCCGCGGAAATGCTATCAGACGGGAGTAAGATAAAGCGACTTCAGACATCGTAAAGAAGACCGAAGGGGTTTCGAAGTAGACGGGCACAGCCAACGGTAGCTGATCAGAAGGCTCAGACAGATATTCATACGTGCTTTAAGCCGGCGGCGAGCAAGCAATGAAGACTATATAAGCTGCTCAGGTCGCTGGGAGACGGGCGAAGCGATTACCCTCTCCGTGACCTCGCCCTTGCGGGGCACGTTATTTGCTCGGTGGTCTGTACATGGTGGATTGGGCTGACTGCTCAACCAAAGGATCAGATACTCAGTGGTGTTGTGATCCGGGTGGCGTATGGCTTAGACGAATCAAGCAAAAATTACACGGGATGGAGTCAAACAGATTGACAGCTGATTACTTCGATAAGGTCAGGTTGGCTTCCGAGAGGGAATATGTAAGGGGGCTCGATCTAACAAGTATTGCGTGCATCACGGCACGGCAAGATGTCAATATATCATTATATTGAGGGTTTGGAGTGCTCATGCAGATTCCGGGAGCAAGACACCGCAATTAAACAGGGAACCTCTATGGTATAGACTGATATCCCTATAAAGAGCTGTTATCAATTGTCTCGGCGCGCGCAATTCTTTTTCAACCGGGCATCCACACTACCCTACGTCATGGGACGGATTACACTACCTAGCGGATGGAGCTCTGCTGAAGTCAGCTGGAGCCGCCATACGAAACAGATGAGGTGCATTTGTAGTGTAGGTAGCATCTGGAATTCCGACGTAATACCTACAGTGGGGAGAAAAAACTGACGTGCGTTTCTGGTTTTTACACCAAAATACAGCGAAACTCATATAATTGCCGACCTTATAACTCAACAGAAATACGAGTAGATAAAGCGAAAGTTATATAACTAGCTTTTTAAATGAAAGCGTACATACAAAACTGTTGTCGGTTTTTGTTTTATGTTTCTTTTAGGATAGATATTGAGCGTTGAACTTAGGGAACGAAAAAAAATTGATATAATAAACGTGAAGAATTAATTGGCTCCATAGTTATAGTGCACTATAGTGGATTTAGGGGCCAGGCCCCCTAACTCAGTAGCTAAGGGGCGCCTAAGGTTTAGTGGACTTAGTGGCTTAGGGGTGCTGAAGTTTTAGTGGCTTTAGTGGGTTATACAGCCTGTAGCTTCACTTGGGTATTAATTCGCAAAACAAATAAAACCAATTCTTATAATGCATAATACTGCTATTATTCATGCAATTATTTCCATAACCCTACTTTTTTGACACTTACTAGATGGATATTCTGCTTTATCTGCTAATTCTCTATACAACGATACTTTTAAATTGTTACTAGCATATGAACTTACTTAAATATTCTTAGTTGAGCTATGAGGGTCAAAAACTGACTTCATTTACAAACACCACTTTTACACATAATACGAAGTGATTGAAATAAAGAAAAGCCCGGAGATGCGATTAGAAATGATTAAGAATTAGAGTAATATATTTTTCGTTATTTCAATTGCACGGGTTGGTTGTGCATTGCAGTTTTTGTTTGAACGCAAAACCCGAGGAAACCAAAACGCACGTCACTTTTTTCCACTGACTGTAGACCCCCACGAGCGCTCTGCATACGGTAGTGTCCCTAGTTTAGGTATTTAAGGGAAGATAGGAAGGTTGAGGCTACAGTCCCCCACATCATGTCAATACGTATGGACAGACGTTACTTGGGGGTTCCAGGGTCTAACTGCGGTCGAGGCTGTCCATAGCAAGTTTCTAGCAATGATCTGCAAGACAGAGGCTCGTTGACGGCTGGTGCCCATAGCTGGTCTAGTGTAGTGTACCTACCTGGATGATTTGAGTGTAACAAATATATATTTGGAGAAGAGGTGACGTAGGGTAGATAGAATATCTCGACTTTTGCTGGCTACGCGAGATAGCGCATCGCCGGCTGCTGTTGCATAAAATCACTGATAAGGCAGAGCACATGAATTGGCAGCACGGAATGATTACATGCAGGATCGACATGCGCGCAGCCCGGAAGAGGGCCTAGGTATAAGAGGCACCATCCGTTCAGGCTACAGGCGCTGCAGATAACGTGCTCCCCATCCTTCGCTTCGCTAACTTAGGTACCTAACGGGCCCGACTCCGCCACTATCTTGGAAGTGTCGCCGGCAGTGCGGCAGCCGCTAAATTCCACCATTGGCTGAGCAGGAAGGCCTCGGCAGCGGTACACTACGGACTACGGTGCCCGGTAACCCCCTACCTACCTACTATGTAGGTAGCCGTACTACCTAGCACAGCACCTCCAGTCGTGCTAAAATGAGCCCCTACGCTTCCAAGGAAAGGCTACCTAAGTAACCTAACGGTGCCTAGGTAGGTAGGTACCTAGTGGACCTACACTATTCCAGGTTCTGTGTCACCTGCACATACCTATCGCGGGACCCGGCCCACTAAACATTTCTCGGCAGCCCGCGAGCCACCACGAGCCACCGCTAGCCTCTATCTAGTAGGTATCTCTACTGGCGCCTGATCGCTCGCGCCGCCCGTTACATGTGAATCTCCCCCCGCTCGCCTGGTCTGTTATATCTCCGCCAGCCAGTCCAGCTAGTCAGTCACCTGATCCGCCGCCAAAACCGCATCGCCCCTCGCCGAGGAAATCTATCTCCTCGGCCCTCTCCAAAGTCATGGCCTCCTCGAGGATTCCTCCCCTCCTCGAGCCTTACCTCCGCCTTCCGCGTGAAACGTCGCTTATCCTCCTAAGTGGAGTGCTAGGATCTAGCACCAATTGGCTCGTTCACCGCTATCTCTGCTCTGTCCTCGCTCCGTTGTTCTCTTCCTCCCCCTCGCTCGGTCGCGACGGCGGATCTGCAGAGAGCGCAGATAAAATTCCGCAGCAGCGCACGGCCGTTATCTTTGTGAGCTTCCTTCGCGACTATGCCTTCTGGAAAGATGGCTGCAAACGGCTCGGTCTAGATCTAGATGCGGCTGGCAGGAATGGGTCTTTTATCCTGATCGACGGGCTGATGGGCCTCTACACGCCGCATCACTCAGGTCAAGTACGTAGGCAGCCTGCGGAGGATACCTTGGGCAGGAGGGTGCTGCTGGCGCCCACGATTACGCATCTCCGCCAGACATTGGAAGAGGCCGTGGCCCATGTCCAGAGATCCAGTCCGGAGATGCAAATCGTGCTGATTCTGGATCAGCCCGACTTTCTCTTGGCTTCCGTGGGGGACGCTATATCAGGCCAACACCTCCGAGATGCTATCATAGATTTCCGTCAAGTAAGTAGTCCACGTGCGAGCATTACATTCTATAATAAATATGCCCAGAGTATGGAGATTGATAAGAGCGCCACAATAGAAAGTCCATTCATGCATTATCACTGTTTCCGCGGATGAGCCCCTGATATCTGCGCAGGGCACTGCGCTGGAAAAGGAACATGCCGCCCTAGTTCTATCGCTAGCTCACGACGCACATCTCGTCATGGGTCTGAGAACGCTGGAGACAGGTACGGCAAAGGATGTTAGCGGTGTACTAAGAGTCACCCCTGGCGGAGGCGAGGGAATTGCTGGCACATCTATAGAGGATCGGGAATTACTGTACTTCATTGGCGGAGATGGCAGTGTTCGTGTATTTGAGCGTGGCCAATAGTGAGAAAAAAAAACTCTATTGCGAACGCCTCACCTCGTGATCTGGTTACCAAGCGTTGGTACCCGCCCATGATGTGGATAGGGGCTTGTCCGCAGCGACTTGATTTCCCGGCTCAACGTCTCCTACAGAAATCCCGTGCTGCGGACATGCACATTAATCGTAGAGAACCGCCGTTGCTTTGCCAGATCGCGATGCAATTTTTGGAGGGAATCTTGCTAGCATAACATTTCCCTCAGGAACTCAAAAGATGCTGAGATTCCACAATAGTACCAGTCCGAGTCAAGTCCGAATGTCAAGTAACACCGTGCCATTGCCATGCCCCCCGCCAATAATTTCATCACCCTTCACCCATCGTTTTCCGTTACGCCGAGAGATTTAAAAGGGGGCGTGGGAGTCTTTGGGAACACCGGTCTGGAAGCCGTTCTTGAAGCGTCGGGAGATGTCCTTGAGGTACCGCGTGCGGCCGGTGCCAACAGTCTTTCTACGCTTGGCCTTCTCGCTCCAGTTGTCTGTAATCACCAATATCAGTCCCTATGTCCCTAGCACAGAGCAAATGGACATGTCCGAGATCGCGGGGTCGGAGTTTCATTATCGGCTCGAGATTGTCATTTGACGTACACTTTCGGGTCTTAGCAGAGGGGTATCCGCAGGCTGCGCAGGTGTGCTTCTGGATGTGAAGGGAGCGGCGTCCTAGAACCGGTTTCTTGTCAGCTCCGACCCTCAACTGTCGAATCCAATTCTCGGCGGGTCCGTGGTCGCTTCTACCGCCATCCGCATTCGCTCGCCGTGTTGGGGGCCGCTAAAACTAACCGCATCGACGGCACAGAGTGTGCGTCTTGTTGTGGCGCTTTCCGAAGCTGGAGGTTCCCTTGGCTAATCTCGTGGGTCAGTAATCGAGGATGGAGGGCACCGGCGCAAGGTTACGCACTCATTTTGACGGCGAGACTATGGGAAGGGTTTTGTCAGTTTCGCGACTGGTAAATATTGAAAATTGCGTAATTGAGGGCCTTGAGTCTCCGTACCTCTAATGTGTCTGTCGGACGAAGAGGGCGTGTCGTGAGCTGCTGGTTAGTACCGGGTCTTGTGAGATGATGTTGGATAGCGTGTGGGCTTTTCTCGCTTGACTTTTTTCGTGGGTACTCAGGGCGTAATCCGAAGAGGAGCCGAGATAAAACAGCGAAAGTGGCTTAGCCGCCCAGATAGTCCGTCAATCAAGGATAGGTGCATTATGTAAAGAAATGCATTATTCAATTGCATATAGGTCATGGTGTCGAGTATCGAGGCTTAGGTAAGCAAAATGACCCGCCTTCGGGGCCGCCTCGGGTCAACGTTGGACGGACCTACCTACCTATTCATACACACAGAGCAGCGGAAGTTGCCATCTCAAAGGATGTCCGGAGATAGGTATGGACTTTCAAATTCCCAATTGCCGCATACCGGAGGACAGCATGGAAATTAAGATCTAGTACCATGTTCAACGTGTTTACCGTACTGCTCTGCCATCCAGGAGCGCTACTCCCCTATAACCCTTCAATATGTCCGAGTGAACGAATTCCAGGGTAGAATTGGCAGATGCCAGTCCTGCCTTGCCGGATAACGTGAAAAGACGCGCATGATATAGCGGCCAACTGCTGCTCATGTTCTCTTGAATCTCTTCCCCCCTAAATTAAGCACCAACCATGTACGGAATACGGTCTGTAAGTACTTCGTATCTACCTACTTACGGATAACCACTCGGTGACTAATCTGAGTAATCCCTGACTAAGCGGAAGATGGAGATGCCCTGCGGACCGTCAGGCCATGAAATTTCACTGCTGGCCGAACAGGTGAGTGGCCCATCCAGATTGGCATCCAATATACACTACATAATCCGTGCCTGTATAATGTGCGTCCGTACCGCCGATGGTATAGGTAGCCCAATCTTCTCATTGTAGAGTGGTAAAAGCTTTGCACCGGGAAAGGACCGTAACTAGAGGATCTCAACACAGCTGAGGCAAGGTTTGCACGGAGCTACCTACCTAAAGACCCTTTGGATTGTCACTCTCTCCCTCACGGTTCGCCACCTGCGGCAGGTCAAGTCCGAACAATAGAGCGCAGGAACCAAAGCAAAAGCAAGCACTTACTTATTTTTATTTATTTATTTATTTCATTTCTTTTTGGGGGACCGATTTTTCGGAGCAGTCGAACCCTCGGACCGAGATGAGAGGACCGCCACCACTGCCGGCCCCGCCGCCGAGCTTTTCGCACAGGAAGGAGCGTATCCTGGCGCAGCTCGCCGTCCCGGACGCCGAGTATAGCGACGCGTCGCCAAAGGGCTCTGTTGACGCGGGGATCCGCGGGCTCATTGGGGAGATCAACGCCCTGGATGGATTCGTGACGACGAGCAGCTGCGCGGGGCGCGTGAGTGTTTTTGTGGAGGGGAGAAAGGCCGGCGTGGATGCAGTTGCTGGTGAATTGGAGAGGGAGTCTGGGACGCTTGCTGCTGTTGGTGGCAAGGGAGGCGGTGGTGCTTGGTTATATGTCTCGCATGAGCCGCTGGTGGGAGTTTCGGGTTTGGCGGATGTCATGGGGTTGTTTGGACTTCGTGGATTTGGTGGTATGGGGGAGACTTCGCCTGGTGACGCTAGGCTTATTCATTTTAAATTCGAGCCTATGGTGAGTTTTTCGGTCTTCTTGGTTTACTCCTTACATGCGGGTTATTAGACACTGCTGAAAGCATTATGCTTACTTGTGTTAGATCCTGCATGTCCTCACCTCGTCGCCGGAACATGCCCAACTCCTGCTCCGCTGCGGCTTGCAAGCTGGTTTCCGCGAGAGCGGCGCCGTCAATGTCGCGGTCATGACTGGCGAGGCGGTGACGCCCATTGTGGCCATCCGGTCGATGGGGCTATCGCTCGAGTCCCTGATCGGCGTCCAGGAAGACGGCATTGCGAAGTGCACCGTCTCGGAGAATTACCTGCACGGTCTTGTACGTATCGCCAATGACAGGTTTGAGGAGAACAAGAAAAGAATCGATAGGTTCCGTGCCGCGGTTCTGGAGGCTACCTATCCTCCAAAGAAGAAAGATGGGACGGAGTGGGAAGACACGCAGGCTAGACGCGAGCGTAAAAGGGCTGAGGGACTCCGACGGAAGGCTGAACTTCAGGGGCTTGACCGGGAGGATACGGGCGAGACTGGGGATGTAGATTCAGGATTCCCTGCTAATACAGACTTCACTTGATCATCGCTAGCTCTCCTATGTTATATGAGTGAGAGGAATGTGAATGCAACAAAGCAGAATACCAAACCTGTGATGGGTTAACCATGTAGAGAATGAAATCGTCTATACAGCTAGGTTTGTCCGCTCACAGCGCTCTATGCCATAATATTACAATATGAGGACGCCGGCTATTATGCGCCAGCTCACATGCCGGCCACGCATCACCACTCTGCCTGCTCGGACACCGTCAAACAGTCGAGTTCCTGATCCACCGCGCAAGCCAGTTTTCACCAGCCTAACGCAACGCAATGCAGCCCTTCCGACATTATCCAGGGAGTAATTCTCGTGGGGTGTTCGGCATGAATGGAGGCGATTCCAGGCAGACAGGAGATGCATTGCGAAGCTTTTCGGTTTCTATTTTTATATCTTCCCATCTCTCATCGCACAACCTTATCAACCCAACTCCGCTCAAGCCTGCGCACCTCTTCCTTGAAAGCTTCCACCTCTTGCCAGCAGTCTAGTGGCCGACGGTCATTCTCTAGTAAGCAACGGACGACATCACCGCGAGCCTTCTCAACACTCTCGGGCAAGGGTCGGAGCTGTTTCCTCTTCTCGAGGCGCGCGCGCAGGGCCTCCACTTCGGCTGATACCGCCTGTTTGCTGGCTTGTGTCTTGGAGGTGTCGTTCTCAGCAATATCGGATGCCTTTTCGAGAGAAGCTTTAAGCGCCGCGGAGTCTTGGGCTGCCAGCTTCTTCAGCTCTTGGGCTACGCGGGCTTGGACTGCTAGCTCGAAGTTTTGCGCGCGAGATACGTCTGACTGTGATAGGAGGGAGTAACTGTCAGCTGAGGGACTTCCTCTTATTTATTCTCATTTTCCCTCGGTCGTCTTGCATGTATACGATACATTGTTCCGGGTCATAAGGCGAGCGACGGCGAGCCCGTGCGGCGAAGTCCTTACCTCGCGGTTAGATTGCAAAGAGTCGACGACGTCTTGGGATACGCCAACGGGCGACGAGCTAAGAGGAAGACGTAAGTTAAGATCACGACCCTCAATTGTCGCGCAAGACAAAAACGGCAAAGTTGAAGGCTGCTTGCGCTGGTCGGGGAAAAGAATAGGTACAATTAAGAGCTCAGGGCCGATTACTTACGCAGTCCACGAATGCGAGGCCGCGGCGGGCTTAGACGAGCTCGAGCCCATGATGTCGGCGGTCAATTGCTGTTTGAATTGATCGTGTTGGCTTGAGCCGGCCCGGCCAATTCGATATACGGTAGGTATGGACCGTCTGCGTATGAATGTTCACGTAAATATTTCGACGCCGGGTTGGCCCGAACGGAAAATGCTTACAGTGCTTCAATTTATGATATACTGTATTGACACTGTGAGACTCCATGACGTAATGCAGAACAGCAGCTAATTGCCTTACGTAGTGCACTTTGTCATCAGCGCAGAGAACTACATACGGTACTCTAGCCACCATCTTTTTTCCACATCGAAAAAGCCTTGATGATTCCTTCGCTGTATACTTCGTTCGCTGTTGTTCTTATTCCCGTCTCCGTCCACTAATAAGTTCCTTGCTTCAGATCTGCGTTGCTTTAGGTACTAGATAACCTGACCAATCCATGGCAGTTGTCCTGACCCCCTTAAAGAACGCGTTGACTGTTGCTGTATAGCAATGCGAAAAACAATAACCCATTAAGCAACTCATTCGCCCTGCGCAGTATCCGATACCACAGAATCGCAAGGTTGACCGCTAGATACTTCGATTCTGGCTTTGAAGCTCCTTCCTTATTTCCCCGATGTTTGTCATTGTCCTCTAATGCTCGGATGAAGAGCAGCTGACGGATAGCGTGCAGGCTGGCTCCGGCATTGTAGAATTGATCGACGGGACCGACTCGTTTATGGAGCTCGAAGTCCCTTGAGGCTTCGACGATGTGAGTTCGCCCGATTTCACTGGAGCTTGTCGTAAACAGAGTCCGAAAACGATGACAAAGGTTATGATGAGGGGGATAACGGCCCCCGGTATCAAGGCCATTTCCCATCGACCTCTTCTACGCTGGCAGCTCAATAGGGGGAGCGCCTGCTCAATATCAACCGCGGTGGGGTCCTCGTCCGCCATTTTGGGTTATGCTATGAGGAATTTCAACTGTCTTGAAGCCCCGAGTTACCGGTCTTGCGCCAGAGATTTATATGGTTGAAACCTTGCTGGGAGAGCTTTTGGGTCGCTGCTTGAGGGGAGGTTGTATGAGGGATGGTGAGCTCTTCTTGCCGGAACTCGGGCTCTTTAAGTATCTGGATCCAGATGGCGTGATTTCCGATACTTATTCGCACATCTAGGTCTCGTTATGGAAAAAGAAGGAGTTCTCAGCGCCTTCCATAACCAACGAATAAACCTCTGTTTCAGATTGTTTCCTCGCAGGAATGTCGGGCTATATGAAACAAGCCCCTTCTCGCAGCATGTCATCAGTTGGGAGAAATTCACGCTCGAGAAGGAGAGATTTGATTCACACGGTTCGCAAGATGGTCTAAGAGATCTCGGTTCTCACGATCCCTAGTCTTTACATCTTAGTCGACACCATACGGGGCGTCACTTGTAAGACCAGCCTAAATTGATATATTTAGTATTGATTGACTGACCGCTTAAGACTAGCCATCCGATGGACCGCAGCGGCGGCAAGAGGTATCTACAGATGGATCGACAAAATATGGGATACCGTCAACGGTACCTCCGGTTGGTCGTCAGTCATGAAATATTGGAAGGCAGTGAGTAGTGATCACCACTACGGTGACTGCATTTGCGATCATACTGAAAACAACTAATCGGCACGTGACCGAAGTTTGAACTTTGAAGGCAGACTTGATGAGAGATACGTGTAACATCGACGACCTAGCTCTCTCCCGAATAACGCCTGGGCTAAGATGTACGTACGTACGTACTATGCGATCGCTCGCTCAACACCAAGACTTAAGGTAAAGGGGTTCTAACTTCTGCCCGCAACTGCAATTATACTCAAGCGATGACAAGGCATGCAAGTTGCCCAGGACTGGCTGGCAGAAGATTTTCGTGCCAGAATACGATTCTCTCGTAATTCCACATCTGCTAGCTAGCCTCTAGGGCTATATCGACCTTGGAGCTCCCTCCTTCCTCATAGGGATACCTTTTCCGGCAAAGAAGGCACAAAGTCCCGCTCCGTCCGCCACCGGATGCCGCAACACCCTGACTCCGGACTGCCCACCTCCGGGACCCCAACATGCACTGTTACCTATTCGCAAGTACTACCTGCCGTGCAGAGCTGGCACGAGAATTGTTGGAGAGACAGCACGTGACCTAACCAACGTCTCCCCTACTTCTCTGTTGGCAAATCCTTGTTGGTGACACGCTGCACCTCATTCATGGAAGGCAAAATAGGAAGCCCACTATACAGCGGCGCATGAGTACTGTATTTCTCTAATGTGGACTTACACAAGCGGACTTGGTGTCTTTGTCTATGTTCTTTTCTGTGAACCTCTGCCCGGCTTTGGCAATTATGAACCGGCCAGCTAGCTAGGACCATCTGACATCTCACTTTCCTTCTACTCTAGAATACAATCTCCACGATCAACTATAGCAGCTTATAATGTAGCTCCGGGCTACCAGCTCTTCCCCGACCTGTTCATGCGTTAACTTGTGATTCGCAACACGTCTCGCGGGCACTGTTTCCCCTATTAGCATCAAATATTCATGTTACTCTATCTGTACTGCAGTGATCCTCTGTGCTAAATCAAATTCTCGTCCATCTCACCTGATCTTGGCCCCACGCGCATATGAAGTGGTCACGCTGTCGCCTCATTGGCTCAACTCTGATTCCATCGCCGTGCTCTTTCCTACTGATTGTCCTCTTAGTCCCATCAGGAAATACATCGCGCAGCGTTCAGATCAGAATCGCCCTGCCTCTTGCCATCACACGCCAACTTTGTAAGGCTTCATGTGGTCGACGCCCCGCAAATTCTGCGATGCGCGCGCGCGAGGCCGCATATTGATAAATTAGTACTTTCCTGAGTAGATATACCTTCTGATCTCGGTATCAAATACATAGATTGAAGTATCTCAACTTGTACCATTCTCTCGTCAGATCCTCTGGTACTTACTCATCATCTTGAGTTCATGTAACTTGTTTTCAGTGGGATATTGGGCCAGGTTCCTCCACGGCCGATCGGACCGGGGGCATCTAATATGAGCCTTGGCTTCTCGAGAGTCTATATACTATGAGTATTGTAGTGGGATTTCTCGACCTGCCCCTCGACTTCGAGAGCAGCGAATCACACATATCAAGAGCACGCAACGGAGAATTTCCATATGTATAATATATCTATCTAGTGGCCTTCTCACTCCAGAAGCGGTGGTTGTCAAGGGCACTTGAGTCGTAGAGTTGGTTCGATTGTATCGCTGCTGGATACTTAGTTTGCGGTGATCTGCTAAGTAACTCCCAAGATCAGAACCATGGCAAGTAGACTGGTCGAAGTACTCACGATCCCACACATACCTCGAGTACATATCCAAGTCAACAGAGTTTGTAACTCTACCATCTGTGTTTACTGCCTAGACCTGGCAGATCAGGGTCACCGCCTAATATACAGAAACACCAACTGCAACTGATCCGAAGGACTGTTGATTCTACTGATTAGCGCCCACTCGAGGAGACCACACTTTTTCTATATAAGGGTCCTCTCGTGGACCTCTCCGTCTCCCCCTCCTCTTCCTTTTTCCAACAACAACACACATCGAGATAACTCTCGCTTTCGAGCCGATTTATCTCTTCCGCCTATCCTTTGTTGTTCCCTCAACACTCATTTCTTCTCTCGGTCGCTTTGACTTACTGTCCCCTCAATCGTTACACTCGCCAGTATCCCTGACGAACCTCACCGTCGCACGCCAGAATCTGGCCCGCAGCATCAGGATCCGGTAAGTCAATTTCCAGCCTCCTATCTCGCCCACCACCCGAATCCCCTCAGCCCCCGACTAGATCGAGTGATCTATACACGGGAAAGAACAACGGAAGCGTAGTTGCACTTCCGGGCCGTGGTCTCGTGATTCCATAGGTCGCGCCTTCTTGACGTGGACACAATCGCCCAGAGACCAGGTCAGCTGTTCGATCCGTCATCTCCCGCTCCTGCACGGCTTACCGTGCGTTGTCTTTCTCCTATTTTCATATCCCTCCCTCCCTCCCTCCCTCCCTCCCGCCGTGCCTCACCCTTTACCTCACCCTCTACCTCACCTTCCACCTCACCCTCCCACTCACCCTTTACTTCCACTTTCTCGTCTTCTCTGACGGGCTTCTCATCATCAAGCCACGTCCTGCATCTTCACTTGCAGCTGTACTTGCGCTGAAGCTCGTCGCCGAATTGCAGTCCTTAGTAAGACTCTCTTCCCTCCCTCCTTCCTCTCTTCTGTGTTTCCTCTCCGAGTTCCATCATCCGTTGTAAGCCGGCCCGATCTCAAGTCACAAGCCGGGCTGCAACTTGTCTGCCTTGTTTTCAGTCGGCATCTATACCACACGTTGACGCCCGTTTCTTACCGCCGCCACGACCATCGCCACCTCTTTCATCGCAACACCGTCACCACTCTTCTCCTCTCTCTACACATCTACAGCCCGTCGGCTCGCTGATACTAACGGCGCTACCAGCGCATATTATCGTACCCTCAAAAGAGTCATCGCCGATTCTTAGCAATCGCATCTCGGTAAGTAGCACATCTCACTAACACCTCGATCCTCTTCACCACGGCCCTCCTCCCCCACCATCACCTTCTGTCCAGTTTTTCTCTTGTTCTCCTTTCCTCTCTATGCCAAGTGGCACTTCACAGACACATCCCCCCACCAAAGCCTCTCCATATCTCACCTGCTCTGGGACCTTTACTGAATCTAACTATTTCTTACCAGATCATACAATCTTGCACGAGATAGCAATACAAGAAAGTAGGTAAGCATCATCTCTCACTTCTGCTTCTTCAATGGCCGTGGTCGTTTGATCCCCCTCTCCTTGAGCTTGATTACGTTTGGGGTGCTGAGTAGAGCCCACTTCTGTCCGAGATGCCATACTAACTATCCAGCAGTTCTTCAAGCATAATCTAAAGATGGCAAACCTGGGCCCCCGTGGGGGTCAGAACATCCGCCGTGTGCGGTCCGCATCTTTTTCTTCTGATTCTTCATTTGGCGGTAAGTATCGAAGCAGAAGAATTATGCTCCGTACTAATCCACTTGTGTAGGAGCTGGAGGAGGTGCTCCCCTCAATGCTGACCTGAGCGATTTGAATCTGAGTGATAACTCTCACCACAGATCCGCGTAAGCTCTGGACAGACATCTTTGATATCTAATTGGATCTGGCTAACTTGATATAAGCAGTGAGGAGTTTACAACTCGTGTCGGCAAGCCTGCTGCCTCTGTGGCCAGCTCTGATTCTTTCATCGAAGACATTCGGGAAAGCTTCCAGATCGGAAAACCGCCTCAGGACGATGAGGCAGTGTTCGATACCAGCCTATCAACCTCACAACAGCTTATTACGGGACCTATTCCCATTATTACCAAGGAAGAGGTTTCTACATCGAAGGCAATCGTTCCTATTCAAGCTCAACTGTCGCCCGCAGAGCGACGACACCTAGTTCAAGGTGTCGATGCGCAGACTTATTACCCTGCGGAGGCTTGCATTTTTGTTGCCAAGTAAGTCTCTCATGAACCGATACCCGACCGACCACTGCTAATAGTGAAACAAATAGCTTGCCGGAGTCAAAGTCTGACACGGCTCTTGAGGTGGCGATCACCAAAGCGTTTTCCACCTTTGGCCCGGTCTTTGTCAAAATTCGCCGTGACCCGAAGAATATGCCCTTTGCATTCTGCCAATATACGGTCTGAACTACTACCCACGTTCCTCTGCTTTCGACTGACTCTATTAGGATGCGAACCATGCCCAGATCGCCCAGAGAGAGGGAAAGGGCTTGCTCGTTGAGGGCAGGCCTTGCCGAACTGAAATGGTCAAAGCCAATCGTACGCGCCCCATCCTTATCACTCCTGCTGTCCTGATTTGCCATTGCTGACTTCATAACAGGCTCGTATGTGATGTACCACCGCAAAGGACATCAGGTCAGCATTTCTGAAGCGCGTGACCATCTCTTGCAATTTGGCGACATTTCGAAGCTAGAGGCACTCCGTGAAGACGCTGCCCAAACCATGAAGCTTCCGGGTGCAGTGTTTGTTGAATACCTGCATTTTGATCCAGGTCGTGATATCATTTCGGTGAGTTATCGCTTCCCAAGGATTCGAAAATTGGCCACAGCTGATGCAATGCAGGCATACCGATACAATGACGACTACGGCGTTGTTGCGTACGACTTGAAGAAAGTGAACGCAAATCAAGTCAATCATCATGCGAACTTTCTCGCAAGATACGAGGTTGATCGACGCTCCATCTACGTCGGCAACCTCCCTTATAATGTTGAGAATATTGACGAGGTTCTCCGCCATGCGGCGTCTGTTGCAGGAACTGTCGAGGCTGTTCAGGTCATTCGAAAGGAGGCCCGGAATGGTGAGTCGACCACTGTTCTATTCTACGTGGCAATAATTGACTTGATATCCAATCAGAAGGCGGCCGTCCTACCGTCTTTGCGTTTGTTGAGTATTCCCGTCCCGACGAGGCGCTCGTTGCCGTTGAACGTTTGGTAAGTCCAGTCAGAAGTCTGCCAGGATGGTCAATCTAATGTTCATTCCAGCGAGGCACATTTTTGGTCAATAGCCGTATCCGCGTCGAAAAGAAAAAATGCATTGACCAAGGTAGTCAGTTCCGTGGTGGCGAGCATGTTCATGTCGAGCGCAATGAGGCCGCCGTGTCGAGATCAGTCCACTTCAATGAGGACCGTACTGCGATTGCTCCAGCTACTCCGGCTCGCCCCATTATCACGGGCGGGGTTGGTGCCGCTTCAGGTAGTGGTACGGGCGTTGGCCGGGCAGGATCCCGCCTTATATCTCCCGACACAGGTTATCATCCCGTAGTTTTCCCACCGCGACGAACGATCACCACTCCCACAGCCTATAACCGAGGCCGAACCTTCGTCAGTCCCGATCACGGATACCAGCCAAGCACGCTTCGGGGCCCGGGCTCCGTTGCATATGGTCAAGCGCAGTACATCAGCCCTAACCAGGCATACCATCCTCCACCAGCTCAGTATATGAGCCCCAACTATGCTCTATCCACCGGATACCAACAACGGTCGTATGGACAAGGCGCCTATAGCCCCGCCACTCCTCAGGTTCTCGGAGGAGCACATACACAACATACGCAACATACACCTTACCACGGAAGTGGCGGTGGTTATTTCCCAGGTCAAATGACTCCTTACTGGAAAACTCCGTATCTTCAAGATCAAAATGACGGAATCCAGTACTATGCTGGCTATGGCCCGCCACAGTACACCCCGCTCGCGGCGCGATCGGTCAGTGTGATGAATGCTGCTGACGTCCAGACCCCAACTCGTCAAACCGAACCTGGTCCAGAGCATAAGAGCCGTGAGGCCCGCAAGCAGCCGAATGAAGGCGGAGACCAGACCACTGGTGAGAAGAAGTAGATGTTGATTTTCAATGCCTATCTTCAGTACGAAGATGCCCATGGAATAGCATCACTTTCATACCTGGCCTGTCCCTTTGCTTGCAAACTAAGATGGTTTGCCGAGTATTTTCTTACCCAAAACTGGCGTTGTCATGCGAGAGATGGTTGTTCTTAATCTTACAAAAGTGTGTCTTCTTGACCAGACAGGTCGGCGTACCTTTATGTCGGGTCATCTGTTGCTCATTTCGACTTTGGACGGTCCGAGGACAACCGCCAGGATAGTAGTGGTGGACCTAGCTTGATTGCTGGTTAGCCGTGTAATACTCCCTTGCCGTGTTGTACCAAGGTCGTCATTCAGTCCATAGGTTGCAGGTAGCTAATAAAAAAGGAGCTTGATTTTGATTTTAGTTTCCCACGGCCAGATCCGCAATGGAAACCGGACGTTGCTGATTTTCGTCGTGTTGTGTTTCTGTCGTAACCGGTGTGCAAATAGGACGACCTAAGTACCGCCATACGGATCTGCAAATTACTACCTACCTAGGTAGTTGTGTGGCCACGCATATTCTGCATGGATGCCACAAACCCAGGCGGCCAGTAAGGCAATGCTACAGTCTTGGTGATAGCTTCTACCCATAATATAGAGAGGCCAAAGGTTCGGAAGCCAGTAACTTATTGGTAAATCCTTCACCAGCAATACAGTGATGGTGATGATGGCTGCGTAGTAAAACTGCCCTTTTGGGACACTAAAAGAATATCAGCAATATGTGTGATATATCTGGTAAATCTAAATATTAGTACTGTCTTAGCAGAATCCGACGGCCGCGAAGGTAGAACAGTGCAACTGCTCTAGCAGGGTTCGAAACAGGGTTCTCAACCTGAAATAGGAGCGCACGCATAATAAGATAAACGAGCGGTAAACTCGATACCACTTTGGCGGTTATGTGAACCTTGCAATCGGAATACACACAATGTTTGTCAGTGGTGACAGGGGCAGATAACTTTGGAATCTTTGCCGGAAAATAGAGCAAGGAAGAAGCTATTAATCATTGCACTGACCTCTGAGTCGGCTAAAGCGGAGTTTCATTTTGTCGGCGTTGCCCATTTAGAAGACGGAAAGATAAGCCTGGAACCTGGAGAATCGAATCAAGGTAGAGTCGTGTCATTTTCCCCCCATTGTTGCGAGTAGTGATAATCTTGGAATGTTTGTTCTGTCACGAGTGCAATACTTGTGAGAAGGCTATCCGATCTGTATCGAGATGTTATATTAGTGAAAACCTGCCGGAAAGATTTGAATCATTCGCTCATAATTGCGCGTCGGAAACGAGCATGAGGCTGCCGAGAGGGTAAGTGGCCAGGACGTGTCGGCCCCACATACTGCTCAACAGCAATGGGAAGCAGAAGAGACGGATTTGTCATCTAGGGGATAAGAAGTCGAGGGCTGTACAGTTGCCGCTGGGATGGAGGCAGACCCAGCACGAACCGTCTGGGTGTGGTATGGATTGTGACGGTTGTGGGAGGCAAAGACGAAGGCTTGTCAACGTGCGTCATGCAGAGGGATCGAGTGCCCGGTTGAGGGGGGGATCGAAGAATGTGCGCGTCGAGAAAGCAAAGAACGAAAACTCAAATGACAGCAGAGCACGTAACAACACACCTAGTAGTGAAGAGTGGCTTTAGAGACGACTAGCATATGCCTCGGGAGAGTGGGAGTGATTCGGGGCTAGACTCGCGATGGTGGAAGCCAGAGGACGGGATGACTCGGGGAGATCTCGAATGGACCCAATAAACAGAGAATGGGAGGGGGAGGTCGAGGAGGAAGCATGAGGATGGGAAAGGGAAGCCGTGGGAGATTGAAGGGCAGAACAACCGCGGGTAAGAGCCCGAGTCCCGATGTGGGAGTAACGACGGAAGGAGGCAACCCGACGGTGCATGAGGGAGGAGCGGCTGGGAGCTGAGAACGGGATACAAAGTGCGAGCGGCATCAACGGCGCACGTAGGCGAGCAAGTGATCCGCCGTTGATTGTTTAGATCGAAGTTGGCATTAATCGTCGATCATGAACTTACAGTACCTAATGATTCTAATCGGCATAATGAACATCGGATGCCTGTCCGTCACGGTATCCTTACGGCAATTCCGTGTTTGTGAATGCTGCCGATGTGCCGTTTACACTACCGGTAGATACATCGGGTCACGGTACAGTACGTGGTCGTGTATCGGTAAATGCTCAAGAGTGAAAGAGCCCGCCATGTAGTATCGGTAGGTAAGCGGTTGTTGCCGTTGTCGTCATCGTCGGCCTATTTGAAAGCACCGTACCTGTCTCGGTACCTAGCCTTATGTACCCACCTACCTGGCATAACCGTATAAAACGGTGAACGTTAGGTATTCCCAGCGTGCTGCCATATACACCGGATATGCCCCTTGCACTATTCCGTAAGCGTGAGGGAATTACCTCGGTGTCCTTTGTACGTCTACGGTACGTCGCAGTTAGGTACCTGCCCAGCCGTCTTTGAGCCGGCTGAAAAGAATTCTTCACGAGGTCCCAAGCTTGGAGTGATATTTTCCTACATATGCTTCCTAGCTCTACTGGCTACTTTTAGAGCTAGATTGTTCAATCCCCAACACAAGCGCTGCATTGCCCTCTTGAACCAACAAGGAAACAATCCTCGAGTCATCATGGGCCAGCCATCCTTTGCGGCTTCGAACGCCATCATATATGTGACATATGGCGCCTTTCTGTACGTGCAAAACCAGCATAACGCTGCCACCGTATCAATTGATGGCTCTTGAGGCGTTGCGCTCCCTCCTGTCCAACGTCCGCCCGATCAAGATGAACTAGCCTAACCATGTCCCAACTCCCTTTGTAGTGTCATTGGAACGGGGCTTGCCTGGAGAATGAGGGCGCAGTCCGGCAGGAAGCAGTCCGATGCGGACTTCCTGGCTGGAAACAGAACGCAAAAGGGTCAGAACTAAACATGAGAGTGTTGTGTGCTCGGCACCACAGCCTCTTAGTCGTCGTCCCCTGAATCTGGAGTATACACTAACTACTGAGCAGCGGTGCCCCTGGCACTCAATTTCATCGCCGCCGGTGAGTGAAGAGCTACGTGCTGCTCCGGAAATGCAAATGCATTGCGGCATTTCCCCACCCGATCAGCCAAGAGCGGCAGCAACATGGACCGGCACTAGCCACACCAGACGACGACACCGACGCGAATGGGGCATCTCCCCCGGCAAGCCACGGTGGCTGAGATCAGAGCAACGAGATACGCAATGCAAGACTGTAGGTTCGTACCCAAGATGAAGGTCGTCTGTCTCTGAAGTAAAGCAGGCTTGGCTCCTCGGCGCCACTGCCGCTTCAGAGACAGATAGACTGCGGCTCACTACGGGCGCCGAATTGAAGCAGTTCCTCTGAATCCAACCTTTCTAACCCCCTTCTCCGGGGGCGCAAGGCAGCCTTCTGAGGGATCTGTGAATATGAAGCTGAGATTGTACCGTAATTACTCGATCAAGATAATGCTTGCGTGGGAAATGTGCTGCCGCTTAGATCTTGCCCTCTCCCCCGCCCCCCCTTCTTCCCAACGTGTGTGTTTGCTAATAATGGCTTTATTAATCTTTTTTAGCAATGGGGGCTGGCATTCTGTTTTCGTATCCCCAGCTGGCTACCCTTGCTGGCGTTCAAGGTGTTGTTGTGTACGCCATCTCCTCGGCTGCGCCCCTTTTTATTTTCGCCATTCTCACACCCATCATCCGCCGGAAGTGCCCAGAAGGTTTCGTTCTCACAGAGTGGACGCGTCAACGCTACGGCACTCTCACGGCGCTATACCTGAGCGCCTTGACCCTCGTTACACTCTTCCTGTACATGGTGGCAGAGTTGTCTTCAATTGGTCAAGTAGTGAACGCGTTGACCGGACTGGATAGCCTGCCCGTCGTTATTATAGAAGCCGCTGTTACCACCATCTATACATGTGGGTTTCAGAATTTCCTTGAGTGGGAGTCATAAAGTCACAGCTAACACATATTCCGCAGCACTGGGTGGATTCAAGATATCCTTTGTTACCGACAATATCCAAGGCACCATGATTGTTGGTCTAATCATCATTGCTACTATCACCGTCGGCGTCAAAGTGGACATCCAACCCGAGCTAATTCAGAGTTCCGGGCTGCTCAAGCCGAGCTTGGTCGGCTGGCAACTTGTCTACATTCTTCCGGTCTCCATCCTCACCAACAATTTCTTCCTCGCTAATTTCTGGTTGCGCGCCTTCGCCTCCAAGACGGACAGGGATCTATGGATTGGTGTCACGATCGCCACAGTCATCATTACGATCGTGCTAACACTGGTTGGTGCCACGGGACTGATTGCTGCATGGTCAGGTGCATGGCCCGGCAACCCGCCACAGGACGACGGCTCTGTCGCGTTCTTCCTGCTCCTCGAACAGCTGCCCAACTGGGTCGTGGGCATCGTTCTCCTCATGTCCGTCGCCCTGAGCACAGCAGCGTTTGACAGCCTCCAGTCCGCCATGGTGTCGTCGGCGTCCAACGACCTGTTCCGTAACCGGCTTAACATCTGGTTCGTCCGTGTTTCCGTCGTGCTCATTATTGTCCCTGTTGCCGTGCTCGCCCTCAAAGCTCCGGGTATCTTGCAGATCTACCTCATCTCGGACCTCCTGGCTGCAGCCACGATCCCCGTCCTCATAATCGGACTTTCCGACCGCTTCTACTGGTGGCGTGGGTTTGAGGTCGTTGTCGGCGGGCTCGGCGGCATCCTCACCGTTTTCATCTTCGGTGCTATCTACTATGATAGCGCCCTAGAAGGCGGTCAGTTGCTCATCCTACAGCAAGGATTGTACACCGGTGACTGGGGCGCGTTTGGTGCCTTCGTCACGGCACCGCTCGGCGGTTTGGTCTGGGGAGTTATCGCACTCGCTGGTCGATTGAGTTACCAGTATGTGCAATCCAGGATCCGCGGCACTCGCTTTGACGCCTTGGATTATCCCGTTTCTTCCACGATGGAATCGGAGGACCGTGACGCGTTTAACTCGACCGAGACTCAAGATGAAATCCCGTCCGCCAAGACCGTCGGCAAGTTCTTCTAAGAGACTAGGACAATTGTCTTCCCATGCAAGTGGCTGCCGGTTATCCTACCGGTCAAAAGAGTTGATGTACAGTTGGTAGGGGAGGAGTATTGTGTGCAAAGGTGATGAGCAAAGAGAGATAGAGAAAGAGTCGTCGTAAGAAGGTGAAGGTGAGATCTCACAGTTTGGAAAATCGTTATTCCAAACTTTTGAATAGACGATAGACAGCCATATCTGAAATCGTAGGATCTAACATACACCATGTTGCCTAAGACGCGCAATTGAATGTCTCCCCGTGATCCGTATATGTATATTGGTGACCAGTAAGATAAGAGCAGTTCAAGACACGTTCATTCATATGTGTCTTTTCAGCGACGTAGAGTACAATTTAAATACAAATTGTGGCAATGCCACAATCAGTGGGCGAGAGCCGGCCAATGCGCGATGGCAAAAGCCTTTCTAGACAGCAACAACAGCAGCACAAGCATCCGCTCAGAAATCCCAAGCCAGCAAAGGCTTAGTCCGCCCGCTGACGCATGGGCCCAAGACTAGAAAATAAAGCCGCATCGTCGCGCATCGTCTCATACGACATCTCCTGCAGCGTGCCCCAGATCTTCCAGGGCCCGCTCTCGTACGTGGAATTATTGACATCGGCCTGTAGCACGATGTGTTCTACCATGGAGCGCTCGCGCTCGCTGCCGGGGATCTTGGCGCCGCCCTTGCGCTCGTCGTAACGCGTGAGGCGCTGCACGCTCGCGATGCTCACGACGGCCTGCTTGACCAGAACTAGCCCCCCGGAGGCCGGCTGGGTCATGATGCGAAAGTCGGCGAGCCGCGGGTAACGCATGGGCCGCTCGTAGCGGACGAGCTCCCACTCAGTGCGGATGCCGGGGGCGCGCGAGTCAATGGCGCCGGCGAGGGTCTGGAAGAGCTCGGTCTTGCAGATGCGGCGGAGGGTTTCCTTGTCGCCGGCGGCAACGGCCTCGGACATCTCGGCGTGGAGCGACTTGCCAGCGGGGACGCAGTTGCTCTTGCGCATGCGGAATCTTGGCCAGCCGAACCGGCCGGGCATCGAGAGGGCGTAGACGCCGAGGCAGCCGCCGAGCACGGCGAGTCGGTTCTTTACTATTAGCCAGACCATTTTGGCGAACTTCCTCGGGTCGCGGGGGTAGCTGGATATGGGCGGGGGCACGATGGTGTCTGTTTGTGAGGATGGAGATCTAGGGGTTAGTCATGCTCAGTTGGGTCGCTTCTCGAGGGAATCCTGAAGCCACGTACAAGGGAGTAGCAAAGAGAAGACGGCATCTTGTTCCATCGCCTTCCTCCGCTGTTTCGGTATGCTCTGGTTATTTGAAGCTGCCCGCTTGCTACGGCAAGCAGCGGTCGTGCTGATGCATTGTCGACAGCCGAGACCTAGATATGAAGATAGTACCAACGAGGGCGCCCGGACGGGAGACCTCGGCGAGAACAGCCATGGCCGTGCTATGCGCGCGAGATCGGCCATGGCGGGGAAGGCAACGAGAGGAAGAGACCGAATGACTGGAAGGTTGGGGACTTGGAGGCTCGGGCCTCCCTCACTCCGAACTTGGGCTACCAGGGACGGTCGTGGGTGCGTCGCACGGGCTTAGGCCTGTCGGGGGGTCTCAATTAGTGTGTGGTTGTCGGCGGGAAGAGCAGAACTCACCATATCGAGCTGCGGTTGAAGCTTTCTGAAGCTCCATGGGCGGAACGAGTTGGATCCAATGGCTTGGAAAAATTTAGGTGGGGCCGGTCGGGTCAACGGATCCACAGTGAATGCATCCGTGTGTATACTGTCGGAATCCATTGTTTTGGCATGAATAAAGTAGGGGCAGGATAGGGATACCAATCACGGTCCACTGTGAGTTAGGTTCAAGTTAGGTAGGTATAGGTATAACATACCTAACAAAACATCTCCCGGGCCGAAACATATACCAAGTACAGGATATCATAACTCTTATTCCGCATCAGTGGCTATTTCAGATCCTAAAGCACAAATGCCAATGACTACCCAGGTTGCTAATAGGGTATGCAGCGAATTGAGTGCTTGCTTGCCCAGAATCATCCAGCGCCAGTTCAATCGATTTGTTGTGAGACAGCCATAGCAATAAATGCCGTGAATTACCATCAATTCGAAACCTCGCGTCATTTCCACGAATAAAGACCACATGAACGACTGCCGAATAGCCAACGCCTAAAACACCGTCCATTCTTCCATCGGGCTACCATTTTTATGGCTAGGCTAGCTAGCCAAATCTCAGCTGGATTCTTCCACCCATAAGCTGTTAATTACGTGGCCGTCTTCGTCAATGTCATCTTCCATCCTGTCTGGGTTACGTCCCGAGGCGATGACCTCGTCTCGCTCTTTCTTGCCGAGATAAACTTGGTCGAACCCACTTGGCAGGATTGCGTCTGTGCATAAATATCCTTTCTTCAAGTTGCGCGCCTTGTCTCGGATGGCCTGCTGGTTCCGAGGCGTTTGAAACCCCCCTTTCTTCTCTATCGCAGCCCAGGAACAGTTGAGGCTCTCGTTGGCGATAAGGTCAAGCAGACGATCTGTATCGGCGTCACTCCACCTCTCTCGAGTTTGCCGAGGCCTTCCTTTATTCGCCATTCGATTGACACGCGCAACCTGGCTCAGTCTGGCGAGATCTTTTTCTCTGGCGCCGGCACCCGTTAGCGACACATCCCGCGAGGATGGTCCGCCTCTGGGTTGCCTAAAGTTCCCTGAAAATCGAGAACGGTTACGAACTACCCTAGGGCTGTCCTGCCAAACCCTCATAGACTCATCTACCAACTGTTCGTTGACCTCAAAATCGTCGTCCTCGTCGCCATAATCATCATGATAGTCCTCGTCTTCTCGAGGACGCTTGGGGGCGGACCTAGAACGATGACGGGTGGGGGGAGGCAAGTGCCCAGCGCCCGGAGTAGCCGTCCTGCTACCGTTCGCATGATATGGATTAGGTGCATTCAATATGTCAGCCGCATCGAGCCCACGGATGGCGTCCCCAATTCCTGACTCTGACCTTCGCCCCCTGATGGATTGTTGGTCGAATGGTTGCTCCGTTGTTAAACGCTTTGAACCATCGCGTTCGCTCCGCCTCACGGCATCCAGGGTGACTCGATCTTGAATAAAGCTTTTCCTGGAGAGTTGTCAGTAGGCTTCCTAGCCCGACATATGATGAAAATCTAAAAGCTTACTCTATAGTGCGTGTCTGGAGCTGGTTGTACTCCAGTCCGCTGCTTGAATCCGAGTCAGAGGCTTCCTCTTCCTCCGGCTGGTCGTTATCGCTAATAAGGAAACCCTCGGGTTCATCTTGCGCCAGGTCGTTTGGTTCTTCCGCTGGCTGATTATGGGTACCACTAAGTAGACCTTCAGGTTCGTCTCGCGCCGAGCCTTTGTTAGATTCTCCCTCCTCTTGCCCATTAGGCGGGACGTCACCCTCATCGGCCATTTTGTTGACGTGTAAGTACGTGCTTAGAGCCCAGGTCCACAGCTTGTTGAGTAGTTCACCCTTCGGGAACGCTGCATTTAAGAGCTCTTCTTTCCCAGCGCTTTCCGGTAACGAAAGCGTTGTAATGATATCGTCCACTTGCGTCTTAAATTCGTTGGAAGTTGTGAAATCGCCGCCCTGCTCCATACCACCACACCTTCTGAATGGCCCCTGACTCATCCGCTGCCTAGCCTCTTCCGACGTGCTGGCAGGCTCCGTACAAAATATCGCGCTGGCTAGCACAAGCTGCTCAGCATCTGATTCCTCACGGAGCAGTTCGACTAACCGGTAGCACCGAATACGTAACGCCAGGTCGTTGCTTTCCAATCGCGGTGGTAAGTTTAAGTCGACGAATGCGGCGAACGCATCGTCCAATTCTTGTAGAAAAGGCAACAAGGCTTTCCTAGAGGACCTCACGTCGACAAGTGAAAGCAAGAGCGAAACCAGGTTAGCCGAGTGCGTCGCCCTGTGAACTGTAGCACAATCACTTGGATCGTCTCGGTAAGGCAAATCGAATGATGATAGATCGGTGTAGACTGCACCGTCCTCGACAAGAGGACGACGGGCTGCTTTAAATGACTTTTGTATCGCGTTGAGATTCCTACGTACTTCTGCGGTAGGCTCAGATTGCGTCAAAGTAGACAAAACCTCGTATGCCCTCTCGCACCAGCGCTGAAGCTTAGGCAGGTCAAAGTCAAGTAGGTCGCGCAACCTGGCAACCTTGTCCTCGTATGAGTCGTTTTGACTATCAGTATTAACGGTAGTAGGCGCCTCATCAGCCATAACTTCAGCGTTTTCAGATTCAGAAATCCCGGCCAACGCTAGCAAATTGTAAATAAATCGACGCGACGAGTGATGGTAGCGAGCTGATTATACATACGCATGCGACGCTCCGGACTAGGTTCACGTTCCGGACTAGTTTGGCGGGGGGCACTACTAGGAAAGTCATTGGTGGCGATGCTCTCCAGACTCCGGCGACGGCGTCGACGAGTACCTCGCTGAGGGATGTCTGATTGCATTCGCTCAAAGCGTTTGGAACTGCTTCTTGTCTGCCGGGTGAAGGGAGCTTCCAGGAGCTCACGTGATTCCGAGCGGCGCGAGGTCGCGCGAGTCCGCCGAGTGCTCATGGTTTCACATTCAGGTGAGCATGGAGTGAATTAACTTGTTTTGTTCTGTAGTTAGAGGCGCCGGCTGCCTTGGGTAGGTCGGTATTTGTTGACATATGATGGAGTGGACAGAGGTACTGGCGAATCAGGGTTGGTGGCAGGAGCAAAGTATAGGCATGTGGAATATGTAGTTGGACAGGATTGCATGTGGCTTAACCAATTAACGGGTAGGTGAACGCTAGCCGGTACGCATTGCTCGGCCGCCCCCACCCATTATAGGGGAGTGGCGCCCCTATACCTATTGTCCAGTATGGTGGCCTATCTAGGTAGGTACACTATCTACAGTAGCAGTGGCGCGGAACGACGTCACTCTTGGCTGCTCTTGGACTCCCACCTTGGTTTTGCGCGTCGGTCTACCTACTGCGTACCTACCTAGGTAAAAGAGGTGCAGAAAGTCGACCTCAAGCAAAACGAATTATTAACTTCGCACCGGTAGTTTAGAGAAATATGAAGATCCATTGGTATTCTGTACGTGCGTCAAAATTCAAATTCCAACTTGCGGACATCGCAGCCACCCTCACGAAATTACAGCATAACGCCAAGCAGAGTTGCGGTATTAACAAGTTGGTTAACAAAGCAACGAGCAACGATCTGAAGACATGCATCGCACCCATACATACTCCTGGAGTTTTACCCACCTGTATACTCTATCACACAACGGCAACGACCAATTTTCCTTTTTTTCCTTTCTTTTTGGCCAACCTCCAATTGAGATGCGTCACTAAAACTAGGTAAACTCTTGGGAGCCGGGGACAGTCTCAATATTCCGAGCGTACAATGGAAACACCCATTTCGTCCGTAACAGGGGTATGGAGTCTAAAAGGCGACTGACTCCCTACCTTGGCCTACATAGTTGAACCACCAATGCGGGAGCGAGACTCAACGGCACTGCAAGCGTTGTTTTGCCTAAACAGATCAGCTAGTTTTCTCTGGCTCAGCTATCATCTCGATACATTATGTATCGCATGGGATGTCTGGACGGTTGATCGCCCCTCGTCGACAAGCTGTTACAAAAGCATTACCCCGACCTAAAAAGAAGTCTTGCTTACGACGCACAGATGGGTTGTTTATCCATTGACCGTATTCAGGGTACGTGACCGGACAAAACCTCTCACTTACCAACTCGAGCCTGGGTTTGCCGAAGGGGACTGCGGCCGTATGAGGACAGCCTACATCGGTAAACTTTGGATCTGGCATTCAACTGCGGCCTTACGCAAGCTAATAAGAGCCAGACGCAGGGGAATTGGAGATGGAGATTTCTATGTTACTATGTTACTAAATTTCAATCCAATCGACAAGTCACGGTTGGTCCGTTGACGAGGTGTATATCCGCCATCGACGGTTGGTTGGGTGGACTGCTACTATGAGATAACCGCTAACTACCTGGGTATCTACTACTAAAGTTGGCGCGCCTGCAACCTGGACACGTGGTCGATCACACTTATCAAGCCGACCATCAAGCAAGCGCTCCGAATTGGTTGACCTAGGTAGGTAGCTGATCAGATGGAGTTGGTCCTGTCTAGTGTACATAGATCATGTAAACTAGAGGCCCCCCCCACCTTTTGAATTACATAAGCAAATGAATCACCCGATTACCCCGCTCACCAGCCAATTTCTTCACTTTCTTGACTTCTACAACAACAACGACCACAACAACACCCTACAAAAAATACCACGATGGAGAGCCCAGAAGACAGGCTTTTAGCTGCAGTCGCTGCTGTTGAAGGAGGTAGTTCACAGAGAGCGGCAGCTAAGTTATACGGCGTCTCCCAATCTACCCTATCCAGAAGGCTGCGAGGTGGCCTCACCCGTTCAGAAGGCCAGGAAGTTAACCTCCTCTTCAGCAGGGATATGGAAAAGGAACTGGTCAATCACCTACTTGAATTCGAAGCCCTCGGTAGGACCCTCCACCGCTGGGAAATCCACCAGTTTGCCACCTGTATGTTGAAGGCACAAGGCAAAACGGAACCTCTCGGGAAAAACTGGGTTGACCGCTTCATTCAGCGGCATCCTGACATACGAAATAAGCCTCAAGCATCCCTAGAAGCCAGTCGGGCTGCCCTTGACCTTCCCGACCGAATACAGCTCTTTTTTGAACGGTATGAAGCCCTCCGAAAGAAGCACAACTTCGAGCCCTGCCACATCGCCAATATGGACGAACATGGCCTTCAGGAAGGGGAATCCAGCCACGGTAAGGTTGTTGGCGCAGCTGCCACCAAGCGTGGCCCTCGGCAACACTCCGATGCCACCCGTTGGGTGACTATATTGGAGTGTATTACGGCTGACGGCCGGGTGTTAACGCCAGTCGTTATATTCCAAGGGGATAACCTCCAGGGCCAGTGGTTCGGCCCAGACGTACCTCCATGGAAGTTCACCTGCAACAAGAAAGGATGGACTTCCTACCACATAGCAAATCACTGGTTAAGAGAGGTATATCTCCCGGAAACGGAGGCTGGAGGCCGCTGGAGACTTCTGATAATTGACGGCCATAAAACGCATACTGACGGCGAATTTATGTGGCACGCCAAGCACAACAAGGTCGAACTGCTATTTCTACCTGCCCACGGTAGCCACGTTATTCAACCCTGCGACCTAGGGCTCTTTTCTGTGATAAAGTCGTATTTTCGGCAGCAAATGACTGAATACGCCCATCTACCAGGGTCAGCGGCTATCTATAAGCAACGATTTCTCTCCTGCTACCAGGAAGCCCGAAAGAAAGCCGTCAGACCCGAAGTTATCACTGCAGCTTGGAGGAAATCAGGGATCTGGCCAGTCAACCGGCGGAAACCACTCGAAAACGAACAAATAGTCGGTTATACCGTAGACCTGGCAGAGGTCTCTCCAGGTCCTTCAACACCAGCCAAGAAATCGACCCCCAGTCCCAGTCCAGGTCTTCAGGGGTCTCTCTACACACCAAAGTCCTCGTCAGACCTTATATCCCAATTCCGCGACCTGGAAATATCTCTCACCCGTGAACAACGTATGTTGCTTAGGAAGGCGGGCAAATCCATTGATCTGTTGACGTTGAAAACGGTTAGCCAGGAACGCCAAATTGACATAGCCAAGGCAGAAGTCGAATCCACGCGTATAGTAGGGAGAGTTACGGTAAAAAAGGACCCTCAAGAGGCCTTTTACGCAGTAGAAGATATAGAGGAAGCCCGGGTAGAAGCCGAACAGCAGGCGCAGCGCCGACTGGAGAAAAGGAAGAAAAAACCCACGAAAAAGGGCAAAGAAACGGCTGAAATAGCTGTTGAAGACCTGCTAGAGGACTCAATCCTTGAATAGCGTGCAATTCTGTAGAAATTGGCCGTCTGAATAGCTTCATTTTTAGTGTTGGAGTAGCCGAATCCTTGCTGACTAAGCGTTTTTGGGTGATTCATTGGCTGATGTAATTCACTAGGTGGGGGGGGCCTCTAGAAGGTTTTTGTTCCAGAATTCGTTCCTCATCTCCGTGGATCGGGACTCAGATTAGCTGCGGTGGATACTGCCGTCCACGACCCACTAAATGCTAATTCTGGCCAATAGAAAGCCCGAAGCACCTCGCCTGTCAATCTCATACACTCCGAGTCTGTAGATATCCGCGACAAGCAATTGTCCGTCTGCCTCCCCATTCAGGGCTGTATGCATGCAATATATATGCAGTTATAAAATACCTAATTCGCGACGTGAACGTGCACATGCAATGTGTGCATGTGAAGCACAGCCTATGTGCATTCTCGTTTTTTGACTTTGCTCCATCTTCGTCGCTCGTATCTCTCAGCCTTCCCGGGATGGACCGCGTACAGATACGTACCCACTAGATAGGTCACTTCCATCGTTGTATTCCTTCGCCCAGATTCACATACCGTCGCTCTTACAACACATACACGCTCGCGAGATCTCTTCAATTTGCACCAAGTATATCCCTCCTAGATCCTTCGTAACCCGACACAAAGCCATGCGATTCCATCCCAAACACCGGCCTTTACCTTTACTCCTTCTGCTCTTACCCTCTCTCACTCTCTCTTCCGCCCCTAGAGATGAACCGTCCACAGACGCGAGGAACTTGCGTACGCGCGACGATTCCCTCCTATTAGATTCAACTCTCGCCACAGGTAGTTCGAAAGCCCGAGCCGACGTAGGTACAAAGGTCGCACCTGTGGACGGCAAGGATGGGATGCCCCATGAGGGCCCCTTCGTTTCCCTCTCCGAGAAAGGACGGAGGAAGGGAAGCGATTCCGATGCAGCTGACCTTTCTCCCGATTTCAAAGATCCCACCATCGTCGACGGGAAAAGGATACCTGAATCCAACGACGGTGTCATGGATGATCCACATCGGAAGCCTCCGAAGCAAGGCACCACGGGCACTGAAGGCGGCGTGAGCGAGAAGGACAAGGCAAGAAAGGCCAAAGAGGGAAGGACGGGTGAAAAGGTCGAAATGGTTCCGGAAACCCCCAAGGAAAAGCCTCCACTGCCGCACAGCGAACAAGAAAAGATGCTCGGCGACAAGGAAGCGAAATCCGATAAGGACAAGGCCAAGCCGGACAAGGGCACCGATGACATTGCTGGACTCGAGGTACGCTAGCCCTCAAGGATTCCCATGCGCGTTTCAACGTACTAATGGCTACGCAGAAACCCGCCGATTTGCCTATAAAAATATACGATCATCCCAATCCCTTGCCCGACTCCGCCAACAAGGACCACCTAGATGTCAGCAAGCCATCTAAATCGAGTACCGAACGTCCCACCTTCAGCGACGATGAAGACAGGGAGGGCATCATCCAGCCCTTCCATTCATTTGTTCTATCGCTTACGATGATATTATTTGCTGAGATCGGAGACAAGACTTTTCTGGTTGCGGCCCTGATGGCCATGAAACATGACCGAATGGTCGTCTTCACAGCCGCGTTTGGTGCTTTGCTCGTCATGACAGTCTTGTCCGCTATTCTGGGGCATGCCGTACCGGCCTTGATGCCCAAGAGATTGACGTCTTTTCTAGCTGCCGGCTTGTTTTTTGTCTTTGGGGCCAAGTTGCTGCGCGAAGGCATGGCCATGGATCCCAACGAGGGCGTCGCGGCGGAGATGCAAGAGGTCGAGCTAGAGCTAGAAGAGAAAGAGCATGAGATATCCAAGAAGGGTAGGCGATCCTCTGTGTCCCCATATGCTTTGGAGATGGGTCTCGCTCGCGATCGCAAGTCCCGGTTCCCAACAGCGCCTCGCAGCCCATCGACGTCGCCGACCCGAAGTCCCTCGCCCCGACGAGGGGTCGCAAGTGAGGTGACTGTGGGTCTCTCAAATCTGCTCTCCCTATTACTGAGCCCGGCTTGGGTACAGACTTTCGTCATGACGTTCCTGGGTGAGTGGGGAGACCGGAGCCAAATTGCAACCGTAGCTATGTCCTCGGGGCAAGACTACTGGTGGGTGGCTTTGGGTGCTCTACTCGGCCACACGTTCTGTACCGGCGTAGCAGTAGTTGGTGGAAAGGCCATTGCCGGAAAAGTTAGCCTCAAAGTCGGTGAGTGAGCTTCTGCCTCAAGGCACTCCTTCTATTCGATATCGACAGCCTACTTAAGTAATGCTAACTAAATACCCAGTCACCGTGGGCGGCGCCGTCACCTTTCTAATCTTCGGCTTTATCTACTTGGTTGAGGCTTTTTACGCCTGAAAGCCTGAGATATTTTCCAGAGGCCCAGTGACCCCCAGGTCAGCCTGGTCGTGTTACTATTATATTAATTCACAGTCCCCATACGGGCAGAGCCTGACTGCGACGAATCCGTAACGGGCGTTGATAAAGGAAGAACGGGTACTTGGTGATATGATTCTGTTGTTCTCGCACGATGGTCTCATGTATAACACGTATATGCGTGCGGCAATGCCGCGGCAAGGTCCTGGCAACGTTTACCAGATTGGGTTGATTGATGTAAAGCGGACGGCGTTCAGGACTACATGTTGGTGCGTCTGTCCAACGGGATATTTGACGTTAACGTCTCCACAACTAATCGAAGGTAGAGCTCGAACGGGGTGCCACGCGAACACCGCGCTTGCTCGCTACACGGCTTCCGAGAAAGCCAAGCCTATGCTTCACTAGAATTGGCAAAACCGGTGGCTTTGTCACGTTTGAGCCTGGAATTCTGAGCCTGAAATTTCAGATAATATGGCGGCGTCCCGCGGCTGATTCTAATTTATAGACGACTATAGGTCGCTTATAGCCTACCTATATACAACGCAAAGCATGATGAGGCGGTCTCCCCCTCAGTGGCTTCATTGAGTCCAATTGCTGGATATCAAGAATGACAGTGAAGTTCTGAGCCTAATACATAACAACGGTTCACTCATATATAGAGAATGGTGTCTACCCACCCACCGTTCGAACATGAACATCGCCCGTGATATCTGGTAGGTCGTAAGGAGAGTATGGCCAGGATCCACAACAAGTGCTACTGTCCACTACCTACTGGTAGATCCTTCATTTCCTGCCGGCAGCGTAACTGGGGAACCCGCGTACGCATACCTACCGAGGTAGGTAGGTAGTATTCTGCTCAGAAATCCAGCTGCTTGGCTGGGGCGACGCAGGCAATTCCCCATTCCGGCCTTGTTCTGACCTGATCTCAGGAGGGCAGGGTTGCTGAAATACTTCGGATATAATACTTACTACCTGCGCGGAGAGGAAGAAAGGGAGGGGAACACAGCTCTTCATGTCGTTCCCTCGCCCACACCCTTTATAATCCCCGTGCATAATGTCCCGGTACGGGCACCTCAATTCGTTCGCCACCAACAAGATCCCCATGCCCTTGCCAGCCAATTCCGTCTTCACAACCCATCGAATTGCCACGGCCAAGCTTTCAAGGTTCCCTTGCGTGTGCTTCTGCGCAGGCAGCAGGACCCTGCGTGTCTATCGAGCAACACTTGGTTCTGCTTCGCTACAGAGGCTGCCGATGCCCTTGAGATCCTGGGGTATGCATGGAGGTTTGACGGAAATGGATCTGTCCGGTAGGCGCTGATAGCAACCCATACTATATACGGAAGACACTACGCAAGTAGTGAGTGAGTAGCGCACCTACTTGGAAAAACGGCGCGTCGCTCGGTTGAAGTCGATGTCCTGTTTCCCCGCACAGCGACTTGCCGGACGCATTGATCGTGTCGGTAGGCTACATGTTGTGTATGCTTACCTTGATTCCGTTGTGTCTACCTATTGGACTGAATATCTGCTTCGTCTTTTATAATTCTTTAAAAAAATAATCAAAACAAGAAAAGAAGGTCTCGACGGGAACGAGGCTGTTTGTTGACAACTTGACATTGCGGGCGGAATTGATCGACTGGCTGGCTGACTGTGTGTGAACGTTGAAAAGAAGGAAAAAGGGAACCTGAGTTTTCAGATCAATCTCAAGTTTTGTGTAAGGAACTTGTTGTCTCTTATTTTCCCTCATTTTGGTTTCGTTTGTGTCTGGTCACGCCAAGCTACTCGGTGAACCACGATACTAACCATACCCAAGTCAGATTTGCATCGGATCAAATCAAGCCGCCAGGACGAAATCCGTCAATAAACAGAAGAGATAGAAAGAGCGGAAGAATAAAAGAAGAACGTACGCCGTGAAGGAACAAAGATGTGGAAACCAAGCTCTTCGCCCTCGGCCCCGGAGCAGCAGCAGGAGCAGCCGGAGCCAACCCCGGGACGGCCGAGACAGGACTCGATCCGCCAGCCCGTCGCTGGTCGGCGCAGTAAGTAATACCTATGCACCATGCGCAAACACCCTATTTCTCTCGTGGGAATTGTAAAAGACAACTTTGCTGACTTGATTCGTATTTCTGTTTTCTTGCAGTCGCGCAGATCGTGAAGCTCAAGCCCGAGTTTGTGGCCCGGTATAAGGAGGTGCACGCCGCTGTGTGGCCGGAGGTGTTGCGGCAGATTAAGAATTGCAATATCCGCGACTGTAAGCCTCGCGCACACCCTATTTCTCATTTTCTTATTTCTGTTTCTGGCTGTAAGATCAAGTTTTGCTGTTTTCCGTCTGGCTGCGGCTTATAGAGGTCCCAGGAACTCGTTTGGTCAAGCTGACACCGGCGATAGATAGCATCTTTCACGATCCTGGAACCGGCCTCCTGTTTGCGTCGTTCAAGTATATTGGATACGACTACGCAGGCGATATGGAGCGCATGCGCGAGAACCCCAAGGTCCGGGAGTGGTGGGCGATGACGGATGGGTTTCAAGAGGTATATCAGAGCTCTTTACATATGTGTTGTCTCCTTGTTCTTCGCCTCCAGCTTGTATTCACCAGTCGCATCCTTGATTTGCTTCGACTACGACATTTCCTGCTCGTTCCTTGATCCTTGCCGGGGCTCACTGTGACGATACCGTTAAGCGCTCTTGTGAAAACACGAATCCCGCGCTGACGTTTCGAAAAACTGCAGAGCCTCGTTCCCGGCGCGAAGAACAGCGAGTCGGGAGACCCAGGCTGGTGGAAGGAGGTCGAGGAAGTGTTTTACACGCTATGATCTTCGCATTAGTAGGTAGTCGGCCCCGACGGCGTGGGGTACGAGAGTTTACCTGTCGGTGCGGTCTCTAGTTTGTTGAATGAACGGCTTTCATCCAGGCAGATTGGTACCACTTAGGGTCCCCGTCTGCACTTCGGGGCGACAGGAACGATATAGTATCTGTTTGGATAGAATGGAAATCCGGTAGCAAATCAATCGGGGATTTTGCAGCTGGTAGTTACTCCCGTATTGCCCCGTTTTTTTGTTGCTTGGTATCTCCGGTAACCAGAAGCAGGCATGCTGTCAAATTACCTACTGAGGGCATGTAGTTTAAGTCCCATATGTGATGCCGACACTTCGCTTTTTAGGTGAAATTCCTCGGCCAATTCGAGCTGTACGGGGCAAAGTTGAGGCATCTCACCCCGGATCCGAGTATAGGGTCATGAATTCCGTAAGTCGCTCCTCGTTACCACAACAGACCTCATCTTGGCAGACAGTTTATGCATGTTGGTACCTAGGCAGATGCTGGGGCATTCTCATGCCATCGTCAGAGCCTAATCAGGCAATAAGGCGTCTGAACGCGGACGTGGTGTCTTGAAGCATGTGCATGTCTGCCTAATTGATGCCCGTCCGCACGTGTTATGTGGCCAACAAGGGGCTTCCATAAGGGCGCAGCCTTTCTGGTGTCTTATCTAATGTCAGTCATACTCGCGAGCCGCGGGCCGCATCAAAACTCGCATTAACTGTTAACCGCGTCTCAAGACATCCTCGAACAGGCTTTGATCGTACACCACTTAACAACCGGGATCGTTATCCACGACTGCTTACATCCAGCTTTATTCAATCAATATTTCGAGATGCCTCTATGGTCATGCGATTCGCAGAGTTGCAGACAACCAGCGGTCCAGAGAGCCGGAGATTGCTGTCTCTGCGACAGGCACCTTTGCCGAACTCACTTGCAAGACCAATGGCACAAGTGTCCCAAGCCAGAGGTACGTTGTTACACACCAAGGTTTGTGCCGACGGCACCATTAATGTCCTTCAGGAAAACTGGGAAGCTTATTCCGCCCAATACGTAGCCACTGAGGCTCGTCAGATGAGTGAACTATGCCGCCGAATAGATGGTTCGAAGCTTTGTGCACATGCATCCATGCTGCGGGGAGGAATCCCGTGTAGTATCAACTTATCGACAAAGAACCTGTCGGCAATGATGGGCGGTCAGAACTGCCATGCCGAGATCACGTTCCAAGACAACGTCAAGTGGCTCGCGCGGTTCCGTCTAGCCCAGACCTCTTCGCCGCCGGCGAAAGCCCGCGATTATATACTCCAAAGCGAGGCGGCAACCATGAAATTCTTACGGAAACACACGCGCATTCCATCGCCAGAAATCTTTGACTGGGCATGCGAATCCGATCCGCACAACCCCATGGGCGATATTGGATACATCCTGATGGAAAAGGTAGAGGGCGAACCATTGGATTGGCAGCGGGCGACTTCATCGCAAAGGGAAAAGGTCATGCAACAATTAGTCGACATTTTCCTCGAGATTGAGAAGCACCCGTTCGATAGACTGGGATCGATCATGCCATCGAGAGATCCGGACGCATTCGAGATACAAGGCTTCGCACATCATGCAAACTTTCGCCCGGAACGTGGAGGGCCCTTAGGTCCTTTCTACTCCTCCCTAGAGGCGGCACGTGTCGCCATTGAGTCGTATCTCGCCATGATAGCGAGCGGCGAAATCGCAGCCAATTATCCAATAGATGCATACCTTGTGCACCGATTTCGTCTGGATATCCTGAATACAATGGGGGGGAATATCCTGTCAGAGGGGAAGGCTTTCCTCAAGCATCCAGATGATAAAGGTGATCACATCCTAGTCAACAAAGCTTACGACATCGTCAGCATCATCGATTGGGAGTGGTGTCATACCGCCTCAAAGGAATATGCCTTCTCCTCTCCGTGTATGATGTGGCCGGTCGCAGAGTTCTACGACGGTTCTAATGAACTGGCGGATGACGAGTTGCGATTTGCTAGTATCTTCAGAGAGAGGGACCGTACTGACCTCGCCAACAATGTCATCGAGGGTAGGAAGGTGCAAAGATTCTTCTTCGCACTCGGTGCGGCCAGTGATTGCCAGAACGATTACCAAACTTTTGTTAATCTCTTCATTGGCCTTAAACGAGCCTTTGATTTGAAGGAAGAAGGGTGGGAAGAATGGAGGACTAAAGCCCTTGAGAAGTGGAAAAGCGACGAGCGGTTACAAGTTCTGCTGCAGAGCAAGACTTGATTGATGGGTCTCCTGTTTCGTACTTCTCTGGCTTCCTTCCTCCAGATAGCAAGTAGCGAAACACAGCTGAGAGCCTACGGCGTTTGTTGCCCGGCTCGTGTCCTCAGAGCACTTCAGTTGGGATGTCCAGCAATCCAGTGAGTCACGCAGTTGAGCCATCTCAGAGGGTAATGTTATGAAATTGAGTAGTCAAAGAGACAACGCATTTTTCCCTTGCAGGCTTGTTCAGGGCTTGATATCAGGGCCTTGACTGACCAACGACCGAAGACCGAAGATCAAAGTGACATTGCCCCATGATGCGGTTGACAGATGAAGAATTCCTTATCGCCGAAATTATCCGCACAGCCATCATCTAGGCATTGTCCTTTGCGCCGTTTCGACCCGTGGAGTCTGACCCCCAACCTCGCATCCACCCTTTTGTGCAAAGCCGGCGGAAAGGACATGTCCCATAGCCTAACAAGAAAGAAGTGTTTCCTGCTACGGTAGTCTCTCTTTCGACATTCAATTCCCTCAACACCAACTTGCCATGATTGCCACGCGCCCGGCCCATTCAATGACAGAGGGAGGGTTCCTGATAAGAAAAGCAGGGATTGAAGTGCTGCGCCGTGTTCTTGCGTGAAGAAGGACAGAATCTCATCTTGATCTGATCCATGAAATTATAAATTAGCGTAGGTCGCGTTTTAAACTTCTAGAAGGTCTTTTTCCCCGAGAGAGTTAATACAGTAATAAGTCCTCTCTTGACGCTAGGTAGAGAGGTGCGCTTCGCCGCTTACTATACCGGCAGTGTAGTGTAAATATGGAGATACCGTAGCCTAACAGGTATTGGTGTACACTACCTACCGGGTCTGTCGCCTTCGCCGTGCCCGGGAACTATCCACAGTACATAAATAGCGAAACCTGGTGATCGCAAGTCCACGCGAGCGCCAAGAGAAGACAATACCTATATAGGTAGGTAGGTATCTTGCAAACCGGTAGCCGTACCGCGACGTGAGCGGAATGTCCAGCCATCCGGATCTCGCCTAAACAATCAAGGGGGCCGACGGACTTGTTAAATCGAAAGGCGGCCGGAGCCTCAATGTTTCTTCAATGTTTCTGCTCTGTAACAAGGCGTCTTAGCAATCATCAGTATGGTAGGTAGTCAGCTCGAGCTGCGGCCTAATACATTCAGAGTATAGTGTGGGTTATCAGCTCCCTCCGAGTTGAAAGTTCTCCGCTGCCTCCCGCTTCTAGTGCGCACACTAGGTACAGTACGCCTCCCTAGAACGGCAACGGTGTTTTGGTGTGGTGTGCTCCAAAATACCAGGGCCGGTCGGAACAGCCAACACTAGGTAGGTAATGCTGAATCGCCTCTTGTCATCTGTCGGCTGTGGGTGTGAAGCAGCATTTTGGCCTGCTGCCATTGCAGCACACACTGCTTGCAGTGAGATAGGAATTCGCCCTGACGCGAAGGAGGGTTATTCGGCGGCCCCCGGGCAAGCATCGCGTACTCGTGTGGCAATAGCAATGCCATCAGATGGGCTGTTGTGTAGGCACTTACATTGATGGTAGTGTAGTGTAGTGAAGTGTGGGCTGTGCGCCTAGGCACAGGGCAGTAGGAAAGTGAATGGCAATATGCGCCTAGGTAGTGTAAGTGAATAAATATTTCTCTTACCCATCGCTTCGGATGGGATCCATCGAGTCGAGTCTCTGCGGAACTTGTGACTTTAGTCGATCCCATATCCTGCATATACCTGAGTCCGCTGACGAGCCCCTACACTAAAGTCTACCTTCTATCCTGACTTTCATGGGTGTCCGTCTAAACCCGCGAAAAGATAGTACCACCCGCATAAATTTTGAGGGGGTTCGATTCTTTGCCTAAATAGATTTTCGCTAATTGCCTCGGCGCACTCGCTTCTGCCTTCGAGCGGCAAACCACGCGACAGGTTCCAGTCGGTGCGCCGCCGACGACCCGAAAGGTTGACCATGAGTTTGGCTCAGAAAATCAACGAGAAGGTGGCGCGGAGTGTGGTCGGTCGATGGTTTCTGCTGGGTGGCTCCGATCATGTAAGTTCTCAGGCCGAGCCCTCGAACGTTCTTGTTACAGTCTTTGCAAGCTAACGGGAACCGTCGCATGATAGCCCAAGGCCCGCGAAGGATCACTTTTCCTTACCGAGATCCGTGCTGGCCTAGTCGCTTTCTTCGCTATGGCTTACATCCTCGCCGTGAATCCAAGCATTCTTTCCGACTCAGGAGGTTCGTCCTTTGGCTAGATATCGAGCTGTCTTGGCACCTTCACATATTGGCTAACAAATGAGCTAGGACCATGCGTTTGCGAGTCAACAACAGCTGACCCGGTTTGCGACTCGAATGACAGCTACCTTCTTTGCGTAGCAGAGGTCAAGCGTGACCTCATTACGGCCACGGCCGCCATCGCGGCGCTATCGTCCTTCTGCATGGGCCTATTTGCCAACCTGTAGGCAAACTCCCGTGTTCATCTTCTATGCCTTTTGTGTCGATCCCAGAAGTAGAGCGCTGACATACTGGACAAAAGCCCCGTCTCTTTAGCTCCGGGTTTGGGCCTGAACGCATACTTCGCGTACAACGTCGTTGGTTACCATGGTTCGGGTAACACTCCTTACGCCATCGCCCTGACAGCCACGTTCGTCGAGGGCTTCGTATTTTTCGCCCTGGCCCTCCTCGGCATGCGCCAGTGGCTTGCGCGCGCAATTCCTCATTCGATCAAACTCGCCATGAGCGTGGGCATTGGACTCTTCCTGACCATCATCGGGTTCACCTATAGCGAGGGCCTCGGTCTGATCCAAGGCGCTACATCCACGCCGTTGGTCTTGGCCGGCTGCCCTCAGTCTGGTTTTGGCGAGGACGGGCTGTGTACACAGGCTACGGTAATGCGTAATCCGGCCATGTGGGTTGGCATCTTTGTTGGCGGTGTCTTGACCGTGGTACTCCTGATGTATCGCGTCAAGGCCGCCATCATTGTAGGCATCGCTCTTGTTAGCATTATCTCGTGGCCTCGGACAACGACTCTTACGTATTTCCCTTATACACCAGTTGGTGATGACGCTTTCGACTTTTTCAGAAGGGTAGTTGACTTCCACAAGATCTCCAAAACTCTCACGGTTCAGCAGTGGAACATCAGCCAGGATGGGGCGCAGTTCGGCTTGGCTTTCATTACCTTCCTTTATGTCGACATCCTTGACACTACAGGCACATTGGTATGTTCATGTCTCCTTCCTGGGGCTTTTTTCCCTTGCTAGCCCTTCTTTGTCACATTACCATGCTGACCTTCGGACTATCAGTATGCAATGGCTCACCTGGCCGGCGTTGTAGATGAGAAAACCGGCGACTTCGAAGGTAGCACAGCCGCCTACATGGTGGACGCCCTCAGCATATCCATCGGGTCTCTTCTAGGCTCCTCGCCAGTGACAGCGTTCGTCGAATCAGGCGCGGGCATAGCAGATGGAGGGCGTACCGGTCTGACGGCGGTGACGACGGGCATATGCTTTTTTATCTCAGTATTCTTTGCACCAATCTTCGCTTCCATCCCGCCGTGGGCAACAGGTAGTGTGCTGATCCTCGTTGGCTCCATGATGATTCCCGCTGCCCGAGAGATCAATTGGCGGTACCTCGGTGACGCCGTCCCGGCTTTTGTAACCATTGTCGTCATGCCATTCACGTACAGCATCGCATACGGCCTTATCGCGGGCATTCTCCTCTATACTACCATCAACACCCTCGTCTGGCTCATCGAGGTCGCGTCCAAAGGCCGCATTGTGCCCCCTAACAAGTCAGAGAAAGATCCTTGGAGTTGGCGCATACCTGGCGGTGCCCTGCCGCCCTGGATGAAGCGCGCAGCCAAGGGAAAGAGGGATTTCTGGCGTGAGGACGTGCTGGTTACTGCGGTCTCAGAATCTGTATCTCCCAAGGCTGCCAGAGACGATAACCCTAGCTTGTCCGGGGCTTCTATCAATGAAAAGCAAGCCTAGAGTGGCACGCTGCTAGATGTCAGAAGGGGAAATGTTATAGCGATACTTGTTTATATAATGAGGCTTGTACATAATGTATAGAGAGCGGGATTCTCTAGATATGTACCTAGCATGCTACAGTAGGCACGTTGTTGGTCACGTTTATACCTGTGGATCTGAACCTCGAGTCGGGCGCAGTAGGAGGTTATCCACAATTTGACATGCAAATAGAATGCATAGTCCAGAAAACGAAAGGATTCACATCCGGTACCTAACTTAAAGGTACCAACTACAAATTTGTATGGGTTAAGTCCATACGAAAGCGGATGTGCCGCGCCGTAGATAGGTAGAATTTATAACCTTGGAACCCGATCATCGTACTCATGCCACGAGTAGCACCATAATAAGAGAGAACTTGCCTCATTCGTGGCACCATCTACATTCTGCATACTTACCTACTTAGGTAGGTAGGTAGGTAGGTAGGTAGGTAGGTAGGTAGGTAGGGAGTATTAGTATAGTGTATAGAAATACCAATCAGAGAAGCCTCGGTCGAAGCGCGAAGGGCGTGGTTATTGTAATGTAGAGAATAGCAACAGCATGGCACACAATCCGAAGGGCGTGTAGCACAGCGTGAATCGACAAATCAGTTTGTGCGCGACCTGAGAACTCCTTGCCAACTGTGTAGCGGCAACAAAACATGAGCATCCGAAACCAACGTCATTCCTTGTCCTGTATGTATAAGTAACTCATGCTCCCGCATCCAATTCCCACCGTGCCCCCGTGAAAACGCCTCATGATGCTTCCAAGCACCGCGTGATTAAAGCCGGATCGCCCCGAATTATACATCGACGAAAACCTCATCGCTACACACCCATTGTGAAATCATGCTCGATACCGGGGGTTACGCTAGCCATGAACTGCCTAAAATTAGCCTCAAGCAGGACAGAGACACATGCAAATAACAAGAGACGGCAAAACTCCAGCACAACCATGACGCACCTTGAGGAAAACCACGAGATATTGATCGACTCGGATCGCAACGTCTTGATCCTCGGCCTCAACCTCCTCCCAGTCATCGCCACTGGACTCGGCCGCAACTTCGGCACTTTTGATATCCAGCTTATTAATTTCGTCGACTAAGCCCTCCATTCCGGCATCGCTACCGATATTCTTGCCGGATTTCAGCTTATCGCGTCTGATCTTTAAAGCAGCATCGGCACGGTCGAGTAGCGTCTTCATGACGGACGCGTGTTTGCAGGGGTGTACACTAGCCATCTTTACGTTATTCGCAAAGAAGGGGAAATCTTCCAACGTGACTGTCTTGTCCTTGTAATCCCCAACAATGTCCTCCATCATCATCTGCGGAGCAAGGGGTTGGCCTTCAGCGTAACCTGATAAGTATAGACGTGGTGTGCGGTAGTACGGCGAATACATGATGTAAAGCGTATATGTCCGATGCGCCCTGCCGCAGGGTAGTAATGTTAGCATTCGCCATGCGATAGGATGCTGCGCAGCCCGATGCAATATACTGACCCTGTTCTCTTTTGGGCCTCAGTGTCCCGAATGATGGCTTCGTCGTCATCATCATCTTCCATATCGGGAATTTCGTCTTCATCATCTAGGCGATCGCCTACATTGCCAGCATCGTCGACTGTACGAACGTCTCTTGCCTTAAGGGGCTGGGAACTGCTCAGACCGCCGGTCCTAAGCCAGCCATCATCATCGCCAGCCAGCCCTTTTGACTTGAAATCGTCACCATCGCCGACTACAGCCTCCTCGTGGCCTGCGTCTCCGGCAAAGTCGTCGTCAAGGCGGCGGTTGCAAGGCACGTTGCGCGTAACAAGAAACTGCTTCCCAGGAGGCAGATATTCCACACGTTTTGATTCAGAATCGGCGTCGGCCCAGGACCAGGTAGGAAACTTGAAGACAAGATAGTCGCCGGCAGCGAGAAATTCCTCGGGAGTGATCTGGCCGGTTTTGCGAAAGGTTGACGTATGGGTGACGGGCGTGTACCTGTCACGTAATGTATTGACGGTGGAATATAGGTAGTTCATGGTGGAGATGATGTATGTCCTTTAGCCTACAGGATAAATATGAGCGGATATGGGCTGCTGTGTGTTGGCGACAAAGGATATAGATAGGCATCAAAGACGATGGATAGACGGCGGAGGGTTGTTCGCGGGAGGGTAGGTAAGTTGCGTCAAGGAGACGAGTGGATGGCTGCCTGTTTGTCTTAGATAGTTGGCGAAGCCGCTAGCCTAGTTTGATTCGGCACAAGGCTGGACTTCTCTCACATGGCTGCCCAGGACGAGTGGGAATGACACAGAGCAGATGAGATAGGTATTGGAGATGGAGTACGGATGCAGCTGGTAGCCATGGCTCCAGGTGATACGGGCGAGGGGTAGCTCGGAACCTTAGGGACCTCTGTAGACTGTAGGTGACCGGCTTTACCGATCACCGCTTCTGCTCACTATGCCGTCAGTCAGGTGACCGAGCTAAGCTGAGGTACGCGCGGTAACTATATAGTACGTTTATTTGCATACATCTATATATACAATGCTTTGTTAAATGGCATATAGGCATAGAGCGGATTTACACCCTGGATGTGGATTGTGAATTTTACAGATTTCATTCCGTACAGAAGTCAGATTTAGAAGGTCGGCCGAACATGAGATCGCAATACAACTTTTCGAAATGAAGCACAGCGCAGTACACTACGTAGCCCGGCTGGAGCGGGTCCGACGCTGTGGTTCAGGTTGGGGCGGGAGACACGTCTGCCGACTTCCCAGGAAGTCGAGGGGCCGTTGGTTCTGCCGGCAGGACCAGCCATCCTGGAGACACATTCTCTTTGGCGTTAGTAAGGTATTTTAATTACGCACAAGCCTGCTCAATTGCCGACAGTTCAGGGAAGTTAGCCCGGGCACCAAGCATGCTGCATTATGTACTATCACGCCGAAGCCTGACGCATGCGGGAGAGGACTACGTGGAGTTGGCTCTATCTGAAAAGGCCATCTCATCTGAGACTCATACTGATAATTGCTTCGAACACTTGGCACTTTATAAACGTGATCGAGATGGGTTTGTGGAGAAGGGAACCGTCCTCCAGAAGCGACGACGAGGTGACCGAATATCTGGCAAAGCACGGGCTGCAACGCGTAACGCGACGGGAAGACGAGTTAGAGCGCTATCTCAATTCCCAATTGTCGCCACTCCAACTTACGTTCATGGCCCGGTAAGCTGATGGTGAGAAATCGGCCGATATCTGTACCCTCGGGTCAGTTACGGCTACGGATTACCTCTCCATTCCCTCATCTACCCAGTGCCGAAGTAGAACGTGATTTTTTCTTTTACTATCCATTTAGATATTTCATGTCTTCTTGTATGTCTGGGACGCTAATATAATAAGAGCGGCGACAAAGTAAGTATAATTTTGTATATCAAATACCTACCCTCTAGCGGAGGTCTCTATGACCGGAGATGAAAGATGTCTTCTAGCGGCCTTTTTCCGGGATAGGTTGCTGGTAGTATCCCTTCATTACGTCTATGACGGAAAACACAGAGGATCCTTGGAGTGCGCTTAGAACATCGTCTCGACGTAGTAGAGGATATCCGTACCCTATTATTCTCATATTCATGAATCATTTTCCGGAGATCTAAGACCACGCGTGGCTTTCCCTTTTGCCATACCATGAAGGCCGGTGCTGCGCTCGGTGATGCTTGGCCTGGTGGGACTGATTCCACCACTCCTACATCCTTCAACGGGTCGAGGATAGAATCCATTGCATCTCTGTCCCGTTTGGATTGTCTATATGGTCTTTGATACAGGCCATCGAGGTCTGCGTCTGCTCTGAGGTGAATCAGCATTTCAATCTCATCATTGAATCTTCCAACTCATCTCTGAATAGGCGCGCAGACTTGTTTAATACGTCCTCTATCTGCTGGAGTACGTCAGGTGGCCACGTCTGGGGGACGTTTACGTTGTCTATGTCGATCTTCGGAATCGGGGCAGGTTTCGGCCTTATCTTCTCGTCCGGGACAGCGAAAGGGTATCCATGCCCATAACGATCTTCTTCCTCTGACGTTTCTTGCTAGCTACCATCTAGCGGAGGACCGAAACGAACGAGAAGATGCTCAATGTGCCTTCCCGAACAATAGAAAACACCTCGTTCCAGTTACGGTGCTTGATCTTCCTATTGCGACGTCGAAGTGATGCTTATGGGTGTCTCTAGTCTTCCTCACCCATGAGGGGCCGATGTTCAAGGGACTTATATAATTCAAGGAGCTGCGCGATCCGAATAACGAAGTGCCTATGGGTACCGAGCTCACCGAGCTCTTTAAAGACCAGTATCCTCAGGCTGGTCCGATATACTGGGACGCTGATCTTTATTATGATAAGCACAATGGACAGTACACGTCTATACCTCCTGTCTCTCCTCGTCCTCTTCTGTTTTGGGGTCGTCCAAAAACGGATCTTCGTTCCCCTGCTTCCCATCCCGGGCCACTGCCCCAAAGGCCTCAGCCTCATCTGAGGTCAGATGGCCCACACGGACTGCGAGTTTTGTCAATGTGGTCTCACTGACCCATTTCCTATGGGTCGCGAAGAATGGCGCATCGGCGAGTTGAACTTGGCCTCTCCACCAACCGTCGGGCTCATATCGTTGGGGTCGCAAAATGTTCATGGCCAATTTGAAGTACAAATATTCCTTCGCCGGACGAAAGTCTGTTTTAAACTTCAGAAGTTTTCCATCGAGCGTTCCTATTTCGTCAACAGCAACGTTATCATCGTCGTCGTCATCATCATTCTGGCCGTCGTGTTTTGCCCCCTCCTTTGTTGGGTTGGGTCCATCTTCTCCTCCGGGAACGCTTGGGTTCAAAGCATGACCATTAGGTCCTTCCCATCACCGGTTGGAACGATAACTATGGACGCGTCATCTAACATCTTTTCATATGTGCAAAGCATTAAAATTCCATTATGAATGTCCCAGACGTGCCCGGCATTCGTAGCCGCGCGCCCAAAAAAATGCTCGGCCTCCGCTTCTGTAGCATTGTGCCTAACAATGTGTGATACGGTGATGATGCCGTGCGGGAACCAAGTTCTTGCGATGGTGCACCGGTGAAAGGTGGAGTTGCCTTTTCGGCCGTCCGCTCCGTAGGCCTTAAGGACAGATTTCCTCTATCGCAGAGTGGCCATCTATCGGTCCTGTCGGTCAGTACCTCCTGACCTCCTGACCTCCTGACCGCTAGCTAGGTATGAGTATAGTCGGCCGACGGTTTAGAAACATAACATGAAATTGAAAAAAAATGATCGAATTATAGAGTGATCAGTGAATAAGCAAGTGGCTGTCAAGGGATTCGTTTGTGTTTGTCCCAGAATTGGTCAACAGAAGCCCTATCTGATGCGCCGGCACGGTCCATACCCGAGGAATATTGACATACAAACAATCATCGGCCTCGGCGGTTGGCCAGACATCTTCATCCGACAGATAGCGGTTTTAGCTCATTGGGATCAGATCGTTGATGGATAAAGCGTTATTGTAACCGATTGACCGTCTGCCAGAAAAGCGTGGTCGACCGGTAGATCGCCGAATTGACCGACCGATGGGCCACTCTGCTCCATCGACTCTGCTGGTTGACATCACGGCTCTGCTTTGGCGTCAACGTCGACGTCGACATTGCGGTGAAACGGGAGCAAAAGTGGTCTAAATACGACCAATCCTCGGCTTTGGTCCCTTCGTTCCATCTTTCATAATACATCTCCCTTCCCGACTAGGTGGATGTACGCAAGGCGACCTTGGCCACCAGAAGGTCTCCGATCTCCTTCCCCAGACCTTAGATAATAGATACAATGACGGGCAGCCCGGTGATACCGGGATAGGTCCGTGTCTCGAGGCGACGGATTCATCTCGCAGGATAACTACAGCATCGCGCTGACGTACGATTTCCGAATGGGAGACCAGAGTACTCTTTGCCTTTGCCTTCTTTCCATCAAAGGCTCTCAAAGCAACTAATAATAGAAGCTTTTGTGTCTCGCCGTCAGGTTTGCAATTCCTGTTCCAGTACGTACCATCCCAACACGTCTTCAGTGCGTCGTGTGTCTTCAATTCGGTGCAGGATATTCAGACTATCTCTTTGACTGCCCGAAGACACTAACTCGGTCACTTGCTATACATTAGCACTCCATCAGTTACCGAGTTGGTGTCTTCGGGCAGCCAAGAAGATAATAGATAGGTACGTAATGTAATCGTCCGTCCGTATTTGCAGCATCGATGGCGAGAGGTTGTTGAAAGCCACACCGTGCATTACACAGTGCATCACACAGTCAGCCCCACCGTCAGCCCCACCGGCCGAAGTGGTGGAGGGGAACGAGATCGGCACTCACTCATCATGGTGGGGGAGGTACGAAGTACCTGCTACACTTTCTCTGCCTTCCCATCGCGCCGTGACTCAAACGACACAGGACAAGGACAATTCCCAACAGGATCCCGACTCTTCGCTTTACATCTCCCGAACCGCCCAGCATGCCCACTATTTCCGTCAACAAAGACGAGTTCTTTGTGGCGCTGGGCAAGCGGTAGGGCTGCGCGCGCTCTTCTTTGCTCCGTCGTGAACTAATCGGCCCTGTAGCTTCACAACCGACGAATTTCAAGCTCTTTGCTTCGATTACGGCATAGAGCTCGACGAAGACACTGAAGATGATCCGTCGCGGGCCCCTGAGGAGAAACCGCAGTTGAAGATTGAGATCCCCGCCAACAGGAGCGATTTGCTTTGCTTCGAGGGCCTCGCCCGCCACCTGAACATTTTCCGGGGCAAAGAGCCTATCCCGACGTACCGAGTCCTGGATCTCCCCGAGGACCGTATGCAATGCATCGTTGTAGCGAAAGAGACGGCGAAAATCCGACCCTTTATTTCAGGCGCTGTCCTCCGCGGCGTCAAATTTACCGAAGCTTCATATGAGTCTTTCATAAGTCTTCAAGACAAGCTCCATCAAAACCTGGCGCGCCAAAGAACCCTGGTTGCGATCGGAACCCATGATCTCGACACCCTGCAAGGGCCGTTTTCTTATGAGGCCCGTCCACCTCATAATATCCGATTTGCGCCCTTAAACCAGCAAACGGTAATGGACGGAAACGAGCTTATGGCGCACTTGGAGAACGGTAAGTCCTTCCCGCCGCCGACTCATCTCCAGATTCTGTCTACTCACTAGCCAGCGCAGACAAGCACCTCGGTCGATATCTGCATATAATCCGTGATGCACCCGAATATCCCGTCATATACGACTCGAAAGGCGTAGTCTGCTCCCTGCCACCAATCATCAATGGTGAGCACTCAAAGATTAAGTTGACCACGACAAATGTCTTTATCGAGTTAACGGCTACTGATCGGACCAAACTCGACGTAATCTGCAACGCAATGGTTACGATGTTCTCGCAATATGCTTCTGAGCCCTTCACAGTGGAACCGGTGCTCGTCAAGGAAGCTGATGGCACCAAGAGGGTTACGCCTAACCTGGCGCCAATCAGGATGGAGGTAGACGTAAAGTACATAAACGGGTGCTGTGGGCTGAATGAGTCACCAGAATCAATATGTCAGCTCTTGAAGAGGATGGCATATACTTCTCGTCCCCTGGGTTCTAATATTGAGGTCTTTATCCCACCAACGAGGCCAGATGTGCTGCATGCCTGCGATGTGGTAAGGTTGGCTTCTTTGTCAAGTTCGAGAAATCCGTTGCTGATAAACACCACAGATGGAAGACGTCGCTGTAGCGTATGGCTTCAATAAGTTACCACGCTCCCTGTCAAACAAGTCGGTTACCATCGGTAAACCTCTGCCGATAAATAAGCTTGCGGACATTGTACGTCTGGAATGCGCCATGGCTGGCTGGATTGAGGCCATGCCGCTTATCCTCTGTTCTCATGACGAGAATTTTGCATGGCTGAACCGTCATGACGATGGCAACACTGCCGTGAAACTAGCCAATCCCAAAACCGTCGAGTACCAGATTGTGCGCACATCATTGCTCCCAGGGCTGCTCAAGACCATACGCGACAACAAATCCGTGCGGCTTCCTTTGAAAATATTCGAGACGTCAGATATTGTGCTAAAGGATAATTCCCTCGAGCGTCGTGTAAGTGACACTTGGTGACATAGGCAACCCTGAGCAGGGTATTGTTATAGATCTACTAACTAAAGTCGATATTAACAGGCTAGAAATGAGCGGCATTGGGCCGCAGCTTATTGTGGCAAAACCAGCGGTTTCGAGGTAGTCCACGGGCTTTTGGACAGAATTTTTCTCATGCTTCGTGTAACGGATTACTTCATCCAAGAGGTCTCTGACTCAACCTTCTTCCCTGGGCGTGCCGCCGGTATATATCTTGGAAAGGAAGGCGGCGACAGTCGACGCATTGGAGAGATTGGTGTACTCCACCCCGAAGTGCTCGAAAAGTTTGAGATCAGGTAAACTCATTCCTAACCAGACCTTGCGAATGACGCTAACCCAAAAAATAGATATCCTGTGAGCGTTCTTGAACTCAATCTAGAGGTCTTCTTATAGCGAGGGACAATGTCTCAATGGAATAAAAAAGCCGGGTCTAAAAGATCTCGAGGATAACAGCTAGGTAGGCAATATAGAGATACCTAGGCTCCTAACCTTAGCGACTTCGTGCTTCGTACACGGTCACTTTCTGCTAAATCCTCCATGGCACAACCCAGTGGAATGACGAGGCCTATAGACAAAGTAGTAATTTCGCGATGAGCCTTTGTATGTCTTGATTAAAGCTTCAGCCTAGATTGACTGTTCACTGAAGGGAGTTGTGCCAACTGGATTTGTGCCCGTAGAGTACGGACGTAGGTAGACAGCCTAATACACTTAAGTAATATTAGGTATCCCTGCGTACCGGTACTGTAATTGCCTATAAGTGGAGCTAGCTCTGCTACAGCCGTGGCGTACCAAACAAACCAGTTCACACCCTTTATTGAAGTCATGCCTCTTATTACTTCCCACTACCAGCGCCAGCTCCGTACTACATAGAATACATACGAAGAAAGCTTCTTTTCTGGCATGGGTTCCGAGCCCGAGCCGTTTGCGGAAGGCTTTCCCAGTCTCATTACAGATATATCAGGGACCCGTTGGGTGCCGCTCTTTCAGAAGAAATGTTCATTCGACTCGGGGGATTTCTTCAAGGTTATGAACAACCTCATTCTCAACCCTAATATTAATTCCTCTTGGCTTTTCCGCGCGGATATTTTAATTGAGGAAGAGTTTACCCGGGATCTCTCCCCGGATCCCACCCACTACACTGCGGCGGATGCGTCAAGCCCTAAACCCATCCTTGTCCAATTCACTGATTTTCATCTGGATAAACTCCTCGTCCGAAGGCTTATACCCAGGAATCCTCAGAGAGACCCACCTTTAGACCAAACATGTCTACTTTATCGCAGTTATGGGAAAGGTGAAAAGGAGATTTCCTCCTCGATGGTCGTTTATAAACCCCATGTTTCTTCCCACGCCGACGTACCATTCTACCATCCCAAGGTGAAGGCGCTCGCGTTCCTTCACCGATGGGATCCAACGAATAGCCAAGGCGCTGTATCAATTCACTATCAATTTTTCGACGATTATGGTTCGTGCCCGAAGCTGGTGAGGACTGGTCTTCATCTAATATCGACGCTACATAAACATGGCGAGGGGGCTAGAGCAGGATATGTGAAGCGGGTTCAACATGACACTGTTATCCCTCAGGCTACTGTTCAGTCAACTTACACCAGGCTCAAGAAGAAGTATGCGCGAAAACTTATCGAAGGATGGGTCGAGACCACGGACCCTACGAAACATTGTTTCGAAGACCTGGGGATCGCTGCATTTCTCATTGAGCTATGGGCCCAGATGTATCGGGATTCCCAATTTCCAGGCTTCGTGGATATAGGGTGTGGCAATGGTCTGCTGGTTTACATCTTACGCCGAGAGGGATATTCCGGGTGGGGGTTCGACGCTCGGCGACGCAAGTCCTGGGACAAATTCACGGACGCAATCGGTCCGGTTTCTGGCGAAGAAACAGGTCACAGCCTCCGTCAACTTGTTCTGCTTCCCGCAATTCTACAGGAGCAGCGGCAGCAAGACGCCGAACTTGCCCGAAGGGTTCACGACGGCACTTTCCCAAGTGGCACATTTATCATCTCAAACCATGCAGATGAGCTAACTCCATGGACGCCCATTCTCGCGGCTATATCTAACTGTCCATTTATCATGATACCGTGTTGCAGCCATGACCTGTCGGGAGCAAGATTCAGAGCAGCTGCGCCAAAGGAAAAAGGGAAATCCGCATCGGCGTACTCGTCGCTTGTGGAATGGGTGAAGCAGATTGCCCAGGACTGCGGTTGGGACGTTGAGATGGAAATGCTTAGGATACCAAGTACGCGCAACACTGGAATCATAGGCAGGCGGCGTCTTGAGAACCAAGTTTCCCCTGACATCCCAGAGCTTTTGAGAAAATATGGTGGCGCTAGTGGATATGTTGACAATGTCATGAAGCTTACGAATACCGCCCCCAGGGGTCATTGACATGGTCTGCCGCTCAATGAAAAACACCTGATGAGAACCTTTAGGTATGCACCATCGCACTATGGGTATATGAATATCTACTTTGTAGCTGCATAGTTGCATAGTTAGTAGGTAGATTCAAGTATGCACTAAAGCACAAGTTTGACAATCAAGTCACGTGCTGACCCACCGACTGAGTCGACTTCCAATTGCAACGTCGCTGCTTTGAGAGGCCGCTAATCTAATAAGCTAACATGTGTCTCGTGTATGTAGCCTGTCCGATCCTCTAAACCACGCCGATGTGCACAACCTACACCAGAGACGCACGACATCTTCGACTTTCTTAGGCCTTAGGACAGCCGTCTCGCAGCCATCATGAGCTACGGCAAGAAGGATGAAGATGCCGACCTCGGTTTGGTCAAAGTCGATCGCACCCAGGTGTTCCAAGAAGGTCTGTGTCTCCAATTTGTTACTAGACAACCGCGTTTGGATCGCCCCTTTTGGACAGCTGCTAAATTGAACGTGATGCACAGCCCGATTGTTCAACAGCTCACCGATACAACCGCGACGATGTCGTATCCTTCTTACCAAGATAGCGCTCCTCCTCTACACGGGGGAGAAGTTCCCTACCACCGAGGCCACAACCCTATTCTTCGGTATCTCGAAGCTGTTCCAGAACAAAGATGCCAGCCTACGTCAGATGGTCCACCTTGTCATCAAGGAACTGGCCAACTCGGCTGAGGACATCATTATGGTCACAAGCACGATTATGAAGGACACAGGGGGCAGCACAGACGCCATATATCGGCCCAATGCGATAAGGGCGCTGTGCCGCATCATTGATGTTTGTCTATCGGAATACAAGTCTCTTCCACTTCTCGTGGCTAACAGATCTAGGCAACCACCGTCCAATCGATCGAGCGAGTCATGAAGACAGCAATTGTCGACAAGAACCCTTCAGTTGCCTCTGCAGCCCTCGTTTCTTCCTACCATCTCCTCCCTATCGCGAAAGATGTCGTTCGGCGATGGCAGTCCGAGACCCAAGAGGCCGCTGCTTCGGCTAAATCCTCTGGAGGGTTTTCACTTGGATTTTCCACCTCCTCCAGCTCGCTCCCCGCAAACAGCTCGACAATGGCACAGTACCATGCCATTGGCCTGCTGTATCAGATGCGATCGCATGACCGGATGGCATTAGTTAAGATGGTCCAACAGTTTGGGGCCGCTGGCGCTGTCAAAAGCCCCGCCGCTGTCATAATGCTGGTGAGATTGGCTGCTCAGCTGGCTGAAGAGGACCAGTCATTAAGAAAACCTATGATGCAATTGCTCGATGGATGGTTGAGGCACAAGAGCGAGATGGTTAACTTTGAAGCTGCGAAGGCAATTTGCGACATAAGAGATGTGACTGATGCTGAGGTTACGCAAGCAGTGCATGTGCTGCAATTGTTCCTGTCTTCCCCAAGAGCTGTCACCAAGTTTGCCGCTCTGCGAATTCTTCACAACTTCGCCTCCTTCAAGCCACAAGCTGTCAATGTCTGCAATCCAGATATTGAAGCTCTCATCTCAAATAGCAACCGGTCCATCGCCACATTTGCTATCACCACACTTCTGAAGACTGGCAACGAAGCCAGTGTTGATAGGCTGATGAAGCAAATCTCTACTTTCATGTCGGAGATCACGGACGAGTTCAAGATTACAATAGTCGAGGCTATACGCACTCTCTGTCTCAAGTTTCCGAGCAAACAAGCTGGAATGCTGGCCTTTCTTAGTGGGATCCTTCGTGACGAAGGTGGCTACGAATTCAAGCGAGCAGTGGTCGAGAGCATGTTTGACCTTATTAAATTTGTCCCAGATTCAAAGGAGGACGCGCTTGCCCATCTGTGTGAATTTATCGAGGACTGTGAATTCACAAAGCTGGCTGTTCGCATCCTACATCTGCTTGGCCTTGAGGGCCCGAAGACATCCCAGCCAACCAAGTACATTCGCTACATTTATAACAGAGTTGTGCTGGAGAACTCCATCGTTCGGGCCGCCGCTGTCACAGCTCTAGCCAAATTTGGTGTCGGGCAAAAGGATCCGGAAGTGAAGCGAAGTGTCGATGTTCTCCTTACAAGATGTCTAGATGATGTTGACGACGAGGTTCGTGATCGCGCAGCACTCAATCTCAGATTAATGCATGAAGAGGATGATATGGGTGAACGATTTATCAAAAATGGTAAGTGTGACGAACTTAAGAAAATTATTTAGCTTATGCTAACGCCGTGGTTAGAAAACATGTTTTCACTACCTTACTTTGAACATCAACTTGTCGCGTATGTGACCTCGGATGATAAGTCAGCGTTTGATACTCCGTTCGACATCACCAAAATTCCCGTCGTCACGCGAGAGCAAGCAGACGCGGAGGACCGAACGAAAAAGCTCACAGCAACAACATCCTCGCTCAAACCTCCCAAGGCTGGACCACCGAAAACAGCTCCAACTGGAGCCGAGGCACAAGCTTCAGCCGCTGCGGCGGCCCAAAAATACGCCCAGGAGCTTATGTCGATACCTTACATGAAGGAATTCGGCGGTCTTCTCAAGTCGTCGCCTGTTGTTGAGCTAACCGAGGCGGAAACGGAGTACGTAGTGACTCTTGTGAAGCATATCTTCAAGGAGCACATTGTTTTACAATACGAGATCAAGAATACGCTTCCAGCAACGGTTTTAGAAAATGTCTCGGTAGTCGCTACCCCATCAGATGAGGAGCTCGAGGAAGTCTTCATTCTTCCTGCAGAGAAGCTTGAGACAGACGAGCCTGGAAAGGTTTACGTGGCATTTAAGAAGTCGGGCGGTGAAGGATCCCTCGCCACCAGCTCTTTTTCTAATGTGCTCAAGTTCACAAGCAAAGAAATCGACCCCACAACAAACGAACCCGAGGATACTGGGTATGACGACGAATACGAGGTGGCTGAATTCGATCTTACCGGAAGCGACTACGTAATACCGACATTTGCTAGCAATTTCAATCACATATGGGAGCAAGTCGGTGCGGCGGGAGAAGAGGCCGAAGAAACATTACAACTGTCCAACTCGAAGAGTATTGCAGGTATGTCTTTGCATCTAGGGGTCTGATATTGTGCGTAGCTAACCAGCGGGATTGAAATAGATGCCACAGAGCAACTCACCAAGGCGCTCTCTTTACAGCCGTTGGAGGGCACAGACGTTCCTATTAGCCAAACGACACACCAGCTCAAATTGCTGGGTAAGACGGTTAATGGTGGTAGAGTGGTGGCAAATATCAGGATGGCGTATTCATCGAAATCCGGGGTAACGACCAAGATCACCGTGCGCAGCGAGGAAGAGGATGTCGCGGGATTGTTGGTGGCGTCTGTCGCGTAATGATGGCGGGTTCTAAAGGTTCTGAGTTGGAGGCGTTATCGTTCTGTATTCTCTGGCTAGCAAGAGTCATTTCGATTCCGAGGGTACATGCATACCTATTAGAAATCTCGTGTTGGACTGGCTTATTTCAGATTCTGCGCTCCCATCATGAAGACGGCTCCACAAAAGCTGCTGGTGACATATTGGTTGAGACTTTGAAGACGACATGTCAAGAACTACCATAGAGGCAGAAGAGGCTAGCCGGGGGGGTTGGACTCGAAAGGAAACTGTTTCTTTGATGTCAAATTGCGTGAATAGACAACACCAGCAAATGCATTCCTAATTACTTCTACACTACATTGGGCTTGCTACCGGTACCCCTGGACGGTTCCCGTGTCCGTGTTCAAAGTTGACTAGGTACCTTCCTATCTAGGCTCAAGCTTGGTAGGTATATAATTTGCCGGTCATATGGGGTCATCTACCGTATTATGTACCCCAAGTTACGCTGAAGCTGATTGCCCACTCCCTAATCAGAACCTGGGCATTCTATAGAATCTACCTATACTCGAGCAGATAGACCAGATAAGTTGGTAACACTACGTATAACTTGTAAGATTGCAATGCTTCTCGAGGAAATATTCCCTACCAGACGGGAGGCTTCAACAGATAACTCGTTTAGCTACTACATTGTGTAAGTGCATAGCAACCAATGCACCGAGACGGTTGAATGCATGCCAGCAGGTTTTGGTATAAGAATAACTAAAGTTTCGATTCAACGCGCAGCAGGCCCACTTTTAATGACGTTCCACCGTGGAATTTTTGAATTCCTCGAAGGCCAAATCACAGACAATTCTGCCAGCGTCCCCTGAGCAGCCTCATTCCTGGGTAGGTCGAGCAGCGGGAATAGGTGAGGTACGCAATCAACAACACCTTCATTCGTTGTCATTGATTGCCTAACATCAAGTCTTGGGACCGGCTGGAGGCTTAGTTCTCTCTTTGTGCAAAAACACCTGCTACCGGTACCTAGTCAATAGACCAGCAGACCCTCGTTATCTTCGATCATTGTTCTGCAAAACGGCGCTCAGTCGAACTCCATCCCAACCCCTTGCGAACAACACGACCTAGTCGCGGGGCCCGGCGACGACATCATTCAAGATGGTGTATGTACGGCAGGAGTTTCTTCCGAATCTCAAAAGTTACAAGTACAGCGGTGTCGACCACTCGTTGACTTCCAAGTATATCCTGAAGCCCTTCTACACCAATGTTGTCATCAAATGCTTTCCCATGTGGATGGCCCCGAATCTGATCACCTTGTCTGGGTTCATGTTTGTCGTCGCAAACTTCCTCACCCTCCTCTGGTACAATCCCACCTTGGATCAGGACTGCCCGCCGTGGGTGTATTATTCATGGGCCGCGGGCTTGTTCATATACCAGACATTCGATGCTGTCGACGGCTCGCAAGCGTATGTGAAAAGAATACCGGCCTTGCTCCTACCTATTCTACTTTATTTCTACGGACTAACCTAAACATCTATGTAGGAGACGGACTCGGCAAAGCGGACCGTTGGGCGAACTGTTCGATCACGGCGTCGATGCACTCAACACCTCCCTTGAGTGTCTCATTTTTGCCGCCTCACAGAATATGGGTCAGAGCTGGTACACCGTTGCGAGCGTCGCCGCCTGTGCGTGACCCCCTATCACTTTATCCCCTCTCGGGTTCGAGCCGCTCCGTCGCTGATGTGTTGCTGATGAATTGTAGCATTGTGCACGTTTTACGTCCAAACGTGGGAAGAATACCACACAAAGACCCTGACTCTCGGCATAATCAACGGCCCAGTTGAAGGCATCCTAGCCCTCGTTCTCGTCTATGCCTTCACTGGCTTCATGGGCGGTGCCTCGTTCTGGCACCGACCCATGCTCGCTACAATAGGGGTGCCCAGTAACCTCGGCATCCCTGAGCTCATTTACGAACTATCATTTACGCAGTGGTACATGGTCCAAGGGGCCTTCGTGGTCGTGTACAACACGGTAGAGAGTGCACGCAACGTCATCAAGGCTCGCCGTTCCCGCGGTGACCGTAGCCGCGGTGCCCTGCTTGGTCTTGTCCCGTTCTTCATTACCTGGACTCTTCTGACTGCGTACCTGTACCTGCAGCCTGTCATCCTCACGCAGCACCTCGTACCCTTCGTCATGTTTGCGGGCATTGTGAACGCATACAGCGTGGGACAGATGATCACGGCGCACCTCGTAAAGCTCGATTTTCCGTACTGGAATGTGTTGGTTTTGCCTCTGACCTGGGGTGTGATTGATTCCCTCGGCCCCATCCTGAAAGGACATGTAGGTTGGGCGTCGGGCTGGCCCAGCGCCCTCGGTGACGGCGTTTATCAGGTTGCTTTCATGTTCTGCATGTTGGGCATGGCGATCGGTGTTTACGGCTCTTTCGTCGTCGACGTCATCGTTACGATTTGCGATTATCTCGATATTTGGTGTCTGACCATCAAGCATCCGTATGTTGAAGTGGCAGAGCATATGACCGACGGAAATGCCAGTGGGAAGAAGCTTAACTGAAGACCCGAACGGGGCTTCGACAAAAGCCATACATTATAACGCATTGGCGATCCTAATGCCGGGACACCAGTGCCCAGGAACACTAGAGTAGCTCCCAGGGAGTTGATGGCTCTATCTTTTGATGGTAACGAATTTTACGTGAATAGGAAATAATGACACATGGCTAGATACGAGGCCTGAAGGGAGATGTCAGGCAGGTCAGGAAGAGGGGGGATAGCCGGCGTTCGAAAAAGCTCGAGGGTTTGGACGATCGGAAAGCTATCATGACACAACACAAAAGCTGGACAATGGGGACACGCACGAACACGGCACTATGTTGATTCGCCTCACGACTTATGTTTAAGATACCACTGGAATTGAATCACTCCATTTTATCTATTCGTCGACAAGTGATCAACAATTGGTTCAGGATCAGCGTCTACGCGCCTGTGGCTAGGCCATCGACGCATGGGGGTGACGGGATCGCCCCCGTCCGTCCCTGGTCAATAGCAGTATCACGCATGCCCGACGGTCATGTTAAAGAGGGGTAATATTGCTCACGCAAGCGCCCGTCGTAATTGTGGCCCCGGGGAGCCTATTGCCGCCGGCGGTTCATGTATCTCTATATGCATAGGCAGCGAATCTCGCTGTCCGAAGCCGTCACGTCACGTCGTAAAGCTGGATAGATAGATCCCTGGCGCGACGATCTTTGACATGGTCTAGTCTACTTGGGTAAGCTAGGTGCTGGGGGCGGGTAATTACAATTCACAACTGGCACCCAGGTCCAGGTCGCCTGCAGGTTGTTGACGGTGGGTTTAAATACTGGCCTGTTCCATTCACAATGCTGCAACTCGTTATTCACCCAATCGCGTAATATCCTTCCTATCTAGCCTGTCTTCCGAGCTGCCGGCGGCATGTGGCTTGATAGTGCATCTAGGCCCAATGTCGTCGTGATAAGAATCCATCAATACAAATGAAGCCCTCGGCACTTCACCTCCGGACAACGTCATGCTCGATTCTAGTGCGCCCCGGAAGGACTACTACCTACCTAGTTGGAAGTTGAACGCCAGGAAAAAGGGGAAGAAAAAAAGGAGTGGGGGGGAGGGGGATTCGCCCCCATTGTGCCAACCCAGACTGGACTAGGAAACACCGAGGAAGGGTTGGGTTTCTTACTCGGACGGAATCTAGACCTCGGATGCTATAACAGGCCTCACGCGCGCCGGTAACCGCACACTGCTGGAAGTAACTAGTAAGTAAATATGTATAGACAACCTCGATCTATGTACAGATAGATATGTCAATGGCCATGTGGACCGCCCGCTACCGGTACCATCCATCCATCCCGGCATCCATGTCCCCCGTCTCCGCTGCCGGACGCCTGCTGAACGCCTGTCCTCCAACGCCTGTGTCAGTGTACCTATATGGATAAGCAAGGTAAGGTATATATATGCGGGTGACGCGGCCCGAGACTTCGCGTGCGGCGTGAGACTGGTCTCCCGCCTGGCGCCGTGGCGTAGCGAAATGGTGTCGTCGACCAGCAAACGCACTTGCAAAGCTTCAGGCCGCGCGCCTCCGTTGACGCCTGTGCGCATTGTGAACAACCGGAACAAATGCTTGGTACCGAAAAATAGATCAATGCTTTACCCCAACTTTTTGCTTCACTACCCGTCTTGTTTTTAACGATGGAATTTCTACCCCTGGTTCTGCAGAGCCAGGATGGGAACATACATACGCCTTGGAGAGAGAGCGGGAGATGGGGATGGGGATGGGGTGATTGTAGCTGGCTCCCTTGCTCTAGATACTCTACAGCTTGCATATCGTCGTCCATCCAAAGCTTGGTGTACTTGGTCTGTCGAGGTAGCTCGTTATAAGAGTTCGTCGCTGCTGTTCGCGACGCTGTCCATGATGGCCTGCAATACGGCGTGCTCCTCGAATACGGGTCCCTGCCCATCGCATTTCACCTGGGTCTTGAGGCGGTCGCTCACGTCGCCGACGTCAATGAGGCCCTTCTTGTATAGCTCGTGATTGATAATGTACTCCCAGGTGGCGCCGGAGGCGAGGAGGCGCTGCCCGCCGGACTCGATAACGCGGTGGCTGAGGGTCTTGTTGGGGTGGTTCTGGAGTAGGTGGGAATAGAAGTCGTCCGGGCTGTACTGCATGGGGCCCGTGGTGATGTCCGCGCCCGGCGAGCCGGAGCCGCCATGTTGCGCGTGCGCGCTCGACGTCGCGCGCAGGATCTCGTTTTCGGTGGTCATTTTCTGCATCGCTCGCTTTAGTTTCTCGTTCTCTGTTGCTGTCTCGGACTGCGCCGCTTCAAGGCTGGCGAGCTTTGCCTCGAGGTCCTTTACGTGTCGCTCTTTGCGCTCGCGGAATGCACGTTGGCTAGATTGGATATCGGTTAGCTCCGACCGAGTCATGCTTTGATCCTGTAGTTTTCCGGCATGATAGCTTCCGTATTGCGGTGTCCTGTCAGGCGGGTAGAGCCGCAAGTAAAAGAATTATCACTTACGCGGCTCGGTTCTGGGCTTTGCGGCGCGATTGGGCTGGACTCAGGTCATCGTCGTCCGAGTTAGAGCCCGTCGGTCGGCTTAGGTCTGATTCTGGCTTTGCCAAGGGGAACATGTCAACATGGCCATCTGTATGGTTCAGGCCATGGAGCGGGAGATTAGGCGGTGTCGGAGGCCCCGGCGGACCAGTGAGGGTTTGATTGTTGAACTGAGCGTACTGATCAAAGTTCGGAGGGTATTGTTCATGGCTTGTGAAGTCGTATACTCCCTGTATGTAATAAACAGACAAAGATCAGCCCTTGGCCTCCAGAACGAGACGGCGTATACCCAGTCATAACAATATAGAGCAGAGCCGGGGATTGAAATCGAGCGATGGATTACGAACATGAGGCGTTCCGTGGCTAAATTCGTCCGAGGTGGCAGAGTTAGAATGAGCAGGCGTCAGTGGGGGGATTCCCATAAACTGGTAAGTCTGGGTTCCGCCGTAGTATGCGTGAGAGAAATCCATGGTGTAGATGTATGTTGATGGGATTCTTTCGAACAAAGAGAAAAGATTTGGCTGGAGGACGGGTTGTTGTAACGACTCAGTGAGCGATCAAAGTCGTTCGCTCGTGGCTCAAGTGGCAAATATCCTAAAAAGCCAGCAAGTGATGAACAGGGAAGAGAAAAGGCCCGGCCGACAGTAAAGGAGCCACGAATTTGGATGTTAGCTCGAGATGTGTGTCTTTATGTTAAGAGTAGCCTCTCTCTCAATTGTCGACCGTGGCGTGCGTGGACGACCCCCCCTCTTGGGTGATTGATCTGGACAGAATGTGTCGAGGATTGACAGGAGGATCGACAGGAAACCAAACCAACAATTATAAAACGCTTTCCTGGGTTGCCTTCGCTTACGACTGACAAACTCACAATTGTGTGATATAGTGGTAGTTGCAGCTTTGTTGAGGTGCAATGTGAGGGTCTCGCACTTTGGTAAAATGCCTAGGCAATACTTATAGGTATGGGTAGGTAGGTATGCCATGTCATACCTACCAAGGTATAACTTCTAGTAGGGGTTCCTGCGTAATAAGGCTTCGGTCCGTATTGAATCTAGTGTACTGATACCTCCAAGCAACTCCACGGCTGATCATCTGAGAAGTCTGTTAACTAACTTGAAAGAGGCTAGACTGGCTCTAACGGCCACTTTGACGAACCGTGGTTGCAGAGGTCGGAAATAAAGGCTGAATGCGAAATGCGAAATACGGCGGTACTTGTTGCCAACCACCCACCCAGTTGTCGAAGCTACGAAGTGCTATGCATACCTATAGATAGTAAGATGAGGGTTAGTTATCGTTAGGTATGTAAAGTGCGGAATAAGTAGTAGTTTTACGTAGCTAATCAGTTTCGTCGAGAACAATACATATAGCAAGTTAGTTAACCACATAGCGTGCATCCTGTAATGTGGTGCTGCTGTAGGAAGACATAACTACTTCGTACCGGTAGCAATAACTTATGACGTCCACCGCTTACAAGTTATCGGTAACAGAAGCGAGGCCAACGTCTGGGTACACGATGCTGGACAGATAGTTAGGTCTTCCACTACGCAATACTTATGTAGCCTACAGATTGATAAGATCAATAATCAATAACTACACGTACCTATGTAGGTAGGTAAGTGTCAGTGTAAGTGTAGATGTAGGTATACTGCAAGTATTCTGGAGTAACTTTGCGTCCTCGTGTACTACCTACCTAGGGTACCTTATACTGTAAGCTCTCGGGGTGTTCCGACTTTACATACCTCGGTCAGCGCGTTTGAAAGGGCCCCAGAACTGACATCCTAGGAACTCGGAAACTTTAGCCCCACCTGCAACTAGTTATGGAATACTATGTACGAAGTACAGTAGGTATTCTCCTATATAAAGTACCGTCCTTTGGACGAAAACTCTCATGTGAAAACCTACCTACCGGGAGTTATGTGAAACCGCGCAAATCGCAACCCCAGCCGGGAACCGCGAAGCCGCGAGCCGCGAATACACTAGGTATGTATCCCGAACAATGAAATCAAGTTAAGCTGACTAGCAATACCTACCTACCAGCTGGCAGCTACCTAGGAGCAACTATTCTTAGCTACAAACCTGGTTATAGGTACTATACCGGTATACATAGGTACCTACATAAACTTCACTAAACGTCACCAAGAGTTGTCGAGTAGTGTACCTGCGTGCCTATGTACTATGTAGAGATCTGTAAGCATACCGGCAACTCTGAGCGTTTTCCATGCGTTCGACCTAAATAACTTTACGACGGTTGTTTCGCTGAATGCCAACTTTCTTTTTCACAACGTTTCACTTGACTGGAACTACCTACACTGCCTAGGTGGAGCTTTCGAATACATAACTTCTTCTAAGCAATTCATAGCCGTCCATCATGAGCGTCCCGAGACTACTACCTACCTATCTACCGGTATACATACCGTACCTGTTAGGCGGGTATAGGTAGCGGCCGAACCCAGACATTCACTTAAAACTTTTGACAGTTCCTCTCTCTTCTGTCGCCGACATTTGCCCACTATCTACGGCTTCCGCCTTTCGGTAGCCAAGGGGATTTTACGCAGAGATCCCCTACCTAGAGGTAACTAACCCAGCACCCGACTGCACAACTGGGTACCTATTAGCCCCAGCATACCGGTACCGTTAATAAGGCACCCCTAAGCCCAAGTCGCAAGCAGAGTAATCGGCTCAATATACCTACTATGTAGCTGCTGCTCTACCCTTAGGCATTAGTTATACCTACATCCGAGCCCCTCGCTTCTCGTCGTTTTTGCTGCACATTTTGCGGCCAAAATCACAGATATTGCCAAGGCCATACATATCCACAACAGTGCGCGGCAACAAAGTTCCTGTAGTCGTGGACATGTCTAGGTAGATAGTTGCTCGCCCGGCCTACTACACTACATATTTCGTACATTGCCCAGTTTAATTGACTTTTAGTGTATTCAGTCAAACACATCGACCGGGAACATAGGTGGGTGAGCAGTGCCGATGGCTAAGCAACGTGGCAGGTCTTGTAGTTTGGTGGGGTAGGTAGCCGACCAGAGTTGACGTTATTGCAAGTCTTCAAGTCCGCAACTCATACACATGCTGCCTAAGGCTCTATCCAGCCAGACCCAACCATATTCTGGCCGGATGTTCCATCTCACGACATAAACCCACTGTTCGATAATATTAACTATGGTTATCTATAGGTCATCTCATGTGAGTCAGTCAGAACCGGTCGGGTCAACGGCGTAATCCACACACCATGGATTCACTCTGCTATATGGGTTTTGACCATGATACATATTGACAAAACGTACCGCCCAAGCTAATTACTTCTCACAGACTTGCAAGCCCCCTCCCGGTAGATCTACCTATAGTACATATCTAGCACAGCGGGCAACTAGAAGCCAGGGAATAAACTCACGGCTTATTAATCTGTCCGTAGGACAGATTTTGTAAGCAAATTGTGTAAGCGGACCGGGGTAGAAGTCTTAGTCAGAAAATTACCGGATTGAGCTTAGTATTTCTTATCTCAATAGGATTTGATTGGTCCGTCAAACCAGTAGACTAGCTTATCGGTTAATAGGATTTGATTGGAGGGTCTCCCAGAGAGCAGATTATTACCACTTCAACAACACCAAAAAGGGATCCAGAAAAAAGTTTTTGACCACTCCAAAAAGATGGCCCTCCACAAGCTCCGGGGACTGCCAGTTTTTTTGGAGTGGTCAAAAACTTTTAAAAGATGTACATAGGTAGCATGTGTAGCCCGAGTCCGTGCGATAAGTACTTATCAGTTCCAAGCGCCGATTCGGGCAATCCGATGCTGTTTTTCTCGATAGGTTGGTCCCAATCCTATGAGTTGGCCATGCTTGCGACCAAGCGTTTTCTTCGGCGTTTGCCGCAGTCGGTTCCGGCATTTGCATCCACAGCGATAGTCAAGCTACCTGTACATCTGCATTTTCCCATGCCTACATTGTTGCAAGTCGAGGCGGCATAACATAGCGATGTCAGCCTTCATTGCATACCTAGGTAAGTATTACATGAGATCCCAGACCGCTCAGTGACCGCTCAGTGGCAACTCAGAGCAGAATTATGTAACCCCTAATTCTCCCTCCGCCTTATTACACAAAAAGGTTCGTAAACCCCCGACGAACCGAATAGGGAGGTGGAAATCGAGGCCCTTCCCTCTCCTTCTTTCGGTTACATTGCCAGCTTGTGCGTGAGATTTCGTTTTGCTTTTCCCTTTCAAGAAGTCGTCTTATTGTCGGTTGGTTTTAAGCGATATCGGAAAAGGAAAGGTACCCGCGGCATACAGCAGTTGCGGCATAGATGCAAACCATGGATCGTGGATGAAGTACGACATGCACCCGCATAGAACGTAGGTAGACTTGTTGACAAAGGGGGATAGGCGCAGGAAGCAGTCACGTGCCCTGGTAAACCTTGAGAACACAATAAACTCAACAAGGCCTGTTAGATACCTACCTACCTAGATAGGTATCCAGTATGGTGAGAACGGGAGTAAGGCGCTCGGCATAGGTAGGGAGGTATCTAGCTAGAGCCCGTCAAGACTAAAACTCGAGTCTTCATCGACAGTCAATTGCCAAACGGCAAGCCGCAAAAGACGGGTGAAAACAGAGCCTGAATAAAAGCGCGAATGGACGACAAGGAAACAATTTACGACGACAACAAATATCTGCTCGTTGACTGCTTATCATGGCGAGCAAGGCAACCGGCGGGGTCGAAGCAAGTCCTGGAACACATTATCAGCGTCATTTGCTGTCTCGCCGCTGAAGCGACCTCTGAGCACGCGGAAAGGAGGTGAGGCCTAAGCGAGCCTTGGGATGATTGGAAAGGGGTGGCTTTTGAGGTGAATGGACGGTCGGCCAGTATCAGACCGTCAGCTGTTTGATGACCTTGCAATTCTATTTGAGCGTTCCGGACTTCAAATGCTGAACTGGCACAGTCTGTTACGATACATCATACCGCTTCCATCCTGCGCTGCCGCACCTGAGGCTTGACAGAAGAGTATCCGTCCCGATATTACCTAACACGTTACAAAGGCATGTCTATATGCCGTCAGATATGGAAACATCTAGCCCCGACGTCTGTGCTATATCGGATGCATTCCCATATGCGGCTCCAGAGTCGAAGCGGCGACACCTGGAACATTCAGGATTCAGGCAGAAAAGAGTCCGAGCTTTCGTGATTCGTCCTGAGCACACGATTAACACTCACGCCTAGCGATGTCACTCATCTGATTTAATCACGAAGGCAACATTTTTGCGATTGTGTTTCCATCATCATGATACCCTGTCATGAGCCGCCATATGTACCCCAACACTTATGAACGATCCCATGGTGACCGGCTTATCTTCAGGGTTACACCGTACACCATAAGTATCTTCATTCTGCAAATGGCATGAGCCGCATGACTGAGGAGAGAACGAGGTAGATGCCACAATTTCGCAAACAGTTTGGCTCTTGCACGTGTCTTAGCCTTTGTACCGCGTTTAGATGGCCGCGGTGAGGCCGCCATCAGAAACTGCTTGGGGCGCAGTCCAATGGCCATCGTTGTCCTAAGCAGCAGAAGCATTAGGAATGAGATTGCGTAGCATTAGCTCTGGTCGCAAATAGCCGTTCTCAGCAACGTCTAGATGACCACCTTCAGCAGCTGTTTTCGACGAGGATCTCATCATAAGGTTTTGAGTTCGGATTTTACATGACGAAGCATTAACGCGAGCCTCCGTTGTAACTTGAAAGTCTTTTAACAACATTCAGATAGGCTATAGGCAGCCACCTTTCACAAGCTGCATCGAGTATGATCCGGGCCACCCTAATTATAAGGAGAGCATTGAAATAATGAGACGCAGTCGCGACTAGCATGTTGCATTTTGAAAACGCCCGCTTGCGGTGGCTGCTTAGAGTACATAGCTACCAAATTATACAATCAGCGGCTAGCCCTTGGATCATCTTTGTGCTTGTCGATGCGCACAATATCTTCGCATGCGGCATGACTGGATCACATGACGACGTTATCTATGTCGTTGAAATTGCAGGGCATCCTAATCCTGTGTACGGGCCACACTAGTTGACGGACATCCTTATAATGTAAGACGTAGGTCTGTGGGAACTTGGTAGAGCTCGTGCACCTAAAAGGAGATTCGGAGAAACCCCAACGTATCAAATCAGGAAAGAAGATGTTTAAACCCGAGCACCTTGCTTTATGCCACCGAGGCCTTGATTCTTGAATCTGCGCCTCTTTCACCAACTGCCAATTCTCTGAATCTAAATTCTCTAAAGAGTTCCAAACTTCCATTGATATAAGGTTCAGTGACTATGGCGTCTCGAGCGTCTGAAACTAGGTTCACGACAGTTAGAGTTCTCTGGTACAGAATAGATCGAGATTGTTGATCATCAAAGGGGGAGAAACGTAGAAGCGGCAGGCTCGCTTATAGCCCCCGGTTGCTTGACTGACGGTTTGTTACGAGCCGCGACCTACTATCTAAAATCGCAGTCATACCACATGCCTAGCTTGCATGGACTAGGCCGCACGACATGTCTATCAGCATAGAAAAGAGCCATGGCGTCGTCCAGTTCAAATTCGTCGAAACCCTCTCTTCTCTTCCTCTCTCCAGCTTGTCTTATATTGAAATCTCACAGTAATGTGCTTGTATGCTTGACCAACAAGCCCTCGACAACTCTCTGCATTGCCACATTCACTCTCACCGTCTCACGGGCTATGAGATCTGGATAAGCCATAATGTCAGCCAAGGACTTCTATGTATTATCTAATTGGCACTGATTTCGAGATGAAGCATGATAGTCACGCGTTGCTGCTAGTCATAGGTAGTTCCCTATATATTTAGTTCATAAAGAGAAAGTATGCATGTCCTATCTTCCGTACACATACGTATCATGTTCTGTAATCGAGAATTGCCTCGAGCCGGTTCTGGTAACCACTTCTGGGTTCCACCGTTCCCCATTTCTGAAAGAAAAAGACATTGCAAACTGGCGCCTTTTCAGGCGAATCGGTAATGAAACAATACATCGCAAGCTGAAAATCCGGAAAGAGAATGACGGCTTCCATCTCAACTCCGTCCCATATTCTGACGCTTGCCTCCAACCCACAGCATTCATTGGCTGTGGCAGTGACCTAATGGCCGATACTCGGCTGTGGGTGGCGGTTGCCAACGCCTGTTCTAGAGACCTACAAGGTGCCTGCCTGGTTCCATAGCCCCTCTCCGCGGTTTCCCCTTTCGAAGTTTGGTTGTTGCCATTTGGGCATCCTTGATACCTTATCTAGAGGCAAGTACATAAATTCTGGCTCATTCCGCGAGGCCCGCCGTACCTTCCGCAGAAGTCTGAGGAAGACGACGGCAGTAACGACCTGGACCCGTGACCGCCTCTGCTCGACCTTCCCTGACTTCGTATGATCTCTCTCAGGAATGCTCCCTCCCACCTCACGTTCTCTTCCTCTTTCTCTCCAGACCTCCCCTTCTCCCTCTCCATTTCACCATACTTCTTGTCTTCCGTCATCAATCATCATCCGCCCAATGTCGGCCATCACGCTTACTCCTATTCCTACTGCTACATTTCCCTGACGAATAAATCATAAGTCTCAAGGTAATGGAAAATACTCTCTTTTCCACCCCACCATTGCCCCCTTCCCTGCATCTCAGTTCCATTGCGGTCGTTCTCTTCGCCTGATTTTGCCTCATATCTCTTTTACTATACCTTACTACAACTTGCTGGCGTAAGGAGCTGACGTACGAGTGCAGAGTCAAGCACAATGGAAGTCCACGACAGTAAATACCCGATGGGGCCCTTATCCCGTCGCCCATTGGAACTGCAGCTTCCTCTGTCACACTCCCTGCCGAACCATTCACAGCCCCAGCAACAATCATCCGCAGCGACACCGCCTCGTCAATACACAACTGTAGGCTCCGTCTACAACCCGCAAACCCAGCCACTTCAGCCTCCAGTTCGCCGTGGCCGTACTGTGAAGACTCTCTTCCCCTACAAGAGCGAATCGCCCGTTGGGTCATCCAATCAGCTACAGTACACCCCATTACAACAGAACTCTGACCGGGCTGTTAGCCCAGTCCGTCTGAATCCTGACTGTCTTCCATCAACCCTGACCATCACTCGCCAAGAAAGACAGATTTTACGCAAGTTTGGTGTAGCGGTGCCTAATCTCCCAGAATCCCTTGATATGCCCGGGCCTCTGCAATCCCCTATCTGTAGCGGCGCCAATGCATCACAGTGCAATCGGGATCTGGCAACCGCCAATGGTGATATTGTTGCCGACTCTGTTGCCTCAGACCGATCAACGGCCTTTACTAATGCCATCACTGAATCCGACAATGGAAGTGACGGAGCCGATACGAAACCGATTTCCGCTATGAACTTCAATAGCCTAACAAACTTGGCTTCATACCCCAACCCAATGCAACGAGCCGCGCAGAAGCTTCTCGCCTCGCATCGCCCGCAACCCAACCCAGGCGCTGGCGTGAGTCACACCTATGCCGGATCTTAAAGAGAAATTTCTCCATCTAATGCGAGTGCGTCGACTAACATGTTACAGGCCCAAGTTTCTGATAGCCATTCATCCCACTATAACACAGAAGTAGAGTCGTGGGTTTCGCCTGCAGAACCCTCTGTGCATATGCCTCTCGCGCCCAAGATTCGAGGTGCACCCGCGCCATTGACTGCGGGACCACCGGGTGTCCGGCAATTCAAGCCCTCAACTTTTGATCAAGAAACTTTACAGAGGGTACGTGAGTTCGACGACGAAAACCCGATGATGAACCCTTATCACATACGCCTACGCTCTGGTCAACATACTGGGGGTCCCTCTTTGGAAGGAGAAAGCATTTCTTCCGTGCCAACAGCGAAAACCCTGGATGATGACGACTTCGATTTCGACCTCGGCAGCCGTAAGAGAAACGACAACGTTCCAGTCGTCGATACCCTTCCATTGGATGAAGCGCGCGCTTTCTACCCCGATGGCCTGCCTTTGAATTTCAACTCGCGCACGCACCATATTTCTAGTGACTGGGAACTTGAACGTCTATCGAAACTCGAACGTGCGTCCGATTCATACTCGACCCAGCGTCAAGGCAAATTCTGGGCTGAGCGTAGCCGGCACATCGACAATCTATTTTATAGCGGAAACAACGTGTTCAATAAAACATTTGACATGGTCGTCTCGGAGCACAACCACCGTAGTCTAACGCACATTGTTGGTCATCTTCGCAAGGAGCCAACAAATAGCCAAGGGAAGGTAATCAACCGCCCGATCAGTGTTCGTGCGGCATCACTCATTCCAGCGTCAGAGCAGTAAGTGGGTCTTTTTCTCCCTGATTGACAGACACATTTCGGGTCTGCTGTTCTTGCAAGACACGAAGCTTTGTGTACGCACCTTGATATTATCTACCACAATTACTGCATTCTGATTTTTTTTAATAGTGCCACGCCTTTGTTATCTATGGCTTTCCAGGCTATCACCAACCACCCTGAGATTTCGCCTTATTCAACACTTCCGAAATTCGAGCAGAGTCTCTATCCTCCATACTTAAGCAAGTAATACAGATCACAGAATACGCCGTCAGGAGTATGAGAAGGACCCTTGGTTACAACAACATTCATTTGATTCAGGCTTCGACGCTTCGTTGTGTGGTGTGGTTCTAGGGAAAATCATGGAGTAATCTGGTTGCAAATCCCGTCGCACATCCATATTACTATTGGGCTTTTTCTTCTACCCTCAAATCTCCCTCGCAACACAGTAATATACTTGTTGGTTGATGCTTATGTAAGGGAAAGCAAGGTTGCGGTAAGATGATGGGCTTATGCGAAGCTACGCCCCGAAGAGTTTTGACGTCTCAGGTTTGGGGATTGGCCTGGACTTCGATTGCATTATCCACTCTCCTAACAATGGAGGGAGGTGCAAGATTACGGCAATGATTGCATAATATCAATTTCAGCAATCACACTGCATTTGTAAGTCGCCCCGAAAGTTGCAGTGCTGGATTCTGGGATATCCGCCCTGCTTGGCTTGTGTTTCTGTGGCTAGGCCGAGACTGGGAGAGGCTCGGGACTATAAAGATAGTTATTTCCAAGCAAGGAAGCTGGGCACGGAAGTACTGTTGCGCGGTTCCTTTGTTCCCTCCCACAGTTGCTAGAATATATCAATTTATGACTTTGAATTAGCAACGAGTATACTACAAAGAAGCAATCATCAGTCATGGATTTACGTCCATTCACTTGGAGTTAGGTGAGATAATTGTGCACAGGATAGTATTGTAAATTTAATCTAAATCCCTAGGTATCATGAGAGAAACCAAGAGGGAGAGCTCGGAGGGCGGCCTATTTCACTCCAAGCCTCGGCCCTCGAGGGCCACCATTGCCGAAGTATGGCTCGAATCAGTCGCGTATTTTCTCAGGAATGCATTATACCTCTCATAGAACACCGAAGTGTCAGGATGGGTGTTAATGATGGCAGGGAAGCAATGTGGTACCCCCCCATAGCAATAGATTTCCACGTCTACGGCGGCGGCCTTGAGGGCTTCGCCGTACGCTAGTCCCATGTCACGGAAGATGTCGACGCCGGCGGATTGTATCACTAGGCAAGAAGCGACGAAGGGCCGTTTGTTAGCTGGATTGGGTCGTTGGACAGAGATGACTATACCCTAGGTAGGTCGATAAATGTACGGCAGGGGGAGGCAAGAATCCACTTACGAGCGGGCGGAAGTCGGGCCAAAGAGGAAGCCAGAAGCGGCGAATGCCGGTAGTCGATCTCGGGATTGGGCAGGTAGGCGCGGATGAAGGCCTCGAACCTGTAGACGCTGAGGACGCAGTTGTCGGCGTTTTGGACGTAGCTGCCGAACTCGTACTGGCCCTTTGGGAAGAACTGGGGATGGCATAGGGAGGGGAAGTGTAGCACTTGGGCTACTATGCCGGTTACGCCGGCGTCTCTTGCCATTATGGCTATGGCGCCAGCCTTGGGGGTTGCCGTCTTGTTAGTACGTGGCCTGGCAGATATCCGGGCTGGGATGGGATGGGATGGGAAGGGATGGGAAGGGAAGGCAAGGGATGGGACTTACTAGATTGGCGCCGGCGCTGCTTCCTGAGACTATGATTTTCTCTGGGTTGACTCCGAGGGTCCTTGCGTTTTCCTTACACTGACGGTTGGGCGTTAGTGGGATTGCGTGATGGGATGAGACTGGGCCGGATAAAGCAGAGGGGAGTGGCGGGCACGGACCCATAGCAGGCCGTCGTAGCTATCCTCAAGTGGTATTGGGAAGGGATTCTCGGGGGCTCTGAGGCGTTGTTACAACTTGTTAGCGGGTCAACCAAGGCTTGAAAAGAGGCCCGAGGGTAGAGCGAGCACACGTACAATCGGTAATCCACGCTGACGACGACGATGTTGGGGTTTGTGGCTGCATACACGTTCTCGGTGCCGTCTGTCTCGTGCCCTCCGACGCAGAAACCTGGGGACGGGAGAGTTAAGTTAGCCCGTCGGGATCTAATGTGCGGGCGTGTGGTTTCCGGTGTGCCGTACCGCCGCCATGCATGCGATACATGAGAGTCGCGTTTGGCAACACGTTCGGGGATTTGTAGACCTTCAGCTCGATCAAGTGGCCGTCGCGCGCAGGGAAATGGAGCAGTTCGGTCTTGACCTCCCGGTGTCGGTCGGGGCCCCCAGGCGGCATGACGGCTTCCGGGGCCCCGGCCGCCCGGCGGAAGCTCGGGAAGTCGGGGAGGGTCCAGAAGGTGTCGTAGGTGGCGCCGATGGGGCCTTCTACGGCTAGGAACTCGGGAGTCTTCTTGGAGAAGTGACCGTATTTGGGCAGTGGCTTGAAGTGTGGATCCATGTCGACGTAGTCGGAGTGTTCCTTAACGTCGATCATGATGGCTTGTTTGGTTGTTCCTTGTTCGACTCGCGTTCCTTGTAAAGCACGCACAGTTGGATTGCTGGTGATGGCGATGACGGTGAGCTGATACTTTACCCCTCCTGCTGGGCGCAGCTCGGGTTCTTATAGAGCTGCTTTCTCTCCATTATGATGATGGAGAGTGCTAGATAGTCTAGGGCGAGAGGTCGTGTCTCACCGTCTCACTCGCATTGCCCGACATCTATGCCGAGAGAGATCGCCATTAGTCCCGGAGCCGAATGTCAATGCGACGCTACACCGCAAGAAGGCAGAATCTTTCTCTTCCATCAACTGCGATGGGGCTGTGAGCATGACATCGAATGACGCCCCTCCAGCGTAGAACTTGAGCCCTTCTCCGTTCAAGCGTGTTGTCCCGTAGATGCTCACAATCCGTACCTTGAAGGTGGCTCAGCTGTCAGCAAACCGCCATAATGAATCATACCGGGCTAAACTATCTCGGGCTCGCCTGATCAAGTCTTGGTGCATTAGTTAGGTATAATATAGTGCTGTGAAAAGAACTCCAGTGTCCAGGCCTATTTTTAGTTGCGTCGTAGGCACTTTATAGTTTATACCCATAATGTGCACTACAGAGGCGACGTCGTTACCTTAGGTAGCTCTTCGGCCACCTACTATAGCTTGCTCGAACATATTAGTTAATAGGAGGGGATGTGTGGGTGAGTCGTGCCTCTAAATGGCCGAGTAGGTAATGTGGTACTTTGGGTTACTGACGGGGGTAAAGACATTGCTGTGATTCTGTTGGGTAAGTAGAAAGCTTTAGGAACGGTTCACAACTTTAGGTAACCGTGTAAGCTGATCATCCTGAGTAAGAATGGATAACGTAGTTAATGCGAGTGCCATTTGGTAAACCAGTTTTCGAGGTCGTCGCTACGCCACGATATCGCTTGGTTACAGGTCTGCCTTGCATACGATAAATATCCGCCGCGCATGGTAGCAAAGCAAGGGACCACTGCCGTGTTGGTCACCCTACGTGGGAACCGTCACGATGAATCATACTCGCAAGCAAATGGCTTGCCGACTTGCAAGAATACTCGGTCGACCGAGTGTATATATGAAGAGAAGGGCTTGCAACTTCACAAATGCCAAGAATCTGGTTGTGCAACGACCGCTGTACAACGACGAGTCTCGCCGCACTTCCGTGATCTTCTTATAACACCCTAGCGACACCCCCGCGATACTCTCGATACCTGCCGACACGACTTACCTCCTGTACAGGTAGTCGCCGGGATGGTCCGCAAGTTCGCGCTACCCCACTCGGCCACCGGCCTCCGTGTCGTGCCCGAGTCTCAACTGGACCTCCGGCCCGAGGCGGAAATCGTAGAAGAGCTCCACTCTTTCCGGCCCATCACCTCGGAGAAAAACGTGTGGTGCTTCTGGGATAAGGGCTTGGATCGTATGTACCCAAGTTACCGACACACCGTCCTGAACTGGGTAAGGAAACTTGGCAGCAGCTGGACCGTTCGCATCGTCGATCTTATCGACGGATCGCCTAACAACGTCTACAACTACGCCGGCAGGGAGTGGTTCCCCGACTGCTTTGTGTACCGGACCATGGATGGCCGACACGCGGCGCAGCACGCTGCAGATCTCGTGCGGCTACCTCTGCTGTTCGAGCACGGCGGCGTCTGGATGGACGTGGGGAACATGCTGCACACTCATCTCGACCACCTATTCTGGGATGCCCTGACGGGCCCGGGCTCGACTTACGAGATGGCGGTCTGGATCATCACCGGGCAGATCAGAAAGCAATGGGGTGGGTTCGGCAACTACATGCTAGCGACGCGGAAGGGCTGCGTCTTCATCAAGAACTGGCACAACTCCTACAAAGAGCTGTGGCGGGGCCGGACCAATGCCGTCGGTTTCCACAAATTGCCCCTGATTCAGGATATCGGGCTCGCTGAGGGCATGGCCGACTGGCATATCCAGGGCAAGGTGCTCGACATGAGCAATTACGTGGCGCACATGCTCCTCGGCGATCGCACAAAGAACCTGCTCGACGTTAGCACTGGCTGGAACGGGCGCGAGTTCTGGGAGAACAGGGTATTCATGGTCGAGGGCATCTTCAACGGGGTCCTCGGCGCAATTCGGACGGACTATGACGGCTACCGGCAAGCCGAGCTCTTCATGACGCCGCTCGACGACCTGGACGAGAGCAGGAGGAAGGCGGCGGAAGACTTCGTGATGGAGATGCTGGAGAAAAGCCACATGTACAAGGTGTACCACAACTCGGCGGGCGGGCTGCCGGCGCTGGGAGATGTGGTGAAGCAAGAAGGCTTTCAGGATGCAGATCATAGACTGGGCACATACGGCGAGTTATATCGCTATGGGACGGTGCACTGGGAGCCAACGCGGGCGGTGGAGCGTCTGATACCCCGGCCGACAGGTGAGGCGTTGATCCGGGCTACGCCTACGACGGCGTCTGTGCGCGAGGGTCACGAGAACTACCGGTAGATAGACGTGTCTCATGAACGCACCTATATTAGATGGGCCGCAAGCATCATTTGTTGTGCATTCATAATTGAATGTCGGATCCGGGACTGCAGGGGCGCAGTAAAGAGAAGAAGAAAAGAGAGAACATAGATAGAAATCAAGCAGCCATCGGCGCGGGTATCGTTTTTTGTAGATAGTGGTTTTCTGAAGACAAGGCGAAAAAAAAAAGCTCTCCTGAGTGTGACTCGAACACACGACCTGTGGATCTCTAAGCAACTTTCAATTACAGTCCAACGCGCTACCAACTGTGCCATCAGGAGCTCACATGGCTGGACACGGTGTGAAGAGGCGTTTAGATCCGTAGTACAGTTCCCACGTGACTACGGATTTGGTAAGCTCGGATTGTTAATCCCCCTGCTCCGTGGCTCTGGCTTCGCAGTCATCACGAAGTTTACCTATATATGTACAGTCTGTACGTCCGTAGTCCGTACGAGGCCGTAGGCAATAAATCGCACGCTCCACCCCTGGCCCCCGGGTAAGTTTATTAACCTTCGGTGCCTCTGCATAGGTACAGCAGGTACCATGCCCGGGTTCCTTCAGAATGCGCTCCCTGTCTCCCTAACCCATCACATACTGGGTTAACATAGAGTACTACGGATTAACTATAGTTAGAGTGCATATAGTCCGGGCGAGTTGCAGTCTTTCCGCCACACCACGTCCCGTGTTCACAAGCGCAATTAGAAAACCCGGGTCCAGTTTAATATGTATTAGATACTTAGGTATATCAATATCATTGCCGGTGCGTCGAAATTCATCCAGCCTCAAAAGTATTCCTCGGGTATACCGTATAGATGGACCACACAAACACGACCACCATCTCTTATCAAGCCCACCAAACAAACACCTGACGCAGCCTTTGCAGTTCGTATGAAACGCAAATGCTCCAGTTCACCATGCATACCTACGGCCATCACATATGCGCTTATCACGCAGACCCGAAACTTAGGGGAGGAACACAGTAAAAGAGGACAGAAACATTTTTATGGTGGCGTAGTACCTAGGCCGACACGAGAATACATGTGACGAAGCGTGGGTAGGACCCTAGGAGGCTCAGGCAGGCCACAAGACTGGAGAATACAAGAACTCTTTCGGCGACAACAATAAACCCGTAGACCTAAACATTCCTTCGCCCCTTATGGGCATATTGGCTAAGGGAGGTTAGGTACGTATACACATGATAGTGTTGCACCCTCGAGAGTATCTTTTGCCAGTCTCTCGCCAACCTCGCCGCACAGCAAACATACTGGAGGATATCTGTGCTAGGTAGATAGGCTTCAAAACATCGGCCTCCAAAAAAGTCGTCCATTTGTCCTTTTCCTTTTCCTTCGCCGGGGAATCCGACTACTGGAAGATCAATCGCCTGCGGGGTCTTTTCTCGCATTAATGAAAGACCACCGGAGAAATAAGATTTTGGTCCGTACGTAGTACGCCATCGTTTGGAATATGCATGAATAGAAAAGAGAACAATCAAGGGGTATTGCTGCGGGTGTCGCCAATCGAGAGAAGTCCATGAAATTAGGTAAAGGCGCAGATATCTGAGCATGTGATGTGACGTTTCACTTATGGAGCAAAGGGCGGCCTTGCGAATCCTGTCGCAATGCCTAACGGCGTCGATTCACAGGGCTGCGATGCTTGAGCCGGCTGGTTCGCCAACCCTCGTACCACTGCTCGCGGCTGGCCTCACGGAGTTCACTGCGCCACTCGGAAAACACGGCGTCCCTTAGGCGAGTGAAATCGCAGTGCTCTGGATTGTAGGGGTTAGCCGTACCCCAAGGAAACTTGCGATGAAGGGCACCAGGCTCATAGAGATCGGGGCTTATGATGGACATGGGCAGAAGCGGCAACTCGTCAGCTTCCTCGCCTGGCATCTTAATTGGGCGGGGCGACAGGTTGGATCCTCGATGGGGGTTCGCGGGCGATCGTTGTACGCCTTCTTCGAGGTTATTGTTTCCCCCAGACTCAGCTGCTAATTCATCAGCCTGATGCTCCTCGCCCTCGTCAATTCTGCTAGTATCTGGCGTAGACTCATCGTCGTCGTCCAAGTTCAATGCCTCCAAGGGGTCAAAGTTGGCCTTCTTGAGGCTAGACCAGACCGTCCTCTTGAGGAAATTCATGTGCGCCGTAGTAACTGTGTCGGCTTTTGATATGATAGGGATCACCGTCGTCTTTCCTTGCAGGGTGCGCATAACTTGCAAGTCGAGATCCTCGTCAAGGCCACCAATAATGCGCCCGAGGTCAATACCATGTTTCCCACCATAGCTCACTCCGAGGCCTATTTTAGCGGCGGCTACGTTGCGATCGAGCCGAGCGGGGTCAAGAATAAGGAAAACGGCGTGGATGTGCGTATCCTGTACGCCTGGTGATCGAATCACCTTCATCTCTTCGGCAAACGTCTCCTCAAACTTCCCTTCTAAGAACGTAGACATTTCTCGTAGTTGGAGATCCACGACATTTTTCTCCAGACCCTCCGAATCCCATATAGTCAAACCCACCCGTTCACCATCGATCTCGCTCTCAAGATAGTGAGGTATGAAATTTCCCGACGGAGTTGCTCGGGAGGTGACTTCTTGTTCAATCTCGGTTGAGCGTTGAGATCTCTTCTTGGTTGGCAGGGCAAGAGATGTCTTGAGGAACTCAAGGAATGAAGTCTTGCCTGAGCCACGTGTGCCAATGAGCAGAATGCTGTAGACGAATTAATAGGCTTGTGCAGGATAGAAGCCAGGGGAACAGCAACATACTTAAAAGGGGTTGGATCTTTCCTTCTGCGAACCCTTCTAGGGCTGTTGACAGTGCTGATGGCGCTGCTGGCATAACTATACCGGCCGCGGTTCGTCATACTTTCTGTACGAGCATAGGGATCGACCCAACCACCGTTGGGAACTGGCGGAACGGGAGGGACTGCGACAGAGGGCGACATAGACGGACGTCCAGGCTCAATGGATGTGCGGAGTGGGTAGTCTTTAAAGGAGTGCTCGGCGTTTCCGGAGATTATAGCAACAGAGTCGGGACGAATGTCGCCACCAAAGGTCTGGAGAGGTTGAGGCTGGGAACCGTTATACAGGGCCGGCAGTCGAGGCGGGGAGTTGGGGACGGGCTCTGGCTGCTGCGAGCTCTTCCTGCCATTTCTAAGTTCGCCGGACTTGCTGCGTCGAAGCAGGTTGCCAAAGCTTGTTCGACGAGGGGGGCTGTGTTGACTCATCTTCCCAAGTCAACGATGCAAGCATGTAGAAACTCAGGGTTCGATGACAGGCAGGTGCGTTGCTCAGCGATACGACGACGGGAGGCGTAAACCACGTCTATCACGCTGTAGACAACAAACGGGCAGGCAGTATCGTTGCAGGGTGATGGCCAGATGAACCTAGTCAGCCGGCAGGTATTCCAACAGATACAGTGCGCGCGTAACAAGGTTGCGGGAGCTTAGACTTAGAAGAGAAGGGTTGAGTTGTCGCGGCTAGGTCGCGTTGTAGGTGCTCGGGTTCTCCCTGAGGGGTGCTCTGTCTGGCAGAACCAAAGGATACCGCTCTCCAGAGATCGGCAACAAGTACTTTCGTAGCACCCGGCGCTTATCAAATACCCACAAGGTTTGATATGCAGACGCGACAGCGACCAGGTCTGATGACTCTCGGTCGATCCGCGTCGAATAGTGTGGCCAGCCAACAGCGGGATGCTGAAGAAAGCCAACTGGCACAGCTTGGACTATGAAAGATGGTTTGCACAGTTAGGTAAGCAGGCCGCGCCGGATTGGATGCTGTGCAGCTTTACTCCGCGTTCTTACTGCTCCCGGTTGTAGATATGTATACTGAGCGGGAAGAGTGGTTGCAATGGCGAAGCGTAGAGTAGAGAACGACGATCTAACAAAGACACTTTCGACAGGTAATCAACACCTAGACGTCCCCACGATGCTATTGTCAGTCTATTTACTGGCATTTGCGCGATGAAAATCTAAGAAAAACGGCTCCCAGTCCACCATGTATGCAGATTGTCTGGACGGCAGAGGAAGTAAAGGGACACACACGGCGTGCTGGGTGCGATAAGCCAGAGTGACGAGACAGTGATACAGCGAGTCAACCGAATACAGTCTCCCCGGTTTCGCCACGGAGCGTCTTACCATCTAGGCTGCAGCCCTGTAACTGATGGAAGGCCGTCCTGACGGTCCTGTTCGCTCTGCGGAAGTCCCAGATGCAGCCAAGTTGTGGCGAACAGTGCCGGGCGGATCGTATAGGTACAAAGGGGCCAGAAGTACGGCTTCCGCCTGCCAAGAGAGACAGCCAATGGGCGCAATTGAGGATGGGGAGTAGACGGAAGAAGCCTCACTGTCCTGCAAGCGCGCTGTGCTACATGCGGCTGGCAGTCCACCAACTGCGATGGGACGGCGGTTCAGGACTGCGCAAGAAGCTTTCGTAGCGCATACGAGGCGGGAAAAGAAGAGCACGACAAAGACGAGGGAAAGGAGATGTGCCAACCTTTGGGACTGTGGGCCAGGTGAACACCGTGGATCGTTTGCGGTCGGGATCGGCGCACGTCTGAGACAGGTGTTGCCCTACAGTGTGGGTGGAAGGCGGGAAGAATCGAAGGTCGCGAAGGTTGCGAAGGTTGCGGAGGTTGCGGAGGTTGTTTGTACCAACGCCGATCGAAAATTATAATAAGGGAAGCTCCCTGCCTGCTTGGCTGCGCGCTTGGGGCCTCTGCATCAAGGACCACCACTTGGAGGAAGCGAACACGACCAGGGCATTCGATTGGGCGCCGAGGCTACGACGCCGCATGAAACAATCCCTCGGGACGAAGTGAATCAAAAGAAAGACAGGACACCACCAGTGACGTACGATTATTGGAGAAAGAAAAAGAAGGAGCGTCGGGCGTGGATCAACACAAACGAGAAACAAAAGAGCTCAAGAATAAAAGCTCCAGTCAGGGGAGTTCAGAACTTGAGGACGAGAAGAAGAGCAGACAGATGCTGCTGGTCCATGGAGCGAAATGGGAATTGGACGGGAAACCGTTTACGCTCAACTATGCTCGCTCCAATTCCGTACAGCGTAGGCTCGCCACGGCCCCACTATTCCCTAGCGTGGTCTAGCGCCAAGATCGGGGGAACGACACCTGAGCTTCAAGCTGGAGCACGCCCGTGCACCACCTCCAGCGCTGGGCAGTCCGTACCAGCCCAAGTACTCCAGGTATAGCTACATGACGTGGACGTTCTGGTCCAGGATGGGGCCGCCAGGGCAACTAAATCTCCCAATGGGCCTCCCGCCGTGGCGCGAGATCTGAAACGCTTCATTACCTGCCTCACCCCACCAGAAACCCCACCATCACAGCACCGTCGCACGCTAGCCCACCGTCGATGCAGGAGTACCTCGCATGTACCTGTACCTCCGACTACCCGGTCCACAAGAATTAAAATTGCATCACTCCTCCAGGTCATCCATTCATATAAGCCCGTCGCGATCTGGAGAGCCGATTCCTCTTCCTCCAACTCTTATTAACTACCTACTATAACGAGCTATGCCGGTGCCTGTTCTTCAATTCTATTAGTACGGAATACTTGAAGGAATGCTGTGTGATGAATACAATATCACGACGTATTCCGTACCTACGTCATGTACGAAGCACTATTTAAACCGCGCATGTACTTTGCATGTGCATCTGTTTAAAGCACCTACCTACCTACACACTGCCTACACGAAGTGAGCGGATCCGGGCTGTCATCCCGTACGAACGTGCAAGCTACCGATATTGGACGGACCTTTTGCTGCTCATGACTGCAGTACTGTATGCCGTACTTCGTATATCAACGAAGGCCACATGCAAGCCCACATATCATGTTATACACGTTCCTTGCGTGGCCATAGTCCCACCAATGGATCAGCATCTCCGGCACATGTACGTCTGTGCCGCCAGTATATTGGCATGACCGTGATGTTCTGTTGGCTGTCAGCGACTATATATACCTGCCCGAGTCGGAACTATGAGTCCTGCTGTGCACTCTGCAAGGTACCTAGGTCCCTCTATCTACGGAATACCCAAGCCTTTAATTGAAGGCCTGGAGCATTGTTCACATCCACTCAGGTATTCCTATGGTCCAAGCCGGCCCAAGTATGTCCGTACAGACGCGCGGGTCGACCAATCACCAAACTACCTATGTAAGCAGTCCTGGCCGTTGAACCCCCCTCGCCACCAAGCGCCGGCCACTGGCACCGACATCATCAATCATGTCGAAGCGTGATCTGCCCCGGCTGTTGCCGGTACACGTGTACCAAATCATCAACAGCCGTTCAACGTTTCATCTTACCGCGGGACTGCCAATCAGCCGAATCCTCGGCTACTGTGTAAAGTTTTGCGTATATAGCCTTTTTGTTTTCTCTATCGTTCAACATCCTCGTTGTCGTGCTTGGAACCAAAGAGCTTACCTACTTGGACGACACTCCATCGCCTTAAGCTTCGGGACGTGCGCGGTTAACTTGGATCGATCGCAGGGCGGGTAGGGATGGATGTGGCTTTGGGCCCCCGGATATGTATGCAACCAAGAGGGACTTTGGCCACAAATAATTGATCATTCAAGAAATCATACGTATCACGTTTGTGTAGTGTACGCTACTGATTACCAACGTACATGCCGATGGATCTGTACGCCGGGTACAAGAAGAATGGCCGTCGGACAGCACATGAAAACCAGCCTCCCATTCTGTTGTTGCGTAGCCTTAACTGTGCTCTATGTAATCTAGGTATTGTACAAACGTACTTCGTACAGGAACCCCCAGCAATAGCCCCAGGTCTTGGTGGTGTTGTATCGTGGGTATATAACCCCTATACAGAGCGAGCGAGCCGAGTTTTTCTTCCATGGTAGGTAGCCCTCTTGTCCTTTCTATATCAACCCTCGAACACCTCATGCTGCAACTCAACGCCGAAGTCCTTGGCCATCATCACCATTCGTTTCTCTACCTCGTCTTCCATGCCGCCGCCCCAGCCAAACCACTGCCGAATTTTAAGGGTATAGAATGCGACATCCGTCGCCAACAGCACCGTCTTGAAAATTAGATGCCGCCAGGCATTGACGAGGCGTTGGCGCAGCGGGAGGTCCTTATCCTGAAAGAGACTGGCGCTGGCCCAGTTGCCCATCATCTTCACCCGGTTAACGGGAGAGCCCATGAACTGATTATTTCCCTGCACAATGCGCATGTTACGGCCGATGAAGACGAGCTCCTTGGGCCACTTGTCCTCGTCAGCCAGAACATCGCGGATGCCCTGCTTCATGCGTTGCTGCGCCTCGTAGTGCCGCTCAGCTGGTGTCTTTCCCGACAACTCTTTAGTTATCACGTCCCTCGTTGACCCGTCGCCGCCCTCGTAAGGACGCAGGAGCGTTGCGCTCGCGAAGAGATCGGGCGCCTTGACACCCCACTGCTCGGAGATGTCCGCAATGGTCTTATTATCAAACGTCATGAGACTCTTCCAGAATAGCGCGTACTGCTGTCTAAACTTGGGCGTCATGTAGACGTAGAGGCCGTGATCGATCAACACAAGCTCAGGCCTGCCGGAGGGTAGACGGCGGATAAAGATGTTCCCCGGGTGCGGATCGCAGTGCACGACGCCCCATTTGAAGATCTGTGCCGAAAACAAGTCCACTATCGTAGTCATTACATCCTTGCTCGTGAGACCTAGCCCGCCCTTGCCGTTCCGTCCTTTCCACTGCTCGCGCTCCGGCTTCAGCCGTTCTCTCAACGGGGCCAGCCGGAGTTCCCGGCGCGCTGCTTCCCAATCCTCTTGGGTGAACTTTAGCTGCGCACCATGCACACCGGCTGACCCGTTGCCGTAGCCGCCCAGCCAGCGTCCAGTTGTCGCGGCTTTATCCCAGAGACGTACACCCTCTATCCATTCCGTGACCAGCACGCGCTTCGTAGTGAACTCGGGGTAAACCTGGGGGATATAAACCCTATTCTTGAGCGCGGGTTCCGAGGCCACTAGCTTGCGCATAACCTCAGAGTTCTTAGCCTCGGCCTCAAAATCCGTCTCGAGCATCAGACGTTCAGTGATGAACGGCACGATGGAGTACAGCGGCAGGTCAAACCACCAGGTGTAGACGCGCATCACGACCTTGAAGGCCCACAGGTCCCAGCCGACCTGCTTCGCAATCTCCGGCTTCTGGATCTTCACTGCGACCTCTCTGCCATCCGGTAATCTGGCCCAGTGAACCTGCGCCACGCTCGCGCTGGCCCTAGCGCGCCTCTCCATGAGCCCCTTGCCGGCCTCGCCCTTAAAGCTCACGCCAAATACCTCCTCAGCGCCCCTCCCGCCAAAGTCCTGGCGTATGACCTTCTCGACATCCTTCCAGGTGTCTTGCGGGGCATCGTCGAACATGCGGGCAAACATGCGCTGGAACTCGGGCGGCAAGACGGCGCTCTGCATGGCTATAGCCTGGCCAATCTTGAGATACAACCCGCCATTTGCCCTGAGCAGGTCAAAAAGCCGCTCGGCGCTACGTCGGTGCAGGTCTTCGATGGTGCCTCCCGTGATCGGCTCGGGGCGGAAATTCAGCTTGTAATCGAGAGCAACGAAAAGGCCAGTGCCGAACGTGAGCAGCGAACGCCCGACGCCTGACGAAAATGCGTGTCGATCAATCAAGTATAAGCTCCCCGTCACGGCGGAGAGGATCAACAGGCGCCGGCCCCACCGCCGACTACGCTTGAACTGGCGCGCCGGCCGGGGCTGGCCGAGGGAAGACGGAGACGGTGGGCGTAAGGGTTCGAAGGGCGTATTTTGGGTTTGAACGCATCGCTGCTGCGGTATGCGCACGTGCGCGAGGGTTATGTGGGATTCGGGAGTCGGGGCGGGAAGACGGCTGGTGTGACGGAATGCTGGCTGGGCATGGCGAGCAAAGTGGCGCGCAACCGGCGCGCGCAGCATCTCTCACCACTTGGTATTGTTATGCAGTCAGGGCTAAGTGGCGAAACGACCTGCGTCGGTTCAACGAGGCGGAAGACAGGGCACCTCGCAGAGTAGCCGCATCGAGCGACGGGCGACGTCTCCCCGGGCACGCAGTTCGTACCTCAGCAGCGATGGACGGCGGATGCGCAGTAGAATCTGCTGATTGAGAGGGATTCCGTCTTTGGGCTGTCGTGTGCGAGTTGAGGTGCAATAGAGAGGAAAGTATGGAAAGGAAAAGGCAGAAGAGGAATCAAGGGAGCCTTCCGATGATAACCTCACAATTTGCCGGGCCAATCCGCAGCGGTTCCAGACTTGTCGATGTAGTTAGTTGACGAGTTTATCTGTGCAGCTGGGCTGACGTAAACGCCCCCGACAATGAAGCCTGCTGTTACAATTGTACCACTGAGAGCGAGAGAACACGGCGATCGAAATCGGATTGTTCACTAGGTGGGAGCAGAAACCGTTCAATGTCTCTGCAGGCTATAAATCCAGAATCTCTTTCCCTCGGCCGAAGTCAATAAATACTATGAACTACCTACTAGATAGCGCACAAAGCCCGCTCCACTCTGAGTCCACTCCCTATCTAGGTAAGTACTACATAACTAGGTAACTAATTATGGGAACGCTTATCCGGCACCCCGTTCTGACTATTCGGCACCCCGGTACATCCAAACGCACCAAAATTTCCCGGGGCTTTAAGTACTCTGCGGCACGGAGTCTTTCGCATGCCCGATGCAAACAACAAGGTAAAATCTAGTCATATTGTGCGTATACATTTCAGAAGAAAGGTATGGTCAAATAAAAGCCTCAGTTCGCAATTATATGTACGATTGTTGGAGTATTTCTACTCTCGATGTTGACGGCAATTGCCCAAGAAAGTGATGAGCAGTACGCAGGCGTTGAAATCACCGAAACTCGTGCATGACTATTTTTGGGGCGCCACGTTTAGAGTACTTTTCACACCAGCAGATCTTGGTGCGTTTGGATGTACCGGGGTGCCGAATAGTCAGAACGGGGTGCCGGATAAGCGTTCCCCTAATTATTACCTACATACCCCTACTCAGGTAGGTAGCCGCTTCAGGCATTCGAATAACTCAAAGTCCGAAGCACGAATCCCCGTCTAACTCCGATAGGTACCTACCTACCTACTTAAAGTATTAACCTTGCCATAACATTCATCGCTTACCCGGCGACTGTTGGTACGGTTCACAGTTTTAGGTATCTACGAAGTACGAAGTACTTCACACCTGAACGGTAAAATCTCGCGCACCGCTATTACTCAGCGCACGCAGGACGGTGTAAAGCCAACAAACATTCGAGTCGTATAAGTACTTATTAGGAACGAGCTTCTAGGTACGCGATGCAGGCCCGTGCTCCACGATGGTTACCTAGTTGTACCTACACTGGTTAAGGGAATCTCCTTGGCTGCCTTGGTGAGGTGGTTGGGTGGTGCGCGCACTCCTACCGGTACGAAGTACCTGCACAAGGTTGGATCTCGAAAAGACTCGCACTTACAGAGGCTGTTAAGAAGCGGGTTGTTTGCAATCACTCTAGTTATTCCACATTTACGGCTTTGGCGGGACGACCTTAACCTCACGCACAATTCATAGAGCTCCTTTGTTTGACCGAAAAAAGCTCATGAGTTGGTAATTTTGAACGCCAACCCATACTACTTACACTATCTAGAAGAGACCCCCGCGGCCTTCACTCCAGACACACCAATCCCTCAGAAGGCCGCAATAGCAACGTCGTTGTCGCGATACAATGTATGCGGGATAATTCGCCATTCGTTTTACCGATCTCGCCCTTGAAGATGCCTTGACAGATACTACACGCCGGATTTCCAATTGAATACCGACCCCATGTGTGACGTTCATTCCAGAGAATCGCAATCGAAAGAAAAAGCACCCCAAGAATCTGAAATCCTTGAAGATCACCCCCAGCTTGCTCCGCGCCATAAACATCTGCAACCGCCCATCCCCGCTAGCGATGCTTCCGCGGAACTGCTCATGCCGGCTTTCTGCCATACACGACCTGGACCAGAAAGTAGGGTTGAATCCGCGGATCACGTATCTCTTTGCGGACACGCGCCAGGAATACAGTTACTTCTTGCCGAGACCAGCCGAGGAATTTGGTAAACAATAACATAGCGTAGCCTGGATTTCACTATAGTCAGCACCTCTTGCAAAGGACGTATAGGTAGATTGTTGAGAACATGCGATATGCCGGGCGAGCCTATAAAGGGGGGGGATACCATCGAGGTCCTGCTCCATGGCGAGTTGAGCAAACGCGCCTAGCTGTTTAAGATCTTTGTCCCGGGGCCAAGCCGTCGCCGGGAGCTTGAACATTCTCGACTTGACGTCGACAAATCCGGCCTTTTCAATCGATTTTGGGATTATGCCGTCATCAACCATGCTCATGCTCCGGCCGGCCTTCGTTGCCGCCTGCATCCCGCCCGCACCGGTCAGCCAAGACGCTTCAGAATCAAGGGCGGCTGGGAGCCTTTCTGGCTACTGACATCATTGAAGAGGCGTCCCCAGTCATACAACGCAGTTCCCTCCCTCACGCTTCCGTCGTCGCTATGGAGGTTCACCGACGGCTCAACGGCCTCAATCCAGCCCCCGGGTTTACACGCCTTGAAGGCTTCTTCGTACAGCATGTCCCAATCGGAAATAGATCCGAAGAGGTAACGGATGTGTATGAAGTCGAATGTCCTCGGTAAGTAGGTCCACGGTTGTGTGCAATCCTCGATCTCGAACTTCAGGTTGGGCGGCACCCAATCGGGCTGCGACGGAGAGACATCGGTGCCGATAACCACCGCATCGGGGTGTATGTCTGCGAAATCACTGCCTCATGTGAGTTTAAAGCGTTCATCATCAGATTCATCTCGTATCTATGGGGGTTCTTCACATTGCCCAGATTCCTAGAAAGCCCGTCGTCAGCGTTTGAGGGCCGAATGAGTACTCGGGACAAATAAGTCGCCGGCGTCGTCTTACCAGTTCCGCAGCCTACATCTAGAACCTTTATTGGGCCTTCGGGGATGGGTGCGAGATATAGTTTGTTGTTGAGCAGGAGTGTCAGGCAGTGGTGGCTAGATTAGACGGAACAGGTACGTAAGCCATGGCCAACGCGATCAGTGATCTCAACCGGGATGTATGTCTTACACACAGTCCATGCTCTCAAGATGAACGTCATCATTCGGTGCCCTGCCCTCAGGTTAGAGGGTGTGTGAGGTCGTATCGAGCCGAGGTGAAGGACGGGCCATACCAGTGCTCGGCGGTGCCTTGGACCGAGTGATATGTCCGCCCGTGAAAAGTTCGGTATTCTAATATACTTGCGGAAAGCGATGCCGTGGTGCTCGCGCTACGATTGAGATCGTCAGCGTTAGGAGTTCGACGTTGGACGACGGTACTTGTCAGGAGATATTATCACTTACGTTTCGACACCAAGTGCGGAATCCTCATCATTGAGTATGTATTGTTCTTCATCATCGTCATCTTCTTGCTGAGCAGCGATAATTTGTCAGCCCTTCTGTATGTTGAGAGCGTGGATTTTACTATCGTATTCCCGCAAAACCATCATCATGGTGAGATTCCCGGATACCACGCCCGTACATACCGGCTCCGTCCAGTGAGGGGTCAGGACAACGGGCGGCGCAGCAGACGATGTTGGCGGTGGTGTGGGAGCAGTTCCAGACTCTCCAGCAGTTGTGACGATTTCCTCATCGGCCATTACAATAGCAAGAGGACGATTATTGTTTGAATTGTAGCGCTGGGGGTTCCGCTCATGCGGCGAACAGTCAATTACTTAGCACGTCGGCGCGACGAGAAATGGAGATGGTAGATAGAGCAATCACATCGCAGAGTCAACACGTACCTATTGGGTAGATACTCATACCTGACAGGTCGGGCAGACTAAATAGTTAGCCATTACCAGGAAGTACATTGCCTATCAATCGTCGACGGCACGTAGCCTTTGTGGACAGCACTCAAAGCGGAACAAAGTAGATGACTTGCAGCTCGCCGCGCTTCTGCGTCCACTTGGCACTTACAGACACTGCTGCCACCATCGGGAGGAGGGTGTCACACTACCTGAGAAGCCATCCCCCTCATTATGTCTCCAATGCTTCCCAACCCAACGGGGTAAAGTGCCCATAAATAATACTTATTCATTCTTTAGGTTGCCTCTAACTGCCTCTAACTCTCACTACACTACGTCGGTATTAGCTACCGTAGGCTAAGTACTGTCATGATACGCTTGTCATGCTGACCACGTGATAGTAAGGAGCGGCTCGTATTCATTCTACTAATACAACGATTCGACTGTAGGTATTCGTAGGTACACTACAATAATGAGATATCACTCTGATACAATGTACTTCATGCAGACACTGGCGAATTAGGTAGGGTTTGCTCTCTAACTTGCCCACGGGACGGATGTTGACCGCCGAGCGCCACATGAGGGGAAGTGAGCTGTTCGCAGGACTCAGGATCAGAGGAGGCCAATGTGAGACCTCATTCAATTCTACTTAAGAAAAAGCAACGCCATATGTACGTCCGTACAGGCCAGTATAGATGGGACAGTCGGCCCATTAAGCAAGCCGCCACCCTCTGATACAAACAACTCAAAGATTTGCCATTGGCCGGCGATGAGGTTACCACCTGCAGTGCCGACACGGTCACTGTCAGCCCGCCCCCGAATTGAGCCGATCAGGGGTTGGCTGCCGAGAGATAGCATCACGGTTATCATAGACAGGATAGTTCCATAAACATGGCTGAGAAAAGAAAATAAGAAAGCCGCGGATACGGTCGTGTCAAAGTCTCACACGTATTGAATGCCAATGCCCGCATCCCAGAGTGTTTACATACATACCATAGTAGGATTCCAACCATCTTGACCTCGCAACCATCTTGACCTCGCAACCATCTTGACCTCGCGATACGGATAACTCAATAGGTAGTTCATCAGCAATTGACAACAGCAGATAATGAATGAAATATGTTCATTATTACGTCAACAACAGTAGGAACGTGTGTGTTGTGTGAATTGACCTTGTGTGCAATTCCCCTCTCCAAGGGATAATCGACAGTACTTTCAAATTTCCATGCATTTCAACATTGATGAATCCAAACTAAACAGTGCCAGACTCAACTCCGTTCAAACCGCTGCTGCGCGGCGCGGCTGATAGCTGGCTTTCACGCCATGAGGACAACTAGCTCTGCCCAAAGCTGCTCATGGAAATGCCGGCATCAAAACCAAAAAGCAAATGGCCTAGGAGTGACCGGATATCTTCCTGCGTAAATTCAAGACTGGATAACCGAATGCATGAGTGAGGGATTCGTCACTATTGTTCATACCCATCAATACACCCTAAAGATGAAATCTCCATAATGCTGCCATTCTAGCGATATACTTATTGCTCTCGCTCGTCATACCCTCGCATTGGTCGTGAGAGATGCCTACCTTTCTGTGTGCCCGTTATTGAGTAGCATTTCCAGCACAACTTGTTGACCTGCAACTTCTGGATGTGCCATCGCGATTTTGACGGTTCCTTTTGAGTCCAGTCCCTCGTCCGTCCCGTTTGTACAGGTCCCCTGTCTAGCCGAGATATTAAACCCTCCAGTAGGGCCCCTGATTCCGTAATCCAGCACCCTAACGTCGCGACCGGCAATGATTTGACGCAATCGACCATTTTCAGCGTTTCGTACTTCTACATAATCATCGTTGAAGAGAAGCAGGTACTGTCCGTATATAGTGGCCCCCTTGGCTTTCTTCTGCTTGCCTGAGTATTCCATGATGACACTGCGACTAACATCGCCATGCTTGTCAATATAGACTGCACAGTCTTCGTAAGCAAGAATATACTCCTGATCATTGAGACGGAACATGCCCAGAGGTCGCTGATCTCTGACACGGGTCGCAATGTTGGCAATAGCCGGTTGCTTCGTGTCGGGTATGGTCATGGGTACTTTCTTGTCAAGGGTCATAAGTTCGAAGCCTTTGGCTGTCGCGATAGCGATATAGGACTGGAAGATGTTGAGTGAATAGCATTCAACGGGTAGATAGAAGTCATCATAATCTCTGAATGTCTCGGTAGCGCCACCACCGAGTCGCCGAGATCCGCCAAAGAGGCGTGATTTCTTTTCCGTTGCTTTCTGATAAACAGGTTCAAGGACCTTAAAAGTGCTGTGCAGATTTTCCTTCTTTTTGTAAAATACCAGCATCCGGTCCTTCATACGGGCCGTTGCAAAAAAAGCAACATCCTTTGCCAGCCTTTGGGGAGAACGTCGGGGGTTGTCGCTCGATGGGGTCGGGAAATTAGAAGCAGGTGCCACCACATCTAACGGATAGGAGACGAGATTACGATCTGAAAGCACCAATACTACCGAGAACTCCTCGAGGACAGCCATTTGCGTGACACGAGTTGCCGAGATTGTCTACCAACGCGTCAGTAAGGCGAATCAAAAAACTGAGATGTGGTCCTTACCTTGCTCCAGCCTCTCTGGTCGTTGGCCTCCGTAACGCACACGCCGACGTCTGTACCAACCGCCACCATGTTTTTTCCAAAGGCCGAGAACCCGGTAGCACAATACACGGCGGCACGTGAGATCGGTGGAGGGCCTCTACCAGGGCCGAATGTCTGCTCCAGCTCTCGGATGGCTCTGTCTACAGGTGTGCCACGGATGTGGACGCCACTCATATATTTTCCCATGCTAGATATGGAGTCGTAAGCGAAAGCGCTGTCAGCCATGACACGTAATTTGAATGGCTCCGCATTCTGAGTAAATAATGCTTTAGCATGGCGTGTCTTTGCTTCGATTATCCTGTCACACCAGTCCTGACGAGACTGTGCGGATGAAGCGAAGAGCGTGTAAACCTCGTGGCCCAAATGCTTGACCCGGAAGGGATACAGTATCTTTCCCTCGGTCTCACCTGCATTGATAGGTGCTAACCTGTTCATAGCAGCACCGACAGGACCAGTTGCAATGTGTTCAACACCGGGGCGGTCATTTCCATTTGGCGCGATCTTGTTAAGCTTGGTATCCAACGCGGGATTAGTAGAGCGAGTCAATGGCGTGGCGATACCTTTCTGTTTAGAAATGGGATCATCCTGACTACTCTCTAGGAAAAGAAGAGGCATGGGAATTGGCTAGCTGGGGGTTAGAAGGAATCTGATATATCATGTGGGGAAAACCTACCTCCTTTGATACATCATACTTCTTATCCGGCCTGCTGTCGCGGCTCAATATGAGTTTGGCAAGAATTAAATAATGGTCGAAAAGCAAAGCGTGCGTGTCCACCCATCGCATGCCTTTAGAGCCCATTCGTTGTAAGTCACCTTCCAGGATTAACTCTCTGCCTAGATGATCTAAGTGCAGGTCGGCGTGAAAACCAGGTCGCAAAACGAGCATCTGATCGAGCTCAATCATTGTTACTTTCTTTTCCATCTCGGCCACCCTTGCGTCGCATTCATGCGCAACCGCCTTGATTTCCTCGACAGCTTTGAGCATATTCGTTTTTTCTTCGCTATCTTGCAACATCTCTTTTAAAACACTCTCGAGGAGAAGGGGATAACGCTGCAGACGCGTGATTGGAGACTTTATGTATGTGTCATAATTGAGGCGCTTCGACCGAGGATCACTTCTGACGCTGTCCAAGAACTGACGAAACATGACGTTTCGATCCGCTTCTCTCCTAATGAGGTGTGACGCATAAGGGAACGATGCGGCATACTCAGTGTATGCCGTTCTTGCCTTTCGAACCCATTCCCGAAATATGTCGCTAAGACCCGTGAGCCAGGGGCCTTGTTCTTTTTGACGATACTTCATTTGGGCCAAGAGATGGTCCTTATTGACGCGTTGAACAGCTTCAGCTTTGCCGAAAACCGAGTTGACAAATTTGTCCATTCTCGATTCCGCAATTATCCTCGGCTGAGTGGCTATAAGCCTATCCCTGTATAAGATTCTCAGAACCTCAAGTTGATCCATATAAATCTCCTCGCTAGTAATGCATTCGTGCAGAATATTTTGCCTCTTAACTTCGTGCTTTGATTTGTCCTCGATGCTTTCTTTCGTCACCTTGTAGAAACTTGCCCAGTCTAAGGCCTTCGTCCCATCTAACATAAGTTCATCGAGGTTGGCTTTCTTTAGTGTCCGCATGCAATGAAAGGAATAGCAGCGCCCAGCTATATCGTGCGGCCCTGCTGAGCCATAATTTTCATGTAATTTGGGCGCATAGCAGCCGACTCCCGTCAACTGCCATAGAACCCCAGAGATGGAACCATCGCCAAACTTCAACCATTCTTCTTCTGGTACCAAAATACCTGCTCGTAAAATGGATTCAACCACTTGTGTACTGAGAGTCTCAGCATCCGCAACGTTCATCGTTGGAACCTTTAGACAAAACAGCTTCACCAAGCCGTCTTCAACAGTTTTGCGTTTAAGATCGGGCTCACCATCTGCCATCTCTCGAATCCATTGAGCAATCCCACTAAGCGCCCACGGCTCAGTGCAAGACTGAACATCAACTAGCGTAAGCCTTTCAGGTTGGAACTTCCGCCGTCTTCCGCTTGGCAAGGTTATCACATCATAATTAACAGATGAAGGTGTGCCAGTTTCATAACCTTCGAATGATAATCCCTGCTGGGTCATGAGTTGTTGTTGCTTCCTCATATGTCTCATTCTCGCATTACGCTCCTCAGTAGCGTCGGTTTTGGACCTCCCGGGAGGCTGAACATGAGGTGATGTGCTATGGCTGGATAATGAGATGGATCGTTCAACCTGTAATTGCTGCGCATTTTGGCCGTAGTGGGCATCGGGGCCAGTGTAAGGCCGTAAATCAGTACTTAGGGAGTAGCTGGGCTGCTGGCCGCCTTGGTTTGGAGACTGGACAGACAACAAGGAGCTGCTATCTGATCCAGCAGGAATAGCCGGTAGAGGCCTGTTTCCAATTCCCGGATGGTAAAACATGTCAGGATAGTCATCTTTAGGTGGTGGGTCGCTGCCACTATTTCTCGAATGAACGGAAACATGTTCATCTCCATCATCGAAGCTAAGACGATGGGCTCTTGGGGACTGCAGGCCACCACATTCTCCGTAGTCAACAGCGGCCTGCTCAAAAGCAGGATATTCTGCACTATTATGGCTTCTTTGAGAAGCATGGTTACGTTGAATCAACTGCGAGTTCGAGTGGGTCGGTTCGGTGTTAGGAAGAGAGTCAAGATTGTTATCATACGCAAGGCGACCGTCGTACCCACCGCCCATGAGACCCAAATCCATGCCGGCATAGTCGCTGTCACTGCTTGGTTCTTCCTTGCGAATCGAGCGCACTGGTGGAATAGCAACTTCGGGTTGGCTGAATAGCTGGAAAGGACCGTTGTTTACCGAAGTAAAGCGGCGGTCGTCTTCTTCAGCTTGCTGTAATGCCCAAGCACCAGCAGCACCCTCGGGATCGCTTTCGTCTCCTTCATATTCGGGAATAGCATTGGGGTTCATTGAATTGTTTCGATTGAGCGTAGAGGCATTTGATGAGTAGCGATGGACGCCAAGAGACTCGTCTGAGTTGGCCATCGTGCTTGCAGTAGAATGATAACTTGCATTCGAGGTGAGACGGTGGAGGCTGTGGGGATCACCATCCGCGTGTCTTCCGTTGCGCTGATCATATGAAGTAGGCCGACCGTGTTGGGAGCCTCTCCCTCCGAGCTCAGCCTCAATATCTTGCATAATGTTATCCTGTGTGAAATGCTCCTGTAAACCGTCGGGTCGGGTAGTGCCATTGTGTCCGTAAGGTTCAAGACTAGAGTTTTCAATAGGCCGACTCGGTAATGGTGCATTAGTTGGATGCCGTGCTAAGACGGGCGACGGTTGTGGAGAAGGCACCGGTGAGGATGTGGAGTTGGAGTCGGATGCTAGAAAGGAATGCGGATCGCGGTCAGAGTAATTTGGACCAACAGGTATATAGGACGATGCTGGATAAGGCGCTTGGGAGTTTGTAGAAGAATAAGACGTTGCGGGCGGACTCCGACCGTCGTCCCAGGATGTCGTTGCATACTGCGACTGAGGAGCTTCATACGTGGCCGGATAGGAAGCAGGAGCGACACTTGTGGAATTATTGGATCCATAAGTGGAAGCAGGTATTATTTGGTCATATCCTGTGTACGCAGTTGGCGGAGTAGGCATAGACGCCTGAGTTGACTGGGCCGTATATATTTGCTGTGGGTGGGAATAGAGAGACTGACTTGTCGGCGAACTCAGTGATGGGCTGTTATACGTATTGTTATAGCTTGCGTAAGTTGATTGACGTTGAAGAGCGGCGGCGTTGGGATACGCGGCTGGATTGTAGGGCGCGTGCGCAAAATTTCCGGTAGTTGGGTTCGGGCTGTATGGAGCGCTTGGTACATTCGACTGACCCCATCGATTCGCTGGACGAGGGTTGTGTGGCAAGGCGGTCGACTGCGGACGGACAAAAGATTGTGGATTGTAAGCCGAAAGCGTAGACCGAGTCTGTTCTTGATAAGAATTGCCATAGTCTTCTCTGTCGGCTTCTGCGGCTGAATTCGCTGCCAGGAACAATTCATCGTCCATGCTGAGGCCTCCAGCGGCTGTGTTCAAAGACGAATACCCCGTGGAATCGTCACCATTGTTAAAACTTTGGTTCCGAGCAGGGTATACTGGCTGGTCCTGCGAAGAGTGGTTTGCGACGGGATATCGAACGGGAGGAACATGGCCATAACGGCGTTGGTCATCGCCTCGGAAGGACATTGTAAAGCCCTCGCGCGGACGAAGGAAAAGTCGGCCTGAGATGTCACACGAAGAACGAGTAGGCAAATCTGCTCGTGATGTCTAATGATGCCTGCAAGAGAGAGAGTAGCGATTTTGCATTGATAAACCGTTGAAGAGCAGAATATGCGTCTCTTGAACCCGATCTCATCGGAACTTGGTGTGTTTGTACGCCACCTAGGTGTCGGTAGCAATTGAATATGCGGCTTCTGCTTTCGAAAAGAGTGAACACCTTGTGACAAACCCTACAAGTGTAGCCCCGTGATTAGTTTCGTATAGAAGCAGAGTGCAGGCGGCTCGTCATAGACCGAGGGAGAGAGACTGGCGGTGGCTGTTTGGTTTCCTGTCGGCGTGTCGTATATTCAGAATACGGAGTAAAATGTATCAGAGATGGCTATCTCTCCCTCACTGATGCAAGCCCGCAGTAAAAAACGATATTAGCGATGATTAGCATGTAGTGGCACATCATCCATAGATCATATAACTCGGTTGCAAGCGCGAGAGAAGGTCGTGGTTGTGGTTGTGGTGATGGTAAGTACAGTACCTAGATAGGACTGGGGGACCGAGCACCATAGCAGGAGACGGGAGGACTCTGCCTGGGGAAGAGGACGATACAGGGCTGATTAGCGGATCTGGCGTACGTACCCTAAGGTGCGCAGCACGTTTACGTAACTATGGATATGTAATACAGTTAATCCAGCGTGTCGGATGGGCGTGTACCGGTAGGTAGGTAGGTACTGGCTGCCTAAGCACCGCTATTACCTAACAAGGAAGGCTCAAAATTACACGACATTTGGATTGGAAGGCAGTTGTGTACCTTTCTTTTCCTAGACACTTCGAAGTACGAAGTGCCTACAGGTGCGGTATACCGAATTTGTCGCGAAGTATTCCGTACATCGAGGTACATAGTATGTAAGAACAATTAAGGAATGAGATTGGAACGAGAACTGAACTTCAATGAGAACGTTGTCAACCATTCATGAAATCATCCAGCAAGCCTTTGGCCCGTTTCGGCCCGTCACGACGTTTTAGCGGCTTGCCACTTGCAATGCATACAGTCTTTTATACCTACCGTACTGGAGAATCCACCCTTGGAAACCCTCTTCGCTGAGCGAATTCAATCGAATTACGGACTACAGTACATTATTATAGGTAATGTACTTCGTAAACTAGGTAACTTACCAATATTTTCATATGGGTGTTTCAATGTTCCGATGGCTACAGCTGTGGCAGAGCATGCCTAAGTAATTATAAAGCCGTTAAAAAGTGCTTTGTACTTCGTAGGAGGCAGTTAATTATGTACCTAGGTAAGTATTATCTAGATACCTATGTGTTGAAGGGCGACAAAAGAATCGACGAGGCCCAGTCCTCTTGTCAGTTGAACTACCTAACATACTAACCTAGGGGCTGCCTAGTGTACCTACCTAAGAGCACCAACCTAGTAATATACATAGTATGTAGGTACCTACGTGCATGCGTAGACACACCCATGACTTTGGTATCACGGTAATTACCTATGGTATCCGGTAACTACCTAGATAGTTAGTTTCCCCATTGTTCGACCAGCTGACATACTACACTAGTGTAGGTAAGTTAAATAGGTACGAAGTAGGTAGGTAGTGTACGACCGTATCTAAGCCTCGAAAACACCTTCATAGCTGCCTCCGGCTGTCTACCTACGGACCCAGCTATTCACCCGGTGTCATATCTTCCCAATGCTGGTGGCCAAATGAAATTTGGTTTCTAACGGAGCAAACCGTATGAACGTTATTTAAGTCTGTGCTTAAATACCTAGCCATAGTTTGTTGCAACCCGCCACAGCGGTGGCCTGCAGGTTTTACTTAGGTATCCGACGGTCGGTTACGAAGCAGCAGAGCCAGCTACGTTGGTTTTTAGGGAATCAACTGGCTTGGGCAAATTAAACGAATTCAGTACTCTTATCGTTATTGGCGCGTGGCCATACCTAGAGACTCCAGGGGTGTGGAGGCGAGGTGTGTTCAGCCAGCAGACTAACGTCAACTTGCTTAGCTACGGACGTACGGACGTACATCTAACTACGAAGTGCCTACCTAGATAGGTATTGTAGGTACTCGCTCGGTCTGAGTATCAGGTAGAGGTATAATAGGTAGTCTTTTCCGACGGAGGTCGGAGGTCTTGATCGAAGGGTGGAATGCCGGTAGAAGGTCACGTAATGGCAGGAGATCTAGGATCGAGAGGATGATTGTCTATAGGCTCTGGCCCTCTTCGTATATGGAAGGGGCCCGGTTGAAGGGCTCCCCTTATATAGACGACGGAGAATGAAGCTATCTCCTTGCTGCCCGAAAATACTAATTCGGTACCTAATTGACAGAGATCTGAACCAAATCAAAAACCTGTCAACAAAGGGGTACCTCGCATTGTTTGCGAAACTGACCGATGCTTAAAGTCCAATCGAGTAGGTATTTCTCTTGGTACCTACCTAGGTAGTGTGAAGCTGCGACGGAGTTGGTGTCTTCGGGTAGTCAAGGAGATGGTGTAGATACACTACATACACTGAGGAGTGGATCGGCTCACGTGATGAAAAAAGCGTGCACGGTGTGACGAGTGCTATTGGTACCCTATATACTGTCCACACCGTTGCACCTCTGCATGCGGTACCTAGGTATGTAACTGGTGGGGTGACAATTAAGGCTGCAGGATGTGAAGTTTTGCTGATAAAGTCAATGGAATGAAAGTAAATTAGGCACGTTAAGTACGGACGTAGTCTGGAAGATAGATACTGACTTGAAACACATGCCGTTCCGTACCTAGATATTGGTACTCCCAGCTCAAACCCGGGTATTGTTGTTCATTTAGTGTACGCTACCCCATGTAGGTACTGTCCGTTTAGACACCGGCAGCTAGCCTGGATTCTAGGGTGTCTGACATGCTAGTTTGTGGCCGAGTTGCGTTGTTGGAGTATGGTGGTGGAAGAAGGGAGAACGAATTGACGCGGGCCGAAAAGCGGGTTTCGACCGGCCCACTGCCAGGGGCGGACCACTACCTGGGGGACTCTACTACCCCCCGACAACGGTTAATGGGATGTCCCCCGGGGCAATAAACCCCCCACGGGCAACGAGTATTCGTTGAAATAATCGTTGTCGGAAAATACATTTTCCCGCTATGGTACCTAGGTAGGTACCTGTTTCGTACAGTACGAAGTTCAGCTAGCAACGCGATCGCGCCGGGTCCGTAGGGCTGAAATTACCAGGTACCTAGTTTTAACCGTGCTGATCCTACATTGTACCTAGATAGTGTAGTGTACTACTAGGTACACTACCCTATAAGATGATCTAACCCTCGTACGCCGATGCATTTCAACCGGTATTGGACGAGTCCACCCTCAACAAGGTCTCTCGGTAAAGCTCAGAAAGCTCAGCAGTCACCACAAACTCCATTTCTATATTAACGTGATAATGGCCATGGATGTTAAAACAATACGGCAGACCGACCAATTGGGTAAATACATGGTTTCTCGTCAATTACGCGCGGAATGATAGGTAAGGTCAAGATTTAGTTGCCGCTCACACATATCCGAAACACAAGGGCGCAGCGTACAGTTCAATAACTGGTCTTACCTCTGGGAGACTGTCCACATGATTGTTGTCTACATAGGTATATGAGCGATGCACACCACGGTCAGGCACTCTAGCTATCTTCACGTCCACACCACTGGGCCCGCGTGTGGCCAATGCTACTTCGTGGGCCCAAGCAAATCCGGTTCATGTAGTGCAACTAGGTACTGCACGATAAGTTCAGTGTTCACTCGTTGCTGGCATGGCAGTTCGGGGTCTGAAGACAGGAGATAATACACTGAAAACGCTTCCCAAGTTCGGCATTTGTCCCGATTAACTTAGAAGCCGACAAGAATGAACCCTCCAACGAATAAATTGTGTAGCCCGACAGGTTTGAGAATCTAGCTCGAGATACTTCGTACGTCCGTATTTTACCTGCTTCTCATCGTCCGACGTTCTTCGTACGTCCGTAGAAAGCCAGTATGCACGATTCGTTTTCCAGCTTACAACTGCAGGCACGAAGTAAAGCACATACGTACCTTAAGGATAGTATGAGGAGGATCTTTCTGTGGTCGCCCACAGCACTTGGTGAGTTGGTTCTCACCCACATCCTTCCCCACAATACCGGTAGGTAATGTTCAAATCCTTTCACATACCCACCCTTTTAATTAGTCCTTCATACTTCATTTGGCACCCTACCTACGAAGTACCTATTGTTCGGCTTACCGATAGGTACCTAGTGTAGGTACCAGCTATCCCCTTGGCTGCCGTAAGGTGCCCCCTCCGCGGTGCAATCGCATGCTAATATACCCTTAAAAGACAAGCATACAATTGGCTTGTTGATTTGCCAAGAGTTTGCCAGATGTCGCGCACCGCGGAGGGGGCACCTTACGGCAGCCAAGGGGATAATGTACCTATGTACTATGTAGTCGCTGGTCTGGACAGTACCGTACCTAGCCCAGTACAAATTTGTAGGCAGCTTCTCCCATCTTCTCCTCCACTTCCCCTCCGGAAAACATCTCGTCTACTGTACTTCGTACTTTGCAAGCAACAACCCTTCGTAAACCCAGCTACTTATTGGCACCTATCAGCAAAATCTAGCCAAAATGGTCAAGGCCGGTGAGTCCAACATTTATATGAAATGTGTTCCCGTTTGATCGCACCAATCCCGTGCGCCGGCCGGCTGGATGAGCGCGATTGCGCACGTTCCACGCGCTACCGGTCCGTGGTAGATCCAGTTGTGAGCTCGGGCAGACCTTACTGGCACCTGGCTGGAACCCCTTTGGCCAGGCACGGCACGGCACATGGCAACTCAGCCCGTCGCTAACCAGAACGTCGGGTTCGCTGCTGTGCCTGGACATCAAGGTTCCCAGCGTGACTCGCTGTCCTGCTGGACTCTAACCCCTTCTTCCCCAAATCAAATCGCGCCCAGTCTGTGCCGAGCCAGCGCTGATGCCTTCTACCTAGTCGCTGTCATTCGTGGTGATTCCAAGGTCACCGGCACTGTCACCTTTGAGCAGAGCTCGGAATCCGCGCCCACCACCATCTCGTGGGATATCACGGGCCATGACCCCAACGCGAAGCGTGGCTTCCATATCCACACCTTCGGCGACAACACCAATGGCTGCACATCGGCCGGCCCCCACTGTATGTCACGGTCCTCGACCACCCGTTGCGTAGCGAATCGGCTCACCAGCTGCTAGTTAACCCCCATGGCAAAACTCATGGTGATCGCACTGCCGAGACCCGCCATGTCGGCGACTTAGGCAACATCGAGACTGATGCTCAGGGCAATGCCAAGGGCTCTGTTCAGGACAGCCTAATCAAGCTTATTGGCCCCGAGAGCATCATCGGCGTAAGATCCCCTGACACCCTTGATATACATGCTGAGGCCGAGGGTGGACGTTAACTTGAGTGGATGTATAGCGCACTGTTGTGAGTCATGGCGGCACTGATGATCTTGGTCAGGGTGGCAATGAGGAGTCGCTTAAGACTGGCAATGCTGGTCCTCGACCTGCCTGTGGTATGTATCAGGGAAATCACAAATACGAAGAACACATGCTTATTTTTACTAGGTGTTATTGGCATTGCCAACTAGGTTGCACAATAAGGCGACCAATTTGAATCTCGGGCTGAGGGAGCAGTTTCTGGGAGCACAGGACTCATTAAATAGCTGAAACTTTTCGGGAAATGCCATTCCAAGTCCTTTGCTAGGGGGAGATAAAGAAACCAGAAGTCAGAGATTTTTACTGTTTACTCTGCCTAAGCGATCGAGTTTCCCCACAAGATATACATCTCGTTACTGGGACAATGATTCTCGCCTGTGCTCATGCTTAGTTAAGAGAGCTTGTAACAAGGTGCCAAACTACAATTATTCCTGTGATGCATGTTTCTGCAATGGTGAAAACACCAACTGATGATTGCGAATGACAATAACTAGGTAGGTACTTGGTAACTGCCGGTACCCCGCGGCCGCAGTGAATGGTGCCATTCCTCGCTAAGATGTACCTTGGTGCCCACTAGGCTTGCTCCACTTTTGCCTCAGTTAGTGAATATGTATAGAGTACAGTTTAGCTTATGCAAATATAGTTTATTACGAATGCGTTGGCCGGAACGGCTGGCTGCCACTTGCCCACGTTACTGGTAGGTACTGTCTCGACCTGGCCCCTCCACACCAATCGTGAAACCTGTCAAAATCGAGATCACAGCACATCTCGAAGACCCCTTTCCAGCTCATCCATTCCTCAAACCTGGGCACTGCGGCTTTTGTTTGCTATATCTTTCTTTTTATTTCTGGAGTTCCCGTGCGGTTACCCGTCCTCTCGGTCCAGCATCTTTCGGTAAGTGCCGATTTCTCAGGCCTCCATCAACTCGATCCCGATCCCTTCTGTTTCATCGAAATATCAACCCACCTCAACCACCAGAGCTCCTAGTGGTATGCTGCGAATTCTACTTAGATAGCTTTGACTACGGCTCCGATATGCCATCTCAACAACTGGTGAAATAAGCATGCATCAATCTGGGTTAGGCACCAACAACTCAGTGACTTGTTTGTTTTTTCCTTTGGGTAATTTGTGTCGGCAAGCATTCCTACCTACCTACCTACCTACCTACTCTTATGCCCTCCCCCATTGGCTACTGTATCGTACACCAATTATTAGGCTGATATTTACACTATCATTCACACTACAATCATGTCAGGCTTGCTATCCATGAGCCCTCACGGCTGGAACATATATACTATCCAGCCTGGCCTCCGGGTTGCAGCTCACCTTTTTCCCCAGTTCTCAACGGGTCGATCTTCTGGTCCCGGAGCTCTTTAGTTTGGTTGTATACCATTATCACGACCAAAAACTACCGCTCTCTTTGAAATTTACTTCGTTCATGGTCTCATAGGATCTCTTTCTTTATATACGCACACACGCACGCATGCCCTGCCGAGAATATTCTGCTAAGAATTCGTTCATCCTGGCACTTCTGGGTTACCGATATCTATAGCACATTAGCAAACTCCTGCTTCCTCGCCCCCCTCTCGTCGCAGTGCTGCCGGCCCTTCCTGTCGAATCTGGTGCTAATTGGTCACTAGAAGTTCGAAGGCCTTTTCTTGCGGTTGTATCTTCTTAGATCACACGCATTATACTACGCGTGAAGCCATGGCGAAACAATTCTTTGCTAATGTAAAGTCGGTTCTGAGTGGGGACACCCTAGTGCTGAGCAGTCAAAACAACCCGAATGCTGAGCGAACTTTCTCCTTGGCTTTTGTCACTGGCCCTCATTTAAGGAGAGAAGGCGATGAGCCCTTCGCATTTCAGTCACGGGATTATCTCCGAAGCTTGACAGTCGGCAAGCCTATTCAATGTACCGTCCTCTATACCGTTCCTTCTTCCGGGCGGGAATATGGCTATGCCCAACTGCAAGACGGCACCCAACTTCCAGACGACCTTGTGAAGGCAGGCTGGCTTAAAGTCAGGGAGGATGCTGGACGCAAAGAAGAGTCTAACGACACCCTAGAACGTTTGGAAGCACTTAGAAACCTAGAGTCGCAGGCAAAGAGCGAAAGCAAAGGACTTTGGGCAGGTACCGGTGGCGTCATCAATGTGCAGAATGACATTGGATCCATTGACTTCGATCAGTGGAAGGGAAAACAAGTCGACGGAATTATTGAACGAGTGCTTAGTGGTGATCGATGCCTTGTCCGGCTGAGGCTGTCAGACACATCTCATCTTCAAGTCATGACTCTCATTGCTGGTATTCGCACACCTGCGACCGAGCGTGTTAATCAATCCACCGGCCAAAACCAGGCTGCTGAGGAATTTGGCAATGAGGCGCGGCAATTTGTTGAGCAGAGACTCCTGCAGCGAAATATCAAGGCTGAATTAGTCGGTATCAGCCCGCAAGGGCAACTCATTGCCACCATTCTACATCCCCGAGGAAGTATTGCCGAGTTCCTACTTGCCGATGGCTTGGCGAGATGCAACGACTTTCATTCGACCTTACTTGGTTCCAAGATGGCCGCGTTGCGCGCAGCAGAGAAAAAGGCACAATCTGGAAAGCTCCGCTTACACAAGGGTCACGTAACTAAAGTCGCTGGGGACGCCGCCGCCTCAGATATGATTGTTTCTAAAGTCGTAAGTGCGGATACGATCTTTGTTCGCACGAAGACAGGAGATGAAAAACGCATCAGCCTCAGCAGTGTCCGTGGGCCCCGGCCAAGCGAACCATCTGAGGCTCCTTTCCGGGATGAAGCTAAGGAGTATCTGCGAAAGAGGCTCATTGGAAAACATGTCAAGGTCTTGGTGGAAGGATCGAAGGCCGCAACCGAAGATTTCGAAGCTCGTGATGTCGCTACCGTAACCGAGAAGGGCAAGAATATCAATCTTGCGCTCGTCCTGGACGGTTGGTGCTCAGTTATTCGCCACAGGAAGGACGATACAGATAGGGCTGCCAACTATGATGAGCTTCTCGCCGCCCAAGAGGAAGCAAGGGAGCAGAAGAAAGGAATGTGGACGAGCAAGCCGCCGAAAGCTAAGATGTACATGGATGCCTCCGAATCTGTACAAAAAGCCAAGATTCAGCTATCTACCTTGTCGCGACAAAAGAAGGTACCGGGCATTGTCGATTTCTGCAAGGCCGGATCACGGTTTACTATTCTGATCCCTCGTGAAGGTGTCAAGATCACGATGGTGCTCGCAGGTGTCCGTACCCCAAAAGCACCTCGGTCAGCCGGCGAGAAGGGCGAGCCTTTTGGACAAGAAGCTCTGGATCTGGCCAACCGCCGATGCAACCAGCGTGACTGTGAGATCGATGTTCATGACATTGACAAAGTCGGTGGTTTTATTGGGGATCTCTTTATTAATCGAGAAAGCTTCGCGAAAGTTCTTGTGGAAGAAGGTCTTGCCCAAGTTCATCAATACTCGGCAGAAAAGGCTGGTAATGCCACTGAGCTCTCAGCTGCCGAGCAGAAAGCAAAGGAGGGTCGTAAGGGTTTATGGCACAATTGGGACCCGTCCCAAGAAAATGACGACGAAGAGTCCGCAACTGCCGAGGCGCCGACAGAGCTGGAAGCGAGCGATAAGAAGGCCACTGATTATCGCGAGGTTGTTGTCACTAACGTTGATTCGAACGGCAGGCTTAAGATACAGCAAATCGGCGGGGGTACCGCTGCCCTTGAGATCATGATGAATGAATTCAAGAAATTTCACCTGGATTCAACAAATAACCGGCCACTTAGCAATCCGCCCAAGGCAGGCGAATATGTGGCTGCCAGGTTCTCCGCCGATAATCAATGGTACCGTGCCCGTGTACGATCAAACGATCGGACCGCGAAGGTCTCCGAAGTTGTCTACATCGACTACGGCAATAGCGAGCGAATTCCATGGTCCAGCCTTCGCCCTCTTGACCAGCCTCAGTTCGCGGTACAGAAACTCAAGGGACAAGCCATTGACGCGGTGCTGTCGTTCATTCAACTCCCCACAGCCACCGATTACTTCCGAGATTCCATAGACCTCATTGCCGAGGCTACTGATGGCCGCACTCTCGTCGCTAGCTTTGACTTTGTTGATCCAAAGGAAGGCCTCAGCTACATCACGCTCTTCGACGAGAATGCTAGTGGATCCTCTGCTACTTTTGCTGACTCAATCAACAAAGAAGTGGTGGCCAGTGGCTATGCCATGGTACCGAAGAAGCTGAAGGCTTGGGAGCGAGGTCGGGCATCCGAAGATGTGCTCAAAAAGCTGCGGGAGGTTGAAGCAGAGGCGAAGGCAAATCGACGTGGAATGTGGCAATACGGCGATATTACCGAGGACTAGCAAGGCATCCTGCGCTCGTGATGTCTTGGCCATAGCGGAAGCTAGGCTGTCGTGGCCATTGCCCGGCCTCAAGGCGGGGATTGCAAGGGCTCTAGAAAGTGCTAGGTACTCGGTGCGGGAAGAAAAGCGATTTGATAACTCTCTTCTTTCAACAATCATAGCACCTACCATAGACTACCTAGGTAGATTAGGCCATGTGCATCGCATTTGCATCTGTCTGAGGGCTTTTATAGACCGCACCATTATCTAGTGCTGGCAAATTTAGGGGTTGCAACGTAGGTAGTTAGTTTTATGACGTGAAATGCATTTAGCTACGAAGTAGGTATGTTCATGAATTGTAGTAAGCCGAGGTTACCTACTACTAGTAGTATGTTGTTATGATTCATACTATGCTTACTCAAAGTCCATCGAGGCCCTGCTCGGCTATGTAATACCGATACTTCAGCATTCCATCGTGCCGTCGTGTATCGCGTACCGTAGGTAGGTAGTTTACCCGGAAGCGCAAAACCAATCCATCGCCGAAGCTGCGCATGCAACAGACCACCAATCATAAGATGACCGGGGACCCCACGTGGACGAACGACTTCGGAGATCTCCTAGTGTACGTATAATGTATCGGTAGTACATACGTAGTTCGAACACTTATAATTGCTGTGTATGGATATCGACTTTCTTCAGCCTCATTACTACCTATCTAGGTAGTATGTACAGTTGTACCAGTAGATTGCTTCCGTACATATGCACGCAATTGAATCACACTCACAACAGTTACGAGAATTAGAGAAAAGTCCGGTTCTACGCCGAAATCAGAAGCTACTGGAGTCACGGTAGGGCGGGAAACGCTTTGCAAGTTTGTGACTCTGGCTCATCATCATCGCCCCGGTCGATCTACCCGTCGCAAATTCATTAAGGAATTGGCCAAAATACTACACTGTGCTTCTGATGCAGGGCAGTGAACAGGGATTAAACGATGCGGGACATGCGGATTTTGCCACAATGCATGATATGAGAAATTTGGAGCGTGTCACCGGATCGACAAAGCGTGGAGGTTCAATCTAAAGGATGGATCAAGAGTCCACTGCCAACATTGCAGCTCCCTAACCTCGAAAAGTACAACGAAGTGCCTAGAGGCAACCTAGGGGTAGGTATATGAATGGCACATGAACATGCATGTAAGGAGTTAACTGGCGACCGCCCGCGATCTCTCGGCCGGCTCCATAGTTTTAAATCGAAGCCTCCGTCGTTATTATTCCTCATTAGTAATGGGCATGCCCCGCCGACGTAATGCTCACTCACAGTGCGAGTGCGGCCAAACGAACAAGCTGCTGCTCCAACCATCCCGATCATCACCTCCGGTACCTATAATTTATAACTCCATAATCTCTCACCTACAAACCAGAACAACCAAACATCAACAATCACCGCCACGACAAACGCAGCGGAATAACGCTTTCCTGCTCTTGGCCAATCCATTATATACAATATTCCTTCCAAGCCCGCCGAAATGTCCAGCTCCCTCGACCAGTTGAAGGCTTCCGGCACTGTGAGTTTTGGTTTTTACCCCTCATGCCATCAAAAATTGCCCCTCCATGCTTTGTCGTTGTCGCGAGCGGCTCGGGCGCAAGGGCCGCCTGGCCTGCATTGCGAATGCTGAAAGCCCTGGCTATGCTGCTGTCACAGAGTTTCCCCTTGATAAGCTTGGTGTACTGACTTCAACGCCGACATTAGGTGGTTGTGTGCGATTCCGGTATGTCTCGCAGCCTCTGGATCAAGAATTCTTTCATTCAATACGCCCATGAGGCATCTGAACCTTGACTGATATGTTTCCACCTTGATTTATATTGGCAGGTGACTTCGCCAGTAAGTTTCCCCCTCCCGGCCAACCCAACATCAAGATGCTGATAGTCGTGTAGCCATCGGAAAGTACAAGCCCCAAGATGCCACCACAAACCCGTCTCTCATCCTCGCCGCTTCCAAGAAGCCCGAGTATGCTCAACTGATCGACAAAGCCGTTGAGTACGCAAAGGCAAAGGGCGGTAGCATCGACTCCCAAACCGATGACGCCCTCGACAGACTCCTCGTCGAGTTCGGCAAGGAGATTCTCCAGATTATCCCCGGCAAGGTCTCTACCGAGGTCGACGCTCGGTTCTCCTTCGACACCAAGGCTTCTGTAGACAAGGCCTTGCATATCATCGAAGTATGAACCTCACTTACAAACACACCCGCTCTGTGGGCACTCTACTGACAGGCCATCGACCGTATAGCTGTACAAGCAGCAAGGCATCTCCAAGGACCGTATTTTGATCAAGATCGCGTCCACCTGGGAGGGTATCAAGGCTGCCCAGATTCTACAGCGTGACCATGGCATCAACTGCAACCTAACCCTCATGTTCTCACTCGTCCAGGCCGTCGCCGCCGCCGAGGCCGGCGCTTTCCTCATCTCCCCCTTCGTCGGCCGTATCCTCGATTGGTACAAGGCCGCCACGAAGAAGGAATACGCCAAGGAGGAAGACCCCGGTGTCAGCTCTGTCAAGGACATCTTCAACTACTACAAGAAGTTCGGCTACAAGACCATCGTCATGGGCGCTTCTTTCCGTAACACGGGTGAGATTACTGAATTAGCCGGCTGTGATTATCTGACAATCTCTGTAAGTAACGTCCTGGACTATAATTCGGGGCGGCACAACGATTGACTAAACACCCTTATAAACAGCCCGGCCTGCTCGAGGAGCTCTTAAACTCCACTGCTGCTGTGCCCAAGAAACTCGATGCCGCTGGAGCCACTGCCCTCAACATCACCAAGAAGTCGTACATCGACGACGAGTCGCTGTTCCGCTTCGACTTCAACGAAGAGCAAATGGCCGTCGAGAAGCTGCGCGAGGGTATCAGCAAGTTCGCCGCTGACGCCGTTACCCTGAAGGACATCATCAAGAAGAAGATCTCCGCATAAAAAATTAAAAAAAGAAGGTACTCGCTACTTTACATAATATGTGAGGATCAAACAATGGCTGTGAGGGGGTGTAGAATCTTCCATGAAAAGCAGACGCCTTTTCTTTCTTTTCTTTCTTTTTTATATTTACCGGAAAAGAATAAAAACCCTATCCATCTTGCTCCCTTCTGCGAGCGGCACATATGTACATCGCTGGACCATCTCGACAAAATGTAGATATCTATCACGAGGAAGAATGATAGCAAGCCGGGCAGGATCCTTTATATTTCATTCACCTATCTAGGTAGGTAGATTGGAAATCTGCTGAGATGTCTGCACGAAGTCTAACACTGCTGCCGCTGCTCCGCTACTTGTGCTGATCTCCTCTCGCGTCAGTTACGGCGTCTTATCCCTCGCCTGTGCCAGAGCACTTCATTTATATGTGCAAAATGATGCGTATATTCGTTTAAACTCTAGATCTAACACTACGAGCCGTTCTATTTGGATCTCGCAGCATCCGCACAGGAGACGCTGACCAGGCGATGGCGTAGTCTGTTTTTCCTTCTTCTGCCGGTGGCGTTGATATGCTGGTTCTCTTCCTCCCTTTCGTAGTCATCATCATCACCATCACTAGCTTGATTTGGTTCCCCCTCGTCATCTCCCTGCGCATGTGGACTGGCGGGGTCTACTTCAAAAACGAGGCCTGTAAGCATATCGCTCCGCCCGCATCCGCTGTCGAGCCCGAGGGTATACTCGTGGATCTGGAGCCCAGATTTGGAGTCGTGGCCGTAGACAACGGTCGTGGCGGGGGCTCCACGAGCCGGGATCATGGATGTCTGGGCTGAGTTCCAGACTTCGGCCCAGGGGATGCCGTCTCTGGAGGCGCTTGGGATCATGGCTGACTTGCCCTTATGGTGTTTCCCCTCCTTTTTGGGTTTCCTCAGAAGTGTCCGCATGTTCATAACTGCTTCGGGGTCTTGCGACTTTAGCGGGATTCTAGGGACGAGGCCTGCATGCACGACGACGACCTCGCCGTATCGGGGGCCCAGGTTTCCGATGCGGAGGATCAGGGGCAAGGCAGATAGCCAATCTCTCTGGGCTGGGGTCAGGGATTTGGCCGTTTCCAGGTCGCGTGCGTGGGACTTTCGAGATTTGGCTTCTAATTTTCGCTCTTTCTCGGTTTCTCCCCGCTCATAGAGTCGGAATGGAACATCGGAGGCGGCTGTCTCATTTCCGTCCTCTGAGCCGCTTTCCGTACTACTGCCCTGAGACCCAGCGCCCTCTTTTCCCGGGTCCTCTACCTTCGTTTTGGGTGTCCTGTATATTGTGCCCCGGCTTCTAGTCAGTGTCTTCTCCCCGTCTTTCTCTTCCTCCACTTGATCTATTTCGGTATGGACATCTCTGCCGGTCCTTCTCCCCTGGCTTTGTCCCCACCGCTCAGACCCCAGATCCTCACAGGCTCTCGCCACTCGATCATCGTGATTCCCGCGCGCGGCGAACGCTCCGATCTCCATCGCGAGCGCCACGACGCCTGCACTGTCGGGGCCTTTATTCACTAGGTCGCCCGTGAAGATCACGGTATCGCCGCGCGAAGCCGAGAACTCGACTTTACGTAAGAGGGTTTCTAGAGCTTCGAGGTGGCCGTGGACGTCGCCGATGATTATCAGGCGCCTCGTGGGGTCGTTAAGGGGCAGGCGGAAGGCGGGTAAAGTCGAGACCTGGGGGTAAGCACCCCCAGAATGGCCATGTTTCGTTGTCATTGTTGTCTCGGTAGATGCGATTGCCTTCTCGTGATCGGCGTCCGGGTCATCTGGTCTGTCCGGCCTATCTGTTTTATTTGGTCTACGTTGTTTGCCCGGCTCGTCTAACTCGTCTGGCTTGTCCGGTCGGTCAGGAGTCGGGCGGAAAGGAAGCGCGAAGGAATTCAGGCTGCGATGCACGTTGTCATTGAGGAATACGACGCTCGAGACGAACACTATTGAGGCGAAGAAGAGGATGAGGACACGGGTTCGGACGCGATGATGGCGTTGTTGTTGTTGTTCTTGTTGCTGCTGCTGTTGTAATTTGTCGCCCGCCATCTGAGTGTCAGTCTGAACATATTAATAGGGCGTAATTCGTGTGCAGATAATTGATTGATCAAAGACTGCGGTGAGAAGCAGAGCATGTACAGTAGTCCGGAAGTAAAGAGGTAGGCAGGCATATCTGTTGGCTTATTTGCGTGATCCTGTCGTCATTGCGCTGCCTCAGGCCGGGACACGAACTGGACTGGATACCGTTCGGCCCGATCCGGCCCGTCGAATGCGAGATCGCTCCGCCGATTCGGGTCAACTACCGGCCCTACGGAAATCGGATTTAAAGTGCGGACGTACCTATCTACCTAGGTAGTGTAGATGGGACCCGCTGGCGATGTTACTGATACATACGGACTACAGTGGTCACTCCGGCGGCCTTGGAGTCACATTCCTTATGAATCCGATTGGCCCAGGAAGTATATTTCGTAGGTGATCTGTCAATCTACTTCGTAGGTGGCTTGTTGACCTCGGGATTTACTATGTGTAGCCATTCTAGCCTTGTCGCTGCAACGGTAGTTTTTGTCGCAATGAAGCATTGATTGTACCTACCGGTATCTAACGTAGTAGATCTGCCCCGGCTGCGTTGACCCCATTGGCCTTTCGGGGCGCCTTGGCCGAGAGCACGAAGACTTCGGAGCGGGGTGCTCGGTTAGCGAAAGTTCAAAATATCGACCTATATTGCTTGAAGCTTCGTGGTATCAACACATCATAACCAACTAGTGTGATGTCTCGGATCACTCTGAGACATTTCTCGCGGACAGCCGAGGGTAGGCCTCCTTCGCAGTGGCATGATAGGTAGCACGCTGCAACCGATAACCATGGCATCAACCATGATATGAATCATCAGGAAATTCGCAATCCCAAGGTACATTCTGCCAGTTTATGTCTGGAGAGAACATGGCAGACCCGATAGATGCGACGAGAAATCAAGGTAGACATTTACGCAAACCCCCAACGCCGCCCAATGCATGATACCAAATGATAGTCTGCAGTCTCACGATCTTCTTTCTTCACCTCCTATTCGTACAATTGACGTACCCCCTGTTTCTCTCGCTCATCTCTTCCCTTGCTGCTGTTGCTGGGCTAGCTGCTGGGCCCGGAGCTTCTCGTTCTCTACCTCACGCCAGTCTCGGGGCTCGGGCTCGTTGCCGTCGGTGGGCCGGACGGAGCCGGAAAAGGCAGATCGACCGGCGTACAACTGGTAGCCATCACCGGACTTCTCGGCAGTCTCGAGGGCCTTGAAGGTAATGGGCTGGTTTCCGCGGAACCGCTTGCGCATGTCGATCATACCGCGCCGGCACTCGCCGAAGCCCTTCTTGAGCTGTTGGCATTTAGTCGGCAGCGTCTCAGCTAATGGGGAGCGCAGACACTCGGCGGCTGTGTTTCTCTGGACCATGACGCATTCGGATTCCTGCAGGCATTGCGCCAGTGCAGCTCCTGTTGAGGGTGGACTGAAAGTTAGTGTGTGAACGGTACAGACTGTATTCTTTCTTTCCATTGCGAGCCCTTGATTGGGAGGGAAATAGACGGAGGTGGCTGGCGAACGAACTTATTTCTTTGCAGGAACTGGGCATACTGGGCGAGTAATTCACTTATGCGTCGACGCTTCGAGCGTTGACTTATAGGGAAAGATGGTTTCGGGTCGAATGGCCGCCTCGCCGAAAAGAAAGTCGGGGACTGTCTGGGGAAATCGGGATACCTAGGATAGAACTCGTCCTGATTGGACGCTTCGGCACCACCTGCAGTCACCGAATAAGCCCGGTATATGCAAGCATCGATTGAGTACTAGTGTACTTACGTAATCCGTATTTACATCTGCTTTTATTACACCTGTACTGAGTACTGAGTACACTACGTCCGTACAGTCGATTCCACTTCATTTCACCTAAGCCATTTAACTGGACAGAATGGAGAGGTGTGAGTGTAGGTAGTACGGGTAAGTTATGTGTTCACATGCCGTGGCCAACGTCTCCCTGGGGCCTGGATTACACTACAACACAGCATACCTACCTACCTACGGTCTACACGTGTACATAGTACTCCGTACCTAACATGGGTCCCTGAAGGTTGGGTATTGTTGGGTACGGTTAGCATGACGCTAGTCAGCCCGGCTTAGTAAGTGTCTGCACAGTGCTATCCAACCGCTTCGACTTCTCGCATGTGACATCACCCAAGGAGAGCCAGAGAACCCAATAAAAAAGGAGCTTCATCCTACCCAACGGAACAAGCACCTGCACATCCTCTCCTGTCTATTGCTCTGCTCTATATTTCCGACACCAGCCCAACCTGCTCGTGACGGTCAACCACGACTTGACCAGATGCTCGCAAACTGTCTCCTATATATAGGCATCCCATAATCTGCTCAATCTGTCAAAAACAGTAATGATGATCCAGTTGCGACACCGCAGTGCCAGGCTACATATAGCTTCATCCTGAATGCTGAATCCGATCTCGTCGTGCGGACAACCAGCCCAACATGGCTGTACCGTTCATAGGCCGACTGAACTTGTTCGTCTTAGGTCTACAAGTGCTGTCAGGCAATGCGGTGTGGCTGACATGAATACAGAATCGAATATGTTGCCTTAGTAGGCTCGTTCTTATTCGTTGCTTTTGAAGCCATTGTCCGGATCCTGACGCTCGCCCTCCGTACGAAATCTTGAATCTGATTTCCATTCACCTTGTGCTGCCTATCTCTTCCTTGTGTGTACTGATTCAAGCCTCGGTCTAGCAACGTCGCTCATAAACCTCCTCACTGATGCCTCGCGACGCATATTCAACATCATCAGCTCGCCAGCTCATAAGAGAGCCGAAGAGAGGAAGAATGGTGCGTTGCCGCCGTTCGACATGCCGGTCGAGTCTTCGCCGCGGTTTCTGCCTCGTACTTTCTGACGTTTTTCACTAGCCATTTCAACTTCAATTAGAAACGCCGCCGATTTCGTGAGCATCTGCGCCACCTATGGATACACCGCCGAGGAACACGTGGTGCAGACCAAAGACGGATATCTGCTGGGGCTACACAGGTTGGCCTGGAGGAAAGACGAAGACGAAACCAAGGTCAATAGCGGCCCCGCCAGCGTTAAGAAGCGCGTTGTCTATCTCCATCATGGTCTCTTGATGAACAGCGAGGTCTGGGTTTGCCTGACCGATGAACAGCGATGCCTCCCATTCATCCTGGTTGAGCGCGGCTTCGACGTCTGGGTATGTATGCAGTCTCACTCGTCGACGCCTCCGTTATCTAGTTACTTTTTTCGTTTTGCATTTTACATCTGGCATGACTGACACCGCTGTACAGTTGGGCAATAATCGCGGGAACAAGTACTCCAAGAAATCCATCAATTGGCCGCCAAACTCGACCCGATTCTGGAACTTCTCTATCGACGAGTTTGCCTTCCATGATATTCCCGATTCAATTCAGTATATACTCGACACCACGAAACAGCCGTCGCTATCCTATATAGGGTTCTCTCAAGGCTCAGCGCAGGCCTTCGCAAGTCTATCCATCAACCCTAAATTGAACGATCAAGTCAACGTCTTCATTGCACTGGCGCCTGCCATGTCGGTCCCAGGATTACAGAACGGTATCGTCGATGCCCTTATCAAGGCCTCGCCGCAAGTTCTATTCCTTCTGTTCGGTCGACGGTCAATTCTTAGTTCTGCCACTACATGGCAAAACATATTCTATCCTCCTATTTTCATTAAGCTGATCGACATGGGCAATAACTTTCTCTTTGGCTGGAAGTCGAGAAACATAGCGGTTAGCCAGAAACTTGCGGCGTACCCGCACCTGTACTCATTCACAAGCACGAAATCGGTTGTACACTGGTTTCAGATCATCCGCAATAAATCGTTCCAGATGTTTGATGATGACCTTCAGACGGCTTTCGGACTGGGCACTTTGAATAAATATACCAAGGTTGCCAAATATCCGACCCGTAACATCAGGACGCCCATCGTCATCCTCTACGGTGGGAGTGATTCCCTGGTGGACATCAAAGTAATGCTACGGGAACTTCCGAAGAGGACCGTTGCTACTCAAATACCCCACTACGAGCATTTGGATTTCTTATGGGCTCGAGACGTCGACGCCCAAGTTTTCCAGCATGTTTTCGACGCCCTAGACAACTTTACTACCGCGGAGAACCACACAAACGAGTACGAAAGCTACGCACGTGCAAGGAATAAGAGTTTGTCCATTTCAACGACATTCAAGCAGTGAGTTCCTTCTCCCAGGTCATAAACTGTAAATCATCCTATTGAATTCCTTGTCTTTCGCCTAACTATGGTTGGTAGTGTGCGTATCAACAGCGACACCCCGGATTCCGACAGCAACTCTATACTGTCCAACGGCCAGGACAGTAATATTGGTTCCGGCCCCCAGCACCAAGCAAGAGAGACACTCTTAACTCATTCAGTTATACCAGAGGAACTTACACCTCAACACCCACACGCAACACATCCGTACACTCGCTCTATCACTTCCATTAGTGAGAACAGCGTCTCCAGCGTCTCAACCCCCGACGGGCCAAATTCAAGGGCATTAAACGAGGCATGCGAAACAAAAACACCAACACAGAACAACTTCCCCTGGACACCATCTCCTACCGCAATTAAGCTGCCCCGACGTCGTAGCAGTGCCACGAGCAATCTCAGTATCGACTCCCCGAGGAATGGCGGGCGAGGTGGCATCAAAATCGGAGCTCCCCAACCCGCGGGCAGCATTATAACAACGAGAAATACCGACGAAATAGCGAGGCATCCAATGAAAGGACCTTGATCTGGTAACAAATTCATGATTTTCAAAGTTCCTTCGCCGGTGCCAGACGCTTGTACCAACGCCATGCAATACTGTACCTATTAATACAGACAGACCTCACAGCCAGCTGGCTAGATTGGGACACACGGCGTTTGGTACAACAGAATAAATATAGAGTATTTCCATCCAGCCGTTCACAAAAGGCTCATGTAGCTACCTGTGCGCTGCTGAGTATGTACTCTTCCTATATAAATAGTAGGGGAGGTACAGAATCGCATATTATAATTCACTTATGAACACAGGGTAGACCGTTTGCAACAAGTACCGAGGACGCCGCCCCGGCTCTTGGACTTAACACACAGGCATTGAGGTGGATTTAGTTTCGTCATATTAGCAAGGAGCAACACTGAGGAAATGCACGGGCTATCTCCTAATGGTTCAGTCACTAACAGCATTTGCATGATAAAATCTGTTTATAGACGAAATCAGTCGATTTTCAAACGTGATCGGGGAGCCCCAAGTGTGGCTGGCGAAGAACTTAAGTTCGAGGCGAAGGAATGGCAGGTTTGTGCCGCTGTTCGGCCAGAGGCGTAACGTGTGCGTGGTGGACCGATCCCGGTGTCCCAGTCTACGAGCCATGACGCCGGCGAAAATCCCTAGTGAAAGTTCACATATTGTTCCTGAGATGATGAGATAAAGAACCGTGCTCGAATCAAAGCCATACCGCTTCACACAACGTGAATAGAGGAACCCAAACATTAAACAAGATTACGCACGTGCGTGTCAAAAACGTCGTTTCTCCAGCCCCCAGCCTCAAAGTCCTGAATCCTGTCGCCTGCCATTTGGGCTTCGTCACGCCAAACCTTCACGATGCTGCCAGGGGCATAGACACCTTTGAAAACCCCCGACCCAGGTTGGTCTACGCCGACCCGAGCGTACAGATTGGGGTCTTCCTCAGGCAAGAGTCGCGCCGTCACAGCTTTAATAAAGGTCCACAAATCATCCGGGCTGGCAATTCTGGTTGCGCGGAGTCGCTCCCTAGCATACAGCAACTCCCGGTTCCCCGCGTGTAGAAAATCACTAATGGCCTTAGCCAAACGGACCTCCATAGTTGTCTTGAGGATTGGGCGGAGTATAGGCTTGATCAGCCATCCCAGCCAAGAGAGCTTGCTTTTGCGAAGATTGTAATTCAACTTGTGAATTCGTACTCGGACGCCCCGTAGCGTTAGGATTTGCTCCAAACGCTCTCGACAGATCTCTACTTCCAAGTGAATGTCGATGCCACGATTGTCTAGAGCGAAGCTCGCTATTCCTTCATCTGCTAGGCGGAATAAACCGCTGTGCGCTCGAAGCCAGAAGCCTACCTCGTTGGCACAGACACTGAGTCCGTTCATCTTTATCAGAACCAGATGCTTAGTATTTGCGTTGGTCCGGAAACGTGACTTGCGAATTTCTACGCGGTTGTACGACTCGATCTTGAGACAATATGGAAGGAAAGAGGTTTGATTCACTGAGGTCCCTGGCTCAAAAATGAGGTTCTCTAGCAAGAGATCGATGGCTGGATTGCTGATCTCTAGGCGGGGAATGGGGATGTATTGGATGGCGTTGATAGAAAGAGGAATTAGCACGCTTAGGAGATCCTGGATGAGCTCTGGGTTGATAGTTGAGTGAGAGGGGAAGAGGAGGTTCAACATGCGAATAGTAGTGTCCACGAGGCTGTGGACGTCGTCATCCCTAACGACGCTCTGTAAGGTGGCGACTAATTGCTGCAGAAGTTCATCGATGTCGTGTCGCAGACTACTCTCTGAACCAACTTGTTTGCTTTTCTCTCTGAACTCTCGGATTTTCTCCTCGGCGTTGTTGAAGAAATCGGGATCGGTGAGGAGCTTTTGTATGCCATCCCCAACTTGCTGCATCAAGTCTTCAAACTCAGGATCTTGGTCCTTGTGGCCCACGACCTTTTGAAGGAGCTCCTCGCATTTGTCCCACTCTTTTTCGTCCCCAAAGCTCTTGACAAAACTCCAAAGGTTGGCCAATGCGCGATCGGTTTCTTGGTTCTCTCTAACATCACTTGACGCCGTCTCTGCGATCTCTTCTGCAGCGCGCGAATATACAAGAGCGTACCTTTTAATCAGAAGTGCTAGTGTCGATACTGAGTCCGAATAATCCTTCCGCTTCCTCAGTTTAAAAATAGTTGCTTGGAGGCGCTTCAGAAGTGCCCGACCCTCGTCCCCTGAAAGTTTGTCCTTGACGCTCTCAACAGCTGCATTCGCAACATCACTGCTCCTACCTGCAACCACCTTGGTAACGTCCTGGACCCCGCCCTCCAGATCCTGGGAAGAAGGCGGTTTGCCGTCAATGGCTTGTTTTGCGACGTTATCTTGCGTCGCAGGCGATGGCCCAATCTGCTTCCCGGCTTGGTCGGCGGCGTCACGTAATGCAAATGCTGAATCCTTGAAAATCTCTCTCCCGACCACTGAGAGATCCCCAAGAAAAATGCGAAATTCAGGGTTCGTGAGAAGCAACGAGCCGAGGGTGCGCAGACTTTGATAGGCAGCAGCCGTATCGGCTTTGACTTTAACTTCCCTCGCCTTCGTACCAAGATGGTCAATGTCTAGGGATATCCTGCTCTTGGTAAAAAACCAGATCAGGTCTTGAAGTTGGTCCTTCCCGTTCTTGTTATTCAGAAGCACAATGAACTGGTGAAGCCATCGCCTGGCCAGGCGCAGAAGATCGCGGCCAGAGCTGGATAAATCGAGGTTATCAGGGTTCAAAACATCGCTCGCTAAAAATGTACGAAGGTTGATAACGGTCTGTTCGGTACTGGGCATATATCCTTTGGACAAAGCGCGGTACATCTGGTAGCTGTGGAGCTTCTGGGCGAGCTTTCGCTGTAAGTGAGTATCCTGCTCGTATTGTGGAAGGAGAGGCTGTTGCTCGGGGTCTACGTTCCCCTTGCGCAAACCAAAGCAGGACGAAAACATGGCGGCGGTTACAAGGGTTTACCCGCCCGGCCGTTGAGTGTAAGCACGAAGTGCGTGGAGGCAGCGTTGTAAGGAACGTGTGGGGAGACGAGAAGAAAAGGCGAATTTGAGGTGCCGTGGAGTTGACGCGAGTATGGCAGACCGAAGACTGAAGATGTAAAGTGAGCCGAACACAGACTTCAGACGGTGCGGGCGAGTTGAGGACCTCAGCGACTCGGGAAAAAGGTCATAAGCTGAGAAGGAGTGCATTTTATCGTTCTATCCGCCGACACTCACCGTGCTCGTGTAATGAAATATCGATGACGTCTCTCCCTACCTACCTAGCACTTCCAAGGTTTCGGAGCTGTTGCTCCCCTGACCTCGTGACCTCGTCTCCCTGTCTCCTCGTCATACCTAGCCCGGCACCGTACGAGCAGCATGTACTGTGCGTTCTCTGTCTCCCTTGGTAGTACGAATCAATGCGGTAATGCGGCAATGCGGTAATGCGGCAATGCGGTAATGCGGCAATGCGGTAATGCGGCAATGCGGTAATGCGGCAATGCGGTAATGCGGCAATGCGGTAATGCGGACGAATTCGTATTTGGCTACTACCGGGTCACTAGAATTTTATGAAGCACCAACTTGAAGTCTTCCAAGTTCCAGGTTCTCTCGCCACGTGGAGCCTGCTGCTGAGACTCCCATCTTCCTCGCAAGCCCCCGCCAAACCCGTACGGACGGGATGGGCAGAGCCTTACGCAGCTCGGCTAGTCCTGCTTTCCTTTTCCCACCTACACACTACATTATTCCCTCCTCTTTGTCTGTAATTGTGCGGTCTGCCGTCTCTTCGGCCACCGCTGAGCCATGTCGGTCTTATCTCCATCTGTGACCTGCTGTGGCCCAGTCCACGCGAGCCGTAAAATGCCGACATTGGGGTATCGTGCATTCCAGTAAAATAAGACGCCGACTCCGCGAGCCTCGCTCGGGGTCCTTCTGCAAACTCCCGTAATAAAGCCACCATGCTGCTGCTACCTCATACAAGGTTTGTAGGGCGACCTGGGCTATCACGCCCCTGCTTATCGCAGAAAACCCGGCAGATGGAAACATCGCTGTCAGCGTGCGGAGACCGGGGCTATTACTACAAGGTGAAGGTCGGCCGGCGGGCGACGAATAAAGCTGTATGTGAGCGTACTACGAGGTTACCTATATGGTACTAGAATCCAAAGCGAGCACTTTGGTTTGATCGCCGAGAAATTCCTGTCTATGCTTGACGATTGCCCTGGTGATGCGATCGAAGTCTTTGACCCGATTGGTTTTGAGGTCATTAAGCACTTTTTTGAGACCTTCGATGAACTTGGTCCTCGTCTCCCCAGTGAACATGTCTGCAGAGCCGAGTTGTGTGATGATCTCGGCATCTAGAACAACACCCCCATGAAGTTAGTTATCCAACAAGGGGCTGGTTCCGAAGAGGAAGAATCGTTGCAAAAACGTCAAAATGGGTACTGCTCGCAAACTCACCCGGAAGAATCATGGAATCAAAGTGTTGGTACTCGCAATTGGGCCCGTCGGGACAGACATCCCCAGCTAGCACATGCGGACATAATTCCCGCATTGGGTCGATCCTAGCACTAAAGGTCATGGACTTTAGGCCACCCGGGACGTCCTCAAAGTACTTTGGATGAAATCTGTAGGCACGGAAATAGGACAGAGGACTCTTGTAAGAAAGTAAATCCCCCAATGCCGGCATGTTGCCATGGTTATCCTGCGAAATAGTCAGTAGGAGGGGCTCCTCAAAGAAGCGGTTGTTTACTTCATTGGCTGCGTGCTCCGATTCCTGAGGATTCCGGCTTGCTGGCGTGTAATTCGGATTTAACTCTTCCACAATGTCATCAACAACCTGATAATTGGTGAGTGAATTGTCAGCAGAAAAGGGCAAGTATGTCATTACTTCAGTGCTGTCCTGCTCATCAAACTGAGCGCCATGAATATCAGAAATTTGAACCGGCCTAGGTTCATACGGCCCACCCTCACTTTGTGATGGCTCAGGACCTGGTTGATACATTGAAGCATCGGACTCGTCAAGCACAACATCCGGTTCATTCGGTGGGAGACTCCTGCTTGGGAGTGCTGACTCATCTAAGGAATCGACCTCAGCGGTTGCATCGGTGAGAACAGCTTCTGTGGTTTTTTCTGTTGTAGTCTCCATTTGGGTAGTGGCCAGTTGAGCTGAGCCAGTATTCTCTAGCAATCCAGACGAAAGATCGACAGTTGGACTATCTTGGGCAACAATAGAATCGTCCGCGTCTGTGGCAGCGGGAACAGGGGCTTCTGCGTCAGTCATTTCGAAATCCATGGGTTCGGTATTTTCAGTAAGAATAGCAGCCTGGAGTGCTTCATCATTGCTCAATTCGACCCCCACATCTCCATTAATGCTAGTTGACGGCGCATTCTGACGTTGAGGTGCTTGCTCGTCCAAGTGTTCATCTCGGAGATCTTGTTGATTGTCAGAGGGTGTAACTTTCCCAGAACGAGATGAATCTGTGATTAGGGGAGCGGGTTGTGTTGATTCTAGACGATACGTATCGGTGTCAAACCGCGGTGATGGGTCATCTGCTTCCGAAGATGCGGCAGAAGGTTCAAGGCATTCCAACTCCGCTCTGAGTCTCTGCTCTTCATCTGATGTCGCTTGAACCTCAAGCTCGAGTCGCGCAGCTTCAGCAACGATTGACTTGAGCTTATCCTGTTTTTCCTGGAGCGTGGCGATAACAAGAGGTAGCTCATAGCTCGCGATTCTATCACGTCTATCAGAAATTGCCCTCTTATCCTTTACATCGCCTAGATTAGTCACGGGCACTTCCGCTAGTTGTTGCATGGTTGGACTCATAGGTTTGGGTGAATGTTGGGCTGTTGCTTTCTTAGCGGCCTTTTTTGCCTCGGCTTCAGCTATGAGTCGTTTCGTTTCTTCGATTCGCTTGTGCAGAATATCAATTCTGGCTCCGTGAATGGGCGGCGTAGGAGCCGAACTTGAAGCAGGGCTCGCTTGTTGACGTTTATTTGGGTCGTCGGAGAGCGGTGACAATACGGTTAATACCTGAACGGGGGCGGCGTTAGAATCTAGCGATGACGAAGGCTCTTCTACAGGAGAGCCTATGTCCATCTCTACGTCCTCGTCGTCACTGACATCGATGATCAACGTCTCCTCAATTCGGCTGCGTTTCGGCGGTTCGAAGTGGGCCGTATAATTGTCAAAATCTGAGGCGACAGGCCGCTTTAAGCTCCGGTTCGGCCCTTGTGCTGCTAGAGGATGCGCCAGTGATGATAAAGACAGCCCAGGGATATTCTCGTCCTTAGAATTGCCTCGAAGCTCTGCAGATGGCTTTGGATTTAAGTTTTGTTGTGCGGAGGTCACTAATTTTGTGTTAGGTTTTAAATCGCTATTGCCAGTCGTATCGGGCATACTCAGATCCGCCACCGCTGGAGATGAAGCAGCGGTATTCTCACTAGAAGCCGCCCGTGCTTTGTCGGCCGCGAACTGTGCCTGTTGCTTCTTAAGTGCAGCAAGCTTCTGCTGTAGTATCGCATTATTCTCAGCTCTGGTTTTGGGGGCAGCTGGGGGCGTATTGATAGCGTTCGGCCGGGTTCCTGTCGGTAAGGTGGTTTCCACACGGGTCGAAACTGGGATGGAAGAAAGTGATGGACTGGAAATAGTCGGTGGCGGCGCACCCGCAGGATTGGTTGTTGGAGCAGCGATTGGCGGAGGCGCAGGCGCTGATTCTGCTGTAGGTGCCGACGCAATAGATGCTAGAGGTTGTATAACCGTTGCTTTCTGCGAAATTGCAGCGAGCTTCCGCGCAATCTTGTCTTTGCGCTCCTCAGCCGCCGACTTAGCCGTCGCCTTTACCTCAATGCGCGTGTTCTTTTCGGCTTGGTTGTCGCCTAATAGCGGCGCTTGGGACCGTGGTGGTGGACTCTGCGGACGGGTGGATACATTCGACGAGGAAGTCGCTTTGGCAGGCGTTGATCGCAGAGTAACCGTAGCTTCGGCGGGAGCCACAGCGGTTTTAGAACTGGGTACATCCAATCCTAAATCCTTGAAGAGGCGCTTCACCACAGTCGCATCCAACCCTTCGTCAAGGTAATCTTGATACCGAACCTTAAACGGCCATAACCCTAATATTGCCTCTTGGGCTTTCTTCTTCGCATCTTGGACAGCTTTCTTTGCTTCCGAGGAGGATCGAAGTGGTGAGGAGCCGCTGGCACGCAATTCAGGTTTGGGAATAGACGCCGTAACATTGGAATGAGACACTGGCATCGATAATGTAGGCGAGGGGAAGTCTGTCTGATGGGATTGGGAAGACCCAACAAGGTCGGTAGCTTTATATGATTAGCCTGTTTCTCACGAAAAATAGGGATTAACATACCCTTATTATCTCGAGATGCAGCCTTCGCAATGGATATTTTGCGGTGGACCTCTCGAGGGGAAAGATAAGGCGAGTATGAACCAGATCGATCGCGATCTGGATACGATGGTTCCCATTCGTCATCGGGATACTCTTGGTCTGCACCTGGTAAGCTCTTTGGCGTGGCTTGGACGGGACTCTCATTGGGGGCAATATGGGGATCGTGTGGGTCGTAGATGGAAGATCCATCGGTATCTCCAACACTGGTATCACGGCTATCCCGTTTGTCCAAAGCTTGCGCAAGTTTACTCTCCAGCGCTACCTGAGAAACACCGAATGCTCTTGGCTCATAAAGATCTTCAAATTCACCCTCACCCTCGCCCTCACTCAACTCGCCTTCCTCGAGGGTAGTAATGTGTGGTTGGTAGGGGGCAGGTGGCTGTTGCGGAAGAGAGGCAGGAGGTTGATGGTTCGGAAAGTGAGTAGTAGTTTGCGGGATATGTGCCGCCACAGACCATGATTGGGGCATACCAGGAGAGAACGATGTCGCCGAACCGGTTGTCGAAGCAGTTGCTGCCCCACCAAGTCCCAAACCCGGGATTCTGCTTGAATTGTACTCGTATGCGCCGGTGCTCTGGGACGATGTGTATTGAATAGGAGACATGGCGCCTACACGAGACGCTGGGTAACAAGGTTCTAGGGTTTTCGATGGTCCAGGAGGATAGTGGCCAGAATACTGACCATATCCGTAAGGATGGTCAGTCATTGCGAAAAATACGCGTTGGCGATTAAAGTTGGATGGAAGAGAGGATGGGCACGAGGGCGACGGTATTCATCCGACCCGGAACTCGATCTAGAACCGCTGTGGGTAAGTCTGTCTGTCTAGGTAGTCGGCTATACTTCATGTGAACAAAGGGCGCACCAGAATAAATGCACACAATAACTCGTGTTGCCACAAGGAATCGATATGACCCGAGGGTCGTCTAAGACCTGAAAAGCTTTGTCCTCCCAGGGCCAAGCAATGCGCTCATTCCTGATTAACGCGTCCGTATGGCAAAATACCAGTACGTGAAAAGGCGAAAGGGATATTCAACCGTCCGCAGTGTATACGCAAATATGCAGTATTGCGTGTTGCAATAGGTACGTCCGTGATAGTGATACGTTGTCCAAATGAGACAAAGGCCATGGAGGATGAATATGAAGGCGAAAGAGGAAACGATTGCTAATATCCCGTAAGGGGGAAGCTGAAAAAAGGCGACGCAATGCAACAAATGCAGGCCACCAAAGGAGTGGTAACCAGGTAGATCCCACAATGATTTGCAGCGGGACTTAATAGCAACAGTAGCCAAGCTGGATGGCGGTGTGTGGAAATTCGCTTGATGCCGTACATAGTAGAAATGGATGCAATCGTGTGGGCTGTTGACTAGGTTGGGAGGCATTGGTGGGTAGCGCCAATAAAAGTAGGTAGGTACGAAGTAATGTTCGCAATGCGGTCCAACGGTGTCCTAAATACCTACTTAGGTAAGCTAGGTAGTCAGGAGTGTAGGTACCTAGGTACTTCGTAGGTACTAGGTAAACTCCGTTAGTGATCAATCTCCCAGGTAGGTACCTATTCTGTGCCAGTGTGCCCGGTAGGTTCTAAATACGCTACCCGCACACTACCTATAGGTAGTAGGTAGGTACCTACCTACCTACCTACACCACGAAAAAGGAATCAGACCCTCTCACTCCATCTACAGCTGACAAACAGCTGTTCCAGCTGGGGAGACGGTGCCTAGATACCCACCTAATGCCTATTCAGCCCGATGAGGTATGCCAAGCAACTATCAATGTTTACTTTTGGGGGCCGTTGCTATGCGTCAATCCCATACGTTAGGTACACACAGCGGGTAACAACAATTGTTTGTCGTACTACCTACACCCAGGCCCGCGTAGAACCATCCCAAGACAACCCGAAAAAAGAGGCCTGCTACCTATTCTTTGACCAAGTCCAGCCCTGACGAGCAACTGCTTACCTCTAAGAATCGATTTACCATCGCCCTTTCGTCTCACTCAGCTTTTTACTGTTGGTTTACGATTTAGTCAGGACGTCTGCTGCGTGTTTCGTGATGACATTCCACATTCTCGTCAATCATTAACTCCCTTGTCAACGAAGTGCGCTGTCCAAAGTATTAGGTCGCCGAGCTCGAATGTCGGTTCTGGTACAGCTATACTGCTGCCACAATGTCAGTACGCAACAACCCATTTGCCCGCATGGGTTCCCCGTCTCCATCGCCGGGCCCCAACGCGCCAAGTAGCAGACCAAAGTCGGCGTTGTTTTCGAGCACCACGACACCCTCTTCTTCATCTTCGCACCACCGCACACTCTCCCACACCGCGCTGGCTACCGCCGTGGTACCCCTCAATGCCCAGGTGTCAGGCTCGCGACAACAACGTGCCGACTCCAAAAGCATGCCCCCGGGGTCGACCACGTTCGCGCCCTCTTTCATCAAGACCGAAGACTTGAGAAGGAGCATCGACGTCGTCAAAGGTATCGAGGGCGAAAATGACTTTTCAGGAAAGAGATATGTTTGGCTCAGGGATCCGCAAGCTGCCTTCGTGAAAGGCTGGGTCATAGAGGAATTGGGGGGAAGCAGGCTTCTCGTACAATGTGATGACGGTAGCGTAAGTGAAGTTGAATCGTGCCCTAGGTGGTGCAGCTATGCTAACCAGCTTCTCAGCAACGTGAGGTCGATAGTGAGAGCGTAGATAAAGTCAACCCTGCCAAGTTCGACAAAGCAAATGATATGGCCGAGTTGACGCATCTCAACGAGGCATCCGTCGTTCACAACCTTCATATGCGATATCAAGCCGACCTCATTTATACCTACTCCGGGCTCTTCTTGGTCACAGTCAATCCATATTGTCCTCTACCTATATACACCAACGAGTATATCAATATGTACAGGGGCCGGAGCAGAGAAGATACCAAACCGCATATCTTTGCAATGGCCGACGAGGCATTCCGCAACCTCGTCAATGAGGGCGAGAATCAGAGCATACTAGTTACTGGTGAATCCGGTGCCGGTAAAACAGAAAACACCAAGAAAGTTATACAATATCTTGCCGCCGTGGCCCACTCTGAATCCCCCGTCAAGAGCAAAGGGCAGCAGCATTCACAGCTGTCGCAGCAGATTCTCCGCGCAAACCCTATACTAGAAGCATTTGGCAATGCTCAGACTGTTCGAAATAATAACTCATCCCGCTTCGGCAAGTTTATTCGCATTGAATTCACTCACAACGGATCTATAGCTGGGGCCTTCATCGACTGGTACCTATTAGAGAAGTCAAGGGTCGTGCGGATCAACCCCCAAGAACGCAATTACCACATCTTTTACCAACTTCTAGCCGGTGCTGATGAACGAATGCGTCATAATTTCAGGCTCGACGGGTTTGGCATTCGTGATTTTGCCTACACCCGTGATGGTCACGACACTATCGTCGGCGTCTCAGATCTAGATGAGTGGAACTATTTATTAGAAGCCTTCAATGTAATGGGATTTTCCGAGAGTGACCAGGACGCTATACTACGAACTGTGGCCGCAGTCCTTCACCTAGGAAATATTTCCGTTGTTAAAGAAAGCCGTATGGCCGACCAGGCTCGCCTGGCTCCGGATGCGAAAGGGATCGCGACTCGCGTCTGTGATTTGTTGGGTATACCCCTTGAACCGTTCCTCCAAGGCCTATTACATCCGAAAGTCAAGGCCGGCCGGGAATGGGTTGAAAAGGTACAGACTCCCGAACAGGTGCGTCTCGGAGTAGATGCGCTTGCGAAAGGCATCTATGAGCGGGGGTTTGGGGATCTCGTCGCAAGGATTAACCGCCAACTTGACCGTAACGGCTTGGGCCTGGATGATTCCCACTTCATTGGTGTTCTCGATCTTGCCGGGTTTGAAATTTTTGAAGAAAACAGTTTCGAACAGCTGTGCATCAACTATACCAATGAGAAGCTCCAGCAGTTTTTTAATCACCACATGTTCGTCCTGGAGCAGGAAGAATATGCACGGGAACAAATTGAGTGGAAATTCATCGACTTCGGTCGAGATCTTCAACCCACAATAGATTTGATCGAATTGTCCAACCCAATCGGAATATTTTCATGTCTAGATGAAGACAGCGTTATGCCCAAGGCTACCGACGAATCGTTCACAGAAAAACTGAACTCGTTATGGGATAAGAAATCAACCAAATATCGTCCTTCTCGGCCTGGTCCTCGCCGTGGCTTCATCCTCACACACTACGCCGCAGAAGTCGAATATTCCACTGAGGGCTGGCTAGAGAAGAACAAAGATCCCCTGAATGACAATATCACTCGCTTGCTTGCCTCATCTACCAATAAACACATAGCGAATTTGTTCGCTGACTCTGCCGACGAGGGTAATGGAAACTCTCGAAGTCGGGTGAAGAAGGGGCTCTTCCGAACAGTTGCCCAAAGGCACAAGGAGCAGCTATCCTGTCTCATGGCTCAGCTCCACTCAACCCATCCACATTTCGTTCGATGTATTCTTCCAAATCATAAAAAGCGGCCAAAGCAATTCCACGCATTACTTGTATTAGACCAGCTAAGGTGTAACGGTGTTCTTGAGGGAATAAGAATCGCTCGGACAGGGTTCCCCAATCGACTAGCATTCAGCGAATTCCGGCAACGATACGAGGTCCTCTGTAAAGATATACCTAAAGGCTACCTCGAAGGGCAAACAGTGGCATCACTGATGCTTGATAAACTGGGAATTGATAAGTCCCTTTTCCGTGTCGGTCTTACGAAAGCGTTCTTTCGGGCTGGCGTCCTCGCAGAATTGGAAGAGCGGCGCGATGCTTTGATTACGGAGATAATGTCCCAGTTTCAGTCCGTTGCTCGTGGCTACGTTCAGCGCCGAATTTGTTTCAAAAAACTGTATCGTACCGAGGCCGCCGAAGTCATTCAGCGCAATTTCAGTGTGTACCTTGAGCTCAGCGAGAACCCGTGGTGGCAACTTCTTATGAAGATGAAGCCAATACTGGGCCCTACCCGTACGGCTGTGGAGGTGAAGAGACGCGACGAAAAGATAAGGGAACTTAATGAGAAGATGCGGCAAGAGGCCGAAAATAAGGCGCGACTGGAAGAGGAACGCCGTAATTGTCACGCCGAGCTAATGCGGACACAACAGATTCTTGAGAGCGAGCGAGCTCTGGCGCTTGATAAGGAAGAAATCTTCAAACGTCTTCAGTTCAGAGAAATAGAGCTGGAAGAGGAATTGAAAGGCGCCATAGATGATCAAGAGAAACTAGAAGACCAACTTGATACCCTTCTTGACGTAAAGAAGAAAGCTGAGCAGGATGTCGAACAATACAGGTCGCAGCTGGAGCAAGCTGCTGGACTCATTGCGCGGCTTGAGGAGGAAAAGTCAGCGCTTAATTTTCGAGCAAGCAGCCTTGAAGCTGAACTATCTGAATTGTCGAGAAAACAGGCAGACCGGAGTGCGCAAGAATCAATGTTAGAGGATGAAGTGAAGATGCTCCAAAGTCAGCTTTCTTTAAAGGACCGAAAAGTACGAGACCTAGAAGGAAAATTGCTGAAGGCTGATCAAGACACGGACATTAAGTTCGCAGCAACTCAGAAGGAGTTGCAGTCTCTGAAGATGCGCGAACAGACTCTTGCCCATGATAATCGTGAAATTCAGCAGCAATTGGCAAAATTGTCCAAGACGTCCACAGAGTACGAGGATCTTGTTAGGAAAAAAGAAAGCGAACTTACACTTCTACGAGGAGATAACAAAAAATTCCAATTAGACCAACGGAATTTCGAGGATCAAATGAAAGCTTTATTGTCTGAAAAGGAAAAAACGGCAGTTCGCTTGCGAGAAATCCAGGCGGAAATGGAGGCTATGCGCTCCCAACAGTCTCAGCTACAGCGTGAGGCCGAAGATGCGAAACAAATATTACAAGCTCGACTTTCCGAGGATGCCCAAGCGAATCAGAACCGCGAACTACTAGAATCACAGATTAAGGATCTGAAAGGTCGACTCTATGAAATACAAACGGATCTAAGCAGGGAGCGGCAATCAAGAGATGACGTCGCGCTTCTTTCTGACCATAAATATAAGGAGCTGCAACAAAAACACGAGCAACTGAAGGAGGCAAAGATCACTATAGAAAAGGAGCTCTACCTCCAACAGGACACGATGCGGCGTACAATGGAGGCCCGTGCCACGGCAGAAAAGGAACGCGATGAAGCTCGTGATGAGATCCGACGACTCCGTATTGCGAAGACCCAAGCGGAGGAGGCGCGCTTGGATGCTGAAGAGGCAGCCGATCGCCAAGCAACACGCATAGCTCGCGAACGAGAGGCCAGAGTACAAAAAGAGCTAGACGCAACTCAGGAGCGGCTAAGATGGTACGAAGAGGAATGCGAGAAGCTCAATCACCAAGTAGAGGATCTGAACAAATTTATGATTGAATCTGGCGAGTTCGGCCTCAGAAATGACCAGGCAAAAGAACGACTTGAGCGAGAACTCGTTACGGTGAAGGGCCGTTTAGCTGCTTCTGAGAACGACAACCGTGCCCTGCTCAACAAACTACAACAAAAAGGATTAGAAATAGCGCGCTCTACCTCGAGAGCTACTGAGGCTTCACGGGGACAAGTTCTTAGTCTCCAGCGTGAGAAAACCAGGCTCGAAGAACTAAACTCGAAGCTCAACAAACAGCTTAATGATGCTTCTCTAACTATCGCCGGCTTGGAAAAGAAGGTCGAGAAATTGCAGCTCAATCTGGAGGACCTGAATCATGAAGTGGCTCGTGAAGTTAAGTCCAATCGTAACGCAGAGAAAGCATCGTCAAACTTCACGGCACAATTGGCAGAGGCCAATCGGACTATCGAATCTGAACGTCAGCTCCGGACGCAGGCTCAATCAACGATCCGTACCATGCAGGCCACCCTTGATTCGCGTGTTAAGGAGACCGACGAGCTTCGTGCTCAAATGCTTAGGGTTCTCAAGGCTGTAGATCCGGGAGTGTCTATTCCAGATCCAGTTGACGGAGCTCATGATAAAATTATGAGCGAAAACTTTGACTTGATCAGGAAGATTGAGGAGCTACAGCAGAATTTGCGAGTCCAGACAGCTGCGCGGGCCAATGCCGAAGCACAGCTAGCAGAAAAGCGCAATAGCCGGAGCGAGTCTCCAATAAGGCAGAAACTAGAAGAAATGCACACTAACGAGCTTCCTCTCAATGGTTCTCCAGCACAGAGACCTGCTAAACTTCACGCAAAACATTATCCAAGTACGTCGACACCGGTACGTCATGCTGGGAATGAGAATGATGTGGTTCCGGACTCTAGTAAGTCTGACCGGACTGCCGACATTCTAAGTTTCAATAATCGCCAAGACCTCAAGACTGAGGTAGAGGAGCTACAGAATCAACTTCAGTTAGCTCAGATGCAAAACCGGCATCTCCAGAGCCAGCTTGAACGCTCTTCTATTTCTCGAGAGTTCAATTTAGACGACAATCCTTCCGTTCGCCGCATACAAAAGCTAGAGAAAGCAAACAATCGACTACACGAGATGCTCGACGATTCGACAAAGAAGGTATCTTATCTGGAGAAATCGATGCGAAGTGGGGAGCTGTCTCTACGTGACATTCAAACCAAGTCCCACGAAGAGATATTGGAATTACTCAATAGCCAAGAGGACTCTCGAAAGTCTCTGCTACACAGTCACAACGATGCTATCGCTGAACTCACGGATGTCAAAGAACACTACGAGAGGATGCGACACGATCGTGCCAACCTTGAGGTTGAGATTCGAGATGTGAGATCAGACCTTCAGGAAATGACAGCAGCTAGAGAACAAGAAGCCTCGAGCCGAAGTCAGCTCTTACAAGAATACGCTGATCTGCAAATCAGGCTGGATGGGGAGACATCCAAGTTGGCAGATATCACTTCAAGCCTCGAAATATACAAAAATCGAGCCGACGAGTACTTTAGCAAGTTAGAGCAAGCTGAGATTGCTGTTCTGAAAGCAAACCGAGCTGAGCAATTTGCTAAGGCGCAAGCGAAGGAAGCCGAAGAAGCTTATGCTGATATCATGTCTCAGCGAAACAAGTCGGATGGCAGCATGGAAGACCTACAGCGACGAAACCAACGACTTGAAGAAAAACTCGAAGACATCTCAACAGATCTAGAGGCTGCTACCCAGGCTAAGAAGCGCTTGCAGCACGAGCTCGAAGACTACCGGAATCAACGGGCTATTGACCTTGAAGACAAGGAGTTGAGCATGGAACAGACACGCAAGAAGTATCAGGCTGAATTTGCCGGCTTGACAAAGGAACTGGACTTGGCACGAGAAGAGAAACTGTACAAGCAGGCTGAGATAGCCCGGCTACGAGAAGAGCTCGAGGACCTGCGATCTAAGTGGGATGATGAGGTTTTGAACAGTACAACTTGGTCAAAGGAGAAGTCCCGACTTGAGACTACGCTCGCCGATGTTATAGCCTCTCGCGATGAGGCCGTTAGCGCCCACAACGAGGCGCAAGGCAAGATAGTGACGCTTCTGTCACAAGTCCGGACTCTCCGAACATCGGTTGACGACATCACAGCGGAGCGCGAGGCCCTCATTCGAGAAAAACGCAGCATCGAGACGAGACTAGAGGAAGCCAAGGCCGGCCTAGACGATCTGTCCAAGAGCGAAAGCCCCGCTTTGCGGAACGCTGCCAGCACCGACAAGGAGATACTTGATTTGAAGTCCAGCCTTGCTCAGCAGGAAGACATCGCTGCTGCAGCTATTGAGAAAATGCGGCGAGCCGAGTCTCTAACCACCGAAATGCAAAAGGAGATTACAGCGGAGCGTGAAACCAATGCCGAGCTTTCCAAGCAGAAGGCAACGCTCGAGAAGAGTCTCAACGAGACGCAAGTGCGACTGGTCGATTTAGAGACCAAAGGCTATTCGAGTGGTAGTCAAGACATCAAGTTTCTACATAAGCGCATCCAGGAGGTTAGTGCCACTTCAAGCCCTCGCCCCCCAGACCAACGCGACAATGCGCCGTCACAACCCTCCCCCACAAGACCTCTTCCATCTCTTTTCCGCAGGCTGACAAGACGCGACGCTAATACTCTTCCGCCACAACAGCTCGAGACCCAGCTTGAAAGCCATGAGAGCGAACGCTCCAAGACTCAGAGATCGGCACGTAATGTGGATCGAGTTGTGAAGGACTTGCAGTCGCAAATCGAGCGCAAAGACAAACAGGCCACTCAGCTGAGCGAAGATGTCTCAAGGTTCCGGGACAAGGTCGACAACCTTCTCAAGACAATTGGCGAACTCCAAGCCAGCGAAAGCACGAATCAGCTAGCTACCCGACGGGCAGAACGAGAGTTACGGGAAGAGAAAGAGAGGTCGTCGCGACTAGAACGCGAATTGGAAGGATGGAAACACTTGCGGATGGAGAAGGGCAGTGTCAACGGCGGCAGCGTGCGGTTCGGAACACCGGGCTTAGAAGGTGGTGCGAGGAGGATGAGTTTGATAAGGAACGGGCCCGGCACATACGAGGGGGACGACACCGCCAGCCTCAGTGGAACGGGGGTCGAAGTGCCGAAGCGGAAAAGCAGCATTGGGCGCACGCCGAGTTTCTCAAAAGGTTTCTTGTGATGTGGCGGCCGGCAGCAACATTGGTAAAAGGAGAGCCAGAGGCTAGAGCATTATCGGTATATTCATGGCGGGACCCGGCGTATCGTATATCCATGTTTTTCTAGGGGTCAGCGCCTTGGCGCTTGTTACGTGTATGAAGCATGATGATCATTGATGAGTTTAATGACATTGGAGTATGTATGGATAATGGCATGAGAAGTCTGTACGAAGCATCCCATCTTCTATGCTTTCTCCTCTTTTGGTCGTCGATCGGCCCAGCAACGACGGCTTCTACACCGCGGCATGCCGCATCAATATGCTTGCCGAGCGGGTAGAGATGCCGGCTTGCACAGCAACTCTGCATGCTTCAATCCCTCTCTTAGTAGTCCAGGCTGGTCCTTTCCGTCAACCATGTGTTCCTCCCTCTTCATGTTCCTTTCTTGCTTTTCTTGTCGTCATTGCATTACCGGTATTGCAAGAAGCCTTGTGCCGGGCTACGTAGATGTCTACGGGTGTGCCGATGCCATCGGGCCCAGGTCATGGGCACGTTCGCCCATAGAAACGGCCAGCTTGATATTGTCGCCGAGGCAGACTCAGCTAACACCGGGCCATTGGTCGAAGGATGTGTGGGTAGACATAGGACTGCGTAAACCTGAAGTGTTCCATATGCAAAGCTCTAGGACTTTAAACAAGTGCTGCGAGGAGTCGGTGTCCCGAGTGCCTCTTGAGTCTTTTGTGAGTCTCGGGGAGAATTCATCGCCCATCGCAGTTCCGAGTAACCCTCTTTCTGCCTTCCTGGAGACTGATCTATACCTACGTAAGCTTGTGAAAGCTGGCTCTTCCCCTTAGCCTCACCTAACAATGTATTATTATCTCTTTGCTAACCGACGCACCAGAGGTTCATCGATTTTCCTGGCTGTCCCATCTCCAAAGTGGTAGATTATGCGAAGTGGAAGAATCTTGGCTATCATGCCCGGCAAGCTTCACCACTGGGACTACAACTAAGACCCAGATCCTGACTGGTCCTGGCGATGCGCGATGTACGGCTACCAGACGGCATGTTGGCCATGCCATGAGCCTAATGGTGTGTTGTGTATCCTGCAGGATGCATCTGTTTAGCGGACTATTGGTGAGGATCGGGGTGTAGACACCACCATAACAAAAAGGGTTACCGAGCGAAGAGTCAAGATCTATCAATTATCATCTCATATCGCGAACTCCCCAACGTGTATGCGACAGTAATGTATTTCACATCCACTGCTTCCTGTTCTGTCCTTTCTCCCAAGCCCCTTTGTCCCCAAAATACGCCGAAACCAAAATATATCAATACAAGAAGTGCCCGCTTTTCATGAAGATCGCGGGCACTAGGTAGATCAAGAGGCTTCTTCTCTACCGGGGTTAACGAAATCTCGACGATATGGTATCTTGTACAAGAAAATTTCAATATAAAGGAAATCTATTACCGTTGGTCGGCAACACGATGCCTACAGGACAGCAATTGCTATGGCTAGCATACCCAGTAAGCTTAAGCTCCTGCCTAGATTTGCGGCGCCAGCTGTTGGGATAGCGGAGATTGTGACGGGTGTGCTCACTGGATAGCTACTTGCCGAAGGCGAGGTGGTAAAGGTGGTGAAGGCATTGCCTGTCGGGTAAGGCGGGAAGACATTACTGGACGTGGGAGAGGGGGGAGGCGCAAGATATGTTCCGGGGATAATAGCGACGGAGCTAGTGTCAGCACCAGCAACAGGCATTGTGGTGAACACGACGTGAGGGACACTTATGGCGGTGCTGATAATGACTGTGCTGCTGGAGCTTGGTATAGGCTCACCTACATCGTTGGTATAGGGAATGATAGTGGTGGCGGTGACTCCGATAACAGTGTACGAAGCAAGAGGCGTGGAAATAGCAGTCAGCACGTTAGTAATGGTCGCGGCGCCGGTTACTATGCCGGGGTTTGAGGACACGAACGGTGCACAGATCCCCTGAAAGTAGTTGACGGCCTCAGAGATGATCTCATCAGATTCTCCGTGGGCATACAAGCATGCAAAGACGTTATTCACAAAGTTGCTGTCTGGGCAGTAGCACGCGGAGTCCGCGTTGTCTTTGCAGTCAACTTCGGATAGCCAGGTGTTCAAACATGATGGGACAACTCCAGGACAGGGTAAGGTCTCAATGGGGCCGATGGGAGCGCTTGAAGTCTGAGAGGCTGGTGTAGCAAATGGGGTAACAGTGCTCGCCCCCCCTGACGGCAACAAGGCCGGGTAACTAGACCGAGCTAGCGATGAGATAGTGTAGGTGGCAATAGAGCCAGTCTCATTGGGAGTGTCGGCCACCGGAGTGATGGTCTCAGTGACCGGGCAAACCGTGGTGGAAACAGCCACAGTAATGGTAGTGACTGCAGCCGAACTAGCAGGGCAGTTGGGGACATCAGGGCCACAGCTGGTAATTGTCTGGACAGAGGTGCTGAATATAGTAGAGGTTGTAATATAGCTAGTCACCGAGTAGGTGGGTGTTGAAGCGGGTGTTGAAGTTGCGGCAGCTGAACTGCTGCCAGCAGGAATTGACTCGGCTGGAGTAGACTGAGCTGTGGCGGATGCGACAGGCGTGGAGTGCGCAACGGTAGACTCAATGCCGGTGGATTCAGTGAGCACATTGGGGGTGCTGGAAGCATAGGCAGGGTAGTCAAGGGATGTCGCTGAAAGACTGGACATAGGAGCGGTGCTGGAGTCTCCAATGGCGCTACTCTGGGCAAGCGTGCTCTCTGCACGAGTGGATTCAGAAAGGGTGGACTCGATCGGTACACTGAAAGTGAGAGTGCTAGGAGTGTATGCAGGATATGAGTTAGGAGTCGTCACTGGAGCGCTGGACACAGCAGCGGTACTGGAGCTTCCAATACCGCTGCTCTGAGGGGGCGTACTTCCGGCAGGAGTGGTTCCGCTGGGAGTAGATTCGGCAGCGGTGGATTCAACCGGTACACTGGAAGTGACAACGCTAGGAGTGTGTACAGGATATGAGTTAATAGGAGTCACTGGAGAGCTGGACATGGCAACGGTTCTGGAACTTCCGATAGCACTGCTCTGAGCGGGCGTACTTCCGGCGGGAGTGGAGTCGACGGGAGTGGATTGAACCGCTATACTGGAAGTGGCAGAGCTAAGACTGTATGCAGGATACGAGTTGAGAGGAGTTACTGAAGGGCTTGACACGGCCGCGGTGCTCGAGCTTCCGATAGCGCTACTCTGGGTGGGCGTAGTCTCGGCAGCAGAGGATTCGGCAAGGGTGGATCCGGCGGGACCAGATTCGACCGGTATGCTGGAAATGCCAGTGCTAGGGGTGTAGACGGGATAGGAGTTAGGAAGCGTTACTGGGGGGGTGGACACTGGAGTGGTGCTGGAACTTCCTATAGTACTACTCTGAGCAGGTGTGGTCTGAGCAGGTGTGAATTCAACTGGTGTACTGGAAGCGGCAGTGCCAGAAGTGTGTGTAGGGTACGAGCCGAAAGGAGTTGCTGAAGGGCTTGACACGGCTGCAACGCTAGAGGCTTCAATAGAGCTGCTCTGAACGGACGTAGTCTCTACAGGAGAGGATCCGGCCGGAGTAGATTCAACCGGTACGCTAGAAATGTTGGTGCTAGGAGTGTAGACGGGATATGAGTCCGGCGTCACTGGCGGGCCGGATACGGGAGCGGTGTTGGAGCTTCCAATAGTACTACTATTCTGAATGGGTGCACTCTCGGCAGGAGTAGATGCAATTGGTACACTGGAAGTTGCAGTACTAGGGGTGTTTGCGGGATATGAGTTGAGAGTCCCCGCAGATGTTGACACAGCCGCGGCGCTGGATCCAATAGCGCTGCTCGGAACGGACGTAGTCTCGAGAGGAGAGGATTCGGCGAGAGTAGATTCGACCGGTATACTAGAAATGCCAGTGCTAGGAGTGTAGACAGGATGCGAGCCCGATGTTGCTGGCGAGCTGGACACAGGAACGGTGCTAGGAGTGTAGACAGGATGCGAGCCCGATGTTGCTGGCGAGCTGGACACAGGAACGGTGCTGGAGCTTCCAATGGTAATACTCTGAACGGGAGTACTCTCGGCAGGAGTTGATCCAACCGGTGCACCAGAACTGCTGGGAGTAAGGGCGGGATAAGAGTCAGGAGGCACCATTGAAGGGCCAGACGCGGGAGCGGTGCTAACACTTCCGATGGTGCTCTGAGTAGGTGTACTCCCGGACAGAGTGGATTCAACCGGTACACTAGAAGTCCCATTGCTAGGAGTGTTGACAGGATAAGTGCTGAGCGGAGTTACTGGAGGACTGGACACAGGAGAAGTGGTAGAGCTTCCAATAGCGCTACTCTGAGCAGACGCGCTGTCGGGAGCAGTTGAATCAATAGGTACCCTAGACGTGCTAGGAGCATAGGCGGGATAAGAACCCGGAGTCAGTAGAGGGCTGGATACAGCAACAGTGCTGGAACCAATATTGCTGCTCTGAACAGCTGTAGTCCCGTCGGCTGACGTGGATTCAACCATGGCACTAGAAACTCCACTGCTAGGAGTGTACACAGGATAGGAACCTGGAGTGACTGCAGGACTAGATATAAGAGCGGTGCTGGAGCTTCCAATAGAGCTGTTCTGCGCGGGCGTGCTTTCGGCAGGAGTGGATTCGGCGAACGTTGATTCAGCGGGTGTGGATTCAACAGGCGCACTAGAGATGGGAGTATAGGCAGGATAAGAGTCAGCAGTGGTTATCGAAGAGCTGGACACAGGAGTAGTGTTGAAGCTTCCAATAATGCTGTTCTCGGTGGGAGTAGGGGATGCTTCGACCGGGGTGCTAAGCGGGTATGGAGAGTAAGTGAAAAGACCACTGCTGGTTTCTAGTATACTGGCAGGGGAATCGGTTGGAGGCGATAACGAACTAGCAGGATAAGAGGTGGTACTGGCGGCGTCAGTAGGTGTGTCCACGGGATATGAATGTGCGTCGGTAGGATACGATTCCGTATCGGCAGGATATAAAAGATTTCCGGCGTCGGAGCGTTGCTTGACAGCCTTGGCTCCCTCGCAGTCAAACCCGATATAGTGAATCCCATAGGCGCAAGTATCCTTCGGCTTATCAGGCTGTGGAGGGTAAACGATAGTCACGTCGGTAGCGCCACCGCACTGGGTGTTCTTAACAGTAGTACCAGTAGCTGCGCAGGAGGCGCGATGTTTGCAGCTTGATCCGTCCGGCATGGTATAGTGAAACTCGAGATCACAGTCAAATTCGGGTGTAACTTGGAACTCTCGGATCGAGGCCTTCTCGACACCTTGACTCTTGTCGCAGCTGATCTTGGGGCTGTCAGCCCGGTTTGAAGTAGCCCTGCCAGTAATACACTTGGACTGAAAGCCTCGTCCAGTGAGTTCATCTCGTTTTCCGAACTTTTCCGAGCTCTTGTAGCCGGAATATATGAAGCCTTTATAGCTGTCAAAATTACCAATGCTCAGGTCACTCCAGTCAAGCCCCTTTGCCATATCAACTGTACATTGATTGTCTGAGTTATCAGGGGATGTATATGATGGAGCATCAACAAAACCGAAAACCTGGTATCATCAGTTAAGGGGGTACAACGCGTACAAACTGAGGGAGCTCCTTACGGTAGCGGCAGCCCGGCTGAGGCCAGCAGCCAGAACAACAGGTGCCAAAATCTTCATGCTGTGTAAAGTATTACCTCAATGCTTAGAGAAAAACAATAATGGTCTCTTGTATATGTTTTAGAACAAGTGAACGTGTCCCAAATAGAAAAGCAGATTGTCGGGACATGAAAAGAAAGTGGAAGCAAGAAGCGAATGATCCCCTATGGCCAGAAAACAAGAAAACAGTCAATTATGCCCCTAGAAAAAATGAAGGCCTCGACGAGGATATGGATCTTGGAGAAAATAGAGGCCTTCAACAAACGATGCCAGGAGGAAAGCACTAGCATATATATATGTGCCGATACCACCTTTGAAAGGTAGATGTAAGTCTCTATGCCCCATATCGGTCTCCCTGGGCGCTGTCTCTTCACTGTGACTGGAAATAGGCACGTAAACAACAACTTCAGATTGATCGACGTAGCCGACATGGCGATCCATGAGCAGCATCGTGGGCTACATACCGTATTGGCATGTGGGCACCGGGACGCCAAGAAGTGGAAAGGACGACGACGACTGGACGGGATAGCTCTTGGCAGCAAAAGGACCCCGATGCAACAAAAGCCCGAGAGCGCGCGGCTCCTCTTCAGCCACACGAGACCGAACGGACACACTGGACTCGGTACTTCGCAGACCGTACGGACGTACATAGTGTAGTAGGTACACAATGTACCGGCATGCACTCTAGATTCCAAGGTTTACGGACAGTGATCCGTGGTCCGGAGTGGTCTACGGACGTAATCATAGCGGGAAAGCGGTTCAGAAACCCGCACTTTCGTCACTGGCCCATAGTTAGTCACCTGCGTAGCAGCACGCATGCCGAGCTGATGCGTACCTCTGATGCGTACCTATATACATACGTCCGTAAGGGCCCAGGAGTCACGACTCACGACTGCGACCAATAGCGCATGCGGGTTCATTTGAATGGCGATTGAGGCCTCTTGTCGCTGCCTGTGGATGGGTTCCAGCAGCAATGGCAATATTCGCGAGCTGGCTGCCATGACACCATGGCAGCAAGTCTGACCTGCCACGTACTTAGGGTATAAGTAGATACCTAGGTAGTTAACGCCGATCCAGAAGTAGTTGATGTATGGAATAGATACCGTCTGTGCGTCTGTGCGTCTGTGCGTCTGTACATACTTCGCACGCGCTTACTAGTGCAAATAGTAACGTCCGTGGGTAGTCCGTAAGCGAGCGCCTCGCAAGACCCTGCTTTGGGCGACTTGTTGAACTCCCATTTTGGAGATCTGCCACAGGGAGTTCGTTGGGTGTGGTTTTCGTACCTGACCGCCACGAGAGCCCGTCGGGGCGTTGGGCCAAGTGGGGCTTCACCGGGCGCCAATTCGTTGCCAGCTGATTGGGGCAATTAGACCAGCTGAGACATTAAAAGTGCCTCCCGATCGGTGACGCCCGCCATCGTCCCCGCGAACCCTTACCTTTAAGGGCCAGTTCGGTAGAATAGAAGCTGAGCGTGCGGACGCTGGAAAAACTGGGGCTATGTACCGCCCAGACGCTAAATTCCCAGGCCAAGCTCTGTTCAGTATGGTCGAAATGGGATACATTGTCAAAAGTGGACATGGTCGACTTTTAGTTAAAAAGTCGATGTATTTCAGGTACTCTTGGCAGTCTAACCTTATTAATCAGCCCACTATACTGGAAATGGCCTAAAAAGCGTACAAACGCTCAGCTTCCTCACTCCTGCTCGAGGGGGAAGAGTGGTGACGCTGGCCTGTTTGGACTTGGTGAAATATTGCTGTGCCAGTCCCTCACGAATTGTTCAGTTATCGGTCTACGTACTATAAATTTATAAGCAATTCATTATAATATTCGCTGCCTTCAACCAGGTCAAAACGCCCTCCGGGAAGGTGGCATTATACAATTGCATTGAGGCAGGTCATTGTTAAGGGCGTGTTCGACAGCAGCAAAAATCGGAAATATATGGGTCAAAAATACATCTGGATGGGGCTTGACTAACCGGATTTGAACAGGCGCGAAGCCTTGTAACCCGTCGTACCTTGGTGGTTCACTTTAGCCGTATATGGTTAGACGAAAGGTGTGAGCGGCCATCTACGGTCCGCTGCCACTTATATTACGGTCCGCTGAGTCTTTTGACAGCCGTAAGTCGAACGTACTTTCACACTTCCACGTAACTTGTAATAGCATAAATATGCCTTCATTTGCGCATGTACTTCGTTATTTCATGTCTTGCGCATTGCGCACTTCAATTTTATGTGTATAAGTAGGAACATGCGTATATGAATGGAAGCGTGGGTGTAAGGTGGTGGCGGGCCGTCAATTCAGAATCTTGCTGTTCCGGAAAATACCATCGCCTTGAGATGGTATTTTCCGGAACAGCAATCTATACCTACTTAGGTTTAGTCTGTCGTCGTAAGTGGTTAGGTCTACAGAATTTTGCGGAAAACACAGGCGGTACATTGAAGACAACTGAGATCCCCACATCTGGCGATGTACCCTACTACGCCCATACTAATTGTAGTATAGCTCACCAAGCCGGTGCCAAACAAGCGTCCTGGCGATACTTTGACCCGCTTATATTCCGCAAAATGCTGCTGTCGAACAGGGCCTAAGAATCCCGCCTATCTTCTCTGAATTCCTGAGTGCGCACCCATTCTGTAGGCTTCAGAGCGCTACATAGGGTACAAAATCAAACCCCTGTCTGACGTTAGCCATAAAAGGGTAGGTGCAGTGGATACCGATGTATCGAAGTCACCAGCTTCCTCACGCTGAAAATCGTACCGAACTGGCCCTAACCCATACCTACCGGTAGTGTAGGTAGTGTAGGTACACTATTACGTATGAACGTTCCAAGAGTCCTTGGCGCTATGTACCGGTAGGTACCTAGATAATAGTGTAGGTAATCGAAGTGAGCCCTGGGATGAGACTGTCCGTCTACTTCGTATATGCCCTACGGACAGATACCTAGGTAATTCGATATGGATTCCACGCACAAGTAATCACTCCAGTTACTGAATTGGTCGACTGCCTGCCGGCATACTGGCCCTCTATGCAAAGCGCCAAATCCAACAGATGATCAACTCGATCCGGGCAGCTAGCGCCAACCTTCACCAGTATGGGTGAGCGCAAATGCAGATTGTCGGTCAATGTCTTCTACACTACACTATACGTGTCGTAGCAGGCAGTGCAGATCGGTTAAACCACGACAGGCCTACCGAGAACTACCTACAAATGATAATCCGCACGCACCCTACCAAACCCAACCCATCATTATGCAGACTCCATGTATTGTGTATTAGCTGCCAGCAGCGCCTGACTGTGTCCTCCGAAACCGTGCCTCCGCGGCACGGGCCCGACGCTCCCGATCTAACTTCATGCGCTGCTCGGCTGTAAGCCCGCGAGCTTCTTCCTCGCGCCGGTCCTGCGCAGAGCGTGGTATGCCAGCATGAAGAATGCTATGGTGCTTCCCCGTCTTCGTATCTGCCACGTTGGGGCCGTCGCGCCGCAACCGTATCTCCTCGGCAGCGCGACGTTCAGCTTCTTTTTGATCAGCCTCTTTGCGCTCACGTTCCTCGCGATGCTCGGCATCTGCGCGCTTCAGGGCTGCAGGGACACGGGCGACATCCCAGTCCCACGCCGATTCTCCCATCTCATCACGCGCTACACGGAAGGCGTCCCGTGTTGCGCGGTTGCCGGCAAGGTCAAAGGGCGTCTTATCCTCGTTGCTTCGCAGCATCGGATTTGCGCCGGCTCCTAGGAGGCCCGAGACGAGGGGCGCCGAATTTTGGCTGGCCGCCAAATGCAGTGGCGTGGGCGCGTGATAGTTCTGTTGCGACTCAGCGGGCTGGAAGCGAAAATCTGGTGGCAAGTCATTGTTCCTTAGGTAAGAGAGGAGGGCAGGTAACTTGGAACGGCGAATGAAGGCCTGAAGTTGTGAGGTGTGAAGCTGTGCCATTTCTTCTTCCTCGGTCAGCTTGGGAGCAGGTGCCGGTTTGCTGGGTTTAGTTGTGACTGTCTTTGCTGAGGATTCCCGCATGGTCGGTGCAGGACCAAATTCTCTGCTCTTGAGCCGAGTAAGCTCAATGAAAGCGCGCATGAGTTCGTTTTGAGTTGCTCGACGTGTATTGAAGGGAAATCCCCGGATCCGCGGATCACTGGCTTGTAGGACCTGGCCTTCGTAGGGACCGAAAAGTGTCTTCCGATTCATTGCGCCCGTCGCGCGGACAAAGAGCAACTCAGACGTGTCAAGGAGCCCTTTCCAGTCTTGAAGAACGAGCCGAACCTCATCTGTAAGAGCTTGCTCGTTGTAGCGGCGAATACTCGAACCGGCAGAATGGGCATTTCCCTTGGCGTTATCGTTTGCCGACTGTGAACCGCCCTGCTTTCTTCTCGTGGTATATCTGTGGAAGGTCTTATGCGCAAGAACGGTAGCCTCCTTATTCATTGGGCCCACCGTGCCGTGCTTCGTTTGTCGCGGCGCAAGCGACACCACCATGGCGGCAAAATGCCCACCGCCGATCATGCATAGAAAAATGTGTGGTCCTTTGTATGCTTCCGGCACGATGCTCCCGTCTGCCTTTGGTCTTGGCATTGATATTGAATCCAGTTGTTTTTTCTTAACAATGTTGGCGATACCGGACTCGTCCTTTAGCTCGTCCGGCGAGAATATTGCACGGTAGATGCCGAAGTAGTTGTTTGCAGGTAATAATGGCGAACTGAACCACAACAGAGGTTGTCTACCACCAGCCTGTTGCCTTTTCTTTGTTATGTCGCTACCCTCGTCATCTGTAGCATCACCGCCGTTGTGGGATCGCGCATTTCTCTGTGCCAACGTAGCTTGCTTCTTGAGCAGGGCTGTCAAGACAGTCTCCTTGCTACTGCGGTCATCCTCATTGGAGCCATCGGAGCCTGAAGATTCGGAGCCGGAGAGACTCTCGTCCAAGTCACCAACCAGCCTCTCGAATTCTATTTCGGATACGGGTTTATTTCCACGTAATTTCTGCTTCAAGTTGTAGTGATGCCAGTCGGATTTCTGGTGACTTCGCTGGTCCTCGACACTAGCAAAAGACAGGCCGCAGAGCGAGCATACTCGGGGCCCAACTAGGCTTTCGGTCGATGCGTTTCGAGATGTGGAGAGTGGCGGTAAAATGCTCGTACTATCGGGGTGTTGCAATACGAGACTGGTGTCGGCGTCTGCTTTGAGGGTGAGGGTCGAGAGGACTTCGTGGGGCAAATCGTAGACTGTGATGGTGAGATGACAATTATTAGTACTGATCGGAATGTATTGTCGCAATATACAAGTAGTAGTAGTAGTAGTAGCTAGGTACCGTAGAGAGGCCTTGTCAGCAAGTCTTCTGTTTTCTTATCCATAGTGGGCGAGGTGGCATGTGGTCCAGGAACAACGCTTTCCGCCCTGTCTGGAGGGAGTAGGTAGGTCGACGAGGCGAGAAAGACGGAGGGATAGAGTTTGTAAGGTCGTTGGTTCCAGGTGGCAAATGCCAGCCTCGATTGCTATACCGGTAGGCGATACTGTAGGTAGGTAGGTAGGTACCTACACTTAGGCACCGTGCGACCGCCCCCGCCTTTCCTCGGCCTCCCGTCGCGATTTCCAAATTTCAATACGGTATCTAGGTAGGTAACTGCCTACCACCGGTAGCTAATAAGATTTCCTGAAGAGACATGTTCGGAACCCGGAGAACACTAGATGCTTACACCGGCGTGTCCAGAAGTCGAGATGTGCCCAAACACCGAGGGTGCAGGTCGCCAGGATTGGCCGGGCGCAGGTTGGAAATATACCCGCCTTGACTGACCAGGACTTGCAAGCAAATCGAACCTGATAGTTAACTACCTAGGTACCGGTAGGTAGTTGTTTTTAGTACGGATCGGTACCTGTAAGTTCATTCACGGGCTTGTCCACCTACGTCCGTGCGGTCTTGCTATAACTGGCGGGTTCTTCCAATTGGGTACGCTATGATTTGTAGATGTTATATGGCAAGGCAAGAGCAAAATATGGCCAGTGATAATTCGCCAGTCCGAATTGCCATATGTTGTACCTATTGTGGCAGCGTGGCCTCTCGATAACTTAAAGATTACTTTCAGCAAACTTGCATGGAGGCGTATTCGGGAATTTTCTCTGCTTAGCAACCCTTTAATTGCACCACCGCAACATTTCAGCACATGAATACCAATAAAAGGCGTACCGGTATTAGGAGGGGAAGAACCCATCCGGCCGAATCTAACTCACAAAGAGGTGCACCCACTACAATACCAGAGGACGCGACAATATATAGACAATCATTTTACAAAGCCCGCGGCGCTCAGATGAAGGGTATTCAACAACAGGGGCCGCGGACGACCTGAATAAAGCTTGGATTACTCCGGAGTGTAGATTATAGTGCTTCACAGGGATGGCAGACGCGCCGTTAGACACTAGCAAAGAAGCCTCATAACACCTATGTCGCATTATCATCGATACGCCGAACTATCTACTTCGTATACCATCATGATACCTTCCCTTACATGCCTTGTATGTCCAACGCAAATAAGTCATATGGCGGTTACATCATTAAACAGAGGAAACGCCTGTTTACAGGCGAGAGCCGTGAACAACCTTGACATCAACAACCAGTTCGCTCCCGTTGTCATCAAGGACAAGAACACGCACACTACCGTGGCCCTCGTTGAAGGCGGTGGTCAGGCGAGAAAAGAGACCCGACTGATCAGCGACGGGCAGCCCAGTCTTGACATCACCCGACTCAGTCATAGCCGTAACAGAGCCCTTCTGAATATCAAGTACACGGTATTGCTTGAAGACGGGGCCGAGCATAGTCTGAACAACTACGCTAGGAGCAGGGTTCGAAACGAAAGAAGACTCCTCGTGCAGCTGCTTGCTGAAGAGATCAACACCAAGGTAACGGTGCTGGCCGGTAGCGGACGAGGTCGAAATACGGATGACCTGACAAGGACGGCCCTGGAGCATCAGGATGTCACCCATGCGGATATGATGGCATGGAATGGTGACGGTGTTGGGGATGGAAGTACTGCCACCAGAGCGAGGGGCAGGGGCGGACGGGGTGAAAGTCTCGCGAACTTCGACGCGCTCGTCGGGGTGGAGCAGGCGATCAGCCATTTTGTGAAGACCGTGGCGGAAAGAATGATAGTGTCCTGTGGGCGAAAAACATTAGTCGGGCCATGAGAAGGTCGCGATAGTATGCACTAACCGGTTTCGTCGTAATATCCCATTCTTGGCTTCTGATGGGCAGAGTTGTTGCGAGGATACTCGACGGAGTCCTCAGTAATCTTCACGTCCTGATGATGTGAAGATATAGCTGTGGGGGCGTCAAGAGTTTCCTCAGTGATCGAGAGCTTCTCGGCAAATTGGGGACGGCGAACTAGAGTGTCGACCGTAGTCCCAGTTGCAGTTGCAGTGGGTTTGCCGCCAAACTGGTGTTGACGGGCGGGAACGTCAACAGTGGTTTCAGTTACACGGGTCTCTTCTCTGTACACAGAGGGTTGGACGCGCGCGCGATATTCCCGTTCGATACGGTCAATAGGTGAGTAGTGCGGGTGATGATGACGGTCAACCTCAATGGAGGACTCAGAGCGTGTGGACGATGCGTATTGAGGCCGGGAAGCAGAAGCTTGGCTGTAGGTACGAGTGTCTTGGAAGACGTTCACGTTGGCAGGTCTGTGACTGATAAAGACTGTTAGCTTGCACACGGGCGAGAAAGGCTGTTTACACGATCGACAGTATTATAGGTGCTAGCAGGCCGCAAGGGTGGATCTCGTCGCCCGCTACGCGTTGCACAGTGCAAACGCCAACTCGGCTCCGCGCCGCGACCACGCGGTCCGTCGGAACCTGCCATCCGAAGCAACGCCGAGCCCGGGACTAGCCAGAATAGCTCCAAGATCGCCGATGCGCTAGGTTACATGTGGAATGATGCAATGGAAAGGAATACACTCACCTCTGTTCCTCGTAGCGCTCGTGTTTGACACCGGGACGGCGGTAACGTTCTTCTTCACGCGTGATACGGACCTCTTCTTCGCTATAGCGTTGCTCTCGTCGTTGAGGCAGCTGGGCTGGGGCGGAGATAGAAGAGTATTGACCTTCCCGTCCGGCTTTCTCGGGTGTGGCGGGAAGTGTGAGCTGAAGCTCTTCGTGAGTCTCTGTAGTTGTTGTCTTGGCCTCGGCGGCTTCCTTATATGTGCGAGGGAAGATGCTGAAGGGCACGGGAATGCGGGCTTCAAAGTCCAGGTTGGCGACCTCAACGGCGCAAGGATCCTCTTCCCGACAACCTTTCGAACTGAACGAACGAAAGGAAGATCAAGAAGATTCCTCTTGCTCTTCTTTCTGAAATATCTGAAAGAAAAGAAGGGAAGATAAGAAGTAGCGGTAGAGATCGCTCACTTCTTGACTCGATTCTTTCTGGCAGATGCGTCTAAAATAGAAGAGCGGATACGCAGTTGGGTACTTAGGGTGGTTGGGCTGGTTGGAAAAAATAATCAGGAGAAAAGGAGGTGAAGAGGGAAAGACGGCTATTGGCGAGCATGAAATACTGTGCATCTAGGCGGGTTGGCCAAGGGGCGTTTGTTTTGATGGTCGCGGTGTGATGGTCCAGATGCAGGGGTTGTACGGAGCTGTCTTGTTTACACGAGTGGGTCGGCACTGGCGGTCTGTTTATCCTCGGTCCAAAGCGGTTAGAGGATCTTACGGCTTGCGTGACATGCAGAGACGGCGCAGAATGGGAAGCCCAACCACCTGTGGATCCCAGATCCCAGATCCCACTTGCAACAAGCGGCGATGCTGCTCTGATTAGTCATGTACATAGTACATACTACATAGTACGTACCTAACGCTACAGTAAGATCTGGGTAAGATTCCTACTGTACTTTAGGAAACCTCTCTTACGCCGTTGGCCGCTACCCAAGTTGCCCTACCCGAATTTTGCCGCGTACATTAGGTAGATTAGCCACACCTGCTTTTCTTTCTTTCTTCAACGGGTTCGTAGTGTATGCTGCAAGCTTGGGCAGCGCCTTTTTCTGTGTAGGTAGGTGCCTAGGTAGTATCTGGAGGTCGGGAAGCACCGTTGTAGTGACAGCATGTACAAGTAGCAAGGCTCTTACCGTAGGTAGGCTGTGGATGTACACACTGTACACTAATAAAGAGGCTGGTGCTCACAGAACCGAACGCGCTAAGCCCATTACCTAGCACTAGATGCCCTTGCATGTGTTGGGACTTACTACTTCGTACAGGGGCCCCTATACAATAGTGTACCTAGTGGGCTTAGCGTGCTCGGTTCTCTGAGTCTCCAGCCTTCGTATCGCGTAAGCGGTAGGTACGGCGATATCTAGTGGACCTATCTATCTGTATTTGCGCAGACCGGCACACTCAGTAACGTGCCCGTACCTCTACCTGCTAGGCTAGGTAGGTACGAAGTACCTGTACACTACACTGGGTTGAAAATCCGGGGGGCTGGCAACTCAGCCCTGGTTAGTCGAAGCTACCTACCTAGGTAAACGTCTTCCTTACCCCCACTGAGGCATGGTGTCGTGGTTTGTTATTATTGGGTATTCCGGCCACCCATTTATGTGTGCAGCGTCAATGTGCGGCATGCCCTCAATTGATAGATCCTCTTCCTATACGGACGTACTTCGACGAGTAGTGTACCTGCCTATTTCGTAGGCCGAAGCCTTATTGCCTACCGGCATTACGTCCGTATTATCATTATCTGGTCAGCGTGTTAACAATCTACCTATTGTACTAGAGGATCCACCCTTGGAAACCCTCTTCGCTGCGCTCAGAGGGCACCTAAACTCTGGTCCATAGTCTATTTATCTGAATAGTCGCTCAGTTAGTAGGTCGCACGCATTCCAAGGTTCATGACCGTCGGCACAGATGTTATAGCCTACCTATCTACCAGTAGTAGGGCAATTTGCAGCCTGTAAACACCATAAGACGATTACAAGTACGGTAGTACCTAAGGAGTTTACCGCCTGTAGTTACCTAGGGTATTCAAAGGCTTCAATAATGCCAGGTACGTGTAGTCTTTGCCTGGAGACAGAATACCGACGACATAGTTGAAATGGATGATACTTGGACGGGTACAAGTTTCGTTATTCGCACGAATGAGAAGCGTGGAAATGTCGTGCTCCACTGTAGGGTCATGCCCGTGTAGCAAAAAGTCATGCCCGGGTAGCAATTCCCATCTTTAATGAACGTCGCCTCAAGCACTCTGGGGGGCTTGTTCGGGCAGCGGAAACGGCTAGGAACATGAGACACGACGGTCGATTAAACCCGGCAAAAGTGACGGTTTCGGGGACTGGAGTGAAGCTATTGGGACGTTTCTGAGTGCGCGACGGCGTAGATACCTAGCCAGGTCTGCGTAAAGTATGCAATGATTAGCCAATACGGTACGGGTATATAGTCATGATCCGTGCGCCCAATGGCCCTATTCCACGAGCAAAGAGCACTCTAACAAAGAGATACCCTGTATCCACAAGTATCACCACTGGGAACTGGAAGCACCGGCTTTTCAAGGGAAGGAGAGGGGGAAAAGCCTGTTTCCTATGAGGTTCTGTCACCTGTGTGGGTAAAACAAAGCATCCTTTTGTTCGGTGTGGACAATGCCATAGTCCTGTCCACGATACTTATATAACCGCCTCCTTCTTCCCTCTAAAACGAGGGAATCCCCCCTGAGGTAGGCGTTCCGGAGGTAAATGGTTACTTAAAACCTGGCCACATACCTAGAGACAGAGCTGGCTGGATCAGCTGTTCAAGTTTCGCTTCGTTTGGTACCAATAATAGGTAGAGAGACCGTCGAAATACAGAGCTATGTGTGGATGTCAAAGAACCACATATTTGTGCCTATGCCGTCACAAAGAACGGACGGTAGAGCGTTGCTTCTGGTACCAGCTTCGGGACAGGCGTTCCTGTCTCGCCTGGTGTCTCCCTCGGTGTCGCACTACTATCCGGCGATACCTACTGCAGCGCGTTTGCCACGAATGCGATGATTACTTTTACCGCAGGTATGGTAAATGCCACTACGAGAAATTTGTCGAGTATTTCCTTGATTATAAGGAGACTAGAGGCTGGAGCAAGGTGGTAATTGATCCACGGACCGTCCCGCCTGAGATCCTCCTCACCAGTCAGTCGGCCCCGGCTCGGACGGGAACGCAGAGGCAACCGCAACAGGAAGAGAGACGTGGCCGAAGGCGTAGACAAGCGCAGGAACAGCCATCTCGAGAAGCTGAGGTAAACAAGCCGCCGCCAGGAGCAGCTCGTGAGAACAGTGGTCGCCAAACTGATCTAACCATTATCCCTCAATTCGCCCATTTAGCGCAAGGCCAAGCCCACGTCCTCCATCGCACACCGGAACACCGCCAACTAGCCCCTGAAACCGGGATACCAACGTCTCCTGTAGTCCGCAACATTGACAGCATGTCCGAAATTAGCCTCGTCGAGAATCTCACCAAGGTGGTGGGAAACATGGAGATTCCGAATGCCGAGTATCTAGAATATGAGGGGATGTTCGTGCCTAGGATGCTACCGGTTCCGGAGGGGAGACGGAGGACACGCACGCCGACGCCTTCCCCTCCGGCAGGTCGCCCAGCGGACCTAGAGCCGTACGACTATAATGGAAAAGGTACGATTGATGTAGTCATTGCCACCAACGCCATGCCAGCGTCTTTGGAACCAGACTCAACCTTGGCGTCCGAAGTTGACGGGTGTGGGGATGGCACTCACACGCGCCCTTCAACGTATTTTGTTCCGACACAGCTAGACAGCACTTCGCCCAGCGGCGCGACGGCGCGCGTCCGATTCTCCCCATCTAATGATCGCGTTGCTATACCGCCGCCCCAGTGCTATGATGGTGTATTGATACCATCTACAAAAGAGTGCGTACGCCACGAACAGAGAGGCAAGTCCGGCGACTGCGCCGCCTGCCGCGGCGCTTTCTTTGAAGAGCGTGGGCTCCCGCCCAGTTCGTACGTCGAAGTAGAATGCCGCTCCGCAACCCTAGCGAGGTCGTCTTCGCCTATGCTTCTATCCATAAATACGCCTCCGCGTAGGTACAGTTGTGCGGTGCAGTCTTGTTTCTGTGCCAGCAAAGATGAAGATGGTGAGAAACGCCCTTCCTGTCAGGAGCGTGATAGTATTACCCGGGAATTCAAAACGACATGGATCTAGTAAAGAAAAGAGAAGAGAGGAGAAGAGAGGAGAAGAGAGGAGAAGAGAGGAGAAGAGAGGAGAAGAGAGGAGAAGAGAGGAGAAGAGAGGAGAAGAGAGGAGAAGAGAGGAGAGGAGAGGAGAAGAGAGGAGAAGCGCAGGAACCGGAAGGGATGATATTCATAGATATTTTGCTAGTTGATGAGTAATTACCGTGTGGCATCTTTATTTCTCCCGTCGCTCTATGCCCCTTCCCAGTAGAGAGTAAATCGGATGCGGCTACCTACTAGTCTTCCATGCTGACAATGGTCCCGCGGCAACGCGTGCGATTATATCTTCACAGAGCAGGCCACCGATGTTTAGACATGGGCGCCACAATGGGGTGCCTCTGGGCAGGTGGGCGTAGCAGTGGAATCTGCCTGCCAGGGTGAGCCCGATGGAATGGATGCAGGCTGGCCCCGGGGCTATCATTGTAGGTGGCTTTCCGGCTTTCCTTTCCCATCTCATCCTTCGCTAACCGCCTAGTCCGAGGGACCAGAGCCTGGCTGTGTTGAGCAACTTCAACGTGGTCTTAAATTGGGTGTGCGGTATTTTACTCGGCCTCTCCAGTTTCGGGGTAGCGTTTGGCCTGCGGCTTTCATAGGTAGAAGGACCGCGCTGGCGACGACAAATGTGGGTTGGGTAACAATGATAATATACTTGGTAAACGGACAAATGAATATGTATCTCACGCTTTCAATACACGATACTGAATGGGGTGAAATCCGAGCATGGAGCATACAGAGTATAAAAGGCAACTTTCGCTAGCCCTTCGAACCCGACTTGATGTCCAATGTGCTCTGATACATTCCGAAATAATAAATCGTACGTTCTTCAATCAATCAATGGGAGATTTGAAGCTCGGATCATTTCTTTTTCCCTCCCTTTCCACCTCCCTTTCCTTTTCCGCCGCCGCTACCACCAGCACCGCCACTAGCCATTACCTTCAAGCTCTTGAGAGGCACGGCATTGACGACGTCCTCCAGTTTAAGAGCCTTGATGAGTTCAATCTCGCGGGGCCATATTCGTTCCTTATCCATGCTTTCTTCATCGATGACGTCTTTCTTGGCTGAGGCGGCTTTCCACATCTCCAGCATCTCCTTAACGGCTTTCCCTTTCTTCTGGGTCCCGGGCTGCAGTTTGAATTTATACTTGCAGCGCCCGAGTGCGGCGTACGGCGCGCAAAGCGCCACCACATCGAGGATTTCATCGCCTGGCAAGGGCGCTCCGACTAGAGTGTCCAGTAGCGATAGATTTGCTATTTCGTCTGGAACTAGTGTATCGTTGCTCTCATCAAGCATGAGCCTACGCGTTTCCTCGTGCTCAGCTGTCTGGCGCTGTAGTCGCTGATGCTGGGTGCGGCGTCGCTCGCGTGCTGCTTCAATTGCGGCTTCGCGTTCCACTTTGGCTCTTGCCTCGGCTTCGGCTCGTTGCTTTCTAGCTGTTGCTCCAACAAGGGCTTCTATCGCAGCGCGATCTTGCTCGTCCTGATCTTTGTATTTGGTGGCCATCTTCTTCGCCTTCGCGCGTTGGCCCCGCTTGGCTTGTTGTTTCTTCGTTTGCGGCTGAATGGACCGCTCGCGAGTGGACGAGGAGTTTTGGCTGTTACTTGTCGTAATTGTGTCGCTATCAATCGCTATGTCCTCATATTCCATGCTTTTCTCGTATTGTTCTTGGTCTTGTTCCGGCTCGGATGTCTTGAAAGCGACTGGGTATTCGGAAATAGATGAATGATTCACCAATGTTACCGGTTTTTTTATATCGCCTAGATGCTCTATTCCTCGACTGCCTTCGAAGGTTTGTAGCGGACTTTGTCTCGGCCTCGAATCCTCATCAGCAATGCTCTCATCGAAATCGCTTGCCACATTTACCCCTTTCTCTTGGGTGGTCGTAGTATTAACGGGTGTAGTACTTGCGGATGCAACTGAAACTCCGGACGGGATTGCAAGTTCTACTGGTGTATCGTAGAGACGATGTTTCACGTGTTTTGCCCCGTTACCCGGGCTAACCTTAAACATCAAAGCAAGACCCATAACAAGTTGAGAGGCGGGTAAAAAGTTCTTCTTTTCACCAATCATGAAGGACCCCGGGGGCAGAAACTCGCCCGTCGATGCAGATTTCGACACTTGGTCGGCCGAAACCCACCAGGCAGACATTGAAGCCTTCGAATCCCATGCGGAAGACGAGCAAACAACGAGCGACCCGGCTTGCGATAGTGTCGAGGGAGGTATTGGAGCATCAGGCGTATTTGGGTTGTTTTTGATAATGACACTCGCAGCGCCGTGAAGATCAGCATGGACGTAAATATCTCCTTTTTTTAAGTAGCGCCTGTAAAGCAGCTCATTCTGTTGAGCATCCTTACCCCCAAGCACCAAATAACCATCAGTAGACACAAACCAGATGTATTTCTCGAACCACGCCTGTCGGCGGATAGGTTGTAGAACTGACTTTTCCTGTTTGAGCCCTTTCTTTAGCTCGGCCTCAATCTTTTGTCCCGCGCTTTTAAGGGCGATCTCGGACTGATGTTTAGTTTTCTGCTCTTTCACAGCGGCTACCTTTCTCTCTTCATAGTACTCTCGTGCGTTACTGTATGGAGACAATCCGAGGTTAATATCCACAGCAAGCAGCGCACTTCGGCCCTCCCGGCTTGAATGTAAGTTTCCATCAGACCTGCTAGCGAAGGTATCAGAGTCTGAATCTGTGTACGCTTCGTCCCCATCGTCTTCATTCCCCGCTTCACTGAGTAAAATAGTAATCGTGTTCTCGTGGAGTTTCAAGGGGAGGGAGATGATAGTCGCCACGGGGTTGCCTTGTTGCTTCTCCCTCTCGATCAATTTACCAATATCTTCCCAGTCCATCCCATGACGTATTAACGCATTCACAGCATCTATTGCCCCTTGGACCCTTTCAATATTGGCTTCTATCGCACTGGCCTTGCGGATATTCAAGGTCTGGACTGCTTGTAGACCCTCGATCCGTTTGGCCTGGTCGGCTTTGGCCGCCTCCAATTTTTGCTTCGCAGTAGCCTCGCGCTCAGTCAGACGTGACCTGAGTTTTTGCCCCTCGATTGATGAGAAGAACTCATCTACTGTTTTACCAAAACTGTCGTAAGTGAGGACGGTGATTGCCGAATCCTCTTCTAACTGACGGGGCAAGAAGGGGTGAAAATCCTCATAAAGTAAATTATCCCTTGGCAGGTTTTCACTTTGAACGGTCTCACTCGGTGGTCCACCGGCCCCGGCTGCACGTAATTTTGCGAATATGTATCCGTTGCATATATCAGCGCTCGTTATATTTTGTACTAGGCTTCGGGCCCCTTCGAGTGATCGGAGAAGATGGTCCAACAGGACCTCGTCGTCCCGAACAGTTACTGGCTGCAATGTTGAATCAAAGCCATTAACCCTCATGGCGTGATCAAGCAGTACTGGAGGTAGTTCGTTTATCGTAATGGCTAAACCTTTCCTAAGTTCATCCCCAGGCTTCTTCTTGGTCTTTTTATCACCTGTAGTCGGTTCAGCGTTCTTGTCGATGATGGCCTGGAGAGCCTCCTTTAGGCGAACTTTGGTTAATGGTGGCACTCCGTTATAATTTTGCCTATTTTCTAATGAATAGGTCAGGCCCGGTTGTTGTGGTTCCTGGCCCTCTCCTTGGGGCACATGGCGCATCAGAGACAAGATTTTGAGTTCATTGTTGGTTAGAATGACGTTGCCGCTGGCGAAGAACTCCAAATACAGCCTGTACAACCCATCGCTAAATTGGAACTCGATTATTCGATCGGTTCCTACTTGCGAGACGGCGGTGACACGTCGGGACTTCAAGTCTTTGCGTAGCTTCTGTACGAAGACGCTAGGCAAGCCGGCTGTAGTACGTTCGAATTCGGTGATATGACATCGAAAGCCGCAATCCACGAGGAGCTGTTTCTTGTTGTCGGGTTTGGCGAACTTGAAAAGAAGGATCTTGGACGACAGGTCGTAAATGTTGTATAGGCGCAAAGAGACAAGGCTTGCGGAAAGTTCATGAGCGATGACCTAAACGCGTCAAACACAACGCACATTAGTGCACATTCGTAATGAAATACCCGCTACAGCTCCATACCTTGACATCAAGGGAGGAGAATCTCTGCTTCATGTTGTGCGACGATGTTGAAGTCAACACGAATGTAGACGAATGTAGATGTCTTGAGAGGGTTCTTGGACGCCAAGACCGGGCGTGGTGGAATGAGTATGAGTGATCACCTCCAGCTATAGATAAATGGTGGGGCAGCACGGTACATAGACTATTGTTGGATTTAGTGCGCATTTAGTGTGCGCGGCCACTATAACTAGCCACTGTGGCGAAGCCACCAAATCAGTGTAAAATACATAGCTGCCCCCCCCCTCCCCCTCCGGGAGGTCCGGAGGGCAGAGAGAACACAAGAATCAATCAATCAACTGAATTCCAACAATTAAGGCCCTGATTCGCAAGCGATCAGTGCCATGAAAATAGTGCCATGAGTGGTTAAGGCTATACACAGATAAATCAACACCCAAGGTGTAAGCGATTTTACGGGTCTATTAAGCCCAAATTGGAAGTGCTAAAAGTCATGCAAAAACAGCAATGTATCGCGCTAGTTAGTCATCGGCTTGGCAGGCACTTTCCTTTATTCGGCGCACGCCTTACTCGGTTAGGCTTAGAATATGGCACAAATGTCACGTCCAAAGGACGAGAAAAACGTGTTGTAAGAAGCTTGGTTTCTTGGAAATTAGCTAGCTACGAAGGCGGCGTATTTATACGTGGATATTTGGATGACTAATGATGACAAAGCGACCGGACGCATGTCGGCTGTAAGAGGCCGCCAAAAAGCAAGGTCGGCTGACGGAGCCGGTAAACCGGTCCGTCTCGCAGGTGTAGCGACTGCAGCAATAGCCATAGTGGAACGCCCTTCTTGGCGTATAACAACTGCTCCCCCCCCGAATTTTTGATCGTCCTCGATCATATTCCTTATCCTCTCTTCCTTACCCTTCTACCAGAGTGGCTTAAACGTAGCCGCTGTCTCTGCGGGTTCTGCCGGCTCTTTGGCCGCGTCTCCATGCTGCTGGTCGTCAGCGCTGGCATCTCCTGCCGTCTTTTTGTTCTCGTCGATGCGGCTGTCCATATCGTCGAGCTGGTTCTCGATCTGATTGAAGCGCTCGTCGTTGGCTGTAAGCGCCTGCATGATTCTGTCGTCTCAGTCTTCGATCTCCTCCCTGATCTGACCAACCAGCTGTATGCAAATTGCCTTTACTCGCTCGTCCATCTGCTTTTGCAAGCGCTTGCTTGCCTTCGCGAGCGCTTCCCCGATAATCTGTCGGATGCGGGCTTCAATGGGCCCGTCTACCAGGGCGTCCTTTAGGACTTTTCCGACGAATTGCTGGGTTTCTTCGACAATTGCATCGTGCATAATCGCTTGGTTATCGGCGAGGTTGTGTAGATTCTGGTCGGTAGTTCTCCATAGTTCTGCGGCGGACGTGGAAATAGACTTTGGCTTCTTGATGACCACTTTATCTAAGCGCGTCTTTTGGACTGTAAAGTCCTTGGCCATGATTGCTGAGAAGGCTCCGTCGGCCTTGATGTTTAGTTTGATCTAAGGTTTGGCTTCCTAGGGTCCTTGGTTATCCTTGGCTGCCTGGTCCTCTTCGTGGGTCCTGACTGCTTTGCCCTTACCTTTGTCCTGTGGAGTGGGCGCGTCTGGAACCACGATGTATTCCTTCTCTCGGATCCTACTTCCTATCTCTTGCACCGAGTCGCTACTATAGGCATCACACGAATCGCCTCTGTCCCGACGCCTCTTTTGACCCGCCATCTGCATGCCGTGGTTGGATGGCCCCGCCGACGCCATTTGCTTGCCATGGCTGGATGGTCCTGCTGTGATCTCTGGCTCGAATTGTCCAGTTGAGCTGACCATTGACACCTGTTGTTCGTCTTGAGTGGTCTGTTTGGCTGGGGTCACTGGCGCGGTCTGCTTGGCTGAGGTCATTGGTGCTGTGTTGGCTTGTTGTGGGACTGCGGGCGCTTGTTGGACGGTGGGAACTGTGGGTAGCTCTTGGATGGTGTCGTGTTGTTGGACGATGGGCTGTTGGGTGAGGGTTGGTTGGTGCGCTGTAGCTGTGGCTTCTTGGTGGGCCTGCTGGTTCTCTTCGGTGTCCAATTGCTTTCTCATGGCGTCTACGCTGACAGCTTTGGCGTATTCTATGTTGTTAATGCTGGCCCAGTGGGTCCAGCAGCTCGGGATAATTCTTTTGGTTGGATCGACGACATACCAATCGAATCCGGCCGCCTCCATTTCCTGTTTTATGGTTCTCGGGTACGTGCCGAAACCATCGGTAGCGTCGCCTATGATGCGAACCGCTTCGAATAATTCGATGTCCATATAAGACGGGTTGATAGGGGCGTCATCCGCCCAGTCGTATTGATGTCCAAGCCGGAGAACGTCATCGAGCCAGGTGCGGGCCGCTGTCCACGGTTTGCTGTTGGCTGGCTTGTCAAATGGTCGTGCTTGTGCGAGCTAGGCGAGGATTTTTGTCGTGTCTATCCACACTTTCGGTGGTGCTATCTTGAGAACGTCGATCCAGAAGGCCTCGGCAGTAGTCGCGTTCGTCAGGTGAGTCTCAGCTTGTCGCAGGTTATTGCTTTGCTTAAGAGCCCTTCGTTTGTGGCTCTTTGGCAACGTGAGCCATTCCGCTGGTTGTGGGATGCGGTCTATCTGCGGCTGTATGAGGGCCTGCAGTCTCTCATTCTCCTCGAATTGGACGTCTGTGCTTCCTCCGAAGTCGAACTTGTTGACCGGGAATCTGTGCAAGTCCTTGAGGCTCGTCTTGCGCGCAACGGTGGCCCGTTGGCCGGAGTTGCTTGCCGAAGATCTAGTGCTCGGCATTATGCTTGCGCGGGCTGCTTAAAGTTGCGCGCGGGCTTTTGGTCGCTGTAACTGCTTCGTCTGTGTTTCTTGGATGGATTTATGGGTTCGGGATGGTGTGGCGAGATGGGTGAGGTAGATGGACGTGTGGTGTTGATAGAAAAGTGAATGTGATAGATGGATGTGATGTGAGGATGTGGGTTGGTAGAACGGCGCGGTTGACGATGGAGTGCATATGTAGGTTCGGATTAAACAAGTGCGGGGTAGTCGCGCTACTTCCCTTTTTCTCTGAGCTATACGCGTCGCCTTGACGCGGTCTGTTAACGCGTTGTCTTTACGCGTCTGCCGAGGATGAGTTTACCGACGTCCCTCTTGGTCGTGTCGTTCTAGGCGGCGTTCAGGGGTATGTGGATATTCGATTTGGGGACCACCTGGACCATTTTCCAGTCGTCCGCTGGCAACTGCTCATCTGTTGCTTTGCTGCCTTTATCTGCGTCTGCCGGTCTAGCTTTCAGCTCTTCTAGTGTCAGCTTGTTCTTGTGGTCAAAGTTTTGGACCAGTTCCTTCGCATTCTGCATGAATACTTCCCGTGGATACCACTCGTCCTCCGCAGCCGAATAACCCTTCCATCTGACCAAGTATTCTAGTATAGGTCTTTGCCCTTTCTTATTGATTCGCTGTGCCATCAGTTGTTCGATCTCGTATGACTGCCATTCCTCGCTGTCACCGTCTACGAATACCTGACCGGGTTGGGGCCGCCGTCTTCCGAACGGGTCCGCTCCCTTTGGTGCTGGGAACAGCTGTGCCACTGAGACCGTTCGGTGGACCTTCCAGTACCTTGGAAAATTTAACTCGTATGCTACCTCGCCTATACGTCGTATCACGGTGAGGGGTCCAACGCGCTGCTGCGACCATTTGCGTGCTGGCTTGCCTGGGAGGTGGTAGCCTTTATGTAGTCTTAGATACACTTCGTCCCCTGTGTTGAATTCGAGCGGCCTGTGCTTCTCGTCAAATCGAAGTTTCATGTGCGCCGCCGCGAAGTCTATGGCCGCTTCTGCCTCCTTCTGATGAAGCCGTCGGATGACTTCGTAGTCTGGTGCTTGTGCCGGGACCTGTAAGATGGATAGCGGGCTGAGTGGCTTGAATCCCAGGACCACTTTGTTGGGCGATCTTCCGAGTGTGTCTTGCTTTGCGTTGTTCAGCGCGTGTTGTAGTGAAATTATGATTGCGACCCATGGCACTTCTGAGCCTGTACAGTGATATCTAATTGCAATTTCCACGTCCTGATTCTTCCGTTCTGACTGCCCATCCGTCTGAGGGTGATATGCTGTGGAAAAACATAGTCTGGTGCCCATTCTGGTGAACAGAGTCTGCCAGAAGTTGGACAGGAACTTTGGATCTCTGTCAGATATAATGATTCGGGGCATTCCCCATTCGCATATCATGAGCATGCGCGCCAAAGCCTCGGCCCATTGCTCTGCCGTATACTCCTGATTTCCCAGCACCAAGATGGTCTTTTTGCTGTGTTTGCACGTCGTGGTGAGTAGGGCACCGTAGTATTCGACTCCGTCCAGCTGCCAGGGAGTATTTGCCGCTGATACCCTCAGCAATCCGACTATGAAGTCCATGGTGATCATATAGTAAGGCATGGCTGGTGTAGGAATTGGCTGTAGGCTGCCCGGCAGCTTGGACCTGTCCGTTTTGTTTTCCAAGCACTCTGGACAGTGGTCCAAGTATTGTCGCAACTTTCGGGTGAGGCTGCGGATGGTGAATCCGTCCAATTCGTGACGCATGCGGTCCAGTCCGAAGTGATGTATGTCGTCGTGTGCCGCCGCAAAGATGTCTTTGACGCAAGCGTCTGGAATGACCAGTTTGCTCTGTCTTTTGCCCGGCGTGTGGTAAAGAGTCCTCGGTCATCCATCTCGAATCTGAATCCCTTGAACGGCTTCGATTCCAAGACAGAACGGACGGTAGCAATAGACGGCGCTACACAATCACCGTCAGCTGACACAGCAGACAAGGACACCCAAACGACTCACAGATACGATAGCTCCGCATCACAAACCATATCAGAAGGCACCCGCGACGCTCCAGTGCAAACGAAGACGCCAGCCCCTCCCTCTACAGACACCGCGACCCACGTTGCAACGCACAAACACGCCGCAACCCAGACGCATTAACTGGACATATCTATGTATAGTCATACCGCAAGTCAGATGGTAAGAATGACGGACACAACCGCCAGATCGACAAGCGCTGGAGACGCCGGATCGAGCGAGGGCGGCGGTGCGGAAGACGTTAGGAGCTTGTTGCGAGAGCTGGTCGCGGTGCTCCGAGGGCCCGAGGCCAAGCCAGCGGCCAATGGCTGGAAGCTATCACACGTGGGTTACTTTAACCCGTATCTGGAGGAGTCCTTTGGTAAGGGTGACCACGTCACCATTGGTGCAGACGTGCACTGGAGAAATGTATACCTGTTTGAGGACAGCATCCGAGTCCATGCAAAGGACCCGGCGCGACACGCAGTGATCCAACGGGACTTCGCCCAATTGCTTTGGGGCGCAGCCCAGGCATGGTGGGCCGGCGAGATCCAACCAGACACCCGGCTACTGCTGTCACAGGACCTCGAGGCAGCGTTGAAGAAGACGGTCGACCGATTTAAGCCCCACACAGCCGACGCCCTCAACCAACTGCGTCATCCGATGACCATCTTTTCGGAGTCGCGTATACAGTCCGGAGAGTCCGTCCGTGACTGGGCCGGGGGCATTTTCAGACTATCGCGAGCCTCTGGCAATACCACTGAAAACCAGCATATGTCGCAGGTATACAATTTGCTCTGCCCCTCGCTTCGTAAGCTCGTCATCCGACCGTCGCCTGACATCCCGGTCGACGACTTCTTGAAGCTGTTGGACGAAAAGGCCAAGGCCCATCGCGCGGAGCTCTTGGACCTTCATGATCCCCTCCACACGACGCAGACAGAGGCGAAGCCCAGTATCAACCGTATGTTGGCGGCCGGATTGGTCCCCGGTCAAGCCACTGATCACAGAGTCATCCCAACGCCAGCAGTGTATGCAGCTGATTTCCACGACGAACAGAACGAGGAACTTGAGACCCTGGACGACTGCGATCATGGTCCAGCGGACGACGCCTACTGGGGCAACCGTCGATTCCGTCAGCCTTTCAGGGCAGGACAGCAGTACGGACCAGGACAGCCATACCGACCAAGCCAGCAATACCAGAATCGTTCTCGCGCCAATGGACAATATTCGGGCAACTACCGCGGACAAGGACGTGGCAACTCTTACTGCGGCAGAGGCCAACAGGTGTATCGTGGGTAAGGTAATCGTGGACGCTTCCAGAATAGCTGGCACGACACCAATTGGCGTGATGGAGGACGGCCCGTCCGCAGATGGCGGCGCTGGGTTAAGACTGGTCAGGCAGACGGTAGAGCTTATATCGGTACTGAGATAGTTGACGCAGAGGACTCTTCAGCCAAGGCACGCTTGCTGGCAGACGGCTTTGTGATGGACGAGGAATATTTTGACGACGACACCGTTGAACTAGCTAATCAATCGCAATCGCTTACCTACTACTCTGTCGACGCGGACGGCGTCGCAAGCCTCGACCGGCGGACATGCTGGAAATGCTGCCAAGTCTTCACATCTAGAAATAAGTGCATGCTACACGTGTATCAGAACAGTTGTAAACCTCAAGTCTGGGCAAGTAAATCAAACCACAAGCCACCGTCAGTGGAGGACGCCCCAGAGGAGCCGCGTGAGGAGGCACGGGCGGAGGCTGAGGCTGATGACTAGTTGTTGATAGAGCATCCGATGGACGCAGCAACGTCAGACAGCCATCAGGCGCCGCCGTTGGACGCATCCAAAAGCCACGAGACGGCGCCGTCGGACAAATCCTCCGAAGACCAGGATTGGATTTTCTTCAGCCCCACCAGACGTATTAAGGCACAGCCACGCCCAGTGGACCCGGAACGCATGCGCACAGGTTACTCATACACCAAGATAGGCGTTGCACTGGCTGGAGGGGATACGAAGGATACCGTATGTGTCAATACCGGAGCCTCGAATATAATGGTGGATGAGCAATGGCTACGCAACAGCGGCAAGCATTGCAGCTATCACACGCCCGACAAACCCATCAAAGTCGGAGGCATCGGCGGCCCCATCCAACTATCAAAGAAGGCCACGTTCGATATACACGTCCCGGCGACACTTCCAAAGGACGAGAAAAACGTGTTGTAAGAAGCTTGGTTTCTTGGAAATTAGCTAGCTACGAAGGCGGCGTATTTATACGCGGATATTTGGATGACTAATGATGACAAAGCAACCGGACGCGTGTCGGCTGTAAGAGGCTGCCAAAAAGCAAGGTCGGCTGACGGAGCCGGTAAACTGGTCCGTCTGGCAGGTGTAGCGACTGCAGCAATAGCCATAGTGGAACGCCCTTCTTGGCGTGTAACAACAAACTTCAATGGCAAAAAGAGCCCATTTAAATAATAATTAAGGCCATGAGAATTAGTACCATGTTGTAAACACTTGACAACCAGTAGAGTTTCCTACACTACTATAGTATATGGCCTAACTCGACCTTGGGATAGTACGATACCTTCCCTTTTTTATGCTCCGGAGAAGTACCCATGGCACTATTTCTTATGGCACTGATTTCTTGCGAATTAGGGCCTAAGAGTCTCATCAATCCTCATACTCTACATCAATAAGAGAGCTTCTCGCAGCTATATATCATGCTCTTCGACTATGTCAAAGACTACCAACATCACCTTCAGTGCCCTAAAGGACTTCCCTCTTTGGGAAGAAGACTTTATCGCTCAAGCTCAAAGCAAGCATCTTTAGTAGTACATTGATCCAGCAGTCCAAATCCCTTGGCCAGAAGCTCTTATTGCACTACTTGTCTGACATTACCCACTTCTGAATCAAGTCAATCCTGCTACTGCTACTGTGGATGGCCTCACTGCTACCAGAAAGACCCAGTACCACAATACAAAGCAGCTGTACCATGAAAAGCTGAAGCTCTACAACATTCATATCACCCGTGCTGACGAGTTTTCCACATGAATGCAAAAAACAGTCAGTTCCGAGTACCGTTTCAACTATATGAAAGCATCAGACACACAGGAAAAATAGTATGAAAACCTAAAGGAGCTTGGTGGAAGTGTATGTGTAACGAAGGCTATACCTGCAGTTTAGGATGAGCGGTCTCGGACTATAACTGCAAGTATTCATTAGGGGTTTGTTCCTAAGGTAGGGCTAGTCGCAGTCGACTAACTATCTGAATAAAATATGAGAAAAGACACTAGTGCTTCGATAGAAGGTTTCTCCCACTCAAAAAAGTATGTAGAAAGGTGCTTTATTCTGGATATTAAGAAGAGTGCTTAGATTGCTAAGTGAAAAAGGAAAAAACAGGTCCAGACAAAGGGAATCTGTTCAGCTATATATATTTCTCCTCCGTGGAATGATCTATGTCCCAGTTGCCCATTTGGGAGACGATCACTCCCGGTTATTGGTGCGCAAGAACGATCACCATACATGTGGTTGCCAGTGGTCGTCAGTGATCGGGGGCAATCACTACATCACATGGAACCTTCCTGAATTCTACACGGTGTAGACAGTGCGAGTTGCACTGTGCCACACCATGTACTTAGATACATGTGATATAGACCGTAATAGTACTTCGGCATGCTGAAAAACAGAAGTTTATGGGATAAAGAGCGACTCTCCGACCATATTGCCCTTCTATATATCTTCATGTCAATTAACACCTTCCTTCCTTTTTCTCCGGCCAGTTCTTGGAATTGGCACTATCTCGGCTTTTTCTACGATTATTTTCGGCTTCATTTTCGCGCGCGCACCCCCTGCGACCATCGACCGCCGACCGTCGACCGCAATTGTTGCCTGTCAACCGTCGCGCACCTTGTCGTCGTCGTCGCTGTCGTCATGCACCTCGCCACCGTCGTCGCGCACCTCGTCGCTCCATGGTGCACTCGCTGCCACCAGGACGAGCAAAAACCCCCCCCTCTCCCCTCAACCCGGCCCCCATCCCCTCCCCCTGGGAACGACTTTTCTTCCACGGCTTTGGGTGTCTCTCAGCGACCCCAGCTGCCAGGAGGAGTCAGGGATCCTGCTGGTGTTGTGCCTCCTACCACCCCAGTGGCAGCCCCCTTCATCGTCCCGGCTGTCCAGTCTGCCCAGGTTGGCACCAACCCGTTTGTCGACTCTCGGTTTCGTCCCAACAAACGCCGCAATCATGGCAGCATTGAGCCGCTGCCCCTCAACTTCACCATCATCACCACCACGGGCTTGAAGGGGCCCTCCAACCTCCTTGGCTCCAAAGTTGTTTGCGCGGCCTTGGGAAATGAGGATGCTGACCGTCTGGTATGCAGGACCATCATCTCCGCCTTCTTAGACGCTGCAAACACGTCAGCAGCAAAGTTTTCCGACCCCGTGCACCTCAAGTGGGTTCACATGGTCCACTCTGCCATCTCTGGCTTCCTTGCTCAGGCTATTACTGGGTAAGTAGCTGCTGCCCTCACGCCGGCCCCGTCGGTCACCTCACTAGGTCCGGCGCCAACCCCCACGGTCGCGGCACTACCTGCCACGCAGTCCGCGCCTAAGCCAGCAAAGCCTAAAGCCCCGACCTACAGCAGTGTCACGGCACAGCCCTCTGCAGCCCCAGCAGTCGTGGACCTCCGCTCTCCCAAGGCCACTCCCACCGCCCCACAGCAACCCCCAGGATGGTAACAAGTGGGCCCCAGAAAAGCCAAGGGGGGGAAGACCCCCCAACCAGCTCCCGTTAACACCCAGAAGGACACCCGCCTCTTCCTACGTGTCCCGGAGGGTAGTGCCTAGCGAGACTGCACCCCCACGAGCTCCACGTTTGCCTGAGACGTTGCATGTCTCTCACCCTTGCTGAGCTCCCATTAGCTCAGAAAACCCGCACTGGCTGGGCTATTACCCCCAAAGACCAGCCAACACAGGTCCGCATGCTCGCCCCCTGGCCTTTCCTAGCCTCCGACAACCTTCGCATCGAAGAGGCCCAGGAGTGGCACACCTTCATCGTCACCGGTGTGCCTAGCGACAGCCCCAGCATTCTTGCCAACTTGGAAGGCATCATCCCGGATGAAAAGGAGGCCGCCACTAGTCAATGCCCCATCCGGGTATTGCAGCCGCACCATGGTGACGAATGGATCATCTTCTTCTCCCGCCCGGTCAAAGCTGGGTTCAGGATCTTTGGCTCAGCACCAGCCCACCGGCTGGCTAAGAAGGTCCAGATCACCCAATGCACTACGTGCAAGGGGTTCCACGACCCTCGCAGCTGCACCCGCTGCCACCTCTGCAGTGGCTGCGGCCAACCATACGACGAACCCTGCGACCGCCCCGTGAAGTGCGTCAACTGCCCGGGCCCTTACCATTCTGACTTCATCGGGTGCCCAGCGAGGCCCGTGAAGAGGAATGGCATCATCCATCGCCTCACCAAGCAGCAACTGGGGCCCCATCCGACAGCTGGGTGAACAGGGCTACCAGGCCTTCCATAGGAAGGCCAGGGAAGGGACCACGCAAGCTCCAGCCCCCCTATCCCGAGCACCAGCTACCACCGCCACTGCTCCCACCACAGTGACTCCGGCACCCACTGCAACAGCACCGCTAGCCCCAGCCTCCCAGAGCCGCTTGGGTACCCCGGCACTGGCAGCAGCGGCAAGCCTCGAAACAACCACTCCGGCTGCACCAGTCCCCCTCTCCCCCTTTCTGCAATCGCGGGACCCTGAGGGCGACATCACATGATGATGATGATGATGATGTATTAACGTCTAAGCCCTCAGGTGCGAGAAGCGCCCCTACTAGCGGAACCTATATAGATTGTGTAGACGGCCAGGCGCCGCGGCAGCGTGCCTGGTGTTTCGCATGACATGAGAAATCCTCCACTCCGTCCGTCAGACTACCTTACCCCATTCTATCTTACAAATCGTCCGCCGCTGAGGCCTTCTGTGCCTCCCGTGCCTGAGCCTGCTTGCCAGCTGCCTCAACAAATGCCGCGAAAAGCCTGTGGCCCTTGTGGCCCAACAGGGTTTCCAGTTCCTTCCCAGGTTGAAGATTCCCAGGCAAGCAGGAGCGGAGTGCTTCGCACCCCACAAAGTGTCCGGCTTCCACCTCTTCCCCGCACTCGCACTTCTTGATGGATTCCTCCGGGTGCCCAAAGCGACGGTGGTAGCTTGCAAAGTCGCCATGTCCTGTGCGCTCTGCGATGAGTCGGTGCAAGGTAGGTCTGGAGAGCTGGAGCTCTTCGGGCCTCTTGACTGCCAGTAGCCCCCATCTTTTGTAGGATCGGGGGTAGTTGTCTTGCCACCAGTCCTCCCAGAGGCGCCGTCGGGTGGCTTGGTTCTCTCTGCGGACTGTTGTTAGTGTGGGCTGCAGCCCATCCGTGTTGCCAGTGTAGTAGACCTCAGAGGCGAGGGCTGCCTCCTTGTCTGCCGCCTCATTTCCTGAGATGCCGACATGGCCCGGGGACCACTGGACCGTGTGCCCTCGGGGGAGGGCAGCTGTCGAGTCCCGGAAGGAGAGGAAGGCGGCCTGCGAGTTGTCGGAAGGATGGCCACGCAGTTGCTGGAGCACTGAGGTGTTGTCCAGGCAGAAGTGCACTTGGCCAGTGCCGACGATGTCGGGGTGGCTCGCGGCCCAAGCGGCGCCTGCCGCAGCCCCTGATGCTTCCGCGTCGAAGACTTGAGCCCGGTAGAGGGTTCCGTGGGCCCTGCCAACGACCCTGCGGTCCTTGTATGCGACAAAGCCCCATCCAGCGCTTCCTTGTCGAGGGAGCCGTCCGAATAGATCACCACATCCCCTCAGGGGAGCTGTGCAAGCCAAGCAAGGTGCTCTTCTTTGCCTTTCCTCTTGCCCATGAGTAGACGTTTGTCGTACAGCTGAGGCCACACCCGCGGCAAAAGGAGGGGCCGTGGGCAGGGTGGTATCAGGGTGTAGGCCCTCTGGAGACGCGTCTCCCTCTGGGGCTTGGGTCGGGTCCGAGGCCTCCCCCTCTGAGCTGAGGGGGGAGGCGAAGGAGGGGGTCGTGTTTCCAGCCGGGTGACCAAGGGGTGCATGGCGTCCAGGGAGCGCAGGCGGAGGGAGTGCCGAAGCCGGATCTGGTCGAGGAGCACGCTGGCCGGTGGGAGGCCAGACTCACGGTGAAGTACCGGGACAGGTGTGGTGCGCCAGACAGGGAGGACTGCACGAGCCGCAGCCTTGACGACACTGTTGATCTTGTCGACATGGGAGGCAGTTTGGGCGCTGACGACCTTGCCGCCTACCATGTTGGATTCTTTGAACTTACCTGGCCACAAGGCCTCTGCGGCATAGAAGGCAACTGGGAGGACGCAGGTCGAGGCTGCAAGGGCCATGGAGTTAGAAGGGGCACCCTTTCACGTCTTGTTGAGACTGCGAAGGTGGTTAGCGACTCGGAGGGCTTTAGTGCACCAGGTGCTCACGTGGGCCTTGAAAGTGAGCTTAGGGTCAAAGAAAGCCCCCAGCCAGCGGACGGGGCCTCAGGAGGGCTCGACCACAAAGTTCCCTGCGCGGACTTGGTCGTCGCGTTGCTTTCCGGCCTTGTTAAAGTGGAGGAGCTCGCATTTCTCTGGCTCAAAGGTGACGGCCGTGGAGGCACCCCAGTCTAGGGCATCTTGGACGTCAGCGGTGAGGAAGGCTGTGGTGATGGCAGTGTTGGGGCCAGTGCGGAGAATGAGCACGTCGTCGGCATATCCAAAGCGGCACCAGAAGTCACCGCGTTTGAACAAGGGCTCCATGTAGAGCATGAAGAGCACTAGGGACACCGGAGAGCCTTGCGGGATACCGCAAGACAGTGGTTGTTTTTCCGCGTGGGCATCTTCCATCCGGACCGATGCCTGCCTGTCAGTCATGAAAGAGTCTACCCATTGAATGAGGCGGGGATCCCATCCTTGCTGGCGAAGGCGTCGCACCAGCCTTCCTCGGAGGACAGCATTGAAGGCACCAGAGACGTCCAGGGTGAGCATGGAGGCTTCTTCACCGCGGGCGAAGGCTTGCTCGATGTCGTGGACTACCGCGGCCACTAGGTCTGTTGCAGAGTGCTTGGGGAGAGCCCCAAACTGCTGGCGATTGAGGACCCCGTGCAGGATGGAGGTAGTGGCTAGGCGACGCGCGATGAGCCTCTCCAAGCCTTTGGCAAGGCAGGAGATGAGGGAGATGGGGCGCCAGGCCTTAGCCACTGTGAAGTCAGTCTTTCCTACTTTGGGCAGCATGACTACCTCTGCTACGGCGGACTACAGGGCTCTTTGGGTCAAAACCGTCAGACCGTCCTGCGCATTAATCGGCTCACCCCTCTAGTGGAGTTACGCAATTTTTCATGCACTTATCCCAAATGAAATTCAGTTAGCCCCCATAAAATTCAATTGCCGAAGCAACTTGGGTAGCCTTACGTAGCCTGCCTTCTGCGCTGTAGGTAGGTGGGCAGGACTACTACAGGTAGGTAAGTAAGAACATAAGGAAGGTTATAATAGACATTTACTGGCATACAGTTGACTGAGGACTAGGTAGAAACTAAGTATGTGCAAGTCTGTAATATACATATAGGTATACAGCGTATGGCGGGTACGGCTAGGTGCAAACTACGGAATTGGGCCAGGCGGGCCAATTTGTTGATGAATACGTGCCGACTATCTACGGCAGCTAGGTGCAATATAATGATATAGTGGAACGTAATATATAGGCTTATACAATGACTGAACTTTGGAGGACCAAGGTTCATAGCCGTAGGCGGCAGGTGGCCGTACGGCTATATAGGTATATAGTAAACACACTACAATGATGACAACGAGTGCACAGCGGAGGTGGCTACGAGGACAAGATGCAAGTTCGTTTCCTCCGGGCTGTCTTTCGTTTTGCGCGCCTTTCGTTGACCAAATACGACCTTGTACAACCTGTATTTACCAGCACACATCTATTATATATGTCACTTTCAAATGTGCTAGACATCTACTTAGGTGAGTTGGTGGCAGGCCAACTAGAGTTAGTCATTTTCGGTTTCCTATGTATATAGCCAGGCGTCGACCAGTCATCTTACGACTACGAATCTTGGTCTTCAAGGTTCTGTTCCTCTTTGTATTCTATATATTGTGTACTGCGTTCTCCCTCTACTATACTGCACCTTGCTACCGTGATAACTCTCGGAATTCTCTGACCGTCCGCCCACCTGGCAAGGTTGTCTTCGGAAGGTGGATACGTTACTTAGTTGCATTATATGCGCCAGAACTGCATTTTATTCTCTTAACGTACAGTAGCTATTCGCGTAAGCGTACAGTTGTAGCGACTAACGGTGTGGGCCGATCAATTTTTACAGGACGGTCTGACGGTTTTGACCCAAAGAGCCCTGTAGTCCGCCGTACTCTGCGGTCCGGAAAACTTTGGGGTGGTAGCCCACCACCAGGCTGGCTTCGTAGAGCTCGCGGATCTTGTCTCCCAGTAGGGGCTAGGAGGCGGACAGAATGCCGACATCTGCCAAGTCTTCCCCTGGGGCCCTGTGAGCCACTCCGCAGCAGGAGTGGTACGCTTCGGACACTGAAACTCTGTGGTGCCAGGGGAGGGAGGCGGAGGGGGTTTCGTCCAAGGGGGCCCAGGGGTCCAGGATATCGTCGCCTGCCACGCAGGGCATAAGAATCTTTTTACGCAGCAGGGCAATCTTGGCGGCAGTGTCTGTGTACAGCTGGCCTCCGTCCACAATGGGAGGGGACTTGAACCTGTCTGTCAGCTTGTGCCAGCCAGAGCTCTACTTGGCTTCTCTGATCTTCTTTTCCCAGAATGCCGCCTTGGCACGCCTGATGGTATTGCGGAAGCTCTTGCAGGCGTCCTGTGTTGCTTCCGAGATGGGCTCATTTTGCGTGCACGCGAGGAGGGTTTTGTGAGCCTCTTCGCACTCAGGAGTCCACCATTCGGCCTTGTCTCCCCTGTTGAGCTTGGGGACGCCGGCCCCTTTGATGCACTTGACTATCACATGTACCATGGCCTCTGCCGTATGGTCGATGCTGGCGCAGGAGTACACCACTGGAGGGATGAGATCGATATGAGTTCTGAGGAGGGCCAGATAGTCGGGCACCCATTTCAAGGGGACCGCAAACTTGGAATCTAGCTTGGGTGGGTGGGAGGTGTTGGGTATGATCGCGGAGATGGTGAAGTGGTCGGAGCCTGTATAGACGTTATGGTCCACCCACGCGTCCAGGCCTAGGATGTTATGGAAGACCTGGTCGAGGGTATTGCCGAGCTTGTGAGTGGGTTCCCCAATTACTGCTGTTTCCAGCCCCTGGGTCTGGGCCTAAGTGTAGATCTGGTGGCCAGGGCCGTTGTGTCTGCCGTGTTCCGGTTGCTAGGACCAGTGGACCGCATTGAAGTCGCCCGCAATGACGGTTCTCTGGGGAGTGTTCCAGGCTTCCAAAGAGGTGAGAACGGAATCGTCGCCAGTGGGCCGTCGATACACGTTAACCACTGTGATTCCAGAGATGGTAACCACACAGACGTCGCTGCTTGCGAAGGGACGAGTTTGAGCGGCCTTGTAGCTGGGGTTCTTCCGGACGTAGGTGAGCACCCGGGGGGTCTTGGTTCAGTCGTCCAGAAGGGAGAAGGCCTCAAAGCCGGGGTGGGTTTTTGTCAGCCGCCGGGTCTCCCGGAGAAGGCACCAGGGTTCCTGAATCAGGACAATGTCGTACTTGTTCTCAAAGGCGAGGTTGAGGGCCGTGTCGTGGCAAGGGCCGGATCTGCCTGTGTTGACTTGCAGAATTTTGAAGAAGTCCTTGTGAGCGTTCCTGCTGCGCCCACCTCCCCTGTTCCCTCTAGGCCGTCCAGTCATAGAGAGAGGGGGTCAGGAGAGTCGGAAGCAGGGGCTGCAGGGGCCCTGCTCTTCTTTGGCAGTCGGGGTGCTGACACGGCCGCCAGAACCGCTTGCACTTCCGGTGGGATCAGGCTGGTCGTGGTCGGGATGTCTGTCGCAGGGGTGTCAAAAGTGACCCTTTTGGCTACTGGTGAGCCCATTATGATGTCGCCCTCAGGGTCTCGCGATTGCAGGAAGGGGGAGAGGGGGACTGGTGCAGCCGGAGTGGTTGTTTCGAGGCTTGCCGCTGCTGCCAGTGCCGGGGTACCCGAGCGGCTCTGGGAGGCTGGGGCTAGCGGTGCTGTTGCAGTGGGTGCCGGAGTCACTGTGGTGGGAGCAGTGGCGGTGGTAGCTGGTGCTCGGGATAGGGGGGCTGGAGCTTGCGTGGTCCCTTCCCTGGCCTTCCTATGGAAGGCCTGGTAGCCCTGTTCACCCAGCTGTCGGATGGGGCCCCAGTTGCTGCTTGGTGAGGCGATGGATGATGCCATTCCTCTTCACGGGCCTCGCTGGGCACCCGATGAAGTCAGAATGGTAAGGGCCCGGGCAGTTGACGCACTTCACGGGGCGGTCGCAGGGTTCGTCGTATGGTTGGCCGCAGCCACTGCAGAGGTGGCAGCGGGTGCAGCTGCGAGGGTCGTGGAACCCCTTGCACGTAGTGCATTGGGTGATCTGGACCTTCTTAGCCAGCCGGTGGGCTGGTGCTGAGCCAAAGATCCTGAACCCAGCTTTGACCGGGCGGGAGAAGAAGATGATCCATTCGTCACCATGGTGCGGCTGCAATACCCGGATGGGGCATTGACTAGTGGCGGCCTCCTTTTCATCCGGGATGATGCCTTCCAAGTTGGCAAGAATGCTGGGGCTGTCGCTAGGCACACCGGTGACGATGAAGGTGTGCCACTCCTGGGCCTCTTCGATGCGAAGGTTGTCGGAGGCTAGGAAAGGCCAGGGGGCGAGCATGCGGACCTGTGTTGGCTGGTCTTTGGGGGTAATAGCCCAGCCAGTGCGGGTTTTCTGAGCTAATGGGAGCTCAGCAAGGGTGAGAGACATGCAACGTCTCAGGCAAACGTGGAGCTCGTGGGGGTGCAGTCTCGCTAGGCACTACCCTCCGGGACACGTATGAAGAGGTGGGTGTCCTTCTGGGTGTTAACGGGAGCTAGTTGGGGGGTCTTCCCCCCCTTGGCTTTTCTGGGGCCCACTTGTTACCATCCTGGGGGTTGCTGTGGGGCGGTGGGAGTGGCCTTGGGAGAGCGGAGGTCCACGACTGCTGGGGCTGCAGAGGGCTGTGCCGTGACACTGCTGTAGGTCGGGGCTTTAGGCTTTGCTGGCTTAGGCGCGGACTGCGTGGCAGGTAGTGCCGCGACCGTGGGGGTTGGCGCCGGACCTAGTGAGGTGACCGACGGGGCTGGCGTGAGGGCGGCGGCTGCTTGCCCAGTGATAGCCTGAGCGAGGAAGCCAGAGATGGCAGAGTGGAGCATGTGAACCCACTTGAGGTGCACGGGGTCAGAAAACTTTGCTGCTGACGTGTCTGCAGCATCCAGGAAAGTGGAGATGACGGCCCTGCATACCAGGCGGTCAGCATCCTCATTGTCTAAGGCCGCACAGACAGCCTTGGAGCCAGGGAGGTCAGAGGGCCTCTTTAAGCCCGTGGTGGTGGTGGTGGTGGTGGTGAAGTTGAGGGGCAGCGGCTCAGTGCTGCCATGGTTGCGACGTTTGTTGGGGCGAGACCGGGAGCCGACAAACAGGTTGGTGCCAGCCTGGGCAGACTGGACAGCCGGGATAATGAAAGAGGCTGCCACTGGGGTGGTGGGAGGCACAACACCACCAGGGTCCCTGACTCCTCCTAGCGGCTGGGGTCGCTGGGAAACACCCAAAGCCGTGGAAGAAAAGTCGTTTCCTAGGGGGGGGGGGAGGGGGATGGGGGGGGGGAGAGGGGGGAGAGGGGGGGGTTTTTGCTCGTCATAGTGGCAACGGGTACACCATGGGGCGACGACGAGGTGCGCGACGGTCGACAATCGACAATCGGGGTCGACGGTCGACGGTCGACGGTCGCGGGGGTGCGCGCGAGAATGAAGCTGAAAATAGTCGTAGAAAAAGCCGAGATAGTGCTAATTCCAAGAACTGGCCGGAGAAAAAGGAAGGAAGGTGAGGCAATCTCTTATAAGTGATTTGTAAGGCAAATATTATATGAGAACAGGTATGGTATTTGGGCTATAACTCAAGAAATCAAGAAACGACTAGTGAGCTGGATTCGGACCCGGGCAAACAGCGGATCTGGGAAGACTTGAAAGGATTGAAGAGAATGTGGGACAAGGGTAGGAAGAAGGAGGAAGTGGTCTGAACACGGGTATAAGACTAAGGAGAAACATGACCTGACCAACCAGAAGGACACAAGCTTTTGCCACCACTTACCTTATTGGTTGAAAAGAAGCGAGACGAAGCCATGCTAGCCTCATGAAAACCCCTCTTTCTATGACCTTTGGCGTTGATTACTAACGTTGACACCACAACTTCAGTTGTTACGTTGATGAGTTGTTGAATCTTGCTCAAACAGGACAACGACTTGCGAAAAGGGCTAGTTACCGTGCGATAGAAAGAACGAGGCCTCGCTAAGACGAACCTTCTGTTTGCCACTGTGTGACTATCACCAACCTCGCCAGCGCGAGGCCTATCGACAGCCCTTCGATCCCTGTTACAACAGCTCGCATGGCTTCCCTTTCTAGCAGAAAGAAGCGAGAAGCAGACCGCGGTTGATTTGAGTGAACCTTATTCCAACCACTGTGTGACTATCGTTGACCTTGCTGGCGAAACTACCTGTTGAGCGCCTACGATACTTGTTGTAACAGGTCACGTGTCTGTGAATAGGGCTTCTCCTATTAGTAAGAGGAAGCGATGACCAGGTCCTATAGCCTTGTGCAAACCTTAATTCTGCCTTGTGTGACATCTACAACCTCACCGGCGTTAGCCTGGTTACACAAACAGGCCTCTAGCGTGAAAAAACAGCACTGTGTACTAGACTATCGAACCTTCTGTAAATCATACAGATCGAGATATTGCCCGGGCTGGGCGGTAAGCAGCTTTCTGGAATATAAATAGTCTGAAAATCTCGTTTCGATCCAAACTGACTTGGACCTTCTCTCTCAAGCCAACTTTCATCTGACAACTGCAAAAGCCAAGCTACCCTCACCGTATACGCTCCATTACAAGTCACCGAATCCAACCTACCTTCGTTCAGTCACTTGTTAGACCAAGTTCTACCTCTGCGTACCTCTTACCTTAGCAAAATCAACCGCCATAACCCAAAAATTTAAGAGCCATAACCCAACCTTTATTGCTATCACCGTCATCTTTTCCGTTGTTTCCAGATCGCAAACATTCCCGGGTTCACAGCCATCAATAAGCTGTCTGAGGCCGATGCCATGCCTCTGACGGTAGCTGAATCAGCCGACTTTTATGAATTGCTGAAGGTGATTCATGGGCCCCGTGTTGACGCGGATAGAGAGATGTTTAGCCAGCCCGAAATTAAAGGTATGGAGCTTCCTGCCAGTATGCAGTACTTCAGCATGCCTTTAGGTGACAGTACAAGCGAAGCTCTTACAGACTGTCGTGTGCCCCCTTATGGGCTATCAATGGATGCATAACGCCAGTACGTTTTGCCTGGCCTAGTGAACATTCAGATGAAATGGAAGGTCCAGGATTGGCTTGCATCAGACGAAATGGACGCTGGGGTACGACTTTATACTGATGTCGACTCAAAATCAGTACGGGAACCTTCGTTTGCATGTCACTTGTCTGAGTCGTTTGATCGATTCAGTGACCGGCTTAGTGACTATACGATAAAGAAGATTCTGGCTGGCAGTGAAGTAGTTATCATGGGAGGAAACCGCAGCAAAGAGGTTAACCATTGGTACCTCATCATAATACTGATGGACAAACGAAAAGTCCATTTCATCGACTCACTACCCGGGGAAGAGGCTGATCTGGCGCATTACAAAGCGATGACGTGTGACAAGGGCAGTAGTACTGGGCTTGGGACAATCACTAAGTGAGGCAGAAAACTATAGTGAGGTCCATAACGTTCTATAATTCTTTATGGTCACCAAGGTTGCTGGAGGAGGGAAGGTTTTCCCTTTCTCCCCAGGTCCTGGGGGACTCAAACTATACCCAAGTGCGGACCCGCTTTTCCGCACTTGTGCCCTAAACTAATACAGTATAGTGTCTGACACATAGCTGGTGGCCCAGTAGCTGGAAGTTCTTGCATGACGCATAAAGTTACGTAACGTTATGCGACATACCTTACATCTCCCCTAACTGTTTGCAGCCACTTATGTGTCAGTACATAATAGGGCAGGTGATCTTGGGAGGTACCTAGGTACATGCCTAAGCAGAGGTACAAAGGTACAAAGGTACTAAGGTACATGATGGCTGGTGTACATGAGTACATGGGACAGAGGTACAAAGGTACAAGGAGACTTAGGTACAATAGTACAAGGAGACTTAGGTACATGAGTACAAGGGTACAAGGGTACATGACAGTATGTAACAATGTATATGTCTGAAGGGGTCTGAAGGGGTTCTGAGGATGTTGAGATGACTTTATACTGACGTGACATACTTGTACGTATGACATGACGCATATTCGATTCTTGTGGTAGGAGCAAATTACGAAGCTGGATCCGGACATTCAGGTGCCCAATGTGACTTATAGTACTGCGTTTATTACGCAGTTTGATGGCTGGTCTTGCAGATATCAGGTTATAAAAGCCCTAATATTGATTTGGTGGCATCCAAGGACCGCCATGCTTATGTTTGACAGAACGGTTAGAAAGGGGCAGCAAGCTTCGTGGGCAATGTTGCGTCAACATCTCAAAGATGTCACTGGCTGGAGCATAGAGAAGAGATGGAAGGGCCCTACCATCAAATCATCAGAGATGGCTCAACTTAACAAGCTTGTACAGATTGCGAACCCGCTCCCATCGAAGAGGGTCAGGACTCAAACAGATCAGGGTGCCCTCAATACCATACCAGAGCAAGAGGCGCCAGCAGAGCCATTTGAACTGGAATTGGATCCAGTTCTGGAACCAGATTCGGATTCCGAAGCAGAAGCAGAACCCGTTCCTGAGCCTATGACTCCAAGGAAGAGAAGGGCTGCCGCCAAAGTACCTACTTTGGATCGCCGCACATGGTCCCAAGCCAACAAAGAAATGGCCCTAGTGTTACGACAGGACGTCAAAGAGGACACAGTTACAACCGCGACCACGGTGTCCTAAGCACCCAGGGCCCCGGCTTTGGAAGCAGCATCAGAGCTGGGCAAGCTCGCGATCGAACCAATGAAGAGAAGTCACAAGTGGCAGCCCCCTCCCGACATCAACATTCGCAAATATCACCAAAATGACTAGCTTGAGGACATAGTCCCCCTTAGATATCTGGAGTTTGTATCTAGCACCCGCCACGCTGCGCAGCTTGCTGCTGGAGAGATTAGGATGCCGTTTCACTGGGCAAATGATACTTATTGCACTGCTGGCTTAGTTTCGTTGCCAGTAATGCCGGAATCGTGGCAAAGATAGGCCCATTATTGTGCTCACACAGAAGCTTTGTTAGCAGCACAAGCAGAACCCGCATCACGACCATGCAAACGTAGGGCTCGGGACGACTCGGCTCTTATGATGTTGGATGATGATAAGGAGCCCACCCGACAGTAAGGGTATGGCAGTATTGCTGCAATGATCTTCCTGAATGCGCCCGGGTTGGATGATGATGATGATGATGATGTATTAACGTCTAAGCCCTCAGGTGCGAGAAGCGCCCCTACTAGCGGAACCTATATAGATTATGTAGACGGCCAGGCGCCGCGACAGCGTGCCCGGCGTTTCGCGTGACATAAGAAATCCTCCGCTCCGTCCGTCAGACTACCTTACCCCATTCTATCTTACAAATCGTCCGCCGCTGAGGCCTTCTGTGCCTCCCGTGCCTGAGCCTGCTTGCCAGCTGCCTCAACAAATGCCGCGAAAAGCCTGTGGCCCTTGTGGCCCAACAGGGTTTCCAGTTCCTTCCCAGGTTGAAGATTCCCAGGCAAGCAGGAGCGGAGTGCTTCGCACTCCACAAAGTGTCCAGCCTCCACCTCTTCCCCGCACACGCACTTCTTGATAGATTCCTCCGGGTGCCCAAAGCGACGGTGGTAGCTTGCAAAGTCGCCGTGTCCCGTGCGCTCTGCGATGAGTCGGTGCAAGGTAGGTCTGGAGAGCTGCAGCTCCTCGGGCCTCTTGACTGCCAGTAGCCCCCACCTCTTGTAAGATCGGGGGTAGTGGTTCTGCCACCAGTCCTCCCAGAGGTGCCGTCGGGCAGCCCTGTTTTCCCTGCGGACTGTTGTTAGTGTGGGCTGAAGTCCATCCGTGTTGCCCATGTAGTAGACCTCGGAGGCGAGGGCTGCCTCCTTGTCTGCTGCCTCATTTCCAGGGATGCCGACGTGGCCGGGGGACCACTGGACCGTGTGCCCTCGGGGGAGGGCAGATGTCGAGTCCCGGAAGGAAAGGAAGGCGGCCTGCGAGTTGTCTGAGGGGTGGCCACGCAGTTGCTGGAGCACCGAGGTGTTGTCCAGGCAGAAGTGCACTTGGCCGGTGCCGACAATGTCGAGGTGGCTCGCGGCCCAGGCGGCACCTGCTGCGGCCCCGGAAGCTTCCGCGTCGAAAACCTGAGCTCGGTAGAGGGTCCCGTGGGCCCTGCCCACGACCCTGTGGTCTTTGTATGCGACAAAGCCCCAGCCAGCTTCCTTGTCGAGGGAGCCATCCGAGTAGATCACCACATCCCCTCGGGGGAGCTGTGCAAGCCAGGCGAGGTGCTCTTCTTTGCCTTTCCTCTTGCCCATGAGTAGGCGTTTGTCGTACAGCTGAGGCCACACCCGCGGCAAAAGGAGGGGCCGTGGGCAGGGTGGTGTCAGGGTGTAGGCCCTCTGGAGACGCGTCTCCCTCTGTGGCTTGGGTCGGGTCCGCGGCCTCCCCCTCTGGGCTGAGGGGGGAGGCGGAGGAGGGGGTCGTGTTTCCAGTCGGGTGACCAAGGGGTGCATGGCGTCCAGGGAGCGCAAGCGGAGGGAGTGCCGAAGCCGGATCTGGTCGAGGAGCACGCTGGCCGGTGGGAGGCCAGACTCGCGGTGGAGCACCGGGACAGGTGTGGTGCGCCAGATGGGGAGGACTGCGCGAGCCGCAGCCTTGACGACACTGTTGATCTTGTCGACGTGGGAGGCAGTTTGGGTGCTGACGACCTTGCCGCCTACCACGTTGGATTCTTTGAACTTACCTGGCCACCAGGCCTCTGCAGCATAGAGGGCAACTGGGAGGACGCAGGCCGAGGCTGCAAGGGCCATGGAGTTAGGAGGGGCACCCTTTCGCGTCTTGTTGAGGCTGCGAAGGTGGTTGGCGACTCGGAGGGCTTTGGCGCACCAGGTGCTCACGTGGGCCTTGAAAGTGAGCTTGGGGTCAAAGAAAGCCCCCAGCCAGCGGACGGGGCCTCAGGAGGGCTCGACCACAAAGTTCCCTGCGCGGACTTGGTCGTCGCGTTGCTTTCCGGCCTTGTTAAAGTGGAGGAGCTCGCATTTCTCTGGCTCAAAGGTGACGGCCGTGGAGGCACCCCAGTCTAGGGCATCTTGGACGTCAGCGGTGAGGAAGGCTGTGGTGATGGCAGTGTTGGGGCCAGTGCGGAGAATGAGCACGTCGTCGGCATATCCAAAGCGGCACCAGAAGTCACCGCGTTTGAACAAGGGCTCCATGTAGAGCATGAAGAGCACTGGGGACACCGGAGAGCCTTGCGGGACGCCGCAAGAGAGTGGTTGTTTTTCCGCGTGGGCATCTTCCATCCGGACCGATGCCTGCCTGTCAGTCATGAAAGAGTCTACCCATTGAATGAGGCGGGGATCCCATCCTTGCTGGCGAAGGCGTCGCACCAGCCTCCCTCGGAGGACAGCATTGAAGGCACCAGAGACGTCCAGGGTAAGCATGGAGGCTTCTTCACCGCGAGCGAAGGCTTGCTCGATGTCGTGGACTACCGCGGCTACGAGGTCTGTCGCAGAGCGCTTGGGGAGGGCCCCGAACTGCTGGCGATTGAGGACCCCGTGCAGGATAGAGGCAGTGGCTAGGTGACGCGCGATGAGCCTCTCCAGGCCTTTGGCAAGGCAAGAGATGAGGGAGATGGGGCGCCAGGCCTTGGCCACTGTGAAGTCGGTCTTTCCTCACTTAGGTAGCATGACTACCTCTGCAGTCCGGAAGACTTTGGGGTGGTAGCCCACCACCAGGCTGGCTTCGTAAAGCTCGCGGACCTTGTCTCCCAGTAGGGGCCAGGAGGCGGACAGGATGCCAACATCTGCCATGTCTTCTCCAGGGGCCGTGCGAGCCACTCCGCAGCAGGAGTGGTATGCTTCGGACACCGAAACTCTGGGGTGCCAGGGGAGGGAGGCGGAGGGGGGTTCGTCCAAAGGGGCCCAGGGGTCCGAGATGTCGTCGCCTGCCGCGCGGGGCATGAGAATCTTCTTGCGCAGCAGGGCAATTTTGGCGGCAGTGTCTGTGTACAGCTGGCCTCCGTCCACAATGGGGGGGGACTTGAACCTGTCTGTCAGCTTGTGCCAGCCAGCTATCTCGAAGATCTCAGAGCTCTGCTTGGCTTCTCTGATCTTCTTTTCCCAGAACGCCGCCTTGGCGCGCCTGATGGTGTTGCGGAAGCTCTTGCGGGCCTCCTGTATTGCTCCCGAGATGGGCTCATTTTGCGTGCACGCGAGGAGGGTTTTGTGAGCCTCGTCGCACTCAGGAGTCCACCATTCGGCCTTGTCTCCTCTGTCGAGCTTGGGGACGCCGGCCCCTTTGATGCACTTGACCAGCACGTCCACCATGGCTTCAGCTGTGCGGTCGATGCTGGCGCGAGAGTACACTACTGGGGGGATGAGATCGACATGGGTCCTGAGGAGGGCCAGGTAGTCGGGCACTCGTTTCAAGGGGACCCCGAACTTGGGGTCCAGCTTGGGTGGGCGAGAGGTGTTGGGTACGACCGCGGAGATGGTGAAGTGGTCGGAGCCTGTGTAGACGTTGTGGTCCACCCACGCGTCCAGGCCTGGGATGTTGTGGAAGACCTGGTCGAGGGTATTACCGAGTTCGTGGGTGGGTTCCCCGATAACTGCCGTTTCCAGCCCCTGGGTCTGGGCCCAGGTGTAGATCCGGTGGCCAGGGCCATTGTGTCTGCCGTGTTCCGGTTGCCAGGACCAGTGGACCGCATTGAAGTCGCCTGCAATAACGGTTCTCTGGGGAGTGTTCCAGGCTTCCAAAGAGGTGAGAACGGAATCGTCGCCAGTGGGCCGTCGATACACGTTAACCACTGTGATTCCAGAGATGGTAACCACACAGACGTCGCTGCTTGCGAAGGGACGAGTTTGAGCGGCCTTGTAGCTGGGGTTCTTCCGGACGTAGGTGAGCACCCGGGGGGTCTCGGTTCAGTCGTCCAGAGGGGAGAAGGCCTCAAAGCCGGGGTGGGTTTTTGTCAGCCACCGGGTCTCCCGGAGGAGGCACCAGGGTTCCTGAATCAGGACAATGTCGTAATTGTTTTCAAAGGCAAGGTTGAGGGCCGTGTCGTGGCAAGGGCCGGATCTGCCTGTGTTAACTTGCAGGATTTTGAAGAAGTCCTTGTGAGCGTTCCTGCCGCGCCCGCCTCCTCTGTTCCCTCTAGGCCGTCCGGTCATAGAGAGAGGGGGTCAGGAGAGTCGGAAGCAGGGGCTGCAGGAGCCCTGCTCTTCTTTGGCAGGCGAGGCGCTGATACGGCCGCCAGGGCTGCTTGCACTTCTGGTGGGATCAGGCTGGTCGTGTTCGGGATGTCCGTCGCAGGAGTGTCAAAGGTGACCCTTTTGGCTACCGGTGAGCCCATTGTGATGTCGCCCTCAGGGTCCCGCGATTGCAGAAAGGGGGAGATGATGATGATGATGATATATTTACGTCTAATGCTTTCAGGTAGGGCCGGTCCCCCCTTACTCGCGAACCTATATAGATTATGTAGACGGCCAGGCGCCGCGACAGCGTGCCTGGCGTTTCGCGTGACAAAGAAAATCCCTAAAATTACAAACAAGGCGCCACCAACCACATTCGTCCTCAGAGCTAGCACTAGACTGCTGCGTAACGCTCGCCATCACCCGTAAGCTCGGGGGGCCTGCCGGGAAACCGTCGCAGGCTTGACCGTACCTTCTCAACAGTTCCAACACTCTGAGTCCAGCAAGGAAAACCACAAGGGGAGAAACCCGGCCAGGATTGGTGAAGCAGCTGGCTAAGCTGCTTGTTGACAGGGCGCGGCAAAGCTCATGATGAACGGGAGCTTGTCGCAGCCAGGAGGGTGGTGGGGAGCCCTAGCATAACACGGGATGCCAGGGCTGGGCACACGTCTGCCATGGGGGGCTGACGTGACATGGTCGGGGCTATGAGTGCTTGTTGACTGGAAGCAGCTCACAGCAGGGGAGGAGGTGACACTGTGAGCTCCATTGGTGGGAGAGGCTCACGGCAGGATTTGTTTTGGCTAGGCTGCAGGCCAATCAGAGGCCGCAGCCAAATGGTGGGTGGAGCCTATGCGCAGGCCGGTGTGTTGGCACAGGCTCCATGTGCGCGTGACCCGGCGGGTGACAGGGGTGCGCAAATTTTCGGGGTCTCCCTGATCCCCCAGAGGGAAGGAGGGAGACAAGGTGTCGGACTGTCTCACTTTTGATGGAAAGAGAGAGCAGCAGGTGTCGGGCTCCCCTACCTAGAGGCCCCCCCCACCTTTTGAATTACATAAGCAAATGAATCACCCGATTACCCCGCTCACCAGCCAATTTCTTCACTTTCTTGACTTCTACAACAACAACGACCACAACAACACCCTACAAAAAATACCACGATGGAGAGCCCAGAAGACAGGCTTTTAGCTGCAGTCGCTGCTGTTGAAGGAGGTAGTTCACAGAGAGCGGCAGCTAAGTTATACGGCGTCTCCCAATCTACCCTATCCAGAAGGCTGCGAGGTGGCCTCACCCGTTCAGAAGGCCAGGAAGTTAACCTCCTCTTCAGCAGGGATATGGAAAAGGAACTGGTCAATCACCTACTTGAATTCAAAGCCCTCGGTAGGACCCTCCACCGCTGGGAAATCCACCAGTTTGCCACCTGTATGTTGAAGGCACAAGGCAAAACGGAACCTCTCGGGAAAAACTGGGTTGACCGCTTCATTCAGCGGCATCCTGACATACGAAATAAGCCTCAAGCATCCCTAGAAGCCAGTCGGGCTGCCCTTGACCTTCCCGACCGAATACAGCTCTTTTTTGAACGGTATGAAGCCCTCCGAAAGAAGCACAACTTCGAGCCCTGCCACATCGCCAATATGGACGAACATGGCCTTCAGGAAGGGGAATCCAGCCACGGTAAGGTTGTTGGCGCAGCTGCCACCAAGCGTGGCCCTCGGCAACACTCCGATGCCACCCGTTGGGTGACTATATTGGAGTGTATTACGGCTGACGGCCGGGTGTTAACGCCAGTCGTTATATTCCAAGGGGATAACCTCCAGGGCCAGTGGTTCGGCCCAGACGTACCTCCATGGAAGTTCACCTGCAACAAGAAAGGATGGACTTCCTACCACATAGCAAATCACTGGTTAAGAGAGGTATATCTCCCGGAAACGGAGGCTGGAGGCCGCTGGAGACTTCTGATAATTGACGGCCATAAAACGCATACTGACGGCGAATTTATGTGGCACGCCAAGCACAACAAGGTCGAACTGCTATTTCTACCTGCCCACGGTAGCCACGTTATTCAACCCTGCGACCTAGGGCTCTTTTCTGTGATAAAGTCGTATTTTCGGCAGCAAATGACTGAATACGCCCATCTACCAGGGTCAGCGGCTATCTATAAGCAACGATTTCTCTCCTGCTACCAGGAAGCCCGAAAGAAAGCCGTCAGACCCGAAGTTATTACTGCAGCTTGGAGGAAATCAGGGATCTGGCCAGTCAACCGGCGGAAACCACTCGAAAACGAACAAATAGTCGGTTATACCGTAGACCTGGCAAAGGTCTCTCCAGGTCCTTCAACACCAGCCAAGAAATCGACCCCCAGTCCCAGTCCAGGTCTTCAGGGGTCTCTCTACACACCAAAGTCCTCGTCAGACCTTATATCCCAATTCCGCGACCTGGAAATATCTCTCACCCGTGAACAACGTATGTTGCTTAGGAAGGCGGGCAAATCCATTGATCTGTTGACGTTGAAAACGGTTAGCCAGGAACGCCAAATTGACACGGCCAAGGCAGAAGTCGAATCCACGCGTATAGTAGGGAGAGTTACGGTAAAAAAGGACCCTCAAGAGGCCTTTTACGCAGTAGAAGATATAGAGGAAGCCCGGGTAGAAGCCGAACAGCAGGCGCAGCGCCGACTGGAGAAAAGGAAGAAAAAAACCACGAAAAAGGGCAAAGAAACGGCTGAAATAGCTGTTGAAGACCTGCTAGAGGACTCAATCCTTGAATAGCGTGCAATTCTGTAGAAATTGGCCGTCTGAATAGCTTCATTTTTAGTGTTGGAGTAGCCGAATCCTTGCTGACTAAGCGTTTTTGGGTGATTCATTGGCTGATGTAATTCACTAGGTGGGGGGGGCCTCTAGCGAAAGGAGGAGAGAAGTCAGTCTGGCAAGACTAACAAGATGAGGCAACGCTGCTGTAGTTGTACAGCAACGAAGAGGTGAAGGTGGATGGGCAGTTAACGACAGCCCAGTCGGACCCAGCTCCTTGCACAGCGTAAGTGAGAGCTATACAGTGGCGTTCTGACAATAGATCAACAAACGAGGCCGTGAAAATGCGCAAAAACGCATCACGATCCCGGACTTTGGCGGTGAAAACCAAACGCAAAGTGTGGGAAAGGAAGGAAGGATGCAGAAAGGGGGAGAGGGGGACTGGTGCAGCCGGAGTGGTTGTTTCGAGGCTTGCCGCTGCTGCCAGTGCCGGGGTCCCCGAGCGGCTCAGGGGAGGAGCCGGGGCTGGCAGTGCTGCTGCAGTGGGTGCCAGGGCTACTGTGGCGGGAGCGATGGCGGTGGTGGCTGATGCCTGGGGTGCGGGGGCAGGGGCCGGCGTGGTCCCTTCCCTGGCCTTCCTGTGGAAGGCCTGGTAGCCCTGTTCACCCAGCTGTCGGATGGGGCCCAGTTGCTGCTTGGTGAGGCGATGGATGACGCCATTCCTCTTCACGGGCCTCGCTGGGCACCCGATGAAGTCAGAACGGTGAGGGCCTCGGCAGTTGACGCACTTCACGGGGCGGTCGCAGGGTTCGTCGTGTGGTTGGCCGCAGCCACCGCAGAGGTGGCGGCGGGTGCAGCTGCGAGGGTCGTGGAACCCCTTGCATGTGGTGCACTGGGTGATCTGGACCTTCTTGGCCAGCCGGCGGGCTGGTGCAGAGCCAAAGATCTTGAACCCAGCTTTGACCGGGCGGGAGAAGGAGAGGATCCATTCGTCGCCATGGTGCGACTGCGATACCCGGATGGGGCGTTGACCAGTGGCAGCCTCTGCTTCGTCCGGGATGATGCCCTCCAAGTTGGCGAGAGCGCTTGGGCTGTCGCTAGGCACACCGGTGACGATGAAGGTATGCCACTCCTGGGCCTCTTCGATGCGGAGGTTGTCGGAGGCTAGGAAAGGCCAGGGGGCAAGCATGCGGACCCGTGTTGGCTGGTCTTTGGGGGTGATGGCCCAGCCGGTGCGGGTTTTCTGAGCTAATGGAAGCTCAGCAAAGGTGAGAGACATGCAACGTCCCAGGCGAACGCGGAGCTCGTGGGGGGTGCAGTCTCGCCAGGCGTTGCCCTCTGGAACACGTAAGAAGAGGCGGGTGTCCTTTTGGGTGTTGGCAGGGGCGGGTTGGGGGGTTTTCCCCTTGGCTTTTCTGGGGCCGACTTGCTGCCATCCTGCAGGTTGCCGGGAGGCGGTGGGAGTGGCCTTGGGAGAGCGGAGGTCCACGACAGCTGGGGCTGCAGAGGGCTGTGCTGCGACACTGCTGTAGGTCGGGGTCTTGGGCTTTGCTGGCTTGGGCGCGGGCTGCGTGGCAGGCTGTGCCGTGGCCGTGGGGGTTGGCGCCGGAGCTAGCGAGGTGGCCGACGGGGCCGGCGTGGGGGCGGCGGCTGCTTGCCCAGTGATAGCCTGAGCGAGGAAGCCAGAGATGGCGGAGTGGACCATGTGAACCCACTTGAGGTGCACGGGGTCAGAAAACTTTGCTGCTGACGTGTCTGCAGCGTCCAGGAAAGCGGAGATGACGGCCCTGCGTGCCAGGCGGTCAGCATCCTCGTTGTCCAAGGCCGCGCGGACAGCCTTGGAGCCAGGGAGGTCGGAGGGCCCCTTCAAGCCCATGGTGGTGGTGGTGGTGGTGAAGTTGAGAGGCAACGGCTCAGTGCTGCCATGGTTGCGACGTTTGTTGGGGCGAGACCGGGAGCCGACAAACGGGTTGGTGCCAGCCTGGGCAGACTGGACAGCCGGGACAATGAAAGGGGCTGCCACTGGGGTGGTGGGAGGCACCACACCAGCAGGGTCCCTGACTCCTCCTGGCGGCTGGGGTCGCTGGGAAACACCCAAAGCCGTGGAAGAAAAGTCGTTTCCTAGGGGGGGATGGGGGTCCCGGGGGTTCCAGGGGGGAGAGGGGGGGGGTTTTCGCTCGACATGGTGGCAACGGGTGCACCATGGGGCGACGACGAGGTGCGCGACGACGGCGGCGAGGTGCGCGACAACGTCGACAGCGACGGCGAGGTGCGCGACGGTCGACAATCGACAATCGGGGTCGACGGTCGACGGTCGACGGTCGCGGGGGTGCGCGCGAGCGACCGAGCGCGCGCGCGCGAAAATGAAGCTGAAAATAGTCGTAGAAAAAGCCGAGATAGTGCCAATTCCGAGAACTGGCCGGAGAAAAAGGAAAGAAGGTGCGCCCGGGTTGGACAATGAAAGATTGTACCTAATCGCCAAAGGGAGGAATGAAGCAAGGCATTCAGGAGGGGAGCGGCCCACTATAAACCTTCATAGTTGTACGGATCCGGAAGTTGCTCAGGTTGGAATTCGATGTCTGCGTTGTCCTACGGCCGGACTACGGCTATTCGGAAAGGGATGACAGGAATCCGGCGTTGTTTTACAGCAGAAAACGGGGTATAAATAAGGGTCGTCGTCACGTTGTGACGACGGAATTCAATTAGCTAGCCACGCCGGTCGTCAACTTCAATTCAATTCATTCATTTATAATCTATTGACTGTAATTTACGACATCTGTTATCTTCAATCCTGTTTCTATTAACTGTATTGAATCCTTTCATGGTTTTGGACATTGCCCGCCTTCAGGAATGCTGGTCGTCCTTCCAAAAAACCAGTCGATTTCCATACTTTAAAGGGGTCGACGACGATCTTGAAAATATGAACTTCACGACCACGAATTGCAGCAACTTTCAGTAACTTGCAAATTATTAGAATTCTCCCAATCAGGACTTTGCCAGTATTCTTAATTAATTGTCGCTTTCTCGGACCTCTAGAAATCCTATTGACGTGCCGGTAACCAACCCGGTATCTTTGGGTACGCACCGGACATTTACTCCTAAGGAGGCAATTACCTACTGTAATTGCCAACTACGGGGCATCTTGATGGTTCGCTTCAACGGCGAAGAGGTGGAAGCTAAACACTTTGTAGAGTGCGAAGCACTCCGCTCCTGTTTACCAGGGGATCTTCAACCCTGGAAGGAACTGGAAACCCTGCTAGACCACAAGGGCCACAAGCTTTTCGCGGCATACGTTGAGGCAGCTGGGAAACACGCTCAGGTGTGGGAGGCACAAGAGGCCTCGGCGGCAGACGATTTGTAAGATAGAATGGAGTAAGGTATCTGACAAACGGAGTGGTAGATTTCTCATGTCACGCGAAACGCCAGGCATGCTGCCGCAGCGCCTGGCCATCTACATAATTTATATAGGTTCCGCTAGTAGGAGCTCTTCTCGCACTGGTAGAAATAAGAGTTCCACTTTGTTTATTTTGGCCTTGTACAGAAATTCAATGTTTGTATGAGTACTATGACCATCCAAAACCAACAGCCTCCACTGGTTAGGGTTGATAGGCTTAGTTTCAGGTAAATAAACCTGTTCTAGCCAGTAATTTTCTGTTTTATTGGAAGTCCATCCATTTTTGCTGCAGATGAACTTCTAAGGAGGTATTGAAGCGGGGCATTCAGGAGGGGAGCGGCTTACTAGAAATCTATAAGGGGGGCATTCAGGAGGGGAGCGGCCTACTAGAAATCTATAAGGTTGTCGGGATCCGGAAGTTGCCCAGGTGGGAATTCGGCGTTTGCGTTGTCTTACTTTCATCAATTAATTACGTTCGCGTTGTCTTACATTCAAAAGGGAAGGGTTGCCACAAATCGTCGTTGCTTTGCGATAGAAAATGCGGTATAAAAAGGGGTCGTCGTCGCGTTGCGACGACGCAATTCAATTAGCTAGCTACGCCGGTCGTCGACTTCAATTCAATTCATTCATTCATAACCTATTGACTGTAATTTACGACTTCTGTTATCTTCGGTCCTGTTTCTATTAACTGTATTGAATCCTTTCGTGCTTCCTAAGATCCGGACGATGCCCGCCTTCAGGAACGCTGGTAGTCCTTCCGAAAAACTGGTCGATTTCCGTACCTCAAAGGGGTCGACGACGATCCTGAAAATACCAACTCTACGACCATGAATCGCAGCGACTTCCGGTAACTTGCAAATTACTAGGATTCTCCAGATCGGGACGTTGCCCGCTTTCTTAATTAGTTGTCGCTTTTTCGGACCTCCGGAAATCCCATTGACGTGCCGGTAACCAACCCGGTCTCTTTGGGTGCGCACCGGACGTTTACTCCTAGGGAGGCAATTACCTACTGTAATTGCCGACTACGGGGGCATCTTGATGGTTCGCTTCATTGGTCTCCCGAGTGTGACCTCTCAGTCCTTCGCTATTTGTGGATTTACAGTCCAAACAGCCAATCTTGCGCTCGACTCAAGTCAATTGTGCCAACAAAGCGGAATCGAACAAGAGAACCGACAACCCTCTTCGTGGAGGGCACTTTCCGGATCGTCTTACTGTCGTCCCGGCGACGCAGTCTAACAAGGGGATACCGGCAACCAGCAGAATATACGAATTTGAGACTGTTTCATGCACATATGCCTGTATAAGGGGCTAGCCCTCTTATCAGACGGATTCAAGGGATGAAAACCGGGTTTTACGAGACAACGACTCACGATTACGACGCATGACATTATGACTTGAATGCGGCAACGAGACATTACGAAATTACGGATTCATGATTGGCGACGAAGGAAATTCGGGCGAGACAGTATATACGCCCAGTATACGACACGACTAGTTCGACCGAATCAACGGCCAAGTAAGGGAGTCAGGAAAGGAAACGTGAAATGCGCAGGGCCAAACGCAACGCTAGACAAATCACGAGATCACCGAGACAGACCCCAAAGGCCGAGACAGCCTCACGGAAGTATGCAAGCCAGCCCAAGCACGCAAGCCAGACCAGTTACGCAAGCCAGTCAAAGCACGCAAGCCAGATCAAAGAATGCAAGCCAGACAACCGTATGCAAGCTAGCAAGGCCGACGGGCTGAATCACCAAGGGAGGGCCCTCCCTTGGTGAACAACAACCAAGATTCGAGACATGAACATTGACCGCCATGATAAGGACTGGGAGTCGGGGCGACGCAATTGCGCCCTTCCTAGTAAGCCGAGGTGGCTTATAAGAAGCCTATCTTCCGCACCCTACTTGGCCATTTCCAAGAAAAACATGAGCTTTAGATTATTCGGTTACTCATATCTACTACCTATAAACTATTATCGTGATCGCCAGATCGGAACATCGCCCGCATCACAAACCTCCTCTGCTATGAGCTCAGAGGAAAACCAAATTTCGGACCAAGAATTCATTGACGAGGAGTCGCTTCAAAAGCTATTCTCGCTCCCTGAGGAACCGGGCAAGCCTGAGATCGCACCAATCGTGACAATGTCTACTGCCTTTGTTGACTCCAGCGAGGGAAGTTCGTCTTCCGCTACTTCTGCCAATTCGTCGGTCCCAGGAGCAGTCGTTCCGATGACTATCACTGCGGACTCCTTGAGTGGGCTTATTCTGCCACCGGATGCGCGCACCCATCCGCACTTGGTCTTCGACAAGACCAACGTTACCGCTTGGCTTGAGAAGGTTGAGAATGCCTTTCAACATCGCCGTCTTGATGACGCCACTCGCATCAATCAACTTCCCTACTATGCGAAGACTGATGCGTTGACTAGCATCATTCAGATGCACCTTGCGGGAATCACCACCTGGAACGCTGCCAAAGCCAAGCTTAAGTTGGAATTCAAGCACCATGACCTTCGTCAACGCTCCTCTGCTCTTGACATCCTTCGCGACTTCGAAGATGAATCCCATGACCACTCAGTTGCGGGAACCAAGGACTACATTGACCGTCACCGCTTCCTGGTTCAGAACGTCAGGGAAGCCGGAGGTGGTTATACGGAACGCGACCTCACGTCTGGACTGATCCGTCGCATGGACACCAAGTTGATTTCTAAGCTCATTTCAACTTCCCGGATGTCAATGGACACGCTCAAGGGCCTTACCTACGACCGCCTTCAAGATTTAATCAAGGAAATGCTCACTACGGAGGGCGACATCGAGACCCATGAGCTAAAAAGTGACCCCGCCAAAGCGAAGGCTCTCCGTAAAGCGGTCTTGAAGGAAACATCAGTCCTCGACGATCGGGTCGTTGCCCCTGATCTCAAGTCCATTCCGGGTTCCGTCAACATTGACGGAAAATCCATGGCGTTGGCCAAACGAGAGAAACCGGCTGGCGTTTCGAAGAACGACCACATCGAAGACATCACCGCGCGCCTTCACCGTTTGGAAATCCAGTTAGCTGGTCCGCAGAACGTCCCTCGAGAGGAACGCCGTGAAATCAACACGACTTATTACCCGGCCCCACAGAATCAACCATTGCCAGCACCTTTCTATTTCTACCCTCCCCAGTATCCAACGATGCCGCCAGTTGCCAATGCTGCGTATCCTGCCCAGTCCCAGCCTGCCCAGACTGCGCAGCAGGATGTTGCGGCTCAAATTGACATTGGCGCTGCAGCCCTCAGGGGCGGAGGTCGAAATAACGAGTATCAAAGAAATAACAACAACAACTACAACAAAGGTGGCAATGATAGTAGGGGAGACCGATCTCAAAACGGCCCGCCTCGAGGAGGTCCTTCGGGTGCTTGTTGTTTTGCTTGTCGTGCTGACGATCATTACTCGGAGCACTGCCCGTACCGCAAGGAGATTGAAGAAGAAGGCATTATGCACTGGAATCGTCGTTGGTACTTGGGAGGCCCACGTAGCGACCCTTCTATCACCTGCATCGAGATTCCAGGAAGTGTTGTCATTGCCGGCCGCCAAGATGAAGGTGTTCTCATCAAGGGAATGCGTTGGATTTGGGAAAACGACCCTGCCAAAGACGCCTGGATTAAATACCGGACTTATTATCAGTTGTGCCGCAAGCTCAACCTTATTCCCAGAGTACCGGAGTACGATGCGCAGCTTGAAAGGCAAAGGGCCCAGTCAAATGGCCGGCCTACGAATCTTTCCGGCCCGCGAGGTGTGTCCCCTCAACAATCTTCAGGTTCTCAAGATCGGGGAAGTGCCCAGGGCAGACCGAGCGTCAGCTTAGTCGAAGTAATTTCGGAAAATATGCCCTCGCTTGACATCGCTTCCCAGGAATGGGTGTCTGCGGACCAAATTAACGACTTTCGCTGGGAGCGAAGACACGAAGACGGCGTGGATTGCATTTACGGATTCATGCCAGAAGATCCCGACTTTCCTCGCATAGACCTTATGCCTATGGATAACCGAAAGAGAATGGCGCCGAAAGGCAAGTTCTTCGCCGACAAAAGACCTCGAATCGATCGACCAAGGCGGCAAGCCCCTTTCGTTTCGGACAGTATGGACACTGACACGGAGAATCCACGCGTTACGCTCCTTGACGAAGACTTCGTTCCAAAAAGTAACATCGAAGTGCCGCTCAAAAGCAAAGATTCCGGAGAAAAACATCAGACTTCGGAAAGCGCTCCGGTCCAGGGGGAATCTTCCAGATCAGGAACAAGCCCGCCCGAGCGAAAGAATACGAGTCCTGACACCGGAAACGAAAATCAGCGTCCGGCTGTCAAAGTTGAGGTTGCACAGGCTCTTTGGCGACGAGCGGAGTCAATTATGGACCAGAAAACGTCCATATCCATCCGGGAGATATGCAGTATCGCGCCTGAAATTGGCGACATGCTTATTCAGTTGGCCATGCAAGCTATCAGGAAAGGACCTGTTGACAGAAAGGGTCCGACAATTCGCATAGCTCCTGAAGACGTGCCGCATTTCAAGGCTGACAAGGCTGCCGAGCCGATAGTAATCGGCAACGCGTCTACGGTGCAAGTCTATGATGCGCCAAGCAGTTCCCTCGTCAATCCGGCCAGCCCTGCGGAGTTCTCGGTAGCCATGTTTACAGTATCAAACGAGGATTTTGCAGCTCCCGGTACAATCTTGGGGAGTTCTGGAATCATCCAGCGACAAGGCGAGGTTACCCAGATCGCGGAAGTGCCCGAGCTCACCAGGGAAGACTTTGAAAAAGTCGCTAACATATTCTCGGCGCCGGTTCTGAATCGCAGCGTGGATCAATACATTCGCATATGCCCAAGGCTAACAGTTATCATCGGCCACCTTGGTGCTGGCGAATCCGTTACTGGTGTCATAGATACTGGAGCCCAGTCCAGTATCCTGGTTGATTCATACGTCCTTAAACACAACATCCCGATGCGCAAGTCGACGCTTGCCTGGCGAGGATTTACAACCGGGACTGGCAGTTCGGTCCTTGGTGTTTCCGAAACGCAGGTTTGGATTGCGGGCAAGGCAATCCACGTTCCGTTATACATTATTAGCCACAAGGTGGCTACCTTTCCCTTACTACTAGGTATGAATTTCATCGCCATGACGAAGATGGCGATATACTACAACGGCGAATACATGATGTGTGATATGACCATTGACGGCACGCATATCATTGTTCCTATTACGAAGGCAAGCGAGTCTGTTCCGATGTCCCTAGGCCAGGTGGTGGACGAATCGGAAAACTAGTTGCCGTTTGCGAGGAGCAAGGACTAGCAAATGGCACCAGCGAGCCTTGTCAATCCACAACGGTTGAATCTTATGGAGGAGTCCCAGATCGGGACGTTGCCCGGATTGAAAAGCGACCTAGGTCGCAAACCCCAAATATTCATTATGCCCAGCCGAAGGCAAATTTCGGCCAAGAACTCAGTCTACGGCCTGTGCGAGAGCGCACACAGCGGCCGACAGTCCACCAGCTTAGTATTGAGGAAGAGTTTCCTCAATTCACGTTAACCCAAGAACAAATGGCGCAAATCACCACCCCATACCGAAAAACGCGCCCAGACATGAAAGAACGTCCGTTATACGTCAACCCTATCCAAGACGGGCCGTTTCCCGATCTGAGGATGACCTGTCCAGAAAAGGAACTCGGGTTGGATACCGACGAAAGAGTAGTGGCTTCACTTTCCGACAAGGAATTCGTCGAGGTTTTCAGAGCCGCTATCTGGAAAACCTTACACCAAGCCCAGAAGGAGAGGTTATCAGAGGAAAGGGTACACGCCGGTGCTGACCCTGAAAAGAATCCTGACGGGCCCGTAGCCTACGTCAATACCATGCACAAGACGAAGGCCCGCAAGATTAATCCAGTAGACGACTTACCAAGTGGCGAGAGACCGCCCGGAACCTACGATTGGAAAAGCGAAGCAATGCGGAATAAGACCCAAGACTGCGAAGATGAAACCAAGTCTCGCCGTGACGGCATTTGGAAAGACATCTTCCCACGATTTGCCAAGGAACCCAGGGGTACCCGATTAACTGACGAAAGACTGAATGACATTCTGAAGGAACTAGAAGGTACGGAACTTACCGATCCGGAAAAGGCGGCATTATTAGAAGTCCTCTTCCGCCGCGAAATGGGCCTGGCGTGGGATTTCTCAGAAATAGGGAGGCTTGACGACGGCATTGCGCCGCCTTACGAGATGAAGACCATACCGCATAAGGCGTGGCAAGCCAAGGGAGTCCCTATCCCCGCGCCACTAAAGGAAGCCGTTATAGAAATCCTTCGCACCCGTATGAAGCACGGCATCCTCGAAGAAGCCTGTTTGCCCTATCGCAACGCGTGGTTCGTAGTGGAAAAGCCTGGCGGAGGTCTGCGTCTTGTCAATTCGGCAACCAAGCTCAACGGCGTGTCGTTACGGGACGCTGGCCTACCTAGAAGTTGCGATGAATTCGCAGAGGAATACGCAATGTGCAAGATACTTTCCGTCGTCGACTTGTTTTCGGGCTACGATCAGATGCCTTTAGACGTTAGCAGCAGACCGTATACGGCGTTCAACAGTCCCTTCGGGCCCTTACAGATGACGACTTTACCTCAGGGGTATACGAATTCGGTCTCCCAGTTCCTTCGCGCAATGTCAAGGGTTCTTTATGACATAACACCCTTAAAATGCGAACCTTTCTTCGATGATATCGCGGTCCGGGGGCCTACTACTAGGTATGACGATCGGGAAGTTGCCCCAGGTATACGTCAGTTTGTGTGGGAACATATCGTCAACATAGATTCGACTTTGTTGAACTTCGAGCTGGCAGGGCTTACAGCAAGCGGTAAGAAGAGCCATTGGTGTCGTCAATCCGCGAAGATTGTTGGCTACATATGCGGAACCAACGGGCGTAGGCCAGTCGAGGCAAAGGTCATCAAGATAACGGAATGGCCTTATTGCAAGAATTTGAAGGAAGTGCGAGCTTTCCTGGGAGTTACCGTCTATTACCGGATTTGGATTAAGGACTACGCGATCCGGGCGTCGCCCCTAACGATGTTGACTCGAAAAGACGAGAAGTTTCGCTTCGAAAAACCGCAGCGTGAGGCCATGGATACGCTCAAAGCCGCATTGACGACTGCCCCGGTTCTAATTACGATAGATTACAAGGGAGGACCTATCTACTTGAAGGTTGATGCATCCGGTGAAGGCTGGGGTTGTCTGCTTTGTCAAGAAGTCGAAGGACACATCCGTCCCGCGCGTTACGAATCGGGTTGTTGGAAAGGTCCTGAATTGCGGTACGACGCCACGAAAAGAGAATGCCTGGGCGTAGTTAAGTCTCTCAGACGGCTTCGCAATTACCTCTACGGTATACGCTTCCATCTAGAAACCGACGCGAAAGTCCTGATTGCCCAATTAAACGACGGGTTTTCCGCGTTGCCAAGTGCGGTGTTGACAAGATGGATTGCGTACATCAAGATGTTTGACTTCGAACTCCACCACGTTCCTGGCAACAAACATACTGCGGCAGACGGCTTGTCAAGGAAACCTCCGGGTCTATCGGACGAGGCGGATGATCAATGGGAGGGAAATGTCGAAGACTTTATTGACATCCACCTCGACGCGATGGAAATCCTACCCCACAGCTATCAAGATGACTCGGGTTGTCAAGATCGGGAAAGTGCCCGGCTTCCGGATGGTACCGCATTAATAACTATTGCCAGGGCGTTTGCGGCTAAGAATGGCAGTGGCCCTCAAATTTCGCCGCTGACATCCGAAGAGGATTGGACAGACCGCAGCCATGCCATAGCCCGCTTCCTGACCATAGGTGCCATGCCTCCAGGCCTTCACGGTACTGCGCGCAGGGAGGACTTTCGCACGCAGGCCTTTAAGTTCTTCTGCCATCACAAGTTACTATGGACCAGGCCGACGAAGTGGCGTCTACCGCGAAGGGTTGTTGATGACAAAGTAAAACGCAAGGAAGTCATCACCAGTTGCCACCACCAATTGGCCCATCACGGCAAACACGCATTGGCCAAGCAGGTTACCGAAATGTACTACTGGAAAGGAATTCACAAAGATATCTACCGTGCGGTCCGTTGTTGCCCTCAATGTCAGAAGGCTCAATACGGCCTCATAGAGGAAAAGCACCGCTTTAATGTTCCCATGGACCCCTTACTATCTTGGGTTATCGACGTTCAAACGATGCCACCCTCCAAGGGCAAGAACGCCATCGTGGAAGCAAGGTGTGAATTCAGTAGTTACGTCGAAGCCGAGGCCTTGTCGTCGATTAATTCGAAAACCATTGCCAAGTTCATTGATAAGAAGATCAACAAGCAACATGGCGTACCTGTTAGGATGAAGTGCGACAACGGGACCGAATTCTTCGGTGAAGTCAAGAAAGCAAGTGCGCGTTTTGGCACCCGGCTCATCAAGGGACCTGCGTATTATCCTCAAGCTCAAGGTCTAGTCGAGGGGGGCCATGTCCCGATCAAGAAAGGCTTGATGAAATCCACTGATGGTACCGGAAAGAATTGGCCAGATTACCTTGACTCGGTTGTATGGGCAGATCGCATTTCCGTTCGTTACTACGGATGCAGCTCTTACCAATTGATCTACGGCAGGGCTCCGCTGCTACCAATTGAGAGCGTTGTCCCTACCTGGCGATTCATCAATTGGAAGTCAGTCAAGACCACGGAGGATATGATAGCTGCCCGGGCCAAACAACTTCTTCGTCGACAAGTCGATATTGATTTCGCAAGGGAGCAAATCCTGAAGAAACGGAAACAACGTGCAGAGTACCGCGATCGGCGAGATGCTTGCAAGCTCAAGTTGCCGATGGGACCTGGCACATTAGTGCTTCTTTACGACACCCCGCTTTCAAAGGACATGAGCAACGATAAGAAACTCCTTTTCCGATGGGGAGGCCCATATCGAATCAAGGAAGTACTCGTTTCGGGGCGCTACGTCATTGAAGAGCTTGACGGCACCGAGCTTTCAGGGGTTTATCCTGCGCAGCGGCTACGGGCCTTCGTAACTGATGAAGATGGATATTGGGAACCAATGGACCCGGCAACTGATGTTTGGGTAAAAGGGAAGACAGACACACTTCCAGAAAGTCCGGAAGATCAGGATGGTATTCAGGGAGGTAATGAAGAGGCTCGGAATTCTCTTTCGATTTCGGCTATGGCTGTTATACGGCAGCATTTTCGGAATTATGTTCCTTCTGGCAAGGAATTAGAGGCATCGCATGATTCTTTTGGCATCGATCACGATCGGGACGATGCCCGCTTTCATTTTCCTTTTCAGGTTTTATGTATGGAATACGACTTTCGGGGACTCATGTAATCTTCGTTAACTCATGTATTTTCCTTGATTCATTCCTTTCAAGCAGCAAACGCAGCGCAAGCAACGGTATCTCAAGTAAAAAGGCAACGCAACGTATCCCGTGCTCCTCAACTCCTTAACTCAACTGCTAAGTCCACCTCCTATACCGCCAGTACCGCCAATCATATCTACCAGGGCCTGGTTGCCCGCATCATCGAAAGCTCCGCCTCTCGCTTGTCCCACTTCACCATCTCCTGCGTTGCTTCAGGCTTAGGCCGATCTGTCCGATGCCCGCCGAATGGCTTTCCCTTTGCTCGCTTCGAAACTTCGGCAATCGTCCACATTGGGGACAACGGGGGCTCTGTCTCAGGAGCTGTCAGGATGCTTAGCTCTGACCGAAGGGACCTTGTGAGATTCATGGCCTTGAAGTGCTGGGCAATGCGGCTGTCTTGGCCGTGAAAAGTGCACTGACTACTCTGCATTGAAAACACGCAGTTGGCGCAAGATTCTCCCAGGATACCCTCCATCGACACGCATTCATTGAAGGGCCACAAGCCATGCTTGGTATCATATCCATCCGACTGCTTATATCGCTTCTCACAGCACTCGCACGGCACTGCGTTAATTTCTCCGTAACGCTGAATGAAAATTGCGTCAACGCGGCGGTAGTCCTTCATGACGTCCAGTATATATGCCCCCCATGGGCCACCTTGCGAAGCTTCAACGTATATGGGATTGACCTTTGCGTCAAGGTCATAATTGGCCAACAGCTTCAGCAGATGGGGACGCGCGCTTGTAATATGGAAAAATCCATCATGAAGATACCAGCGGACGTATCGGTCCGCACCCATCCCGTCAAGAAGTTGGAATGTGATCACCCGGAGCAACTAGAAGGGATATTAGCTACTAGCTTCATGAGATCGGGAGCTTGCCCTACCTTTTCCCATTTGGGATCGAACCATCGGCGTTCAAGCGATGGGGTCACCGGCCAGGCTTTCTCTATGTCTCGCCAGGTACGCAGGCGAAAGACGTGTCTAGGACCTCCGGTATGAGGCCATGGGACGTATTCATCAATCCCTTCTTCGTTCGTATGGTCGGACTGGTTGTCGGGGGACGAGAGGGGTGAGACTGAAGACATTTCGGACATCGTGAACGTGCTTGAAGAAGCGGTTATGGTATCTAGGCTATATCTCAAGGAATCAGGAAATGGCTTGGGGACTGGATTCGGACGCGGGCGAACAGCGGATCTGGAAAGACTTGAAAGGATTGAAGGGGATGCGGGACGAGGGTGAGGAAGAAGGAAGAAGTGGTCTGAACACGGGTATAAGACCAAGGAGAAACGTGACCCGACCAACCAGAAGGACCCAAGCTTTCGCCACCACTTACCTTATTGGTTGAATAGAAGCGAGACGAAGCCACACTAGCCTCATGAAACCCCTCTTTCTGCCACCTTCGGCGTCGATCGTCAACGTCGACAACTTAAGTTCAGTCAACAACGCAAGTCCAGTCGTTACTCAAGTCCAGTCGTTGATGAGTTGTTGAATCTTGCTCAAACAGGACGCCGACTTACGAAAAGAGCTAGTTACCGTGCGGTAGAAGGAACGAGACCTCGCTAAGACGGACCTTCTTCCTGCCACTGTGTGACTATCACCAACCTAGCCAGCGCGAGACCTATCGACGGCCCTTCGATCCCTGTTGCAACAGCTCGCACGGCTTCCCTTTCTGGAAGAAAGAAGCGAGAAGCGGACCGCGGTTGCCTTGAGTGAACCTTATTCCAACCACTGTGTGACTATCGTTGACCTTGCTGGCGAAACCACCTGTTGACCACCTACGATACCTGTTGTAACAGGTCACGTGTCTGTGGAAAGGGCTTCTTCTATTGGCAAGAGGAAGCGACGACCAGGTCCCATAGCCTTGCGCAAACTTTAATTCTGCCTTGTACGACATCTACAACCTCACCGGCGTTAGCCTGGTTACACAAACAGGCCTCTAGCGCGAAAAGACTGCACCGTGTGCCAGACCATCGAACCTTCTGTGAATCATACGGATCTGGATACTGCCCGGGCTGGGCGGTGAGCAGCGTTCTGAATTATAAATAGGTCGAAAACCTCGTTTCGATCCCAAACTGACTTGGACCTTCTCTCTCAAGCCAACTTTCATCCGACAACTGCGCAAGCCAAGCTACCCCCACCGCATACGCTCTTTTTCAAGTCACGAATCCATCCTACCTTCGTCTTAGCTTCGTGTTAAACCGAGTCCTACCTCCGCGTACCCCCTACCTTAGCCAAACCATCCACCGCGACCGAAATTTTCAAGAATTCGATTCATAGCCATACCCCTATCATCACCACCTTTATCTTTTCCGCTGTTTTCAGATCGCGAAGATGCCCGGGTTTACAGCCATCAACAAGCCGTCAGAGGCCGATGTCATGCCTCTGACGGTAGCTGAACCCGCCGACTTTTACGAATTGCTTAAGGTGATTCATGGCCCTTGCGTTGACCAAGACAGAGAAATGTTTAGCCAGCCCGAAGTCAAGGGCATGGAGCTTCCTGCCGGCATGCAGTACTTCAGTACGCCGCTGGGTGAGAGTACAAGCGCGCATCTTACAAACCGTCGCGTGCCCCCTTATGGGATTTCAATGGACGCATGGCGCCAGTATGTATTACCTGGCCTGGTGAACATACAGATGAAGTGGAAAGTGCAGGATTGGCTTGCATCGGACGAGATGGATGCCGGCGTGCGATTATATACTGACGTTGACCCAAAGACCGTGCGGGAACCCTCGTTCGCTTGTCACTTATCCGAATCCTTCGACCGATTCAGTGACCGGCTTAGTGATTTCACGGTAGAAAAGATTCTGGCCGGCGGTGAGGTAGTTATAATGGGAGGAAACCGGGGAAAAGATGTCAACCATTGGTATCTCATCATCATATTAGTGGACAAACGAAAGGTCCACTTTATCGACTCATTACCCGGGGAAGAGGCCGATCTGGCGCATCGCAAAGCAATGACTCACATCCGATTCTTGTGGCGGGAGCAAATTACGAAGCTGGATCCGGATATTAAGGTGCCCAACGTGGCTTATAGTACTGCATTTATTACGCAGTTTGATGGCTGGTCTTGCGGGTACCAGGTTATTAAGGCTCTTATGTTGATATGGTGGCACCCAAGGACCGCCATGCTGATGTTCGACGGGACGGTTCGAAAGGGGCAGCAGGCTTCATGGGCTATGCTACGCGAACATCTCAAAGATGTCACCGGCTGGAGCGTAGAGAAGAGATGGAAGGGCCCGGCCATGAGATCATCGGAAATGGCTCAAATTAACAAGCTTGTACGGATCGCGAACCCGCCCCCAACGAAGCGGGTAAGGACTCAAACGGACCAAGGGGCACCAAGTACCATACCAGAGCAAGAAGCGCCGGCAGAGCCGTTTGAACCAGAATTGGACCCAGTTCCGGAACCAGATTCCGATTCCGATTCAGACTCGGAACCAGAGCCCGTCCCAGAGCCCACGACTCCAAAGAAGAGAAGGGCTGCCGCCAAGATACCTACTTCGGATCGCCGTACGAGGTCGCAGGCCAACAAAGAAATGGCCCTAGTATTACGTAGAGATACCAGAGAGGACACGGCCACGACCGCAACAACCGTATCCCGAGTACCCAGAGCCCCAGCCTCTGAAGCAGCATCGGAGCTGGGCAAGCTCCAGATCGAGCCAACGAAAAGAAGCCATAAGTGGCAGCCCCCTCCGGATATCAATGTTCGAAAATATCACCGGAACGACCGACTTGAGGACATAATTCCTCTTAGATATCCGGAATTCGTGTCTAGCACCCGCCGCGCCGCGCAGCTTGCTGCCGGAGAAATTCGAATGCCATTCCGTTGGGCAAACGATACTTACCGCACTGCTGGTTTGGTTCCTTCGCCAGTAATGCCAGAGGCATGGCAAGGATGGGCCCATTATCGTGCCCACGCAGAAGCATTGCTGGCAGCCCAAGCCGAGCCCGCACCCCGGCCACGCAGACGTAGGGCTCGGGATGACTCGGCCCTGATGATGTTGGATGATGATGAGGAGCCCACCCGACAGTAAAGGGGTGAGGCAGTATTGCTGCAATGATCCTCCTGAATGCGCCCGGGTTGGACGATGAAGGATTATACCTAATCGCCAAAGGGAGGAATGAAACGGGGCATTCAGGAGGGGAGCGGCCTACTATAAACCTTCATAGTTGCGCAGATCCGGGAGTTGCCCAGGTCGGAATTCGGCGTTCTGGTTGTCTTAGATTATTCACTTATTTGCGTCGCGTTGTCTTACGGCCAAATCACGGCCATTCAAGGAGGGTTGCTAGGAGTCGGGCGTTGCGTTATACTGCGAATGCGATAGAAAACGGGGTATAAATAAGGGTAGTCGTCGCGTTGCGACGACAGAATTCAATTAGCTAGCTACGCCGGTTGTCGACTTCAATTCAATTCATTCATTCATAACCTATTTGACTGTAATTTACGACTTCTGTTATCTTCGGTCCTGTTTCTATTAACTGTATTGAATCCTTTCGTGCTTCCTAAGATCCGGACGTTGCCCGCCTTCAGGAACGCTGGTAGTCCTTCCGAAAAACCGGTCGATTTCCGTACTTCAAAGGAGTCGACGACGATCCTGAAAATACCAACTCCACGACCACGAATCGCAGCAACTTCCGGTAACTTGCAAATTACTAGGATTCTCCAGATCGGGACGTTGCCCGCTTTCTTAATTAGTTGTCGCTTTTTCGGACCTCCGGAAATCCTATTGACGTGCCGGTAACCAACCCGGTCTCTTTGGGTGCGCACCGGACGTTTACTCCTAGGGAGGCAATTACCTACTGTAATTGCCAACTACGGGGGCATCTTGATGGTTCGCTTCACTACTCAGATCTGTGACTACTATGCTGCTTTGCTATTATGACTGCTCTTCACAGGTACTTAGCTTTACAGACATACAGACCGACAGACGGACAGACAGACAGGCAGGCAGGCAGGCAGACAGACAGACAGACAGACAGACAGACAGACATGGCGTGAGATTGATTTGTTCTGGTATTATCATCTGCTCTGGAGTGGTTGTCTGTGTCTACTTACCTGTCCACTTACCTACCTATTTGCACTTTCTTTGGCTTTGCTGGGTATCTACTATCGTGATTCTTGTGATTATCACTGTCACTTCGCCGCTCAACGAGCCCGTCTCATGGTGCCAGACTTAAAGGCTGCTGGTTTGGTATCTTTGGCTGGTATGTTGGCTGGTATGCTTGCTTTGATGGTTGATGGCTTTGATGGTTGATGTGCTGACGTGTGAGCATGGCAGCGATCAGTCTGGCAGCGATTACCTACCTGTGTTGAAGTCGCTTGCTATTCTGGTTTTTGGTTCTTACATCAGGCCTGGAGACATAACGGCGTATTAACGTACGGACGTACAGATATACGGGATATGGATATACAGATATACGGATATATAGAATGGCGTGGAAATTTATTTGCTTTGGTAATAGGTATTGATTTTCTGCTTAGAGTGCGTGTTTATGTGAAATTATGTCTGCTTACCTGTTTGCACTTTCTTTGGCTTTGCTGGTCCTGGGATCCCGTGTCTTGAGGTGCTGAATATCGGTAATGGATTGTGAGTTGACTCTGAACGTTGAATCAAGGTAGTAGGAATCTGTTGAATTGATGGATGCATACTGCAGAAGGAAGCTATCGTTGCTAGTGGGCTTAGGCTAAGGTCAAATTACGTAAGCGGGGCTACACACGGCCAAACTTCCACCCAGGACCACCGCGTCCGTTTTCCCCCTTTTCTCCTCTCAATAGTTTGAAATTCAATAACTTTTACGGCCAACGGAAGGGATTCTGCGAAGTCATAGCAATAGAGAATAAGAATAGAGTCGGGGCGATTCCCCCGGGTTAACCGATCAATCCTGTCGCAATCCCCAGAAGCTCCTGAACAGTTCGTGCCAGGCGGTCCTTTTCCTTCTGCAACTTTTCTTCCAACTCCTGAATAGTCTTCTCCACCAATTCAATCTTCGCATCTTTGGCTGCTAGTGCAGCCCGAATCTGGTCAAGGTCGTATCCTCTGGCCGCCGTCTGGTCGGCATAGGCTCCGGAGGAGGCTTCCTTTCGTACGCGGGCCAGATTCTCTTGAGCCTGTTCGTATCGTTCCTCGGCTTTGGCCTTACTTTCCTCTACGTCTTCAAGGGTTTTCTGCAATTTCCCCATCTCGTGTTTGATCTCACTAACCTCGCTGCGGCACACAGTGTTTTCCTCGTGGAGGCGTTCGATGGTTTCTTGCTTCTCCGTCACATCTGCGGCGTATTTCTGCTTAGCTGCAACTTGCCGTCCAAGCTCCTCCTTCAAATCCAGATTCTCCTTGGTTAACTCGGCGTTGTCCGAGATCAGATTCTGCAACTGTTCACGGCTGGACTCGTACAAGGCAGCCAATCGGGCGCTACGATCGCCCAACGTTGTGATCTCGTCTTGGGCCTTCAAGATTTCTACCGAACGGTTGGCCTTTGCGGCCAGAATCTCCGCAGCCCGAAGTTCTTGTTTACTCTGTCGGGTGACTCGCTTCGACGGGGTTCCTTCTTCGAGGGCAGTTTGGCGCTTCAACGCTTTCCCTTTTGCATGGTACTGGAATCCATATCCCTTTCGATACGAGTCTAACATCTGCGTAATTCTCCGAGTCGTGGTCGGGAGGGGCTCGTCCGACTTCAATTCCACTGGGTCTCCCCTTCGGCTATATATAACCGTACCATCTCGGGAGGTTATCAACTTGTCGGCCAGAATCCACGACTGGGCGTGATCTACCAAGTGTTGCTGCACTGCCGCCAAAATCTTTGACGAATAGTCGGACAAACACAGGCAACGGAAAACCTCGAAGTCGACCAGGGAAATCTTCCCGTCTCCGGCTATCTGCTTGACGATGGCAAGGTAACTCGGAGCTTTACTGGGGTATTCCGCCGGGTTACAGAGACGGATTCTCAAGGCAATCTCGGCACGCGCGACAGGCGGAAACTCAGGGCGAATCATTCGAGTTGCCGATGTGTAGAAAGCTTGGGCTTGGTCGGCAGTCCAATCATAGTCTCGTCGATTCACCACAGCCGCCAGCGTGTCGATTCGGACTTTTGTAAGGGTCCAGAGATTCGGTCGGAAGTCAATTACCAGGGTCTCAGGTTTATCCGGGTCGCAACTTTGCATCGGCAGCGATAGCGACGGGCCGACAGGGAAAACGATATACGAGAGAATATACGCGTCGCGGAAAAACATTTTCTCTCGGTTGTCGAACTCGAATTGGCCAATGGTGTAGAGTATCTTCCACGGCACGCAGAAATATGTGACCTCTTCCCGAAAGTCGACCAGAATCTGCCGAGAGGGCGGATACAGATGAAAAGGGGTTTTCTGTCTCTTCACGAAGCCGATGGCAAGATCTCGCGAGAGCGGGGCACAAAAATCTTCATGCTCGTCAATTCCGGCCATAAGTTCGAGGAGACGATCGACAGATTCCACGTGGGGAGGGTTGACCACCCCCTGGACCGATGGAATATCTGAAAAGAAATCGGGCCCATGCCCGGACGGCTCTTCCTGTAGATTTCGCCGGATTACCTCGTCGGCGTGGATAAGGGTAGGAATTAGGGGAGCTCCGATCGGAGGGCTCTCGAGAGGGGATATCTCCATGGCTTCCTCCATGACGGCCATCTGTCGTTCAAACTGGGTGCCGTGCTTGCTATAATCCCAGGTCGGAGCCGGGGATTCTCCCGTGATCTCGATATCTACGTCCTTCGATCCTGCTGACGGCGGGTCAGCCATTTCAATGTCGGAATCTAGGGTCCTGCGGCCAGAGGGTCGGCTAGGGGTGGCAGGAGATATCTGCATGGGTGAGGACTGCATATTGGTGTCCTTTGCGGCGGGAAAATAAGAGGTAATATCTCGAGACATCAGTGCGTCAACAACTGGTCAACAGACGGGCAGAAACTGGAACGGTAGGGTGTTGATAAAAGGGAAAGGTGGCGGAGGAATCAGGGTCACCAACCAAGCGCACACACAGTGTGACGTTCCGAAGAACGAAAAGGGAGATTGTAAGAAGCTTGATTTCTCCTAACTAGCTAGCTACAAGAGACGCGTTTATATACGCGGAATAGTGGATGACTAATCTAGCTACGTCTGACGACGGCGGCCGCCGGACAGGTGCCACGAGCGTTTCCGGTGGACGCACCTGTAGAATCGGTCCGGTCGCCAGGTGCCAGTATGTGGAGCTATCGGCTAGGTCATGTGAGCGCCCAGTTGGCGCGTAACAACTGCCCCCTCCAAAAGTTATAAACGTCCTCGTTTTCTTGCCTCACGCGCTTCATAGATGGTTGTAGCCCTCATCTTGCGCCGGCGGACGGACCAAAAAGTTTGTAGTCGTCCAAGTTTACTTGCCTCACGCGCTTAGTAGTTCTCTGCGCCGGTGGACGTTGTAATTAGTTACCATAGCGGTTCGTATTCCTCGGCTGTGTCCTGCCGATGCTGTGTCGCGGCTTTGGCCGCTGCCTCCTCCTGTTCCGCTTGCTCCCTCTTCTGGGCTTCAGCCGCTCTCTGTTGTTCGGCTTGCTCCTTTCTCTGGGCTTTCTCCAGCTCGGCGAGTTCCTTTCTCTGAGCTATCATTATGCGCTTGTCTGCATCTTCGACATGAAACATCATGTCCTCCAGACTTCGGGTGACTCGTCCTTCAAGCTGGTCCATATCCTCCGCCACCTTTTCCAACATGGCCGTGCAAATGGCTTCGACCCTTGCGTCGCATGCTTTCTGGATACGCGTGGTGGCTCTGGCTAATGCTTCGTCCACTATCTCCAGGATTCGTCCCTCAATGGGGCCGTCGACGAGGGCGTCCTGCAGCGTTTTCCCGACGAACTGTCGTGTGTCCTTGACGATGGCCGCGTGTATGGCCGTCTGGTTTGCGGCTAGTTCCTGTAGGTTCCGGTCGGTTGTCTTCCATAGGTCTGCTGCCGCTGGAGGGATCGCTTGTGGCTGTCGTACATCTACTGCCGGCAGCTGGGACAATTGGACGCGGAATTCCTTCGCCATTATCGCCTTAAGTGCGTCTGTTGCTTTGGGGTTCTTTTTGACCCATGGTTTGGCTGTATCCTGCGCAGGTTCCTGTGTGACTTGTTCTTGGGAGTCTTCATCTATCACTATCATGGGCGCTTTGCCCTTATTCCGACTTCCCGTGATGACGACGTCGTCCGGCATGTCTTCGTCTTCGTCTATGACGATGGCGTCGTGGGGATCTGCCCGGGAATCGCAGGAGGAGTTGCGTCTGTCCTCCGAGTCTGTAGACGCGCGACGGCGTTTTCGTCCTGCCAAGACGTTGTGGCCTGATGGCCCCGCAATTGGCTCTTGTGCTTCTGCTCCGGGGCCTGCGTCTTGTGGCTGGGCTACTGTGATTCTTCCGTCCGGCGCTTTCTGAGCCTGCGGCGTGGATGGCTGCGGCTGCTCTGCGATCGCCTGAGCGTCCTTTGGCTGGCCCTCTTCGTAGTTTGGCTCTTGGTCTCTGAGGTCCTTAATGCTGACCGCTCGAGCATATTCGATGCCGTTGATATCAGCCCAGTGAGTCCAACACTGCGGGATAACTCTCTTGGACGGCTCAACCGTATACCAGTCGAATCCCGTGGCCTCTATCTTCTGCTTTATAGTTCTGGGAAACGTGCCAAATCCGTCTGCCGAGTCCCCTATGATGCGTACCGCATCCAACAACTCTGCATCCATATAGGATGGGTTGATTGGGGCGTCGTCTGCCCAATTGTATTGATCGCCCAGTCGGAGTACATCATCTAACCAGGTTCGTGCGGCGGTCCACGGTTTACTGTTAGCCGGCTTGTCAAAAGGCCGGGCCAGCGTGAGGTATGCGAGTATTTTTGTGGTGTCCATCCATTCTTTGGGTGGCGCGATCTTCAGGACGCCGGTCCAGAATGTCTCGGCGTCGGACGCGTTCGCCAGCTGGATCTCCGCTTGGCGTAGGTTGTTAGTCCGTTTGAGGGCTCTTTGTTTGTGTGATTTGGGTAGGGTGAGCCATTCCTGCGGGCGCGGGATGCGTTCTATCTGGGGTAGTATAAGCGCCTGGAGCTTCTCGTTCTCCTCTATCGATATATCTTTATTGCCGCCGAAATCGAACTTATTGACGGGGAAGCTGTTCAGTTCCTTGAGAGTCTTCTTTGGTGTGACTGGCTGGGTGACCTTTCGGCCAGCGCTGCTGGCTCTTGTGCTAGGCATCGTACTGCAGCCGACTAGTCGTGCGGCTTCTCCAATGGATTGCAGTGACGTTTGGAGTGTATAGATGTGCGCGGGTGATGATGTTGATGATGGGTGTGTGTGATGGTTGATGGGTTGATGGAATATGGAAGATGGGATGATGGAAGATGGATGGTGATGGAGGATGGTCGGCGGTGATGGTGGAGGGAGAGGGGACGGCGAGGTGTGGGTGCCTATATAGCTATCTGCGGGGTCTAGTGACGCGCTTCGTTTTCTCTCACTCGGGACGCGTCACGCGACGCGTTCAAGGCTGAGTTTACCGACTTCCCTGTGTGGTCGAAGTAGCCTACGCGGTGGTAGGTAGAGGCACGTGGATGTTAGTCTTAGGGATGACTTGTACCATCCTCCAGTCGTCTGCTGGCAAGTGCTCGGCTGATGCCTTGCTGGCCTTCTCTGTTTCTGCTTGCTTGATTTTCAGCTCGTCCACCGTCAGTTTATGCTTACGGTCGAATTCTTGTACCAACTCCTCCGCGTTCTGCATGAGGACCTCTCGTGGGTACCATTCGTCGTCCGTTGGTGAGTATCCCTTCCATCTGACCAGGTATTCTAGTGTCGGTCTATGTCCTGCCTTGTTAACCCGCCGTGCCGTCAGCTGCTCGATCTCATACGACTTCCATTCGTCGTCATCGCCGTCCACGAACACTTGGCCTGGCTGGGGCCGTCGTCTTCCGTACGGGTCTGGCCCTTTGGGCGCCGGGAACAACTGGGCCACTGATACCGTGCGATGAACTTTCCAGTGTCGTGGGAAATTTAACTCGTAGGCTGCGTCACCTATGCGACGAATTACTGTGAGGGGTCCGACCCTCTGTTGAGACCATTTGCGCGTTGGTTTGCCTGGTAAATGATATCCTTTGTGCAATCTTAGATAGACTTCGTCTCCGACGTTGAATTCCAGTGGCTTGTGTTTCTTGTCGTATCTAATTTTCATGTGAGCGGCTGCGAAATCTATGGCCGCCTCCGCCTCCTTTTGATGCAACCGCCGGATGACTTCGTAGTCCGGGGCCTGTTCCGGGATCTGTAATATGGACAAGGGACTGAGCGGTTTGAACCCCAATACCACTTCGTTGGGCGATCTGCCCAGTGTTTCCTGCCTTGCATTGTTTAGGGCATGTTGTAGTGAGATGATGATGTCTATCCACGGGATGTCCGACCCTGTACAATGATATCGGATTGCAATTTCCACGTCCTGATTCTTGCGTTCAGATTGGCCGTCCGTCTGCGGGTGGTATGCCGTGGAGAAACGTAGCCTGGTTCCCATCCTTGTGAACAGCGTTTGCCAGAAACTGGAGAGGAACTTTGGATCCCGATCAGATATGATTATTCTGGGCATTCCCCATTCAGCTATCATAAGCATCCGTGCCAGGGCCTCGGCCCATTGTTCTGCTGAATATTCTTGGTTTCCCGTCACTAGGATGGTTTTCTTGCTATGCTTGCATGTGGTAGTGAGTAGCGCGTCATAGTACTCGACTCCGTCCAGTTGCCACGGCGTGTTCCTTGCTGATACTCTGGGCAGTCCGACGATGAAATCCATCGTGATCATGTAGTAGGGCATGGCCGGTGTAGGGATTGGCTGGAGGCTTCCTGGTGGTTTAGACCTGTCCGTTTTGTTCTCCAGACATTTTGGACAGTGATCGAGGTATTGTCTCAATTTTCGGGTCAGCCCGCGTATGGTGAAACCTTCCAATTCGTACCGCATACGGCTGAGGCCGAAATGGTGTGTTTCGTCGTGCGCGATAGCGAAGATATCCTTGACGCAAGCGTCTGGGATGACCAATTTCCTTTGTCCTTTGTCTGGCGTATGATATAGTAATCCCCGTTCATCGAGTTCGAATCTGTATCCCTTGGACGGTGCGGATTCCAGTGCGGTTTTGATCCCCTGGACTCGCTTGTCGTCGTCATACGCTAGTTTGATCTTCTGGAGGAATTCCTCGTCCATGTCCGCATAGCTCGCTATATAGGAGAGTTCGTCCACAATGTCCTCCAACGAAGATCGGTGACTGGATTCTTCCTCTTGATCCTGTTTGTTGCTCGACGTTGGTAACCTAGACAATGCGTCTGGGACCAGGTTGACTCGCCCCGGGATGTGTCTGATGTCCAAGCGGTACTGGCTGAGGTACACCGATGCGTTTACCAGTCGTGGGTTCATCTTAACTATATCTGTTGTGGCCATGTTCTTTTGGCTGACGACCCCTCGGGTGGCTCGATGATCTGTCAGCACTATGATCGGCCGCTGCGACGATTGCAGCTGTGGTCTTAGTTGCCTACAAGCCCACACTAGGCACGCCACCTCAAGTTCGGTTGCTTGGTAGCGTTTTTCCGCCTTGGTGAGGACTTTGCTCAGGAAGATGACCGGCTGTACTTGGTCTATTGGTATGGGGCCCTCTGTCCATTCGCGCGCCAGGTGGAACGCCATGAGCCCGAAACCGCGTTCGGCGGAGGCGTCAATTTTGAGGAATATCTGCCTGGCGCTATCCCAATGTGTTAAGTACGCTTCTGATGTCAGGTGACTTTGGATTATCTCAAAGCTCTGCTTTTCCGCGTCTGTCGGAGCGAATTTTTTCTTGGACGTCCATTTTCTCCGTGCCGTGGAGTTGTTCGCCGGAATGGTCCCGTCTTTGCGAGCGGCGTTCAACATTGTAGTTTTCCGTTCCTGAAGAGGGGCTATTTTCTGCTGGAACCAAGGGATGTATTTTCTCAGCCACGTAGCCATTCCGATATATGTTTCCAATTCTCCCGCTTCCAACCACGGTGTCCCGAGGAGAAGTCGGGGCTCCAGCCGTTGGTTGACCCATGCCTCGATTGTCATCTCCACTTCCACTGCTTCGCCCGTTGGAAGGGTCGCCGGTATTTGTATGGGGAAGGTGGCCTTCTTGGATAGATGGATGGGTCCGCCGATGCCTCCGACTTTGATCGGTTTGTCGGGTGTGTGGAAGCTGTATTGCTTGCCGCTGCCTAGTAGCCATTGTTCGTCCACCATTATGTTTGAGGCGCCCGTATCCACGCATACTGTGTCCTTCCGGTCCTCTCCGGCCAGCGTGACGCCGATCTTAGTGTAGGAGAAACCGGTACGCATGTGTTCTGGGTCCACTGGGCGTGGTTGCGCTCTGATGCGTTTGGCGGGGCTAAAGAAAACCCAGTCTTGCTCCGCGGGAGCGTCTCCCGTCTCCTGGCCCTTGGATGCGTCCGGTGGCTGTTTGCAAGACTCTGCCGCGTCCATTGGATGCTCTATCATAAGCCAGTCGTCGGCCTGGGCGTCAGTCTCCATTGCTTCCTTCTGGTCCTCTGGCTCGTCGTCCACCGACGGTGGCTTGTAGATTGGATTACTCGCCAGGGCCTGGGATTTACAATTGTTCTGATACACATGTAACATGCACTTATTTCTAGATGCGAAGACTTGGCGGCATTTCCAGCATGTCCGCCTGTCGAGGGTCGCGACGCCGTCCGCGTCGACTGAATAGTGGGAAAGCGATTGATTAGCTACCTCGACGGAGTCGTCGTCAAAAAATTCATCGTCCACAACGAAGCCGTCCGCTAGCAAACGTGCCTCCGCTGAGGAGTCCTCTGCATCTACTATCTCAGAATCGATGTAAGCTCTACCGTCTGTCTGACCCGTCTTAATCCATCGTCGCCATCTGCGCACGGGGCGTCCTCCGTCACGCCAATTGCTGTCGCGCCAGCTATTCTGGTATCCTCGTCCACGATTACCTTGACCTCGATAGTTTTGCTGTCCCCTACCACGATATGCGTTGCCGCGCCCTTGGCCGCGATAGTTGCTCGAGTACTGTCCATCGGCCCGGCCGCGGTTCTGGTAGGGCTGATTCTGTCGGTAGGGCTGTCCCTGTCGATATGGCTGGCGGAATTGGCGGTTTCCCCAATAGGACTCGTCCGCTGGGCCCAACTCGTCTTCGACATCCTGCTCGTCGGTCTGCTGCTCGCTGAAGTCTGCAGCGTAGACGGCTGGGGTCGGAATGACTCTATGATCGGTGGCCTGTCCGGGGATCAATCCGGCAGCGAGCATGCGATTGATGCTTGGCTTGGTCTCCGTTTGGGCGGTATGTAGAGGATCGTGAAGGTCCAAGAGCTCCGCTCGATGGGCCTTAGCCTTTTCGTCAAGCAACTTGAGGAAGTCGTCGACTGGAATGTCTGGCGACGGTCGGATGACGAGCTTACGGAGCGATGGGCAGAGCAGGTTATACACTTGGGACATGTGCTGATTCTCTGTCGTATTGCCGGACGCTCGTGAGAGTCGGAAGATGCCTCCGGCCCAATCGCGGACGGATTCTCCGGACTGGATGCGCGTCTCAGAAAATATGGTCATTGGATGTCGCAGTTGATTGAGGGCGTCCGCTGTGTGTGGCTTGAAGCGGTCGACCGTTTTCTTCAGGGCTGCGTCCAAGTCCTGTGACAGCAGTAATCGGGTGTCCGGCTGGATCTCTCCTGCCCACCAAGCCTGAGCGGCGCCTCGTAGCAGTTGCGCGAAGTCTCGTTGGATTACGGCGTGTCGTGCCGGGTCCTTTGCGTGGACTCGGATACTGTCTTCGAAGAGGTAAACATTTCGCCAGTGTACATCCGCGCCAATGGTAACGTGGTCGCCTTTGCCGAAGGACTCTTCCAGGTACGGGTTAAAGTAACCCACGTGCGACAACTTCCATCCATTGGCTGCCGGTTTGGCTTCTGGTCCTCGTAGTGCGGCTACCAGCTCTCGCAGTAAGCTCCGGACGTCTTCCGCGCCATTACCGTCGTTCGCAGCGGCGCCCCCTGTACCTGTGGATGCTTCCGCCATTTTCGCGGTTTGGGTCGTAGCGTCTGCTTCGTCTTGTTGCTGTGTCTGTGTGGCGGCGTTGCTATATCGTGCTGCTTGGATATGGCCGTCGGCTGTTGTCTGGGCCGACCTGTGCCTGTACGTGTCGTGTTGATCCGCCTGTGGTGAGGGGTTGATGAGAGAGGGGCTAACCTGCTGCTTGGTCTGTGTTGGCGCGTCGCGCTTGCCGGGCGCTGCGGTCTGTGTGGCGGTGCTAAGATAATGAGGCTGTTGAACGGTCTCGCCGGATGCCTCCGGTGGTGGTATCGTTTGTGTGCCTTGGTGTACCAACTGTGGCAGCTGCGTAGAGTCGGTTGCTTGGCTAGGGGGAGATGAGTCTGATGATGATTCGCAACTATAATATGACGTTTCCGATGCTCCTTGGCGACGTCGTTCGAGCTGTTGGATCTGGCTCCGTACTCGATTAACTGCTTGCTCGAACGCCCATCGATCGACCCGCCATGCGTCGGTATGGTGCGGTCGTTGGCCTGAGGAACGTGTGGCACGGGGTGGGGTGTCTGCGTCTGCAGCGGGTGCGGGGTCCTCCGAGGTCAGGCTCTGCAATCTGGCCACCAATTCAGGGTCCACAGCTCGCACCCAATCAACGGTGCCGTTGCGAAGTATGAAACGGATGAGGTCCGCGCACTCTGTCGTGGCTTCGGTCCCGAGGACGGGCTGATCTGAACTGGTATCGGGCCGACTCTGCGTATTCTGCTGGCTCATAGGGTTCGTTCTTGCCTCGTCCGATACTGCCTGCGTCCGACCGGAGAACCTTGATGGGCCTGAAGGTTCGTGTGATCGTGCAGGGGGACTGAGTATGGACTGCGGTCGCGTGAGAAGTGCGGACCTTGATGGCTGGTCAGACGGTTATGGGCTGATCTGGCCCCCTGATCGTGTGACTCGCTCTGTCCCGTGGGGACCTTGTTGGGTTTTCCCGCTCTCTAAAGCGTACCAGTCAGGCGATTGTGGCCTGATCCGGTGATCTGAAACGACTGAAACGCGCTAGTCGTCGGGCGTACTGCTCTGCTGACTCCGGTGTTGGGACTCCTATGGTGGGAGCGATCCTGGGGGGACGAAAGAGCGATCTTGGGGGGACGAAAGTGGGAGGGAAACGAGAATGGAGGTGGGATCGGGGTCGGGGATCCTGATCGGGGAGGTTGAAAAAAAAATTTTCTAAAGTGAGGCCGCGTCCTTTGCGTGGTTCGCAGTCACGATGGTTTCTCTCGGAGGTCTGGCTTAATGAACGCACTGAATCTGCGTATGACGCTGCCGCTGGATGGCGCGCGTCGGGATATGGTCGCCGGCGCCGTCCGGTGGACAGCGTGCGATGTCTTGTCCAGTATGGTTCTGGTATGGTGGAGCGTCGCTGACCGAAGTCGCTAGCTACCATTTGTGACGTTCCGAAGAACGAAAAGGGAGGTTGTAAGAAGCTTGATTTCTCCTAACTAGCTAGCTACAAGAGACGCGTTTATATACGCGGAATAGTGGATGACTAATCTAGCTACGTCTGACGACGGCGGCCGCCGGACAGGTGCCACGAGCGTTTCCGGTGGACGCACCTGTAGAATCGGTCCGGTCGCCAGGTGCCAGTATGTGGAGCTATCGGCTAGGTCATGTGAGCGCCCAGTTGGCGCGTAACACACAGGTACGCCTCTCCTCCGAGCTAGGTATATCTCTCAACGCCGAAAAGAGCGGCGGACAGAGAAAATCTCCCACAAACAGCTGCACTGAGGCAGAAATCGTTATCGTCGATGGAAAACAGCTTGAATTCGATGAAAAAGCGTTGCTGTTGATGAATTCGTGAAGAAGAAGGATTGTGGTGATGTGTAGAAGAAGGAGAGGTCGTGAAGGAAGTGGTGCAGACGTAGGTGGCGGGGTTAACCAACAAGTGGCCCCTCTTTCCCAGTCGCCAGTCAACAGAAGAAGGTGCAGGTCGTAGGTGAAAGGTGCAAACCAACAAGAAGGGCAGGAACGCGTTTACTTTGGCTTCCAACGCGTTGGACGTGTAACACACGCGTCCAGTTATCGTCAGGTCCTCTGTCGTTTATGCAGAATCTCTCCGCTACCTCCTTCGCTCGATATAGCTCGTCTCCTTCGTAGATTCCCTCTCTCCTCTGGGACCGGTCCGGGTTTCTCGTCCAAATCCATCTTCTTCGTATCATCCTCGGGCCTGTGCCCGCCATCGGGAGATTCTTCTCCTCGTAACACCTCCTTAAACCGTTGCTGAACCTGTTCGTCTTCAGTGGGCTGATACCGAGGGATTCCCTTGTCATGTAGATAGGGCTTCACGTTGTCGATGTGTAACTTTCGGGGCTTTCCTCTCCCCATGACATCAACCACCCGAATAGAAACGTCTGAAGCGATACTCGAGATCTGGAAGGGCCCTCTCCACGCAGGTTGCAGCTTTCCGGCCCTCGTCCGGTCGAATTCCTTGTTATCTCCGTCTCTCCTATATGCCCCTATCATTTGGTCTCTCTCTCGCACGTATTCCCACACCCAATCGCCCACACTGTAAGGATTCCCCCTTTCCACCTCTTTATTCGCAGTGTCCTTCTCTACCAAGTAATCCGCCATTCTCTCCACGTTCTCGTTTCTCATCTCGGCTCCGGTTCCCGGATTTTGGTCGACATCGCTCAGAATCTCCACGGTCCTTTCGTCGGTACGAGGAGGCCCTGGCCGGGTATTCCAGCCGAAGAGGATTTCCGCCGGCGACATATCCACGCCGGTCATATTCCGCGAGTTAATATTCTGGGCAATCCTTGTTAACTGCGCAGGCCACTCAGGCAGGTTCGCATATCCCGTAGCAGCTGCCCAATTCCGCAGTTGCGTTGTGACTAAGCGGACGATTCTCTCGATCAAGCCGTGCGTCCACGGAGAATATGCTGGTCCGTGACGTAGTCGGGTTTTGCCAGGCTCGAAGAAAGCCTCAATCAACTCTTGCTTCTGGAACGCATTGTCGGCGAACAGTTGTATGGGATAGCCGAAGATAGGGAGAAGAATCTCCCACACCTTCAAGACTGTAAACCACCCGATTTCCTTCACCGCAAATATGAATGTAAACCGTGAGAAGTAATCGGCAACCACCAATATGTAGAGGGATCCGTCAGGGGCTTTCGGGTGGATTGGCCCGATATAATCCATAGCCACTATATCCCACGGCTTCAGGACTACCACTTTCCGCTTGGGAAACGCGGGAGGCTTGCAGCTGATTTCCGCGCAAGAGAAACACTTCTTGCAGTAAGTCGTCACATCAGAAGCCCTCGTCGGCCACCAGAATTCACCCATCAGCCCTCGCAACGTAATCTGGTCGGCGAAGTGGCCACAACCGTCGTGGGCCCAAGAGAGGATTTCGTCGACCTCCTCAGGGAGAATACACTCCGACGCCAGCCCGTTTCGTTCAATATAGCATAAAGTGCAGTCAATTATCCGGTAACGAACCACCCGTTTCCTCGCCAGAAACCTCTGGTTGGCGGTCAGGGACTTCAGGACCTCCTGATCGTCAAGAATCACCGCCAGAATCGGTCGATACCAGTCACACTTCCAGTATTCCCTGGATAACTTCGACTCGGCAATCCGGGCAACCATCGCTCTCGGAGAATATGGCAGGACAACAACTTCTTCCGGTTCGTCCACCCGCGCCGTATTGGCCGTGATAAAGGGTAGTTTCTCCGTATCCGCTCGTTCCGACGGCAAACACGTTCTTCCTTTCAACCGGGACAGTCCATCCGCAATCCGTATAATTCGTGAGGTATTGGGTCGATGGAAAACGACGAACTGGTATTCTCCAAGCCTCTCCAGCCAAGTGGCTATCTTGCCTCGTGCGTCAGAATCTACGCCCAAGGTCTTGAGGAGGTTAATGTGGTCGGTATACAACATAATGGGAAAAGGGGACTCTAGGACTAGCCAGCGGCACTCGGCCAAGCACTTCACGATACCCAACGTCTCTCTTTCTCCTGTATTGTATCGAGTCTCTGCGTCAGAGAATCTGAAAGACATAAACATCAGAATCCGCATGTGTACGTGGTTCTTGTCTGTGGCCTCCGTGCCAGTTGGTAATCCCTCCAGTTGAAACAGCACCCCTCCTGCCCCCGTGCCGGAGGCGTCAGTAGCTAGGTGGTATTGGACCTTCGGGTCTGGATTCTTCACAGCCCGGTGCTGAATTTCTTCGCAGATAGTCGTAAAAGCCGCCTTCTGCTCCGGTCCCCACGTAAAAGGCTTCTTCTTCGGCTTTCGTTGCACGGAAACCTTCCCTCTCGAGGTAACAGTCGGTGCCATCTCTAGGTAAGATTCCTTCAACACGGTCATCAGGTCCGCCCGTCCCGGGAGATAGATCTTCAGGTAAGGCACCAAATACAGGAATTCTTCCAGTTCGTCTACATTGATCGGATGGTTCTCCTCCTTAGCCCATTTGGCGAATCTCTCGCGGTGCTTAGTTGACGGTCGAATCTGTCCCTGCGATAGTTCAAAGCCCAAGGAGTGAATACAGTCCGCGAAGAAGGTCGTCTTCTTCGGATTCAACCCCACCGGCATGAAGTCGATTCTCGGAAAGTAATGGTTATGGAGGAAGTCAAACAAATGATCAAAAGACTGCCCGGAGGCGTTGTGGTCGTCCACAAAGAGGTCGAAAGAAACTCCCAGGTCCGGATGGTGACCTATCAAAGACGGCAAAGCCGGTCCGGAGGAATCCGGCAAAACGGGCCACTCTCCAAAGCCAAGGTCTCCCAAGGCGCAATATGTAGCCGGAGCCCCCGTCAACCCTTGTGGCATTCTGTTGACCAGATACTGCCCGTTCGGAGCGATGAAGGCATTCTTGAACTGGTGTTCCCTCTTCGTTTCTACAGCCCAATACCCGTGGGCAGCGTCGCCCTGAAAGAAAACATGATGGTCTCCCCGAATGAGAGAGTAGAAGACTCCATCTCTACTGTGTATAGGCCACTGCGGCTTGATCGTCGCCGCATTCACCGGAATATAATTGCAGACGAATCTCCTCTCGCCAGGTCGACTCTTCGGTGGATATCTTGAATAGGCTCCCCACGGTGATATCCCCGGGTATATGAGCCCTGCGCTCTCCAGCTGCGGTAGAATTCTTGCCGCAAAGCTTCTTTCCTCCACGGTATAACGAGGTTGGGTCAACCGGTAAGGTCGAATCGAGTCGTCGGTGACAATACAGTGTTCCACCATATCCGTTTTCCGCACGTCACCAAGGTTGACGACGAAGCAGTCTCTCCATGTATAGCACAGCCGTCTCGCCCGAGCTTTCTGCTCGTCGGTAACTGCCCCCTCTCCAATCGTGATTCCCGCTTTCTGGAACCATTCGTCGACGACGGACTGGGATTCTTCGGACAAGGGTCGTTGCTTCGGGCGTCGATTCACACGCGGTCGACCGGGGAAATCTTGGCTAAACGGGCGATAGGTCTGGGCATCACCAACTGTCAGCGCCTCTGTCGAACAGGAGAATGAAGGGAGGGACATCGGAGATTCCGCCGGTTGAAACAACCGCGCCAGCAAGGACTTCGCCTTGTCTCCCGCAAAATATAAGTCCTCCCTGAAAGCCTTATCAATCTCAATAGCCTCCAACGCCAGGTCAGAATCTAGTCGATTGTCCAACCCCGACACCGTCTGGCCGGTATCATCATATACGCTTACGAAGGAAAGCGGCGGCGAATCTCTCGGTCTAGGTCGACGGACGATATGCGGAACGCATATAGGCAGATTCCCAGCCACCGGGCTACGACTACTGTCGCCTTTACCTTCTTCATTAACCTGTGGTACCAACAGCCGTTCGGCCGAGGTGTCTCCAGGGCTACTTTCCCCTATTATCATCAGGCGTTCACCATCGTCACCGTCTGGCGGTATGATAAGCCTAGGGACACCCGGTTGCGCAGATTCTTCGGGCGTCGTTGGCGGAGGGGCCCACACAGGGATCCTGCCACTCTCAGTATCACGAATCTTGTCGTTCAACAACAGTCGGTTTACGATCCATAAGTCCGTGCTGGACAAGCTTCTGCCAACCGGGACCAATACAACGTGGTTGGAAACCACACATCTACGTGCTTTCTCCGGATGCAATATCAGAGCGACTGATGGCTCGGGGATAACTGTCACATGCATCGCAAACGTCACCGTCTTTCTTCTTCTACGTGGTTCTTCCTCCCCGCTTTGGGCAATGGGGAGGCTTTCCGGGACTACAGTTGTAGATTCCTGAGCTCGTCCCGGAATCGAGCTCCTGTCTAGTTTTTTGGCGACGGCGGTTCACACGGCAAGGCCAACTCTACAATGTTGAGGAGTTCTTCTACCATGTCGTATGAACTAGGGCCATTGACGTCACCCTCTCCGTATTCCTCTTCGTCGATTTCCTCGTCGGAATCGCTCTGGTCCGAGCCCGAATCTGACTCTTCAGCCTCACCAACAACGGGAGGAACGTACGGCTGGCCAGTCTTCCGGTCCGCGACAATCATCGGGCCGATTGGTGGCGCATCTCTCATAACCAGAGTGCAGGAATTCCCTTCCACACCCGTCAGAGTAATCTGCTCTGAACCAAAGTCAACGACGGCAGCATTCCGTCGAAGCCAAGCCTTGCCCAGTAGAATATCATAGCTCAGGTTTCGTCCCGTGACATACGTCCGAATGCACGACACGATCCCTCCAACCGTCAGCGGGAAAACGACATAATGAAGAATCGGAGTGGCGGTATCGTCTGCCATCTTCAACTCCAAGGGCCGCGGCACCTTCCGCAGTGCGAGACCGTGACGGCCAACACAGGCGGGGCTAATCAGCTCGGTCAAGGATCCTCCGTCTACCAAGCACCGTTTCTCGATAACGCCGTCGATTTCTCCAGGGATGTAGCCGAGGTGCGTTTTCCCGTCGTCCGGCTTGGCCTTGTCCGTATAAACGGCACGGGCCGTCATGGCAATAAGGCCATGGGAATCCCCTTCGACCTGGGCGACAGCAGAGTGATGCCCCTTACGCTTTTTCATTTTGCGCGGTTTCTTTAGCTTCTCAGTGGCAGAAAGCCCCATCTCTTTATTCAATTGGGCTCGTAGAGTCGGCGATCGGTCCAACAACTGGCCCCAAGTAATTCGCGGAAAAGGGGTGTTACGGAGAATATATCCGATGTCGATTCGGTCTTGCTTATTGTTCTCGTACGCCCGAATCGGGACCGTGTCTTTCTTTACCATGAACTTCTTTCTGGCCTCGACCAGTCGACGGGTAAGTTCGTCCCGGAATTCCTCATTGGGCCGAGTCTTCTTGGCCACAGGGCGGGCGGTTTCCTTCGGGTAAGGCGATCGAGGGAGAGGTTTCGTAGCAGGTGCCGGAGGAGTCGTCGATCGGCCCTCGGCCTGGACGGGCGAATCCACGTCTATATCCATCTCGGTGCTTTCCGTATGGGTGTTCATGACTGGGACCGGTCGGGCAGTATCCTCGCCCGTGGTGTAACCACACCAGCCTTCTTCCTGGAAATACATCTTCTCCTCGTCTGTCAAGAAATCGACGTCCGCATACAATCTTCCATCCTCGCCGACTATCTTGCCAGTGTTGACGGGGACATTGGCAGTTCCCTGATTGGACCCGGCCGGATTCTGCTGCTGAGGTGCAGCTGGGGCCTTCATTGGCAGGTCGTAACTCAAATCCGTGGGCAAGGGCAGCCCCATATCAATAGATTCTTTGATTCGGTTTCTTTCCGCCATGGGTCTCATTTCCCGATCGCACTGGAAGACAGAATGTCCGTCTACGCCACAATTGTAGCAGCAGAATCGGGGACGACTACCGTACACACCGGTGCGTCCTGTCTTTCCTCGGTAGGGTCGGTTGTTGGCTGCGAAAGAGCCGTTATCGCCACCAGGAGGTCGAGAATCCGCATTCTGTTGATTCTGCTGGCTTTGCTGTCCTGGTTGGCCTGGCTGGCCACCCGGGCCTTGAACATTGGGCTGCTGGAAACCCTGTCTCGCTGGCATGCTTCCCGGACCTGCACCGTTGCCCTGAGAGAATCCAGCCTGATAACCCTGCTGAAAGCCTGCCGGATTCATATATCCTTGGTTCGGCAGTTGATATTGAAGATTCTGCGGTCCTTGAGGACCCATCGGGGGCGGATACACGTAATTGGGTTGCGCGTGGTAGCTGTGTGCCGCTGGCAGGTGCGGAAAGTACTCGCCTGAACCCAGGACCTGTGGATTCTGGTTTACCTGATAGTAGCTCGACGGATTGGACGGCTGCGCACTCTGCAGTCTCGCCAAGTTGTCGGTGAAAGACTCCAGGCCTTTGATCAATCGATCGCTAGAATCCTTGGAACTCGATCGAGTTAGCTGGTCAAGCCGGTCAAGGAATTCGCCTTCCTTGCCAGGTTCCATCGCACAGGCAATTATTGCATCAGCGACGTCAGTGTAGCTACATTTCTCGGTGAATTCGCCGTACGGGGTACGGAATCCTCCGCGTCGCAATTCATCCGTGACACGCTCTTGAATCCGTCTATCTTCTGGGTGGCTAGTGCACATCTGGCGATAGAGCCGATCCCGCAACCGAAGGAGCTGGGAATCCGTTGCATGGTATGATAATTCATTCGCTCTGGCCAAGTATGCCGCCAAGTCTTCGGTCGACTGCCTATCAAAGCTGTCGATTCTGGCCCCGAGGCCGCGGTCTCGATGAAGTACTCGTAGAGGAAACCGTCGCTTCAAGCCAGCCTTCAATTCTCCCCAGTCATATCTTTTCTCCAGGGGCAACTCCTGATACCAGGTCGCAGCTTCTCCGGTGAGGCCTTTGCGGAAGATATATTGGACAGCAGGTTCTCCCGCACCGATCAAACCGGCGTACATGGTTACGTCAATTGCGTACTGCTCCGGGTCTTCACCACGTTCTCCGGAGAAAACGGGTGGGTCGATTCTCATCGCCACACCTTGGCCAAAAGGATTCGTCGCCATCGTATCGAGGTCGACTTCGTTGAGGGATTCTAGATGGGTCGTCTCGGGATGGGAATCGAGACGCGTTGATGGAAGGAGGAAACGGCCGTAGCCAGCTAGGTCGAAAGATAGCGAAGGTCGATAAAGGGAAACAATAACGCGTCAAGAATCGACTGAATATGACTCTGTCTGACGTGCGCAGAAAGCTCTCGTCGAATTCGTTCGCGTTGGGTGGAAACGTCGCCAATCGCAGATTGTTGACGCGTCGAGAAAGCAACAGAAAACGAAGGTAAACAGACCGACTGCCAGATGAAAGATGCGCAACAACGTCTCTCGTCAATCCAGATTCTCCTCGCAGGGTTGGATCTCTTCTTCCAAGTCGATTCTGCACCGAAACGTCACCCTTCCCTCTGCCGTTACGCGTCCTGCCGAGAAACCCAAGTGCGTCCTGGTAGCCAGGAACGCGTAATCTCACAAAAATACGGCGACGACGTCGGACCAGAAAGTAGGCAAACGATCGATGAAGAAAACGATAGACTGAAGGGAATCACGTACAACCGCGATGGGAAACCGAAAGATAGGAAATTCGAAGGATGCGGCTCTCACCAATTGAATCAAGGTAGTAGGAATCTGTTGAATTGATGGATGCATACTGCAGAAGGAAGCTATCGTTGCTAGTGGGCTTAGGCTAAGGTCAAATTACGTAAGCGGGGCTACAACGTCTATCTACACCGTAAGCAAGCTACGGTAGGGTCACGTACTTGCACTTGTGTGTGGTATTGTATATTCCGACGAATCTGATGCATCTCTCATCACGAAGACGTGGTCAGTTAACTGTGTTACATACTAGGCTGACGTGTTTTGCATCGTGAATGGATCAATTGCTGATCACGCTCTTATAGGGTTTGTCTTCCGGGGGAAAGGGGTAATTGCTGGATGCTAAGATAGTAGGGGTGACTTACCCGGGAGTGCTGTCTTGCGTACTGTTCTGTTGGCTTTGCGATACCTCCAGGGTGTATGTCATCATGGATTTGCTTATTCTTAACTACTACTGCTACCTTTTCTTCGCCTTTTTTTTCACTTTTTGTTCTTGTTCAGTTTGATGAGGCGGGCATGTCAGAGCAAAGCCGCCTGCTGTAGATCACGCGGCGGACGGTATCTCCCCGAGTTTTGTGATGCCGGTTTGCTTACACAGCTGGAAAAGACCCAGGAAGCTATTATTATTCATTTGAATGCACCATACCGATGGACTCGTATAAAGTCGACATGTCAGGTAGGTTTAGTATGAAGTCATCGGTAGCGAGCCGGCGCCGGGGATCCCTGCCTCGGGGTCCATGAAGTCGACGGTCAAGAGATGGCCAGTAAAGATGGCCTCCTTTATCCTGGTGACTAGGGACCTCCGAGACGACGTGATTGGTCTGGCGCCTTGCCGTGTGATCGCAGGGAGGTTTGGTGTTATAGACTAAGTCTTTCTACTTCATCATCACCATAGCTGGCTGTTTCTTGCGATATTCCGGGCACGGAATCAATATGGAGTTTCGCATGAAGTTTACACCTCGACTGCGGCCTAGGAAACCGTGCTTACCGACGTAAAACGCTTAATAATTTGCCATGGGCCATTCCTCGTCCCGACGGCTTCGCGCGCGTCGTTTATTCGTTTTCATCCAGGCCTGCTCGGCAACGTTGTTCTACTCGAATTACCACTTTAATCCCCTTGAGCACCTCGGCGGACTCGCGCCTTACTACGAGCCACAAGTCCCGCAGACGTCTCCTGCGGCGCCGCAAGGATGCACACCGGTGCGCGCGGCGTATCTAACCCGGCACGCGGCGATCTATGCCAACGACTTCGACTACGAATCCTACATCGAGCCGTTTGTGTCCAAGCTGTACAGTCGGACCAACATCGACTGGTCCAAGATCCCGACGTTGAACTTCCTCTCGAGCTGGACGGTCCCCTTCACCAAAGCCGAGCAGGAGATCCTCACGCGCATGGGCAGAGCCGAGGCCACGCAGCTTGGCGTTGCCTTGTCGTTCCGGTATCCGGGTCTGAGAGTGCCGGCACACATATGGACCGCGTCTGCCGACCGCACGCACAAGTCGGCGCAGGCGCTGGCGCGGGGGCTAGAGACGGGCCACCACGACATCACAATCATCAGCGTCAAACAATCAAAAAAGGCCGGCGCTAACAGCTTGACGCCGTATAAGAGCTGCCCGGCATACTCGCGGTCGAAAGGAAAAGCCCAAGAAGCCGTGTTTCTTAAGAAGTTCACGGCGCCTATAGCGGCTAGGTTGAACGCATTGGCGCCCGAGTTCAACTTTACGTCCAAGGACGTCTACGGCATGATGGAGCTCTGCGGATACGAGTCCGTAATCCGGGGGAGCTCCCCGTTTTGCGACCTTCACCTCTTCTCGCCGGACGACTGGCTTGGCTGGGAGTACACGGCAGATATCCATTACCACTACACCGCCGGCTACGGGAATCCGTTGTCCGGCTTCGTCGGACTCCCCTGGCTAAACGCCACGGCGAGCCTTCTCCTGGGCGACGGCGGTCCCGAGGAGATGTACGTGAGCTTCACGCACCGCTGGCTACCGCCGATGGTGACCGTCGCCATGGGTCTGTTCAACAACTCCGGGCTCGGGGGAAACGCGTCCGCGATCAACGAGACGATGCCGCTCGATCGGATCAATCACCGGCGCGCGTGGAAGAGCTCGCATCTGCTGCCTTTTCTGGGGAACATAGCGCTCGAGCGGCTGGACTGCGCGGATACTTACGGGTATAAGACTGGAGATTACTATCGCGCGCTGGTCAACAGCGCTCCGCAGCCTTTGCCGGATTGCGCGGATGGGCCGGGGACTAGCTGCTCGAGGAAGGGGTTTAAGAAGTATCTCCAGAATCGCATTGATATGTTCCGGGGCTACTCGGAGAAGTGTGGTGTTAAGTATAAGAATAGCACGGATGTGCTCTCTATATATACGGACCTGTTTGGAAACGGCACCTTCGTGGGGAAGGGGGGGGATTCCTTTGATGATGGGTTTTTCTGAGCATGTCGGCGCTGTCGGGATTTTGTGGCTAGCATATGCGTTACGTAATACTCCTTATTTGCATTTGTCTGTTCGATATATCATAATACTCAATAACTACGATAGCTCGGTATTACGATACTTGATACTGCGATACGTACGAGACAATGCACCTCTAGAGCCCATCACACCCTCCCTGCGCTCTCATTCGCAGCCGGCAGCAGGCAACAACACATCAGTCCACCCACGATGTGATCGTATACTCCAAGGGCTCACGCCATGAACCCCTCCTTTCTCCGCCTCAACGACGTGAGAGCAGCCTAACTCGCGCCAACCTCGCCCACGCAAGACATCCAACACCAAGCGAATAGGCACCGTGCCTATCCAAGCACCAAGCGCAGAAACAAGCCATGTCGCCGCGAACGTCCATTGCCGAGTTCCGCCACCTCGTCAACACCAGCAATCGAATCCTCGCGCTCTGCGGCGCAGGGCTGTCGGCCGCGTCGGGTCTGCCCACGTTCCGCGGCGCGGGCGGGCTCTGGCGCAATCATGAATCCACCTCCCTGGCCACGCCCGAGGCGTTCGCGCGCGACCCTGCGCTTGTGTGGCTGTTTTACGCGTGGCGGAAGCATATGGCTTTGAGGGCGGCGCCTAACGCGGGTCATTTCGCGCTGGCTGAGCTCGCGAGGAAGAAGGAGCATTTTCTTTGCTTGACGCAGAATGTTGATGGTGGGTGTTCTGAGCTTGATTCTTTGTTTGCGCTTGTGTGGGCGTCGCATTCGCTTGGATCTTTTTATTTTCGTGGGAGTATGCTTCTGTATTGCTGATTGTTTACTTAGGACTCTCACAGCGCACTGGCCATCCTGAGTCTAAGTTGCTCACGCTACATGGTAGCATTCTTGACGTGAAGTGCTTTAATGGGTGCGGCTATATCGAGTACCATAACCTGGACGACCCGCCCTACCCGGTTCTTGCCCCGGCATCACAGGATTATCCGCCCGATCAGATAATGCCCCTCCTCGACCCGAACATCCCACCGCCGAATATCGACGTAGCAGATCTCCCCCACTGCCCGAACTGCAAGACAGGGCTGCTGCGCCCGGGCGTCGTGTGGTTCGGCGAGCGTCTAGACGAAAATATGCGCATGGATATCGACGACTGGATCGGAAAGGACGATATCGATCTCATGCTCGTGGTCGGCACTTCCGCCGTTGTGTGGCCCGCGGCCGGGTACGCGGAGGAAGCGCGGGAGCAAGGGGCCATCATCGCGGTCGTGAACCCGGATCCGGACTCGGCCGAGGACCTCGACGACTGCGATTTCTTCTTCCAAGGGAGCGCGGCAGAGATCTTGCCGCTGCTTTTTGAGGACGTCATTGGCAAGATGGTTGAAAATGGCCGGATGGAGTAGCCATGGGTTTACCGGTCTATGCGTGCTTCACGTGGACTAGAGTTGTGCCGTATGTTGTTGGCTCTGGTAGTAGAGTTGCGGACTAATAGAGGCCGTGACGAGTATGATCTGGCTCATGTGATCGGCATGGCCGCGTAGCAATCATTGGTCACCGGATTCTAACACGTATATGCGAATAGGCTTGATTTTACATTCTAAAGGGCAGTCATGATCCCGCCACCGACGAAACGACAACCGCTACACCATCTCCTTTAACCCCTGAATAACCGAAATCGCCTCGTCCCTCACCACCCTCGTGACCTCAGCAGCAGGCATCGCGCTCCGAATAAGACCAACACCGGTTCCACTGGCAAGGGCATCAATAAGAGAAACATGGACCAGGAAAGCTGTTCACTTACGACCAAGTAACCATGATGGAGACGTCCCCCTTTTCTTTTGCCGCCTTGTAGCGGGCTTCGTTCTCCTCGATGCTCATGCCGGCTGCGTCGTCCAGATACGACTGGTGCACGAGGGCGCGCGCGTCGTACTGGGCGGGCCAGGTCCAGGTTCCTTGCACGTGGTCGTGGACGTGTGATCTTGGAGTAATACGTCAGACACCCGTCCAGCGACAAGGGATAACGAAAAGAAAAGAATGTAGGAATTTTGATGTTTGGTTTATGACGTGGGTGCGGCTTACTTGACTGTATTCGCCGCCCCGTCCGACGCAGCCAGGAGGGCTTCCCTCTTGTACTCCTGCGCGTCGGATTCAGGGGAAACCATGTACTGGAGTAAGTCAGCAAAGCAAACATCAAAAGAAAAAATGCAAAAGAAACAAACCCTCGTCCCCAAAACAGCCCCCTCAGCCCCCAGCGCCAACAACGCAGCAACCCCCCTCCCATCCGCGATGCCCCCCGCCCCCCAAACGGCAATCTCCCGCTCCGGAAATTCCCGCCGCACCATATCGCACACCTCAGGCACGAGACTAACAACACCAGCGGCGTTAACAAACTGATGCCCGCCAGCATCCACGCCCTGCGCAACAATAACATCCGCGCCGAGCCCTGCCGCCTCGCGCGCAGCCGCTACCGTGCCCACTTGCACGATAACCCGCGGCCGCCAATCCGAAGACGCCAGCAAGCCCTCGATTACGCTACGCAGCGTGTCGGGGCGCGCGGGGTCGGGCGCGAAGAACCACACGGCGGCCGGGCGGTGGCGCGCGAGGATCGGCGCTGTCGTGGCGCCGAAGTGCGCGGCGCTGTCGGCGTAGAGGACGAAGCCCACGCCGATGGGGAGGGGCGTCGTGGGCTTCCCGGCTTGAAGTAGATGGGCTTTTACTTGGGTTAGTTGGTCTTCTAGGGTTGAGAGCGTTTTGGCTTTGGGGGTGAAGTCCCGGCCTCCTTGGATGAAGCCTGTTTCTCTGTTAGGTAGTTGGTTATGATTGCTTGGTTATTTGGTTGGTTTGGTTGTTTGGGTGGTTATTTGGGTGGTTACGCACCTAGGCCGTCTGCTCTCGATACCTCGCTTGCTAGCTTTGGCGTGCTCACGAAGGCCATTGGGGCGCTGATTACTAGCGGGCTTGCGGTTCCTGGGAACCAGCGCTGCATGCGGGAGGGCTTTGCTGACATGGTTAGGGATCTTGTGGTTCTCCAGGGGCGGATTACGGTTCGCATTGGTTTCATTCGTTTCCTGCTTCTTTGTCTTCTGGGAGGCTTTGGCAGTGATGGGTTTGGGACTACAGTTGGGGAGTGAAGATGAATTTGATTTGATTTGATTTGATTTGATTTGATTTGATTTGATTTGATTTGATTTGATTTGATTTGATTTGATTTGATTTGATTTGATTTGATTTGATTTGATTTGATTTGATTTGATTTGATTTGATTTGATTTGATTTGATTGCTAGGTATTGTGTATGTGAAGTAATCCAAGTTCCTGAACCCAGAATTTCTTACGGGTTGTTTCTTGAGTTGCGATCTAAACTATCTCCGCGGAAGAGTTACGCTGACACACTCCCGAAGCTCGAAAGGAGTATGGTATGACGGCTGTTAACTCCGCGCACGTGATTGGTTGGTTTGCATAGTAGGTGCCGTGTATTCCCTTCTCTACCCGATACACGAATCCCCTGACCTCACGATATAAACACTCGCCGTAGAAGGAACAAGGGTTGCAGTGGAGAATATGGATGTACGCGTGGATGAACTTTGGTAGCTCATGATGAGTAGAGGTAAGTAGGTAGGTATGGTGCTGTAATGCGGACGGAACGGTTTACTTTCCTTTCTACCCGCAATACATGATCCCCAGACTCCGGAAATATCAGCCTTGCATGACGAAGCAAACTGCATAGGGCTGCATCAAGCCTGACGCAGAATGAATATCTTGGTTTGTTACGGGAAACTAGGAAGCTTACGCGAGGGCCAACTTAGGTATGTTTACAGTTTACTTCCTGCTCAATCGGGAGGGTTGGTCGTGATACTTACTTGATGCTGGAATTGTTGGCCGGTATCTCTGGTATTTTGTAGGTAGCCTGGGTAACGGGATTCTGGTGAGTTCTTGATGGGGATAGGTATCTCCCTGACTTGGTTCTGGCCGACGAGTCCCTTCACGGGAGCGTTTTACGTATGTGCTTACATCACTCACGTCGAATTTCATGCTTGAACAGGAGAACATTGTCTTTATTTATTGTCGGGATGTTTGACATCGTGATTGCTTTGCTTGTGGTGACCTGGTGGCACACTTGGTAGAGTAGAGATAGGTGACGTTCGGCTTCTTATCAAGTAATCACGTCCGAACGAACGAGAGAAGCCAACTGGACGTTACCGGACTCTGGTCAACCTCACACCTAGCCAATGACTATACTACGTAGAAGAGTTACTGGCTGCAATAGATGTTGATAGCCTCCTAGATTGAGCAGTACGAGAGCCATAAGTGTTTTCAGGCTACCTACGTACCTACGTTACCAGTCCTCATCAGACAAGAATCCCAAGTACCTAACGTAAATAATCCCGTCCGAAGTATATATGTGATCTCTAAGTTCTAACCAGCAACTGTGTCAAGTTGTCCGGCCACCCCTTTGAAAGTCAAGCAAGTAAGCCGGCCGAGCAAGATGTCAGGTCGCTACCAATCCCTCGGACGAGAAAATAGATCCAAGAATTCAAAACCAAACCAAAACCAACGTAAGGACGAGTATGAAGGAACCCGTGAATCCTAATGGGTAACGAGTTACCAAACAAATTCAAGCCGGCCAAGGAAGTCGGCAGTTAACCAACCTAAACTGTTTGTTACCCAGAAGCATGTCACCAACCCCTCGGACGAGCCAATCCAAGTAACATCCAAAACCAAAACTAAACCCAAACCCAACGTAAGAACCAGTACAAAGGAAACTATAAATCCAAATACCGGAGGTTTTACTTACCAATCACACTTGAGTTACCAATAATTCAAGCCAACCAAGGAATTAACCAACCAAACCGTCGGTTACCAGGTATGTGACCAATCCCGGAAAAGAATACCCCGAACCCCGAGCCGAGGTTTATTCTCTGTAAAGACGGTCATTACGTCATGATAAATCGACGATTACCGGTACATCACGCCTTACCTATCCGCCCGAAGACACCAACTCGGTAACTGACAGAGTGCTAATGTAAAGCAAGTGACCGTAGTGTCTTCGGGCAGCCAAAGAGATAGTGTAGATTATGCGGACGACTGGGTCAAAGACATTCCTGATAAACGACACCGAATTCTTCCGCCTAAGGGAAGCTGAGCTGAACGGCGACTTGTTCTTCGTGAGTACGAGTGATTGAGCGTGAGTGGTAGACGATGAGTGATGAATCAACACCCGAGGTACTACTAGTATATACCGAGCCGTATGGACTAGGTACGCGGACGACTAGGTCAACGTTTCGCCTGATAAACGATACCGAGTGATTCCTTCTGCCTAAACGAAGCCGTGCTGAATGGTAATGGGTCTTTATTTGGAGTTAATGAGCGTGAGTGTAAGCGAGTGTGGGAGTACTTTTACTTGAGTGAGCGTGATGATGAATCAACGTCCAATACTACCTAAACCGTACCTAGTCCGTCCATAACTGAGTGAGGTACGGGGCTTGGGTTAGTTGGCCGCGATGCGGGGCTGCAGAAGAGATACGACAGGGAGGCGACATCGACTTGGATTTACGGACCCCGGGAGCTGTTTTTACGCGGCTTGAGCACGGCTTCTACTGTAGATTTGCGGAGGACTGGGCTGAGATGGGGTTGGTTTGCTTGATTGGTTGTGGTGTTTGGTGCTCTACGATTATGCTCTTGAGCTGGGCGGTAACGTGTCTTCTCCTGGAAGGGGTGAGTGTGTGTGTGTGTGTGAGATTTGAGCTGTTCGACTTGTACATTATGTATACGGCTCAGTATATACCAAAAGTAATACGTCGGGTGCTAGTTCACGTCACTCACTCACTCACTCACTCACTCACTTATTCACGTCGCAAACCAAATACAGAATCTGTTTGAACTTCTTAATCTTCAGAAGCACACTATCTTCACCTCGCGATGTAGCTACTGTACATTCGTTGCCGAATCCATCTATCGACACGCGAAAGCCGGATATGAGCTCTGTCACTGCTATCAAGTCTCCCGCCCTCAATCGCCTCCCCTCACGCACCGCAGTGACATCCCTAGCATGATAGCCCGGGCGAATTTTCAGCAAGATCTACTTGCAAGTCCGTAAGCCAGCAGACCCTTGCTCTATGCATTACAATATAATAACGCCATATGTGATGCAAACCATGCTCTCCGCAATGACAAGACGCAACTTCAGAATGAATCCCCGTCATGCCGAGCTGGTATCGACCTTATGCCGCCCTCCAACGCCTGCGCACATGCAAATAGTGGTGAGTATAAAAAGTACAGCCAGAAAGATGCTCAGAATAGCAAATAGCCCCTCTCATGAGCGGAATACCGTGACGGCGTCTAAAACGAAGCGAAGCTGAAAAAAAAGATGACATCGAAACTCGTAGGCAACTGCTCATAATTACGGATACAGGTGTACCATATGACGTGGATGGCTGTGCGTTGGCAAGAATTCGGGCACGACGCCCGAGCGGAGATCGTGGCGCCGGCCGAGCGGTTGGTAGTGCATCTGACTCGAACCGAGGTGGTACTCCGAAAGCGGTATCGACGGAGGTGGGTTGAGCAGCGTATTCACACGACGGACCGGCTTGTACGGACTAGGTCGTTGCTGTAGATAAACCGACGGTGAATTGGACACGGGCGTATGACTCGCGTACACCTCTGCCAGAGGAGAAGATCCGTATGCCGATAAGCTCGGGGGGCTGTGTCGCTTCGTCGGCGTACCATAGTGAGGGACGGCGAAGGATGGCGTCTGTGGCCCACAAGTCGGCAGCCCCCTTTCCTGCTGCACCCACGTCGAACTTGTCGGCGTCGTATACACGGTCGACATGGCCCGCATGCCGGGTTTCAGAGGCGGCAGCGGAACCAACACCTGCGGTTGATAGGGCCCAGATGTGCTGGGCAGCAGGGCTTGATTGATATCTAACGTAAGCTGTGGCGCCGGTAGTCGAACCGGGTAGTCCGCTCCGCTGGTCATCGACGGCACCGTGCCGTTGTTGCTGGGTGGACGAGACGGGCGCTTCGGCGCCGGTTCAACAATATCACTGTCCTCTAAGCTTCGCTTCCGCAACAACGCGTGGCCCAGACTAGGTCTGGCAGCCAATGGAGATGCCACCGGCGTTGAGTGATAAATAGCTTCGTAGCTGCTGTACGGTGAAGAAATCGGAGAGAAGACCGTTCCTCGCGCCGGCGTGCTAAATAAGGTTAGGGAAGAAGCTGTAGGCGATGATAGTGGTGGCGATGCTCTCTCGTCTCGAAGCGGCGACAGATGAAGTGGCGTGAGTTGCGCCTGCTGCCGGGCTGCCTCCTCCATCTGTGCCCGTTCACAATACGTATGATAGCAGGCCAACTTGTCCAGCCACTCCTGCCACTGCTCCTTCGAGGTCAATAGGCCGTATCGCATGTTGCTCAGAAACTCGACTTCCATGACGTGGATTTCTTTCACCGAAAGGCCCGAAACCTCAGCCCAGGTCTTGTTCGTGTAGGTATTATCATCCAGGAACTTGTTGCCGAGCATCAATGCCACCGTCAATAGTCGATATTCACTTCCCGGATTGCCATGTACTCTCGGGTTTGTCTTCTTCAGCCGGTATACGAATAACAGCGCCAGGAACACCACATTCTGCGTGACTTGGGTAGTGCAGAGGATGCTGTTGACCCATTTCTTGTATGCCAGACAGGGATTAGTATGTTTGGATAGGGGAGGGAGCTGTCCCGTCGATCGGGTAGTGCCGATTTGTTCGGCAGCATGTATCGTGTCCATAGTTTCGAACCAGAAGAAGCAAGTCATCTACACCATGATTAGCTCCGACGCGCCGTTCGACCGTCACGCGCTGTCTAATACTCACCAGAGCGGCGAACTCATCCAGATTTCCGCCATTGGGACTGATACACTTGGGTAGTTTCAAGCTGTGCTTTACCATGGTCGAGTCTCCCCCGCTAGCAGTAGTCCCCTCCGCAGAAGCATTACTCAAGGTCCCCGTCAGCGTAGGCGACGGCTGGGTCGAAGTCCTTAATACTCCCGAACCAGGTTCAGATTTCAGGATATGAGTCGTATTAACCTGCGGCGCCGCTCGGATATGGGATTGCGGTTTCGGGTACAGATTGACAGCGGCCTCGTATACAGCGCCGGCGGCCACATTACCGCCTACGTGGGAGGAAGGCAGTATGGCATTGACGTGTCGGGGAAGAACAGCGTGGGCGTCGTATGTATTGCCGGCGACCACAGGATGGTGGTAAGCGGCACTCATATCGTCTTCTGCTGGCGGCGTTCTGAGGCCACTTGAGCGTGCGTTAATCTCTTGGGCCACGGTGCTATCTCGGTACTTCCTAAAGAGTAAATCGGGATCCAACCGAAGAGTGCTGTTACGATATCGATAGCCCGGTTTGGGGAAAGGCGGCGAGGGAGGGAACGGGAGAAAGTGCTGTGGGAAACCGGCGAGGGAAGACATGTGGGTGGTGGGAGAAGCGAGGTCGTAAAGTAGTAAAGGAGAGGGCGGAGAGGAGAGAGGTAGGGGAAGTGATTCAGAGGATGGAAACCGGCGACGGCGGTATCGCAACAACGGATGCGTAAGTCACTCGATCACGACCGAAGGGGAGGCAATGGCAGAAAAGGACTGAATGAGGTGTTGTGTCACCACAGCAAGAGAACGTTGCGCGGTTGCCCGTTTTGTTGTTTTGTTTTCCTTTGTTCAAGAGCTATTCAGAGGTGAGTTGTTGCGTTGTATTGTGTTGCGGTGCGGTACGTCTTATGGTACCGCAATGGGACTGAACGGTATTGCCCTGGCCTGGGATTCAATGGTCCCGTGTCTTCCTGGAATGGCGAGAACGGGTATTGAATATTGTCAATGGGTCCCCGTTATGGTCATCCACGTGCCATTCAGATCGGCACAAGCGGAATGAAAGGTTGACCTGGGTCGGTGTGTGCAAGGCAACTACAGAGGAGATCGTGTCGACTAGGTGGCGGTGGAACAAGCTGGCCGGTCACGTCTGATCATGAGCCATGTCGAATTGGCAACGGCAGGATCAGGAATAGGGCCCTGTGAGAGAGTGCCCTGACGCGGTCGTCGGTTTGTTCGTCTGCAGGCTAGTTGGACGTTTGGCGGTATGTTGCTATGCTCGCTGCGTCTTCGCCTTGTCTCGCGCCCCTTCGCTTCGTCTGGAGAGAGGTCGGATGAAGTGGTGGATTGTTAGTCATTCGTTTCGTCGTGATTCGCGGGTATGAGCGTAGCGTCTCGTCCTCTGCCTTTCTCTTCTCTCTCCCAATGGTTGTTTCGCTTTGGACAGCTACCGCCTTCTCGGGGCTCCAGCACTGACTATACTGTACTAGGTATGCCAAAGGATACTGGACTTGTCGATCTCACACTACGAGAGTCAAGAGCAGGAAGGGGGGTGCAGAGGTAGCAAGTACGTCAACACGAGGGAGGTTGAATAAAGGCGGACTTATACGGCAGAGAGGTGTCTCTCCTTCTCGTTGCGCTCGGCAGGATCGCCCGGCTCCGGCGTGACTTCAGGGTTGGATGCTGTGGAATTCCTGGATCCAACCAGAGTCGTCTTCACATGGCTACGGAAAAGGAAAGGGATCTCATAATTGGCACCTGATGTGGCGTCGCAAGAATAATATACATTGCGCGGTATAGGCAGGCAGGGCAGAGAGGTAGCAGGACTAATAAGTCTAGCATGTCACCGGTAGCAGCGGGAGTGGGAGTGGGAGTAGGAGTGATAGTGGTAGTAGTAGTAGTCATGGTCGACGAGAACAAACCCAACCCAAGCAGTCTGCAGCCCGTACCGGTGGTCCGTACCAGGAGACACAAGTACAGTCCGCGCCAGCACTAGCGAGGCCGGGAGCAGGAGAAGGAGCGATTGACGACGGCAAGTGCGAATATAATGTACATTCCGGTATTCTTTGCGTCAGGTGCAATTTAAGACTAACCTTACTACGACCGTACCTTCCCCGGTCCATACGGGCTACTTTACGGACTACACGTATAATAATAGCGCGCCTGCTGCTGCACCTGCACCTGCCTACCGTGCACTGCGCTACATACAGTGTGTCAGCGTTCCAGAGACTTAAACTGGGGGGGTGCGATGGATGTCCGCACACACTAAGGTGCCTGTGCTGAGGCGACAGTGGGTAAGTGGCGACACCCGGAAGTCGAGTGGTGACCGATGACCACGCTGCCCAACACGCGTGTCCGGAGGTACCCTCCGTGGTGTGGCAGGTACTGTTTGTTAGTCTCTAGCCCGTGGGTTACCTAGCGCCGAGAGTTTGGTCCTCGGTCCAGGCTTCCTAGTGCAGCGTAGAGCACTCTTCCTTCCCTTTGCAAGCCCCTACCGCGTGAAGTAGCACTCGCCCTTGCCCCGAGGTGCACGATTATAGGGCCTGTAGCGTATGAGGCCGTTACATGGTACTCCGCAGCGAAGGCACGCTACGCTAGCTACCTTACGGCGCTAAGGGGGGTTTTGAAATAGGTTACAGTAGGGGATTTCAACTGTGAAAAGCAATTTCCCGGAACATGCTGAAGTCAGCTCATCAGAATGCGAAAATCTACTTCGATGGAATATGCAATTATAAGGAAAATAGTATCTAGGTACTGAAATATTATTCAGTTATAATTCTTTTTAAATCAAATATTCAAGTTGGCATGCATATCAAGTTGGCTAATGAAATTTATTTTCATTTTTCTAAGTTATTATGTAATCTATATATAGCCCCACCTTTCTACTACCACGCCCTCCATCATCCCCCCAATCCTCTCATTCCACCCCTCCCCACCCCCCTCCTACCTATACGTAACCCCCTCTATCCTCCACCTATTCATCTATCTACCTATCCTATCTATCCTACCTATTCTACCTATCTATCTACCTAAACCTACCTATCTATCCTACCTATCCTACCTATCCTACCTATCCTACTTATCCTACCTATTCTACCTATCTATCTACCTAAACCTACCTACCTATCCTACCTATTCTACCTACTCTACCTACATATGTGTGGAAAAAGTTGTTGTGTTTGGGATGGAGGGAGAGAAAATGTGGCCAAGGAGAAAAGTGCTCATATGTCTAGCCTAAAGTGTATAGTACCTTCCCAATATATCTAGGGAAGTGGGGTTTTCCCACATCGTACCTGCCATAATGGGTTACTTTAGTGTATTTCAATTGAAAATAAATTTCAGTGTAGTCTCCACTATTTTTTTTAAACCTCGATACCTCTATAAAAGCATAATTCATCAATTTTATAACGATATAAACTTGTTATAGTAATAGCTACTATGCATTATAAGGATAATACAATGAAAATAACCCTAGTAAGCGCATTGAGCGCTGAAAGTGTATTTGAACTTTGAAAATTATGCTAACATAACTTTCGGAGCTAAAGCCTTTACAGTAATCCCTTTCAAAAACCCCCTTAGCGCCGTAAGGTACAGTGTTGCAATAGGCGCTCACAGCAGTCAGCCCAATTAATCTCACTGCCCAGGTGCCCGCCCAGGTTACGCGGGATCGCACTCGCACTGTAATACAACGTCCAAAGCCAACAGCCAGCTGATTGGATGTATCATACGACCCACAGCTGGCACATCGTTTCCAGTCCGCAGACGCAAACGACGAAGGCCTGACTTACCGGCAAGTACGGACGTAGGTACCCCTTCGCGATGGTGTGCGGCGCACCAATACATCACATAGCTGTACCGTACTTGAATCAAGCGCCTCGCAAATGTTTGAACCCTTGCGCGGTTACGTAGCGGAGTTCGTAAGTATCTGTCTTAAGATCACGGCATGAACGCACTCATTTAGGTACAACCAAGCCACACCAAGCAAGTCCAAAGCGGCCGCAGCTGTAGCGTGTAAACGCGAGGCCTTTGTCTGTCTTTCGTTCTGTTTCCAAAGCCAATTTCCTAGAAATGCTGCGGCACAATGTAAAGCTAAAGTACGAAATGGGCAAGTTACCTGATCCGGAGCCTTAATAATGGACGACAGTCCAATGCAAGGACCGGACAGCACACCGCAGTGCATGGTACCGCCTGTTCAGTACTTATACGCTAGATGGCCCTAAGCGCTCTGCGGTCAATAACAGTGCTCAACTGCCCTAAGCTGCTAGTCTCAATATATACGAGTGAATCATGTACTATGTAGTTTCGCCGGCAGTGGATTCCATCCAACTTACAGTTCCGTTCCTACCTGTTCCGTGCATCATGTATGACTGTGTACTTCGTAGAACTGTGTAGATATATGAATAGCAAGATCGAACTAATCCCTTCCTATTGAGGCCTTCTGTCGGGGCAATGACATGACCTCCTATCAGTCTGCATGCATCACGAAGGCCCGTCTAGCGCCAGTCACAGTTTCCCGCTCCAAGGGACGTGGCGGTAGTGAAGAGAGGGTGTGGTGCTAGGGGCAAATCGCAACCCGTGATTAGACGGCACTGACACATGGCCCTAGCTCGATTTGTATTTTACCGTAATGACTCTGCCAGCAGCCAGACCCAATTCTGCCGATCGGCCAACCGCATTGCCCGGCCACTCCGCCGACAATGAGGGGTGGGGCGACCGAGCAGAGCGGTGTGCCAAGCCACAGGACGAACACGTTTAACGTCGGGCTAGGAACTCATGATCATTTCCCTGTGAAATGCACATTTATAGGTGCACAGCATACCAAGCGACCCAGCGACCCAGCGACCCCGACCCCTAGTTATTATAGCGACGACTTATCGGCCGGCAGGGGGCTGCAAATACATAACTTCGTAAGTGGACAGACACATTTCGCAGCCGACTCCAACCAACCGACATGTCGTGTACCTACGGTATAAGCGGTAATAAAACAGAACTGAGGCCCTACACTCCACCAGGATCGCATATGTATCGCAAGGCTATCACCGCATGAAACGGTGTCCATGTCTTAACGAGTTTAGTCCTCTCCTTCTCCGCATAGGCTTGTCCGAGGACCATGACCCGCAAAGAAGGAAAAAAAAAACAAGGGCCAAGGACTACGGACGTACGTGCCCTTTTGAGGCCGGCATGGGGATTCCAAACGAGCACGATGACACCTAACGACTCAGCTGCCTCGTCTTCCCTTGTCCACATAAGCCCGATTCCCAGAGGGTTTTAAAACCCTCGCATCAGTTGGTTGAGCTCGTTCGTGACCGCATGTGTGAAGCCGAGGGTTTAAAGCAGCAACTCGTGATTGGCAGACGTTTGAGCAAGTTTGATCTGCATTGATGAGGCCTGCGCCCCGCCCATTCGCCTCTCAGATTACCTGCTGCGACTTACGAGGTCTACTTTAACTATTCCTACGGCGATGTACCTGCGCTAGAACTCAGTGTGGAGTGTACATTACACGGCACCTTTGAAGTTGCAGTGAACTAACAACAGTAACATGCCTACCTACACGCAAAGAAGCAGGCGTTGAAATAGCAAGGGCCGCAACCAATGACTCCCGCCCCAATATTGGCACCGGCGTATCAAATAATTTCGGCGCTATAGGTTAATATTTTTCGCCCGCGATGCCTCGCCCGCATAAAAGCCCAAAGCAGATCTACCTATCTTCACTAGGTATCTTCAATTGCAACCCTTCCAGTTTGTCATGGGCTGCTAATAAAGTTACGTACACTACACTACACGACAAGCCAGCAGCCTGTGGGGAACCAAGTTACGCGAAATCCTTCGATCGTTGCTTCGACCTCAGTCAGCCCTTGATTGGCGGACGCGGGCGTGAGGCCAGAACAGACTTTCGCTGAGCGGCGACGTCCTATCAGAAGTACACTAATACGCTATAAAACCACGGCAGAAACGGATCTAACTAATTGATGAATTCCGTTTTCGTCTCCATGTCTGAAAAACTCCCACGCCTACGTCCGGCCCCACGCAGGAATCCGCCGGGTTTGTTTGGAATAGAACGCCAATAGAGTTCGATTATAGATATCTAGGTAGGTAGGTATTCAGCTACACTATCTAGGTGGATTAACTACTGTAATCTACCTAGGTAGGTAGTGTAGGATGGAAAACTTGATGGGGGGGATACCTAGGTAGTGCTTTGCGGATAAATCTGGAAGAATACTCGTTGCTGGTTGATAACTTTGAACCTAGGTGCCGTATCGTTGGAATCACGAGCGGCGATCTGGGTTTAGATAGTAGCGTACGAAGGTAGTTAGGTTACAGGTAGATAGGCAAGCCCTTTCATACTATTAATTACACATAAGTTACAACGACGATTTAGGTATCTAGTTCTGTGGTGAGAGTTAGTCGTGTGGTAAGCGATTAAGTGGTAAGACTACCTACGAAAGCAAAGCCTTTATTTGGAACGGAACGGCGGGAGGATTTCTTTCATGTTTTCTATACCTACCTATCTATCTATGGACGTAGTGTAATACCTACCCTACCTAGGTAGCTATTACACTACCTACACTACCTACACGAGATACACTACGAAGATGATTACGATAGCCCTTACGATACTGCCATACGGACTACATGATACGAAGCATCATAAGTTCTCTGAAGTGGATGTCCGTTGTCATCTAATAATTAGACGTAGGCAGATCGGAACCTGGGATTACTGCACTAGATACGGATTATGTTGGCGGTTTTTACAGTCTACTTAGTTGAGGTCCAGAAAGTAACAGGATCCTAAGGTCATCCCAAGGTCTACGCCCACCAATGAGATACACCCAACCAAGTTACGACGACGCGGTCTTTAGGAGGATGCCAGCATTGGGGATCGATCGGCAGGACATATTTGGTGTTGACTAGACGTAGGTACTTCGTATAGGTACCTATCTCTTTGGCTGCCCGAAGATACCAACTCGGTAACGACGGAGTGGTAACGTACAGCAAGTGACCGAGTTGGTGTCTTCGCGCAGCCGAAGAGATACCTAGGTAAAAGATAGCGCAGCCTCGCAGAAAGTATTCCAACAAGGCAAGGAATACTGGACAGATATACCTATGTATAACGTACCTAGGTATGTAGTTAATCCGTAAAATGATACCAGATAGGTTAAACAGGCAACGGAATGAGGGGTTGTCCGTAAGACAATGGGCAAAGGGGGTGATACCTACCATACAGTAGGTATTGTCGCACGCGAGGGTGAACACCTAACTGATTGAAGGGACGGACAGTGTGACGCCATTGATTCAGATACGACGAAACAAGTCTAGGTTAAGACGCGGACAGGAACAGGAACAGAATGGCTATGCAAGGCCGAGATGGATGGCGGCGATGGAGGGGCATTTTCTGCTTTCGGGCTCCATTACGTCTTTGGGTGGTACTTCGAGAGGGTTCCGAATCATACGTGTTCTTGAGGCATGTAGGCAATAGGACGGGACTTGCTTTGGTACGATAGCCTGGAATCGAATGCATGGAATCTAGAATAATCTGCAGGATGGATTCCCTTCAGAGCCGACACTCCCGTGGCTTCAATTTGCTGTTGAACTTCTCGGCACAGTAGCGGTATCACTGCCCCACACAGCATAAGTCGTTCCGAGAGGCATTTCTAGTGTTAGAACCAAGTATTTTATTAGGTAGGTAGTGTAGTTTGATTGAAGTCGATGCTGATGCTGCTTGCCGAAAGAGCGGAAATGTCGGTCAGGACTCAGCACACGCAAACGACGCTACATTCAACTCTGAACAATTCGGATTGGGTGTGGACGAAAGCGTCTTTGGCGGCTACGGGATGGTTGGCCACCGGGGAGGGGAGGGGGGACTGGGACTGGGTTAAACCAGTTATTCAAGGGCGTGGCCGACGAATCAGACGGGCGAAATAATCAAACTGCGATAATGGAAAACTGCGCGTGGCCGGGATGATCCAGAGAATTCCAGACAGGTCAGGCCGTCATCATCAGACATCAGGGGCTGCACGATGGATTAGACAGAGACAGCTTGTTTGGCATCAACAAGTCTCGATCGCGTGTGGTGCGCAGTGCGCATAATAACTACCCAGCCAAGGCAGGGCAGTGCAGTGCGTCTCGGACATGGAGATGCCAAACGGGTCGTCGATAGCGCAGTGCAGCTGGGAAGGATTCGTCGCTTGTTACAAATAGATGTAGGCCATCGGCAGGGAACAGGCGGCGGTACAGCGAGTAGGTAGTTCTAGTCATCCTCACTCGGAGCGAGTTGGAGGAACGATGCATCCCGACCTAGCGGGATTACAGCACATGAGGCCCGAGGCCCGAGGCGCGTACCCAAGATAGGAGGTTGAGACGATGATGAATGTCAAATGAATCTGTCAACGTCGATAAACGGCACGTGTGCGAACTTGAAGTTAGGTAGGTCCGTACTTCGTCCGTACTTCGTACATACCGACGCAAGCCCGGTACCTAACCTAAATGGGTGGATTCGTCGAAGCAATTGGCCGAAAGTCACACATTTGCATTTCCAGACAGACACTCCTGACTCCTTACTGTACCGGTACTTGGCTGTCGGCCGTGACACGGCCAAGTCCAGTCAATGCATCGATGCTGGATGCCATGCCTAGACGGGCCAACGAAGGCTGGATTTGCGAGCATGGTGTCGTTCGTGATGACGACGGGAGCAAGCACGCAGCAAGCAGAGTGGTCTGCTGCTTAGCCCTTCGGAGGGATTAATATCGCGGCAGCACGTATCGCTACCATGCTTGTATTCGTGCTTGCGTAGTCCGTAGCGTAGCCCGTTACCTCGTACTTCGCCTTCGCTAGCATCATCATCTCATTATCTTCATGATCCGGTTTAATTAACTGCAGCGCTCGTCCCCCTGGCCGCTGGCATCCCTCTGGCCGAGAGTGAGACAGAATGCAGGAGACGAGTGACGAGTCATTGCGCAGTATTCCGTCGTCAGGCACCGCCGGGTGTCCCGACCAGCCGTAGCTTGTGTTAATGGGCTGCCTAGGCCTATTACCAGCGTAGCGCAGGCAGGCTGGACTGGACCGGACTGGACTGCAGGCCTACGAGGGATCGGCATCGTCATTATCGCCATTATCCGGCACGTATTATTCAGCAATTATGGGCCCGGGTATTGGAGGGATGCACTGCAGTTGGCGTCGTAGGCTTGGCCTCCGTTGTTTGCTGCTGGAATATTCTGCATTTTACCGCTAGAACGCCCGCTTGTTCGCTACGGTGCCTCCCTATTAGTGCTTATTCTTGGCTGCCTGTGGAGGTGCGGGCAGAGGTAGCAACGCCTGGAATCCATCTCCTGCAGCCGTATTTACACGGTATTATAGCACGTTACGCTAGTGAAGCCAGTTCGACCGTCGACGTCCACCCGTCCAACGTCGACTGCCATTACCTATACGGAGCACCGTATGTCCATCCGTTTGCTTGTGCCCAGCGTAGACCGGCGTACAGGCCGTAACCAGTGAACATCCACAAAGGCGGCCCATCAATCCAACCACCAATTCGCTTATGTCTTGCGTGCCTATTTTGACTCGCAATGCGTCCGACCAAATGCCCAACTGACCGATGATTCCTGATCACCAACTAATTTACTTATATTGGTCTGGCGTGGAAGTATTGCAGTCCATCACCCCGTTCTAAATATACTCCGTACAGCCCCGGAAGTAAGAAAGAAGGTCAACTCTTCATTCATAACAGCCAATCCAGCCACCATTCGCCCACTTGCACGAAAGCTCTCGTCTGCATGCCCGTCACGAATGTACGGTATTCGATTGCCGTTCGTCGCAATCAAATCACGCTTTCTTCTTACGGTTTACACCAACATGCCTCGTACCGCACATCACACTAAAGTCGACATCAGTGGCACCGCTGCTGTGATAATAAGCGCATGACTTATACCAGACAAGACCGACATGTTCGGTGTGATCCGCGGCATGCCTGATTGCTTTTGCTTGCGCGACGCCCATTCATACTACCTACTCACCTCCTGAGGCGAGGGATAATAAGGGGCGGCGGTGTGTCTATACGGCACTAGCCAGCATTCCAGCGAGTCAGCCTGCCTACGGCCCCTCAGTTGCGTTCGTCTTCGTGATGCTGGTATCATCGAATTGCTGCGTGAATCTGCCTGCCGACTTTATCTGGTAGAGATTATCTGTCTATGTAACCTGGCCCGGATCAATCATGTGCTGCGGACGGTCCATAGTAGGTACCACACCACGGCACTTCGTATCGCATCGTGCTCCTTACTGTGCTCATTGCACTGAAGGCGCTGTTTCGGGCTGTCTCGGCGCCTTTTACGCGGTTGGATTCACTGCTATTTGTCCGTTGCGGCGGTTATTGGGCTGGCCTTTGCTGGTTTTTATTCCTGGATGCGTGCGAAGTACACTTTGATGTGTGCTCTACCTATATGTAGAAGCTGTCGCTGTTTGCGGAAGCTGAGTGTAGGTCCTTGAAACTGGGCGTTGATGTCGCTTTCATGGGTCGGTCGGCATGTGTGATGTCAAGGAGGCCCGTTCCTTATCTACTGTACCTAAGACGCCTGCTACCATTCTAGGAGTGTGATCTCCGGTAGGACTTCGAAACACCAGCACGGCACCCATTTCCGACTTTTATTTAATCAGCGACGAAGACCATCCCTTGCGGGCTATCGACAGTGACTCAGCTCAATCCTTGTGATACGTGGTTATTTTCTAATTCGCTTTATTAACTTGTTATGGAAGTCTCTCCGTCCCGAGGTTTTTTGTTCTGCTGTGGGATTGGGTACACACATCGACGATATCTTCTATGTCCTGGTTCAGAGGCAGGTAGCGCTGCTATTCGCGTGTGTACCTAGGTAAGTATCGTCTGCCTTGTTCTGTATATCAGTCTGCCTATTCGCCGATTCCGAAGTATACGAGTGAAGCAACCCCGCGTTTGCTAGGTATTCTTACACATCCACACCCGCTGCGCGGAGTATTTGTAGGCCGCGACACCAAATTCCAAGGGATATGCAGGAAAGCCGGTGAATTCAAAGCTTTACGGTTTTCCTTCTTTGCGGTGCTGGTTCTTGATAGTGTACTTACCAATCTTTTTTTATCAACGTCACTCATCGGATAACTTCTGCTTGCTTGTGGGATGTTGGGTTGGTAGCATGTAAGCAGGTAAGTAAGTAGGTAGGTGGGCGTCCCGTGCAGTCGGGGAAGTTCAGGCATCGTCGTCTTCACCACGTTGGTTATACCTAGTCCGTATTTCCATACCAGTTATTTCTCATCTTTACTGCACTTCATAGTTACCTACCTATATCTAACTGCCTGGTATGCTCTCGTTCGGTATTGGGTGGATAGGTAGGTGATATACACGGTAGTTAGAGGTACAGGAATAAGTATCTAGCTCCTTTCCTTTCCACCTACGTGAGGTACCCTAAAGCATACCGGTAGTAGACCTCAAGAAGTAGTGTAGTGTATTGCAAACTTATAGCCACTGGGCCCGACATGTGCGGCTTGAGTAGAGTCGCCCTTTACGTATAGCACTCGATCCAAAAACATAACCACCACAAGACGTCAACGCAATACGTCGTAGGTTCCGAGCCACCTTACATCTAGCCACCCGGCGATGACCATGCCTACCTATCAAAGTTGGGGGCTGCTTTTGTAACTCGTCATGGCTATCACGGAGTACGGGAGTATGTAGCCTGTAGGTATCAGCCGGGCGGGTTATTATTATCTTGTCAACAAGCTTATTACGTCACTTGGGCGGCTTTGGGTCGGGTGTGTTTGTGATGATGATGGTGGTGGTGGTGATGATGGTTTTGCGGTTTTGGTAGTTTTAGTATTGGTTATTGACGTGCTGTTTGTTGGGTTTGCGTCTGCTGGGCTTTGTTTCTTTATGACTTTCTTTCTGGGTTACTGGTGGGCGTGTTCTTGTCGTCAGGGTTTAACTATGATCAGCCATGGAATCGTGTCGTTTGGTCTCCTCATAGGAAACCGGCAGACTATGTTTGAGTATAGAGGTGAGTGTCGGTAGTAGTATTCATTCAGCGTAACAGGTCGAATAGAAACTACATGAGCGACGGGATCTAGACATTTATGCTTAGAGGCATGCGGGCTGACGAAGTCTACCTAGTCTCGTTATATGTCTGTCTCGTGGTGAGGTTATACCTCTGTTCTGTCAACTCCGTTATCTCCAAGACCAAGATCAGTCTGCGTTCAGATCTTGATGGTAAGTTACTTGGTGCCGTGCTGCTCTTCTGGACGCTCCTTGGATGATTACAGGAGTGGTTGGTCGACACTGAATGCTTTAGCCTCAGCAGCTTAGCTTGGAACGTACTTCTATCGACGGCTCGCTCGTGGATATGCTTGAGAGGAGCTGATTGTTGTCAAACAACGACCATAAGACATTATCACATCGGATACATTCCTTGGCGGAGTGATGGTCGATACGATAAATGTTATCAGGCTTGGCTTGGAACTTCTACGGACGTATTGGCGACTCGCTCGTGGATGCGGTTGATAGTAGGTAGCTGATAGTTGTCGAGAAACAACCATGAGAATAATCACACCGGATACAAGAATGCAGCTCGCCGATACTGATTAACGCGGGGCGATATCGAGGTTAAGATGCCTTGAACTCTAGTCTACAGGCTGGTAGACGATCAAATGAGGTGGATTAAACACATTGTCCCAAGCTATTTCTGAAGTTCTCTGTTCTATGGATATTAGCTATGTGGCAGAAGGGAGATGGCATAGGCAACTCAGGGGATCGCTTGTCTGATTTCTCTCTCTAGTTAGATAGGTTGATCCAACTCGTGAAGGATGCTGTCGCCGTATAAAGCCCATTCATACCTTACGTACCTATAGACGATGACTGGTATCATTCAATAGCCAGGCCGATCAAGTTAGGACGTAGAATCATTAGCTATCATCGACGTGTTTGTATAACTATCTACACACCTGGTTCATCCTTATGCCACGCTGGCTTTCTACCGTAGGGGCATTACCATTGATCCCAGATCGAACGCATGTGCTCGATGACAGGTGTCCTGACTACGACTGCGGGAAGATTGACACTGCCGTCGGAACCCCTGACAGCGACGATTTGAACCTTACTTATGCCTCTTATGTTCAGGACAAAGACGAGCTATACACTACAATCATTAAGCTCCTTTAGGCCGTTTGCCCCCCGTCGAATGAGGCCACGTCTCATGAGATTCCTCATGCCGGGTTGATCCTCGGGTCTATATGCATGGACTTTTCGAGCAAAGTCACTCACAACATACCACGTTGTGCCCAATTCGATCGCCGGTTAAGCTGGCCTCTAATTCGGCGTGATCGATCGCGACAACCTGCCTTGATCTTGGCTCACTCGACGGATACGTCATGAAATGCCTCGCCATGCTCTTGCTCGGCACTAAGAACTCTATGAACCGCTGTTGCCAAGTCCCAAGCCGCGCTGAATCAGGGCTTTATCACTCGCAAGGAGACCACACAAAACATGGAACAAAAGTCCGAAAGAGGGCGGGTCGATTACAACGCGCGGCTTCGAGTTCTGATTCGTAGTATGCCCCTGTGATAGTGTGCGCCCAAACGGCAAAGGACAGATATCCTTGGGCATCTATACACACCGAAGAACCCCAGGAAAGCCTAAAAGACTTGAGTTTTCCCCGGAGTTAAACAACCCGATCAATGAACCCTGGGAGCCGTAGTGTGAGCGCTGCCTAATCCTACCTTTCCTTCCGGTTGGGGGGCCGATATAACAGGATATCTGACGAATCAAGCTCGAAAAACGCGCGTGATGGCCAGATTGTTCCTGCTGGCCCGCCTTCTAGGTCCAGAGGGTCTGGTTCGGTCAGGTTTGGTCGTCCCTTGCGAGGAACAAGCGTATCTGGGGAGAATCGTCAGCTTTGCTGACACCCCGCAAAGGGCTGGCAGTATGGCCCAGCATGTAATATGGTGCAGTGATGCATAACCTCATCTAATATCAGAGTTGCATCACGTCTACCCCGCAGTTAAGGTTGCGGTTCTCCTGTCATCATGCCACAGAATCACGATACCTGGATTTCAAACTCGAGCGTGAGATATTGAGAAGGCATTGCGGCCAAGGCTCGAACAAGTGATCGACGGCTTATGTGCAGAGCCCGTTTTCCATTGATTACCGCATAAGAGGTTGCCCAAACCTTTTGATACCGAGACGAAGGATATTGGCGTCGGTCTGCACGGGCTAGGCTTAGGATGTTTCGGTAAAGGCAAACGGCAAGGCTGGCGCTCCAATAGGTAATCGAGGCCGAGAACGCCTTTACGGAATGGGCCTGGATAAGGCTAGCATGTTGGATCCTCGAAATTCCAAAACACGACCCATGTTTGATGTTGGGAACTGCTTTCGCTAACCAAATCAACGGATCGAGTAGACTAGATAGTCGTAGGACGGTACCTCCGACAACTTGACCTTTACAAGTTGGTTGCTCCGAATACGGTAGGATTGCGCATGGAAGCATCTCGGGTCCACATACGAAGGAACTGGACTGCAGAGCAGCAGTTCCCGTGACGATGTTACCTGTTAGGCTCGCCTGTCCCTTGCCGGCGAGTGGCAGTACGGTAGTTAATCGCAGCCCTCCTGCGCCGTGGCTGTGACATCGAAAAGGGAACAACGAGTAACACTCGCGCTGGGTCTATCGACGTAACGTACACCTCGGAGGTGGTAGTGCCGGTTAACACCCGACGATGACGCCGGCTCTTACACCGCTTCTCGTACTTCGTGTGTCTGGCCAGACTTGCGCGGGTCACTGTAACGTGTTACATTCGTGGATCGAGATACGGTTTCGCGGGACAGATCATAATTTGTGTAGGTAGGAATCCACGAAGTGTGCCAGGAGGAAACTGGGCCTGGCAGACTGTGGACGGTGTGGCTGGTGTTTGCACAGCCACATTGAATGAAGCTTAGTAACTTATCAAGCCACCCACACTTCAGCAAAACATCACGATCACAATCACCATCCCGATCATCAGGTCCATCACTATGATGAGATATGCCAATTATATTTAAGTCGCTATACCGGTATTACACATATCCCACGTGCGGCATCTCATTTAGCAACCAAGTAGGTAATATCTATCTAGAACATCCACACAAGCACCACACAAATCCTAAAACCTCACAGGTCATTCCATGATAACCGGAGATTAAGCTCTAATCGCTGGGCTCAGAAACCCACATCACGCCGTCCGACGTCAGTTGTCCATTCCAGTAGAGCCGCCAGATCCGCGCCGAACCGAGCTTCATGCCAGTGGTGGTTACATCGTCCAATATCAAGGCAGCTTCGACCCGAGGTAAATCTCTTGATTCGCCCAACACGATACAGCAGCCCAATCTCGGACACCGGAACCAACCGCGCAGCGAGAAACCCATTGTTCCTTACCGAGAATCCCGAATGCGCAGCGGCCTTCTGTGTTTGTATCACCCCCTAACCTAACCTAAGCCAGTGCTTCTGGATGTGAATATTTCTCATCTTTCGCCTCGCGTGTTCGCTTTTTTCTGCTTCTGCTTGCTCTGTAGTTACACCCTCACAAACCGCGGACGAACGGGTCGCGTGTACAACCGCCTCCTCCAATGAGATTATCACCGAGCTATACCGGCCTGTCGTCCTTTACGTGGTGATTATCGCGTGAGCGGGGTAAGAGCGCGGACTCGAGGGTTGGTGATTCCCGCGTCGTGACACGGGTGATTCAGAAGACATAGGCAGGATGGCGCAGAGTATATATAAGAAAATGAGTTTTGTGAATAAACCGTCACCGTGTAGGATCTACCCAGCAATCTAGTTCTAATGCCCGAATTCCCCTCCCGTCGTAATGAACCAGTAAACACCCCAGAAAGCAAAGATTCCATGCCAGACCAATGGATAGAAGTAACAACAACCCTCCCGAAATCCCAAGGTCCCGCACCAGAACTCCGCACAAAACACCTGATAATCCGCCCGTTAGCCCAGTCGGACCTAACCCCCCTCCACCGCCTCCGGACGCAGCCCGCATTCATGAAGCACACGACCACCGGCCTGCCGGACACAAGCCTGCGCGACACGCAGGACAAACTAAACACCCTCCTCAACGCCCCCGCGAGCCCGGCGTGCCTCCCGTTCCCGACGTACTTCGGCGTGTTCCTAAGGTCGACGGGCGAGCTCATCGGCGACGGCGGCGTGCATTTGCTGTCGTCGCCGGCGTGCGGCTGGCCGGAGCTCGGGTGTAAGTTCGCGAGCGAGTTCTGCGGGCGCGGGTTTGGGACGGAGTTCATGCGGGCGTTCACGGCGTGGTGGTGGGCGTTGCCGCGGGGCAGGGCGCGGATCCGCGTCCATCGGGATTCGGTCGTCTGGGAGCGGAGCGGGGACGCCGTGGAGGTGCTTTATGCTTGGGTTGCGGGGGATAATGTTGCTTCTTGCCGGATGGTGCGGAAGCTTGGGTTTGAGAATTTTGTTTCTTGGTTGCATCCGGTTAAGAGGGTTCCGGTTTTGGGGTGGAGGCTTTCTCGGCGGCGGGGGGTTTCTTCTAAGCTTTAGGGGGTGGTTTGACGTGGTTTATTGATTTGGCGGTGGGATTCGGGACGGAGGGACGGGACGGAGGGACGGAGCTGGGGTTTGTACTGTTTTCGCTTATACTAGAGGTGTTGCGTTTGGGCTGTAGATTCTATGAGATCTGATACTCCCGGGTTCTTCATACGCGATAGTGTTGTTTGAAACTCACACTTTCCGTGGTATATCTCTGTCGTGTACTGAATTCGCCGTTCGGATTTGTCACTCACCTCAGTTATCCAGTCCACACTCACCAAGGACTAGTATTCCCATCTCCAAACTCACTCGAATGAATCCAATCACAACCAAATCAGTAAGGAGAAGAATCCATCTCCAACAAGACCACTCAAAACCCAGATCCAAAGCGGTGTAAACCAAAACACCCTCACAACGCCAATCACAAACAACCCAATCGATTGGACAGCCAAACGCCTCCCCACGCGACTCGCTCGCATGATGTTATCATCTCCTTTCTGCACGTGTGCTCAGGACATGGATTCCAGCAGCTGCTGTGGCTGGCTTCATGTAGGTATTACCGCGTGCGTTTTATTGTGTACGGCTGAGCCATGCCATGTCCTTACGCCACGGTGTTACGCTGATGTGAAGGGCTTTTGGTTTGGAGTTTCTTTGGTCTGGGAATGGGTGTATTGTGGTGTATACTTGAAGTCGTGATAGATTGATGCGTTCGAGATATATAGGGGGATGTCTTGTTGTGTTTTCTGCTTTCTAACATTCGTATCTGTACGGGTAGGTATACGGGATACCCGGCCCCCGGGATAGCAAACGCAGTCGCTTCGCACGAATAAGCAAAAGCAAAAGCAAACCCACGTGTGCAGCTCGCCGTGATTCGACAGCAAGCTCGGTTCGGTTTGCTTCTCGTGGCATGAAACATGGACTGGGTTGGGTGAGTGGTCGCGTATGCCCTTAATCACCGAGCGAGGTTTCATGCGGTGCATTACCATGCGGCAGCTATATTGACTCGCGGCATGAGGCTTACCATGATGCACCCGAATGGGATGAGCTATGTGTCGTGCTGCTTTTAGTATAAGCTGAACTTCTTGCCGTAATAAACGGAACGCAGCTACTTTCCTAGCGGACGGTTTCGTTGTTTATGACTGACTTTTAGGATGTCGTTATGAGGTGGCCGCGAGATACCAGAGGTCCTTACAAAGAGTACAAGGACACCTATCTTAATAGTTAGATTTTAAGCTGGACGTGATCCGTAGTCTATTCGAGTTCCACGGCGACCTACTAGCTCCCAAGCACAATATCAGACCATGAATTTGGCCAAATGGGCCGCTGCGGTATCATCATCCCAATGAACGAGAATCCGCTCATTCCTCTCCTCCATCTTCGTCTTAACAAAAGGCTCCATCACCTCGATCTGCTTCTCGCCGAGAAGACCAAGCCGCACGCGGTGATCCTCGTCTTCATTAGGCCCGAAAAACATAGGATCAAGGAACTTCCAGAATAGGTAATCGAACTCCCAGCTGTTCCTGGCCGCGTAGTTGATGATCCACGCCTTGGACTCCCAGCTCTTCCGCATCGCCTGTGAGAGGGCCATGTTCCCGTCGTTCGACAGGGATAGATTTGCTAGCCTGCCACCCAGCTCGGCGTTGTCCCGCATCTTCTTCTCTTCGCCCTCCAGGACGCGCAGGAATGTCTCGAGGCGGGGCTCGTACGCCTGCAGCCAGGCTCTGGGCCCGCTACCCCAGCGTTCTAGACGGTTCAGGAGGAGCCACCCGGGGGGGTCGAAGGAGAACTGCGCCGGCGCGGCGTAGGCGAATTCCCAGTCTATGACGGCGACTACGCGGAGGTCCTTGTCGACTAGGATATTCGACGGGTGTAGATCCGAGGAGAATATCGGGAATACGGGTTGATTGTTGGCGTCCTTTTTTTGGTCCATTTTGGATGTGAGTCGGCCGCTGGATGCGAGCTGTCGGAACAGCTGGCGAGCGACGTATTTTCCCCGCGCGTCGTCCTCGTTCACGACGGCGTCGTTGTGCTGGAACGTTAGCTGTGCCAGGTGCATATCAGCCAAAGCGGAATACCACTCCTCAGGGGTCGAATACAGTTGAGATGGTAGTAGCGCTGGAGGCATCCCCGTGTACGGTGGTAAGGAGTTCATATTCTGGATGAGGGGCCTCCCGCCCACCGAGAAGTGCCCATCTTCATCCTCGACCACGGACCCGATTCGAGGGAACGTTACGGTAGATAGCTGAAGCAGAATGTTGGCCAACTGCCCGTAAAGAAACTCAAGCTTTTCCTCGGTAATATTAGGATCCAGGACATGGCGCTGGTCATCCGTTATGTTAGGGTCATTTAGGGCATGAGACATTGTCGTCTCATGTTCGATATACTCCATTATGATGAATGGCCCTAGGCCGGTAGGGTTCTCGTCAGCGGTGCCAAAGTGGTAGATCTTGGGCACCGGAATGGTGGTCTGCGCTGCAATGCATCGCATCAAGGCCACCTCATAGCGGACTTTCTCTTCAGGGAACGTGACTTCGCCTGCTCCCGTCAGTAAGGACATACCTGTGCATGGGGCTTTTCTGTCTGAATACCCTTGCATGTGATCCTCATTCCTGCGGACGAGCCATCCTTATACTCCAGGCGATAGAAGACATTATAACCTCCTTTGATTCCCCCGTGAAGTCCGACGGCCTCGCCAGGCCTATACTTCAGGATGAGGTTGGCAATGGCACGACACATCTCTATGTTGATCGAATTCAACCATGTCACACTGTCCTCTTCGGCTTTCTCCCAGATAAGGTCATCTCTATCCATGCTCACCCACGTCACTCCGGGCGGCATGGCGGGAATCGAATACCTAGCCTGCTTTCGGCCGGGGGTAGTCAAAAGTAGAATAATTGTAGATGAGGGCAAGATAGAGAACACACACGGGACAGGCGATGGCCGATGCGCAGGCGTGGATAGCGTGTTGGAATGGAAGGGAGGCATGCGCGCCCCAAGATGCGTGCAGGCAAGTAAGTAAATATTTATGTTTTGATCGCAGCTGTGACCCCGCTATTCTCGTCACCTCCATGCTGTGCAGCCGCTTCACCACTCCATGCAGTTGGCTTCGCCATGCTGCCGATCCCAGGTTGCCGCCGCAAAGTGGGGCCCCACGTAACTCATGGGCACTCGGTCACCAGATCCAATAAGCCTGCCATTGACCTCGCCTATCCAAGCGGCAATTCAATGACTCATATTACCTGTTTCAGGTAAGGCTCAGGCGATGAAACGAAACCGACAGTCTTTGAATTGATAAGTGCCTGCTCTTCGTCAAAGTGCAGTTTTATGTATAACTCGGTACGTACTCGTGCCGAGTTCCATCATTACAGAGCTCATCGAGGCTCAACCAATCCAGTGTAAACGGGCAGAAAGCGTATTAATTTGCCTGATAAGAGGGAAAAAAAACTCATGCTCTACGTGAGCAGGGTGAGGTTGAAGGGAACATTGATTTGACAAAGTAAAATGTTATCATCCCAATGGCCTGGGCTCGACAGCAAAGCGCTTGGGGGCCTTCACATCCGGCCAATCGATACCTTGGTCGACTGGCTGCCTGAGCTATGTTTGTTGAGGCCGAGCGAATGTCGAAAATCATGGAGCGTAGCATGCGTAAAAAGGTTGAACGGCCTATGGCAAATGGAGACGGTGTTGCCTACGCCACGACTTGTCTGATAATGGTCTGGTGAGGATGTTGCGTGTCCAGGTAACCGCAATGCCGCCTTCTCATATTCGGACCTGTTGGTTCTTGATGCTGGATTTGGGGCGCAGGGGTTTGGTCGCAGAAATTCCTCAAAACTTGGAGCTGTTTGCAAGGGCTCAAGCTCGAAATCCAAGCGACTCAGTCCCTATTCATCTCCCAGCTCAAGAGCGCTGATTCTCAGACTTCAGCTCACTAGTGCGATCCCGCTTCCCGTTTCATCCTCACTCCGTTCACGGCTCCATGGGAGGTAGCGGCCTTGCAGCGTCGCATCTATCTCAGTTCCACCGGGTAGTCCGTTCTACTGGCATGTCCGGCTGCGTTTAATTGTCCTGCCTATACTAACGCGTCTGTCACAGCTCAACATGGCCGACAGCGTCAGGATTACCAGACCATGAGGTGGGTCTTATGAAAGCCGCTGCGCGTTATTCCCAACAGCGCAGGGAGAAAATGAAGAAGGAGAAAAAGGAGGCGCAAGACAAAGAACTGCGTGAAAGAGCCGCGCTCAATTCTCAGAAGAGGCGTGAAGATAACAAGACTAGAGTCGTTTAGTCGCATGTGGGAGGATGCGAAAGGTTCCCTTTCGTTGATGCGGCCTGCCACGGCGTGGTTTTGGTTTGGTCTGGTGGTCCTGGCGACTGGCGTTGCCAAGTACGGCCTTGTCTGCGGCGAGGAGGCCATTGGTTGCTCTGCAAGGCCCTTGCTATTGAAATCAGCACTCATCGTCCATCGTCCATCGTTCGTTGCCTGTTCTTCATCACTCATCGCTCATCATTCATCGTTCCACACTCATTCATCACTCATTGCGTATCGTCCATCTTTCATCGTCCATCGTTCGTTGCCTGTTCTTCATCGCTCATCGCTTATCGTTTATCGTTCCTCATTCATTCATCATTCATTGCTTATCGTCCATTTTTCATCGTTTATGGCCCTTCATTCGTCGCTCCCACTCTGTTTTTCATACGCTTCTAGGATGTTGGAATAAATATATATGCAACACCTATCCGTGCTTCCATTCTGTCTGCAGTGAGGTCAGATTTCGTGATTGTAAGACGATGCGTTGAGAGGCGCTTTTTTTCGGTGGCGTGCACCTACAGACCCGTATGCTCCGTAAAGAACTGTCACTCATCAGTTTGACTGGCTGGGATCGGGATGGGCTGGTAGGTAGGCAAAAGCGGCGACTCCGCTAAACACAAGCCATTTGTGTGCACCACAGACGTTCAAGGGTACCCATACATTGCCCTTGTACTTCACAGTCATTGATCGCAGTTAAAATGCAGGTTTTCCCGAAAGGCGGCGCTGCCAAGGTAGAATTCAGAATCAAGGCGATGGGATGATGGCGGGCTGGTGGTGAGACTCCATGTGGCACTGGGTTCTGGGCTCTGACAAGTGGATCCAAAAGTGTCAGGGTCAGCCACTTTGTGCTGGGGCTGGGGACCGAGGTAACTTCTCTTCAGCCCCGGGCAGCTGCTCGCACCTGGCCAGGTTGTTATACATAGCACATTGCTTCTCATTGGCGGTGACAGCGCAATCCTGTGGTGAGATTCCGTCAACGGAGTTGCTACGTAAGCATCAAGCTTCAGCCGGCGACGCCTTCATCCCCGGGCAGGCAATAATGATCATCATCATTGCCTGCCAGAAGCTTGAAAATGCCGGTGCGTTATGTATTCGTGTGCTAATCCTGGACCGGCCATATCAAAATCTTGCAACTCTCAACAGGGAGCACAGCGCTCACATCGACATCTCGACATCTCGACATCTCACGTCCATTGTCTAACGTCATGTATTCGCTGAGACATGCAGCGGGATTCCGTGCAGTACCTGCATTCTATCGCGATATTGCCAGGAAGCCCGGGCAGGACCCGGGTATGGGCGAGATCTATGTGCGCGCTTAATACGTGATGCACCTATCCTGTTCAGAAGTCTGTTCCACGGCATGCGAATAGTTCTGGAGGACAGCATGCTGCGGCTTCGAGGCGCCACTGAGCATTCCGACTCGATGCTACGATATCTATCATAAATACAGACGGTGTGTACTACATGATCCGACCCGCGAACCGACTCCCTCGTTTATCGCAACCCGCCAAGATTTGAGGCGAAGGACCCGAATACATAGTGTCCTCACATGATGGCGTCCGCGACAAAAGGTGCTGACGGTCTCTGACTGCTCTCAGCGCCATTGGTGAGCCATTCCATAGTAAATATCTCTCGGCATGAAAGCCATGAAGCTTGGCCCATCGCGATATTACTACTGCCCACGAAGTTATGTACCGAATACCTGCCTGGCGCTAATCGGATCACAGCCAAGCTGTTACTAAGGACATGTCAAAGCTTGAGACCGGCCGAAAATAACATCTGAGCCGTGGTTGATGCCCGACAGGGACTCACTAACGCACAATGGCCCGCTCGAACCCATGTCCTGTATTTGTGGCGTCGACATGTACACCACCTACATCCGTATCGGAGCATGGATTGGCGCGGTGCTTCACGCCGGGCGTGAGGGTTGCCCAGACCCCGGGTTCCAAAAGGTCGTCAACGCAACTATTCGTTATGATAACAGTTAACTTAGCACAAACTGTCGGTCACTGAGAAACATCACGGGCTAAGACAGACTGCACTGCAGTATGCACATAGGTAGGATTCCGATCTTTGCCACTTGCCCTCGGCCTCGGCGGGCTTCAATGGTTGCATAATGTGATGTGAGCGCGCTGTGAGCCACCTGGAGGGGGGCGCCCGGATTGTAAGCTGGGACCTTCGTGGGCTGATCAGCATTACTACGGCAGGCGAGCGTATGTAGAGTCGCAGGGGCCTGGTCGCGAAGGCGTCAAGCCTCTCGCGTTGCGGGCGAGGTATAATAACCTCGTGGCCGCGCCGTTTCGATCACCGACAAGAGCGGTGCCACGCCGCCTATTCCTCCCTTCCCAGATCTTTGTTTTTTCTTTTCTTAAACGGTGCCGTTTGGAAGGGATCTCACCATCGAACTCTCAAGGCTTCAGTGCTTCCTTGCCTTGGATAACTTATTTGCTCTGTGCTTTTCCTTCTCACTGCTTTTCACCATGGATTCCGATGATGCTAGCGGCCATGAGAAGTCGCGCGTCGACGTCGAGGCCTCCTCGTTTGAGGACGTGAGCCCCAAGGAGGCTAGGAGAATTATTAGCCGTATCGATCGCCGGCTCGTCACCACGACCGGCCTGATGTACTGTATCAGCGTCATGGACCGGTCGAATCTGGGAGCTGCCTACGTTGCCGGCTTGGGCAAGGATCTCGAACTAACCACCGGTACCCGCTACGTAAGACATCGCTATCTTTAGGTTCTTTGGTTCAGCTCGGCGGCGGACTAACGAGTGGTTTGATAGTCGCTGGTCACGCTGTTGTTCTTCATCACCTATATCCTTTTCCAGCCCCCTTCAACCGTCCTGTGTCGGAAAATTGGCCCACGCCCCTTCTTGGCTTTTATCACCATTGCGTGGGGAATTGTCCTGATTGGTCTGGGTCTGGTGAGGAATTGGGGAGGTCTCGCGGCCTTGCGAGTTGTTCTCGGTCTTTTCGAGGCTGGATTCTTCCCTAGTGTCATCTACCTGCTGTAGGTCACTTCTGCGAATTGTATTCCTGCTTTTACTGACGTGATCCGTCTAGGTCGACATGGTACACTCGATGTAAGACGGCCGCTTGACGAGGTGATGCGAGAGTATTCGTGCTAACAAAATACAGTTGAGATGGGGAAGCGCTATGCCTTCTTCTATGTCATTGGCAGCTTGGCCTCGGCATTTTCCGGCATCCTTGCCTTCGGATTGATCCATCTCAACGGCGCCGGTGGCCTCCAGGGGTGGCGGTGGATCTTCGTGTTTGAAGGTCTTCTGACCGTCGTTATCGGCTTCGGCGGGTACTGGTTTCTCGTGGACTTCCCCGACTCGAACCGTAAAGTGTGGTCCTTCTTGGACTCGAGAGAGCGCGCATGGGTTGTTGCAAAAGTCAAAGCCGACCGTGGCGATGCCCAAGTGACTAGTTTCGACCTGCGCAAATTCTTCAGCGGTGCCCTCGACTGGCGGATCTGGTGAGTTCCCGTCCACTGACCCCAGCTGAATCCGTGGCTAATATTGTTTTGTCTGCAGGGCATATGGCGGTATGGGCCTAGGCACCGCCACCGTCAACTACTCATTCTCCTTCTTCCTGCCCATCATCCTCAACAAGAACCTAGGCTTCCCCACCGCGACGTCGCAGATTCTCGTCGCGCCGCCATACGGGTTCGCGGCCATCTACATGTTCGCCATCAACTACCTCGGAGACAAGTACAAGCTGCGCGGCCCCGTCATCGTCCTCAACATGATCATCTGCCTCATCGGCCTGCCGATCTTCGGATGGCACCACAACAACTACGTGCGCTACTTCGGCGCGTTCCTCGTCTGCGCCGGCTCCAACGCGAATCTCCCCTCGGCCCTCGCCCTCCAGGGGAATAACATCCGCGGGCAGTGGAAGCGCGCGCTCTGCAGCGCTATGTTCGTCGGTCTGGCCGGCATCGGCGGCATCGCGGGCTCCCTCGTCTTCCGGTCGCAGGACCAGAAGACTGGGTATAAACCTGGCTTTTACGCTTGCATTGCTGCTGCGCTGCTTGTTCTTGTGCTTACGGCGATTTGCGATGTGTCTTATTATCGCGCTAATAAGGCTGCGGATCGCGGGGAGGTTAATTTGGAGTGTGATGAGGTGAGTTTCTGCTTTTTGATGCTTTGGGCTTGGTTGCTGATTTTGTTATAGGATGAACCGCAGCCTGATTTCCGGTATACGCTGTGAAGGTCGGGGCGTTTGTCTTTTTGTTTGGATTGGATCTGGATATTGTTGTGATTGCCTTGGGGCTTTGGTTATGTAGGGGTGGACTGGATGTATGTTGGCATGATTAATGGTATGAATGGTGGTAGATATCCCGTGGTTATACATAGGAGGTGGGAGGTAGATGTACGGAATGGTTCGTCTTGTATATATGGCGCCTCGCAACGTCGAATGAAATATCCAATTACTCTACGTCTTGGTGTGTTGTGGTGGTTTTACCTCCTTGGAGTTCAGTATCGAGACTAAGACAGTTGGATCCTCCCTGTCTGGCTTTGAATTATAAAACGTTTCATTCTATATTCGGCTTCCGTTTCTCATTTCCGCTTTCTTGGACCATGCCTCGGCTTTCCTGTCCCCGTTTCCTTACGGTATCACCGTACTTAGTTCATTACCCAGGCAATATCACCTCCTAAGTACGGACGTAAGAATGAACCATGGAATCTTTAACACAGTTGTCTAGCGAGTGGAATGTATTCATTCCTAAATTTGTGACTTACGGGTTACTAACTTACATAGTACATAGTAAAGAACGGAGCGGAGATGCAGGATACCACCCCGCTAACCCCGACATGGAACGGAGGGACGATCCGGGGCGGGAGTGTATTTAGGCAGAATTCCCCGGCCTTACACGTATCTAGTACTAGTAGATGGGATCGGTGGTATCTTGTTTATTGGCTTGTGCTTGGTTTTGGATCCTTTGGATTGTAACTGGGGTAGGGTGTGATGTTCATGTTGGTCTTTCCCTGGCTCGTTGGTAGACTGAGACTGCAGTTTTTTGACTTTTTTTTGTGAGAGGAAGTGAGATTTGCTTTTTTCCTCTTTTGTTTTGGTTGTTATTGAGGTATTGAGTTAGTTAGTTAGTGAGGAAGTGAGTTATTGCCATTGATCGACTTATACCATGACCCGTCCCGAGACAGAACCCGAACCAGACGGGGACGAGCAGAAGGCGTTTCTTTCCACACCCGACGACGCATGGCAGCCCGAACCGCGCCGCCGGAAAGGGCGCGGCGCGATGTGGTATTTCCGGCTCGCGGTGGAGGTTCTGATGGGGGTTATTATCGCGGTTCTTTCGGCGCGGGTTTTGCGGGAGCGGGTTGAGGATCGGGGGCCTGTTCCGCGGTGTATGTTTCTTCTTCTCTTATGATTCTTTTTTGTTCTGGTGCTTGGGAGGGGAGGGGAATTCCGTAAGGGTGAATATCGCTAACTAACTTTGTTTGTTCGCGCAGTTCCTCGCAAGACATATACGTTCCGCCCTGACCCGACATTCGTGCGCGACGACATGCTCTTCAGCGAAGAAGCGACGCTGGAAGTCTTGCATAACTGGCTGCCTTTGAGTTCCCGTACGCAATCCCCTTCCCCCAACAAACGAACAAATAAACAAATAAACGAACTAACAACACCTCCCAGAAGCAAGAGGCTACGTCCAAATCCCCAACCACGAAACCTACGAAATCCTAGAAAAGCCATACACAGTCCCCATAGACAGAGTAACAAACGGCCCAGCATACATGACATCCGTCTTCCATCAACTACACTGCCTGTCATACATAATATCGCACTACCAAAAGGGTTACGGGGGAGCGAACCTAACCGTCGAGATCGCGCACCACTCGGCGCATTGCTTCGATTATCTTCGGCAGTCTATCATGTGTGCTGGCGACACTAATCTTGAGGGCGAGACTGCTGATGGTCCGGGGTGGGGGTCTCGGCATGTTTGTGTTGATTATGCGGCTTTGCTTGCTTGGGCTGATTCTTTTGGTGCTGCTTCTTGGCGGAATGGGCTTTTGCCTGGGTCGGCTATTCTTTGAGGGGGATTTGCTTTGGGTTGTGCTTGGGGTTTAGGCATGGGTGCTTTTGTAACTTGTTTTATACCATTGTGATGCGTGATTATGTTCTGGGCTTGTAACTTGTTTGGGTGTTAGAGTATCTTTCCCCCTTTTTATTTTTGTTTATATTTTGGGTTTACTTTTCTGTGATGCTCGTCTGTTTGCGTAGAGTCGGGTCTGAGCCTGTGCTTGGACCGTTTACGCATGAGCATGGCTCGTTGATGATTGATCACAACCCGAACCACGACCAGTTCCTAAGATGAGCACTGAGCAATAGCAAAACAGGTTACTGCAGCGTTGTTCATTCCCTTCTACGAAGATGTAAGTGGTGAGTTTCAGAGGGAGACGGAATCCGTACAAATTGGAAATATTCATCGATCTCATCGCAATGAGAAAAAACGATGAGCTTTCTCATACATATCCAAAAACAACAGAAAACAAAACACTCAATAATCATAAAACAGTGATGCGCAGTCGCTACGTCGTGAATGATACCCAGTTAGTCGCATAAGCTGTCGAAGCATTCATGCAAGGTTAGCCATAATCTCGCTCTTGCCGCCCGGAAAACCTTTGAATCCCATCAATAACTGTCCCCTTGATGCCCAACCTCATATCACAAATGGCTCCAAGTTATACGCGCGCAAACAACCATCTCTGGTCCAAGCCCGGCCGTCCACCCGTCCCACAAGCCGGCCTGACCACAATATCCCGCGCGTGCTCGATATCCGATCGGTAGTCCCCCCGCGTAATGTATCCGCCGTCCTTTGTGAGGGTCCTGATGGCGTAATAGTAGTTGCTGGGATCTCTGTTGTGGCACAAGTTGTCAGTCCCTGGAGGGAGATTAATCCTTTCCTTGCGCAGAACCCTTTTGCGTCTGCGTCTGCACTAGACTAGATAGGGGAACCAGGCTTAGTCCTCTGTCGTGTGAGCGTGTTTCTCGATTGACCATGCCTGGTTCGCCCGTACCCTACTCGTTAATTGGATAAACGATAACCCGGTGGTTTGGAACGTCGTGGTCGAGCAAAATCCAGACTGCGAATTGACCCATATTCTGTAGCCCTTTGGTTTGTAGCTTCATTCAGGACGGCGAATTCGGTTCTGGTCTTATCATTGTAACTGATGTTTGCGACGACCGCCTTCTTGTCTTGGTCGCAAAAGAGGAATTGAGGTGGGCCGCATTCTCCAGTGTAGGCGACAAGGCCTTAGTGACCGTCAATCGGACCGCTGCCCATTCTGGCGGAGTAGGGTTGTGATAGGGGAACTCAATGTGTACCTGTATATTTGATTTGATACCGCAACTGGAGACTGAATCGTCGAGCGCAGAGAGGGCGGTAGTATTTATACACCAAGGACCTGCTGGCTCGTGGATGAAGAGGCCTGGCCGACGCCGTTCATATTATGTAGAAGTCCGCCATCTTTCACCGGAACTGAGGCTCGGACTGGGACCGTCCTGAGCAGTTTTCAGGCGAAAAGAAAACGCATCTGGGTTTAGATACTCGTCGATTGGCTCTTTCATTCAGAAGAACCATATGTCTGCTCCTGCATTTCAGCCCCATTACCACCACTAATGCTTCCTCCCGGCGGCCGATCGCAGATCGTTGGTTGTCCCACATACCTATTAGATCTATATGTAGGTAGAATCATTCCCCGCGGCCTATGTCTCGCAGCCAGTCGAATGTGATGGTCGTCAACTGTCGGTAGACCAGTTGGTGTCGACTAACAGGGTCAATCCACAAGGCAAACCGGTCGGTCCACCCGACGATCTGCTAATCAGGACATAGTTTCTTTTCCTGCTTTTGCGAGAAGGTCAAGTAATTGACCAGAAATAGTTTCAATTTCGTTTGCCGTCGGATTTCAATTGGCCGCAGCCACCGTCTGTCCGGGAAAGAAGCCGATCGATCGTCAAGGCCCTTGGCACGGGTGTCTGCATATTCGGCGTCGTTACTCGGAAGAAGACCTCGCATAAACACCCCACCAGCTTCTCGGATGGTGACCCTACCCATCAATCTCCAAGTAAACAAAACCAAATATCGCATCATCTGCTTGCTGATATATATTATGTTAGCGACCACTTTGCAGATCTGCCCCTGCACTCTGACAACAACGGCGACGCCATCGTGGCAAAGCCAAATCACTTGTTTTCGCATTCGCAGGTTTGCTCGTGAGCTCCAGCATATGATGTCTTTTGACAAGCCACTTACACATCCGTTGAGACAAGAAAGCATGCTGCACGCGATATGCCTTACGAACAAGGCTTGAACATATGAATCGTGCTCGAAAAACACGATAATAAGTGTCTACCGACGAGACCTGCCATTCTGGTGGCAAAGCCAAACTCAACGAAATGGCGCGCCACTCGGCCCATGGCTTCGAATCAGAATTAGACTGAGCAGGCCCCTCGGCGAGAGCCATGATGATTGTAGGGATCTTATCGATGTTGCACTTTCTCATAAATTCTGGGAGGAGGGGACACGAGCCAGCCACAAACACGCCATTATCAGACTTTGGAAAACCCAATGCAAACAACCGTATCAAATGAAGCGGAAGAATGAGAGGACCATACCGCAGCCGTTAAAACTCGTTTTCAAGATCCAGTATAGCCCCCTCGTCGCCCATCGGGGTGAAGCCTTCCAAGGACAGGAAATTCTCAACATTGTCATGAAAGGCATCGTGAATCTCCACAGTCCCTGTATGGCAAGTAACCAGGACTTTGACGGCCGGTGGTACGTCCTTGGCCCTTACTAGGCCCAACAAGCAGTCTAACACCGTCCGCAAATCGTCTTCGTACTCGACATTCTCGTATTCCCCTACACCGTCGATAACACAAGCAATCGTCTTCTGCTGCGCTACGTGGCGGACCAAAAAGCTGAAGAACGAGCAGAGGGCATCAATGTTGCCCGCCTGCAGGCCGTTGATGTCGATGTCTTGCTGCCGGAACGTTGAGTTGGCGTAGTACTGATGCAGGAGCTGCCCCGTCAGGCTCCGAATCATGGCCGTTGGGCCGATATACGCGTCGTCTGGCTGTAGCTCCCGAGCGCAGAAGAAAACAAGCGGAACGAAACGCTCTTGGTTTTGCAGGGCCTGGATTATTGTGGCCGATAGAAGTGTCAGCGCGGGGCCGGCTTGTGTCACATCCTGTGCTGGATCCCCTTGGATTAGGAGCTCGCGGGAATCAGGCGAGGTAGCCCAGACGTTGAATTCCGTCGTTCCTACGACCTGGTTCGTGTGGCTCCTGTGCCTGAGGCTGACGGAGATTTCAGACGATATGATTTCGTTGATCGCCGTCCAATCAACTCCGGATGTGCCTAGGATGCTTAAGAGAGTCCCCGCGGCGATGATCGGTTCGGGGGATTGTTGCTGTTGCGGGGGTATGTAGTAGTATGGTGGTAAATATGCAGGCGGCGGGTATCCTATGTATTGCACTGGATACCATGGAACCGGTTGAGGTGGCTGCCACGGAGACTGTTGTGGTGGTGGAGTAGGGGTTGCGGCTTGGACAGTTGCTGTCTCCTTACTACCTTCTTGTAGTTGAGAACGTTCTGCTCTCAGCTCTTGCAATTCGTGCCGAATTTCGTGAACCTCTTCTTTCATGATTCCTATTGTACGCCCAGTGAGCAATAATATCATTAACGGATGTAGGCTTATAGTACTATGAGTATGCGCGCGGGAATGAATAAAGAGAGAAGATGAGTAGCGAGGGGGGAAACAAGCAGGCGAAGGGGTGGCAACGCGCAGCGTAGGAATGCTACGTAACCCGAGAACGCCACACACAGTTGACGTTGTGGCCTAGGAATGCTGTGCAAGAGGGAGAACTCGCAGCAAATGGCCGACTTGCCTTGCTCGTGAGCCATCTTGTCGCGGACCGCGGCGCCGTCGTTCAACATTTGAAGTATAACGTTTGTCATTTGGACCTGATACGTTACACCATTGGCTGTATACATCATGACAGGCTCCATTCTACTGACACCTTAAGCTTGAAGTCAGCATCTGCTGTTCCATGACGGATATCTAGGTTCACCGACCTTTGCGTACTTCGCGAGTATCGATAATTTGCGACGTTTTCGCTTCATCCGCAAGCTTCTGCATCTTGGTGTCGATCTCATCAATAGCATCAAGCAGAAGGCTTTGACCACTACTGAGTGGCATAGATTTCAACGCTCTGTTGACTGAGATACAGTAATATCAATAACCATCCGTGTAAGTTCTCCAAAATGGGACGTATGATGAGGGCTAGCTCACTGGTGCTACTAAGAAAGTACACGATAGCAGCCTCTACTGCCTTGAAAACACAGGCAACTAGACTGACGGACGTATCGGAAATGACTTCATCTTCAGGAAAAGTAGCAAGATATTCCTCTATCTTGGCGAAGATCTCTTTAAACTTCGCGTCATCAAACGTTTGTGTTGTTTTCTGGCGAGCATTTGATGCATTTTTGACGGCCTAGATTTGATCAGATTTGAACGCTGCTATCTAATACAATAGTTAATGGCGGAAACTTAGGGAAGTAACTGACCTCAAGCAAAACTCCAAGCACGGATTTGACAATGTTTACGTAGTCCAAATCTGGGACCAGATCGACCACCATCTGCGCATCGCCGTTTTTGTCTGCGAGTGTGCGATATCCATGTTTCAAGTTGCGCCTCCAAGTTGACGCGCTACCGTCGAACTTCTTCCTGGCTTCAACGAGTTTCTGCCAGATACCGTCCCAGTTCTCCTCACTTCGAATGCTGTATTCCGGTTTCTCTATCAACTTGCTCGGTTCTTTTGGCGATTCTTGAATAAAGCTAGCCATGGCCTTCTGGAATATCCCCGAGTCCCTCCAGAATTTCATTGCGGTCACCATAGGCGAGCGCTTTCTACCTTGCAAGCCATGTCGCACTTGGTTCCCCTGCACAGGCAGTTGAAAATAATGAACAGGCGAAGCGATTTTACGTTGCAGAGCCCCAGAGCTGTCAGGTCCTGCCGGCATTGTTGTAGCTCGCCGAACACCTACGAACTTTTCTGCCATTGGATCGTATTTGACGGGCAAGTTCTTAAACGCGGCATGGACCTTGGGTAACTCGTTGTCGATGAAGTCCACCGAAGGAGGCTGACGGAGGACATTCGGTATAGGGAGTGTGCTGTCTGCCATTTATGCCAAGGCCTGCTTTATAAGGGATGTAGGAAGAAAAACAGCCGTTGTAAGAGCTCACTGTAGATCAAGCCTTCGAATGTTCAGGGATCTCAGTGAGGTACCTTTGTGAGGGTTAATTTTGACGGCCTACCTAGGAGCAAAGGCCCCGGTGAACCTGTCCCCAAGCCGGGCAGTGATCGACAACGTGGTCTAGCCACTCAGCTCTCATCAATTCTTCATCACGGATAAGCAGTCTTGTTCTGGCGGCAGTTCGACGCAACGCCAGAAAACACACAGATGCCGGGGCATCAATGTGGCATCGATGTGTATTCAATTCCCTAGCGCTGGCCAAAGGAGAGAGAGATGAGGATTCAGCGCCATGGCGTGACATGGTGAAGTGTGTGGGTTGCATTTGAGGAGGCTCACTGTCAGACCTAGCCGGAAATGGTAGATGTAACCCAGAAGAGGATTCCCGACTCCCCCCATCGCTCGAAACCGTAGAGGTGCCTAAGTATTACCTCATGCACTCGGTAAATGATGTACGGGATAATATCGTGATCACCTGTAAGCGCATATTCCGTCATTTGATCCGCTTACTTAAGTGAAGCAGGTATACCAACATAATCTCTCAAGGTGAGGGGGAGATCACTTGTGGTTTTGCCATAGTCCCGCATTTCAGCTGCTGCAATTCGGGGTTGGCAGCAAATGGGACTCCAAGAATTGCCGGCCCCTTCAGTTATCCGGGCTCAACAACATCTTCCCCCCTTGTTCGGCCCATCACAGAAAGCCACATGCGCTGTCGTATCAAGCGTGCGACGCAGCTGTCATGCTTATCCTGCAGACTATTGGTCGGCTTACCGTCAGCTCGCCCGTCCGGATGCTACTGCGGTTCTATATCCCCCGCTGCCCAGTAGATTCGCGCTCTTCCAAATTATAATGCTCAGGCGTTCGTTGGGGGCCACCGGTCTGAGGTCTCTTGACTGCTGGCAGCACTCAGAGCCTCATTGAGTGCCTGCCGAAAGCGCTTGCTCCCCGCCATTGCAGCTGTAAAGTGCCATATAAAACCCATCTGGCTAAAGTGGAACGGGACAAGTGTTGCAGACCTGGAGCCTTTTCGAGCGGCTTATGCCAAGGAGACTGTTAATATACCTAGTCCAATTTCTATCTTGTCGTCGCTCTTAGTTTGTCCAAAATGGCGCTTCCTCTCCATGAGGCCGCAGCATTGATGGATCCCACGACTCACATCATAGGTGTGCGTCAAGACGCAACGTTGAGCACCGAGCCCTCCACAGCTCCCCTCTCGGAAAGCATGACTCCTACGCCATTGACGAGCATGGATACACCGCTTGGCGCGGATGGGGTCGAAAACAAGGAAGCATCAGGCAAAAGCCATGATGGCTCTGAAGCTCTAGGGAGGCCGCAAACAAATCCCCAGTCTCTAGAAAGCCAGTTTGATAAGTTGCAAGCCCGGCTCGAATATCTGGAGAACCTGGAGAGGCAGAGAGCGCAGAAGAATCGGTCCGAGGATGATGACACCATCTCCATGACTATACCCACCCCTACCCGTGTGCGACTCGATGATTCCAGTTCAGATGATGAACGGCCCCCCAGGAGAAACATAGTAGTAGATGTAACGCGCAGAAGAGTCCCACCCCCCGGCATTTACATAGACAAGACGATCGACTCATATGAACGACAGCTCCGTCAGCTCAAGTCAGAAAAGGAGAAAATCCGCGACCTCCAGGCCGAAAGAAATCGGTTGCAAGCCACGGTAGATGAGTTGCAAGAGAAACAAGAGGGGCTAAACAAGAGACTGCGTGAGTTGGAGCAGCTCGAAGCCAATGCCACTACGGTTGCTGAACCGACCGACGGCCAGGATCAGACTGATGTCAAGGATCCAACTGATGACAAGATTGAGGTTGCAAGCGTGTCTTCAAGTTATATTAGCCGGTCTTCGACTGATCGCGGATATCTGAGTGATCGCCCGGTGATACCAGAGCTGAACCGCGTGGAGTGGAAGGCTTTCAAGTCCCCAAAGGAACAAGAGACCGAGAAAATTGTCTTCGCCATCGACGTGCTGAAAGGCGAACCGGTAATTTCCTTTGAGCATCCCAATAACGCGATCTGGGCATTAGCAAATCCTCGTCGACCTGTCGAGTCGATAGTGAGCACGAACGGGCCTGCTACAACCTCAAACGTTCCAATCTCAGGACAGGCACCACTCGCTGAGCGGATTCGGATCAACTCTAAGCACATTCTCAAGATCTTGGAGAAGATCCATGGCGAAAGATGGCGGATTAGCAGGCCCATCGTAATGATCCGGCCTTATAGGACTCTTGCCTATTACGACGAGTCCATTCACCAATACTTTCAGCAGCTCAAAGAAAGGTTCGGCAGGGATGATACTGGCCCAGAAGATGCACCTACCTCGGGATCATCAGCGGAAGCGGGCACAGACCGAGGCGGGGATGGTGCGGAGGCGAAAGATGGCAGTCCGGAGGACAACCGCGCAAATGCGGGTGACGACCAGGATGAGTTCACATCATCTCAAACCGCATACCAGCACCTCAAATGTCTTGTGGATTTTATGGACAATGACATTCATCAAAAGCTTCAGTATATCAAGAGCAACCGTTGCCAAACTGTAACCTTCTCCGATATCTGGTACTTATTCAGACCCGGGATGGAGGTCATTGACCAGACGCGCCGACAAGCCTATCGTATCCTCAGCATTTCAAGCGCGCCTCATGTGGCCTTTTCACCATATTCTCGATGGCTCGGCGCCTCCAAGTCGGGACATTCTCGACGCAGAAGACGGGCATATGAGCGAAGGTATGATGATGACGATGAATATTATGAGGGGGAGGCCGAGGCAGCCGAGGAGACTCCCGTCTGGCTCCACTGCGTGTACATCGATTTCGACGGCAAGAGCCTTGGTCCCGTGGTTCACGATGTCAAGATCACAAATTTCGAAGGCGAAAAGGCCATAACGGCGCTTGAAGTGTTTCCCCTGCGCTTTGCAGAGAAGAAGAGTTCTGACAATAAGGAGAGAGCCGATGGTCCTAAGAAGCCGGAGCTGCGACAGAGGCTGATCGCGAGAGGGAAGATGTTCCTAGATGTGACAACTCCTAAGCACATGCATTATAATGGGCTAACGCTCGAAAAACGAGACGAAATAGACAGCCATGTCGTCGTTGACTTCGAGGAGGCATTTTTGCAGCGGAATCCGGCGGAGGACGTCAGGGGCATCACCAGAGAGTCGAATTGGATGCCGACACTCCGTAAACTTATTGGAGACCCGCCAAAGGTTAACTTTGAGGAGGATGCATGTAGGGCCGAGTGCTGCCTGGGCGAATCCATTCATGCAAGCGGGGACGCGGAGCGGAAGCGAAACCAGCAACATATGGCCCTTTTGATGCCGAACGACGATCAACAGGAACCATCTCTTATGATCTACCCCCGTCTGCTGGAGGACATCAAACGCCTAGAGAATTCCCTGTCCGATGACGACTTCTTGATTATGACGTATCGCGTATTCGGGTTTGTCTTGCGTAGTCGCAAATGGGGTGAGTATCGACTCTATTTCGATATCATCATTGCCGTTTAATATCGCATTGGCATTACTCGATGTCGTTATGAAAGCCCCCCAATTCTTGTGCTGATTTCCAACTCCATGACAGCAAAACTAGACCTCACTCATCTTAGTCCACCCGAGACTTCTGGCAAAACGGCCCGAGATGTAGGTAAGATCAAGGACGAGCGAGAGAATAACAGCTTATCCACAAAAACCGCGGGAAATGCTAGAGACGGCTCTTCCGGTGACGCTAACATTCCGGGAGTCGGCAATGAGGCCACCTCGACGGGAGAAGATGAATCGCATACTGTGTTTGGGCAACTAGTTCTACCCAAGGGACACAAAGAGATGGTGAAGTCTTTGATTTCACAACATTTCCGCGACAAGGAATCCGCCTCTAAGGGAGACAGGGATGCGGAGCAGATTGATATTGTTCGTGGCAAAGGTAAGAGGCTCGACGTCAACGTGAAAGACGTGACACTCACAGCACCGCAGGAAAGGGTCTCATTATTTTGCTCCACGGTGCCCCTGGCGTTGGTAAAACGACTACAGCAGGTCAGTCCGCCTTTCGTGAGAATGTTATGAGTATGACTGTCACTGACAAATAGCTATAAAGAGGGCGTAGCTGAGATGTTCAAAAAGCCGTTATTCCAAATCACATGCGGTAGGTGGATGGGCGTCCAGTAAAAGCTGCATGGAAGATGTGGGAACTGACCAAATTCTCTCTATAGGCGACCTAGGAACAAGCGCATCCGAGGTCGAGGAGGCCCTGGAGAAGCACTTTTCATTGGCAAACAAATGGGGTTGCATTCTCCTGCTAGACGAAGCCGACGTGTTCCTCGCTGCTCGCTCTAAGATGGACTTTCAGCGGAACGGCTTAGTATCAGGTTTGTTAGACCTATCTCCCAGATCGCACGGAAGCTAACGGATTCAGTCTTCCTGCGCGTCCTAGAATATTATGCCGGAATTCTGTTCCTCACAACCAACCGGATCGGGGATTTCGATGAGGCGTTCGTCTCTCGGATCCACATCAGTCTATACTACCCACAGCTAGACATTGACTCGACTCTGGCGATCTTCAAGCTCAATCTTAGTTTGATTAATGAGCGGTTCAAGTTGAAGCAACGAGATATTCAAATCGAGGAAAGCCAAATCCTCGATTTCGCTCAAGCCTACTTCAACGACCACCCGCAGGAGCAGTGGAACGGCAGGCAGATTCGCAACGCTTGCCAGACCGCCTTGGCCTTAGCTGAGTACCGTGCCCAAGGATCCAGCCACGAAAAAGTAGTGAACACGAAAGCCACAGTGGTTTTAACCAGGAGCGACTTGGAAACGGTTTCGAACGCGTACCTCGGGTTCATAAAATACCTTGATAGAGTACGCGGGTTGGACGCAGAGCGTTGGGCCAAGAAGAACCTGATTCGCGCGATGGAGAGCGAGAATTACGGGAAGAAAGTAAACGCTCTCGAGACCGCGACGGGGAAGTACGCGCAGCCCTCGCCTCAGGCAACGCATTTCGCACAACCGACGGCCCCGGCTCCGCAGCCAGGCGCGACAGCACCACCCGTGGGCGCTGCGCCTCCGGGCCCGGCACAGTACCCTCCGCCGCCGGGGTATCCGTACCCTTACGGATATAATGCGCAGCCGGGATATACCGCGCCGCCCGGGTACAATCCACAGCCAGGGTATGCGCAGTCAGGATACAACACGCAGCCGGGGTATGCGCAGCCGGGATACAACACGCAGCCGGGGCACAACACACAACCTGGATATAATCCACAGCCCGGATACGGAGCCCCGACTCCTGAGCCTCCCCGCAATGCTCAGCCCCCGCCGCCAGCCCCGGCACAAGATGCCTACGGCGCGCGGTACCAGTATGATCAGATGCAGCAGGGTCCGCCGGGGGTTTCAGGGCCGCCGCAGGGAGGACGTTAGCTGCCACATGCTAGACTGACTCAACAGGGACTTTAGAGAGGCGTATCAAGCGAGCGGTTTCTGTGTGGATAGGGTCTTGATTCGGTCAACGGTTGGAATAGGGGTTGCCCATGGAGAGAGTTGGGTTGGCTGGCTTATCCCGCTGGCGGGAGTTAGATAGTACGGATAACGTCGTTATCATACTTCGGCCGGTTAGGGGTCTTGGCTACCCAGCCTGCTGAGACGTATTGATAGGGGTTATAGGCGGGTATTACCCCTGAATGGCCGGGAAATGGCCCTGGCCGGGTAGCCAAATAACCGCGTTACTGTCAGCTGCTGCCGGCTGTGGACCCGAAAATGGGGCGGGGAAGTCTCTGGAAATAGAGATCGCGGGAGAATCCGCCAGAACATTTCTACCTATGCAAACTAGGTACCTACGGTGGCACTCATAAATCGATTGTCTCGAAGCGGAATGTTTGCTCAGTGAGTGAGTACACTATAAATTAGGTCCTGTGAGGGGGTAAGTCTTCCTAGCACACAAGTTTGAACCATCCCGAGCCTTGATCTCAGGCTGGCACTTCTGACTGACTCCTGGTTCCTGGTTCCTTTGTGTTTGTGCTGTCCTCATTCCGGAGGCAGGAATGCGCTGCGAATCGTAATACGTAAGGTAGGGATCCAATAGCGGAGAGGTGGAGCAAGCTACCGGTAGTACGACCAGAAATAGGTACATAGTAGGTTAGGGCACCTAAGGTATTCTCCCAAGCCGGTACCTGGATTCCAACCCATTCATTCGAACTAGAACTCAATCTTCACTTTCTCCATCGCGATACCTACCTAGGTAACTAACTATCTATTCAATCTCGAATCTGAATCACGATGGTGAGTTGTGCTGTTTTATTGAATTACCTAACATACCATGCTCGTGCTTATTATTGATTGTGTTGTGGTGGTCATGTTGTGTTGATCGTACTCGTGTTGATCGTGCTGTGCTGTGCTGATAGTTACCAGCCCCGAAAACGATCCAAAGAAGAAATACAAGTCTTCCGGGATCTGTTTGATTCCTACGTACGTATACCACAATATACTAATAACCCCAACATCGAAATAATAAATTCCTGAAGTAATCCGTGTTCTGATTTTGTTACTAGGATGTGGATAAGAGTGGTTCGTTGCTTGTTCTCATGTATAGTGATCGGACTTGTGAATCGTATAGATGATTTGGGGTTGGTTTATGGGGGATGGGGTGCGGAACGGGGAATGGGATGCGGGAGATGCGGGCTGATCAGACGGACCAGGCCAAATAACCGTCCAAGAATTCGCCAACGCAATGGCCAAGACACCAGGAAACCCCTCCAAGGAAGAAGTCGAGCGGATTGTTAGCGAGGTCGATCCCGACGGGAACGGGAGTATTGATTTCAAGGGTGAGCCGGGTTTAATCCGTGTTACTACATCGCTGGCGTTATATATGGGAGATTACTTAAGCTGACGCCCGCAGAATTCGTCGCCATGATGACCGGCCAGGAGCCGGAGCCGGAGGAACACGAGTGGGCTCGGGCTTGGCGGGTTTACGAACCTTCGCTTGACCGGTCTATCACGGCTAGCCAGTTCCGGCGGCTTATGGCTGATTTGGGCGAGCCGGTTAGTGATTCTGAGGTTGAGCGGTTGATTAATAACATCGATGGGGAGGGGCGGCTTAGTTGTGAGTTCTTGCCTTTTTCTTGTTTTGTCTCTTTGCTAGTACTTGGAAAGGGGTTGGACTAACTCTTGTTAGATAAACGGTTTCTCCGGTTTATGAAAGGTCGGGGCGTTGAGTTTGAGATTATCAGCAGTTATCAATAGATCTGGCTCGTCTTGTGCAACAAAGTTGATGGGTATCATTCTTCTGACTGGATTATTTCCTCTATGGCTATGCGGGCTAACTTGCTTGCCTATGCTTAGTATCCGTCATGCCACATGCACTTCTATCCGAGCGTGCGTGTACATGTTGACGGGATGTTAGGAATAAAATACAGTCTTTTAGTTGTCCAGGGGCGTGATGACAGGGTCCCAGCAGACCGGCGCATACTCCGCCGTCTCTAGCTCGGCCATATCTTCCTTGGAGATCTCAAAGTCGTACAGGTTCGCGTTCTCTACGATCCGAGAAGGCGTCACGCTCTTGGGCAGCGGAACCAAGCCCTTCTGCAGACTCCATCGGAGCAGGATCTGCGCTTCTGTCTTGCCGTACTTCTGGGCTAGCTTCACGAGCGTCTTCTCGCCCCACCGCTTGCCCTGGACAACTGGCGAATAGGCCTGGCAAGCGATATTCCGCTTGGCGAACCAGCTGCTGATGTCGTTGCGAGCGCACCAGGGGTGGATCTCGTACTGGCCGACAGAGATGATACCACCCTTACCCTTGCCGCCCCGCTCGGCCTCGAGCTCGGCAATGTACTGCTCGAGCTCGTCTAAGTGGTTAATACCGTAGTTGCTGACACCGATGGAGCGGACCTTTCCCTCCTCGACGGCCTCGACGAGGGCCTTCCAGGCGCCCTTGCGAGCGGCGCTTCCACCGTAGGGGGAGTGGAGGAGGATCAGATCGAAGTAGTCGACGCCGGCGGTTTTCAAGCTAATGTCGACTTGTTCTTTGCTGGCTTCGTATCCTTGCTTCAGGGCACCAGTGGGGATTTTGGTGGTAAAGAAAACCTCGGAACGGGCTAGACCGCTGGCTCGGAGGGCATCACCGCAGCCGGCCTCGTTGCGGTAGGCGGCGGCTGAGTCGATGTGGCGGTAACCGGCTTTGAAAGCTTCGAGGCAGGCTTTCTCGGTTTCCTCTGGGGGTCTGGGTGAGACATTTAGTAAGCAGGAATAAGATAACGGGATGAATGTAGAACATGTTCTATGTTGTGCGACTCACGTTTGGTATACCTACATAAAGCGGTCAGCATATACGAAGATACGAAATTTTCATGAGTACAACATGAGTCCGGGTGTGAACCCAAGTGTCGATTCACGGAAGGTCAAAAAGAAGACATAGTCAGAGATACATACACCGAAGCCTAACAGGGGAATCTCATATCCGCTGTTCAACTTGAACGTTGAGTTGATGTTGTAAGTGGCAGCCATGTTGCTGTGTGTCGAGACGAGTGTCAGTTAATGGCTCACTGTCCTGGCATGAGGCAAAGGGGAATGTATAGACGTACACCGGCTATTGTGACTTTGTGAGAATGAGGAGATAGGGTTTGATGTTAGGATGGAGAATGGTTAAGAAGACGGGTCACCAGCACTTTATATATAAAATGTATACGGAGTAGTAATCGCCGTTGCCGATGGTATCATCGTTATTGTGGACACGATCAGAGGTGAAGCTGCGATTCTCCGCACCCGGCGTTACGTGAATTTTATCCCCATTTTTCATATTGTCATAGACTTCTCTTTTGCAAACGCCGATCGCCTGGGTCGCGAGGGGGGAAAGATTGCGCTAGGTACCTGAAGTAGTAAGTTCGGATCCACGGGTAAACGGATGAGTAACTGAACGGTATGGTCTCCTTCGGGAGGGGTTCTCGGAATTCGCTTTAGTCCAAGTTGGGATACATTATGTACGGCCATAACCTGGAACAGCTCCGGATCCCGTCCGTTGTGTCATCGAAACTAGTGTAGCGACCGGGTCGCTGGTACCGAGTCCTTGGTCGGAGATATACTTTATTATACACGTGTATTTTCCCCTTTTCTTCTGCCTTTTCCCTTCTTTCCCAGCTGTTCGAGTCTATTCTTTGAACCTATCGGGTTTTTCGTTGACGGCGGCCGCGTATCCATAGTTTATTGCCGTTGGCCTTTTCTTTGGCCGCTGGGAGAGAGCAATGGTGCGGGGTAGAGTGACGGAGCTGAGGATAAGTTTGAAAGTCACAGGACGGACAGGGCCTTTCATGTCGCGCGAAACACTGGCCTTATACGGTAGGTACAGTTGTATACTTAGATCGTTATTTCGTAGATCGTAGAAGAAACTCCAAAAGCACTTGTTTAGTGTACCGGTAGTGTAGATCTGGGCGGGCCAGATCTAACAAGTCTTGACTGCGGATCAACACAGATTCTGGCGGGCCCATTCTTGCAGCCGAATCGGGCCGAGCACTGCCCAGATCCTCTCTCTACACGTCATTCTCGCTCTGAAGACAGGGCAAAGGAATGAAGATCCGAAGCTTCCATGGTATGAGAGTAGGTAACGCGGAAACCAGGACTTGTGGTTGTGCTTATCAATCTGGTGAAATGAATGGCCGGTGGAGCTTTGAGAATTCCCGAGGTCAAGGAGGGGGAGGGGTCGGAGGGATAGATGTGGCCGGGCCGCCGCGCGGTTCATCAAGTGGGTCCAGATCCCAAATCGGCTCCACTATATAAGTGGGTATGGGTACTAAGACCCACATCTTCGCGCTAGAATTTCCCTTTCAGCGTAGCAAAGGTACCTAACGGTACCTAACGGGTACGTCCACTACGAGGCGCTGTCGTCCAGCGCACCGAGCACCTAACACCCACACCACAGTGACCACACGCCAACTTGGTTTCTGCTGTGTTTCTGCTGTTGCTGCTTTTGCCGGGCCGGTAGACACGGTCGGTCAACACCACTCAAATGAACTACAAAAGCGCCGCGCTCATTCGCTGGATTACACTAATGGCCGAGCATGATGGATGGCCCATTGAAATGGTAACTTGTTTTCGACTTGCTGAAGCTCAGGTGAGCACTCTTCTTTCACAGTCGAACTACGTCTGTACTTGCGTGTCAATGATACGGAAATCTTAATTTTCGGTATATCGGGGATATTATAATTGTCTCTAAGAGGCTGGGATTCCATGCAAATGCGAGCCATCCGGCATCCGATGATCGGCTTAGTGGTCTAGTGGTATGATTCCTGCTTCGGGCTCGCAACCCTTCCATTCTACATGGGAATGCAGGAGGCCCCGGGTTCGAATCCCGGCTGAGCCCTCTTTTTTTTCGCCTCCTTCATAACTACGTCTGTACTCGTCGCCTCATCACTTCAGCCTCGTCAACCCATTAGGCTTTCTTATGCCACGGCCTTGTACATTCCATTCAGGATAGCAGGTGCTAGGTATATTACTACCTAGCTGTCCCGATCTTCCTACGTCCTGCCGCGTGGCAAACGCCCGATACTGTGAGAATAGATTGCGCCGGCTTGCCCGTCATGCAGCTTGTCGGCTCCAAGTCGTCGCAGCGCTTGGAAGAAATCGGCGAGGGCAGTGTGACTCTGCTCCCCGTTGAGCCTGAAGACATGGTAACAAGACTCGTCAATACATCACTTGCAGCTTATTTCCAGATCCATCCTTGCTAGTAGTCTCATCGGACGCCGCCCTAATAATCATTGCAGTGGCACGCCCACAACCTCATCGGGCCCGAGGACATCGTCAAGGCCCACGCCATCCGCAAGGTCACCACCGAGTCCAAGACCGGCAGCACCGTCTCCGAACGGGTCCACACCGACCTGACCATCCGCGTCACCTCTACCTTCTTCGACCCCGCCTCGTCCCAGCTGCACGTCTCGGGCACCGTCATCGCCGAGAACGCCTTTGTCAACATCGGCCAGTACCATACCCTCGATCTCGAGCTCAACAGGCCATTCACCCTCTGGAAGAAGCATGGCTGGGACTCGGTCGCCCGGGAGACTCTGTCCAACGCCGTTAAGCAGGACAAGGATGGCGCCGTGGCCGCCGTCGTCATGCAAGAGGGCATTGCCAACATCTGCCTCATCACCGAGTTCCGCACCATCCTAAAGCAACGAGTCGAGAGCACCATTCCCAAGAAGCGGTCGGCTGCCTCGGACCAGGACTCGGGCATGCGGCGCTTCTTCGATAAGACCTTGTCCACCTTGACGCGCAGCATCGACTTCTCTGCCTCGCGCCCCCTGCTGCTGGCCAGTCCTGGCTTCGTCGCTACCGATTTCCAGAAGTATATCGCGGGCGAGGGCACGCGGAGGGGTGACAAGGCGATGATGGCGCTAGCCAAGCAGGCCACGGTGGTGCATTCGAGCTCAGGTCACCTCCACAGCCTCAACGAGATACTTCAGAGCTCCGGGGTCACGGCCACAATGAAGGATATGAAGTTCTCTAAGGAGACGAGGTTTATGGACGACTTCTTCGACAGACTGCGCAAAGACGATGGCCGGGCGTGGTACGGCACCATGCCGGTGGAAAAGGCAGTCCAAGAGGGAGCGGTGGGCCGTGGCGGTGGCGTACTACTCGTCAACAACTCATTATTTCGAAGCCTCGACATTGCCACGCGCAAACGGTACGTGTCTATGGTGGACAAGGTCAAAGAGGACGGTGGTGATGCTAGGATCCTCAGTAGTGACCATGAAAGCGGACAGCGGCTAGATGCATTGGGCGGCATCGCCGCGGTTCTTACATACCCCGTCTTTGATCTAGATGAAGAAGAAGGGGAAGACGAGCAGACCGATGCCAACGAAGAAGCTGGCGACCAAGCAATTATAATATGATATCCTTGAGTTTAACCCCTGGTTTGCGATGCGATCTTTCACACTTCTCCTGTCTCCACAGGCATACTACTCAGGTGTTGTATCGTGACATTCGCAATTTGTCTACTCACTTGCTTCGCTCACTTGTCTGGCAGCGAAGACGCGCTATAATGACGCTGACATTATATTCTGATACTCGACATGAGAGTTCACGAAAACTGACGTTGAATAGTTGCACCATTTCTAACGGCTACTGTTCATCTAACCGTCTGCCGAGATATCTCCTGCTTACCCATTAGTTACTTGGCACATGTCAGCACTACATCAGACTATTTGCGCCAGCCGGCGCCGTCTGCCAAACCGGTAATTACGTAGGCAGGTACAACTGCCTGGTACCGTATGAGGTCCTGGCCATAAAATTGGAACACGGCTTACGGCTTCTTCTTCCTCCTTCTTTTCTATTTCTATTTCTAGATGCAACCTTACATTTTTATACTGCTTGCTTGCTTTTTTTATCGCGGCCGGCCTACCCGCGCATCCCCCGGCCATTACGTAGTGTGTGTCACTGTCCTTCTCCAGACGTTGCATTCATGACATCGCTCCATCTCGTGCTGCATCCCGTGCTCCATCCCGTGCTCTGCGTCTATCGGTAGGGCGACTGGACCATGTGCGCATTGGTGACCCTGACCCGCGACAAGTGCTTTATTCCGTAGTATGTCATCGCCAGACAGAAACAGAGACATCGACCATCCCATCCGCAGCTGCATTCATTACCTAGACCATATATAACGAACCGCCGTGCCATATCTGTATAACAACTGAAGCAATCGACGTACGAAGTATACGCAACGAAAAGGGATAATGGAATATGTCGTCGAACGTATCTCTGACACGCCAAGCCAGCGATAATGCAAAGCACCACGCTGCGTCTGTGGCTGATCCCCGCCCGCCGCCTCGTCATTCTCACGATGCGCCCATGAGATCCAGTATAGCCCGTGCCGCAACCGAGCCTCGTCCAAGCCGCGTACATGACCCCAGTTCTCAGTTCCCGCAATCGACGGCATCATCCGCGGGCGACATTAGTGCGTATTTCTACTCCCCTTCTCGCCCTTCCCTTTCTTGGCAGGACTAGATACCACGAGCAGATCGGATATGTTGGAGATGATGAATAATACGCTTACGTGGATTAACTTTGCCCACTTCTTCTAGGCACCAACATTTCACGGCACTCGGCATCAACTCCTTCAAGCAACGACAAATCGAAAGGCCGCAAAGATGCCGTCTCAAAGGAAACTGCCAAAGAACCCGGGAGCTCCAGAGACTCTAAGGAGGGCCGAGATCAAAGAGCCAATGGACGAACCACGCACCCTGCGCCACTCCCAACCGCCATAGATCCTTTGTCGCACGTGCGTCTGCTCCCCTGGCTATTGCTATTGTTACTCCCTACAGGTGGTTGTCTTGGTTATTGACGTCCAGTCTTCGCGTCCAGTATATCCTTTCGAGGGCCAACACAGAGCGTTCAATTGCTTCGCGACTGCTCAATCCCACGCGCCCGGAAAGCCCTGCCAATGAGTCGCTGGCTCGCACGAATGCCGACATCTCCAACAAGCGCTTAACTCCCCACCCCGACTCGGCCCGAGACAAGAAGTATGCACCCCCTGACACTTTATAGACTCGCCTGCTAATCATGTCCATTGCTTGTTCTGCTACAGAAAAGGCGTGTCTCTGCTTCGCCGATTGAGCATGCTGGGAAGCAAGAAGAAGAGCGCCGACATTCTGGATGATACATCTGAGTTGAGCGACTCCAGAACGGAGGGTGCCAATGCCGTCGCCTTTTCGTCTGCTGTCTATATTCCTCACCACAAAGAGCCGCCACGCTACATCCATGTGCGCACCCAGCACAAGAAGATCAAGGAGTTCAACCACATCTTCCTTGCGCAGGAATTGGTAGGGACACGCCCCCCACCGCCGCCCGGAAAGCGAGTGCCTCCGGACGGGGCTGTGCCACCGGAGCCGCCTACCAAAGCCGGTCCGACATCGGGTGGCCCTATATGGGCTGTTGGATTTAGCCAAGACGGCAGGTATCTCGCGACCGGCGGCCGGGACCGTGTTTTACGAGTCTGGGCGGTCATTGCCACGGAAGAGGAGCGCAAAGCTTACGATGACGAAGAGAGCGCAAACGCCAACAAGGAGCACCTAAGCGCGCCAGCCTTTCACTCGAAACCAGCTCGAGAGTTCACGGGACACGAAGGCGACATTTTAGATTTAAGCTGGAGCAAGAATAATTTCCTCTTGTCTTCATCCATGGATAAAACTGTTAGATTATGGCATATGAGCCGACGGGAATGTTTATGTACTTTCAAGCATAAAGACTTTGTTGCGTCAATCGCTTTTCATCCTCGAGATGACCGCTTCTTTCTCGCCGGATCGCTCGACTCTAGCTTGCGACTGTGGAGCATACCCGACAAGGCCGTCGCGTACTCTAGCCAGCTGTCCGACATCGTCACAGCCGTGGGGTTTTCTCCAGATGGTAAGACGGCCATTGCTGGATGCTTTCATGGTCTCTGCATGTTCTTCGAGACGGAGGGGCTCAAGTACTTGAATCAGATCCACGTGCGGTCCTCGCGAGGCAAAAATGCTAAAGGGAGCAAAATCACCGGTCTCCAGACGATGAACGCTTCACCTGACAACGCTGACAGCGAAGTCAAGCTTCTGGTCACATCGAATGATTCGCGAATCCGTATATACAACTTGGCAGATCGGACGCTCGAGGCGAAATTCAAAGGCCACGAGAATGCATGTAGCCAGATCCGTGCAAGCTTCAGCGACGATGGCGCATATGTCATCTGCGGCAGTGAGGATCGGAAAGCGTTCATATGGCGAAAGGACGTGACCGACGCGGAGGGCAGGGAAAGACGCGCATGCGAGCACTTCGAGGCTCATTCTAACGTTGTCACAGCGGCCCTCTTCGCTCCGATGAAGACTCGCCAGCTTCTTCAGGCTTCTCAGGATCCCATATTTACGCTTTGCAATCCGCCTCCCATCACGTTACGAAGCATGGAGGAAATGACGGCGACGCAGACTTCGTCAACAAATGACGCTCAATCAGAGTCCTCCGCCAAGACCAAGAAACCGGAAGAATCGCCTGCTTTCGTCGCTCGTTCTGCACATCGCGGCGGGAACATCATCGTGACAACGGACAATTCTGGCCTGATCAAGGTGTTCAGGCAAGACTGTGCGTTCGCCAAGCGGCGACACGAGAATTGGGAAACAGGCTCGACGTTTTCAAAGAAGCTAGGCCGGGAAAAACTGCTCGGACGCACGGGCAGCATCATCACGGGGACGAGCGTTAGCAGCCGAGAACCGAATTCCCGGCGCGCCTCTCTCACGCAGCCCCTGCACATCACTACGGACAGGATAGACAGCTGGCGTAGAGGCGTCGAGGGCAATCCCGGCCGGCCGCTGTCTTTCACCGTCACGGCGCCTACCCCTGCTCCGGCGCGCAGCGATCGGTCTGCTTCGCCTCATAAGGCTGCGCAGCCGACGAAAGCGCCTGTGCCGCCTACTAGCCCGCCGGCTAGTATCCGGTCCAGGACTAGTGAACTCCCGCCGCGGGGCCGGACGTCGGTCCCGCCTACGCCTAGCTTTACGTTCCGATCGGCGGATGATGATCCCCCCGAAAGCACGTCGTTTTGGAACCTGGAGAAATGGCGCGCTAGCGGAGTCTCGCGGAATACTCACGATAGCACAAAAGCATCCCCGCTGTCGAAGGAGATACAAACGGGGAGCGTAGGGCGGCAAGGAGACGGGACGACAGATGAAAAACCCCACTCGCCGCTTACGGAACGCGATGAAAGCGAGGGAGAGTTCCTGGCGCCGCCGGAGGGATCGCTGCGTAGCCGCCTTAGCTCGGAGGTGCTGACTAGCGAGGACGGCGAGGATCTGGCTTGTGCGCGGTGTGGGCATCGGGATTTCCGGGCTAAGCGGGTTGGTGGCTTGCAGCGGTTGCTTTGTGGGAATTGTGGGCGGATGGTGGATGTTTAGATGGTTTGGGGTTTCGACTTTTTACTTTTCTTTTGGGTTTTTTTTTTGTTTCTTGGTGAGTGGGGTTGTTTTGCTTTGTTTTTCTTTGCTTTGCTTTGTTATTCATTGGCGTTTTGTTGTTTGGTTTGGCGGTTTAGGTTGGCGGTTTGGTTTGGCGGTTTGGGTTGGGATGGGTTGGGGTTGGGGTTGGAGATACCCGTCCGATTCACGTTTGCATTTTTCCATTGCACTGATAGGGATTTATTCAGTCTTGTTTTGTATTGTTTTGGCCTGGCGTGGTGTCTGGACGGGGTAGAAGGGGATTATGATACCTGTCAGCGTATTATAGACAGCAGCCTTGTTTCTTGTCGTTTTTGGGCTTGGTTTTTCCCCTTGGTTCGGTTCTGGCATTAGTCTAGTTCCAGGGGCTTGGACGGGATTGTGGCTGTGGCTGTTGTTGTTGTTAAGCAAGCGGATTCATTAGATAGTAGCTTTGGTTAACAGTTTGGAATTTCGTATATATGGTATATGGTATATTACACTTAACAACCTAGGTGTGCGGCTGGCTATACAGCGTTGTGAAGAATCTCAGATTGTTTACTTGGTTTGTTTTCGTGAACCGGTTGGTTGTTTATAAAATGGGAGGGTTGTGGTCCGTTTCGGGTTTGGGTTTACGGAGTATAACACCTACCATATCCATTCCGGAAATATATATATATACATATATCAGAGGACTTGGACGGTATATGTGAATTGAGTCGGGTAATCCGTCGACTTGGGTTCGTAGAACCGGTGCGACAAGCATGACCGGCTGCTCAGCCTTTGCCGAATGGTAGGCGAAAGGCTTCATTGTAGTCTATGTTCCGCGATGTCTATTACCGTGAGGTTCAATATGAGGCTTTCAGGTCCCCGGACTGCCACGGGTTGACTCCGTGCAGGTGCGAGCAGGCTCGGTCCATCCCGTACGGCTACCAGGAGTCGTTTACCCAGTCTATGACTGTCCTATCACCTCTGGGTGATACATCCGATCCAAGCTCACCAAACCAAGGTTGCCAGCGGTGACGGCTCGAAGCAGCCCCGTCGTGGTGCCTGGGTATGTAATCACGTGAGCACCCTAGATGAGGACCACTGCCGGACTGAATGACTGGTTGAAACGATTTTTTCCCATATTGATAAACCGGGCTCTTATATCAGGTCTTACTCCAATCACAGGAAAGCTCAACGAATCAGGGACGAACAAAGGGTGGTTGGCACGCGGGGCAGTACCAAACATAATTCCTCATGTTGGTTCTCCGACCGGTCTATCAGGCAATTAGCGTTAGGGGAAAGGACGCGATATCACCGATACGCACAGAGAGATGGGCAGTACCAAGGCTTGAACCAAGGTAGACCTCTCGGAAGACGAGCACCCATCCACTCCCCAACACCCCGGAATAACCCCGAGTCTGCTGCCTGCTGTCTGCTGCATCGCAAACGTCACATTTGCGGCCCTCGGAGGTATCATCCAGCGGCAAAGGCCTCCGTTCTATTCGTCCCGTGTACACATTATTATTCATTCTCCATCATCTAAATATAGAGGGCCGTAGGCGGTCATTCGCCACCCATCCTACCATTTGCAAAGGAAACCGCTATTGATCCAGCCCTGAGATATCAATCCACATTATTTAAAGGTAGCGAGCAGAATGACCCCGAGAAAAACCACCTCGCCTCGGTTTTGCGACAGCTTCACTTCCGCGTTTTGAAGTGCCCTAGCAAGGAAAACCTCGCGGGCTTGGAAACAACCCCCAAAGAAAAGCCAAAACCTAAGTGCTACCCAAGGCTACAAATCTCTCTACTGGTTTCCTTCCTTGTAAGAGTTCTTTCACCTATGGCATCGCCAAGACTAAATTTTCAGCATTTACGACTTCGACGCAATGGGTGATCAGGACAATGGCTCCGGCGATCAGGGCAACGCCTCTGGCGATCAGGACAACGTCTCTGGCGATCAGGACAACCGCTCTGGCGCTCAGAAGGCTCGCGATAGTTTCGCATCGATCCTCAGTTACTACCAAAACCACGTTCCGACTGATAAAGTCCCCGAATTTGTGAAAAGGGCCGAGTCGGGCGAAATCCGAGTAGGAATGGGGGTGATTGATATTTCAACGCCAGAAAGCAAAGCGGCAATGCAGGAAGACCTCGACGAGGCTATTCATACACAGGATGCAATCAGAAATCTTTCCGACATTGAGAAGCAATTGATGACCGAGGCAGCAGAGACGAGCAAGTCCATACGACATGGAAAACGGGGTAAATAGGTCAGAAGGAAGAGGGAGCAGAGCGCGGGCGAATGCGAACTCGCTTGATACATGCCAGACCATGTTTACATAGATCCAGCATAGCCATTCGCTTGTCTGCCTAGTTACGACTCGCGGCGAAATCCGCTGCCGGGCCGCATGTTCACAGCGCCATGAGATCCTCAACGCTGTAATGAGAAGCCAACTCGCCATCAGCAGCTTGCTGCATCTTCTTTTCAACAAAGGCGCAGATGCCCGCCTGCTCGTCCTCGCTAAGCAGGCATAATCGATCCTCTAGAGTAGTGAAAGGCCCAAAAAACTTCGGATCGATAAACTTCCAATAGATCTCGTCAAACATAGAGCTGCGCCGCGAAGCAAGGCAAATCCAAAACAGCCCGGTCTCAATCGAGCTCTCCATAGCGGCGGAAAGACGCTGCGACGGCAACAAGGACCCGTCTTTAATTTTCCTAGCCTCACAATCTCGAAGGACCTCGAGGAAAGTGCGAAATTTCGGCATGAAGCGCGCCAGGAATTTGTCGAGGTCATTCTCCCAGTCCTCCGGCTGCTCCAGTAAAAGCCACCAAGGAGCAGCGTGCGTGAACTCAACGGGGGCAGCATAGGTAAACTCCCAATCGACCACGCCGGTGATAGTAAGCTTAGACGCATCGACAAGGACATTATCGGGACGGAGGTCATCGCAATAGAGACGGAAAGGTCCATGACAATGCTCTTTAGACACCCCGCGCGAGAGCTTGCGAAAAAGACAGCGGGCGATGTATTTCTTCCGGCAGTCGGCTTCATCGTCAACCGCATCGTTGTACTGGTGTTCAAGGTGCCAGAAATGATGTTGAGCAAGCTCCTCGAAGAAATCGGCCGCGTTGCTGAAATGCTGTTGCCCAAAAACCTTATGTGGAATATTAGAGAATTGCGCAAGGCAGTTCATGTTGAAAGTGAGCGCCCGCTTCGTTACAGTCCAAGCACCCGTTTCGTCCCGCCCAATAGCCCCGATCAAAGGAAATTCGGGCTTCGACAGCTCGAGCAACACGTCAGCCATACCGAAATAAGCCCGTCTCAAGACAGACAGGTGGATATTGGAACGAAGCGAGGATCTCGCCCGAGCTGGATCCCGGAGGTATCCGCCCATGGTGTTCCCCTCGACAAACGACATGACGATATACGGCCCAATTGCACAATGTCCAAACCCAAAGACCTTCGGGATAGGAATCGTGGTGTGCTGAGCAAGGTACTCCATCACGGCAACCTCATCCTTCACCTTTTCCCTGCGCGCAATGACGCGACCGAGAGCTGTAAAACGGACCACGACACGATCCCCGTTCTCGTAGGTGACGCGATAGCAGAAGTTGAAAGCACCAGTGGCAATTCGTGAAGCCGTCTTCGGTTGACCTGGCCAATGCTGCGAAGCAAGCTTGGCCGCCTGCTCCTCCGGAATACTCCCAAGTAGGTTCCGTATCCATACCAAGAAAACCCGATCGGACCGCTCCTGCGCAAGATGATCGATGTCCATTCTGCATGCGTAGCGAGGAAGTGTAAAGGTAAGATATCCGGAACAAACGGCTTTGACAGCTTCAAACAGCTCTGATGGCTTGGGGTAATCGGTGGGAAAATGCTCCTTGCCACTGGAGGTCGGAGAGATTACTTGGGCCAGCTCTGGTCAGCCACGGTCAGCCACGGTCAGCCACCCCCTTAGCAGGTACCGAATCCACTGTAAGGCGGACATTAGGTCCCGGGGTTGAAGCCAATCACCGCCTTTCATTTTGCGCCTGTAACGCAGTAGACCCACTCTCAGTGAACGCCCAGAGTGGGTCCTCTGGACAGGTAGAATCAGCAAATCCCTATGGTCCGTACCTACAACGCGCTGGGAATCACGGGTGACAAGGGCGCCAAAGCGGTCTCATATTCTAGTTATACATCTAGACATAGCCTCGTGTCCTCCGGAAGGCTCTGCGGTGACGACCAGCTCGCCGCCATAGCGTTAAATACAGTAGTGCAGAAACTTATCTAACAGGTAGGTAAGAGGATCCCCGTTCTTCCCGACTAGACGAGGGATATCACCGGTGATTCCACATATCTGGGCCGTTCTCCTTCGCGGCGGATGGGTATCAAAGGAATCACCCTGTCGTGATTTTGTCTACCGTGTGTGTCGGAATACGCGGGGAGCGCGTATTCTTGCCCGATCATAACGGTCATTGCATGATTTGATTTGTTGGTTAATCGCCATCAGCTTCTTTCATGGATTCCAGGTAACAGTCGGTATCACTCGACCCCTTAGAATGACGGGGTATTCCAGGGGTTGACTGCATAAGGTCTGACACCGCAGCTGTTCATGCAGCCTTACGCAAACTCGTCTGCCCCTGTCGACTGACGTAGTGCTTGGCTCCTTGAAGACAGCGATGTGCGGAGAAAGGGGTGTAACCTTGCTTTTCATTTTGAATGGGCAATTATATCCAGAGCTTATTTCCCGTGAATGCCGTAAACCACAGGAATAGGCCGGAATATACTGAATTCCTGACCCGTGGCAACGAGGGTGCCGGGAATCTGCGGATGCCAGTGCAGTTCCTTTGCGTGTTCTGATATGTGCTCGAATAAGAGCTGGGGCGGCATGTCCTTTACGCCGGCTGTGTCTTTGCTTTCCTCGTCGTCTAGCTCGACGGAAAGATCCCATAATGTGACTTTATGGTCTCCAGCTGCGACGGCCACCATGCTGTCATCTGTAGGATGCCATTCAACGCTGGTGATCTGGTCCTTGTGGTAGGCAAAGCTGGCGATCGGGCTGGGCTTGTCGGCGCCGCCCTTCCACTGGCGCAGATCCCACACGCCCCATACTCCATCATCAGCACCCGTGGCCAGCAGGTGGGTTGTCAACTTAGACCATGAGATGACGTTGACATCGGTTGAGCTGGCCCGAACGGTGATGGCGGGCTTCCTGCTCTTACTCCTTACGTCCCAGACCCGAACCGTGCCGTCGCTCGATGCGGAAGCGAACACGGAGACTTCCTGCGGACTCCACTGGATGTCTTCAACACTGCTGGTATGACCCTGGAAAGCTCTCGTATCCGTCACCCAGCCGCCGCCGTCTGTTCTCGTGGTAGCATATATTAAGCCGTCATTGTCTCCCGTCAGAAGCTTTCCGCCGGGTACCAGCGGCGACCAGTCCAGCGCATAGCCCTCAGATTTATGGGCTCTGATGGTAGAGATCGGCTTGTTCTGCTGAGGTGTTATGACAGTGCCAGGGTTGTCAAAGGAAGCGAGATGCGGTGTCACGTCGTGGATTAAAATCTGAGCAGACTCGGTCATAGTGGCAGTCAGAGTGGTAGGCGGCCTCGAAGGGTCCGAGGAGGGGATCTGATGAGCGCGAATCCGGTTTGTGGTGGATGTCAATGGTATGGCCTTGTGCTCGAGAATGGGATCGGTGTCCTCATCGTCGCCATCTTCGTCTTCGTCGGAATCCGACTCATCACCCTTCTGTTGACGGCTCAGGCCGCTGAATTTCATAATCATCAACTGGTTTTCCTTGGCGCGACTGCTCTCAGCCTGCGTGCCGGCAACGGTGTACATGGTGGCCGGATAGACCTTCTCGCGCTTATCGCCTAGGCCGTCGCGTATGATGTCGAACGAGAGACAGGGCCACGGCGTGCTTAAATTGTGCAGCATCTCGTATGTTCCCAGATCCGGGGCCAGGTGTTGGCCCTGCTCGAGCTTGTTGCGACCGACGATGAAGGTTCCATTGGAGTCGACATCCATGGCGCCGGCCTCGCGCTCCTCGGCCTCTCTCTCGGCATCGGGTCTGCCGTCAACTCCGGCCTCAAAGATCTCATCTTCGCTCTCGAACTCGTCCTCGAATTCGTCCTCGAAGTCTCCCATCTCCTTGTCGTCGACATCCATATCCATAGGCTCGGGGCGATCGCCGCCCTTGAGGGGGGCGTCGATCTCACCCGCTTCAGCCGTACGCTTTGACATGGTCTGGGAGTATAATATAGGCCGGGAGAGTGATCTGAAAGAAGGCGGCAAAGGGACAGGAAATATGCCGGCGCACTTGGCGAAAGATGAGAAAAGTAAAATAAAAAAGTTTTGATTGGGTTGCCCAGGTCAGTCAACCCCGCGACATGTGGCTTAGTTAGTGGGGTTCCAGCACCAAATGTGGCTTGACTGTTAATTATCTAGGGGATGCTGTCAAGCCACATTGCCTTAGCTCGACCCCTATTTCTTGCGCGCTGCTTACTAATCATCTGACTGCGAGCGTGTCGAGACAGCATCCCACGTATCCAAACGTAGGCCTCATTCCCTACTACGCTACTACGCTACTACGCGTATATTGCCGGGAAGCCCGGGGAAGACGTTACATACCAAGTAGATGAAGTTCAAACCTCCCACTGATCCGTGACAGCCCCGTGACTAGCATCGCCAACGAGCCTGGCATATTTCGCGAGCGCACCGCGCCGAACCTTGACCGCCGGCCGCTTCCACGCCTTCCGTCTTGCCTCCAGCTCCGCGTCGTCCACGTTCGTGATGTCGATGCGGTTCTTCACCGCGTCGATGACGATCGTGTCGCCGTCCCGCACCAGCGCGATGGGTCCTCCTACCGCCGCTTCGGGCGTGACATGGCCGACCTGATATTCGTTTAGTCAAATCAGTGGCATAATACAAACAATGTATCTCCAATGGAATGAGAAGCAGCGATATCAACAAAATACTTACGATAAACCCATGGCTAGCACCGCTGTACCGCCCATCAGTAACAAGCGCAATATTCTTCAGTCCCGCGCCGATGATGGCAGCCGACGTCTTCAACTGCTCCGGCATGCCAGGCCCGCCCTTCGGCCCCTCGTACCGCACGATAAGCACAAGGTTCTCACCGCGCGGTATCTCCCCCTTAGACAGCGCCTCGTCAAGCTCGTGCTCCTTGTTGAATACGCGCGCCCTCCCCGTGAAGCTGAGGCCCTCTTTCCCCGTGATCTTGGCCACGGCACCCTCGGGCGCGAAGTTACCTCGCAGCACCCGGATGTGGCCACTTTCCTTGATGGGATCAGATAGCGGGCGGATGATTTTCTGGTCTGGCGGGAGGCTGGGCCAGTCGGCTACGTTCTCGGCAAGCGTACGCCCTGTTACTGTTGGGATATTGCCGTTTATCAGACCCTCGGCTATGAGCATCTTCAGCACTGACGGCGTGCCGCCGATTTTGTAGAGGTCTTCCATCAGGTATCGACCACTCGGCGCCAGGTCAGCGAGGAACGGCGTCTTGTTGCTCACGCGGCTAATGTCGTCGAGTGTCAGTGGTACTTCTGCCGTGTTGGCCATTGCCAAGAAGTGCAGCACGCCGTTTGTCGAGCCGCCCAGGATCATGGTGATCACTAGTGCGTTTTCGAAAGATTCCTTTGTGAGCAGATCCCTTGGTCGGATGTCCTTTGCCATTGTTGTCTTGATCACCTCGGCCGCGCGCTCGCACTCGCGCGCCTTTTCGGGTGATAGGGCCGGGTATGAGGAGGATCCCGGAAGGGTTAGGCCCATTGCTTCAATTGCCGTTGCCATGGTGTTGGCTGTGTACACTATATAACAGTCAACACGGCTGTAACAGACTACGCAGTATCTCAGCATAGTAAGGATGTGTGCAGGGTTACTTACTACCGCCGCAGGCACCAGCGCCGGGGCAGGCATGCTGCTCGAGATCGGACATGACATCGCTCGGAGTTCGTCCCGGGGCACCGGGGTTTGTCTTGGCTTGAAGAGTGCCGTAGGCGAAGCCGCCCGCTGCCTCGTAGCACGTGCTCACGTTGACGTCACGTTCCAGGAGGTTGGAATATCCCTTGCGGATGGTACCACCGCTAGAAGCAAGAGTTAAAGTCACCATTTCAGTAAGGGCTCATTTTGGCGAATGACAGCAGGCTAGGCTGCATATCACGTCGGAGCCAAACGTCAACAATGAACATGAGAATACTTACTACTACAGGATCCGCAGTTAGCAACCCATATTCAAATCCCCAAACAAAGAAGTCGTGATTAAAAGGCAACGCTCCAAACTCACAATCATGATAAAAGGCCGGTTATGCCGGGCCGCAGCCATAATGACACCAGGCATGTTCTTATCACAGCCAGGAATAGAGATATTAGCATCGTGGTGCTGCGCACAGGTGACCGTCTCGATGCTGTCGGCGATTAAATCGCGGGATTGCAGGGAGTATCGCATTCCTGCTTTCTGTCAGCGTGGTTGCCTTTGGATTGACATTTTGTTCTATCGACTCATCGCATTACACTGAGGGAAATATTGGGGGACTAGGGTTAAACTAGGGAGAGTTGTTATACCTTCGCCGCCCATGGTTATCGCGTCGGATACGCCTACGGCGTTATACTGCCAGGCAAGCATCTTCTGCTTCTCCACGCTTCGTTTTACTATTTTTCCGAATTCGAGGACTGGGATTGTTAGTTTTTGGACTCGACTTGGGGATTAAGGTAAGGAAGTTATGGCTTACGGTGTGTGCTTTAGCGGTTGTTATTAACTATCATCAATAGGTATTGAGATCTGTGAGTTGTTGACTTACTTGCACTATAAACAAGGAATATTAGAACTGGTATTTGTTTGGGTATTTGTTTTGATTGCCCGAGGTCATGAGCTTCAAGACGTATTCTATGCATAATGGAGGGGTGAGAGGTAACTCACAGGATTCCCTTCCCACCAAATCGTAGCGATGCCGACATGTGGCGCGTTCTTCATCATCTCCTCGTTCGGGACGCCGGCGCCGTAGAGCATTGCCTAGATCCCGCATCAGCTTCTGCGTTTCATTTTCATTTTTTTTTTCATTTTTTTGTATAAGAGTTAAAATTGCTTTTATTCGCGGACTGGGTTCATTGTGTGGTGGTGAGTTTATCGTGCGGTATATCCATTCATGAGGTAGTTTCGCAAATCCCGGTTTGGATATCTCAAGCCATCGACTCATGGGCTTCCATTCAATTCATCCCGTCATACCCCATGAAAGCAGCGTTTTGAGATACATGCCGAGATCATTCGTAATTACCCATTCAGGAGATAAAATACATACCTGCGACGCGGGAAAGTCATGGCCCCGCGTGATGAAGTGCGACCACCGGTTCAGCGGACCGCCGGGCGGCAGGCAGCGGAACTGGATGTACTGCGGGTCGGACTCTGGGTCTGGTTCTTCGGTGGGCATGTTGTCTTTTCTTTGCTTTGAGTTGCTTTGTTGGGTTTATTTATGGGTGTATTTCCCTTTCTATAGGAAATGAGTATAGGTAGGTATGTTTGCTTTGGTTGGGATGTCTGGGTATAGTCGGCCTTGGGCTGGACTGGAAATAAGTTGTCTCCACCTCCGCTCGGGGACCGTTTTTGCGCGGGGATTTGGGATGGGCTAGTTCGCTAGGCGGGGAACGTGGAGTTGGAGTTGACTCTTGTTACCGGTATTGAGTAACAGGTACAGTTCGTAACTAACTCCTACCTAGGGGTGTTTATACGATAGGGGCCCTTCGATAGTGTGACTAGGTAGGTATGTGACGATGCGACGAGGTAACGAAACTATCAACGACTCTTTCAGTTTCATTCCTACCTACCTACCTACCTACCCGTCCATCCAGATGTGTATAGTTCTACCTATGTATATTTCTAGAGTCTTTATTTCTATACTGTAGTTCTATAGCAGAAGTCTCCCCTAGTTCCCCCGGTGCGATGTAACTTAACTGGTAGTGAGTCTAGATACCGTACATACATAGATTGAAATCCGTTTGGTATCCGTTCAATGCCTCACAGAATACCTCACAGAATACCTCACAGAATACCTCACAGAATACCTCACAGAATGCCTCACAGAATGCCTCACAGAATGCCTCACAGAACTCACGGATAGGTATTAGTTATAACCGCGATGAAATCTCATACCATGGCACCCGGTATGTACTGAGTAACTTATAACTACCTATCTACCCATACCAACCAGCGCCAACCACCGAGGGCATAAGTTAGGTATAACCAAACCCCAAATCCTACTACCTACCTATCCAGGTCCTTTTACTTTCCTATGTCATGTCATGCCACGCCATGTCAAGTCATGTCATGCCAAGGCATGGACCTACGAAGTACCTACACTACCGTACTTCGCAGGCAATCCCCAAATGTACCTATGTAATGCCAAGCCAGTCATCAGTCATGCAACCGTTAACGTACCAGTACGGTAAGCCGTACGGTAATGTCCACTGTCATGTCCACTGTCATGTAGGCAGGCCCCAACTCCACAAAACTTACCGGTAGGTATTCCGTCATCAACCTCAACACCATCTCAAACCCACCTCAATCCAACACCCACACGAAAATCCAAACAAGCAATTCACAACCCAAACAAAAAACCGTAGAAAATTCCCTTATTTATCTTCATTCAAGTACGTAATACATAGAAATACAAACGCAAACGCAACCATCAAGTCAAGCATTCATCATAACGACATCCCAACAAATCCCCAACCCAATCCCCCCCCCTAAAAACAACCCCCAAACATCCCTACAAATCAGGAGCCCCAAGCTCATGAATATACTCCGGACCAGGGTAAATCTGCCCCTCCAGCCCCGGCGCAACAACATCCGCAAGCGGCGTCTTAGCAAGCGGCACAGCCGCCAGCGCGCCGGAAGAAGCGCACCGACTAAGCGCCACAAGCCCGTAGTCGCCGGCCTGGTTAGCCACGAACAGCGTGCTCTCGTCCGCGCTGAAGCTCATCTGCCGCGGCTGGATGCCCTGGCTGGACACGACGTCGGCGAACGTCAACCCCGGCGCCGACGCGTTGAACACGAAGTGCGAGATGCTGTCCGTTGCGTTGCCGCTTAGCCGGTTCGAGATGTACACGTCGCGGCCGTTCGAGGCGACGGCCAGCGCGCCGGCGGCGGCGGTGCTGGTGTTCGCGGGTCCGAAACCGGGTCCGTACGTGCTCTGCTCCGAGATGCTCTTGAACTGCAGCGTCGTGGGGTCGCTGTAGTCGAGCTCGAAGAGCAGGACCTTGCTGCTGAGCTCGCAGGCGACGGCGTAGTAGATTGTTTCGCCGCTGTGCAGGAAGCCGCCGTGGCGCGGGCCGGCGCCGGAGAAGAGCTGCTCCGCGCTGGTGATCTCGTACTTGTCGTCCTGCGTGTCGAGCACGAGCAGCTGGTCGCCGCCGAGGTCGTTGATGATCATGTACCGCCCCGTCGGCTCGAGGATGGCCTGGTGCGGGTGGTGCGAAGTCTGGCCGGGGCCGAGGGTTCCCTCGACGACGATCTGCTTGAGCAGCTTCGGCTCGGTGGGCGTGGTGATGTCCCAGACGTCGACCATGCCGCTGCCGTAGCCGGCGCCGACCATGCGGGTCTGGTCCTTGCTGAACTCGAGGAAGACGACGCCGCTGGAGGCGTCGGCGGACGTCACGAAGGTCGGGTTTGTGCCGTTGAGGGTGTAGACGGTTATGTCGGCGCCGTTCTCGTTGACGGCGTAGAGGGTGTTGCTGCTAGGCTGGTAGCGCAGCCAGCTGGGGGTGGCGCCGGCGGACTCGTTCTTGCCGGTGATCTGGAAGGAGGAGCCATCGAAGTTGGCGGTCAGGATCTGGTTCGGACCGCCGATGATGAGCTTTGCGACGGCGTTCTGGCGGGCCATTTTGCTAGGAGCAGCGGCGACCATGGAGCCGAGGGCGAGGAGGGTGGTGAGGGTTTTGGAGGGCATGGCTGCGGAGGTTCTGGCGGGAGCGGGAGGGAAAAGATGGAATGGGATGGAAAAAAGGTGCTGATTAGATAAGGGCTTGCTGTCTGTGCCGTGGAAGGTACGATGCAGGCCGGCGACGGGTTCGGTCGGGCAGCTGCGATTCGCCGTGTCTTATACGGTGTCTGTGCTTCCGGGCCGAGGTGACTGTCCGGGACTCGTTGCGACAATGAACTTGTGTTCCTTGTTGTGACTCCTTCACAATGGCTCTTTCTTTGATTAATGACGAGTCTGCTCGACCAAGACGCGTCAAAGAATTCGCAACGTGGTCAAATTATATATAGGTAGGTCTGTTTGTTCGTAATTAGCGAGAATAAGTAGACAAAAGCAAGCGGGATAAACGCGCATCGATGTTGCTTTATACCTACGTCCGTACTCCGTGCCAATTACTATCTAGAAAGTAATTACCCAGAATCTCAATCAGGGCGTTGATCCTGCCGTTCATCCGCTCCGAATTAACCTACCTACCTACTTCGTACTCCGTCGTCAAGTCGCCTATCTGCCTTCCTTTCTGATCGAGCGGTGTTTTATCACGGACCATGCATTCCCGGCCGCGAGTAGCGCAAACCAGGGTGTTCTGGCGGTTAGGTAGTGATACTTTCCCCAGCCCCGTCTTGCGCGACTCGGGCAATGTACATTGTACCTCGCCATCCCGAATAGGCGAAAGCTGCAACGGGAAAGCTTAGCCTGCGTTCCAGCAACGTTGCAGGACGGGAACAAGCCACACGCACAATTCGTTACCGGTACCGCTCGCCCGGAACCGAGCAGCGGCAGTCAGCCGCCAACTTTAAAGAACCAGAGCGAACCGCATCTTGTGACCATATCGTGATGTAGTGTAGGTATTCCGTAGTGCGGTGTAGCATAACCGCATAACTAACTAGCTGCGTAGCGTACCGAGGCGAAGCTAGAATTCCCATGGAAAGCCAACCTCGTTGTTCTCTTCGGGAATGATGATGCGGTGGGGGAGGGAGTTAGTTACAGGACGCCGGCGGGTGGGGGTACCGACGGCGAATGGTTAACGGTGGGGGTCTGCCGTATCCGCGCAACGGAATCACGATGAATATTCATGTCCGTACGAAGCAATAGCTGCGAAGACATCCCATCCTAGGCCATTCCGTTATCTCTTGCACGTCGGCCTGTCTGTGGACAGATAGGTATACTAGGTAGGTTCGCTTTATCTGTTTGGTAAACTGCCTACTACTCCCGCCTACCGTACCCGATCGATATCAACCGTCATCGCCCGTGATCCAGCCTCAATCAGCTGGAAAGTCCATCCGTGCTACCGATATCTTTATGGATAACTAGTTGACTAGCCTTCTACCTACACTCACCTAATACTTTATTCATACTCCCCGACACAAGTATCCCGGACAATTCATCCGCAATCCAGCACTATCAACCACATTCAATTACCAATAAGCTCATAAAAGTCCCTCATTATCCACTACCTAACTAAACACCTCCTCGACTCCTGGGATGGACGGCATCTCGCCATTAGGTCCCAAACATAGATACACACATAACCACATACACAGGACAGCGTCTTTCACATCCAACCAACACCAAATGGCATGCTTCAAGACATGGGTATATTACCGCGCTCCCAATGCCGCAAAGGCAGATAAGAGACAAAAACATTAAACTTCTTGAACTGCTGCTGCCTCAGCGAACATCATTCCGACACACACATATATACTTGAATTCATGAAAACGCTTCCCATACTGGACGCTCACGCTTAACACTTCTATCAAAGCCAGAGCATGGCGGCGACGGCCACGAGCGCGGCAAAGGCACTGGCCCCCAGCACGTGCTCCTGCCGAGCCCCTTGGTTCTTGGGCTTGCCGCCCGTCCCGGAGCCCCCGCAGTTCTGGGTAAAGCCGTCGTTACAGGAACCCGAACCGGGACTGACGCTACCGCCACCGTTGGACCCGCCGCCGCCGCCGTTTGCGTTGCCAGCCGCCTGACCGTTCGTGCCGACACCGCCGCCGCTCAGGCCGGGGATGACCTCCATACTGGTCTGCGCCGCGGTCGAACTGGGGTAGTCGGCAGTCATGTTCAGGCCCGATCCGAGGAGGGACTTGAGCACCGTGGGCTTGTTGCCGACCTCGACGGTGTTGTTAGTGGCCAACCAGCTGTCGAACGTATAGCTGGTTCCCTTGTTCGAGCCGAGCTCCGAAGTCGCATTGTAGCACTCTATGCTGACCTCACCGACCGTCACGTAGTAGTACCCATCCTGCTTGATGGCAGGGCTGTTCCAGTCGATGGGACCGCCCGCCCAATCGACAGTTCCCTCGGCGTTCGTCGAGGCACCGCCGGGCCAGATAGACATCTGGACACGCGCAGGCGTCTGGGGGAAGTTCCACTGGTTGGCCGACGCATTCCACGTGTCCGACTTGAGCTGCGTGCGTCCCAGGTTGCCATCTACATACCACTCGATCTTGTCGGGCGTCCACCTAATCTCGTATTCGTGCCAGTCCGTATTAGTATTTGACAAGCCGGTAATGTTACCCGAGTGGTTGTCTATAGACAATTAGTAACCTGCACATTCCAAGAAGGCGATGCCGACGAGTGCTTACAGTCCGGGATTCCCTGGAAGTAGTAATTGGTCTGAGCGATATCTAGCTCTGTGCCTACCCATTCGTAGTCGATCTCGTCCTTAACGTCGCTAAGTAGAATAAAGGCGGACACGACACCGGCATCTAGCGACGTCTTTATCTTGGCCTTGACATTTCCGTACCACATGTAGACAGTCGAGGCCAGAACGGTTCCGACCGAGTTGGCGGGCATCGTCAGGAGGACATTGCCGTTGTAAGGCAATGGCGTACCCTGAGATACCCAATCGGCCTTGGATGGATCGCCGAGATACTTGCTGACGTCGACGATGCGACTCGTGTCTGTCATGGGCATTGTTCTACTCTGGCAGACGGGAGCGGGCACGCAAGAGTCTAGTGAAAAGGACATACGGGGGTCGCATCCGCCGAGGCAGTAAGCGCCGACACCGCACTGGCCATATTCTAAAGGCAGGGTGTCAGTCAAGGCGCTGGTGGCATCGGCGTGACTAGATGATTGTGGGAGACATACGGGAACAACAAGGCGACTCTTCGGGGCATTTCTGGGTTAATGAACAGGTTGGGGTAACCTGGGCGACGGCAACGGAGGCGCCAAGGCAGGCCAGAGCGGCCAACGTCGAGACCGGCGGCACCATTGCGGACGGCGGATATTATGATATTACGTAGTCGCGAGTATAGTCGCCGCTGAAAACCGAGAAACAAGTCCGCAGCCAAGCCAGCGAACGGTATATATAAGGTCAATATACGGTAAACTGTAAACAGGTCCCAAGCGAGTGAGATTTTCCTTTTCAACGAAGGGATATCGAGGTTGGGTGTCAAAATGGGCGGTGCCTCGACACGTAGAGATACGATGTCGATGGGTATGTTATTGGAAGTCGACTCTTGGACTTGTGTGTCGATTGAGTGGAAACGATTGACAAGAAGGATGAGGGCGCGCTATCTCGCCAAAGGCTCAAGTATAGCCGTGCCACGCCCGACGAGTCGGTAGTGGTCTCTGTGGGCAAAAGGCGCAGCAGAAACAACGTGCCCAACTGCAGCGGCCGGGGTAAGCTGGAGGATTCGTCTCCGCGTCTTGTATGCAGGCGGGAATTCAAACCGGCGCGGCTGTACCGAGTTGGAATAGCACAGATGCTGAGAGAAGGGGAAAACGAGAGTGGATGATAAGAGTAGGTGGTAGCGCGATGGCTAAAGTCTAGTGTGAGCAACAGAAATGTTGGTGTTGGTGTTGTTGGTCCAGGAGAAGAAAGGGGAGAGGGAGGGCGAGAGGATGGGTGAGATGCGTACCTAGGTAGGGATTGCTTACAGTGCCCACAGTGCAGCAAGAGCCAGCGACTGCCCAGGTGCCTTTACGGGGGATGTTGGGTGCCCGGGGGGAGTATCAGTACCCTGAGAGGTACCTGCCCGTTGGTGGTGGTGGTGTAGCGCAGGCCAAGGATCGCACGGAGACAAAGCCATGCGCTACGTTGCACTAGGCAGGCCAGTGCCTGAACTGGACAGCCGGGCTCCAGGCGGGTTGGATTCTGGAACTGCACCAGGGGCACTGTAGCCACGCTGTATCTGGCGCTATCGCGATACCCGTAGCCCAGCCTGTAGGGGCGATCCAAGCGCCACGAGTCGCCGATGCCGCTAAGACCGGTACCTCGCCGGTACTTGCCACATGCTGCTACGTCGCGTCGTCAAATCTCGTATTGGCCTGCGAACCTGGTTGGGGCTAGTCTGCAAATGTCAATGATTCTCGCGCCGGGTTGGGGATGGCGTGCTCGTGCTCGTGCTCGTGCTGACGGGAAATACACGGAGCACCCTCCCATCGCTGCCTTATCTGTCGGTCGCACACATCTCTTGACTCTTTGCCCTTGCACAGACAGCAATATAAACCAATATAAACCTCACTTACACCGCAGGTCACGGTATCTGCGACGCATGCCTCGCGAGATGCGCCGTCCCATAGCCCACCGGGCCCATTACGTAATTACCGTTCCTGTGCCCTGCCATGTTGTTTACACGCATGGGAATGCAGTTCAAGTCCCGGGTGTTTCGCATCCTTGGTCGGCCAAGTCAGTTCACGCAACTTGAACGTTTACCGTTTGCATGCACACAATCCGGCCTCCGTGTTGAAACGCCCAACCAAGCCCAAACCTCGGACGTGCCAGCGTTGCCGACCTGCCCCAACCGGTAGCGCTAACGCAGACGGCCTGCCGGTCCAGGCCGATCGGGCCGCGGCAGGGTTCTCCTGCATTACTCGTACATAACTTGTGCTGCGTGCACATCGTGACGCGATGTACACGTGTACCTCGTGTAATTACATAACTCCCGTACATATAAATATCGAGGCAGCGAGCGTCTGGAATGCTTCGAGAAGCGCCGACTTCACGATAGTGCAGAGACCTAGTGTAGACAAGAATAGACCTCGTTGTGTTCCATGATCAGACATGTCTCAAACATCAATTCCACCCTGATAACATGTTAACATAGTTACTCGGCAGACACACAACATAGTCTACCTAAGTCGCAAGAGAAGGGTATAACACTTCCCCGTCTCTAACCAAAAGACCAAAGAAAGTCGAGAGAGAATAAACCCCCTCAACTCCGTAATCCCAGTGCAGTTCAATAACCAACCCAGCACCAAGAAACATTAAACATTTCTCATTGCTCGGGCATTCCTCAAACCAAAACAACGCCAACCCATGCTTTACCATCCGCAGATGACAGGTAGATATCCCGCCCAATCCCAACTCCAGCCAAGACACCAAACAAACCCAACATAGTAGGTTCACACAAAGTAAATAAACGAGTCCCAATCCAAACCCAGAAAGAAAGGGTAAAAACCCAAACAGAAAAGACAAAGAAACACCTAAAAGAACCCCCCCGTCAACCGCTCCATCCACTCCAACCCCTGAAAGCAAACCCGCCGCAAATCCTCGTTCATCGGCAGCGCCTCCACCCGCGCCCACGTAGCCCACTCAAGCGCATCGTGCTCGAATACATGTTCTCCTTCTCCGTGACTGTCTCCGTCTTCGTCTCTGTTCCTATTCCCATCCCCGCTCCCGTCTCTACTCCCGTTCCGAAAGCCGTCTCCATTCCCGCGTCCAGACTCACATCCGTTCCCACCCCCGTACTCACCACACCCACCCCGCTGCCGCAAAAGAAACTTTGGCATCCTGTCCTCCCCGACATCCTCCTCATCCACCAACACCGCAAAGTTAAGCTGCAAGTGCGTCTTCAACCGCGTGCGGTACGAGCCCTGCCGCGGTTTCGACGAGTACGTCTTCGTCGGGAGTGTTTCCAGCGGAGGTTTTTCTCTAAAGGATTTATTCTCTTGCCGTCTCAGATTCGGCGGGCTAGTCTCCAGCTTCCGTCTAGAATCCACCAAGCTAGGCATTTCGTACTTTCTCCTCGGATTCCGCGGCGGTGGGTACGGCGACGACTGCGCAAGCTGGGACGGAAGCGGGGGATACGACGGCCGAGGCGGCGGAGCCCGACGACGAGACCGAGCCGGGACAACGGGTGAAGGGCGCGGAGGAGAATCAGCACGGAAATCGCGAGGACGGGGAGGCGGGGGAGGTGGAGACTGCCGACCCGGACGAGGCGGAGGCGGCAAGGGGCGGTCCATCCGGTGCTTCTCCCTTGCCGTATACGGCTCCGGTCGAAGCGGGGACCGCCGGGGCACATCCAGCGGGTCCGGCTTGAGTGATAAGTCGTGGTATATATCGTCATAACCAGCGTGAGCAGCATGAAACCCAATCCGAACATCGTCTTTAGGCGGAGGCGGAGGCGGAGGCGGCGTACCAGCGCCCAAATCCCGCGGAATCCGGACCGACGACGCCGCAGACGAAGTAGACTCCGCAGGAAACCGGATCCCCAAGACGTCAAAGTCCGCCCCGCGCAACCCCTCCGCGCCGGGTGTATGTTCTTTCCTCTTCACCGACATATGGCAGTCCACCGTAATCCCCGACCCAAGCTCGATCTTAGTCAACGCGTCAGACCCAACGGTATCATCCCCATCATCCCCAGAATGAACCCCGTAGAGCAAAACCTCAATCTCCGTCCTCCAGCGCACGTCCCGCAGCATCTCCATGATGCGGATAACCCTCAGCCCCGTAGTCTCGCGCACGAGCCGCTCAATCGCAGCCGAGATGCAGAAGTCTTCATCTCGGACTTTGCCGCCTGGTAACTCCCATTCCCCGGCCCCGTCCCGCCCGTGCCGCGGCGAGCGGCGGAGGAGTAGCACCGCTGGCCGTAACGTCCGCCCGTCTAGGCGGAAGATGCATGTCCCCACCAAGACCTTGTCGACGGGGGTTTCGCCCTCGGCGGCTCGGTGGGATAAGTACTGCGCGCGCGACATGGCCAGGACGGCGCGTTGCGAGGGGAGGAGCGTGGATTTCACGCTGCAGAGCTGGAGATGGCCGCCAGCCATCGCGGAAACCGGTCCAAATCCGTGGGAAGATAGCCGTTTGGGGATCTTTTCTGTTTCATAATAACCTGCCGGGTTCCGTGATTGGATATTACACAGCGTCGCCTAGGTTGGCGGGGGATATATACCCAAATTCCTGATGGGGAGGTGAGTTACGCCATCCGCGCGTGTTTGCACCTTGTTAGGTCATAGACGGGTCACGGCCTTGATTCTTGCAGGACTGGGGATGGTTCCGACGGGGTGGGAAAGGGGAATCCAAATCCACTTAAGCGCGGGCTTTGCATGTGAGTAGCGAGGAAGACAGGGAGTGCGCAAAGGCTATTTGACAGTCGTACCTTAATGGGTCTAACCTACCAATTCCTACCGGTTAGGTAACTGGGATTGATATCGAATCGTGATGGCTAAATCGTGCTGCGTGCCGCTCACTTCCTGTGTAGGTAGGCATACCGATAACTATATCGACGTGATCAACCGGCACCTACAACAATACAAGAACACACAAGAATAGTAAACAACCGGGAGAGTCAACAAATGGCAGGGATGCGTTGCGCGTGAGTAAGTGGCTATAATCAAGCGGTACGGATTGAAACGGATTACCCTGCGGATAATACTCTACAGAAAGATATCCGAGGACATGATGAGAGCCGATGATCCAACCGATAACCAAACCAGCCATACAACTTCCAAGTGTACCACCAATGGCACATTTGAAAGATCGAGCAGAGCACGTATCCCATTCCCGAGTCGCATTGATACCCAACGACTCTGACTTACGCACGCGGATTGCATGGGAGTTGCGATCTTGACATGGAAGATAGCGATACAGTGGGGTGAGGGCTTTTACAAAAAAATGAGTACTAGATAGACGAGGACGAGACGGCCGGAATGTGAGTTGCAAGCTCGATATTGAAGACAAGACCGTAAACAACGAGGTGAGGACTTCACGGAAGGTAAAATAGATAGGCGAGGACGGGACTGCCAGATGATAGGTATGTCAGCCGCGTGCTTGAATAGCATAGGCAACGAGGTGAGGCGTTTCCAAAAGGTAAGATAGACCGAATGGGACTTCCAGAGGGTAGGCATGTGAGGGTAGGCATGTGAGCCGCGATTCTGACACGGCGTAAACAACTTATCGAAGGTTTTCTACAAAAAGCTAAGATAGATAGATGAAGGATGATAGTACCCGAAATATGAGTTGCGCGGTTGACAAGGCGTAAAGCGAGTCGAGGCATAGGTTTCTATACAAAGCATAAGTGGGTAGGCGAGGATGAGAGCACCGAAACGCGAGTTACAAGCGCGATATAGAAGACAAGGCGTAGGCAAACAAGGTAAGTCAAGGACTCTTTTACAAAACTCAAGATAGACGAGGAATAGGACTGCCAGATGATAGGTCTGTGAGTCACAATCTCGACAAGGCATAAACAACAAACCGAGAGTTTCTACAAAATAGAAGTAGATAGATAAGAGATGCGACTCACATATCATCCAGTGCTCCCAAGCTCGATATGAAAAACAAAGCAGAGGTAACCAAGCCAGAAGCACCCAAGTCAAAGGCAACGCAAGAGACAACCACCGAGATCAAACCGATAATCCAGCCAAAACCAAATCATAACACAAGTCCAGCAACACCAGTATCTACTGTACCCGACCGGATAAAGCAACACATACCCCAAGAATCCGATTGTTACCCGTAAACCAAATACCCAAATACCCTTACCTACTCAAGCGCGTAGTTCGTGTCCGTTGCGATCTCAAGTCGACACAGAAAACAACCCATAACCAGCAAGCAAGGCAAGGACTTTCCAAAGGTAAAATAGACGAGATTATTCCGTAGAGTGCCGAATAATCCACCCGATATTCAAACCATAATCCCCGTACCTATTGGATCGACCAACATATCCCAAGAATCTAATAAATACCCAAATACCAAAATACCCGTACTTATACCCTTACCTACCGGTACTCAAGCGCGTGATTGCGTTCGTCCCGATCTCGACACAGAAAACAACCCATAAAAACAAGCAAGGCAAGGCCTTTCCAAAGGAAAGATGGACGAGATTATTCCGTAGAGGCTGAATAATCGAACCAGTCCTAACCGAATCAAACCAAACCAAACCAATACCAACCCATAACAAAAGTCCAGAAACTCCAGCAACTCCAGTATCCATCGTACCCGACCGGATCAAGCAACATATCCCAAGAATCCGATTTTTACCTACCCAAATACCCAAATACACAAATACCCTTACTTATACACCTACTTATACCCTTACTTATACCCTTACTTATACCCTTATTTAAACGCTCACTCAAGCGCGTGATTGCGTTCGTCGCGATCTCAAGTCGACACAGAAAACAACCCATAACCAACAAGCAAGACAAGGCCTTTCCAAAGAAGATGGACGGGATTTTTCCGTAGTGCCGAATAATCCAACCAGTCCAAACCAAACCAAAGCACTATACAATACCTACCTTACAAGACTTATAACTTACAAGACCTACCTATAACTTACAAGACTTACAAGACCGACAAGACCTACAAGACCGACAAGACCTACAAGACCGACAAGACCTACAAGACCGACAAGACCGACAAGACCGACAAGCCGACAAGACCGACAAGACCGACAAGACCGACAACCTACAAGACTTATAACCGACAAGACCGACAAGACCGACAAGACCTACAACTAACAAGACCTACACCAAACCAAGCACCAACCAAACACAATCCAAACCAACAACGGTAATCAACCAGCAACGACATGTCATTCAATCAAAGCCACCCCCAAGAAACCCAAAAGTCACCAAGAACCCAAATCAGGAAAGAAACTCATTGCATTGAATCTGCCGTGAGACGAATCTGTCTACGAAATCATAAGAGAAGCCAAATCAGCATCAGCCAAATAAAAAAGCAAAAGAAACCCATCCCCCCTTCCCTCCCCCTCCCTTTCCCCCGGCAAAGAAAATTTCAGAATCAATCCCATCATCATATCCCCCATCCACCAGCCAAACGAAACGAGCGGCACCGACAGAGAAGAAATGCCAAAGAAAAAGAATCGAAGCGAAGTCCAGTTCTACATTCCATTCTCTTCTTAAAGTTCGCCCCGTGTTTTTCTCTGCCATAAACTCAAAGGTGGGTATGATGCTATCTGACGACCAACAACTTTTCTTCGATGGGAAAAAAACAAGCAAAGCGCAATGTCCAGACTGCCGAGCCGGCCCAACAGACGAGCGTCGGTGTCCTTGCAAATCGAGCATGCAAAATCGAATGCTTTCTGCGCAGGGGCAACATGCTCAAAGGGGAGGGCTCCGGCCCCGACGGCTCAACCAGGTATCAAATTCTGCCATGGAGTTCCTCATCCTCAGTGTCTATATGAATGACGATAGTGGTATGTGCTGCAAGACGAAACCAGCAAGAAACAGCAGATGGGCTAGGTATCAGCTCGAGTGGTATAACCAGTGGAGACCATAACACAACGACAGTGCAAGTAATGCCAGTCGGCCATGGTCTAATCCAAGAGCCGGCAGGTTCCCGGCATGGTCAAGGTTGGAGTGGAAGTTGGGTTTCGTGCGTCGACGACGGCCATGCCTCACAAATATAGGGGTTGAGAGTCGCACTTGATTAACCCAGCAATTATATAGTCGAAATTTATGGGGTACGCCTTGTTTCCTAACACCTTACTGGCATTTCATCTGTCGTGTATTAATTTGCCTACACATTATATGGGCTTGGAAGTAAGGGATGAAGCCGATGGGTAGTTACTCCAAACATTCCAATCCACCATGGGGACGAGACCCGCTGTTTAGCGAGTGGCTTTTGGAACGGCAAAAAGATCAGGGAAATGCTCCTTGGCGTACTGCTCACATGCCTATCGTATAACCATGTTAGCAGCTGCGGATTGTTCTGGGAGGATAATTGGTGCCTATACTGACCTTGGCAGGCTTCCCAACTTTCGACCCGATGGTCTTCCATTTGTTGTTCTCGTAATCCTTGATCGCGTTGAGAAGAGCTTGGCTTTCATCCTCGGCAAACTCGGCGTAATGCATGTCCTGGTCTCATTAGCCGAGAGTACTGATTACCCTTCATCTACGTGACTTGATCATACCTTATACCAGTGCTTCTTAACACTTCCCTCGGTTCGGGTTGGGAAGGTCTAACCCGACCAAGTCAGCTAAACCCGCTCATCTGAAATTAAGGAGAAATTGGGGTAGACAAACCTTAGCAATCTCCGACCAGCTGCTGCCGGCATCTCGCATCTGCTTGAGTCGCAATTCTTCGGCTGGAGTCCAGGGAGTGTTTGTGCGGCTCTTCTTTACTGGGGGGTTTTGAGAAGGTGTGTCAGGGCCGTCAGATCCTGGGCTCTGCGCAGTTACCGGAGTCTGCTGTGTGGCTGACGGTACAGGGACAGGGGTAGCTGCCGTAGCAGGAGTAGTGGGTATAGCGCCCGCGGCCGTCACGGCTGGCGCAGCGATGGTAGCAGGTGTCGGAGTGGGGGTGGCTTGTCCCGGGGCCGGTCTTTTACGGCCGCGGCTTGCGGGTTGAGCGGGTGTTTGCGTCGGAGTAGACTGCTGCTGAGTAGTTGCTGGCGCCGGCGCCGTGATACTGATCGGAGGCGGCACGGGAGTCGCGTGATGTTGTTGATGGTGTTGAGACTGTGACTGATGCTGCGCATGCTGGTGCTGCTGTCCATGCTGAGCGTGTTGAGCATGAGGCTGGTGGGCTTGATGCGGCTGGTGTGACTGGTGCTGGGGGTGTTGCTGCTGCTGCTGGTGATGCTGCTGACCGTGTTGCTGATGAGGCTGGGTGGCTGGATTCTGGCCCGGCGTAGGGTAACCAGTGAACTCGTTGCGACGCGCCATATCAGACTGATAAGGATGCGCCGTGCTGTATTACAGTACAATGTCAGTATAACAAATCGGCCATTCATTGTATAAGACAGCGAGGGCGGAACGGTACGTCAACATAGCTGTAGTCCGAAACTGGCAATTCATATGCATAGGCTGGTGAGATATGGCAAAGACATGTCGATGTGAGAAGACGACCGCAGGGAGAGAGTAGTGACGCTACTGCCAAGATCGTAGAGCGCATCAACTGGTGAGGCTATCACGATGCTCTTCGTAGTCGCAGTTACCTGGCAATGGAGAGAAGGGTGGACCTGGCTCAAGCTCTTGGGCAGGACCCCATGTATACCTACACATATAATACATGTGCGTAACAAGCCAGAAGTACTCGGCAGGGTATACAAGTACTGTGGGTCCGTGTGAAGCCATGCGAGCCGAACCGGGTTCAAGAGCAGATGCAGGGGAGCGCAACGAGAGATTGGGAACGAAACGCCCAAAAGGAGACAAGTGATGGAAGCCAGCAGATGTTGCGCTCGACTTGGGACTTGGCAGTGCAAGATGTCGTGCATGGTGTTGAGAGAAGAAGAGAGCGGACAGATAGGAAGTACTCACTGCATGTCGCTCGGGTGCTGGGTGGAGCCGTAGAGATACTCCGGCACAGGGCCAACCTGCCACTGCTGCATGATCTGTGGTGGGCAAACTAGTGTCAGCTATAGATCCGAGTAAACCAGATCCGGGAGGGAAAGTATAATAATACAGAAGGGAAATATGAGTTTGCGGGTGAAACCTAGGAACTGGGAAATCAAGGTTGATGGGTATCCTCAAGTCACCGAGAAAGCCAGTAAAAATGCAACCTGTCCGTGACCAGATTCACTTCCAACGCGTACAAGAGATACAATTCGAATGCTGGGTAAACGGCGAAAGTGGATAAGAAAAGTAGACGCGATGAATAAGTCTCATTCTGTAGCCAAAGGCATCGAAGACGAGACCAGATTGAGAATGAAGGGTATGGTATGTGGTAGGCGAGCCAGTAACAGCAGCAGACATAACCATGTACCCGAGTAGGTGGATGTGGACCGCGTTGTAACAGGAGGGCAGCATAAATAAAACGTTGGGCAAATACCTCGATACAAGACGCGGTACATGCTTGTAGCAAGAGGCAACGGGTAGAGTGCAGTGGACACGGGTATGGGGCTGGGTAGCGTTGTTATGATAAGTGGGCGCGGCGCGACAAACACGCGTCATACCCAGTTGAGACCAAGGTGACAGCAAAAGATATTGCATGCTATGCAGCACCAAAACGGCAAAAAATAAAACGAAATAAAGATAAAAATAAGAATAGGCAGAGCGTAATGTTGACTCACGGGCAACTATGACAACCGACGGGGTTGATTGATGAAGAAAGCTTGCGCCTGTTTGTACCAGGTACGTGTTGTAATGGTGCGATACCAGTCGAAGGTACCAAGCTCTCTCGTCAAGCAGGGCGCGTCGCTGAACTGGGTAGCCAGGCCAAAGAGTATAAATGGCAAGGTAGTAATAATAATAACGGCAGTAGTAAAGTACCCCGCCTTGCTCGAGGATAAGGTATGGCGCAGCTTTGTCGTAACTAGAGCAGGATGGTTAGACAAGTACGAACAAAGTTTGATCGGGAAACGAGGTCGCAGGTACACGATGGCCTGTATAGGTTACAGAGTGGGTATGTTTCGGGGTCGGTGCCAGTTGGTTGGCACTTTGCGAAACGAGAGGGAAAAAGTAAAATGCTTGAATGCAGATTGCGTGGTACTGCTGGTGCGTTGATGGGACCTGTGGGCAGAAAGCAAGGAATGCAGAGACGGACGGGTGTACATGAGAAGTAGAGACGTAGATGAAGTAGTGGTAGATGAAGAGGAAGAGAGTTGCGCAGTAAGTCCCAAGGTACAGTACTTACCCACGTGTACACGACCTAGCGGACGGGACTGCAGCAATCCCGGAGAATTAAGTAAGTATGTACTCGGGTATTTGGTTTCGAGACACAAGTGCAAGCGAAAACAACGGCGATGTAGTTGAATGTTGCAAGTGTAGTAGGGTAGTGTATATCGGGGCGCGCATGCGCGGGTGCATGCAAAGTAGATCGAGGTACAGAAAACCCTCGAGTAAATGAGAGAGACGAAATGGACAAGTAGACAAGGTTGCGGGTGGAGGATGGGTGAGTGATTAAGGCATGAGCAGAGGCAAACTGGGGGGCGGCAGGGGTGGGTGCGAAGGCGAAAAAAAAAATCGGGAGGCTAAGAGGGGAAAGGGAAAGGGAAAGGGAAAAGAAAAGAGTGGGTCCGCCGGAGGTACGGCGTGTGGACAGGGTACATACCAGGCAGTGGCGGCGCCGGAAAGGAGACCAGGTGAGAAAGAGCGACCTGCGCAGTCAGCTACTGTGCTGGGCACTGTACGGCGTCGTCTGTCCGCTCGCCTGTCTTGCCCTGCAATAAGCGCAAGCTGGAAGGTCAGCGCTGAAAGGATTTGCTGGCTCTTGTTTTGTTTCGTTCGTTTGTTCGAACTTTTTAGCTTGGCGTTTTTGTGTTCCAATTCCCAAGCTGTCTCTGATCCGTCTCGATCCGTCTAGCGTAATCCGTCTCTCTGGTAGGTACCGCAGTACTCGTAGGGTACTCGTGAACCTGGTGGGGCTGGAAGTAGTATACACTCCCTGGCGGGTGCAGCTTGCACTAGAACAAACAAGGTGGTAAGTCACAGGAAAGGGGACCAGAAGTCACAGACAACCCTGTAGGTACCGTACCGGAAAGCAGCCAAGGAAGTATGAGCTGAAAAAGGATGTTCACAAGTATATCAGTTGCGAGACAGTGCCTGCAGAATTGGTTAGCCACGTAGGACAGCAACGAACATGAGATAGTACAAGCAGCTAGCCGTCAATTGAATTAGCGACGACGGAGAAACGCGATATTATCTGGACTGGACTCAGTAGCAGTGGTAGCTGTTGTTGACGTCGTCGTCGCCGTTGCCTCTGGTGAATAAATGGGAATGATGCAAGGCCAATAACCCGACTGAGTTCTTAGTAACGTCGCGTTTTTGGAGGAGATGCAGGTGGAAGGGGTGGGGGTACCTCGTCGTTGTACTGGTGGGCACCAGGCGGTACTTAATAAGAGGCAGAGGAATTCTCGGGGTGTGGGAGCACAGGCTGTGATAGGCCAGGTTGCTGGTGACTTGGTCTTGGTTGGGACAGGATGGGATGGGACATATTCATTAATCGAGGAGCGAGCATGCGGACGCAGCGTGTACCGCCCGCAGAAGACTGAGCTAGTCCGCAAGCGGGGTGACTATTTGAAGCGTCCAACTGGGTACCCCCGGTACCTCCCTCCCTGGTGATCGGAGGTACGGTATTAATAATGAACACGCCTTGCAAGCGTAAGCCAGGAATGCCACACTTTCCACTTGGATGAGCAGGGTGCGACACGCCATGACAGTTGGGTTGAGTAGGAACAGCATCGGTAGATCCATCATCAATCGATAACAGTAGCGCAGTGGTTCCAGCGGCCATGTCATGGATTGGGATGGGTTGGAAACGGCCGCAAGCGACGGGGCGCGGTGGGTGTAGCAGGTACCTGTGTGCTTATTTGAGGACCGAGGGGGCGTAGGTAGCGATTCTGGTCTGGTCCAATGGTCTTGGGACGGATGGATTGGCGCAATTGGACTGCGCTTGCAGGCAAACACAAGAAAAGATGTCACAATACCTTTGGGGAACGGGCTCCTCGGGGAGTGCCAATGCAGATGCAAATGGACCTGGCAAAGTAGCTTTGACGGTCGCGTCGATTGCCTTTGTCACTGGGAGCGATAAGATGGGTAGTACACCAATGTAGGTACTACGAGATACGGGCAGAGGCGTGGTGCGTGGTGCGTTGTGGACTTTTTACGTCTCCGTCTCCTTTCCCAGGGTTGGAGGAAAAAAGTTGAAAGAGAAAAGGTTCAAGAGGTGGGCGGTACGTGGTGGCGACCTTGCGAAGAAGTACCTCCAAATCCTGGGCGGCGGCGGTACATCCCACGCCTGTGAGTGGTTCGCTTCTTCGCACAGCCCCAGCGCGGGATCCACATGTCCTAATCCTGGGGCCACTTGCCAGTGGCTGCGAACTCAATGGCTGTCAATGGTGTGCTTTTGGCACAGTCCAGAGTCTGCCCACCTCGGCAGAGTTAGTGCGCGCTACAGCGTCAAAAGGCTCTTAATTACACAGTAAGTTACAGTGCCGCTGCTACTGGTGTCACCAAATCTTACCTGTACATCTGGAGCGAGTATCTTCCGTAGTGCACATTACCGGTATACGGCATGTACGGATTAGGTACTTCAGAGCTGGGCCGAAACCAGAACATAATGCCAAAACCGCGAATGTACGGGAGATCGTGAAAGTACTACAACGTACAGAATATAAAGTGCATGCTAAAACATCATGCTTGCTACTCTCATACCGTCCAAATAGGTATCTGGGCAATGCGAAAGCCAGATGCGGTGTCTGCCGGATTATCGCTATATTGAGACTTACAAAATGTCAAGTTTATTCAAATACAGGGTGACGAGGTGGAGCCATCTACAGCGCCGAATACCGATTCAGTGCTTATACTTACTTACCTATAGTCTATGGTCCCTATAGCGCAACAATAAACAATTGGCGAAGCATGGAATTCAGATATCTATTTGAGCTTTATTGAAATCCATTACCCAGTTTACCGAATATTGGAAAAGATCTATCTATTGCCGTGTTCTTGAGTCTATCTATCGTGGGTACATCAGACGTGATGGTCATGCAGATAACGGGTTACAAAATGCTTAGCGCGAATTATTAAGCTTTGCAAATTGCTCCAACCGCAGGCGGTTGATTTTTTAGTAACTCCGCCAGGATGATCGGCGCAACTTATTATGACACCACGGGTCCGTACTTCAGAGGTACGGTTACCGGCGTATGGACAACATCAGTCAGTAAACGTACCGTATGGGAACTGGGTACGTGAGTCTTGGCGTGAAATTACGACGGTACTTTATTACATAATGCGCCCTTGATTCGAGATGTCGATTCACGTTTGCGGTGCCGCGCTCAGACGGCATCAGTCACGGCACCTGTCTTACTGAGAGTCATGGCTGTTTTCCTACCCAGGATAGCAACACATCGCAGCTCAGGATCTGGAAACGGGCGATTGACGGCTTTCGATGTCGGCTATTCTACCGGTAGTCAATTACACTCAATCGTACCGGCTCCTCATCTGTAGCCGCTCCATAGCGTGGCTACATCATAACCTAAACCCACCCGGTACGGACGGTTAACAACGTCTCCGGGTAACTTCAAAGTACACCGATTCCACTGTTACCGCGATGACGGAATAAGTCTGGCAGACTAGGTACGCCGGCTGATTCCAACTGGGCCTCGCGTGGCCGGTAAAACCTACCGCGCTTGATTCGAGCCAAGCAAACTTATCGACTTCGTACAATGCGAATTACGATGTAGTTAAGCGTACGGATTCCAAGACAAAAATGTTCAGGTGAGGTACTTCGCGCTGCTGCTGGACTGATGGTATGTACCCCGTATCCACGGATACTTCGTATATCCTTTGATGTCGTGTCGGCAGTGAGGCAGCACCTGTGCAACCCATAACGAAAGAAACAGCACGCAATACGGACTCCCATTCCCTCCAAGACGCTCGATGGTGCAAGACACCGGACAGACAAGTGGTAGGTAGCTACACGTGTAAGTACCTGCGTTATTGCAGCACATGGCAGGCGTATCGTCTACGAGATGGGTGTCGGTCCTGTATGTAACGATATCTGGACCCTGAAGTATGACTATACACTAGATCGCCGGGTACCTCGCGAATATCCCCACGACTCTCGATCGCGTCCGCGATACCTGACCCAGCAGCTGCGGGTATCGTTGGTATAACTAAACCTAGGTGCTCTCAGTCAACTACCAGCGTCGAGACCTTCATTGTACTTGACAAGTGGACACGGCCATGTACCTCGCCGAAGGCACAGCGCGTCGATGCAATGTACCATTTACATAACGCAGCAGCTTCTCGTCCACGACGACGACACAAAGCACCCATAACAAAAGCCATCTGCAGCAAAGCAAAGCAAAGCAAAGCAGCATATAAATACCAGACCAGCCCGCCGTGCATATCCACCCGACCCGTAACGAAGAATCAGACAAAAACACAACGTACGCCCAGCCGCGGCGGAAAGCCATCAACTGCCGGCCGTAGCTATCGAACAGCGTACACGACCGAAGAGGGGGGCAAGCAAATACGGCAGCGCAGCCAAGACGAGACGCACACATGTGCCACATATGCGGCGGATTTCATTTACCTATGGCTTTTGTTTTTTCACCCCTTATCCCGGCTGGCAGCATACACTCTGCATACCTACCGAGTTATTCCTGAACCCACGCCCCTGGCCATCAACCGCGCGCGTTGAAACGGTATCACTCGAGGCTGTCCCACGGTCCATCACATCCAATCCGCCCGCGTATGCACAGTCGCCCGCCCGGTCCGACCGGCCTGTCTAGACGTTTTCTCTCGATACCTTACCTTACCTTATTCCCTACCCAGACATACAGCACTGCCCCGGCCCAAAAAACAAAAACAAAACAAAAAGAAACTAATTAACCGGGCCTGTGGTTCTGTACGTGGGTATTAGTGTAGTGTAGATAGGTAGAGTCGCTCCCTTGTCCCTGTTCCTGACACGACACAACACAAATGTGATGGAAATGAGAGGGATAGATACCTACCGCCTACCTATGCTGGGGTTGGGTATGGCATGGACCGCGGAAACACGTCCGGACTCAGCTTGATCCCGGACAATTGTGATATACCTGGTAGGTATTGAATGAGCTACGTACGTAAGGAAATAGGTAATTCGCTACAGGCCGTAGTCAATGCGAATAAGCACCCATAGCTATAGCCAGTTACCTGCAAAGTTATCATTTGTGTTGATCGTTGCTATCCCATAAAAAGCAACGCCTACGCTGCTTTACGGATCTCGTTTTGATCTGGAGTACTACTGATTACGAACGTAAATCGGCGTGTTTACTTGGTTTATGTTCCTTGCTGATGGGCTGCTTTTCTTGAGTGGGTAGTAGAGACAGGATCGGTGGTTGATGACATTGTAGCTGTCATCTCTCGGGATTGGAATACGGAGCATTGCAGTGCGGTTCTTGCTGGTTGTCATGTAAGCTAGAATAACCATAGCATGAACGTAGAGCATCTCGCCGAGTCAGCGAAACAAAGACTAAGCAGCGTCGAAAACCGCCCAGCAATCCACACATCTCGCATCTCGCAGGCACGTCCCAAAGGCAAAAGACTCGTTCAGATCATGATGGATTGGTATATAGGATCGAAAGTCCCCGACGGTATTCTCATAACCGACCCAACCCGTCCTAAAACACCGTGAAATGCGAGTCCGAAAAGCCGCCCGCTCAAACAATTCTTTCCGTTTTAGTGTTTTGTTTTCGTGTTTTTTCCTTTCTCTATTCTCCCCGAGAAACGCAATTACGCCACCAACTCGATCACGCCGCCGGCCTCGGTGATCTTCTTCTCGGCGAGCTTGCTCACGTACCGCGCGCGCACGACGAAGGGGATCTCGGGCAGCCGGCCCTTGCCTAGTAATTTGCTGTAGCCGAGGTTCAGGAGGTCGATTACGGGGGCGGTGTCTTTCGCTTCGCCGGAGACGTATTTCTCGCGCACGTCTTCGGGGAGGAGGGAGGCGAGCTGGGGGGATTGTGAGTTATTGCGCTGTGTATGGGTATCCTGGGAGCTGGGAGCTTTTTACCTTATCGAGGTTGATTATGGGGTTCCACTCGTGGTTCCGAATGAGGTGGAAGTGGCGCATACCGACCTTTCCGAAGTAACCGGGGTGGTATTTGTCGATGTTGGTGCGGTGGTGGTGCTAATTGGGCGATTAGCGCGTTCGTTGCGACGTCGAGATGCCTCTTGACAATATTGATGGAGGTTTGTCTTCCTTACCTGACCACCGGCCATACCACGACCACCGGGGTGCTTTCTGTGCTTGCCGACGCGACCGTGACCGGCGCTGACGTGGCCGCGGTGCTTGCGAGTCTTGCTGAATCGGGTCGGCATCTCGACGGTGTTGATGCGGAAGCGTGTTGGTGTCCGACTCGGCCGTTGTCGACGGTTTGCAGAATGTGTCGATAAGTGGTGGGTAGGCCCGGCTAATCTAGGGCTAATCTTATCGTGGCTTGGCGGGGCAAGCCACAGTGGCCGGCTGAGCCACACCATCGACGATGGACAATGCCCCTGACCGGTCTTGGCATTCTCTTCTCTCCACCTGCATCATCTCTCCCCGTCGCATTCTCGTGATGCTTACTACGCTCGGTCCCGGAGTCCGGCAAATGGACGCGACGGAGCACAAATGCAGACAGATATCGAGCATCTCTATCTTCATTCGCCGAGCAGTCTTACCTGATATTCGGGTTCGTCCCCCGTTTACCGCCATTTGTCCGGCGTGTCCGTTTCCCGCGCTCTAGATCAGAGCTTCTCGTCTCGTCTCCCGGCTAACCTATCCAGTCCTCCCATCCCCTCTCTATGTTTCCTACCCCTCTCTTTGTCTCGGCCGTGTGGCTGCTGCGTGTCGCCCAAAGATAACCGTCCACATGCTGAAACGGACTCGACCGCAGATCGGTCGGAGTGCGGTTTGAGGACTGGTTTCCGGCGCGCTGCACTTCGAGAAGAATTTGCGTGCGGATGACGCTGACGTAGCTGGCCGTTGTTGCTGGTGTCATCACTGTCATGATCGACGCTCTCCGCATGCGCGAGATTTGCTCAGCCCTGTGGGATATGCATATATCGCGCCAACTGTTTTGTTTGGTGTGAGATTTACTTGTGTGTAGACTGTTACTGGCTTACGACTCTCGGATCACCGTCCTTATATATGGGTACTGGTAAGTCTGAGGAGCTGACTGGCGTACAGAACGGTCAGATGGATCGGTATGAGGTTATGTGGGTGAGCTGTTTTGAGTCGTGAGGTCATTCACTGATATACTTGTTGAACATCTCCTACCGTAATAACATATACTTGGTCTTATCATTGCCTAGTGCGAGTGCTCCCGATGAGCGTAGTAGCGAATTGCATCATGTGCCGGTGAGTGGTTTTGGGATGATGCTTCACGGGATATGTATTAAGGAGCAACTAGCTACAGTCTACGTGCCCGGCTCATGGCAACCGTCCAGTGATGTATGCGAGCAAAAGGGTGAAATAAGCTGATAGTCAGATTGAGGGTTCTATGCAACTGTTCTGACCAGTACTCGATCAACACCACGATGCCAAATGGGAAAATCTCAAAGCATGCTATTTCATTCTCTGGGCGCTCATTCAATGGTCCCCAAACCAGACGTATAAATCGTTGGAGCAGATTTACCCGCACCAGTAGCCCGTAAGCAGCCAACAACCGAGAACTCGGGCCGTTTAACGCGGCCGAAGTGAGGTCTCCAAAATGGCTATGCTACATAGACGCTGCTCTCTCGTTTAGGCGCCCGGTGAGCCGTTTCCAGACAGGTGCATTAGCTTCGCCCTGGGCGTTTGTTACGTGTCGCGTTGCTTGCAGAAACGTGTTGAAATGTTTTGGCTCGGTGGATGACCCTCGTCTTGCGGGTTTGCGTGATTTCCGGGGGAGCGGGTGTGATGAGAAGTCTCGAACTATGCTAAACCCTGGAATAGACTGTTACCCATGATGTTCCTTGTATGTGTATGTTACTGGTGGTGACAGAATACCTAGTCGTGACGTGTGGGTTGTCACGGGGTGATCTGCGAGTTCAACTGCCGATAAAGGTATTCCCTACCTAGTCAGATGTCTCCACGGATACCTATTATCTAGTGTAGAGAACCTTCTTCATTCCAGGGCAGGACATTCTATTGCCGTACATGGTTGGTGTAGTCTACGCTGCTATACTTCAAAATCCAACAACTTCCGCGGTCTATAGCCCCCAACAGGTATAATCCGCAACAATGGCTCCATACCAACGAAACATTCACGAAACTCCAAACGAACCAAGCATCTCAAAGTTACGTAGCATCTAACCTCCCCACAGATCAACGGAGCGACAAAAGCGGAAACGCAGCTCCAAAAGCAGACGCCAAGGCCAGGGGTACTGACCCAATCACAACCCCGGTCGTCCAAACGTCAACGACCTCACTCTTGCTTTCTCACCCGATATTTAGAGACAGAGTCGAGATTTGTCTGATATCTTCTGCATCTACCCGGTTTACACTGCTGGATTCCTTTCTGCTGTGTTTACTTGATGATTGCAGGTAGATGGGTTGGAATTTGGATATGAGAACACCTATCTACTATGGAATTACTGAATTGTCAACTTGGCGATCTCTGACGACGATCCAACGGTTGTTGATACACGCAGCGTACGAAGCAAGAGACAAGATCCAAACGCGCAAGAGAACAACATTGAAACGAGCAAGTAACAAGAACGTGGTATGTGTCGGTACGCGACCCGCCGGTTTCTGGAGCGCCCCGAAACGCGATAAGGCCAGACATTCGGCCGCGTTCGTCGAAACGGAGTCACAGCGCTTCGTTTTAGCCCTCGGGGTTGTTTCGATTCATGTTGGTTGCCATGCTGTACACTGAGGTCTGTCTCGGTCAGATCTCATGATTTGGCTTTGGGACTTCGTTGTAGCGGTCGTTGGATGTCATGACTTGCATTGCGAGAACTTTTCGACGGGCTTCTTGTGCGAGCTGCTCGGAATTACTCATACGGTTAGCTTTACGACCTGTTGGATCTCAAGACTGGCAATCCGCGGGATCATCAGATCGTCCATTATCTCCGGCCTTGATCGCGACGGAGCAGGAATAGGTGCCATGAACACCTACCTCACGTCTCATCTCATGCCGACTCACCTCGGTAGCAAGAGTACCCCATGCCATGACTTCAACGAGAACTCCCTACTCATATTCCGCGATGTAGCACCTGACCGGTTGACTTCCACTCCACAATATCCCGTCCCATTAATGAGAAGCATCGCAGCGCTTCAAACGCCCAAATCCGCAAAGCGCAAATCCACATGCAGACCTGCAAGGCGAGAAAGAGACCCAAACGACTAACCAAGAACAGACCCTGTCACAGACGTCCACAAGTGAAGCATGCCATCAAATGCTTTATCAACACCAAACCTCCTTTGAACCCGTCCTCTCGTCCTTTTCCCCGTCTTTGCGAATGACGGGCTTACATACATGCTAAAGTGTTGTTTGCTCTTCTTACCTTTCTCTTCTCCTTTTTAATCCATTCCCTTCGTTGTCCAGCCGGCTTGGACGCGTATTCCTTTCTGGTGTTTGGCGAAACTGTTTATCTTCTTATAGCCGACCAATTCCTGATTCTGGACTTCGTTTTTGGTTTCTGTGTGTCTAACTCACTGCCCGTTTCACTTGGGAGTCTTAGATTTAGGATCTTTGCGCTTGACGGATGGAACGTTGACCTTAAGACCTTGAACTTATTCTTTGGTTGTCTGTTTGATTAATGCAACGGTTTGCTGCTTCGTATCTGTTATTTCCGTCCTCGTCCGCGAACCGACTCTTCCCAATTCAATAAAATGGCACCGTCTACCCAGCTGGCACATGGAGCCCCATACACCCCAACAAGCGACGCCCAAACCCGCCACGAGCACGGCGTGTCAAAAACCCGGAAAACGAATTCCACCGGCGGAGGGAGAGCCTGGAGCGAAGACGAGGTAAGCAGGACAAGAAAACATCTCTGCGCAAGTCCGCGAAAAGATAGAGATTGAAAGAAGAGAGAGCCGGGAGCCCAAGCGAATAATCTAACCCCTGGATAGGAAGTCTATCTACTACAAACCCGCCTGCAAAAAATGCCGTACAAGCACATAGCCAAACATCTGAAGAAAACAGAACTCGCCTGCCGGCTGCATTATCACCAGCTAAGCCACGGCACGCGCAGGAAGACCACGTCGGCGTCGCCTAGTCCCTCACAATTGCAATCACAATCACTACCATCACCAACACCATCATCCCCAAATCTAGCACCAAATCTACCATCCCCAATCCTATCACCACCACAAGTCCTAAACACCCCCCCAAGAAGCACAACCCCTGAATCCCCAATAACGCTCCAATTAACCCTCCCAAAAGTCCAACCAAAACAACCTCCCCACCCCGAAACCCCCCAAAGAACCTCGCTGCCGAAACCGTTCCTCCCGAACCCCCTAAACCTCCTCCCGAAACGCCCCCTTCTCCCACCCCCAACCCCAAAAGTAAACACCCAACGCCTAAAAGCGATCTACGCAAACCACCGCACGGCCTTCTGGGACGCCATAACGGCCGACTACGGCGGGGGGGTTAGTCCGGTTGTGCTTGAGCGGGCTTGGGTTGATTTGTCTGTTTCTTTATCCGTTTCCGTTTCTAGGGATGGGGATGGAAATTTGGATAGAGGTGAGGATAGGGAGGGCGTTTCTGGGGGGAAGGTTGATATGTCTGGAGGGAAGGGTACGTCTGGTGCGTGGGACAGGGTTGGTACTGCGCGCACCTCGCCTTTGAGTCGTCCTTCTGATCGGACTAGTATCCGGGCTCTTCTTGGTCCTGAGGTCTAGGGGTTGCTTTGGCTTCTTTTGGGGTGGGGGTTTGGGTGTGCTTAGACTTGCCCGGCTGTGCTTAGTTGCTGTCTTGGGTTTTGGGTGTTGGGTGTTGGGTTTTCTTGGGTGTTGGTCTTGGGCGGGGGGAGGGGTTTCAGGGGGGAATTTCGATGCCTGGTCTTTGGGCGTTTATGATTTCTGGTGTTGGTGTTGGTGTTGGTGTTGGTGTTGGCGGAGGTGTTGGTAGGGGTTGCTTTTCAACATCATTACCAGACCTGATCATACTGCGTGCTGTCGCTTCCAAAATCCAAATCAGAGCAATAAACAAAATACAAACAAGTATCCAACTTCGTCACAACGACACCAACGATACCAATCCCAATCCCAATCCCAACCCAACCCAACCCAACAAGTTACAAAAGGAATCCTCTAATTTCTATTCACGATTCACTACACTCATCTATAACCCAATCATTCCACACCGCTGATTCTTGAAAATCATCATAAGTTATAACCGAGATGATAGCGCCAAGCATTAAATTATAAAGCCCAGCGGAAGAACAACGGATTCAGTTGGTGGGTAGGTACTTCATTGATGATAGACATCCGGCCAGGACCCAATACCGGAAGAAATCCCCGAAGCGGCGTATTTGACTACCTATGATGACCGGTTTCCGGATGTCGTGTTTAGTCTGGCCGGTACGGGGTTGATACGGGATGGATATGGATATGATCATGGTCCATGACCACATACCTACACAACTGCCCGGTCGGACTCTACAAACCAGATAACCAGATAAACAAGTAAACAAACTTACACCCATATAAGTAAACAAACAATTAGAACGTGAATCCGTCACCGGAATTGGAAGTCAGACCCGTCACTCACCACGACCTAACCTCTACAGGAATATAATGCTAGGATTCTTATTCACCGATACACCAAACCGTAATAGTAGGTAGGTAGGTATCTGCAATCGCCAATTTCCAAAGCAAGGTGAAAAGATTCCATCCCACAAAACCCAGACAACAAAACCATCCGTATCTCATTCTCTCTAGCTACCCGAAAACACAAACTCGGTAACCGACAAGGCGATAAATTGATAATATAAAGCAAGTGAGCGAGTTAGTGTCTTCGGGCAGTCAAAGAGATACTAGGCATCCGCAATCGCCAACAAGCCAAAGCAAGATGAAAAAATACACATCCCACATACCCAGATAACAAAACCATCCGTATTCTTTAGCTGCCCGGAGAGACCAACTAGGTAACTGACAAGGTGATAATGTAGCTGTAATGTAGGGAAAGCAAGTGACCGAGTTGTCTTCGGACAGTCAAGGGGATAAGTTCCAACTTATAACAAAGAACAAGAACGCAAATCGTTATCGTGGTCAGACTCATTGCAGCTTGCTTTTTACGATGAGTGACATCTACCGGTATGGGATTCTCATTCATCGGTATACTATTATCACAACCATAGTATAGACTGTATCTCCTTAGCTGCCCGGAGACACCAACTCAGTAACCGACAAGGTGATAATGTCAGATCTGGGTAATGTAGGGAAAGCAAATGAGCGAGTTAGTGTCTTCGGGCAATCAAGGGATAACTTAAAACAAACAACTAGAACACAAATCGTTATCGTAGTCAGACTCATTGCAGCTTGCTTCTTACCATGAGTGACATCTAACATCTACCCCTACAGGATTCTTATTCATCGGTATACTATTATCACAACCATAATATCTTCTCAGCCGCCAAAAGACACCATAACCGACAAGGTGATAAATTGATAATGTAAAGCAAGTGAGCGAGTGAGTACTACATAGTCTTCGGGCAGTCAAGGGATAAGTTAAACAAAGAACTAGAACGCAAATCCGTATGTAGTCAACTCATTGCAGCTTGCTTCTTACCACGACCTGTCACCTAACATCTACCGGTATGGGATTCTTATTCATCCGTATACTATTACCACAACCATAGTATATCGAAACGCCGCCAAGCAAGGTAAAAGCATCAATTCCGTATCTAAGCCGCACGCCATGCAAGTAAAACCCGAAACTCAACCCAAGTTTCAGTGCCCCTTTTTTCAGGAAGAACTTTTAAGCCCCAGTAACCACCCCATAACAAACAAACCCATCTAAGCAGTACCCCCCCGCCCCCCAACCCCCCACCGAGCCTGAGCAAGCGCAATCCCCGGCGAAATAGCCGGCAACTCCCGCCCGCGACCAGTAGGCCAAGGCATGAACTTAATCTCCGCCAGAAAGCGCAGATACCGCCCAATATCCTCGCGCGTGATCCCCTCGCCCGCGCTATCGTCAACGCCCGTCCACCGATCCGCATCAGCCTTAAGCACGGCCACCGCATTCCGATCATCCAGCTCCGGGGCGCGCGTCGTAGACGGCAGATTCGACGTGGCCATGTGGAACAGCGGCATAAGCGCGTTCTGCTCGTGGTCTTTCTCGATGGATCCCGCCGATACGAATTCCTCTAGCCACTCCTTCCATTCCTCGTAGTCCACCTCGGGGACGTCGTAGCCGTAGTAATTTAATACCGAGAGGAATTCGTTCATGCGGAGTCTTGGGTGCGCCGTGACGTGCACGACGTTGACTCCGGGAAGGGGGTTTAGGGCTGCTGCTATAACGACCCGGGCTACGTGGTCTACGGGGACTGCGTTAACCGAGTTGACGATGCGCGGCCTTGCGCCCACCTGGACACACCCCTTGCAGAGCCTGAGCAGGAAGTCATCGGTATTCGAGACGCCGCCGTGGCGGCTACCGAGAATGTATCCGGGGCGTACGACGGCGCCCCGGAGCCCGCGTTTGCCGGCTTCACGGATCAGCTGCTCAGATACCTTGGGACAGTTAGCTTGTAGATACCCTCCGTATAGTTAATCAACATACCCATTTGGTCTGGCCATAACCAGTGCCAAGACCAACACGACTACCCTGCATATCATCAGCCTCAAATACCGCTCCGCGTCCGGTAGCAGTTTGCTTGTCGGAGAGGTTAGCGTAGTGTTCAGTGTCCAAAACCGAAGTCGACGACACGAAAGAGAACAACTTGGGCTTTCCCTCGTTGCAGAGCTTCATGGCGTCGATAGTGGACAGGACATTGCTGCGCATCATCTGCTCGTAGCGAGCAATCCAATGAACATTTGCCCCGTTATGGACGATAACATCCGCTGTTTCAGCAATGTGCTTCCAGCTGGCATCGTCAAGACCAAGACGGGGTTGAGATAGATCACCAAGAACACATGTGATCCTGCCGGCCCATGAGTCCTGCCACAAACTGTAGCCTTTGAGTGACCGCTTGAGACGCTCATTTGCGAAACCCAGATCCCCCACCCCACGGATATGCGCGATGAGATTGGTATTCGCCCTGTCTAGGATTTCCTTGACCAGGTAGGCGCCCAAGAAACCTGTAGCACCGGTGAGGAAGAACGTGGCACCACTCGAAGGGCTCAGGGCATCCGGGTCCGCGTGCTGGTACTTGGCATCCAATGTGTTGACTAGCTCGTCAAACGACTCGGCGTAGGCGGTCTCCGCTGCCTTGTCGACTGTAACAGCCTGACCACTTTGAAGACGGTCTACCTGGGTACTCAAACCCCTGAGAGTCGGGTTGGCGTAAAGAACACCAATGGTGATATCGACACTAAAGCACTGGCGGATCACGAGGAGGAGCTGCTGGGCCAGAAGACTGTGTCCACCACAGTCGAAGAAGTTCGATTCGGGCCTAAACGCTGTGTTAGCTTTAATCTACAGAGCATCACGCTGGTCGATATACTTGATAGTCTTGTCGTTAAGGCCCGGGGTCAGGATCGACCACTCCGTGGCCATGGCCTTCTCCGTCAAGGACAAGGCCTCCCAGCTCTTCAGGTCCTCTTCCGAAGCGTCCTCCATCCTTTCGGCAGCGTCGGGAAAGGGCAGGTTCGGAGAGTCAACTTTGCCGTTAGGGTTAAGAGGGAGCTTCTGTAGAACGATGTAGATGGAGGGCACCGAGTGAGCCGGCAAACAGGTCTTGAGGTGATCTCGCACCTCGGCCTGCATGCGGCGGAATCTTTTAAAGTATATCACACAGGATCCCATCTTAACGCCCTCGTCCTCGATATCCTCGTAGTTTTGAACTTCCAGCCAGCGCTTCCATTCGGAAATCTCGGGCACAATATAGCTGATAAGCGTCGGCTCCTCGTTACGATCCCTCCGAACAAGAGTCTTGCAATCTTGAATTAAGGGGCTGCTGCTCAAGTTAGCGTCGATTTCGTTAAGCTCGATCCGGAAACCGCGAATTTTGACCTGAGAGTCGATGCGGCCAGACACGCGCACGGCGCCCGAGGGAAGATACTGGCCAAGGTCTCCGGTGCGATATAATCTGTCCCGGGGACCCTTGTAATAACGACGCCACGGCTCGCCCTTGTCGTTGGCATTATCGGCCTCCACCCACTTGGCGTTATCAACAAACCAGTTATCAATGAACTTCTCTTTGTTCTTCTCGGGATCTCCGAGGTAACCTTCAGCCAGGCCAGCTGCTCTGATATATAGTTCACCGACCTCACCGACGCCGCACATCTTGGTGCGATCGTTCTGAGAGACAACGAGGACCTGGACATCTTTCATCCCCCAGCCCGCAGGGATAGTGTCCCCGAGCGAGTCAAGGGCTTCCGGGTGTTCTTCAGCGGAAGGGATCTCGAAGTACGACACTGCACGGCTCGTCTCGGTAGTACCGTACATATTTACTATAGAGCAAGAAGGCGCCAATCGGCGAAGCGCTCTGCAATCACGGCTAGTAAGAACGTCTCCGACAAAGAAGACGTGTCGCAGGGAAGGGAATTTGGTGGTCGCGCCACCGACGAGGATCTGTCCCATGGCGGGAGTAAGGTGAGCAACGGAAGGTGACCACAAATTCATCCATTCACTCAACTTCTCGTGCTGGATGTCTTCCTTGGCTGGGATGAGCAGCTGAGCGCCGAGGAAAAGGGGCATCATGATGTCTGGCCCTGGGTTAGTGACCCTGGGCAGCATATAATGATACAAGCCATCTCTTACCTCGCTGGATGGGATCATGGGCGATACCCGAGAGACAGGCGAATACGCTCTCGGACGAGAGGTTAAAGCGCTCGGCCATCCAAGAAAAGTATCTTGCCAGACTGTAATGGCGCCCTAGCACGCCCTTAGGTCGGCCCTCACTTCCTGAGGTGAAAGAGAGCGTAGGATTGGAGTCGGGTCCAACAAGGACGTCGGGAGGTGATGAGGCCTTGCCTCGTAGACTGGCAAAGATATCTGCGGGTTCATACTCGTCACTGTACAGCACGCCAAACACCACGCCAGCGTCGCTGAGGTAGAGTTCGGGGATCTGGGTCTTGATGGATAGCTCATCGTCGATGTATCTCTGTACCACGGGAGCAAGGGGACTGAATGTGTCATGTAAGCAAGGAAATCACCATTATAGAGTTCAATGTGTCGTCAAGGAGAGGCTCGAGAATGGCAAATACGTACCCATGCTCCTCCGTGGCCTTAAGGATGGAAATCAGCGCCTTTGGCTGGGAGACCTCGAGATAGACTGCTCTAGTTAGTCAGACTGCTTGCGCGAAAGACAGAACGGAAGAGCACGAACTCTGCTGCCTCTGCGGCGGGTAAAGGGGGTCTAGCACTGTCACTGTAGCCCCAGCAGCCTGCAAGACGTGAGTCAGTCGGATTCAACATGGGAGGTTAACGTGGCAAGCCGCACCAGAGTGCCCATGAAGGCGCAGACCAGCTCGACGGAGCGGTGCGCAAAGATCATGACAACATCTCCATTGGTGATGCCAGCATCGTGAAGGTAGTGAGCGATGGTGTTGGACGCCTCGGCGATCTGGCGGTATGTGAACGTCCTAGTCGGCGACCTTGTGCGAGAGTCAGCATCTCGATCGGGCGCGGCGTCGTCGACGCAGGAAGGGTGTTCTTACCCGATGCCCTTGGTCTCGGTCACGCAGGGCCTGTCGGGATGCGCCAGCGCGTTCTTGTGGAATATCTCGTGGATTGCGCCGACATAGCCGCTCCAGTCGAGGTCGACCGTGGGATCGGGGAGCTCAACCATCGCGCCAGACGTCGCGAAACTGGGGAAAAAGGGGGACGTTCAACTGGAGGCGGGCTGTGGTCGGGCAGCGTCAATTGGGCGAGGGAAAGTTGTTGGTGAGTCGGATAAAAAGAAGAGACGCGAAAAGCTTTCTCGGCTCGGACGCGACGCAATTAATTTCTGGGCTCCGACTTTCGGGAGGGGCAGTGAGAATTGCCCAGGTGGAAATGGAGGGCGGGGTCACTGCGGGGGCCCCGCAAAATGCGCCTGCCGGGTTGGACCGTGCAGACTCTCGGGCAAGTGCGACTGTGTCGCTCTGCCGTAGCTTCCCCGGGCTGGAACTCCATCAGGCCGATCAGACTCCCTACTTATCAATCCAGGTGCCGTCATGTTTGGCCGTTTCTTTACAGTACAGTAGACCTTTTTCATTATGGGCACCAACCACCCGTACATATGTAGAAGTTAGAACCTCCCACATAAGTTGAATCCAGCATAACCAGATGGATCCTGGATTTATTAATGTGGTACCTGAACACCAACCTGGTGTAATTTTGTGATTTCTAGAAATCGAGTTGAGGTGCTACGAGTACAACAACCAACAAGACCAAATCCATTCAAACAAATAACAAAAAATCCAACCCTCACCCCCAAATAAAAAGCAATAATTCGTCCAAGCTCCTCTGTAGGTAAGTACATATACCTACGTACATTATACCATTAATCTAATCCCTTAATCTAGCATCCCCAGTCACGATGACAACCACGCATTTCACACAGCAAGTGCCAAGTAGCTCTACCAGTTCACGGCTGTGTGGGCTAACAATGAGCCAATCCCACCCCCTTGCTCCTGAGTCCTCTGACCGAAGAGGCGGATCTTCATTATCCCAGCTTCAGCCTGGCTCCGAGCATCAAATACACTATCATGATTTCCACTCATGACTTAGCAGCAAAGGCAACTTCATGATTTTACGGTATGGGCCGGACGGCAAAGTCGAAATGGCGTCGGGCGGCACATAAAGTCCACGAAATCCCATCGGTGGAAATCCCAGTATACAGCATAGGCAAGGAAGAAAACACAAACTCCAGCAACAAACCAGTATCTCAAGCAGCAGAGAACCCACAGCCAAAACGAATGCCCAACAAACAATTCCAAGTAACAAGCGATCAGCAGCATATGCATCAACACATCTACTAACCCATCCTAAGCATTACAACCCCATTCCTAGTAATTCCAGACCAACTAGCATTATAATACCGATGTCCCCGAACGATTCTTCCAGTAGCCTCAACATGATGCGTCCCACTCCCAGCGTCAGAGGCACAGACCAGAATTCTCCCTTCTAGCGAGTCTGTGTCATTGGCAGCCGCCAGCATATACACCCTCCCCCGTGTACTAAGACACCCATGAAAACCCACATGCGCATCCGCGGTGCCGTTGTTCATCCTCATGTTAAACTCGTGGTAATCACTCCATCCTGAACACTTCACTCTGTCAGCTTTATCCATATCCACCTCGAAAGCTTTGCAGATCAGCCTCCCGTTGCTATCCACCGCAGGCCTCAGCGCGTTGCAGCTTTCTCTCATGCAGGGCATATGCTTAGCCTTGCTGCCATCCTTGGGTATCCAACATGAATTTGGGGAGGTCCCTCCCAAGTCGGCTAGTAACACCTCAGCACCAAGGGCGCCACAGCGTACGGCCTCTCGATAGGCATCGTCCAAACTAAAAATCGATTCCAATCTGAATTGTTCTGATGATAGTGCTAATCCCAGCACTCCGACAATTCTGTCGCGCTCTTCTGTACATTTCCTGCTGTGCGTGAGTTCGAGTAACGTTGCAAGAGGCATTTTGATGCTGGAAATATCGGGCGCCCAGTTATGATGGCTGCAGGCGGCCCAAGCTCGCATGAAAGGGGTGCTGTAGTCCTCCACGACACCGTAAGGCGATGGGAACTGTGCCTCTCCATGGAATGGTGGCAGCCCAACCTCGCATCGTGTAGGGTGCATCTGTTCTGCCGCGTACGCCATGAAGTCTAACCAGCATGCGCTTAACCCGGAGTTAGTGTCCGAGTTAACAACTTGAGGATTTCTGCTCAGATACGCTTCCTGGAAAGTCCACACTCTACGATGCCACCGGTCCCGTCTCCATGAACTCAAGCCCTGGTGGTAATAGTTCAGATGACTTGGCATTGCCACCAAGTGTCTGCTCTGCTGGGTTAGAGGCACACCTGCAACTCGACGGGCTGGGCAAATGAGAGTGGTACGCGCCCCGGCGTAGTAGCTGCCCATGTGGGACAGCTCAGTGGCCTTCTCATCACCATCGTCTTGGTTAATGCAGAGCTTGTCGATCCACAAGCTCGGTGGCCCGCCTACTATGGCTGCACCATTCTGCATGGAGCGCACCGTATCACGTCCACTGAATTCAGTCCACAGATGGGACACCGCGGTATACTCACCATGCGCATCAGTCGGGCCGACGAGATGAAGCGGCCGAGTCGGGATCGCTGGGCTGAGCGAGTTTGGTTCATCGGTGACCCAGCAAAGAGGACATAGCAGGCGTGTATGTGTGTACGAAACTCGCCTCACTGCCGACTGCATCCCATATTCTCGGAGATCAACAAAGCCTTCTCGGACAGGCAGTATATTGAGTATTGCCCCGAACATATCTTCGGGCATCCATCGGCTCGAGCCCGAGGGCTTCACTTTTTCGCGATAGTTGGCTGTTTTGAAGTTGCTCATCGCCGCCACACCAATGCTCGATGCTAATATATCTGCAACGTCCTTGAATTCGCTGACCCATGAGTACGTGCCGCTGTTGTAGGCAATTTCTCCCGTGATACGGCCTACTGCGATGAGAAGTTCCAGAGCCATGCCTACTTCCCCGGTGCACCGTAGAAGCATGCGACTCCCTTCATGATATGCGATTGTTGATATCGCGGTTTCTTCAACGGCCACAATAACCTCTGTCTCCATATGTTTGTATACCACGCCAATGGTGAGTTCATTGACTATTTTCCACGTTTCCACGGCATCCCAGTTTCTTGAGTCGGCCATGTCGCTAATGAAGATACATGTCTCCGTGGTCGCCTTCGCATATTCTACCTTGTCTGTGACCCTCAGTAATCGTACCCGTGTCCTAGCCGTGCCTTCATCTCGTAGGGGGTCCCCGTCTTTTGCCCCTGTATTCGGCAAGAATTCGCCTGAGTAGACCGCTTCTTCAAGTCGTAACGATTTCCAAGCTCTCCGACTTTGAGCCGAGGTCAGAGCGCACTCCCACGTCTCTTCGAGGACGGCGCTACTAGACGGGGATGCCAGAAGTGCTTTGTACATTTGTAGCGCTTCTATTTGGTAGTCGTAGATGGCGTATCCTGTCCAATCGGCCCTCCTCAATACCAAGCCCAACTCCGTAGCAATGGCAGCCGCTTCCTCGTAGTAAGGCATGGGATCACATTCGCAAGCCCAATTTTGCAGGCCGCAATGATGTATCGTCCAGCGGGATCCTAGTCGGACAGCCCTTTCCATCGTCGTAGCCAGTGATATCAGGAATTGCTTTCTGGATGCTTCAAATCCCTAGAATGCGTTCGAGCAGGCCTTCTAAGAATATTTGCCAGGAGACTCTGGCGCACAAATAAAGCTTGTATGAAGAGATACCAGCCAGCTCCAAGATTGGGCTATCTTCTCACAATGAGAGGGGGCCCGCATGAGGAAATACAGCCTTGCCTCCCCTCCGAAAGAGCGTATCTATGCAGGCAGTATCATGTTGTTATGCGGGCAGCATTCGGGCAGCCACACCTCCAGCCGGTGCATTTCACCGACCCAACAGTCAGGCATCATAAGGATCCAGTAGCGACCATCCCGATTTCCCAAGTGGTGGCCATGATGGTTAACCAGGGGGTTTTCTGCCGGTTGGTGTTCCCTTGGTCACCGGTAGCCAATGTGCTCACTCCAAGTAGCACTCCCGTAACCCCTGTCGACATGTTCGAACAGCTCAAGCTGCCGGCTGATGCGGCAGGCTGGATAATACTTGTAGATAAAGACTTTCGAATTGAGTAGATTTGGGAAAGCCATAAGTTTCGGCGAATTCGGCACCTTGTAAGGAGGGCATCGTGGGATGGACAGTGGGGTGGGTTGACCGTCGGGTTGCGTCGGGTAGGTAGTAAAACTAGCTGGAAGTCTGACGGGCCGAAACGGAGCGAGACGGACCGAGCTATGCCCCTTAATAGCACAATGGCACCTGCCCGCACATGTAAGCGTTCTCGCGTTTGCGCGCCCAATTACGCGTTCGATTGCAAGCCCAACACCAACAAGAGCGCACGCAGTGCTTTCGCCCGTCGAAATCATTGAAAACGTGCCAAAAGACACCGATAATAGGTAACTTATACCTAATAATGGAGGGAGCCTAGTACGTCCGTAGTATCTACGATTTGCGATAGGTACCGGGCGCGACATCGCAGGTAAATCAAGCCAACTCTATCCCACTCGCCATATCCAACCCCTGATGCCTTCTTCCTTTTCGGTCTTCTTGCTTATACGGGGTATCGTTATTTGCTAACCCCCAGTGCGCTGCAGCAACTTCCAGACCGTCCCATTCGTATTGACAATGCCAACTACCAAGCGCCCTTACTAGCAAGAAGGATTGATGTCGAGTTTCGGCATGAATCAACTCGCTCTTTAGGAATGGTGTCGAAGGTCTATGATCCTGAACCCCAAAGCCTACATCAACAACCTCACAAAGCTTGTGCGAAAGAATCCTCCTGGGTCCGTTTTTGTATGTGCGTGTCCTGGCCTTGAGTGTTTCTGGCGATCGTCTATTCCAAAGACCGGATTCTTAACATTTATGTCCCTGTCTTTGGGAGATTATCGGGCGGGATTACCATAATATCTGTACCCATAGGCAAGCCGCAACAACTTAAGCTCCTGGCGTCGAGGTATCTTCGCGGACTATCTCTCCCAATATGTCTCAAAATCTGGCGGATAGGATCGGTGTTGTCGTGGCATATATAGCATTGTACCAATGGAGGGTACTACGGTTAACCTTTTACCCTCCGTCACAGGTGTGATGTTCTTGACCCTGGGTTTAAACGATATACCAGTTCCGCAAGGGAGGTTCTAGGAAACTACCCAGAAAAATGACACAGGGAGACAGTCTCGCATCAAGGGGTTTCCCTCAGGTAATAAATGGAATTCATGATAGTCGTGTCATCTCTGAAGTATTAGGGAATAACCAGAATTACATAGGAGATCCTATAGACTGTGTTAGTGTATATATTCATTCTGCCTCCGCCAGATTTCTTGACATAGCCCCGCGACTCTGACCATTCTGCGTTCTGGAATATCTCCCCCATCCCGATCCCACCTGCATCTGAATATCTGGGTTCCTTGTGCAAATTGTAGTTGCCATTCTCCCATGACTGCCTGTCTCGTACTTGAGTTTGCCTTGGAAATACCGCTACGGCCCCTGAGCCTCATTCCCCATGTGATGGATCGCCTGACAACGCTCTTCGTACACCCTAAGTCCACCCCTGGCTTCCCTTTACGATCACCTACTCGGACGTCCAAAACAACACACAGCTGATATAATAGCAGCCTACGCTAGTCATTCTCGCTGGGGCCAGATTCCGATCGGTTGAGCAAGTCGTACGCCTTCGTAAGTAAGTCTTGTGATACAAGCCTGTCCTCGTCGCTCATATCCAGTGTCTTCTTAACAGCCACGACGTGCTCGAGTATTGGGACCGCTTCGCCGACCCGCCCAACCTGGATATAGGCATCTGCAAGGGTGTTCTCGGACAAAAGTCGACGGTAATCTTCCTCTACTAATAGAGATTTCAGTGCGGCCACAATGTGCTCGAGTATTGGGACCGCTTCTCCGGCTCGCCCAACTTGTATATAAGCAGCTGCAAGCGTGCGCTCGGACGCAAGTCGACCGTTACTTTCTTCCGTGAGAGACTTCTCTACGGTCACGACGTGCTCGGACGCAAGTCGGCTGTTACTTTCTTCCGCGAGAGACTTATATACGGTCACGACGTGCTGGACTATTGGGACCGCTTCTCCGGCTCGCCCATCCCGTATATAAGCAAATGCAAGCATGCGCTCAGACAGAAGTCGATTGCGATCTTCCTCTACGAAGAATTTCTGTACGGCCACAACGTGCTCGAGTATCTCAACCGCTTCGTCGACCCGCCCAACCCGCAAATAAGCATCTGCAAGCATGTGCTCGGACGCAAGTCGGTTGCGATCTTCCTCTACGAAGGATTTCTGTATGGCCACGACGTGCTCGAGTATTTCAACCGCTTCGTCGACCCGCCCAACCCGCAAATAAGCATCTGCAAGCGTGTGCTCGGAAAAAAGTCGACTGCGATCTTCTTCCACGAGAGACTGTCTTACGGTCATAACGTGCTCGAGTATTGGGACCGCTTCGCCGAACCGTCCATCACATATATAAGCAACAGCAAGAATGTGCTCGGACACAAGTCGACTGTGGTCCTCTTCTATAAGTACCTTGCGACGTACGGCTACGACGTGTTCTAATAGTTGGATTGTCTCTTTAATTTGGCGGTTGTTAAGGTAAGCACTTGCGAGGGTGTGCTCAGATGAGAGTCGAGCGTGGTCCTCTTCTACAAGCATCTTCCGATCTAGGGCCACAACGTGCTCGAGTATCTCGATGGCCTCTTTAGTTTGTCTATTGTCAAGGTAGGCACTTGCGAGCACCTGCTCAGATACGAGTCGAGCGTGGTCCTCTTCTACAAGCATCTTCCGACGTACGGCCACGACGTGCTCGAATATCTCGATGGCCTCTTTAGTTTGTCTATTGTCAAGGTAGGCAGTTGCGAGGGCATGCTCAGATGCGAGTCGAGCGTGGTCCTCTTCTACAAGCATCTTCCGACGTACGGCCACGACGTGCTCGAGTATCTCGATGGCTTCTTTAGTTTGTCTATTGTCAAGGTAGGCACTTGCGAGCGCCTGCTCAGATACGAGTCGAGCGTGGTCCTCTTCTACAAGCATCTTCCGACGTACGGCCACGACGTGCTCGAATATCTCGATGGCCTCCCTAATTTGTCTATTGTTAAGGTAGGCACTTGCGAGCACCTGCTCAGATACGAGTCGAGCGTGGTCCTCTTCTACAAGCATCTTCCGACGTACGGCCACTACGTGCTCGAGTATATTGATGGCCTCCCTAATTTGTCTATTCTCAAGGTAGGCCCTTGCGAGCTCGTGCTCAGAAAAGAGTCGCTCGGGTTCCTCTTCTGCAAGTAACTTCTGGTCTATGGCTACGACGTGCTCGAGTATGTTGATGGCCTCTTTAATTTGTCTATTATCAAGGTAGGCAATTGCAAGGGCATGCTCTGATGCGAGTCGAGTATCGTCTTCAGCGAGATACTGTTGGCTCCACCGAACTGCCTCTTCTAAGGCCGTGACAGCTTCTTTAAATCGTCGATTATCAAGTAAACAGACCCCCACAAAGAAGAACAGATCGAACCGTTCTATGTGTTGATATTCTTTACTAACCTGCAGAGCATGCTGCGCGTGCGGTAGGTATTCTCTCGCCAACGACCGAACTTCATCTTCAGTGTATGGGTAATAGACAGTGGGGAAAACAGATGCAAGATGTTGAATGACATTTGCCTTGGTTTCCGTCGTGGTATTATTCTTTTGCATCCAAACTCGTGTAGCGATATGGACTAAACGATGCATGTCAAACATGTCATCATCTCCTCGTCGGGTCAAGAAAGCATATCCACAGAGCACGCCAATAGCGTGTTCCATTTCTTCTTCTACCGGCGGCTTGGGCAGGATAGACTGGGGTATGGCTTTTCGCTCGATACAGGACATGAACGACAGAAGTTGTGCAGCATGGCTACTCGAGTTGCGGATCTGATCAAATGATACCAGCCATGTTGCTGCCACTGCATTTCGTGAGCCATGATAGCGCCATTTGTCGTGGAACTCTCGACTCATCAGGCTAACCAGGTCCTGCTCTGTGTTCTGTAAGAGCCCCAGGTATTTCCGGATTGGCGTCTGGTTCTGATTCATGTAAGCCGCAGCCTGTGAAATAGCCAACGGAAGGTATGTAAGTTCTCGGAGAAGCATTTCCGTCGTTGTCTGATCACGAAGCTGCTCTTTATTGATCAGAATCTTTCCTAAGAACTCTGTCGCCTCCTCAATGCTCATTTCAGGCACATCAATTAAATCGGTTCCTGCTACTGCCACCGCCACTTCTCTGGATCGGGTAGTAAATAGAATGATGCCTTTGTCGCTTTTGGGCAAGAATTCGTCTATGCCGCCAGAGCTGAGCAAGATGTCGATCTCATCGGCATTGTCCACAATCAAGAGCCACTTTCCAGCTTCTCCCGAGTCAAGGTACTTCTGGACAGTCACTTTGAGATCCTCATCGTCCTTGGTCTCGATATTGAGCTGCCTGGCCATCTCCGTATAGGCTTGATTGAAACTTGTATCACTCAATGCTGGTACCCAGAAGATAGAGTAGTCGGGCTGGTTGTCTTGCACCCAGTAAGCAAGCGATAGAGCGACCTGGGTCTTACCCACGCCCCCTAGACCGACAACGGCAATTGTCTGACATTCTTTGCTGATGGAGAATCTCTCTTTGAGCGTATCTAGTATAGCGGTTCGTCCGGTAAAAGACTTATTTTCAAGAAGAGGGAGATAATAACGCGATTTGTTCACAGGGGCTAAATGGGGTCAACGCAAGTCAACAACAAATATATGAATAGCATTGTACTAACTACGCCGTACTCCCGTCTCCCCTGAGGAAAGTACTCTCTGGGTTTCGATCTGGGTAGCCCGGCCCAGGTTTTCAGATTCACAGCGGCCGCCACTCGGTATATTGGAGCAAATAAAATGCTTAAGCACTTCCACGATCGCCTGGTACTGTGGATCATTTTTATCTTTGCATCTAACCATCTCCATATGGTTCGCATCGATGGTCTCTACCATCTCGAATGGTAATCCGGTTCTTGAAGAGTAGTCGTCTACTACCTAATAGTGGTTGCATATTAGCAAGGAGTGCTCATGCTTGCTGAGCTGCATGTGTACCTAGAATTGGATGGATACCTACCTTTCCATCTAGTCCTTTTACCCCCAATATGGCCTTCGCCTCTTGGAAGGAATGGATCTTTATAGAAGCTTTATCCGCTATCTTCACGAACGTCTTGTGGATATTATCGAGGACTTCACTTTTCGGCTTTAAGGCTTCAAGAATTCGTTTGTTTGAGTCTTGAAAGGCAAGCCTAACAAGGTTTGATGCGAGAACACCCCATCCAGCAGCTGCACTGCCTCGATGGGGCGTACCTAGGAATACGACCAGCTTTGTTTGTGATCGACACAGCTCAGATTGGCATATTGCCTACAATGCATCAGCGCCGAGACCTTTGTGTTTCCAGTGCAGGAGAAAACATACGTCTTTGACAATAACACCGCCAAGGCTGTGGGCTATGAAGATGATCGGCATCTGTAAATAGAGGTCAGGCATCTGAAGTGTCAATTTCAGAACAAGTACTTCTTACCTGGTTGTTAATGGTCCTGTCAAGCCTCACGGCAAGATCTTCACCATGCTGCGATACGCTGTTCTGATTATTGGCCTCGAAAAGGCCTTCGATGACGTCCGCGTTATACCCATATGTCCATACGTCGGCTTCGGATATGTCTTCGACAAGGTAATCCCGTGGCCAGAACACGTTGTTCTCTATAGAGAGTTCCGCAGTAGTCTTGGTACTGTTTTCGCTCTCGCTCGCGGGGGTTGACGTGACGTGCTTATGACGAAAAATTGCTTTGAGACGGTCCCGCGGCTCCCGCCGATGCGGAGCCTCGGCATCTTGGGAGCCTGCTCCTCTCTGGCGATACTCCCACGTAGTTTGCGGGTGGCCCCTGAGCCCATGCACCAGGATAATGCTGTGATCAACTCGTTAGAATGATGAGAGGGATGGAACGGTAGCCTTGGCTCTTATCTTACTTGACTCTAGGCAACCTAGTCTGTGAGGAATCGGGCGAAAGCCGCGTGAACCCGATACGTCGGACGCTAGATGTTTCGCGCTGAGACATAGCTGGTCCGCATACTTGATGTCTGTAGCTGTAGACTTCGTGGGAATGAGGTTGAACTATGCAGAGGTAGACTGATGTGGCAGTGTACGGTTGATTTGAGGGGTATAGCTGTCAGCCTGCTCGACAGGTATGTACGAGATCCTATCCACGCCCATCACGTGAATAGCGTTGCAGCGGTCGCTTGCCAAGGTTAGCTTTGGCACTTTCCAGATTGGCCCATCGCTCGGTCTTGTTGGTCAGCACCTCATGACCGACCGGCCGCTAACTATGAGCATAGCCGACTGATGGTCATCGGTCGGCCAAGGCGTGCTGGCAGACAGACTGGCAGACAGACCGGTCACCGTGTGAGTTGACCAGCCGCCGGTCGACCGACGGTTAGGAAATAGAAACATGCAAATTGGAAAATGATCACTTTCATCCGACAGATAACGGTTTTGGCCTGCTGATCCGATCGCTGGCAGACACGGATTTATTCTGACCGACTGACCGTCTGTCAGAAAAGGAGTATGGTCGGCTGGCAGGTCGCCGGATTGACCAACCGATGGGCCACTCTGGTGGTTTCATAGGCGGTGGATAGGAAAGGAAGGACTTCCCGAATGTTGCCGTCGAGGGCTGAATTCTCGGCCCCCAAGTATTAGAAGCGGGGATGTTACAAATTTGGAAGGTCGGATCCGGTGACTCCGGTCAAATTCCAAGACATCTCCAATCTGCGCGATAAGCGGTGTATGTAGAACTCGAGGGGTGCCTAATATTCACATATAGAAGGAGCGTAGGACGCAGTGACGACGCGCTGGTTGCTGCTGCTATAAGACGGAAGTGCCACTCAACTCCATGAAGGCTGGCTGCCATAGATTATCCGGTGGCTTTGTCAGCACCGACCCTACCCATGGGCACGAAGAAGCGATTTCATCACCCAGACAACATGGCCACACTAAAACAGTAAGGAAAGAACGCTATGCTGGCTGTAGGCTGTAGCGGTGCAAGAAGTTGCAAGGATCCCGAAATAGGAAGGACAAAGAAGTCGGGTTTAAACATAAAGCGACCGAATCACCGTATCTGATACAAGTACATAGTTAAGCACCAAGACAGCAACATAGCAAAATACGCAAAAGGGGAAATAGAACGGATACCTACCAAGTCATACTGCCAACGCAGGATCGGGAAGATAGAGTCGGCGGCAAAGGATGTCATACTCAGCACGGGTACCGTTCTCGTGGGCATACCCAGAGAGACACGACGTGAACGTGCGTCGTAGACTAGGCCGCTAATTGCGCAATAACATATCGCATTCACCAGTTTTAGTTAGTTGGCCGCGGTATTGGGCTGCGGGAGGGAATCAGGGATATGATGATGGGGGATAGGGCGGATACTCATGGCAAGCTGTCGACTTGGAATTACGGACACCAAGAGCTGTAGAGGCAGGACGTTTTTACCCGAATTAAGCACGGCTTCTTACCCGGCTTGGGCACTGTTTGCACCTGTCAGATAATCAGTGCGACCCCAGCATGAGCCCCAGCATGAACGCAGGTTGTTAAACCGTAATATACCATAACATATAGCATTCACTGAAAAGGGGAAAAGGGGAAAGACAAGAAAGGGCCAGCTGAGCTTCGAACATCAGATCTCGCCTGACGCCAACACTTAGGCGACAGCGCTCAACAAGACACCCCTCTTCAAAGCCATAGCAAACGAGTAGAATTGTGAACAGTCACTATGCACGGCACGGTAGGTCTTTGCGTAATATGGATAATTGCCTATGGTGGTGACTCCTAAGGTATACCTAGCCAGGTTTTCCTTTCAAACAGCGCAGTGCGCTCAGTTCGGCAAGTCGCAACGTGGAAGTCAGCGTAAGAATCCGTAAACTCCGAGAGAATATAGGGCGTATGATAAAGACGGCGAAAGCAATGCCCGAAACAATCCCAGCTACTGTCTTGCAAAGTGTCGTAATGAATCGATACGTCCATTTCTCATTGATGCGTTATCCCGTGATTTGGAATCGCAATAAAAGGAGACGATCAGAAAGTATTCAGCCGAAAAAGCGGGCTCCGTTGCTGTCGTAGTCATACCAAGCAGCACAATTGACGGCGGATCCCTCAGGAACGACTTTTCCGTCCTCCAGCTCCTGAACAACTTGAACGGCCCAATCCTGGCAGTTGGAGCGAACATCTGCCTGGGTTTCTGCGTGAGGAGGTTCAACGCGGTGTGCGATAGAGTCAACTGAATTCTCTCCATCGGCGTCTAGCTCGCCCAATCGTTGAGAGTCGAAATAAGCGTCGCTGCTGAATATGTTGATATCCGCAACGTGGCCGTAATGCATATGGACAGCATCACCAGTCACCTGGTACTGTTTGCCGCTTCCGCCGTCCTCGGGAGCGACGACGAGGGACCAGTGCAACGGGCCGCCGCTAGCCTGGGTTTCGCGGACCAGGAAAAGATGGTTCTTAGGTTGTTCAACAGCTTTCTCCAGCTTCTGGATGGGCTTCCAATTGCCTCGTTGTCCATCTGCATTTACTTTTCGGGACCACTCCTGGCCACCGGCACCAGTATGGAACTCTCGCCTGCCCATGCTTTTAGTAACGGCGGCATCAGCCGCCGGAACAGCGATCCAGTCGCCGTCGGTCTGACCCGTCTCCCGGGTCCAGACCTGGCCGGTGGCAAGGTCAGTGTAATACTCCCAGCCGTCCTCTCGGGTAACTTCTGTCTTGAGTTCAGACATCTGTGTAAATAGTTAGCTTCAAACATCTAGCCACACCATAGCTAAAAGAATACCATAGACATACAGTGATGTTGGTGAACGGGTGTGCAGACTTTGGAATATCGACAGTTATCGAGGTTAAAAACGCGACTGAATGCGTGTGGAATGGTTCGGATATCTGCAAAGGAGAGTAAGTAAGAAGAGGGCTCGATGAGGATGGGGCTCTGGAGAGTGAGTACCAGTGAATTTGGGTGCGGCGTTGATGTTACCGTTCGAAGAAAGGATGCAGACGCAGTAGATAGCGGCCTGCTTTAAATATGTTGACAGGTTGCCGAGTTCTTGTTCGCGTAAAGGCAGACAGGAATGTTGCGTACTGCGCGTGCGAACCAACTCAGGCTGATCGTCTGAGTAGATGCGCGGGCAGGGATATGGGTGACAGTAGAGTTCTACGCAGCATAGAATAATAAAAGTAAGTCCGCAGATAAAAAGCTTTCAAGTGAATGGCGCGCCTGGCCCGTAAGTCGGTAACCGGGTTGCGGCTTGAGAAGTTGAGGTTGCAGGTATCTGCGTGAAACGTGACGAGAGGATGGGATGAGAGGATGGATCGAGAGGGATGGAAAGGTTTCACGGGTGCCAGTGCGGGTGATGAAAGGTTAGGTAGGCGGGGTAGCTGTTGCCCGTATGCTCTCTCGGTAAATTTGGGAAGTTACGAACAGTGTAAGTCCTCGGTAGAGCAATTTGGGAAGTCGCGAACATAAGTTGTGGTAGAGGGCAGTTACGCAACTGCCAACCGGTAAGGTAGGTAGCTCCGAGCGTTCATGTGACTGGCACGTGCACCACCGGCCTCGTGAACACCTGCTCAGGAGCTGTCAGAGTGGTGACACCTGCACGACCGTCGTCTTAACTTTGCCTCCTGAGCTTAATGCCAAACGCGCTGATGCCCCGAATCTGCACTGAGCAAGGTCTCCCATCTGACATATAAGCCATGCTTCACAAAGAGTCATGCCGGCATATCGATTCTCTTGAACATAATATCAGCCCGGCCTGCTCTTTTAACATCGAGTCTGCCCCGGATATAGTAGGTAGTGAATTGTGCCGGCAAAATCGCGTCTCGAAATAGGTACCGGCACAGAACTGAAGCCCTGCACGCAGCACATCTAATGCCGAAATAGCCTCTCAACAGCTTATTCAAAGCCGGGTCACCTCGGGTAGGTAGGGTTAAGGAACAAATGACTTATGTCGAAAAACCTATCCTCGCCCCTTACTATTAGTATACTAACAGCAAAACGGCCAGACAAGTAGACTCACACGCAGAAAAGGGGCAATACCAGCCTCCAGGATCGCCCGCAGTACTAAAGTAAACGCAAGCCTAGCAACGACGCGATGAACAGCTATAAATCATAAGGCCAGAGAAGCCTAGTCTTATCACCAGCCCCGGCACCATTACACTTAGCCAGCCACAACTCCCACGCGGCCTTCATCGCCTCCCGAGCAGCGACGTATCTGTCCACAGGCACCCACCCATCCCCATTACTGCAAAGCGCCCGTTCCAAAAACTGTCTAAGTTCGAATGCGGCCTCGAAGTCCTCCCACTGTTCAGCATGTGCAGCCAATTCCCGTTCCGAAGGCCGGTAGGGAGGCGAGCCGGGCAGCTTTAATTCCGCCCACCTCTGCCCTACCTCGATCAGTTCGTGGCGAAGAGCGGCTATACCGTCGTGCCAGGACGAGGAACAATAGCGAAACGGCCTGGTGAGATTTTCGTCGAGGGATCGAGCAGCGTGGAGCTTACGCCCCCAACCCATCAGTCCCACTTCCCAGGTCTGCCTGCAGATCGACACGTCTTTCTCTAGGCGTTCCTTGGATTTCGCATCTGATTCGCCGCTGTCAGAGGGGCCAAATACATCCTCTGGGGAACCAGGGTGAGTGCAAAGGTCTGGGGTTACACTGGCGTAAGAAAAGATTGGTTCGAGGCACGTGGATTGCCAATCAATAAGCGCCGTAATCTGCGCTGGGTCGTCTGGATCGACGAAGATATTCCTCATGTGTAAGTCGGGGTGTAATAGCATTGGCGCGCATAATTTTTGTATTCGGGGATCTTGCGCGAGGACTTCTAGGGTATTCTCGGCCTTTTCTAATAGATCTAGATGGTCTTCTACTTTTCCATAGTAGGAAAGGGATTGAGGCGGCGTCTCTGCTGGTATGCGGGATACTCCCGCGTCGAGCAGCGCTTGGCTGTACTGATTAAACGAGACCCCTGACCGATACGTTAGCATATAATACACGACATTTTCAACTTAAATGTAATAGGGTTTGAAACATACATGGACCACGGTTTGGAGGCTTCCTTGTGTAAAATCGCGGATCTCCCGGGGTGCAAGGCCAGTATCGAGAATCGCAACTAGGTCCAATGCAGAACTCGTCGGCCAATTCGACATAGGAAGTACCATCGACAGGACCGTCACGGAAGAAAATGCTGCCATATGCGGGAAACTCGAGATCGTTCATTTGCTTAACGAGTTTAGTGAGGTTCTTTACGCAGAGCATGTGCTGGTGCGTTGTCATGTCTGACCAAATACGGCGCAGCTGCACACCTGGTACATGCTCCATGATGATATATTCCGTCCCTGTAGGATTATTCGGGTCGTCGCTCCAGTCTAGCACGTCCGGAATCGGGATGGATGTGTTCTTTCTAACTATAGCGAATAGTCAATGTTTATACTCTTCATGTAGCCAAGATAGTCGGAAATGAGAACTCACGATAGCTCATGGTTGCGACCTCTGAATTAGTCGTCAGGCGAGTCGGCCCGGCAACCGGAAAGGGAATACGGACAACGACTTTGGAGCCAGTGTCCAAATGCATTATAAAGGCGCGGTTGAAATTGCCCTCAACCTTGTCGCATCGCATGATTCCCCTTGCCCCAGGGCTACACTCAATGGCTTTCTGGCAGAGCTTCGGGAAGTCGAACATGACGTGCCGGGCCCGCTGCTGCTCGGCATCGTTGCGCATCCAACGACCACCGGTATAGGTGTGTGGATCGAAGTCATCCGGAGTGAGGTGTGAGAAGCTACCGAGAGCTGACCCTCCGGAGGGAAAAGAAGCAGAGGTAGGACTGTTAGACTTCACATAGAGGGTGGCAAGCGCCCTGATTCGGCGCATCGACTTGGCTAACATTGTACCCCTTGCGCGCAGACTTTTCTAACACTGATGATGAAGTTGGGGAATGAAAGACAGGCAACTCTGCACATGAGTTCAAAGCATGGGCCAGAAATCACGTGATCTTACTTGGCACGGGGCATGTTCACGGAACAGTTGATCGAGCTGTGGGCCAGTAATTATTATGACTTGATCTTGAACGGGCAAGATAGCCTGGGTCTCGGGGAACCACGCTTATAGGTTAAGCGTGGGCGGCTGCGACAGCTAATAGCTGTGTTACTGGGTATGGGAGCAAAGAGGATAGCGATTATCTGGCGATGAGTGCCAGCTAAACAAGGTGAAACGGCCTGTATATGACTGTCGACTATGATATGAACGTAGTATTAGCACAGCTCGGGAGGTCGTTGTCGTGGTGTGAAGGGCCTTGTGTACTCCTGGTCCTACTGACCTGGCTATTGACCTAGTATTTGTAGAGGCGCAGGGTATCCATACTATGCTTTCATTAATCTGTCCGTCTGCGATAACTTCTGCGTTATACCCATGATCTATATGTCCACACCTCGGTTTCAGACAGGTCTTCGAGAAGGTGTCCCGTGGCGAGAATACCTCTTTCTCTATAGAGGGTTTGATGCCCCATCAACACGCGTGAGCGCGTGTTGACGAATAAGCTGAGCATGTAAATTGCTCTGAGAAGCTCCCGGAGGATGCCCAAGATGGGTACCATTGGTTCTTAATAGAACTACTCAATATATGCCTAACGCTTCGGTCGCCGGGGGTTTTCCATTTGGACGCTCTCGGGCCTATCACGCCCACCGTGTCAGCTCGCTCGTTTCTCGAAACTCGGACAACACGTCATGATGCCAGTGAGTTCACGCCGCGAAAACAGAGGCACACAAGGCCAAGGGACGATCCTCCATCATCTTAAAAGCTCGCCAGGTCATCGCGGCAAAGGGCCCTGACTGTTCAGCCGATATACAAATGGGCATACGGCACGCCGAGATTGTCATTTGGAAGGGGACAGCGAGCAGTTGCAGCGGGTGTGCAAAGCCGCTCCACTGTCCACCGACTATTCCAGCCAGCTGGTCAATCCGAAGCCAACCCCGAACGCGTCTGAAGCCACAACATCAAGTCCCAAGCAGATCGCTTTAAAAACGATGCCGGCAATCGAAATCGACTGTCGCATGATGTGGACTTAAGTAAAAGTAGCACGGAACAGACGGGAAGTCTATGCGACGGAAAGCCTTCACGCCTCACAGTGGGTCTTATCAGTGGTTCTTGTGCAAGCGTTTTATTTCACTCGCTCCTCTGTAGAGAATCCTTCGAAAAGGGCGGCAACGGCATTGCTCATCGATTTCGCTCGCATGGGCAGAGTCGCAAAGACTTCAAACTCCCAAAATCCCTCGTTCCAATGTTTCCCCGTATCCCATGGATAACGAATCCGAACCCCTTTCTTGGCATTGGACAGTCAACAATCGACAGAGGCGTCCATGTTGCTTGTCGACTAGTGTCGAGAACATCGGCGCTCGCGAGGATGCAGGAAATGATGACAATGGAACAAACAGGCCGAAGGAGTGGTATAACCGCGTGGTATCAACCCAAAGGGAGAAGAGCAAAAGGGTAATTTTCCAGCAGGAGATCAGGTCTCCACGCCATAACGTTTTCCTCTTTCGTGGGTTGAGCAGCAAGCCTTTTTACAAGCTCTGCCACAATATGGTGCAAAAAGGTAACCTCGAGTTTGTTGAATCAAATTGAACGGAGATGAGAGATAACTAAGCCCTGGAGGATTTGCCAGGTGCCGACGGGCCACAACTCAGCTGGCGCTGGCGGTGACAGAATAACTGTACGAAGTATAATTATATAAGCACGAGCTCCACAAAAAGGGAGGGGGTGCCTAAAAGTGCTGGGAAGCTCCCACACAATATTCCTTCAACCAAGTCAATCAACAAGATCAGTTGCCCAAGAGAAGAGAGCTCCTCGCTGTACTGTACGAAGTGCCTGTTTATTCTCTCAGGCGGCATACATAGTATGCAGAAGTGAACCTTGGAAACCAAGTGCACGTACGTACTTCGTACCTATGGAGTTCCCTTTAAATAGCCCGGGCCTCCAGGCTGTATGAAGGAAGAGTAGCCGCCCGCCTAGACTCTTTCATCTACAGAATTGCTCCATTCTCTTATCGTCAAGCGCAGTAGGTACCGGTACCTATTCCGTACACTCACTATGTCTGAACTTACTGACGGATTGCCATGTCCAAAAATTGGTGTGCGTCGCTGGAATGGACGGAGAGTTTATGTTAGATGTCCGTACTGCAAGGAGGAACATAGGCATCGGTTTGCGCTTCTGGGTAGACGAGTGTCGTCGCATTGTGCTGGCGGCCAATATGAGTTCATATTGCCCATCGATGAAAGCAGCGGGCTTGTTGGCTACGAGATCGACAAGAGGGGGGCCTACTTCGTCAATGCCAGCTTGCAAATGGGCCAGACGGATGAGGATTTACCATCTTCAGAAAGTGATGACTCCGATGATGGCGAATTGGCCGATGACTTTGGCTCTAGGATGCGTATCTCAGTCACAGAACCAACGCCAGAGCCGGGGTTAAATCCCGACGGAGATTCGAGAAAGGTCGACATTATGTCAGACGGCTTCATATTTGAGCAAAAGAAGATGGAAGCCGCAATATCAGATTATGTGCCGGGCAAGTGTGGGGCAATAAGCCGATATCTCAGCATTTCGGCTGAGACGAATCTTTTTCTACACGGAAGAAATGAGATGGGAGACACTACTCTGATTACAGCGGCATCAGAAAGAAGCTTGAACGCCGAGAAGCGGCATGCGTACACTGGACCGCTTTCGGAGACCCAACAGAATGATTATTGCTTCAGGAAATCCCCATCTGAGATGACAATAACTTTTCTTGGACCCATTCAAAGCTACCGTGTGCCACATATGGGCAAAACTGTCGCCGTTCTCGAAAGGGGGTCCCAATTCGGTGCTATATCGGGAACCAGTGGTTGGCGTAGCGATGCTCTGCCTCTGAACTATACGACTGGGCCAAGCTGGACCGAAAAGGTCTTTTACATCTCCTCCACAATTGGCCATGAGTTCCAAGTTGCGCTATATCCAAGTTGGGATCAGGGCAAACCCGGCCAGTTCAATGCTTGTCACGCTGAGAAGAAGTTAATCGCTTACTTCTTAGACAAGCACGTCTTCTTGCCCCAAGACAGAGAGCCTGACCCGACATTGGAAGACTCAACCCGACATAAAGCCCTGATGGAGCTGAGTAGAAATGAGCCTGCTTTCTCATTGAGACAGGCGGTCATACTGAGCAGCAGCCAAATCTGTGACGACTGTGATAATTTTAAGGAAAAGGTGAACGACTATTTCGGGGTGAATATCTGTTTGAAATGGGCCGTTTAGTGGGCTTGGCTGCTTAGCCCTGCGAACGTATTCACCTAGATAGTGTATAGGTATTCGGGCCATAGCCCTCCAGCTGCGTAATCTTCAACACGTCAACCTTCGCTTTCACTACCTAATCAATTCGACCTCTCAATTCAAGCCCAGCGCTCGGACAGTTGCCCACTTTTGCTGTAATACTGGTAAATCCTAGAAAGTGCCGGTAACTAGGTATCCTGGTCTCCTAGGTGTGTTTCCTACTATTAGTACTTATGAAGGGTTTCGCTTCAATATCTAGTGTAGGTAGTCTGAATCAGAGGACTGTAGTCCGTACAACTCGTTCCGTTCCGGGACCCTTAACGGGGCCGGTCTCCTGTCGCCGTACTGGTCCCGGCTGTTAATTCCTATGTCCTGATCGTAAGACTGAACACCTACCGGTCGGAAGCCCGATACCATACTGGTACGATGTCCAGTTCGTACCCTAACCCTTCCCCGTGAAATCTCTCTGTTAAACTGTCAGTTAAACCAATAACCGCGACTCACGATTGCTTCTTTGCATAACTCATGCATAAATGTCATGGCTCAGTCAGCTGACTGAGCACAGGGTTACGGTGACAGCGAATCGGATGACGCTAGGAGACGTCAAGATGTGCGCTAAACCCATATGGGCAGTTAGGTGCCGTACGGACAGGTATCTACTGAATGCTAAGACCGCTATAAGCCACTGTAACACCATTACCCCAACGCGTCGCATCCATAACTCCGACTTCCACCCGTTCGTCCACCGCGCAACGCAAACCCTTCCTGATCTTCATCCCGGAAACCAGCTTAGATGCGTTAGTCACCATCTCATTGACTACCAATCGCAATATATTACGCCTCTAGACAGACTAGACTATCGGCCCGTCAAGCAAACGAACCTATAAGGCAAACACAACCTATTGCGATTCACCAGCACGAGATCCGACCAATCTATTGCCGCATTGACAGCCATACAACAGAGACTCCGCATTGGGGCAGACCCGGCACGCACGTATCATATTATATCGTGACGTTGCGGAGCGCATAGCCTTACCCGATTTATTCTTCGCGTGCTGCTGCGTCTGCCAATGGCACGCCAGAACAATCTCGACAGGGCTCCGAGGTGACAGCATCCTGGCATACGAGCTGTCTGGGGTGCATTGTCGCCTTTCCCTTCTGCTGCTGACGGCCTTGACGGACGAGTGCGACAGGGGCATCGGAACCCGTGACGCCTGAAGTACCCACATACGTGGTCTAGTGCGAGCGGCTCGTCAACATCTAACATCGCCTCCCGCTCGCAGCACAGACGCTCCTCGCCACACAGCATCCCTCTTCTCTTTTCCGCCGTCGCTTCGACACCCGGTATGCGTCGGCTACCTGCGCTCCCTACGGGTGTCGGGTACTCAGCTACGACGTCGATCTTTTCCTCATGACACGGGCTCCCTCACCTCGAGCTGTCCGTCGGTGGCTTTTCTGACCCGGTATCACAACAGATCCAATCCCCGCAAACTACTAACAACCTGCGAGCGGTGTGCGCCTACGTGATCACCATTGGCTGCGCTGTCCAGTGCATTCCGCTCCGACAGCCCGTGCCTTGTCTCATCCCCCTAGTTCTATAGTAGATCCAGCGCCACCCCTCCATGGGTTTATTATAGGCAAGCATGCAACGGTAGCGGAGGAGCCCTCCCCCTTTGCCCCCTCCCTCCCAATACACGGATGGAAGGTCCTATCAGGGAACTGCTCCGTGAATTTTCTTCCCCATGGGATCACCCGCATCAGCAGCCAGAATTGCATCATCCAACTATCGGCATGGCCGTCCCGGCTCCTCATTTCGCCTCATTTCGCCTCACGCCGCCGGGAGAAACGCCGCGCTGCAGCGATGCCGGAAATGGGAGTCCGTACGACGACTGTTTTCGTGTCACTGCCGCCGCCGGCCACGATGCAAAATGTAGCTTCAATTCGTGGCCACCGTCCACCGAGTGGGTATCGCAGATGGAGTCGGAGCCCACTCGTAATCAACTGGAACTGAAAACCGAGAAACCGGCCATTCCCCACATAGCGCAAAACAAACAGGAGCCCGGAACGGACAGCCGAACGATCGTGCTCCCGCTCCGCCAAGCGAAGCGTGTCCGGGCCCCACATGATGTCGATGGGCCCGACACAGACAAGCTGTCAGTCAAGAAGCAGCGCCTGCTCCTACGCCTCGTGACGTCGCGCCTCTCACGGCCGTTCTCATTCCCCGCGACGCACATCCTCATCCGCGAGAGCATCGACACGATGCCTCTACTCCACCGGATCCAGCAGCTCAGGCCGTTTGGCGGCATCATGGGCATGGGCAGGGCTCGTCGCGCCGGGCACCAGAGCGCATTGGTGCGCAAGGCGGCGATCTTGAACCGGATACGTATCTGCGTGCGGCAGGCGATGGTCTCGCGGGACCACGCTATTATGGCGGAGCTAGCGGCGCGCGGCACAGCATTGAGTCACGGGCTGCAGCTCGTCACGACGGAGGCGCGATTCCCCATGACTGGCGCCGATGGGCGCGCGAATTCAGCGCCGGGTGCGCATGGTATCGCCGTGCAGAGGCGGCCGCATACCGTAAGCTTTCACTCAAGCCATTCGTGTAGTAACGATAGTTACGGCGTGGGCGGGACGAATCGCCTCAACGCACGGCCCGGTGACAATGGGGATGACATAAATAGTGAGACTGCGACAAACACGCAAAAACACGAAAATCCACGCTCCGAACCTGTCCCGACACCTCCAAGCGCACCCGCTATCCCTGTCGTACCATCCGCCGACGCCGGCGACGAAGAGGACAACACGGCGTTTCCAGCGGCAAGTTTTCACGATCGGTACGCGGATTTGTCTGAGGACGACATGGACGACGTGTACGCGGACTTCGGGGTTCTTTTCGGATCGTCATGCCCGCGAGGGCCCGAGGGGAGAGCGGGAAGTCCGAAACCGGCCGAGGAGCAGTTCGTCGAGGAGTATCTCGACGAGCTGGACGGGATTCCCTGGGTCGTGTAGCATCGGGTCGATGTAGAGTGAAAAGTAAAACTGCGGTGGTGTATAGGAATCACCGTTCGAATAGCGGGTACATTTTTGTATTTTGTGGTTTAGATGGACTTGGCCATGACCTCGGTGTGCTCCATCCCCGGAACGGGATACTCTCTGCTGAAGGAGAACTCGATGATATCCTGTGTGTTGTATAGGTAGCTGAATTCACGAATACACGAACAAGCGGTTCCGGCTGATAACAGTATGCGTTTCTCTAATCTGTATCTAGTATAATATCGGCCGGTATCAGGACGTCGGTTCGGGTACGATGCGAGTATATTGAATTCAGGGTAAACCGCAGTAATAGGTAGATCAAGCAGCACCCAGCTTTTTCGCCCGATCAAGCGCAATAGAAACCATAGCCTAAAAAACAAAACATCAGCAACAAATCCAATCCGAAAAAGAAGTCTGCCCTTTCCCCCCACCCCCAAAAAGGAAAGAAAACCCCAAAACACACAATAACAAACACCAAAGTAAAATATAAAGGAAATGTAAAACGTAAAGTGAAGGAAAAAAACTAACCTCAACCCCCTCGACCACCTCAGCAAACAAATCCCCCCTCGCAATCCGCCGCCGCATATCCTCAAGAATAACCCCCCGACCCCGGCCATTCACAAAGACAACGTACCGCAGCCCGGGGAACCGCTCTTCGTATTCGCGGTTCAGCGCCGCGAGGGAGTCCTCTTCCCCATCACCATCTCCCTTATTCTTATCCCCCCCTTCCCCCTTATTACCTTCCCCATCCCTATCTCGACCACGAAGCAACCCCTGCTCAACCAAACTAAGCCCCCAACCCCCTTCTGCCCCAGCCGAGGATGAGCAGCAAGAACAAGCCGCAAAGACTCCCGAGCAGCACCACCTCTCCCAATCTCAGCACCACCTCTCCCAACCTCAGCACCACCCTCAGCAGACCCCCCATCCTCCCACCCTCCCCAACCAAACCCAAAAGCAAAGATCGAACCCCCCCAATAAGCGCACCATAAGACTCCGCCGCACCAAACGGCAAAACAAGGCGTTCCAGCTCCTCCGACGGTTCGAACAGCAGCGTCAGGATTCCAGCTTGCGCGTCCCGCGGGAGGGATGGTAGGGTTTCGATCGGGGGGAGCTGGGATGCCATTTTCGACTTTGGCTTCTTCGGTTTGTTTAGTTTTGATCTTGTTTCGGCGGAGGGGATCTTTGATTTGTTGATGTCGTTGCTACATAGTAGAGCTGTACCCATTCCACCGGCGCCTAACCTTCGCTATCATTGCGACGGATATACCGGCTATAGCTTACTAATCAACAGCGTTATCCCCGGCCGAAAACTGGGTCTCAGGGGTAATACCTATGACGTAGGCTACCTAGCCACATCGTGTAAATAGTACAATTAGCACTAGTCGCACTATGCGACTACAGTGGCTACGGCAACCATAAGGTCAGTCGTATGCCAGCAAGGTCAGCCGTGTGGTCAACCAAGTCTCTAGAGGACCATTACTGGCGCGTCTTAATAAGGAATCAGGAAGAAAGACTGTAAATAGCTACTACGAAGGACCTTGAGAAGCGCTGACAAGTTACAACCTAAGGTGCGTACACACTTCCAAGGTCTAGAAGGACTACATATACTCTCAGCAAACACCTTCAGAAGAGCCAGAGGTCCAGACAACCACAAGTAAATTCAAGCTATTCCTACCGCCGGTACGGTCCTCATCCGTCTATCCGTTACAGCCAATCCACGCCAACCCGCATCTCCCGCCGACCTCCGCGCAAGAGACACACCATTGTTGTCGTGCCCCTACCTCCAACGCCCCAACGTAACGGGTTTCGATCTTATGCGATTGCGTGCGGTGATTGATGGATACTGTAGACGGGCTCGAGAATTATATCAGTGTTGCACATCGGTCGGCCAAAATCCATTGACCGATGGGTACGGTCGATCAGCCAGGTACGTCAAACCGACCGCTATCTGTCAGCCGGATACGCGCGGCCGACCGCTAAGACCGGCGGTCGGGAGTCTGGGCTTAAGGGAGGTGATTTGAGGCAAATCGATATACCACATGTTGGCAGCAGAGTTAGTTTCTTGATGTTTGGGTACATGCATTACATTGAAGTCGCATTTCCATTCTTCTGGTAGTGACCTGGGACTGATTTGGGACTTTCAGTATGCGCTAGTACGTGAGAATGCCTTCATTATTACTTTTGTTAATAACCGCCGGTCGACAGCCGGCGACCGTTGGGCTGCCCCGGCCGACCGCCTCTGTCGGTCAATGCCTCTTGGCTGTCAGACATCGGTCGGTTGACTTGTATAATGTCTCCTGTCGGTCGGCCAGAGGGTCGAAACCGACAGGGCCGACCGATGTGCAACTTGATGGATACTGTTGACGGGCGTGACAATTAAATCATAGTGTCGCAGCGTGAGGGATTCTCTAACTATCGTGATCGGCGCACGGACTAAACGGCGCGGTCACATAATTGATGTGTAGTCGGTGGAAAAGAGTGAAGTCGCGTAATCTACACTACCCGTAGATATCGTGGCCGTGTTATGGGTAGTACATGAAAATCTAGAGAAAATACAAGTTCTGTTAACAATTACCATTCAGACCAATACCTAGGAGGATCATGCCTCTGTATCAATTGGCAATTGCCATAAAAAGCCACGACTATCAAGGCCAGTCGCATGCGACATATTCATCATCATGAAGAATCACGAAGGACTCCTGTGAATAGCTATCCACATGGCCCTTGGGAAGAGTCAAGTTGCTACGGCACGTACACATCTTCAAGGTTTATAAGAAGGACTGCTTTCCTGAAGGGCTTCTGGAAGAGAGAGAGGTCCAGAGAGATCTACAGACACTTCAGATCAATACACGCATTTTCCACGGCCCTTACGGTGCCAAGTATCCGCTTATCCAAGTTCAATCCACTCCAATGCTTCTATTTCTTCTCCTCCTCCTGCCCCTCTCCTTTCCCTGGCAACTCCGCTCTGTAGGTTTCTGGCAGTTCAGCTATATCACTTTCCGGTATATGCCTCCGCCGCCCCCGCCGTCGACGTGGGATACGGTACTCGACGGTGCAGTGCCGACGGTGGCCTCCGCCGGGGGGGTCTATATGCCACCCGTTGCTAACGGTATAGGTAATTAGTAGGTAGCTCGCAGTAGAGAAGAAGTATAACTTACACCACCGTCGCACGCACCGCTTTCTCTGGTGCTCTAAAGCGCACCAGGGCCACGATCAAGGCCCTTTCAAACGGGCGATCGTAATACGCGTTCAATGGTTGGAATGTCACGTCACTCGGATCCATTGCTGCTTGTTACCAGTCATTGGCTGCTGGCATGGGGGTGAGGATCGGGATCTCCCAGTAGCCTCCGTGCGAAGTACCTAAGATGGGCAACTGGCGGCGGGAGTGTACGTCTGTAGCTGGTCCGTAGTGTAGAGGCGGCTTCCTAACTTATACACTCCTACAGCTATGCGCTGCTCGTTGTCCATCTGCGTTTATCTTTCGGGACCACTCCTGGCCACCGGCATCAGCATGGAACTCTCGCTTGCCCATGCCTTGGTAATAGTGGCACCAGCCGCCGGAACTGCGATCCAGTCGTAGTAATCCCACCGGTCCTCCCGGGTAACTTCAGTCTCACAGGCAACTTGCAGGCAATACCCGGCCGGTAGCGAGATCGGCAGAGTAATCCCAGGTCCAACATCACCCGAGATCTATATAGATTAGTTAGCATCTGACGTGATATCTATCCACACGGAACCCCGGTGCCGATGGCCGAAGGAATAAACTTACGATGAAAACTAGATTTCGTGAACGCACTGCTGCACTTTGACTCTGAAACCGACAGCGACCGAGGCCCCACATACGACGCAGACGAGATGCGTGTAGAAGAACGAACCAAAGAGGCGCAGTGTAGTAACCGACGCTCTTCAGATACCTACGATGAAGCCAGAGTAAGTATTCCGCAGAAAAGGGCTTAATGGAGCTGGGGGAGAAATACAAGTTGCATGATGCGGCGTCGCCATTCTAACTTGAGTAGCAAGCCTTGGAGATATCCGACGACCTCGTCGCTGATATCCGGACTCCAGTGGCTGCTCAACAGCGGCCAGGAGCTCGATTCGGTTCCGCCATCCCGATGGCCTCCTTAACTTGCCTATAGTCAAGGAGGTTTGCAGGCGCAAGTCATTTGGTGTAGGTGTAGGTGTAGGTATGCATCGACAGTCGGTAATGTCGACTGTCGATTAACCCTGACTGTTGACTGTCGGCGACATTCTAGATGGGCAGAGAGGATGAATGTTGAGTTTATGTGGGAGGGGGAGGTTAGGTGGGAAGAAGTGAGAAGTAGGTGGGAGGTGGGGAGTGGGAGAGTTGGGAGGAAATCTTCGAGGCGGGGGGTCTCAATTTATAACCGCGTGCGCAATCGCACTTTCTCTTTCCCCTACACGGAAAACTGCAACTAGTAGTTGCTACTCTGCCAATCACAATAGCCAAGGTAATAACTCGACGCGGAGGCGCGTCGGGAATGCAGTTGCGAGTGGGCACGGTGAGTCTCAGTAGTCGCGTTTGACTGTTTTCCTTTTTGTTTTATTTTGTTTTATCTATTTATTTTATTTCTTTTTTGGAAACTATGTTGGCAAGTAAGTCATAACCAGCTGATATTGCCTGCTTCATTTTTGCCCCTTCCCGCGACCCGAATGCTATAACTCCCCTCCGCTTTCTTTTTCAGTCGTAACCCACCGATATCAGTTGCCTCGGTGTATTTCGTAGTCTTATAATAGTTTTTAATGCTGTCTGTGTTTAGGATCTGCCATTTCTTCCAATCCTCGCGACCCGTCTCTTCCCTTGTACGTCGTAGATGAAGCTACGATGTACAGCGCTGGAGGAGGCGTGGTTGGCCTATATAAGGTCCGAACAACACGGTAATAATCAATAAATCAATCAAATCAATGAATTGACAATCAATCACTTCCCTTTGCTGAGTAGACGTAGCGTGTCGTGTTATTCCTCCAAGTAATCCCTTTTCGGCCAAGGCCACCACCCCTCCAACGGCTGGTCGTCGTAAATGGCATTGATCCGGCACTGCGGGAGGTTATGGTAGTAAGTATACACCGTAACCCCCGGCTTCCTAGGGTCCGGCTTGCTATGCGCCAGCACCGAGTACGTGTTATTCAGCGAAAGACCATTAATGTTGAAGCCGCAGAGCGTCGGGCTGTCGACGGCGTAGAGCGTCAGCGTCGCGATCCAGAGCGGCGGCTGCCGCTGGAGGTCTCGTAGGAAGTAATGGCGGGTGCTGCACCAGTGTCCGCGCTTTAACCGGTATCTCCTTGAGTCGATAGCCACGAAGCCGTCTTCCTTGACTACGTTTGCTTCGCTCCAGTGGAATCCCTCGCGCATTAGCAGGGGGACGTCGTCGCATTTGACTTCTAGTACTGCTGCCCAGCTCTGGTCGGACGGCGGTAGCGACGGGTCGGGAGTGTATACGAATTCAATTGACGGTCGTCGTGGATCTTCGTAGTAGAATCTCCCGCAGGTGGGTGGCCTTGGTTGCTGCTTGAATTGCTGCATTGCTGGCGGAGAAGTAGATCTGCCTTTGTGAGGCGGATCGGGTATTTCTTCGTAATCGGAATACTCTTCGTAATAAGTATCAGAACTCCCCGCCTCGGATGTATTATAAATCCCTTTGATTTCTTGTGAGGGGGGCGGAAATATTGCGGACATGTCTTGGAATAAATATTCTGGTCCTTCCGCCATTGTAGAACGGATCTGTTGCAGAACATTAACGCTCATTTATTGTATGTGTGTATAGAAGAGAACCCGACAATTGCTGGTAAGTAGATGTGCAAGGCAGCTGATCAGTGCAGTTGCAGACACCTTTCCTTGTAGAGGTTTGGTAGTTCGTGGTGTTATTGGATGAAGAGAAAAAGGGGTTTCACGATCAGACCCCCGGGCGCGCAACACCAAGTATAAATAGAGACAGCAAAACATACTATAGTTGGACGATTAGATTGTGAGAGCAGCCAAATCCGGTTACATCAGTCTTTGACCGCGCGTCGCCTGTCAAAACCTAAAAGATCGTCGATGTTTTTGCCTGAGGATCGAGTTGGTGGCAAGTTGACCAAGCGACTGCGCCAAGATGTAATGAGCCGGGTCCTTGGATTAGGAGACAGTTTACAATTTTAGGACGTGTTATGCGCAATACCCTAGATAGGTAGGTTACCGTAACATGAAGTATGCAGGGGCCAAGGAGGCCGCAATCCGACGGGAAATTCTAACTCGGACCCTCGGTCGAACTCGAGCACGATTTCTTGAAAGTTAGCAAATATACCGTGGCCTCGCAATCTTTGACATGAGATAGTTCGCCACAACCTAATTGTCCGAGGGACACGAAGGACAGAACCAAACTGATGAATAATAGATTCAACGCCGTGTAGTCCAAGCCGTGATGATGGTGAAGAAAGCGTCCGGTCAAACTAGCAGAAAAGTCCCACGCATCCAACCGCTGCCGTCGGGTGGACCGCGATCAATGTCATCCTACCCCACGAAGATTCGGCTACATGATGATCATGCACAGGGATACTTTCAGGGCCAGCACAAGAACACTCCGACCAGTCGGTCCTGGTTTAAACCTATTTATAGTCCTCCCGTCGCGAACAGCAAATGTAGGGGGCCAGGGGCCCCGGCCCACTACCCATTAAAGCCTCCATATGCTTGCTTGCTAGGCATAATCATACTCAATATGATGATGATACATGAAGAAAGGAAGCAAGTACAGGACCCGGACCGCAGCCCGGGATATATAACCTTGTGTCCTCCCTAGTCAAGTACTCTCAATCCGCAAGTATGCCCCCCCCTCCCCAAGCACAAAATCACAAGTGACACTTAACCGCGAGAATAGAGCCTAATCTCAGAGTTAGTAGGAGCACAGAATGAATCGTCCGGGAAGGCCGGTTTGAAGGCGGCAAACCACGACAGGGGACACCCGGCAGTAGAAGCACATGTAAAATATAAATGAACGATGAATTCCAACTCGGTGAAGGCTCTGGAAAGTTCTTAAAAGGAAGTCCTCCAGGAAAACCTCCCCATACAAGTACAGAGACATTCAGCGCCCACACGTCGTACAGACTCCAGAGTGCTATATCTCCTGATAACCCAGACACCAACTCACTGAACTCAGTAATAACAACGATCCAAACCAATAAAAAGCCGTCGACAAACGGGTAAACTTAACCAGTGCGTAAATTTCGGGATATATTTTCTATCGGTAGAGTCACGAGTGGACTCTGGGGTTAGTGACGAGAACAAGAACCTAGCACGTGACACCCCTTGGGTTACCCACGGTGCAGATGCCAGAAACTAGCCTACGTCGCGCCTTAATGAGTTAACAAACAGGCAACTCAAAGTCAAACAAAGCGTGAAAAAACCCGTAGATTTCAGCGTCGGCAGAAAGCCTCACAACTGCTATCTACGAGTCTCCAAGTATCTCCAACTGAATTTCCCGACAATCCCCAGCAGCTCCAGTCCCCCGAAAATCCACCATTTCCCCCTCCGCTTCCTACTACAGCAAGGAATGTTGAAAATATAGCCCGGACTTCTCTAGCTCGGTCTTCTCTTGCTCGCTCGGTCTTCTCTAGCTCGCTCGGTCTTTTCTGGCTCCTCGTTCTTAAAGGAGATGCTGTGAAGCTCCGCCAACATCTTGCCTTGACAGCGGTGCACAATTTGACGATGCTTAATTCTGGGCCTGGCTGGGTCTGGTAGTTGCCTCTGTAGATCGTCCTGTTCTGACCATAGTTGGGGCGACCTTGAAAAGGAGCTCGGCTAGATGATGCAGTGGCGTTGTAATTGAGCCTTGTGCAGCGTTGTGCTCCTGTGAGCCTGACTTTGATAGTTCCGAATGGATGGTGGTGTATTTTTCGCTATATTCTTGATGACACCGAGATGTTTTCGGATACTCGCTATCAGGTCGTCTAGGGAGGTCGTCTCCGTTGGTATGTCTATCTCCGATTAGGTCAACGCGTCCAAGGGCTGAAAGGTCATGCTGATCTGGTTTGGACCATCGAGATTGCATCCTTTTGCGTCACGGATGACGCGTTGTAGATGGGCAAAGATGTCATTACCCTCGTAGATGTCATGATCCAGTGTGAATCTATGATATTGTAGTCTGGCCATCGAGTCACTCCAGGATGGCTTGAATCGTTCAACCAGTTTGTCGGCCCCAAGGGGCAAGAGCAGGACGAGCCAAAACTTCGGGGCTGTACAGATCTCTTATTAGCAACCAAAACCAAACGAGCCAGCCATCTGCTGAACTTACGAGTCCTCGCAACCGTCGCCATTGGAACGCTTCTTACAGCGAGCCCCATGGCCAGCCATTTCCTCACAGGCGCCGTCAGAGCATTGAGTGACCCCGAATGGCGCTGCAGACGCAACGCAAGCACTGCACATCCCGAACGACACCCGAACGTCAATCTAGTGGCGACCAGACCCACGAGCCGAAGGCTTGGCGTCGGCGAGGGTTGACCGGTTTCACCTGAGTGTCCTAATATATCGTAAGTTATAAGCAGATATGAGAAAAGCAGAATAGCGTAAGGGCTTATAACTTACCAGTTCCCAAGCTCGAAGTTTGCTGGGCTATCCAGACTCCATGACCATGGGACAGAACACTCTTCCGGCGGAGCGATCTTTTCCGGGAAGATGCCTCGCTGGGACCACCAGAAAAGAAAGCCTATTGCCTATACTTGAGTGCAAAGTGGGTTGTACGCCCAGTGTTTTCAGCACGCCCAGTGATCTTTCGCATTCCCCTGCCAGCACTTGGGAAGGATACAATCAATCTCGATGATCTACGGCAATCCAGTTAATTCCGGTTTTTTCAATAGGCTCTCGATGACTGCTTCGGGCTCTTGGTTGAGATGAGCGTAGGCTTCCACCGCAAACACGGCAGTGCTGAGCTGGTGCGCAATCTTTTCGGGTTGGGACTTTTTGTCGTGGGCTGGGAATGTCAATGCCTGGAGCAAACCTGGGACTAAAATGCAGACCTCTGGAGATGGGGTACAAGGGCTGGGTATTTTGGTGAGAAAAAGACAGAAGAAGGGAGAGAGAGAGATAGAGAGGGAGGGGAGGGGAGAGGGAGAGCAAAGTAAACAACACGTCTCCTGGCAAGCAGTCTCACCCTGGAATAGAGTTTTATTATCGCAGCTGCCTCATTACAAGCGACAAGAACGTCAAAGCTGGTAATAGACCCCAACCCGGTGGAATACGTGTAGGTCGTGGCCGCTTCTCCCTTTCATAACTTCTACGCGAGGAAGTCAAGGACTATCCGTAACTCGACATCGCCACTTCCAGATTCCAATAGCCTCATACAAACCCTTCGCCCGGGAATAACCTCCTACTCGCTCATCATTATATGGCGGCTGGGGACATTCGTGACTGTGTTTCGGATGAGCCACCTAGACCTGTGTAGCCCGGGTTAAGTAAATAATAAAACGCCATATCAATCCAGCAGAGCGGCGATGGTCTCCACCAAACAGTCGACGTCGAGCCGGCTTAACTGGCGACAGTATCGTTCCCGATACGTCTTGCGTCCCACAGGCGAATGCCGAACCTTGAGCCCGTTAATATAGGTGGTCCTCATATGGCCCCAGCCCTTAAACGCGTGCCAAGCTTCCTCAAAAAAGTAGCAGTCCTCCAACGGGAGTCCGGGACCTGGTTTGCGCATATACCATGAGCGTATGATAATGGTGACTTCCTTTAGGCTGGGGTACTTCTTTTCCATCAATGATTTGATTTGGGCCGAGTCGAATGATTCGGTTACCGGGTTCGGCCATGTGTCGCTGCAAGGCACCACCGCGCCGTCGATGCTATACGAGGAACCAGGGGCAATCAGCCATTGGATTTGGCTGAGTTCGCTGGGATCGAGCATATTCAGCGACGACGGGCTTGTGGCCAGACACAGAGTGTCCAGGCCGAAATTGAACCAGCGGAAGCCTGACTTATCCTGATGGGCAAAACAGCGTTTGTAGTGTTGTAGAGTGTGACGCCGCGATTCTGAGTTCACATAGCCCGAGGCGGGGAGCTGCTTTTCACTCCCGGGACGCAGGAAATTATTTTCGTCCTTTAGGCATAAATATAATGAGATGGTTCTTGGTTCCCAGGTGTATGCCCAGATTTGGAGACGTAGCTCGGTGGGGAGCAGTCCGAAAAGGTGGAACACTCGTCGCCGTTCTTGCTCTTCTCTTCTTCGTCGTCCTCGTCGTGTCGGCATGGTGAGGATAGGATCCTGAGACTGGACTGTATGGGTGTGCCGGACTTTGAGAGGGTAAGAGTGATCTAAGGTTAACCAAGTAGAGGTGCGATGAGATGTGTTATTCAGATTGCTAGCAACTTAGCTATGATGGCTGATTCTTATCTTGTAAGGAAAGGTTCGGGAAGTTCTAATGTGAGCGCGCGGGGGATTTACCGTTTATTTATACCCGACTTTTGGGATGCCGCAGGATATGGTCCCGGTGGTCCGGTACCCAATCTTACTGGATGTAGATATCAATGTCAATACCATTGTATCGGCTGCAACTCTGCAACCGATACTTTGGGTTCCGAGTGACTCACTCACCGGAAACAAACATCTAGAGTTTCTACAAACTCTGGCGAAAGTTGAAACTCAGGACTAAATTTTAGGTCTGTCATGCTTGACACTCCATTCGCCGACGCCGCCGATACGTAGGCCCGAGAGTTGTGTGGCGCCCGTGCGCGAAGTGTCTTGCTCGGACCTTGGACTGCCCCTTTGCACAAAGGTGTACCCACGCGGTAAACATACGATAGCTTCGTACCCGAGAGCCGACAGAAATGGCATCGCTGTCGTTCTTCGCTATCGCCGGCTTCGGCATCCTCAGTCTCCTCTGGATATTCCTGGGCGTACACACCGGGGACGGTAACAATGTAACCGGCAAAAGGGGTAGTTGTACGAAGACTGGCGAACAAAAGTCTGAGCGTCTCAATTTTTTGTCACCAAGTCTACAACAGCACACAGCAGAGAAAGAGCAGAGAATGCGACAGCAATTTGGTTCATAAAGCTAAAGATAGGCAGCGTCTCATGGAGACACACAGAACAGGCAGGCAATCTGGTAGAAGGAGAAGGGAGAGCGTAAGTGTCCCGGGTCCGTAACTCGCAAGCAAACGAATGTGCCATAATAAACCCAAAAATCAACGGCAAAACTTTTGGCCACCGCGAATTCATATCCGTCAACCCGTGTTCATCCCATTCCTGCAACAACACCGTTGTCATGCACAACTGCACTAGAACGTCTGAACCTTCTCACCAACGACAGCAACGAAAGTTGCAAAGCCAACCTGCTCATCGGGGGTGACGGTGAAAGTACCAGTAGAGGAGTCCCAGCTGCCGTTATGGGTAGTGGGAGTCGTCGCATCCGTGTAGCCAGCGCCACCGCCAAGATTGACTGGAATGCCGAGTATGCTGAGGGTACCGCCGGCGCCGACGGTCTTGGCGTGCTTGTCGTTGAACTCGTTCTTGATGGCGCCGTCGAATTTGACGGTGAACCCCAGCTTGTTGACGAGCACGAGCTGCGAGGGGCGAACGAGGACTTTGACGCTGTTCGGAGCGCCGGCCTTCAGTTTTGGATAATCTCTTACGGAGGTCGTGAGAGATGCAGATTGATCGAGGGAAGGCCGAAAGCGCACCGTAGAGGGCAGTAGAAACGTGAATATATTGAACTAGTCTTGGGAAAAGCTCTGAGAGACTCTCTCTTCTAACCAGGAAGTCCTCCAGGAGAAACGACTCCTTTTATAGACATTCTGGTGTAGTGTGCGACCCTGAAGGGCCGTGCGGAGTGCTATATACAGGATTCATACAGTAGATGCGCACGTGACTGGCCTTGGCAGTCGCCCAGTGTAGCTAGTGTGATCAGTACTATTTACACGATGTGGCTCCGTCATCCGTCACACACCCCCCAGTCCGGTGGGCGCACTACGTAAGCCCCTTCCGGACTGCAATCCTTGACGCACATCGTGAACGTCGTTGTCGATATAGACCTAAGAAAATGCAAGGTTTTGCAGTTGTAAAGGCGTCCGAGACGCTCGAAAACATAGGAGAATGTTGTTCACTAGCGTGTTTTTCCACACGCGTCTTTTTGGCTGTTGGTTTGGTGGTAGGTGGCGATTAGGTAAGAAAACGCGTCTACATGGCTTTCAGACGCGTGAATCTCAGGCTGCCACGCGTAGGTAAATAGGTAGGTAGGAGGGCGTTGTTGACCCCTCTTCCTGGCTTCTTTTCTTCCTTTTTTCAACCACCAAAGCCAACGTCGGTTTCCCGTAAGTCAACAGCGCCATCGTGCGCCATCGTGATGCATCTTCAGAAGCTCGATCTGACTTGATATAGACAGTCAAGATGAAGAAACAAGCCAATTCTGCTGCTCGCGCTGCTTCGGCAGCCTCAGAAGACGAAGACGCGCCCCAATGGGCTGCAACCGGTTCAACACCGGTTTATATGGAGGAGATCGGTTTTGTCGCTTCAACAACGACCCAGGCAGAGGAAGAGGAGGATGTTGATATGGTCGAGTGTGCGCCGAGGCCCCCTCAGATGGAAAGCGACCCTTCTGGGCGCCTTGGGATGCTCGCCTTGGCTGCCGAAGAGGTCGAAGAAGAAACTACCGACCACGCTTTCGTTCCCGGCCATACTGCACGAGTTTCTGAAGCCTCGTGCACGCCTTCAGTTCCTGCTCCGGCGTTTGAGCCGTCCTCAATGCCACCACCGCCAGCACCGGTCGCTCCGGTTGCTTTGGTACCCGTTTCGTCTGCGGTCGCTCCGCCTTCGCCAGCACCGGTCGCCCCGGTTGCTTCGGTTCCTGGTCTCGCTCCGGTGACTCCGGCTCGTGCGCTCGTTCTTCCGTCGACCACCCCCGAGCACGCCAGGCCTGTTCACCCTTCCCTTTTCCCGGGTCGGACTCTTGCACCATCTGGCAGTCCTTTTGGTGCTCCCGCGTTTCGTGTTCCTCCTCCGGTTCCGCCGTCGCCGTTCGCTGCAGTTGGCCAACCAGCTGCACAGCCCCAGCGAACGCCCTTGCCACAGGCAAGGCGATATTCGGCTGGTTTCCGCGGTGTTCAAGGAGAAACACCGATTAACCAAGTTGGTCGTGCTGGCCCTTCTGGCAGTGCTTCCAGAGCGCCCTTGGCTGATGTTCCAGTCGAGGTTGATGCTCCTCCCGTCGGTGAACGTCTTAACGGAGAGATTTCAGATACTGGTGCCCAACCTGGTGAGGTACCTCCTTCTGAAGACTTGTCTCCGGCGCCCAAACGTCGGAAATTGGACAGACAAGCCAAGGAAGTCGTGAGGGCCTCGCCAGAGAAGCCAGCCAGTGAGCAGCCCCACGGTCCTGCGCGAGCAGTTCCGTGTCACCAGTGCGTCCGTTCTGCCATGTCCGGATCCTCTACGGGGGAATGCTTCTGGTCGGTGAAGGGCTCTCGCTGTGTTCGGTGTTCACATGGGCGCCATTGTTCGGAATCGTAAGTTCTTAATCCCTTTTACAATAGCTTCATCAGCTTTGATGGGCTTGGCTAACACCTTCAACAGTGCTCCGTCCGTTCAACCTTTCGGTGAGTACTTGGTCCGGGTGCTCAAAAATCCCGAGTCGACGCAGTCGGTAAGCGGCTTCCGGTTCGCGAAACGAGTTATAAATAGACTAATGAAATAATAGGACAAGGACCACGCCAGATACGCTGTCACGGTGGCCGAGCTGCTCGCCACTGAACGTGGTGAGCATGCCGCACCACGACCCGAGCGTCCCTCTGGTGATGGTCCCTCTGTTCCGGCTGTGGTCAAGACACCGGGAAAGAAGTCGTCTCCGGCCAAAAAGGCGCAGGAGAAGGAGAAGGAGACTCCCAAGAGCAAGGAGACTCCAAAAAGCAGCAAGAAGACGCCTACCACCCCCGTGGAGCCGGCACAAGATAGTTCTGGTGGCGGCGCCACCCTTCGTCGCTCTGCTCGTCGCCGTGCCCTTCCGCCCCCTCCGGAGTCGCCCTCACGCCAGCCCAAGAAGAAGTCTGGCTCGTCTGCTCGCCGTTCTCGCGCTCCTCCACCCATTGAGGAGGAGGAAGAAGTTGATGAAGGTGAGGAAGAGGACGAGGAGGTTTACGAGGAGGAAGAGGAGGAGGACGTCATCATGGTTGACGATGACGATGAGGTAGAGGAATTGCCGTTGGTTCCGGTTCGCCGTGCTCGTGCTGCTGCCCCTGCCGCTGCCCCTGCCGTTTCTCAGTCCCAACTGGACTTGCAGAACCAGGTTATGGGTGCCTTTCAGATGTTCGTTGGGGCATTCACACAGGCCCAGCAGGCTTCACAGGCTGGTCAAGACCAGCAAAATGGTGGTGGCGGTGCTTCTCGTGGTGGCCGCGGCGCAAGCCGTGGCCGAGTTATTAAAAAAGGCGGCCGTAAAGGCAAATGAGTGTAGGGTTGAGACTGGGTGTGTTTTGTTCTGGTTGGAGTAGGGGTGATAAACTCGCTGGCTTTGCTTTGTTATCAATACCAAAAGTTATTCTTTCTTCAGCCCTTCAGGCACCTTGTGACGCGCATCCTGAAGGTTGATAAGGGCCCTGAAGTGCTCGAATTGGGCACGAGAAAGGTTCTTGGTAAGTCCATCAGCGGGCATCTTTTCAGTCGGTAAGTATTCTACCCTGAAAGACCCTTTCTTGTGCTCTTGTCTAACCCATAGTCTCTGAATATCAACGTGGCGGAGCTTGGTACTGATCTTCTCGTTCTCGCCGACCACCAATCTGACGGCTTGAGTGTTGTCCGAGAAGACGATCCAGTCCTGCCCTATATCAAGTCCGATATCTTGAAACAAGCGTTTGAGGCCCATTGCCTCTCTACCAGTCACCCCCAAGGTCGTTAACTCTGCTTCCGTGGTTGACGTTACTACCGTACTCTGACGAGTTGATTTCCAGGCTATCGGCCCACCGAACATTGAGATGATGTAGCCGTGAGAGGACTTGCGAGTCTCTTTATTGTCTGCGAACGAGGCATCTCCGGCTATAATGAGCGTCTGAGTGGCCTTGTCGCCACCCCCGTACTTGATAGACAAGTAGCGAGTGCCATACAGGTATCTGATAACCTGGTTCGCAGCCTTGAAATGCTGAGGTCCTGGATTCGTCAGGTATTTGGATAACTGCGCAACTGCGAAGGCGATATCGGGGCGTATCATAACTGCGGTATACAAGATTGAACCTATGCGCTCCTGATAATCCTTGATCTGCGATTTCGTTGCGAGTCCGTCATATTTCTCGAATTCTACTAATGGTAAGGGCGTGTAGGGAGTCCAGCTGTTGTCAGCCAGCTTGAATCGCTCGGCAATCTTTTCGATATACTGGTCGTGGACCAGCGAGATGGTTCGAGCCTTGCGATCCCGTACAATACGCACTCCTAAGAACCATTGAGCTTCGCCTTGGTCTTGAAGTTCATACGCATCCTTGATTCCGCGGATTATCTTCATCGCAAGTTCGGAATCCCGATCCCGGTAGAGGATAAGGAAGTCGTCAACATAGAAGATGATAAACACCTTGCGATCAGCGGTATAGAAGAGACAAGGCTCTTCCGGTGATTGAATCATACCATTCAAGGTAAGCGTCTTGGCGAATTCTTTATACCAGAGAAGCGGAGAGTCCTTGAGACCGTACAGCGCGCGTTCTAGCAGCATTACCTTGTTGTCATACTTCAGGCCCTCGGGCAACTTGCAAGCCACAGGGTCTTTGCCATCGCGAGAGGCGTTGAGGAACGCCTTGACAACGTCGTATTGCCTGATCGTCAGATCGAAATATGCGGCAATCGCCATGAGAAGGCGGAAAGTTTTCGCTGCCAGTGTTGCTGCGTACGTGGACTGGAGTGAAAGGTTTTGCTGTAGGTCTCCGCGTGCTACTATACGCGATTTGAACCGTTCAACATATCCCTGTTTATCGAACTTATATACGAATACCCACTTGATTGGAAGTGGTTTGGTTGGCACCTCATCTGGAGAGATGATTCTGACTGCCTTCATAGATATAAGGCCTTCGATCTCATTCTGCGCGTCTTTGCGGAATTGCTCACCATAAGGGTGGTGAGCAAGGTCCTTCCAGCTATTCGGAGGGGGAACTATGAGATCGCTGCGATGAAATCGCTTTTCGGGCGCAGCGCTAGGCCTCTGAGCGTTGCGTTGGTTCACTGCGGCTGCGAAGACTGCATGCAGTGTCTTATGTTCTTGGTCGCCTTTCTGAATTGCGTCTTCAAGATTCGGCATATACGTCTCGAAGAAGGCTGACCATGCTCGATCTGTTGGGATAGATATATCTCTATCGCCATACATTATCGTTGAAAAGACGGCGTGACTCCCTGATGGACCGTCTGAAGGGGATTCAGGTGCTAGCCCACGAATCCTACGGCTTACTCGAGTTGCCTGTGGATGGGCTTCTGGCACCTCACGGACGGCATATTCACGATCGTAAGGCCTATCCGGAGCGCTTGATACGCTTCTTGCGGGAACTGATGGTCGACTAATGTCCCTTTCTACTGATAAACCGCTTTGGCGCTTTTGCGGTTGTTCGTCTACTCCTTCTAGCTGCGCCCGTAATTGATCCGGCGTGCTAGGAGACTCCTCAGGTGCTCTAATAATCGCGATTGGAGTCACTGAACCAGTTGGCGAAGCTTCGTCATCTGGGAATGCACCTGGTAACGGGTCTGAGTAGTCCTCGGTATCGGGCCTGACCGTAGCCTCATCTGGGTCAGGCGTTTCACGAGGTGTTAAAAGTCCTTGCTGGTCTCTGGGTGCACCGTCGTCTTGCACACCAGACGGCTTCACCCCCGAGTTTTGCACCTCCGGTTGGGCTTCCGAGGGCTCATCAGGTTGGTGAGACTCACTTCCTTGATTGGATGGACCAGGGACTGACTCTTCTTGAGTCGGTTTGCTCACTTCTTCATAAATTGGTTCGAAGAGGTCTTCAGGGAGAGGTTCTACGGCTATCTGGCGTATCTCCGCAACTGTGAGTCGGTTTGAGATGCGCTCCTGCTTCTCATGATAGAACAACTCTTCGTCAAACTCCACATCGCGCGTGGTAATGACCTCACCAAGTGAAGGAACCCATATACGATACAGGTTAGTGGCTTTATAGCCCACGAGATAGCCTATGTGCGCTCGTGGACGTGTCTTATAGGCTCGCCGCTGCCTCCCGGCAAGTCTATCAGTTTCGACGGGATATGCCCTACAACCGTATGCATAGATGCCACTCCAGTCAGGCGTAAGATCACTCGTCAGCGACCTCACGATGTCTGGTGCATACCATCTGAAATATTGTTTGAACCAAGTCTCAAGGACTTGGATGGGTGCATACAAGGCGTGAGCCTCAGAAGGACTCATGTTATGAAGCCGTGAAGCGGCTTGAGCAGTTTCGGGCCATAGGTCTTCAGGCAGACCGGCTGCCTGAAGCATCTTGTTGGTCTTATTGATTATTTCTTGGCCGGCACGCTCACTGCCACCGACAGGCTCCTTGGTATAGGATGGAGGGGGCTCAAGGTCGATGCCCTCCTCTTCTGCCCAGCGTTGATAGTCTGTCTTGCCTCTGGAGGCTATCGCGGCGGGCTCATTGTCGCTCCGGATTTTACATATACGGACACCATACTGTCGTAAGACCCATCTCTCGAATCGCTGAAGGTGCTTCAGGATCTCGTGACCACTCTTGGACACAAGGGGTATAGCCCAAAGCATACCACTATACTCATCCTTGATTACCAAGAGCCAATTGGATCCATCGTAGCCTTGGGTATAGTCGAATAGGTCCCACGAGATCCTCCAGAAGGGCCTTGGCGAACGCCGATCTGAGGTGCGACGTGAGATAACCTGGCTGGCATGGACCCTCGCACAAGATTCGCACTTGATCCGAGGTGTGCCCTTGATCCGAACATTCCGAGCCTTGTGAACAAGCGCACGAAGCGCGCGTGGACCTAGGTGGCCTGCGCGAAGATGCCACAGGTGTTCGGAATCTTCTCTAGGCTTGGGCGCGTCCCGTGACGGCCTCCAGGCACGCATAATGGTGGGTTTGGCGGCAACAGAAATTAATCCAGCTGCACTAGCGGGAATGTCGTGTAAGCTGTCAAGGGGCATCACAAGCGATTTGGACGATGGATAGAGGGAAACAGGCTTGTATTGGATGAAGGTCAGGTTGTGTTTCCTGACTAGGTCGCCAAGCTTGACGCTGTCGGACAAGCTTCCGAAGCGCAGCGTGCAATCGAGACCGCAATACCATACACCAACTTCGCGTAAACGTGCTTCGGAAACAATATTAACATGGAAACCTTCCACAACAGCAACATCCTTGAGAGTGAGGTCGGCCGTGTTAGGGCCTCTCTCGCTCGCTATCACATTCTTGATGACTCTCACACCCGTTCCAAGAATCGGAAATTCCGTAGTCCCAGCTTGCACCACCTCGCCATCCACAGCAGGTTTGAACGAACCCGGCTCGAGGAGCGCCTTATCGTTGACGAGATGAAGAGCGCCACAGTTGTCGAGGAGGGTGCTGTTGGAGAGCATGTGAGGGCCGAAGCCGACCGTGCTGAAGACTGCGGGATCATCGGAAGAGGATTCACCTAGGCACATCGGATCGATTAGTGCGCAGGTCAGGTTGGGAGAGGGCCAATCAGACTTAATGCTGGGCACAGACGAGTTGCGATTGCGACGGCGAGGCCGATTCCCAGGAACAGACCATCCGTTCGTGGCGATCGACTGACGCAGTTTGTCCCACTTCGTGTAGGCATAGCGCTGCTTAATGGCCTTGACGTGCTCGGCGTTTGGTCCTCGGCCTCGGGTAAACTTGAAAGCAGTGCCACCCGTAATCGCGAGCTGGAGATTGGCGCATTGCTCGGGCTTCCAGCGATGCGTCTGACGGTCGGTTCTACAAGGGCACTCATACTGTTGGCGATTGGAGGGATCCTTTTTCTTCTTCTTGGAATCCCCCTGAGGTGCGCCTTGCGAATTTCCGGTCGGAGAAGTCGTGTCGTCAGAGGGGTTATCGTCAGTCCCGCTTCCGCCCAAGGTGGCGAAGGTGCCTGGCTTTCCGAACTTGCCACGCAGCTTGTTTTCGTGAATGGTTGCGTGGAAGATTCTGCCGTACACGTCGAGGGTCTTCGTTGGTTCGCCAGTATGCTCCTGCTCGTGCAGTCCGATGAGCATCTGACGGGCCCAGTCGGGTGCGAATTTATACGAAATTGCGTCAAGGAAGTTGCGGATCGCGAGAGCCCCCTCCACCTCGGGAATTCCATAGGCTTTGCAGTGGAGATAGGCGTTCTGCCAGCGGATATACCACACGTCAGGTTTCACACTTCCGTTCTTGGCGGCGGCAAGGATGGCTTGGTATTCCTCTTGAGCGAGGCTTTCCGTGGTTGCTCGGGAAGGGGCGAGATTGCTGCGTAGCTCACGGATAAGGTCCTGCAGCGTGGTTTTCTTCCGAATAGCAAGGCTCGAGGTGGCGGGTGCGAGCTGCGCGGCAGCCACGGTTTTCATCACCCAATTATAGACCGCATTGTAGCGGTTGGTGAGACCAGCGGTGGCGCTAGCTTCTGCGGTGAACGTCCGTCGGCTCATCTCAAGGTGTTCGTCAATTGCTTTTTGATCCAGGACTGGCTCCTTGTAAACTGGGGGCTCCTTAGGACGGGTGTCCGCAGGAGCGGCGTTCCAGGTTTCAAGGGCCTTGGCGTGCGCTTCCTTGGAAGACTTGAGAAGTTCGAGTCTGGTGGCCTGGAGAGAGGGATAGCGCGGGGTAAAGGGCTTGACGTCCTCTCCGTCAGGGTCGATTAGATACCAGACCTCCTGGGCTTGGGCATGGAATTGAAGTTGCTCATACCACTTCATCCAGTCGTAGGAGTCCTTGAGAGTGGTGTCAACGGGAAGTTCGAGCTTGTTCGACATTTTGGCGAGCGTATGAAGGAGAATCCGAAGAGCGTAAAAATGGAAGACTAGAACGAGTCTATCTACGGGCTATAGACGAGTATCCGGCTTAAGGGGCAAGCCGGGCTCATAACTCTTACGGAGGTCGTGAGAGATGCAGATTGATCGAGGGAAGGCCGAAAGCGCACCGTAGAGGGCAGTAGAAACGTGAATATATTGAACTAGTCTTGGGAAAAGCTCTGAGAGACTCTCTCTTCTAACCAGGAAGTCCTCCAGGAGAAACGACTCCTTTTATAGACATTCTGGTGTAGTGTGCGACCCTGAAGGGCCGTGCGGAGTGCTATATACAGGATTCATACAGTAGATGCGCACGTGACTGGCCTTGGCAGTCGCCCAGTGTAGCTAGTGTGATCAGTACTATTTACACGATGTGGCTCCGTCATCCGTCACATAATCCCCTCGGGGGTTGCTGATGTTCCTGTTGTCACCGCTGTGTCAGCATGACTGAAGGCGCCGGGAGAACCGCGCGATATGGAAATTGCGAAATAGTACATACCAGTTGCCTGGAGAAACGGTTACTTTCTGCATATCGTCCCAGGTCATTGTGATCGTGACATTGGTATCAGTTATATTGGTCGTGAGGGTTTCGGATTTCGGACCGTTCACGCCCGCATTGAAGCCGATGATTCCAGCGAAGGAGAAGTTGAGTCCGCCAGAAAAGGACGTCTGCCCGAAAGAAGTCATATCAACGCGTTGGCCTTTGCCCAAAGTCAGCGTGTGACTATTGGCGCCCTTGGGAGGCTTGGTGGCGGTAGATTGCCATCCCGAGGCGACGGTGTTGTAGTCAGGGCATGAGTAAAGCGGCACATAGTAGATATCGGTCGGAGCCGGGAGAGGCGTATTGTTGATAGCGGCATTGTAGACCTCTGAGATTGTTGGCGGAGGACTGCCGGATACAGGCATGTTCAACCTATTTCTTTTCTCAGTGATCAACCCTAATATATTATATGAGCATCGAGGGGTCGGTCTATTGAACTCACCCTTTAGCCAAGTTACTCGTCGTGTTGTCAGCGAGGTTAAGCCTGTTCATCTGGATACCCCATTGGCCACTCAAGGGACCATTCAGGCTCAGCTGGGCGGATTTGTATTGTCCAGAAGCGTTCTGATAGCTCTGTTCGGCATTCTGGTAGGCTGGCGCGTTCGATTGAAGCCATTCAATGAGACTCAGATTAGGAGGAACCACGCCTAATTGCTGGTCGCTTCGATACGAAGCGGCAGCTGCCCTCAATTCCGTATCCCTTTTGCTCTTCCAAGTTTGCTCAGCTTGCATCGCGTTCATCACGGCATACTTCTGTGCGTCTGACGGATTTCCACCCTAAACGTAGAATGATGAAGTTAGAGACGAGGATCCGTCTACGGGATCACGGACGAGTGTTCAACATACAATATCAACGTAGGCCAAATACCTGGCATTTTGTAAATGGTATCAATAATTAGCGGTATGTGCTATGGTATTAAAGCAGTGGAGTCAACTTACGATTTGAGGGCACCCAAGTAGGTGTTGGTTGCTGAAGGCGCATAGAAGAGGCTGTCCACGGACAGGAGGTTGTTGGCAACCTGATAGATACCATAGTTCTGGTATTCCTGAGCACATCCAACGGGAGGGCCCTGTTCTGGGTTAACAGACTGCTCTTTGAAATATAGCGACTCCGCTAAATGAAGACCACATCACACCGTGGAGACTTACGCGCTGAGCCTGAGTGCCGAAGAATATGGCATTGTTGCTCCCGAGATTGCCAATGTTCGACTTGATCACGTTGCAGTAGGCGAGCCAGAAGAGCGCATCGGTATTCTGCGAAGCGGCCGACATGGTGCTGGAGTGACGAGTGATGTCGAGGGTGGATTCTGAGTTCTTTTGGAGTGTGTGCGGTAACTGAAGATCAAAGGAAGCTGTTGATTCCAGAAAGTAGACCTTGAATGACGGCGGATGGGTGGCCTTTTATCCTCGTTTCGCCTTTGGAATATCTTTGCGCGGCCAGATAACACCTGGAGCAGAGCCTCAAACTGTGAACACTGAAGACTCATTCGGTCATTCTTGATAGTTGACACTGGAATTCTCGCATTCCTCCGGGTACTCAGTTTAGCCCAACCCTCAACGAGAGTGATTACTGGCTTTGAATGAAATCTCCGATCTGCCAATCATTTGATATATACCATATACGAATGGCTGTCGACATATTCAGCACCGATGGGAGTCATGAGGTGCCATTGACACGATCGAGACGTCCCGGCTCCGAACAAACACGCCATGTTCAAGCCACTATGCCGGCAGTCTTGCAAATCATATAGTAGCTCATATAGTAGCTCATATAGTAGCTCATATAGTAGCTGTAGATGCCTCCTAAGAAGCTGTCATGTTCGCGCTACACCACAGAAGCTGGATTTCGGCTTGTCATGTTTAAGGCCGTAGTCATATCAACCGATTCAACTCAACGCTACTCTGTGTACCAGTAGGAGTCTACCGGAAGGCTCTGCACGGACAGACAAGGCAGCAGGTTACGCATACGGCACGAAGACAGGACGACGTCGACAATGGTGTCTGTATTCGTGCAGATGCAGCTGTAGTCTGAATGGTGATCCATCAAGAGAGAGAGAGAGAGAGAGAGGGAGCTATCTAGCGAGAGGGATGGATGGCATGGCCCGTGCTGCAGAGGGCTCCTTCCTGCCTGGGTCCTTCCCTATGAGTACAAGGAGATTGTAAACGAGCAGGCTGGGAATGCCTCCGGTGCCACACACATTCCGACGGAGGTTCTAGAGTTTACCTATCCTCTATTGCTACGTACGTGCTAGCCGAATGATTAAGGCTTAACCCATGGTGATCGATCAACGAGCAGGCAAGGTTGAACGTGCCTACAGCGCCTACCAGTAATGAGTGAAATAACACGGCGCGCATGGCGCCTCCTGAATAAGTCAATGGTAGCACGGCGTTCGAGACCGAATGTATATTCCAGATCTGGTATATTCAGCGGCGAGGGTGGTTTCTTATTGATTTACTATACCATGAGTACCGTGAACCTCCATAAGGAGAACGGGTAGCTGTAGTCAATGGTAGATGCAACGCGCTTTGTCTGTTGCTGCTGCTGTATATCGTAGGGTGAGACTACGTAGGTATGAGTGAGATATCTAGCAGTAAGTGCCCTCAGAGCCGCTAGCGAGTCTATAGCCTTTGTTGCAGAGTGGCTCAAGACAGACCAGATCTGAGGCAGACCCTGAGGGCACTACTCTCCCCGAGCTAAGTTGGTGGTTGTCACACCGCGGACAATAGGCATATAGTTGCGAGAACTCCTCTCCGCGAATCCAGCCCATTCCACGCTTCATCATCTTGCTATCGTTTCGAGCCAGTCCCCAAAGCACGCCCGTACAGGAATACGATGAGAATATGATACATGGTTTGGTAGGTTACGGACTGGCCGGTCAACATCACGACAGAATGTGTGCAGCCGCAAAGCGGTGGTCCAGCTGTGTAGATGAATGAGTGATATATGATGTTCAATAGCCTGCTGCTCTGGCTGCAGGCTACGATCACCAACGTCAATTGATTCACGGGCGTGACGAATCGATACAGAGGCATGATCCTACCATTGGCCGCAATACAGTCAGTTGATAAGAAACGACGCACCCCATTCGCGAATTTGAGCCTTATATTTGAGCCTCAAATTCTAGTGCCTAATATACGCCAAAACACGGCATGGTTCGTTGAGTATAACCTGGCAATCATGTGAGCTTGCATAAGATCTCGGGTGTGCGGTTTTATGACCATCCACGGTCGTAATTGTTAAGAGCCGCAACTCGTGTTTTCCCTCAGCTGTCAATGTACTCTTGCTTCTTTACCGCTCTGATACCTGGCAGAGTAGCACGGATTCCAGTACTGCAGACAATTTATATCAGGTACGTATGGACCGTACGTAGTCACTCTTCCCATACCACACGCCTAAGAGGTCAGGGCGGTATTTCATGTGTTGCTCACCTACGATAGCGAATCAGCCAAGTCGTGAGCCTCATATACGCGTACTTGCAATGCAATAAAGTAAACTGTAGTTATATTTTGATCGCGTAGTGACATGAGGTCGAATGTGTGCGGTCTCGCAGAAGGGTAACTCTCCGCGAGGCTCTGTAGGGATCATGGATGCAGAAAGACAGAAATGAGAATTTCGATTCGGCCGTCGAATTTGCTTCGATATTCAAGCCAATAGGAGTCGAGGAGCACTCATGTCTCTGTAGGTAAGGTCATACCTCTAGATTAATTGCTGTTGACGGGTTGGACAGGCGTATGCATGAGGCATCAGGCTCGACGTGGGTTGCGTCGGTATGAGCATCTCAGCCGTGATGCGACTCTCTAGAGTTGAAGTGCCAAGGCTCTGGCCGGGCCGGCAACTTTTCAGACCAGCAGAATTGAAAAACTGATTTGCCAATGCAGTTTACTTCGTATCCATGTTCGGCTGAGAAAACAGACGGGAGAGGGCTCGCTCACTCTGAGCTGTGACCGGAGCAGTGACGCGCCGTGAGTGCCCATGCTGACTAAGTGCCTGGACTGGATGCTACCGCTTGCAGTTAGTCACTCCATACCTATTTATAGCTGATAGCATCTAGGTAGAGGCATGCAGCACCGTCGTTTTAGTGACCAATGAACTGAACGGACGGACTTGGTACTTGCAACGCGATTCTCGACCTGCAAGGCGAAGATTCCATCTTCCCAAATTTCCTGACTTCTCAGCCTTTCGCAGAGAGCAGATGCATATACAGCTGCCACCGTCAAATCAATTCTACTGAGGATGCTGTGCGCACGTAAGTCGCCCGATCCAGCTAGCTCCCATCTAGATATCTTCCTCACCCTGCTAACGCGCAAAATCACAGTCTCTGGCGAGGCTCCCCAGGAGCCTGTTGTTTCCAAGCTATCTGGGTCCGTCTTCGAGAAGCGATTGATCGAGAAGTACATCGAGGAGAACGGAAAGGACCCCGTCTCCGGCGAAGATCTTGCACTCGATGACCTCCTGCCCATCAAGTCTGCTCGCGTCGTCCGACCCAGACCTCCTTCTCTTACCTCCATACCCGCCCTCCTCACTACTTTCCAGAACGAATGGGATGCCCTTGCGCTGGAGACATACAACCTGAAGGAGCAGCTTACGCGCACGCGGGAAGAGCTCGCTACGGCCCTGTATCAACATGATGCTGCTATCCGTGTTATTGCGAGGCTGACGAGGGAGCGCGACGAGGCTCGTGATGCGCTTTCTCGGGTCTCCATCTCCGCTGGCGGTGTCCCCAGCAGCGGCGACGCCATGGCCGTCGATAGCGAGGGCTTATCCGCAGATTTGATTGCCAAGGTGGACGAGACTCAAGCAAGGTAAGAGACCCCAAGATCCTTGGGGATGAGAGGAAATACAGCGCAGAATGCGGACTAACATGCTATCAGATTATCCAAGAGCCGAAAGAAGCGGCCGGTTCCCAAGGACTGGGTGACGCCCGACGAGATTACTACGTTTGCCGTCGAAACCTCTAACTCCTTACCCATTGCTGACCCCACAACTCTTACATGCGAGGGAGGGTATGCTGCTGTTGGTGGATTGGGAGGGGAGGTAGCCGTATATTCAGTCGAAGCCGATACGTTGGAACGCTCTATCACAGTGGGCGAACCGGTCACAGACTCGATATGGGAGGGATCCAGGGTTTACTTTTCGACGGCGAAGGGATCGGTCAAAGTGTTCGACAGCGGCAATGAGATTGCCTCCTTTTCAGACCATGCCGGGCCGGCGACCGGTCTCGCCATGCACCCCAGCAAGGCCATATTGGCTTCAGTCGGAGCCGACAAGAGCTTTGTGTTCTACGACTTGGATAATCTACAGAGAGCTACGCGCGTATATACAGATGCCGGTAAGTTTGAGGGGGAAAACTGGTACTTTTCTGTTGACATGTCTTGCTAATTCTTCTCTAACAGCTCTAACGACCTGCGCATTCCACCCCGACGGCCATCTGTTTGCAGCAGGCACGGATGCAGGCGATATCAAGCTCTTCATGACCAACGGGGGCGAGGAGGCGGCGACTTTCTCGCTTGGCGCGCCCATCCAAGCATTGGCGTTCTCAGAAAACGGGTTCTGGTTCGCAGCTACGGCCAAGGGCCAGACGACGGTGACGATCTTCGATTTACGGAAGCAGGGCGATGCGGCGCGGGCCAAAGTACTAGACATCGGCAGCGCGGTGCAACACCTGGCGTGGGATTACTCGCAGCAGTTCCTCGCCACGGCGGGCCAGGCGGGTGTGACGGTACAACAGTACAACAAGGGCGCCAAGTCATGGTCAGAGCCCCTTAGCGTTGCGGTGAGCAATGCCGTGGACGTGGCGTGGGGAACAAACGCCGGGAAGCTTCTGGTGGTGAATAGTGAAGGTGTCATCACGGTACTAGGGCCGAAGAGTTCTTGACTTTTCTAATGTTGTATGGGAGTGACCTTGAGCTGTTGATAATCTAATGGATCGGTGGCTTGGTCTACAATGGCATTTTCTCACTTGAACTGCTGTGTTGTTAAGTGAGTGTAGCTTGTGAGATTAACTCCTGTATACATAATGTACCACGAATGCAGTATGAATTATACCTCTAAGATAGAGTGTTGATTTTCTTGATTTCGATGTCTTCGCCAGACTGAATATGGCGGGGAGCTCATGCAGCTACACAAAGTACCGGTACTTTCGGAGTTTGCCCCCGGCTTACGTGACCAGCCCAGCTAACATAAACATCAGGTACCGTGTACCAGACATCACGTGCACGCACGGTGCCTGCATGACGTACTCGGTACACGTGACAGAAGTACCGATGTACCGAGCAGTGGAGCAAGTGGACCGGCTGTCGGGTAAAAGCGCAGTAGCGCAACAAATGACGAATGGCACAACCTCTTCTTCCCTACCCACATTGCATGGACTTCGAGAACTTCCATCTTTCAACCTTGCATGGCAAAGCCGTCGAGTCACGAAGTACCTACAGATTGGCACGTCCGGCACAATACGACGTGACCTGGCCCGAGGCCTGTCATTGCTACGGTGAGTTAACTGCTTCCTACATTCATCGATTGGTATTCCCATTCCCGCCCCCCACCTTTCCTCGTCTTTGGGGATTAATGCGGCTGAAGAACCACGGCAAATCGCAACCCACGGCCGCAGCAGCTTCATCGGCGGCAGCAGCAGAAACAGAAACAGCTACCGCAACCCACACGCGGCGTTTATCGGGCTCCGCAGCTGCCAGTTGATACCAGCGCGTCAACAACCCCATCCCTTCTCGCGCCTGTCATCCCCGAGCCCGCGTTTCTCTCTCTTTGTCTCTTCCTCATATTTTATTCGGACCCGGGAACGTGGTAAGACAGCCCGCGCAACAAGCTCCTGATTAGCGCGCCACGAGCCCACGCCGCGATCCTGACTCGAGTCCCGTCACAGCTCTGCTCCCGCCATGGTGGCGACCGCGTTGTAGCGCCCTGTCATTCATCCTACACTGACCGTCTCGTTATCACCAGAGTGGGTAAATCCCAAGCTCCCCTTTCCCGTCTATATATATTTTCTTTTGCCTGTCTTTTCCCTTTCCGCGGCAAATGCGGGTAACAACCTTAACCTTCTATGGTTCCACGTTTCCATTCCACCACACTAGACGCCTAAATTGCCGCGCCGCGCTTTGTTCCCACTAATTTCCATACCGGATTAGGCAGATAACAGGTTTCGATCTACATCTAGCATGGACGACATAGCCAGCTCCGACGAGCCGGAGCTGTTTTCCTCCTCGCCTCCTCCGTGGCCTGACAGTCCTGCCGACTTCGAGACTGATCCTGACACTGACCGCGACATCGATCTTGGCACTGACCACGACACCGGCCTTGGCACTGACCTCGGCTCGGACCTAGACAGTGATCTAGACACTGACCACGATATTGATGTCGAGGATCTCCCATCTCAGTCTAGTCCCGGATCTCAGCCTAGTCCTGGCTTAGTGGAGCTTGAAACCGAAGACGAAGACGACCGTTACGACGTCTTCGGCAATGCTGTAGACGAAGGCGAGGAAGCGGGCGAGGTTGAGGTCGTCGACGTTGACGTTGACGTCGAGGACGAGATCGACGACGAAGAAGTAGAGGACAACCAGGAGGAACAAAACGAAGACGAAGAGGACGAAGTGGACGAAGAAGAGGATAGCCAGGAAGACGAGGACGAGGACGAGGACGAAGACGAAGAAGAGGATAGCCAGGAAGACGAGGACGAGGACGAGGACGAGGACGAAGAGGATAGCCAGGAAGACGAGGACGAAGACGAAGACTTGGATGGAGAGCTAGACGAAGACATGGATTTCGACCTGGACATGCGAGACGACGTCGATCTTGACCTTGCGGACCCTTACCTTTCGGAAGACGAGGGCTTGTTTGTGGATGATTACATGGAGGATCTTGGCGAAGAACGCTTTGACGCTTTGCACCAGGCTTTCCTACACCACCTGGAGCACCATCTTGCAGCCCGGGAACCCTGGGGCTTGCGTGACCACTTGCCCATGGCGGATAATCCCCATGGCGGCGGCGCCAGGGACGCAGCTGCACGGGCCAGATATCAAAGAGACCAGCTGGTGCAGATCGAGATGGCAGGACAAAGAAACAATGCAGCTGACGACAGGCGAAGAATGGGACCGCCGCCTGACGTTATCGATCTTACAGGAGACGATGATGTTGAAATGCCAGTTCGGCGAGGTCTTTTCGGTCAGCCTCTGCCACCTGTCCAGCCAGCCCGGTCCATACCCCAGAGACCCGAAAACATACGCCGACGGAACTTCCAGGGTCAGAACGGCCCGCCGCGCTTGAATCGGAGCGACGGAAGTTACGTGAACGACCAGCAGGTCATCGTACTTTCAAGCTCTGACGACGACCTCCCTATGGGCGCCTCCCCGAGACGGAACAACGGAAACCATATCAACAACATTCACCAGAACAACCCCCACCTTCCTCGTGCGAATAACCGTGATAACGCCGACCGCGGTGCCAGAAACGCTCGGTTCGGTAATCAGCACCGACCAGGCCCAGCAGCGCCTGCTCAGAACCCGAACAACCACCGTCATCACAACCCCCACGGCAACGGGGGTCTCCGCCACTTCAACCAGTTGAACCTCCCGCTCTTCCAATTCCTAAGCAACCATCCGCCTGCCCTCTTCCCGCAGCCCATGATGGCAGGCCGTGGCCCGAATGTCGATGACGACATCGTCATTACGGGTGCGCGCAACGTAGGTAACGATGGCGGCTTCGAGCCCGTCGCCCCCGGTCGCCAAGTCTTCGGAATAGGTCCCATCCACCTCGATTACGCCGCTAACGGTCAATTCCAGCCGGCTCCTGGCCCGCCAGAAGCCCGCGGCCCTCCCAAGCCCCCTCACATTCCTCCTAAGCCTGCTCGTCCTGGTTTTACCCGAGACACGGGTCCTGATGTGGTTGCCATCTGCCCTAGCTGTGACGAAGAGCTGGCCTACGATCCCGATGAAGAGGATGCTGCGGCGGCTTCGTCTTCGAAGAAATCACGCTCGAAGAAGTCTACGGCTGAGCATCACTTCTGGGCTGTCAAGGACTGTGGTCACGTAGGTTCACTTTAACTTATTTGGATTTTGGATTGGAGATTATTGGCTAACGTGAATTTAGGTCTATTGCCGCCGCTGCTTCGAGAACCGCCGGTCTACCTCTAAAGGCACGGGCTTCCGCCATGATCCTGAGGGATCTAAGAAGGTGTTTTGCGCTGTGGAGGATTGCGACTCGGAGATTGGCGCTAAGTCGGCTTGGGTGGGCATCTTTTGTTAGATGGTGTTCCTTGAGCTGTTCGTCTTGAGCCGTTTGTCTTGTGAGCCTTACTTGGTTCGGTTCTCCGTGCTGCTTGTTCGGTACTGCATTGCGTGGCGTCGGATGGGGGGTGGATTGCATCATGGGTCTCGTGGTTCTTCCTGGCTTGTTGCTGGGTGGACTTTTACCTGTGCTTTGGCGTGGTGGGAGGGCTTACTTGTTGCTGGAGTTCGGTTGGTCTGGACTGGCGTTGGGGTTGGGGTTGGTACCTAGACTTGTGACGGTTGTCACTGAATAGATGCGTCGCCTTTGTTTTGGTTGTTTGGTGATATGTGCTTGGTGCTTGGTGCTTGGTGATATGTTTGCTGTGATGTTCTCTTGTGGTGACAATTTTCTTGCGACATGTTCACTTACGACATTCGTATTGCGCCGGATACACTTCCGTGTGGCCGTCTCCGGATGGGCGGTGTATTCCCTTTTTCCATTCCTATGTTTCTATTCCTACGTTTCTAGGGGTATGTTTCCTGCGTTTATGAGGCCCTGATTCCCATCGAAAGCTGGATACACTTCCTTGCGGTTGTCTTTGGACGGGCAGTGTATTTTTCTATTCCTTCTTCCGTTTCTGGGGGTATGTTTCTAGGGGTATGTTTCTGGGGGTATGTTTCTTACGTTTATGAGACCCTGATTCCCATCGAAAGCTGGATACACTTCCTTGCGGTTGTCTTCGGATGGGCAGTGTATTCCCTTTTACTATTCTTATGTTTCTGGGGTATGTTTCTGGGGGTATGTTTCTGGGGGTATGTTTCTAGGGGTATGTTTCCTGCGTTTATGAGCCCATGATTCCCATTCGATGGATGTGGTGTCCTGCTTTTGTGTTTTGTTACTTGTTTTGTTACTTGTTTTGGTATGCTTAAGTTCCTCCGTGAGCCGTTTCTTACTTGCCTTTCGATTCGCCCTTATTTCTCAATTTTGGCCAGATGGGTCTTGTTAGCGTGATTCTTGGGTTGCTTTCGATGGGTTGCTTTCGATGGGTATATTTCCTGCGCTGGGATTTCCTGCGCTAGGATTTTCTGCGCTGGGATTTTGTTTCTTACCTCGGTTTGTTCCTTTGTCTTGTCTTTGATGGGTCGTGGTATCTTGATTCATAGCTACCTAGCTTTCGAAGGGGGTTGGTTCTTGCTTTTGCTTGGGTGGGTTGGTATGCTTCCTATGGTTAGCTGGTGACTTGGAGTTTTCTTAGGTGCCTTTTGGAAATTTGGCATTCGATTCGCCCCTGGGTTCTTCTTGTAGACCCGACCGCGGCTGTACGTAGGTATTTATTTCGAGACTTGATACTTGGTTGCTGTGGTAATGTGTTCATTTGTGCTGGGTGGGTAGGGACTCTTGCTGTGACGTGCTTACTTGCGCTGGGCATTTGATCATTCATGCTTGCGGCGTCTGGATGGGCGGTGGTTTTCTATCTCTATTTTCTGACGGAAGGTTTCGATCGCGGATTGGTTTGTTTCTTGGGTAGGTATCTTTCGGTGGGCTCTTGATCCCTACCTGGAGGTAGCTTTCAATTGAAGTGGTTTCCTACCTTTGTATGGGTATTTCCTACGATGGGTTGTTGTTTTTTTAGCTCCTATTAACCCGTGTTTTATCTTCGATGGACCCTGTCGCCGTGATTCTTGTTTGTATAGGTTGCTTCTTACGATGAGACGGTGACTCGAAGTTCATGACTTTCGGAATCGATTCGCCCCTGAGTTCTTCTTGTGGACTTGGACCGCGGCTGTAGGTAGGTTCTTGTTTCTTGCTTTTATTATGATTATCGATATGTGGTGGTTTTACTGTGGCTACGGTCTGTGATGGTTTTCTTTTTTGTTTGTTGCTGTTATGCCGGTTGTTTTACATCGGTTCTGCTTTACATCAGCCCCGTCACGTATTACCCCCGAACCAACGTTTGGAAGGTTTCTGCGGATCGAGTGACCCTCTGAATACGTCCTGTGGCCTCGACTTGTTTCAAGACGTCGGTTTGCTCGTTCCCCGGGAGTTCTCGCAAGACTGATTTTGCTTTCACCGCTATCATCTTCGTCATAAACTGTGCCAAGTCATGAAAATCACCAAAAGCCATTTGGTCGACTATCTCGCGAATCGTCGCCGCGTCCAGGACGTAGTCTTCTTGTGCATAGGAATCGTCCGTGAAAAAGGATGCTGGCGTCGTAGATCTTCTCTGGTACGGGGGCGGCTGCGGGAGAGGGCTCTCCCAGTGGTACTGATTCCACGACGCCGATTTCCCTGAGGGGATCCAGGATCGAGTCCATTGCTTCTCTATCCCATTTGTTTTGCCTATAAGGACGCTGGTAGAGGCCGTCTAGATCGGCGCCCTCCTTTAATCGTATCGGCATTTCTACTCCGTCTTCAAAGCGGCCCAACTCGTCTCGGAATAGCCTTGCCGACTTATTCAGCACCTCTTCGATCTGTCGCAGGATGTCCGGTGACCACGTCTTTGGCACGTTGACATCTTGTATGTTGATCTTGGGCGTGGGCGCTGGACGTTTTTTCTGACTTTCATTTGGAACCACAAACGGGTATCCGTCTCCTATCGATCGTCTGCGTCCTTCTCGTCTTCGCCTTCGGTGTCCTGATACTGCAAGAGTTCGCTCAAGGGTATTGCGTGTGGATGGCTTTCTTTTACATGTGTTGCGAATATCTGTGGTGAGTGGTCTATGTGGATCGGGGAGATGGTACCCAGTCGTTGTCCTTTTCGGATTATTATCGGCGCCGTGCCGAAGTTGGCAAAGGGCAAAGCGGCGTCTTGCCCGTCAACCATGGCGTGCATGACGGATCCAAACATATCCCCGGATGGATTCGTTAGGGTGTCTGGCTGCACGATGTATCCATCCAGTCTCCCGATCGGGATTATAAGTCCACCCACGCCGCAAAGACATCACGTACGACCACAGCCGCCAGAAAACTCGGGATCCCGTTCGCTCTCCCATAGATAAGCTGGCCGAGCGCCGGATTAGTAGTTGGGTCGGTGACGACCAGCGAATCCCCGGTGTTGTACGTTTTGTCTCTTTTTTCTCTTCCCTCGGTATAGTTATAAGCTAGATATACACTAGTGTAGTGTACGAAGTTCGGAAGGGCTACAACTTGGGTTCCGCTCTTGCCGGCGGTCGATTGGCTCGTGTGAGGGATCGGCGCGATGCTGCGGCGTCGTGCTTGTCGTTAGTCGTTACTTGTCTCGGTTACTACGGTGGACTAGATTTGGTCGAACCGAGTTAACAGCCGTGGCTGCTTAGGTATGTAGGTAGGTAGTACTTACGGGTTATCTTGATTGCTGCGAGGTGACTTGTTCTCTTTTGGCACTCGTAGCCCGTGGGTCTTTCTTCTTATTCACTCCTAGCGTTCTTTTTTGTGTTTCTTACTTCCTTTGCGATTTTCGGCATACTTCGGCTCGCCCCTCCTCATCTAAAATGCAATCTGGTCGTGCTTCGTAGTTACTTTAACCTTACTACGTTGCTCGGCTACGTATTCTTTCCAAAGGTTCGCTTGTCTCTCAGGTCCCTACCTAGTCTGAGGAAGCCGCACATGAGCAGGGCGTTTATCACTGCACATTTATAGCCCTACATGGGAAACCTCATCCCCCCGTCTCCGGAGGTTCGGTGTCGTGCCTGCGTGCTGTAGACTACGTCTTTACACAATTTCCTCTGATTCCTGGATTTGGAAGTTGCCCCTGGGATACAACAAATAGACACGTCATCTCAAGCACGTCATGCCAGGCAAGTCGTAACTTCGGGAATCATGGCTGTGAACCTAGTAAATCGGAAGGACCTACTGTTGTGTCCCTGGGTATATATATCAGGTGTCTGTCTGCAGTCTGCCCATTTTCCAACCCGTCTGCAACGCTCGGAAATCCTACCTTTGGTAGTTGACCGCCAAAGACCTGACATTTTGCTTCCTCGAATCTCAATTGTCTAATCATTGACCGTACAACTTACAATTCAACTTCTCTGTCGCTACTATAAAAGAAATGGGTAGGAAAAAGAACAACTCGAAACGAAGTTCGTGGGAGAGTCGGATCAGACTCCAGGATCAAAAACGCCAAAGTCTCGCCGTCATATCTCCAACCCCCTTACCCTCAATCCCGTTCCACAGGGGACCCTTGTGTGTTTCCGCCGATCTGATCCAAATGTAAACCGTTATCTGTCGGGCGAAGATGTCTGGCTGACCGCCAAGATATGGTTGTTTGTCTATCAATATTTCTCGGGTAGGGACCGTGCAAACACATCACATAGGCCTCGGCTGACCGATTCAGGGACAATTACAAACGAACCCCTTGGCAGCTGCCTGTTCATTTAGCACACTATTATCCGCTCATTTCAATTTCCATGTCCTGTTTCCGAACCGTCGGCGGCCGGCCGCACCACAATTCTGTCTGTCTGTTTGCCAGTACTTCTTGCCGGCCGACTATGCTCATAGCTAGCGGTCAGGAGGTCAGAAGGTACTGACCGATGGGCCACTCTGTTGGACGCGGAGATGTGGAGCAAGCCGGCCACGCCGATGATTGGGCCTATCTCGACCTGGTCACCTGCTTCTGTCTAGAATGACCGAGCCCTCGGCCGCAACGATCACGATGAAGACGAATCGTGATACGGACCGACAAGCTCGTTGGTGTCAAGCAGTGTTTAAGGCCTACGGTGCACAAAATAAGACAGGCGATCTGTACTGGTGCCCGATTAGCCAGAGTTGGATGCCGCGAGAGTGCATCACGGTGGCCCATATTGTCAGGCACAATATTACAGAGCTGGCGGCAGGCCACCTGTTCGGGTCACCCGAAGACTCAAATGGCCATATATGGAGCTCCGCAATGGGCTACCGATGTGTGCCGGATACGAGAAAATGTTGGATGACGCAGCAATTGCGATTGTCCCCACGACGGACTCCGCAGAACTGATGGTGACAGTCCTGGACCAGAGACTGCTAGTCAGGGGCGACGACGACGCCAGGCCTCAAATGGGGCGTAAGCTGCAAGGTCGGATATTGAAATTCAAGACGGCGCGCCCAAGCATGCCGTATTTATATTTCACATTAGTGGCAGGACCGTATTCGGTATGCGGGAATGCCATTCTTCGCCACCCCGGGAAAGTGGGTCAATGAGACAACCCTGAGGAAGTTGGCTACTAGAGTCGGGAATTGTCTCTGAGGGAGGCGGAGAAGTTCGTCTATGTCCTCTGCAATGGAACTGGAAGATCCCTTTCGCGACTCAGTGACTCACGCAGGAGTATTTACCAGCGACGGGGAATTCATGGCTTCCTAAGACGGCTACAAGATCATCTGCTTTCAACCGGATTCAAACAGGGTCGCCGGCGCATTTCTGGATCGTCGTCTCCTAGATGACCAACGGCGACCTATAGATGAGCTCCTAAGGTGGCACTTCCACTTTCGGCAGGCCGTCCTCGCGAACATGAGACGAGACGGGGAGCCTGACTTGAGGATTTTTCCCTGGGCTTGGATGCTGTGAGATGGGAAGTCCGGTGGATATTGAAGCGGGGCATTCAGGAGGGGAGCGGCCTACTAAAAACCTACAAGGTTGTCGGGATCCGGAAGTTGCCCAGGTTGGAATTCGGCGTTCGCGTTGTCTTACATTCAAGGGAAAGGGTTGCTACGAATCGGCGTTGCTTTGCGATAGAAAATGCGGTATAAATAAGGATAGTCGTCGCGTTGCGACGACGGAATTCAATTAGCTAGCTACGCCGGACGTCGACTTCAATTCAATTCATTCATTCATAACCTATTGACTTACTGTAATTTACGACTTCTGTTATCTTCGGTCCTGTCTCTATTAACTACATTGAATCCTTTCGCTGTATCCAAGATCCGGACGTTGCCCGCTTGCAGGAACGTTGTCCGTCCTTCCGAAAACTTGGTCGATTTCCGTACTTCAAAGGGGGCGACGGCGAGCCCGAAAATATCAACTCCACGACCACGAATCGCAGCAACTTCCGGTAACTTGCAAACTACTACGATTCTCCAGATCGGGACGTTGCCCGCTTTCTTAATTAGTTGTCGCCTTCGCAGGCCTTCGGAAATCCTATTGACGTGTCGGTAACCAAACCGGTCTCTTTGGGTGCGCACCGGACGTTTACTCCTAGGGAGGCAATTACCTACTGTAATTGCCGACTACGGGGGCATCTTGATGGTTCGCTTCAATATGCTCGTTGACACGAAAACTGGGGAATCGGGATTGGGTTCCGGGTGTGTTGCGTTTTAGTTGACGGTGGAGTTTACTGGGCTGGGTTGGCAACGAGGCGGAGATGGGCGCGGACTGATCATGGTGGATTATCATTGTACTGTTTGACGCAGCGGGTGTATACGTATCTCCTGAGGCGAACGCGGCGAACGGGAATGGGTTAATTCATGTGACTGCGTGCTTGATACCTTGCTGTTCGTGCTTTTGTGCATTATGCAGTGTTGTGATGGTGTTTTGTCTTGTCGTACCTATAGGGTTCTATGGGTTTTGCCGTATGTTGGTTTTGGGTTGGTTTGGGGGTGGGGGTTGATAATCTGGGGCTGGTTTGCTGGTCTACACTACCTATACTATTGGGTTTATTGGGTTGGTTGGTTGGGTTGGGATTGGGATTGGCTTGGTGGGGTTGGGTTGGGTTGGAGTTTGCTTGTGGTGCTTGTCTTTGCTGTCCGGGGGGAGGGGCCGGGTGGGTTACCGGGTTGCGTTGCGTGATGGTGGTTGCGTTGCATTTTGCCGTTTGCTTGGGTGTTGGGTGTTTGAATTTATGATCTATCGTTGTGAGATGCTCTCGTTGGGCTTTGAATTGTTACTGACTGGTCGGTGGTTGTTATGGGGTGTGTTTCGAATAGGCTGGTTTTGAATAGGCTGGTTTTGGGTTTGGGGGTTGTGCTGGTCTTGTGTGCTTGGTTTTTGGGAGCTTTTGTTTTTGCTTTTGGCGTATGTTCGTCTGTGTAGGTTGATGAGATACGGTGGTTCTTTTACTTGATTTTGATATGTTGTATGGTGTTGCGGTTTTGGTTGCTTTGGTTACTGGGCTTGAGATTCTATCTGGAGTTGTTTGTCGGGGGGCGGGAGGGAGGGGATGGGACGGGACGGGACGGCGGAGGGAAGGGGAGGGGAGGGTTTCGTTGTCAGATTCAACTACACTATAGGTACTATCTATAACACCGGATCTCATCCCGGGTGCTGGGTTATTTGGAGATTTATCACAGGTCAGCTGTTAGTTGTTTTGGGGTTGTTCGTGCTGGTTGCGATTGGATGTAAGCGTGTTGGATTTGCACTTTTATTCCGTTTGTCGTTGATGTTGGGAGGGGAGTTGAGACACGGACGATAAGAGGCAAAACTGCACGTCCTCACGAATCCGGAAATGCTGTCGCGATGACAGTTTCTTGGGGTAGCTGTCAGCGTTGGAGTACTTGGAGGTAAGTGATCGATCATTTTACGCTTACTCTTACGGACTGATTCCGCTTGAAGATACGGCTCACTGGGCCTATGGCGAATAAAGAGAAACCAACTGCAGATTGGTCACGAATGAGAGCGCTCTTATTTCACTTATTACAGGCAACTTGCACGTAGCTAGAAACGCTGCGTGATCAGTATCGAATGTGCAATTGTTGGTGATGCACGAAACCCAACCGAACAGAACGATTCGGTGGATTTAACATGGGGAATGCCTCGCAAGGCAGATCCGCGTGATTCGCGTCCCGGTTTGCCTCCCCGTTTACACGTGTACAAACCTCTGTCGACCGGATTGGGCAATGGGTCGCAGTGACACGGCGTCGATGTCTTGGAACTGGCGTTGCGCAGCGTTGGGGGCTGTGCTGGGTCGGTAGCCTGCATCAACTGCTTTCCCTTCTCTTTCCCCTTTCCCCGCTGATGCTGGTTTCGATATCTTCGTCGACGTCCCAACTGGTTTTGTTTTGCCGCGGATATTCCATCGGGCTTTTGTCTTGTCCCATGTCGAACTCTCGCTGGTCTGGTCATGCCTGGGCTTGTGCGGGAGCAGCTTGCTGGCTGTATTAAATGGCTGCCTCGTAAGGCGGAGCTTGCGAATACTGAGGATCTCGAGGAGGGGTGTTGTAATCATCCTGTCGTGGTGATTTCTACGCGTCCGCGGAATGGCAGGGTCAAAGTCCTTATTGTGCGTCGTTTTGACTCGGATGGTTGGTACTCGCTGACGAGTGGCAGGTCACCTCGTTAGGCGGCCGAGACCTTGAAGCGCGATTCATGAGGCAATCCGTCCGCCTTGATCATCTCCCCATCGCGCCCGCAAACGCCCATCCGGACAACGGCATCCTGCTCGTTCTCGCCGACGCCTCGGTGAAGCTGCGGAAGAAATCGTACGTGAAGACGCGCAATCGGCATTCCGTCCTGCTTGCGTCGTTGCTGCCTTATAACAACCACGGTCCGGAGGTCTATCTTTCGAAACGGTCGTATGCGACGCTGGTGAAGTATATCCGGTTCACGGAGTCGCCGGATCTCCCGCCTTCTTACGTGCTGCCGTCGCGGCGCGGGTCGGAGCTGGCGCGTGCCGGGGGTCTGCGGAGCCCGGATGTTGCGGTCGTGATGAACTACGGGACTCGCGGCTTTGAGAACCTTCGTGCCGACTCTGCGCCTCGGAGCTTTGCTGTGGCTAAGCCTGCTGTTGCTGCTGCGAGATCTGCTCGGCTGTCGTTATTGCCTGCGCAGGAGTATCGCCCGCTTATTCGCGGGAGCCAGCCTACGCTGCCGACTACGCATCCCATCCGGACGGATGGAAGTGCGTCGGGATCGCCTAACTGGCATCGGTTCTGGAATTTCATGAGTATTCTCTTGTGGATTTGTCTTTGTCTGGGGATCACGTACGGGTTGTATCGTGGTGGGTCATGGCTCTTCGAGGTTTTGAAGGGCTTGTTTGCGCCGGCGGGGTTGGTTCGGACTTCGGATCTGTGGGCTTCGTTTCTTTAGATGCCTGGGCTGAAACATGATGCTCACTGCTGAGTGGATTTTACTGGTATGCTTGGCTGTTGACGGCGCGGGGTTGCGCAAGCCTACCTATCATGACGGGATGGACTTCAACGGGGTGGATTTGCGGTGCGGGTGCGGATCTGGATCACGAGGGGTTTTGAAAGTTCTGATTATTCCGTCGTTTTTCATTTTTGGAAACTCTAAATTGGGATTGATTGAATACTGGGGTAAGTTATCGATGAGGTCAAGGTCAATTGGGTTGCCGCTTTGGTATCTGAACTTCATGACTAGGTTGGCGAGATAGTCACATGCTCAGAGGCGGCAGCGCGTTGCCAGATGATAAGGAAACGTAAGATAGGGTCCCGTACTTTAACTACGCGGCCTGCCGTTGCTATCTATCTAGTTTCAGGCTCTTTTTGTGCTATCACCGTCCATCTCTTCTGGGTTCCTTGACTCAGTATATGGCCGAGTTGCCACGGGTAAGAATCGGGAAGTTGTCGCTGTCTCCGCTGTCTTGTGTACTTACTACCTATGCAGAGGCAGTTGTCAAGGGAGGGAGAAAGGGAGGGATATAGTTCGCAGTCAATAGGTTTTATATTGGACATAGAGATAAGTGTCTGCGGGGATATCGTCTGTCAGACTCGCTTGGTTTACGCCGTACGCCAGCTCGGCGTGCCACGTTGTCTTGGCATGGAGCGGGATGGCGCAACTCTGCTGCTTACCGGGTTCTAGATGTGGGCAGGATGCAAGGAGTTAACTTAAGTAGCAACTATGACTGCGAATTAAAGACCCAGGCTTGAGGACCAGGTCCCCGCTAATAACCTGTCTGTGTCGATATTAGACACCGATATTATTAGACCGTCTATGGGAACCTGCTACTTAGCTGCTTGCCTACCTATTCCGGGGAGTGGTACTAGTAAGGCCGTAGATTTTATATTTACCGTTTAATATAACTTGATGATGAGCTGTTCAGTCGGAATCCTAGCGGCGATGTAGAGTATATGTCTGTACGGCTCTACTGCTAAACGGTGAGGTCTGGGAGAAATGCTCGAAACTGCAAACGCTCGAAGCCTATAATTGTACGATCGTGATTCTGTCGCAAACCGTGTTATTCCTCGTTAAACCATTACCTACTATAGAAAACCACCACAGTACCTATTACCGGTAGCAGTGAAATAGGTAATGGAGCCACACAAAGCAGATCAGAGATGAACAGTAAACCGCAGTTACCCACCTACCCACCTACCTATACCTACACCTATACCTACCTACTCATACCACGCCGTACGTAGATAGATAACCAGGTAGCATGGCATCCCAATCCCACTCCCAGAATCGGTTAAGAAACCGAATTCCCCGTACGGAATAATCACCTACTCGCTGTTGGTTGGAGATTATCAATCTACCTATCAAGTGAACAGGGGTAGCAGTCTATAGTGTACGAAGTATGTAGGTAGGTATGTATGTATGTAATCATGTAGGTTATACCAACATGCGCCGGAGCTGTCTCGGGGTCTAACCATCTCGAGCCAAGGCGGCTGGGGTGCATGATAACACGCGGCGATGGTACCTAGCATACTACACGTGTATGTATGCTGCCTACCTATACACTACGTAATTGCTTGGTAAGTATGAAGTGCGAAGTAACTAGGTATCAGATAGCGAAACCGTTGACAACTACGGTAGGTAGGTACTATCATCTATGTGACGAGGCTGCGAAGCTTTATGTGGAGGGATTGTTCTGACTTCTTGGTGATACCCGGATACCGCGAATAGTGCAGGGCACGTTTCTTAACTTACCTGGGTTTCTACGTCCGTACGTCGTACTTTTAAGTAGGTATAGGTATATCTTGGTTTCATTTGTTCGTTTCGCCTGTTCGACTCATCAGTCAGAGACAGGTAATACCACGATTACTGTTGGCTCGAATAGGATATAAGCAAGTTCAACTACGGAACAGAAGACCGTTACGGACGCATGCCTATATCTCTCCACCTACTTCGTACCAAGCCAATCACCACCATCAACAATACGTCCGTAAGGCATCGCGATAAAGTTAACCGAGGCGAAAAAGATTATCCAGAAGCAGTAACTAATCCATACCCATACCCAAAGCCAAAGCCAAAGCCAAAGCCATACCCAAACCCACCGCTTAATTACCGGTACGAATTACAAGCCTCCAACCCTACCTACCCTCCTTCCCCTCCTAGGTCTATAGCAGACTAGACGCGGCATATGCCAAGCACACCGTTAAAACTGGTGCATATCACGTAACCCTGCTTCCGGTTAGCTGAATACTATGTATAGCCAGCCAAGCCCCCGACGTCGGAAAACCTTCTTTTCTCGGCCTAGACATCGCCTAGATAGACATTCTCCTGGTGCGGAATACATAGTCTAGGTACGAAGTAAGTACTTAGTGTAGGTAGAGTACACTAGGTACCTAGTGTACTTCCTATCTAGGCGGAAACCCAACGGCGATAATCACCGACAAAAGCTGATCAACGCTATGGGGTTAGCGCAGAGATATGGATAGCCATGAATCACGATAGTGGTGTGTAGAGATCGTTTCGTCTTTTTGCCCGTATCTAATTACGTAGTGTACACGTGTAGCGTAATGGAGTTGTGGTGTATGGAGGGAGGGCCATGTGGGGGAGATACCCTTGTCCTGACCGGTACCTTTTTGCGGCATCGGCGTCGCCACTGGGAATCGGATGACCCGAGACAATTCCAAATTCTGCGCCTCAAAGACATTTCTATGAAAGAGGTCTTTGGTCTGGATCTGCCTTGCGTTGAACCGTTGCGAGGCCTTGCATATGTGCAGGGTCGCGCATCGTGAATCAGACCTGGCGGGATACCTAGAGGTAGGTACCGTAGGGTGTGGTGCCGCGACGGATTGTGGTGTTGCCAGCCATCTCTTTTATCTTGGCGGCCGACGCTTGTGGACAAGCAACCGGGATGTTCCTCGTGTCATTAGTACTGCCTATCTCGGTGTCTCATGTACGAAGTACCTGGGGTAGGTATGAATACCTACCTACCTAGACCGAGTACTTCGTAGGTAATGTCCAAAAGTCCGGCAACGCAATTAACCCAACTGCTCGTTGAGACTTGAGACACAAGTGTGTTTGGTCAGTAGCGCCGACGAGCCTATGCTCTGTAGTGAGGCGCGCCGATCTGTCTCAATGCCCGCGCTCACGGCGCCCACTTACATACAAAGTATAAATCCTGATCATGCCTAGTAACGCAGTTAGCGAGCTGGAAGGTAAGGCGAGCCAATGCAAATCATCGGATAGCTCTACCAACCATGAGCTCAACATTCCGTATCGTTGAGCAAATTGCAGTCTTCCATGCGAGAGGCTCCAACGAGAGACCTGCACGCCGAGTAGCGGTATCTTTTATCTCTCCACGCGTCTTACCTTTTGCCTTCCTAATGTGGAATCGGCGCCGTCGACCTGACGAGCCCACAAGTTGCAACGACCGTCCTGAGAGGCTACAATGCGCCTAGCCGACCTGGTACCTAGATGCGGCCAAGAGCCAGGCCGTTGGATACGCCACAGTCGCACATTCCTGAGGTTCCATTTGCCCTTTGCTCCCTTATCTCGGCCGTTTTAATCGCCCTTCCCGGCCAAAGTTGCTATCTACATAATACCGACAACCATGTCGCGTCCTGTGATGCGGGGGACAATCAAGTGGCTAACTGGACGTCGAAGCGGGGAAAAGCCTGATTGTCCCACCTGTTTTAGTGAATTGCTGGATGCCGGGCCGAGCGAGTTCGCCGCCTGTCGGTCGGGGTTTGTGTGCCTGCGTCTTCATGTACCTGCCCGGGTACAAAGTACCTACCCGTATATGAACCACGCTGGCCCCGCGTCCTGCGTCGCTCGTGATCTTCCCTTTCTGCCTCGACCCTCTGCTGCATCTCGACGCTGGGCCCTTGGTAGCACCCATCGGTCGTGAAGGAGGCTTGTCGTCAGTCAGCAGTCAGATACTCGCAATGGGCATGCTCACGCCCCCTGCTAACGTGCAGCCGGCCCCTGTGGCCGGCGCACCGGCCGATGTCCCCAACATGGACACCATCGACGAGAAGGCCAGCGATATCCAGGTCGACGAGAAGGAAGTCGACGAGGAACTCGACCTCTATGTCCCTCTGAAGATGGACCCCAACATCCCGGTTGAAGACAACCCACTGACAATTCGCGCCGTTATTGTCGGTATCGTGCTTGGTGGCCTGGTTAACGCGTCGAATCTGTACCTAGGTAGGCACCCGGCATATGAGTGCAGATGTGTTTTTACATTTCCGGTGATAAAGCGACGCTGACTGGTGACTAGGTCTCAAGACGGGCTTTACCTTCTCGGCTAACATCTTTGGATCCATCTTCGGGTACGGTATCGTCAAGCTCTTGTCAAAGCATTGTCACAACTGGCCCATTCTCGGTGGCAGCTTCGGCCCCCAGGAGAACTCCATCATCCAGGCTGCCGCCACTGGTGCTGGTGGTACCTCCGGTATCTTCGTCGCTGCGATTCCTGCCATGTACCTCCTTCACGCCATCGAGGGCAGCCCGAGGTCCAACTTCGGATCCTTCATCACCATCACCCTTGTGTGCTCTTTCTTCGGTCTGTTCTTCGTCACGCCCCTCCGGAAGTTCTTCGTCATTCGCGTCGCGCGTGAACTGAAGCTGCTCTTCCCTACTCCTACCGCTGTGGCGCTGACAATCCGATCGATGCATGCCGGTGCTGCTGGCGCCCGCGAAGCCATCAGCAAGCTCAAGGCGCTTTGCTTGGCCTTCTCGCTGTCTTTCATCCAGCGTGTTGCCTCGTTCTACGCCGTCGGCATCCTTTACGACTGGCACGTATTCACCTGGATTCACATCTGGAGAAAAGGACACAGTTGGGCCTTGAATATCGAGTCTTGGGGTTGGTACTGGGAGTGGACGCCCGCCTTCATTGGTAGCGGTATCCTCATTGGTATGAACTCGGCTCTCTCTCTGTTTGCTGGTGCTGTGCTCGCCTGGGGTGTCATCGGTCCTCTACTCGTTCACTACGGCACTTGCATCGGTGAGCAGCTGTACCCCGACGACCCTTACTGGGATTCCCTGTACACTTTCGCGGCGCTGGACAACCTCGGCCATCAAACCCCCAGCCCGCGATACTGGCTTCTCTGGCCTGGTGTGCTCATCATGGTTGCTACGTCGATTGCGGAACTGTTGGTCCAGTATAAGATCATTGGCCACGCGGGTGTCACGGCCTGGCGGGCCTCGTGCAACGGCATCAACCAGTTGTCGATCAAGGCTCGCGGTCAACCCATTGGTTTCTTCGAGCGTCAAGCCGCCAAGTTTGTGGACGATTCCAACCTGGTTGCCGACTCTGCACGACCTGAAGACCAGGTGCCCATCTGGCAGTGGTCGCTGGGCCTCGTGGTCAGTATTGTGATCGGCATCCTCGTCTTCCACTTCCAGTGGGGCACGAACCCCGGATTGACCATCCTGGCCTGCTTGTTGGGTTTCTTGTTCTCGTTCCTGGCCATCCAGATCGGTGCCGTGACGGATAACACGCCCCTGACGGCTGCGTCCAAGGCCAGTCAGTTGGTCTTTGGTGCTGCCACGTCTGGCAAGGGGTACTCGATCGTGCATGCGCAGAGGATCAACCTTGTTGCCGGTGCTCTTGCTTCAGGTTCTGCTGATATCGGTACTTCCCTAACGTCGGACTTCCGTACTGGTTTCCTTCTCGGCACGCCGCCGAATAAGCAGTGGTATGCCCAAGCCGTAGGCACCCTCATCAGTGTGTTCCTGGCGCCCGGTCTTTTCGTCCTCTTCGCGACCGCCTACCCCTGCATCCTTGACGGTTCGAGGTGCGTGTTCGCTGTCCCGTCGGTTGCCGCGTGGGCCGCTGTCGCCCAGGCCGTGACGGATCCGTCGGTCCACATCCCGTGGAGCTCGGGCATCTTCTCCATTGTCATGGCTATTGTGGTAGTAGGGCAAGTCGTTGTCCGCCACTTCTACCTGGTCGGCGAGCGCGAATGGGTCCGCGGCTATCTACCCAACTGGGGTGCCATTGCGCTATCCTTTGTGCTGCCGAGTCCCGTGTTCACCACGGCGTCGCTCTTCGGTGCGCTCGTGGCGTTTGCATGGAGGAAGTGGAAGCTGTCGTCGTTCGACCTTTACGGTTATGCCGTAGCTGCGGGCTTCATCGCCGGAGAGGGTCTCGGTGGTGTGGTGGGTGCCATTCTTCAGGTGGCCCACGTTTCCGGTGACATCTTTGGCACCAACGCCGGTTGCCCTGGGAATGTTTGCTAGTGTGGCGAGCGAGAGGAGGCAATGAGTGAGGAATAATATATACCCCCATGTTACGGTAAACGATATAATGAAGCTTTTATGTAGATACCACGTTCCATAATCGATATGTTTTCATATTGGAAGCATTTTTTAATTTCCGAGTATTCATTGTGTCATTAAGGGAAAGTGAAGCACGTAGCGGACAGTTGCCCTGGGGATGATGCAGGTGTGTAGAGATAGAACCATGAGATGTCTGACCGTAGCTGATGAGTGACACCATGCCTAAATCGCCGGCGTGCTGGACGATGGGAACGGGATTCCGTGCTTGCAAAAGGGGAGGAGGTTCGTCACAGTCAGAGATCATGAGAGGACGGCTGGATACATCTTAGGTAAGACGGAGTATGTTCAGAAGGCAGTCGCAGCCCTGCAGGGTGAAAAGGCCGCTTATATGAGAAACGATCCCGTAGATGGACCACGTAAACGACGGAAATGGACAGAGGGAATATTTGGGAGATACGGCTCTCGATATGAACTCTTGCTATTCCGAGTGTCGAAGAGTCGCGAGAGTCCTCAACTCCGAAGCTGGTGCCTGGTTATGCACATACCGAGCACAAGTTCTGGTTACATGCATAAGCACTCGGAATATTGCCTGATCGGGTAACTCACACAGTCTTTCTTACAGTGTCACCGGTAATCGGCACGGTAGCAACCAGTTAATTCCGTAACGGCGCACAGACGATCGAGACAATACCGGTGCTCTGCCAACCCGCGTCGACAATGCACTTAACGTCAAACATCCCCTATTTTTTGGTCGTTCTCAATTTTGGTTCCCCATGGACCGCACGCCCAACATAAATCAGTGACAATCCTTTAATACATCACCGCTTGCTTCGTGCCATGTTTCGCGGTCGATGGCGCACGCGTATACGCCGGGCATAGCAACCCTCCACCATGGCTCCCCTCGTCCAGAATACCTTCTCCGTCGTCCCCGACGCGCCTTCCGCCCTCAACAACCAGACCAATGGCGAAAACACGAGCATCCGCATGGCCAAGCCGCCTATGACCTCAAAACAGGTCAAAAAGGCATATCAGAAGGCAACTAAGCAGCCTAAACTTTCCAAGGCCGAGAGACGTCGCCAGGAGCTGTTCGAGCAGGATCGCATACGGAAGGAGACCGAGAAGGAGAGGAACCAGGCTCGCGCTAGGGCTGCGCGGGACAAGAAGAGGGAGAAAGTTGAGCGCGAACGCGCTGAGAAGAAGAATAAGGGCTTGCCTTTGGTTGAGGTTCGTCCTTCTCAGGATACTCTTGCGCGCTTTGTTCGGGCTCGACCGAGTAATGCTGCATTACGCGATGTTAGCGCCTCGCCTTCGGTGGCTACTGAGGATGAACGCGACGAGGGGGATTCGGGCTTGTCTTCTCTTGGGAACGCGTCCCAAAGCTCTCATCGGGCCCAATGGGTTGATGACAGTAACAAGGAGAATGTGGCTCCACGTTCTAAAAGGAGCCCGCGGCCCTCGCTTCCAGCACGTTGGGGGTTGGTAGACAATGGTGTTCAGAGTTCAAGTTGTAAGCCTGCTACGGTATTCGCTGAGCCCCCGAACAAGAAACGTAAGGTCGCCGTGCCAGAGGAAGCAGATCAGCAAAGTGCGCTGGATGTCTACGACGATGCCTTTGCTATGGACTTTAGTGAAGAGGAACTCTTGGAAGACCTGTGCAGAGCAGACGATGTACACGCGGACGACGTACACTCAGACGGTGTACACGCAAACGATGTTCGCGCAGACAATGCACATGCAGATGATCTATACAGAACTCCGACAGCATCTAATAATGGCATGTCCAAGAAGCAACGGGACCACGATACATCAATTGAAATGCCTCCGCCGAAACTACCTGAAAAGCGAAGTCCGGTTCGAGAAAACAGGCTGCCACCAAGCACACAGCTATTCTTTCTGAACCACCTAGATGACTTCTTCCCCAGCCCGTCCCAAGAAGTGCGGGAGATCTTTGAAGAGCCAGAACGGAAGGTCAATAGAATCCGAAACAAAACTGCATCAACCGATGTTCAAATTTTGACATCCAGCACTATCCGAAAGGAGTTCCACGTTCAACATTTTGCCAAGCCACCCAAACCACGAGCGGTCACGGCCCAGCCGACTCTGAATACAATACCGCCAAAACAGCAGGACACATTCGAAATGCCCTTCTTCTGTACACAGGACTTATTGATGTCTTCTCAGGACGTCAAAGACATAGAAGAAACCTCTCAGCCCCAACCCAGTCCCAAAGTGTCTACACCCATACCCTCACCACAACCCGAATCGCAACGTCCATCGCGGCCTTCTCCAAAGCCGTTTCTCAGTCCAAGTAACCGCGAAATGCGCCTTAAATATGCCATCGAGTGCAGCAAGACAGCAGCGTGGGAAGGCCCTCGCGCTCAGCAGAAAGCACGCGAAGTGCTGGAACGGCTCCAGGCGGAAGAGGATAATCACACGTTTCTCGCCAGCTCGGGTGAAAACACAAAAGAAAGCCGCCGAGAAACTCCTGCTGCGAGCTTCGCCACTAAAACAGACACACCAGCAAAAGAATCGCATACGACGATCTCACGCAGCGCACCAAAGTCACAGGCTCAACCTCGTCCCGTCCGTCCCGATCCCCGACGGAATACGCGGCCGAAGAGCTCCTACGAGACGATGCTGGAACTACTAGCCAAGCAGAAGCAGAGCGGCACGAATAAAAACAAGGCCGAGAATAAGATTCGGACCGGAGGTGTTGAGAAACAGGTAGCGAAAGAATTGCCGGCTTCCCAGGAGACGGATTATGGCGGGGAGGAATGGGACGACGATGAGCTTTTGCGCGATTTATTATGATACCCTTGTTTGGCTGGCGTTTGCGTGGATGGGATGGCGTTGGCTTTGCATATGGCGACAGGCGGTTGCATAGTTGCTGGGTGGTTGGTTGGTGATGTATGCATACCTCATACCTCATGAACCCGATCGTTATAAAATCGATGTGTCGATGCTGTGGTGAGTCTACTGTGGATGTGATTGGCATCATGCATGGGAGTAACTACGTGCATGACAGTATTGCAGAGCTATTGAATTCTTACGACAAGTATAGGTAAACTTCATCCCTCCGTTCATCCATCATCACTCCTAGACTACCCCATACGTTCATTCACCAATCCACCAACAGAATCCAAGTAAAACAAGTTCCAAACCATTCGTTTTACGGTTTATCACCCGTGTACAAATGAATGAGATGAACAAGCCCAATGAAGAAGGCTCCGATACAAACTGTAAACAAGTATGCATCCCTACGGGTAACGAGCATAGGCACTGCCCACGATACGACACAAGACAAAAATCCAAGAGCGCGGAATCCTGTTCTTATTCGTTACTTGTTACCGCTTCTAGGTTCCTCTTCGTATCGCACTCGGGATAGACATAACTAAATAGTAAGCGTAGATGCGATGAAATGAGATGAAATGAGATGAAATGAGATGAAATGAGATGAGATGAGATGGACAAGGAGAGGATAGATAGGTCCCGACAGTTATTCTACGAATGACTACGAACGATACATACAACGAGAACGAACCAAAGAAGGATCGGAAACAAGCGTTGATATTTTACATGTGACGGGTATAAAGTGCCAATCGAAACGAGCTGGTCTAGGTATACTAGGTAGCGAAACCGTATCGGCGGACGTGACTTGTTACTGCTTACACACACAGCGAGAAGATAGACGGTATCAAGTGCCACGAATACTAAGTTCCGACATACTCAGTTCAGCACAATACACACAACAAACCAATTACCTAGGTAAGGACTTGGAAGAGCATCGACGGTATGCCTGTTCCCATCCCATCTCATTCCCATCACTATCCTATTCCCATAACCACCTCACCCAACCGAAAACAGGACATGACTAACCGTAGATAAGATGTAATGAGATGTAATGAGATGAACGAGCAGAACGCAGAGCGCAGAGGTATATTACTCCCCCGTTCATATTCATAACCACCTCCAGCGAGGTAGTCCAGGCATCACATACATTTCAATGAAACCAACGTCCAACAATTCAGTCCTTCAAGCAGTACGATACTGTACAAGAAACAAAGCAAAGCGCAAAGGTATATCCTCGTTCCAACCATCACCTCCATATCATATTCGTTGCGGTTTATTAATCCTCCGTCGATCCACCAAATTCCAATTCGCTCTCAATCCACCAATTCACGCATCAATCCCCCATCATCAACCAATCCTCCCATCAATGACAAAACAACCTATACTATTATCCAGAGCTGCACATCGGTAAGTCCGGTCGATTTATACCTACCGACCAACCGACCGCTTATAATAAGCAATCCGATCGACCGCTACTCAGCAGCCAAGGAGTACCGGCCGATAGATCGACAAATATGTGACATAGCCGGCGGTACCGCCGGTCATAGCATATCGGAAATAATAAGGTGATTCACAAGAACTGAACCAAGCCGTGATGCATGAAAACGACATTGCGAAGTGATCACCAATATGACAACGGTGTCTGCCATCATACCAAAAACAACCAAAACAACCAAAATCGGCAGAGATGCGCTCCAATTTCCTTGAAATTGGCCAGTCGGCCTTGGCGGTCGGTCAGACTTTTGCCAACGGTTCTAGTCAATAGATATCCGACAGCCCGTCGGCTTCAAGCCATCGTGGACGACCGACCGTCTACCTATTGATAGAGGTGACCGCCCGGCAGGTCGCCGGTTTGACCGACCGATGTGCAACCCATAGTATTATCCTCCAGTGCCGAGGCAGTAAGTATCACGTCACGTCCAGTAAGTCAAGTCAAGTCCCAACAACACAACACAGCACAACACAACACAACATAGCGCAATTCATACAAGTCCCAACACAACGCAATTCATCCAAGAACAACGACAATTCGATGAGTATCATACTGTACAAAAACAAAGCAAAGCGCAAAGGTATACTATCCTCGTTCCAACCATTATCACCTCCAGGTATCATATTCAGAACCACCTCCATATCAAGATAGTCCAGCAATCATGTCACGTCCAATAAGTCAAGTCAAGTCAAGTCCCGCCCCAACAACACAACACAACACAACACAACACAACACAACACAACACAACACAACACAACACAACACAACACAACACAACACAACACAACACAACACAACACAATTCATACAACAACGGCAATTCGACGAGTATCATACTGTACAACAAAGCAAAGCGCAAAGGTATACTATCCTCATTCCAACCATTACCACCAGGTATCATATTCGTTGCGGTTTATTAGTCCCTCCGTTAATCCACCAGCAGTCAATCAATGAGTCCCCATCATCAAGCCCCAAAACAACCCGTAATATTATTTTCCGATCACCGATCACCCAAGGGTATCTCAACCAAGCCACTGCCACAACCATTACCTACCAACATAACCTCTCTCCCCGTCACCACACGACTCCTTCAACAGACAAGCAAGCAAACACCCAGCGTGATATGACACCACAACAACCAGGAGCAGTTAAATCCTAACTGGATCAGGACGAGTCGCAGTAAGCCCCGACAGGACACGACAAGCGCAGTTAGATCCTAACGGGACCGCCCTTAGCGGCATCCCCATTCCGAACCTTCTGCGACTGCGGCCCGTCAGCAAGCTTACTTCCAAGGTGACTGTCCGCAGCATGCGGCTTCCGAGTAACCCGCGGAGCCTTAGGGATATCTGTGCTCTTAGGCGCGCTGCCAATCGAGAACACCGGACTCTCCCACCTCTCGCCTCTACGGGCGAGCTCCTTGAACTCCGTCGCCTTCGAACTGATGCCGCCCGGGAGCGACACGTCGGGCATGATGCTGTCCTCCCGCGTGATGGCGAGCTTCACGTTCTTCTGCCCGGCCTTGGCGGCTGCTTTCTCTTTCGCCTTCTGCTTCTTCTGCGAGATCTGCTGCCTGGCGGCTTCGAGGTAGCGGCGGTAGATGTTGGGGGCGTTCTCCGGGTCAGCCCGGGCTTCCTCTAGCGCGCGATCCGCCTCGATCTTGATCTGGTACAGCATCGAGTCCCATTCGTTGAATTGCTGCTTGATCTGCTTCTCTGCCACCTTGCGCACCACGGGGCGCAGGACCCTGAGCAGGACGGGCTTCAACACACCAAACAGGAGCTTGAACTTCGACTTGACGAGCTTGATGTTGAGATGCTTGACGTCCACGTCGACCTTGTCGACCTTGAAGAAGTGCTGCTGGTCCTTCTCATCTGCGCTGGACAGCTTCATGCGGAACGAGAGCCCGTCGCCGCCTAGGAACAGGTGCACGATGCCTTGGTCGACGATGGCCGGGAATCCCTTCTTGCGCTTGACGTAGAAGCTCACGTCGCGCAGATCCATCTGGACTCCGCTGACCTTGACGTCCATAGCGTTGTGGCGCTTGCTTCCCGCCTTCTTGCGTCCCAAGCGGAAGAAGTTGTCGGCGGCGATCTCGAGCACGTTGGGCATGAAGTTGTCGCTCTCGAGCACGAGGTTCTCCACGATGGCGTCGACCTGCGGGTCGGAATACTCAATGCGAGGGACGGGGATATACGCCGCTCTCTCGAGGGCGGCGGGGATGATAACCTCGACCAGGTCCTTGATCAGATGCGGCTTGAACTTGGGCTTGCCGCTCGCGTCGGTGCCCAGGTCGTTGAGCAGCTTCTGCACAGAGACGCCGAAGGCCTTGTTCTGGGGGTCCTTGTCGAACTGGTCGGCCATGAACTTCATCTCGTTGACGATGTGGTCGGTGTGCTTCCTGTACCTGTCACGGAGGAGGTAGTTACCGCGGTCATACAAGTGACGCCACTGCTCGTTGCAGTCTTCGTCCATGATGTACCCCGACTGCTGGAGACACTTGCGGATGTAGTTGTCCATGGACTTGAACCAGTTCCGCAACTCGGGGTCTTTATCAGCGTCTTCGTAGAGGGTGTTAATGGAAGACCACAGGTCATCGCTGGATGTGCCGTTGGCAAATCTCTCAATGAGCGTCTGCAAGATATCAGAATCGACACTGAGCTACACTTTGACTGCTGTTGTCACGTACCTTGAGGTCAGCCTCCGCTGCGGCAAATGCAGATCTTGTCTGCTTGACGGTACCGGTGCCCTCCGTGGTGAGGGATCTACCATGTCTGCCATACTGCTCGGCCAGGTCAAGCAGAGTGGTTACGGCTCTCTGGTAATCAGGGTGCTGCTGGCATTCAAGGACCATTTTCTAGGACGGCTTATCAGCTTTCGCTCTTTCGGAAAGCAGAGCATTGACGCCCAACTTACCTTCAAGCGCCAAACGGTCTGATCACGTCTCTCCTGAGGCACTTTCTTGTTCAGGTATTCTCTAGCTTGGCGACGGTAGTCGGCGGCCATTTTCTTGGCCTTCTGCTTGTTCTCCTCAGCGGTCGCAGCTTTGGCCTTCTCGGAAATGGCACCCGCCGTTGCCTGGGCGTCGGTCTGGGCACGCTGACCACCGTCGATGCCATCAACCACCTCATCCCCGTCCCTCGAGGTGGCGCGCTTGTAAACGTTTTGTAGCTGACTCCTCATGCCCTCCTTGGACAGGTCCGGAGCCTCATGCCAGATGTTGTCTTCGGCAGGCTGGTCCATCTGGTTCAACTGCTCCTCCGAGGGTCTAACTTTGGTAACGGCAGTTGTCGCAGCATCGCCGGCCATGTCGCGCATCAAGACAGTAGCATCGCTCACTACGAGGCACGTCGGGTTAGCGACGATGTATGCAATTGCAGACTCTTTATGGTGACTTACATAGTTTCCGGAATTGGCCATTTGTGATCAGCAGCCTTCCAAGTGTCCGCATCCCTTCGAGAACTTTGTCGCCATGCTGCTTCGCCTCTTCCTTCGTAAGGGGCGAGGTGGGGGTGCTGATGGTGCTGGCGTCAAACTGCGAAGTCTGCCAGATGAAGTCCTGTAGCAGGTTTCCCTCATTCTTGGATAATAGCAGCCTCTTTGAATGCTTGACAACATCGACGAAACTGGCAATGAGTTCCCGTCCCTCGGGCGACAGCCTGTCGGAAGGGCGGGATAGAGCCCTGCTGGCGATGAAGCTATTCAGGGCAACATCGATTTGGTCATTCTGTGGTGGATGGACCGTGAGCTTTTATCTATACTCACACTCCCAATGGCACGGGAAACGAAGCGAGGACAACTCACTGATGGTACTTTGCCCAATTGGAAGGCCTTGAAGATGCCGTAGAATTGCAACTTGCGGTTGATGTCGGCCTCCTTCTGCTTCGGGTCGGTAGGCTTATTGACGGTAGCCATGGTGGCAGAAGACCCGGGTGGCAGGCGAGTGTTTCTATGGGATCTCAAAGATTACTAGTGGTATGAAGATGATTGAAGACTGGCAATAGCTAAAGGTATCAACAGAACACCGAGCCTTTGCAGATGGGAGCAGGCAGAGTAGGAGACGGTGTTGAATAACCAAGGTTATGGGGGGTATCACGAAAAAAGAAAAGAGGAGGAAGAAACACGCGGGTATACTGGAATACGGGGATACGAAGAGTAATGATGATGCTCGGAGCTGCTAGCTCTGCCTATCTGTTTAGGTTTACGGGTATCACGTATGGGGAGCGACGGCACGGAAGAAGGTTTGCGTCGAGCGTTGTATAAATAAAGGGAAGGGAAGGGAAGGGCGGGCGAGGGCTGCGGGAGGGCTGCGAGCTATAGCAGAGCTACGAGACAAGTCACAATTTCCAAAAGCAAGTGCGCACCGCATCATGGAACAGGTCTCTCCTGCCTGCCAAGTCCCGGCCGGTCGCATACCCCAGGCCAGACGTGGCTCCCGAGTTGTAGGTCCAATTGGAAGATGTCACGGGCTGAAGGGAGGGACATGTACATCCCGACCCCCTGGCCCACAGCGAGAACCACCGTGTAGGCTCTTTGTCGCGGAAGTACTGTCCCATCGACTGCAATGCGAGGTCTCTCCTTGCTGTCTGGCGTGTGCAACACAGTTCCGCGGCCAGGATCCGGCCATGGCCCATGGATGGTGGACAGTGGCAGGGTGGTGGCATAGGTAGTAGAAGTGGCCGATTAGCATATAGTAATGACGTGGGACAAAAACGCCGGTTTTCACGTTGCACAAGCCCGCTCGCCTGCACGGAGCCTCTGACGTCACCGGATCGAGCCGGCCAGCACCAGCGAGCCAATGCAGGCACATCTGCGAGGCCAGAACCGATGAGTTGCAGAGCCAGAAACCAGCCGGTTGACCTGACATCGACGCCGTCATATTTCACATCGGCATCATCATGACCGGGCCCAGGGAATGAATGCATCATAGCACGTCTCTGTTGCCGGCATATCCCATCCCCATGTCCTCTGCACTGTCTGCTGTCACTCCCGCGATTCCAGCGATTCCAGCGATGCTCCCGCGATGGCTGATTCCGCTTCTGGAACTGATGACATCATGCATCTGTCGATTGCGTCAAGCGCGACAGCCCGGTTGCCGTGTCGCGTGCCTATGCCGAATACACGTGCTCCGTCTTCGCGCAACGCAACCGGACACAATTGGGATCATAGGTCCGTATTATGTAGTAAAAAGGGAGGAGAATTGCTGAAGATTGCCGGTGGAAGACATGCTTTTTAAGAGGGAAGAAAAGAAAACGCAGACAGAGAGAGTAGGCTGGTTAGGTAGACTGCACTGTGGACCTTTTGGTTTTCTATATATGACGTGCATGTCGATCGTCAGATCTGCGCATGTCGCTTGACTCATGTAACATGGGTGTGCTGGCGGGTTGCATCCATTCCCGACGTTTGAAATGTGTGGAATGTGTCGCTGGTCTGCACTGCATTCCTGTTAACCAGGCATTGTGTTCAACGCGCGAATCTGCGGGACCAACCGACAGCGGGGTAGAACCGAATATGGGGAACCGAACATTCTGGACAATAGTAGAGACAAGAAAAGGAGAACAAAGTCAAAGAGAGGGAGCGAAAAGAGTGCCAAGAACCCGCGGTGGAACCTGTACAGATCTTTGAGCCCGTACTATGTAATGTACCTAAGGTTGACTGAACAGATCTGGATGCCAATACGGACGTAGACGTACTTCTATTACACCATTCTAAGCTGAATTGAATATGCCTTGTAAATTGTGATGGAAGAAAAGAGCATATACGTCGTCGGAATCAGTCACGGACATCAAGCCTAAAAACGGCCGGCAACCAAGTATCCCCCACTGGGGTGGAGGGAGACTTATCTCCTTAAGGGCGGCTTTGCAGCCCGGGTCCGTGCTTTCCAAACAGTCCAATCAGGATGCTCAGAAAACGCCATCTCAAGTACAATACCTCAGTCCTTTGCGGTTTTGGAGTTAGCTGATACCAAATTCCCGAGGACTTTGGTACTGGTACAGCCAAGCAAAGAAGCGGATCCTGCACGGACCTGGGCTGCAAAGCCGCCCTTAAGGAGATAGGGATACGGGATGCTATACTATGTAGGTACGCCGACAGCTCCGTTGGTCACGGAGTCAATGGATGTTGGTCCGTGCTGCGTTACCGGGCACCAGCCACCACACTAGCCTGCTTAGTTACACGGGATAATTACCCAGCCACATGAAACTTTGCTACACAGCCACAGACATAACAACCTTTTCGCTGTACCCACCCTGCTCCCGTTACGAGACCGGCACCTTTCCGCAGCATCAATGTATGCCTTGGGCCGTTACCCCAGGCCGAAATGGCGACCTAAAACATGGCGCCTACCGGGTTCCTCAAGGTTGGCTTCGGTATCAAGGTCACCTCCGATATCCACCCCGGTAGGTACTAGGGGGAGCGGGAGGGAGTGGGGAAAACCACCCGAGCCCTTTCAGGATCCTACAACGCCTGGCCAGAAGAAAGTGCTTCAGCCTTTCAGCAACCCTCAGTTTGAAACCTACCACCCCGGCGCCGTCGAGTCGTCATGGTACCAATGGTGGGAGGCGTCTGGGTTCTTCCAGCCTCGGCCTGGGCCGAGCTACTCTACCTTCGTAGTTCACCTACCTCCACCTAACGTCACCGGCCCCCTTCACTGTGGGCATGCCTTGGGCAATGCAATACAAGACACGCTTGTCCGGTGGAACCGAATGCGTGGCGCCCGCACCTTGTGGATTCCAGGGTGCGACCATGCCGGAATCTGGGCCCAGTATACGGTCGAGCAGGAGCTGTGGAAGCGGGAGAAGAAGACGAGGTTCGATATTGGCCGCGAAGCCTTTACTCGCCTTGTCTGGGACTGGGTACGCAAATGCCGCCAGGATATCAACGATACACAGCGACTGATGGGCGGCTCCATGGACTGGTCCCGAGAGGTCTTTACCATGGATGAGGGTTATGGCCGCGCAACAGTCGAGGCCTTTTGCCGCTTATATGAGGACGGTCAAATCTACCGAGCAGACCGCCTGGTCCACTGGTCCCCAAGCCTACAGACGACCGTGAGATTCATGGAGATGGAAGTTATGCAGATTTCGGACCGTACCTTGCTCGACGTGCCTGGCTACGACAGGAAGATTGCCTTTGGCGAGATGACTTACTATCTATACCCCGTTGACGGGACCGACTCGTTCATCGAGGTTGGCACGACGAGACCTGAAACCATGCTGGGCGATACTGGTATCGCCGTCCATCCAACTGATGGGCGCTATGCTCACCTTGTTGGCAAATATGCGCGTCATCCCTTCACCCAGCGTCTACTCAAAATCGTGGCGGATAACTCCGTCGACAGTAAAGTGGGAACTGGTGCCCTGAAAATTACGCCCGCTCACGACTATGACAACTACACCTTGGCTAAACGCCATGGTTTAGACTCTGTCAACGTCTTGAACGAGGATGGCACGATGAACGAGAACGCCGGCATTTTCCAAGGCCAGAAACGATTCGATTGCCGAGATAATGTCGTCGAGGAGTTGACGAAACTCGGTCTTTTCGTCAAGAAAGAGCCACATCCAATGGAGATCGCATGGTGCAAGAAGACCCGCGATGTTTTAGAAGTCATGTTAAAGAAACAATGGTGGGTCAAGACGGTAGACATGGCAGAGGCGGCCCGGCAGGCGGTGAAGACTGGGAAGGTGAAGATGAGTTCCCTGCATGCCAAGAAATCATATGTGCGATGGCTCGAGTTGAAAGACGACTGGTGTATATCTCGCCCTGATTGGTGGGGGCATCGCGTGCCAGCGTACCGTGTGGTGCTTGAGGGCCCGGACGCAACGACCGAGGATGAAGAACCCTACTGGGTTGTCGCCCGAACACCTAAAGAAGCCGAAGCGAAAGCGAAAGAGGTACCTCTGTTTGCCGGGAAACAGTTTCGTCTGGAACAGGACCTGGACTGTCTGGATGTTTGGTTCAGTTCGGCTCTATGGCCCATGGCTAGCCTCGGATGGCCTAATAAAACTCCCGATTACCAAAAGTTCTTCCCCGCCAGTTTTCTCGATACAGGATGGGATATCAGTAAGTTATCTATCCCATGAAAAAGGCCGTTGTTAATTCTACGGGCGCGTTTGCTGTTATTACGAGCCGTGAGGCCTCGCATGGCGCTCTGAAGCTAATCGGAATCACAGTGCAATATTGGGTTTCCCGTATGCTCATGCTGAGTCTGAAGCTCACGGGCTTGCCACCTTTTCAAGAGATACATGTCCATGGCATGCTTGGGGATTCCGAGGGCGTAAAGATGGGCAGGTCATTCGGTAACGCCATCGACCCTGTGGATATCATCCGTGGCACCGATCGTAAGTCGCTTCAGGCGAAGCTCCATTCGCTGTCGGGGGATTTGAAGGAAGAGCAGATCGAGAAAATCGCCAAACGCCAGGCAGATATCTTTCCTAATTGGATTTGGCCATGTGGTGCCGACGGCCTGCGGCTTGCCCTTCTGTCACGCACCAACAAGGGCGGCAAGGATTTCAACTTTGATCTTAAAATGGTGACGCAGAAGCGGCAGTTCTGCATTTCGCTTTGGCGGGCGGCCAGGGCCGTATTCGACAGCCTACCGGAAAACTTCAAACCTGATCCCCGCGTCGACCGTTCAAAGCTTTCGACAGCGGAAAAGTTGGTCCTACATCGGATGAATCGTGCCGTTAGGGATCTCAACAAGGCGCTCCATGATAGAGATTTCTACAAGTCCACCTGCATCCTTTATCAGTTCGTCTGCAACGATTTCATGGGTATATTCCTTCCCGGAACCAGGAAAATGTATATTAAAGGAAATGGACCGAAGCAGGAGCGCATGCGACAAACGCTGTACATGATCTTGGATGTCACGCTCAGGATGTGTCACCCGTTCGTGCCCTTCATTACCGAGGAGCTGTGGCAACGCCTCCCGCGCGTGTCGTATGGAGGAAACATGCCGGATCCCCTGTCTATCATGTTGGCGCCGTTTCCGAGGGAGGAGTTCGAGCTGTGCTTCGATACGGAAGTCCTGTCTGACGCGATCCTTAAGAGCTGCTCTCAGGCCATATCTTCGGTGGCTGCTGAGTACGAAATCAGGAGTCGCGGAAGGGCGTTCATACGGGCTGCCGATGAGGGATTGAGTTCATTCATCGCGGGGGAGTTGCCGAATATCCAGAAGCTTGCGCGCAATGTGGTTTCGGAATTGTCCGTTCTTGATCCCTCGGAGGACCCACCGGTTGGATGTGCGGTGTCCATCGCCACGGATAAGATTACTGTTTTCCTGCACGTCGCGCAAGCTATCCCGGACATTGACACTGCTATCTTGACGGTGAACCGGAGGCTCGTGCAGCAGCGGCTGGCGTTGATCACGAAGTCGACCCCGGATAGTATAAAGACCTACCTTGGCGAGGAGAGTCGTGCTAAGCGGCTTCATCGGATGAACGAGCTGGAGGCGGCTCAGGCTGCTATTACGGGTTATGAGCAGACTCTTGAGCAGTTTCGACGGATGAAGAGCGGAGATCAGCAGACTGATGAAGATCGGTCGATGTTCGATGGACTTGGGGGGTCTTGGTAGATCGCCTTGTGGGCTTATAAGTTATACTGAACTTTGCTTCTCTGCCTGATGGGCTATTAGATCGATCGTAATTCAGACTCTACTTTACTGATACTCTGGACTGTGGATTGACTATGTGATTGTTTCTGTTTAGTGGGTTGGGGCTTCGGCTACATACAGTAGTATTTAGAGTCCTAGGCTACTTGGGCGTTGAGTGACGTCTGGAGTCTGAAGTGCGGATGGGTGTTTGATTAGGTACCTAGTATGCTATAGACCTGACGGTCGACGCGATCAGATCATGTATTGTACGCATGTGCGCATGTGTGCGAGGTTAGGTACTAAAGTTCAGGCGTGCATGTTACGGCATTAAGTTATTAACCTCGCCGACACTTTGGGTTGTTGCTGGGGTGATTGGTTGGGTTTGTTTGTTTACTTTTTGCGGTCCGTATAATGTATTTGTGGACTGGTATTGCGGACTGGTATTGCGGACTGGTATTGCGGTCTGGATTTGCGATTACCGACTAAGGGCGTGAATCAGGTGATTGATGTCGGTGTGTGAGATTCTCTCGCGAGTTGGATAGCACACCGGTTATGAGTAGCACGGGTTCGTGGACTCTTGGTATAACTTATTGCTGAACTTGGTTTACTTCACTTAGTCTACTTGGATCTGTCACTACGCCGTCACGGAGGTTTGTTGAATCTTGGTGGGTATCTTGGTGGGTATCTTGGTTGTTGGTATATATTACGCTGGGTTCTTGGTTGAGCTTCTTCTGTTTCGCTTGGCTTTATATACTCCTGGAGATCAGTATCGATATAATCGACATAATGACCCGCGAGTCCTACCGGAGAAGTCGGCGACTTCTTTGATGCGTTGTAGACAGACCCGACCTCGGACTGAGTAGAGTGTCCGAGTAGAGTGTATGATGTTCATCCGAATCATCTAGAAAGTAAATCGCAACAGAGAACCTAAAGACCGAGAGCTCGGCGGGAATGAACCTACCTAACCGGGTCGCTGCCTGGAGTTTAGGTTGTTATTGTCTGCATTTGCGTTTCAGGCGTTTTTTCTGGTTCTTGATTCGTCTAATGTTTTGTGAGAGGTACTTGAAATGAGTCTGCCTTTGAATCTGGTCGGTGATGGACTGGATACGAGCGAGTTATTCAACGGATTTGTTATTTTTGTCGCTCAGTCATCACTGTTTCGGTTTTCCGTCTTGACTAAGCTTGGTGGTCTTATTATCTGTTACTGGTCGAGGTGTATAAGTTTTGTTTTTCTCTGATGCTTTGTTGGCGGTTATTCATAACATAACCGCAATGCCAAAGTACAAATCGAAACGTCCAGGTGATATATTATACCCCCACGAGAGTTTAGCAAGACAGAACCCAACCCGAAAGCGAAATGAACATAACAATACAACCTTTCGGCAGACATTGTCCGCCAAGTAAAAGCAACAGCGCCGACGAGCCAGGTACAGAACTTGGCCCTGGAATGAAGAAATCAGGTTGTTGGTTCCTCGTCGGCGAAGTTTACTTTGTTTCGTTTACTTTGTTTCGTCTCTGTGTATGACATATAAAACCCGGTGATTCCCGCTGCGATGGCCTTCTTCCTCTCCTTCGCCGTGTTTACTTTTATTTTTCCTGGATTATACGTCTCGTCCTCTCGTTCATTCCCTTCCATTTCCCTTCCATTCGCTTTACCTACCTAGGTATCCATACACCAAACACCAGCCATACCTCCCCATACGAACCACCAAACCCAACAACCGACTCAGTCGACTCAAAATGCCCCCCAGATACCCCACCAACCTCCTAAAACCAGAAGCAAAACGAATGATAAAAAAAGAATACGAAACTAAAAACAAGGAAACGACAACGCTTGAATGCGCATTGATTACTCTTGTCTTGCTTGGCCAGCCGAAATGGCCCTCAACCGGCCGCATGAACCACCCCAATCACAACACCAACACCAACCCAAACGAAATCCCCAACCCAGGAGCAAAAGAACCAGAAATAAACGAAATCCCCCGCGAGGAATGGGAATCCCACCTAAGCAGAATGTTCACCAAGGAAGCAATCGACGACATCCGCGAGGACGTCATGCAAGCTAAGGATTTCGCTGCTGCGAAGCTCGTTGCGCGGGATTTGATCTTTCGCGCTTTTGAGGGTGTTTGTCCTTGGACTCCTGAGCGGCGGGTTCTTCGGGCTCGGGTTACTATGTATGTGTTTTCTTTACTCATCCTGTTCTTACGTCCGTACTTATCCTGCTCTTGCTTTTGGGGGGTTGGGTTTGGGTTTGGGGGTCTTGGACTTTTGCTTACTTATTTTAATTTTTAGTTGAGCTTGTTTTTAGTTGGAACTTGGAAGTCCTGGTCGCGGTTTGGAAGTGTTGAGATTGGGATATGTCGACTTGTCACGGCTTGGGGAATCGATACTTCGTGTTTGGCTGTTGTTGTTTAGACTTTAGGACGCCGGACTTGCTGCTAACGGCGAAGACGAGGTAAGTCACCACCTTACCTTTTAAGTTTTACTCCTATTCGTCACTTTTGCTTATATTAAGTTCTAACAGATTAGCAGATACGCAAGTCCGGTTGTCACCAGTACGTGTCTAACAGGTTGGGACTGTTTCTGTCGCGTGTCACGGGTCGTTGTCAGGGAGGTTACATAAGAGGTTTGGACTTTACCCGGTTGGAGAAGGTTTATACTGCGTGCGGTTTTGCTTTGCTGTTGGTGTTTCGCAGGCAAGGGACGCCGAACTTGCTGCTAACGGCCGGAGACGAGGTAAGTCACCATCTTATGTTACTCCTATCCGTCATTTTTGTGTTTGTTACTAACAATGAGCAGATAAGCAAGTCCGGTTGTCATCGTTACCGTCACTTCCGACGTATGTTGAGACTGTTTTGTCGCGTGTCACAGCTTACAAGTCGGTGGTCAGAAGGTTGCAACTTACATAAAGGGTTCGGATCTTACCCGGTTGATTATAAGTTAGGGTTTAACACTCAACGTATGGCTTGATTGTCGGGTTCTACCGTTGTTTCGCAGTGCACTGCCAGTTGGTAGCGAGATATTGTTATTTCATTTTCAGGCTTCAAAGTTTGGATGATATTCGACCGTCCTGGACCCTATAAACAGACGGTCTAGACCAGACAGTGGGCGACGAGGTAGTTTTGCTCATCCTATCTACCATTTTGTGCTCAGATTCGCGATAGGCAGGTCCTGTCACGATTAGGAGGAATACCAACTTTTATCGCGTGTCACGGGCCTGTTGTCAGGGCACGGGTCACGGGTTGGGGAGGTCGTATAAGAAGTTGTTTATTGATGGAATTTAATACTCAGCGTCTGGCTTGATTTTCTCGGATTGTTTTGCAGTGCGCTGCTGAGTAGTTGCGAGATAATGTTATGGGAATTGATACACGGGCATGAACAATTGCTACCCGGGCATGGCAATTGTTAGCCGGGCATGACAATGACTAACTAGCCGGGCATGCCCTCCTACGCCAGCAATGATGAAGACAACGCAGTACGAAGAGTCAACCACCAACGGCCTAGTAGGGGTACAGTGGTCGGCGAACGCAGCCAAGTCTAAAGAATCTCAGTGGGTGGGAATTCTCGTAGAGTTTATATATTACGCATAGGTGTTTACGATCAGACGATAATGCTTACTGCCCGAAGACACCAACTCGGTAATTGACGGAGTGGTAATGTAAAGCAAGTGACCGAGTTAGTGTCTTCGGGCAGCCAAAGAGATAGCTTATTGTCTGTTATGCCTCAATTGAGCTACATACGGCAACTTGCTGTGATTCCTAAGCTGTCGGCGGTCGCCAAGTGGCAAGAATAAAATCGCTGTAATGGTCCAACAATCCAAACGTAGCTCGGTATTCTATTTTTTGAATGGCGCCTAGATACTATTCGGATTCTGACCCTTTTTGTGTGTTGTGCCCGAGTGCGCCAGTTGAAGTTGGTGACGGCTGCTCGGTTTAGTAGGTGTTGTGATGTGTATTATACCTAATCATGCCCGGCTAGTAATATTTCAATTCCCATTGTTATTTCAGACTTTGGAGGTCATTCGACTGTCTTGGACCCTATGAATACACGGTCTAGGAGGCGGGCGATGAGGTAGTTTCGCTCATCCCATCTACCACATTTTGTACTTATACTGACAGTTTGCAGATAGGCAGGTCTGCTGTCACAATTAGGAGGAATATCGAGGCTTATCAAATGTCACAGGTCAAGGGTCAGGGAGGTTATGTAAGGTTGTGTTTATTGATAAAGTTTAATACTCAGCGTGCCTCAACTGTTAAGTTCTTTCGCGGTGACTCCTATAGCTGATGTGCCGGCGAAGTGTGCCTAGAAAGACAGGGCCAAGTAAACATACGCAACAGACGTGTGTTTCTAGGAGCGACGCATATGGGTACTCCTTAGATGGGAAGATGGCAACTGCTCTCGGATGTTCGTGTGGTATTCTGCAAATCTTGAGCTCTAGATGTCGAAAGAGGTTGTATGATGTAGCTAATTCAGCTCCGGTGATGAGATAGTTCGCAGTAAAGCAGTAGCGGTGTCGATTGCATGGTAGCCAGATGTTCGAAATTTAAGGAAAATGAGTTGAGAGTCGGATGCATGTCCAGGTATCTCCATTCATGGCAGCGCAAACATAACTCTCATCGCGATCTTGGACATCGTCATGGTAGTTATGGCCAGAACGGCAGACGGCGGTTAATGAGATTGTTTGAACACGGCCTTGACAAGCCTGCCTTGAAGTTTAGTCGGTGGTTTCGGGTTGGCTTCTGGCTGAATGGGGCGATTGGCGAGGTTGAGAAGATACGAGGTCTCCAAGTGAGGAGACTGTTCTCTTGCGATAAAGTACTCAATGGACTTTGTCATCGCTGCCGGATAGCATTTGAAGCTTTGCCTTCTCCCAGGCCCGAATGGCGCCTGCTGAAACGTCCTTGGCCTTGACCTAGACGGGGTGGTCAGCATATATTAATCTCTGCTTATCGAATAGATTCCGTATTCTTGTCTCTGCCCCGACAACAAAAGCACAGTCATTTGTGTTGCCGAGGAGCGGGAGGATACGTACCCAAGACGCAGGCCACTATATACACGTTAGCTGACTGTACCGTGTCAAGGCCAGGAGGACTCAAAAAGGGAGAAGTGGAAATAACAAGACTATGGAGTCTGATACCGGAATGAATAACTTACCATGACTCCCGTTCGGGGATCAACCCCTTCCCACTCAACCAGATATAGTCCTCCAGGGGCTTCATGAACGATCCCGCGCACTTCGTACCAGCCGTTTGTCGTCGATGCTAATTTCTTGTCGTCTTGAGCTTTTCCATCATCGATAATAAGCTTACCCTTAGGTGTCAAAGTCGGGGTTGGGAGGAAGGCAGAAGGTGGCATAGAAATAGGACGGGGTGTTTCGGGGGTTGACGGCTCTGGTGCCTGAGGCAGTTCCTCTGTTACTTCTCCCAGGGGCGGCGAAGTAGGAGTTAATGGCACAGACGGCAGAGATGTCTGCGCAGTAGCAGACATGCTCTCGCGAAGAGCGAGACGGTAGGAGCGCCATTTGGGCTCTGTGGGAGTGACAGCTTCTGGCTTCGGAACTGAAGATAGGGGGGCGTGTTCATGAGTGTCTCTCTTACCAACGGCTCGAGTTTGAAGCCCAGACTTGGTCTTCTTCACGACTCCTCGTGGATGACTCGGCGTCGGTGATGCCAGACTTGCACGCACTGCGCGACGTAGAGAACTGCGTTGCGGAATCAAGGCAAATCTCATGTTCGTATAGTTGCCGTCGGCGCGGTGTCTTGACGGAGCCATTGTGATGATTGTTAACCCGGAGTACGGCTACGATTTGCTTATGGTCATTCGGCCTCGACTGGGTAGGGGGGTGTAGTGGCAACAAGGAGGGTGAAGCGGAATAGGGGCTTCAACGGGATAGTAGACGGGTTACCGAAATCAAGGCAAGACAACGACTGACCAAGACGGACGCGAGCTACGATGAGATGGTATACCCTTAAGCCCGGGAATCCAAGCCTAAGCAGGCGAGCGAACGGATGGGCAAATGTCCACGATAGACGAGGAAATCCGGAATAATCAAAAGCAACGAACCATGAGCTTGCCCAGGTGGGCTTGCGACCAGACGGGAAGGGAAACAGAGAAATGAGAGGAAGTGTAGTTACTCCAGGGAAGAGTCGAGAATGAGTAAGTGAGTGCGAGAGGGGGATGACTGACTGGGTGAGCGAGTGTATACCTAACTTAGTAGTATAGGAGGCAGGAGGTAGGAGGAGGTAAGAGGAGGCCGGTTGGCGGTCAGGGACGAGGAGGTACCCAAGTACCGAGACAGCTGGAATTCCAGGAAGGCGGATGGAGACGAGGAAACTTCCAATTCGAGGAAAGAGGCACGGGTCGTTGCTCTTGCGCTGGTGAACCTTAATTGTTCCTGTCCAATGCAGCTGCCGATACCCTCGAGCCCACTCCTGCTCTCTCTGCCCCAAGGCTTCAGCTTCAGCTTCGATCTTTACTTTATAACCTTACCTAACCCACCTGACCAATTAACGAACCTTGGACAGCCTTAAGAGGCTTATAAAGTGTACCTCCTTTCATCATGTTTCCCGCGCGCTATAATAGACATCGTGCTCTAATCTATAGGAGGCAGGGCCATGTGTATAAGAGACAGCAGAGTTGCAAGCATACACGCGATGGTGCCGGTACCTGTCATATCCATCGTGATCCTCGTCGTCATCGTCATGTCCGCCCGTATTCACCCATGTCCTTGCCATATCGCACCATGCTGTTCTCTCGAGGTAACTAACTCGGCGGCGTGCTCCCACGGGGAATCCGAGCCAGGAAGAATGGGACAAGTAGCTGTTCGAGTTGCTAGGAGACAAATCACAAATGAGAAGGGCATGTGAAGAGAAAAGAAACGGACTTCTTCGTCAATTACCGTTGCCGCTGTCCTTGCGGCCGGTAGTCTTGTCTTGTTCTTTGATCGTTTTTCTTTCTTTTTGCTTTCGTCTTGTTCTTGCTCTTCCACGCCCGACAAAACATCAACAACACCATTGCTGGCAGAGGCTGACTTTGAGAGGATGACCCGTTTCCCCCACCGCATCTGCCTCCTACACACTAACATTGCACCGTCGTGGCTATTATGCCCTTCTGGGTCGGTTGTCAGATGGATAGCTCTCCCTCACTACTCCTGTACATATGAGCTCCCCAATATTACTTCGTCGTAGCTGGGCACTGATTCTTCATTACTTCGCTCGTTCTCGCTCCCACCGTGACACACCCTGGCCCGGGCCTTAGAATGTCTCCTGGTCGTCGAGTGCCTCTCCCTCGGCCGGGATCTCGAAGCCCTCCTCGGTCGAGTATAATATCGCCTGGATCTGCTTTACCAGACCATCCTCCTGCTTCTCGAGTTCCGGGTCCTCCTCCACGGCCTGCTGGATTAACAGCTCAATGTCCCGCAGCTTGCTAAAGTAGAAATCCCGCTCACGCTCGAGACCCACCACCGTCTCCTTGAGCGTGTTGTTTTCCTGCACAAGCGCCGCCGACGCCGCACCGCCTGCCGGGCCTGCTTTGGCTCCCAGACGGGCGCCAGTGGTAGGGGTGGTGCCCCTCCGGGCCGACGCCGCGCTGCCGGCCGTAGCGCGAGCGGCAGGGCTAGGGCCTGAGGGGGCCAGAGTGCTTCCTTTTCTTCGTCCGACGGCATCGTAGTCTCCGCCCGGGTAGTACTGGTCCCAGAACTTCTTGGTCCACTGCAGAAACTCGAGGTTGTCCTGCATCTTGCACTTTATCAGCGCCTCGACGGGGATGGGCTTGTCGATGCGGTGCCTGGTAAAGGCGCCTACGGTAAAGTAAGCACGTGAATGTCAGCACAGGGAACCAGGACAGCGAGAAGGGATGGATTGGAGCCGAATGGAGAGGTCGGACTGACTCTGCAGGATCTTGAAGTTCTGAACATATGCGTATTCGCCATTGACGTTGAATTTGACCCGCGCCATGGGGATGTCGAGGAAGATGCTATCGAAAACCTGGCACAAAGCAGCACTGCATGGTGGGCGCGACGAGGTTAGCCAACTGTGCTGGTGCTAGAACGGAGGCACGGGATGGATTTCTGGATCTCGCAGTGTGACGAGACGCAGTACAGAATGGATGTCAGCTGGTCATGGGAAAGGGGGGCCGAGAATGGAGAGGTTGAGTCGACAGTATGTCTCGCCTGTCTCGCGGGCGGGGGAGGGCGAAGGGGCAATGAAGACGAGTCGTGGACGCTTGGAAGCAGAGCAGTTCCGCGATGATGGACTCGCTGGCGTCTTCTTTTCTGTATTTTCCTTTCCCGTAGACAATGAAAGGGAATCACAAGCTGCCTGACGTACCCGGTGCCGCATTGTTCGACTTTTGTGATGTTCAGCTGCAGAAGGCTGTTAAGCCAAGCTACGAGCTCCTGTCTGCGAGGCACAAAGAAAAGATCAGTTGGCACTTGTTCACGCGTCGGAGTGCCCGGGGGCCTACCTCGACTCTCCCATGTTTGCTGTGTTGCCTTGTCTTCCGTGCCTTGTAGCTTGTCGGATACAAAGAACAGGCTGCGCAACGAATCAAGGATCGGCGCAGGTGTAGGTTGGGGCGTAGAAAAGGAGTCCGGAATGGCGGAAGCGTACGCGGCCTCGACGGGACGTGCTATTTGTTAGGAAGCGAGAAGTGGCAGGCAGTTGGTTAGAGGTAGGAGGAGTGACGGAATCAGGGCCTATGGAGATGCTGTCCCGCTTTCTTTCGTTGGAAGGTCTGGCAGCAAAAGGGAGACAGAAATTCGACGTTGTCGCCCAATCAACAGGATCGCGGGGTCCGGCCAAGGATTGAGATGGAGATTGAGTGCTGCCGGGCTACGTAAGCTGGGACCTGCAGAAGGCCCCTGCTTAAGCATAACTGACCCGTTATACGAAATGCGCGTCTTGCATTATGCACGCGCACAATCTATGCATGTAATGCAGCATTCGGGCGCCCACACAACTCGATAGCTGCATACGGCGCCTGCCTGTCGTTGATGTCACCAATCTTGAAGCTCAGTAAGCTGGCCCCCGACTCTCACACCTCTACTCACCCATATCCCATCATGCCCAGCCTCTCTTTCTCGGCATATTGTACCATACACGTCCACTTGTAGCTCCAATCCGATCATCGCGCTGGCGTTCATGGCTGCAACTCGCCCGTGCAAAACACCAACTGTCTCTCCCAACTAGGTAAATCTCTGCCACGCACGATGATGATGCCCATCGCGTATCCACGGAGTCCATTGCAGCGCATCCCGTGCAGATGGCCACATCTCGATACCAGCGCTGACTGTGCTGAGCCGCCATAGCATTCATAACAGGGTCTTTGAATAGATTCGCCCCGTCTACCGCCAAGCTGGCGCCCCCTTATCGCTTCTTCGAGCGCCCACATCCGCACCACCGACGGAGTCTTCTACGCTACCTGTTCCCGCGAAGCCTGCGCGACCGGTATCGCGAGCGCCTGCTCGAATTCCACCTCGACACCCTCCCCCAATATAAGCACCGCATCCAGAGTCGGATATACCGCTACATTCTCGAGCGCCAACGCCGTCGCCACGAGCAGTCGCGGCTCGTCGACCACGCTCGGCGCCTGCTCTTGGGCCCGCCTGCCGCGAGGCGCACAAGCCATGGGATCTCCACGCCGGTCAGGAAAACTCCAGTTATAACCTCCATGTCGTCGTTGGGCTCAGGTGCCGCTGGCGGCACCTCTGGCGCCAACGGCGGTCGTGAGAAGGGCGCGAGGAGGAGAAGGCTGGCTGCTATGGCCGGGAGTGTCTACCGCGCCGGCGCTGTCGCTGTGAACGAGATCAAAGAGTCGTACAACCAGACGAGGTCGAGTGAGATTGACATCGCCGAGATCTCCAAGATCACCATCCCGGAGTCCTTCCCTGATGTTTCTATCATCACCAATGGGAGTGAGCAGATGGTCTTGTTTCCATCTTATGCCAAGTGGCATGTAAAGGGACAGTCCTCACAATTTGCTGGCCCTGACGCAGGCTTACCTCCTTCGAGCGCCGGTATGAGTGACCAGACGTACTGGCAACATGAATGGGCACGACATGAAGACGAAAAGGCCATTGTGGATGTGGACGTGCGAGGCTGGATATACAGTCCCCATACAGGCCCCATGACGCGGCGTAATCGAATACTCATTGGGCTCGCGAGGCAGCTGAGCGGTATTCCAGCTCCCAGCACACAACAAGCGGATAATACCGCGAACGATGCAGCATCTGGCCCGAGCCAACAGGAGCAACGCGAAGAGGAACGCGAGAGGCAGAGCATCGTGCGCGAAGCCCAAGAAATTGAACGTAAGGGACGTGCCGAAGAAGAAGCTGCACAACTGGGGGATTACAGCGAGAGGCCTGAGGGGGAAACTTCCGAGGAAGAAGCCAGGAGACGCAGGCATCCTTCCAGCAGGAGTTCGACGCCACAGGTTCGGTCGGCCTCACCAGCACCCGCGCCGCCCCCATCATTCGCACCGCCAACAAGGACTAATACAGCTGGAGGTTCGCCTCTCAGCGAGGCGGAGTTGGCTGTTGCTAACGCGAACCTGATGGCACGAATTGGCCCCTTCATGACGGCACCTTTAGTCGACATGGTCATTACGTTCTTCTTCTACAATGATACTCAGTCACAGTCACGCACAGTCACGACGGACGATTCTGGTCACTTCACAATTCGAGCCGCCCTCGATTTCATACCAACTCATGTCCGCATCTTGGCGAACGAGGGTTTGTCCTGTACGGAGACCATACGGATTATCGAGACTCGGGGTGTCAGCTTAATCAGTGACATTGACGACACGATCAAGCGCTCGAATATAGCACTTGGTGCCAAGGAGATCTTCCGAAACACGTTCGTGCGTGACCTCAAAGATCTTACCATCGATGGTGTTCGGGAGTGGTACACGAGTTTACACGATATGGGCGTGAGTATACACTACTGCTCGAATAGTCCATGGCAATTATATCCTGTCCTCGCTACTTTTTTTAAGCTGGCGGGTCTGCCATCTGGCTCATTGCATTTGAAACGATATAGCGGTATGCTGCAAGGAATTTTCGAGCCCGTCGCCGAACGGAAAAAGGGCACGCTGGAGAAAATTATGCGCGACTTTCCAGAGAGAAGGTTCCTCCTCGTGGGAGATAGCGGCGAGGCGGACTTGGAGGTGTATACTGAGTTAGCTATGGCTCACCCCGGCCGGATCAAAGCGATTTTTATTCGCGATGTTACCACACCTGAGCGACCGGGCTTTTTCGACTCAGCGTACGGTATTGGCGAAAACCGCAACTCCAGAGCCGATTCAAACTCCCAGGACCAAAAGTCGAGGGGCACTTCAATCGATGACCCTAAACGCAGGCCGATCTTACCGCCTCGCGTCTCGGCTGCGTCTAGGAATGAGGGTTTTGCATCAGATGACCTGATTGACCTTTCAGATCAGCCGGTACCACTACGTCGTACTGAATCGGGAAATATCGAGACGAAATCAGATGTGCAGGCCGCCAGTACATCGGGTCGCAAGCCTCCTCCCAAACCGGCGAAACCCACAGCCCTGCAGAGTGCATCAGCAACGTCCACAAAGGAGGGCAAATCGATCCCCCCGCCACCCCTGCCTCGCCGGTCATTCCCAGGCTCAGAACCATCCACGCAGTCCTTGCCTCTCCACCCGCTTTCACGCATGCGCAATGCGTCTGAGCAACGACTCGATCAGCCCTCAAGCATCCCAAGCACCCCGAGCAACTCAAGCCGCTCTACCAAGTCATCCGAGTACTTATCAACCGGTCTCCTCCCGCCCCCGCCTCCGCCCCGTCGTCGCGGCACCTCTAGCACCCAAGCCCCGAGCATACGCTCAACATACAGACGCGACTCGGACATCGACTTCGATACCCTTGCGGGCTCGGGTGGTAGTCCCGGCAACGCTACGCCCCCGAACAAGAAACTCGAGCTCTGGCGGCGCCGGCTTGAGCGTGCTCGGGATGTTCTTGGCGTGCAGGGCGTGCCGATTTATACTTGGCGGCGTGGCGGGGATGTTATTCGCGAGGCTAGGGGGGTTGTTTTGGAGGCGCTTGGGCGGTGAGTTGGGGTTGTTTGGGGGTGGTTTTTGCTTGGGGTTGGACTTGGGGGGCTTGTATTACTTTTGTATTAAATACTTAGATGAAGTACTCCTAGCATTGCATTGTAGCGTCGGGTGAGCGGGTTTGGGGGGCTTTCGATTACTTTGGTGATTACTTTGGGTGCTGGGTTAGGGTGTAGGTATCAGACTCTGCTGCGCGGCTTTTGCTTCTTTACTTCTTTACTTCGTGTGGGGAGTAGATAAAAAGTAGGAATTGAAGAATATTTCGTACTATTTGTTTGTGTTTACTTGTGTTGTCTTTGTTCGTTATTCGACGGTGGTTCTATGGGGTAATGACTATACATAGGTGGGTTGGTTGGTTGGTTGGTAGTTATGGGAATGGCGTGGTATCGTGAACTTTATTGTATGATGATGATATATTAACGTCTATGCCCTCAGGTGCAGTAATAAGTGCCCCTACTAGCGGAACCTATATAGATTATGTAGACGGCCAGGCGCCGCGGCAGCGTGCCTGACGTTTCGCGTGACATAAGAGATCCTCCGCAATTTTCCACAACCCTAATTCAGCCCCACCACAATTCTGTCAAGACCTGTTTCGTAGTAACGTGCCAATCACCCGTACACTCGGGAGCCAAAGCTTGGTCGTACCTCCTAGAGTGACAAGTCCAACCGCCGGGGAAAAACTACAAAGTAGAAAAACCCGGCAGGATGGGTGCGCTCACAAGGAGCGTTGTTTTGGGCTCTTCCTAACAGTAGTAGGAAGAGCAGCTGTCTCTTACGAGGCAGCAGAGATGGTCTCCCCTAGGGGAGATGCCCCCCTAAGGAGGGGAGCGGGTGCACAGTTTAACGACGTGGCGTAGTCGGACCCGACCGACCAACTTCTTCACTTCGTCGCATCGAGGGCTCGGGATCACCCTCATGGCCCCGACTCCAAGTGAAGCCGGAGATGCGTGGAAAAATTGCCCACTTAGGAAATAAGCGGGCCGTTTCCAAGAAGTGAAAAAGGAAAAGGAAGGAAGGATGGAACTTTATTGTAGTTTGGACGGAGTACGTAAAAGGGGTAACGTAGAAGGGAGTGCTGGGGTTATTTCGGTTATGGCACGGTACGGAATCGGATTGACGACTTGGCTTTGGTTGTGTTGTGTACAGATTGTAAATTGTATGGTACTGAATCAGGGTAGTAGGAATCTGTTGAATTGATGGATGCATACTGCAGAAGGAAGCTATCATTGCTAGTGGGCTTAGGCCAAGGTCAAATTACGTAAGCGGGGCTACACACGGCCAAACTTCCACCCAGGACCACCGCGTCCGTTTTCCCCCTTTTCTCCTCTCAATAGTTTGAAATTCAATAACTTTTACGGCCAACGGAAGGGATTCTGCGAAGTCATAGCAATAGAGAATAAGAATAGAGTCAGGGCAGTTTCCCTCAGGCTAACCGATCTATCCTGTCGCAATCCCAAGGAGTTCTTGGACAGTTCGTGCCAGGCGGTCTTTCTCCTTTTGCAACTTTCCTTCCAACTCCTGAATAGTCTTCTCCACCAATTCGATCTTCGCGTCTTTGGCTGCTAGTGCAGCCCGAATCTGCTCCAGGTCATATCCCCCAGCAGCAGTCTGTTCGGCAAAGGCTCCGGAGGAGGCTTCCTTTCGCACACGGGCCAGATTCTCTTGGGCCTGTTCGTATCGTTCCTCGGCTTTGGCCTTTCCCTCCTCTACGTCCTCAAGGGTTTTCTGCAATTTGCTCATCTCATGTTTGATTTCACTAACCTCGCTTCGGCATACGGTATTTTCCTCGCAGAGGCGTTCGATAGTTTCCTGCTTCTCCGTCACATCTGCGGCGTACTTCTGCTTAGCTGCAACTTGCCGTCCAAGCTCCTCCTTCAAATCCAGATTCTCCTTGGTTAACTCGGCGTTGTCCGAGATCAGATTCTGCAACTGTTCACGGCTGGACTCATACAAGGCAGCCAATCGGGCGCTACGATCGCCCAACGTTGTGATCTCGTCTTGGGCCTTCAAGATTTCTACCGAACGGTTGGCCTTTGCGGCCAGAATCTCCGCAGCCCGAAGTTCTTGTTTACTCTGTCGGGTGACTCGCTTCGACGGGGTTCCCTCTTCAAGGGCAGTCTGGCGCTTCAATGCTTTCCCCTTGGCATGGTACTGGAATCCATATCCTTTGCGATACGAGTCTAACATCTGCGTAATCCTCCGAGTCGTGGTCGGGAGGGGTTCGTCTGACTTCAATTCCACTGGGTCTCCTCTCCTGTTATATATAACCGTACCATCTCGGGAGGTTATCAACTTGTCGGCCAGAATCCACGACTGGGCGTGATCTACCAAGTGTTGCTGCACTGCCGCCAAAATCTTTGACGAATAGTCGGACAAACACAGGCAACGGAAAACCTCGAAGTCGACCAGGGAAATCTTCCCGTCTCCGGCCATCTGCTTGACGATGGCAAGGTAACTTGGAGCTTTACTGGGGTATTCCGCCGGGTTACAAAGACGGATTCTCAGGGCAATCTCGGCACGCGTGACAGGCGGAAACTCAGGGCGAATCATTCGAGTCGCCGATGTGTAGAAAGCTTGGGCTTGGTCGGCAGTCCAATCATAGTCTCGTCGATTCACCACAGCTACCAGCGTGTCGATTCGGACTTTTGTAAGGGTCCAGAGATTCGGTCGGAAGTCAATTATCAGGGTCTCAGGTTTATCCGGGTCGCAACTTTGCATCGGCAGCGATAGCGACGGGCCGACAGGGAAAACGATATACGAGAGAATATACGCGTCGCGGAAAAACATTTTCTCTCGGTTGTCGAACTCGAACTGGCCAATGGTGTAGAGTATCTTCCACGGCACGCAGAAATATGTGACCTCTTCCCGAAAGTCGACCAGAATCTGCCGAGAGGGCGGATACAGATGAAAAGGGGTTTTCTGTCTCTTCACGAAGCCGATGGCAAGGTCTCGCGAGAGCGGGGCACAAAAATCTTCATGCTCGTCAATTCCGGCCATAAGTTCGAGGAGACGATCGACAGATTCTACGTGGGGAGGGTTGACCACCCCCTGGACCGATGGAATATCTGAAAAGAAATCGGGCCCATGCCCGGACGGCTCTTCTTGGAGATTCCGCCGAATTACCTTGTCGGCGTGGATAAGGGTAGGAATTAATGGGGCTCCGATTGGAGGGCTCTCGAGAGGGGATATCTCCATGGCTTCCTCCATGACGGCCATCTGTCGTTCAAACTGGGTGCCGTGCTTGCTATAATCCCAGGTCGGAGCCGGGGATTCTCCCGTGATCTCGATATCTACGTCCTTCGATCCTGCTGACGGCGGGTCAGCCATTTCAATGTCGGAATCTAGGGTCCTGCGGCCAGAGGGTCGGCTAGGGGTGGCAGGAGATATCTGCATGGGTGAGGACTGCATATTGGTGTCCTTTGCGGCGGGAAAATAAGAGGTAATATCTCGAGACATCAGTGCGTTAACAACTGGTCAACAGACGGGCAGAAACTGGAACGGTAGGGTGTTGATAAAAGGGAAAGGTGGCGGAGGAATCAGGGTCACCAACCAAGCGCACACACAGGTACGCCTCTCCTCCGAGCTAGGTATATCTCTCAACGCCGAAAAGAGCGGCGGACAGAGAAAATCTCCCGCAAACAGCTGCACTGAGGCAGAAATCGTTATCGTCGATGGAAAACAGCTTGAATTCGATGAAAAAGCGTTGCTGTTGATGAATTCGTGAAGAAGAAGGATTGTGGTGATGTGTAGAAGAAGGAGAGGTCGTGAAGGAAGTGGTGCAGACGTAGGTGGCGGGGTTAACCAACAAGTGGCCCCTCTTTCCCAGTCGCCAGTCAACAGAAGAAGGTGCAGGTCGTAGGTGGAAGGTGCAAATCAACAAGAAGGGCAGGAACGCGTTTACTTTGGCTTCCAACGCGTTGGACGTGTAACACACGCGTCCAGCTATCGTCAGGTCCTCCGTCGTTTATGCAGAATCTCTCCGCTACCTCCCTCACTCGATATAGCTCGTCTCCTGCGTAGATTCCCTTTTTCCTCTGGTACTGGATCCTGTTTCTCCGTCAGGTCCATCTTCTTCGATTCATCGTCAGGCCTATGCCCGCCGTCCGGAGATTCCTCCCCTTGCAACACTTCTTTAAAACGCCGTTGAACTTGCTCATCTTCGGTGGGTTGGTATCGAGGGATTCCCTTGTCGTGTAGGTAGGGTTTTACGTTGTCGATGTGCAATTTTCGGGGTTTTCCTCTCCCCATCACGTCAACCACCCGAATAGAAACGTCTGAAGCGATACTCGAGATCTGGAAGGGTCCTCTCCACGCAGGCTGTAACTTTCCGGCCCTCGTCCGGTCGAATTCTCTGTTGTCTCCGTCCCTCCTGTACGCCCCTATCATCCTGTCTCTTTCCCGTACGTACTCCCACACCCAATCGCCCACTCGGTAAGGATTCCCTTTCTCCACCTCTTTATTCGCAGCATCCTTCTCTACCAGGTAATCCGCCATTCTCTCCACGTTCTCATCTCTTCTCTCGGCTCCGGTTCCCGGATTTTGGTCGACGTCATTCAGAATCTCCACAGTCCTCTCGTCGGTACGGGGAGGCCCTGGCCGGGTATTCCAGCCGAAGAGGATTTCTGCCGGCGACATATCCACACCAGTCATCTTCCGCGAGTTGATATTCTGTGCAATCCTTGCCAACTGCGTAGGCCACTCAGGCAAATTCGCATATCCCGTAGCAGCTGCCCAATTCCGCAACTGTGTTGTAACTAAGCGGACGATTCTCTCAATCAAGCCGTGCGTCCACGGAGAATATGCTGGTCCGTGACGTAGTCGGGTCTTGCCGGGCTCGAAGAAAGCCTCAATCAACTCCTGCTTCTGGAACGCGTTGTCGGCGAACAGTTGTATAGGATAGCCAAAGATAGGGAGAAGAATCTCCCACACCTTCAAGACTGTAAACCACCCAATTTCCTTCACCGCAAAGATGAATGTAAATCGTGAGAAGTAATCGGCAACCACCAATATGTAGAGGGATCCGTCAGGGGCTTTCGGGTGGATTGGCCCGATATAGTCCATAGCCACTATATCCCACGGCTTCAGGACTACCACTTTCCGCTTGGGAAACGCGGGAGGCTTGCAGCTGATTTCCGCGCAAGAGAAACACTTCTTGCAGTAAGTCGTCACATCAGAAGCCCTCGTCGGCCACCAGAATTCACCCATCAGCCCTCGCAACGTAATCTGGTCGGCGAAGTGGCCACAACCGTCGTGGGCCCAAGAGAGGATTTCGTCGACCTCCTCAGGGAGAATACACTCCGACGCCAGCCCGTTTCGTTCAACATAGCATAAAGTGCAGTCAATTATCCGGTAACGAACCACCCGTTTCCTCGCCAGAAACTTCTGGTTGGCGGTCAGGGACTTCAGGACCTCCTGATCGTCAAGAATCACCGCCAGAATCGGTCGATACCAGTCACACTTCCAGTATTCCCTGGATAACTTCGACTCGGCAATCCGGGCAACCATCGCTCTCGGAGAATATGGCAGGACAACAACTTCTTCCGGTTCGTCCACCCGCGCCGTATTGGCCGTGATAAAGGGTAGTTTCTCCGTATCCGCTCGTTCCGACGGCAAACACGTTCTTCCTTTCAACCGGGACAGTCCATCCGCAATCCGTATAATTCGTGAGGTATTGGGTCGATGGAAAACGACGAACTGGTATTCTCCAAGCCTCTCCAGCCAAGTGGCTATCTTGCCTCGTGCGTCAGAATCTACGCCCAAGGTCTTGAGGAGGTTAATGTGGTCGGTATACAACATAATGGGAAAAGGGGACTCTAGGACTAGCCAGCGGCACTCGGCCAAGCACTTCACGATACCCAACGTCTCTCTTTCTCCTGTATTGTATCGAGTCTCTGCGTCAGAGAATCTGAAAGACATAAACATCAGAATCCGCATGTGTACGTGGTTCTTGTCTGTGGCCTCCGTGCCAGTTGGTAATCCCTCCAGTTGAAACAGCACCCCTCCTGCCCCCGTGCCGGAGGCGTCGGTAGCCAGGTGGTATTGGACCCGTGGGTCTGGATTCTTCACGGCCCGATGCTGGAGTTCCTCGCAGATAGTCGTAAAGGCCTTCTTCTGTTCCGGTCCCCAGGTGAAGGGCTTCTTCTTTGGCTTGCGTTGTACGGAAACTTTCCCTCTCGAGGTAACCGTCGGCGCCATCTCCAAGTAGGATTCTTTCAGCACGGTCATCAGGTCAGCCCGTCCTGGAAGATAGATCTTCAGGTAAGGCACCAGATACAAGAATTCTTCCAACTCATCAACGTTGATGGGGTGGTTCTCTTCCTTAGCCCACTTGGCGAATCTCTCGCGGTGTTTAATTGACGGTCGAATCTGTCCTTGCGATAACTCGAAGCCCAAGGAGTGAATACAGTCCGCAAAGAAGGTCGTCTTCTTCGGATTCAATCCCACTGGCATGAAGTCGATTCTCGGGAAGTAGTGGTTATGAAGGAAGTCGAATAAGTGGTCGAAAGACTGCCCGGAGGCGTTGTGGTCGTCCACAAAAAGGTCAAAAGAAACTCCCAGGTCCGGATGGTAACCTATCAGAGACGGCAAGGCTGGTCCGGAAGAATCTGGCAAAACAGGCCATTCTCCAAAACCAAGGTCTCCCAAGGCGCAATACGTGGCCGGAGCCCCCGTCAGCCCCTGTGGCATTCGGTTGACCAGATACTGCCCGTTCGGAGCGATGAAAGCATTCTTGAACTGGTGTTCTTTCTTCGTTTCGACAGCCCAATACCCGTGGGCAGCGTCGCCCTGAAAGAAAACGTGATGGTCTCCCCGAATGAGGGAGTAGAAGACTCCATCTCTACTGTGTATAGGCCACTGCGGCTTAATTGTTGCCGCATTCACCGGGATATAATTGCAAACGAATCTCCTCTCTCCAGGTCGACTCTTCGGTGGATATCTTGAATAGGCTCCCCACGGCGATATACCCGGGTATATGAGCCCTGCGCTCTCCAGCTGCGGTAGAATCCTTGCCGCAAAGCTTCTCTCCTCCACGGTATAACGAGGCTGGGTTAACCGGTAAGGTCGAATCGAGTCGTCGGTGACAATACAGTGCTCCACCATATCCGTTTTCCGCACGTCACCAAGGTTGACGACGAAGCAGTCTCTCCATGTGTAACACAGCCTTCTTGCCCGAGCTTTCTGCTCGTCGGTAGCCGCCCCTTCTCCAATTGTAATTCCTGCTTTCTGGAACCACTCGTCAACGACGGACTGGGATTCTTCGGACAAGGGTCGCTGCTTCGGGCGTCGATTCACACGCGGTCGACCGGGGAAATCTTGGCTAAACGGTCGATAAGTCTGGACACCACCAACTGTCAGCGCCTCTGTTGAACAAGAGAACGAAGGGATGGATATCGGAGATTCCGCCGGCTGGAACAACCGCGCCAGCAAGGACTTCGCCTTGTCTCCCGCAACATATAAATCCTCCCTGAAAGCCTTGTCAATCTCAATAGCTTCCAACGCCAGGTCAGAATCTAGTCGATTGTCCAACCCTGACACCGTCTGGCCAGTGTCATCATATATGCTTATGGAAGAAAGCGTCGGCGATCCTCCAGGTCTAGGTCGGTGGAAGGTATGCGGAACGCATATAGGTGGATTCCCAACCACCGGGCTACTGCTACTGTCGTTTCTACTTTCTTCATTCACCTGGGGCACCAACAGCCGTTCGGCCAGGGCGTTGCCAGGGCTACTTTCCTCTATCACCATCAGACGTTCACTGGCGTCACCGTCTGGCGGTATAATAAGTCTAGGGACACCTGGTTGCACAGATTCTTCAGGCGTCGTTGGCGGAGGCGCCCACACGGGGATCCTGCCACTCTCAGTATCACGAATCTTGTCCTTCAACAACAGTCGGTTCACAATCCACAAGTCCGTGCTGGACAGGCTTCTGCCAACCGGGACCAATACAACGTGGTTGGAAACCACACATCTACGTGCTTTCTCCGGATGCAATATCAGAGCAACTGACGGATCGGGGATAACTGTCACCTGCATCGCGAACGTCACCGTCTTTTTCCTCCTACGTGGTTCTTCCTCCCCGCTTTGGGCAATGGGGAGGCTTTCCGGGACTACGGTTGAAGATTCCTGAGCCCGTCCCGGAATCGAGCTCTTCTCTAGTTTTTTGGCGAAGGCGGTTCACACGGCAAGGCCAATTCTACAATATTCAGTAGTTCCTCTACCATATCGTATGAACTAGGGCCGTTGACGTCACCTTCTCCATATTCCTCTTCGTCGATTTCTTCGTCAGAATCACTCAGGTCCGAGCCCGAATCTGACTCTTCAGCCTCACCAACAACGGGAGGAACGTACGGCTGGCCGGTCTTCCGGTCTGCAACAATCATTGGGCCGATTGGTGGCGCATCTCTCATGACCAGAGTGCAAGAATTCCCTTCCACCCCAGTTAGAGTAATCTGCTCCGAGCCAAAGTCAACGACGGCAGCATTCCGGCGAAGCCAAGCCTTGCCCAGCAGAATATCATAACTCAAGTTTCGCCCCGTGACATACGCTCGAATGCACGACACGATCCCTCCCACGGTCAGTGGGAAAACGACGTAATGAAGAATCGGGGTGGCGGTGTCGTCTGCCATCTTCAACTCCAAGGGCCGCGGCACTTTCCGCAGTGCGAGACCGTGACGACCAACACAGGCCGGGCTAATCAACTCGGTCAAGGATCCTCCGTCGACCAGGCACCGTTTCTCGATAACGCCGTCGATTTCTCCAGGGATGTAGCCAAGGTGCGTTTTCCCGTCGTCAGGTTTGGCCTTGTCTGTATAGACAGCACGGGCCGTCATGGCAATAAGGCCATGAGAATCTCCTTCGACCTGGGCGACAGCAGAGTGATGTCCCTTGCGCTTCTTCATCTTGCGCGGTTTCTTCAACTTCTCGGTAGGAGAAAGACCCATTTCTTTGTTCAACTGGGCTCGCAGAGTCGGCGACCGGTCCAACAACTGGCCCCAAGTAATTCGTGGAAAAGGGGTGTTGCGGAGAATATATCCGATGTCAATTCGGTCTTGCTTGTTGTTTTCATACGCCCGAATCGGGACCGTGTCCTTCTTGACCATAAACTTCTTTCTGGCCTCAACCAGTCGACGGGTAAGCTCGTCTCGGAATTCTTCATTAGGTCGAGTCTTCTTGGCCGCAGGGCGGGCAGTTTCCTTCGGATAAGGCGATCGAGGCAAAGGCTTCGTGGTGGGTGCCGGAGGAGTCGTCGATCGACCCTCGGCCTGGACGGGCGAATCCACGTCTATATCCATCTCGGTGCTTTCCGTATGGGTGTTCATGACTGGGACTGGTCGGGCAGTATCCCCGCCCGTGGTATAACCACACCAGCCTTCTTCCTGGAAATACAGTTTCTCCTCGTCTGTCAGGAAATCGACGTCCGCATACAATCGTCCATCCTCGCCAACTATCTTGCCGGTGTTGACCGGAACGTTGGCAGTTCCTTGATTGGACCCAGCCGGATTCTGCTGCTGGGGTGCAGCTGGAGCCTTCGGTGGCAGGTCGTAGCTTAGGTCGGTAGGCAAAGGCAGCCCCATATCAATAGATTCTTTGATTCGGCTCCTCTCCGCCATGGGTCTCAATTCCTTGTCACACTGGAAGACCGAATGCCCGTCTACGCCGCAGTTGTAGCAGCAGAATCGGGGACGACTACCATACACACCTGAACGTCCTGTCTTCCCTCGGTAGGGTCGGTTGTTGGCCGCTAAAGAGCCGTTATCGCCACCAGGGGGTCGAGAATCCGTATTCTGCTGATTCTGCTGGCCTTGCTGTCCCGGCTGACCTGGTTGACCACCCGGGCCTTGAACATTGGGTTGCTGAAAGCCTTGTCTCGCCGGCATGTTTCCCGGACCCGCACCGTTGCCTTGGGGGAATCCAGCCTGATAACCCTGCTGAAAGCCTGTCGGGTTCACATATCCTTGGTTCAACGGTTGGTATTGAAGATTCTGCGGTCCCTGAGGACCCATCGGGGGCGGATACGCGTAGTTGGGTTGCGCGTGATAGCTGTGTGCCGCTGGCAAGCGTGGAAAGTACTCTCCTGAGCCAAAGACCTGCGGATTCTGGTTTACCTGATAGTAGCTCGACGGATTGGACGGCTGCGCACTCTGCAGTCTCGCCAAGTTATCAGTGAAAGACTCCAGTCCTTTGATAAATCGATCGCTGGAATCTTTGGAGTTTGATCGAGTCAACTGGTCAAGCCGGTCAAGGAATTCGCCTTCCTTGCCAGGTTCCATCGCACAGGCAATTATTGCATCAGCGACGTCAGTGTAGCTACATTTCTCGGTGAATTCGCCGTACGGAGTACGGAATCCCCCACGTCGCAATTCGTCCGTAACACGCTCTTGAATCCGTCTATCTTCTGGGTGGCTGGTGCACATCTGGCGGTAGAGCCGATCCCGCAACCGAAGGAGCTGGGAATCCGTTGCATGGTACGATAGTTCGTTCGCTCTGGCCAAGTATGCGGCCAAATCTTCGGTCGACTGTCTATCAAAGCTGTCGATTCTGGCCCCGAGGCCGCGGTCTCGATGTAGGACTCGCAGGGGAAACCGTCGTTTCAAGCCAGCCTTCAATTCTCCCCAGTCGTATCTTTTCTCCAGGGGCAACTCCTGATACCAGGTCGCAGCTTCTCCGGTGAGGCCTTTGCGGAAGATATATTGGACAGCAGGATCTCCCGCTCCGATCAGACCAGCGTACATGGTCACGTCAATTGCATACTGCTCCGGGTCTTCACCACGTTCCCCGGAGAAAACGGGCGGGTCGATTCTCATCGCCACACCTTGGCCGAAAGGATTCGTCGCCATCGTGACGAGGTCGACTTCGTTGAGGGATTCTAGATGGTTCGTCTCGGGATGGAAATCGGGACGCGTCGATGGAGGGAGGAAACGGCCGTAGCCAGCTAGGTCGGAAAATAGCGAAGGTCGATGAAAGAAAACAATAACGCGTCGAGAATCGACTGAATATGGCTCTGCCCAATGGGTACAGAAGGCACTCGTCGAATCCGTTCGCGTTGGAAGAAAACGTCGCCAATCGCGGATGGTTGACGCGTCAAGAAAGCAACAGAAAACGAAGGTAAACAGACCGACTACCAGATGAAAGGTGCGCAACAACGTCTCTTGTCAATCCAGATTCTCCTCGCAGGGTCGGATCTCTTCTTTCAAGTCGATTCTGCACCGAAACGTCACCCTTCCCTCTGCCGTTACGCGTCCTGCCGAGAAACCCAAGTGCGTCCTGGTAACCAGGAACGCGTAATCTCACAAAAATACGGCGACGACGTCGGACCAGAATATAGGTAAACGATCGATGAAGAAAACGATAGACTGAAGGGAATCACCTACAACCGCGATGGGAAACCGAAAGATAGGAAATTCGAAGGATGCGGCTCTCACCAATTGAATCAGGGTAGTAGGAATCTGTTGAATTGATGGATGCATACTGCAGAAGGAAGCTATCATTGCTAGTGGGCTTAGGCTAAGGTCAAATTACGTAAGCGGGGCTACAGTACATACCTAGGTGGGTAGTCTTGTGATTTATTTACTCTGGAGATTACTGCTGCTATGTTAAGCTTAGGAGGTTGCGGTTTGGTTGCGTTTGGTGGTGTGTTGGGGTTTAGAGGTGTAGTTTATAGGCGTGGGTTATGGACTTGGGTTTGAGGCTGCTGCTTATACATTACTGCTGGTTAGGTGGTTAGGTAGGTAGGTAGGTAGAGTACGGGTTTAACTAATTCAAACACGAGGGAGGTGATTGGCTTCCGTATATGCTATAGAATATGCTAGGTAGTTTTGGTAGTGTCATAATCATTGTGAGGGTAATGTCGATGAGGCTATGAAGTCAACTGGGTGGTCTGTGGGGGTCTGATAGTCGGCACGGGTAACTTATTTACTTCGGAGCTGGGCTATCATATTGATGGAAACGACGACTCTTTTAACACGAGCTAGGCGATTGGGTTTCTTATTTGTGTAGTTCCGGCAGTGTCATTATGAGGGTGGCGCCGATGACACAAGTCGACTGATCCATGCGTATTAGCAAAGACTACGGTCTTTTGTGGTTTTTATATTGCTGCTTATTTGATTAGCATGTTTTGTATGAAATGTAAATGTTGTTTTGTTTTGCGGTATTGATGGCTTGGTGGACTTTTTGCGTTGTGATTCTGTTTGGGGAGGTGTTTGTGATGCTGTTTAGACTTGTCTTGATTACTTGTCTTGGGTAGGTAGTTGGGATGTAAACATGGATTACATATTAAATGAATAGGGATGCATTCGCGATGTGGAATCGATAACTTCGGAATGGTATCTGATGATGCTATTCGCTATGCTTGGATGACTGACGCAGGCAGCTGGAAATACAAACAGTGACGACTCAGAGATCTACCGCTTCCGTATCTTCCCCGGCGCCCTCTTCCCCCCTTTACTCTTGCTCTTAGCCCCCTTGTCCTTCTTGAAGTTCAGCACGGCGCCCTTCCCGCTCCGCTCAGCCTTCCCCTTCTTCCACATCCGCACGCCGCCCTCGGCGTCCTGCTTCCGCTCCATCTTCGCGTCTAGCTTCTTCTTGTCCTTCCCGCTGAGCTTGCCGCTCTTTTTCTTGAGCGCTTCGCGGAGCCCGTTCAGCTCGGCATGCCCGGCCTCCTTGGCGGCTTTCTTGTCCGCTTGCGTCTCGAACCAGGTGCGTTTTGGTCGGGCTTTGATCTCGTCCTCGTATCGGACTAGGTTCTCGCCCTTGCGGATCTCCATTTCCGCGTTTGCTAGCTGCCGCTCTTCTTTCTCCTCTCGCGCTACGGCTTCTATCTCGTCGGCTAGATCGTCGATCTTGGTTTGCCAGTTGTCTGCGTCGCTGGGTTCGATTATTAGACTGCTTATCTTGGCGTGCTGTGCCTTGCCGGCTTTGACTACTGCTTTGACTACTTTGCGGTCTGACTCGGCTGCTAGTGTGATGGCTACACCGGACCGGCCTGCTCTGGCGGTACGGCCGACACGATGAACGTAGATCTCAAGGGTCTGGGGCCCTTCGTAATTGATGACGGTATCGATACCTTTGATATCGAGACCACGGGAGGCCAAATCCGTGGCAAGGAGGAAGTTGACTTTACCGTCACGGAAGGCCTCGACGCTGGTAATACGCTAGTGGCAGGTTAGACAAATGTACCGGAACATTCACTGGGAAAAGGGGCACAGGGAAACACACCTGGGTCTGGTTCATACTACCGTGAAGCTCTGCACAAGATAGGCCGAGGAGGGCGAATATAATGCGTGCTCTGTGGGCATCTTTCTTTTGACGGAAGAAGATGATAACGCGCTCTGTATGCATGGTCTTGCAAATATGAACTAGGTATCCCATTCGCTTCTCCTCTCTCCCGGGCCGCAGCCTGACGAACTTCTGCTCGAGCCTGTCGACGGTTTTCTTCTGGGAATCAACCATGACTCGTACTGGCTTGTTCAATCCAGCACGAATGAGACGGTCGACGGATGAAGTCATGGTGGCTGAGAAAAGCATGGTCTGTCGCGACTTCGGCAATGTAGTCAAGATCTCGTTCAATTCGTCGGCGAACCCGTCCTCTAACATCCGATCAGCCTCGTCTAGCACGAGAATCTCAATTGTATCCGTAGCAAAGCTGGCCGAGTTGCGCATGTGGTCGATGAATCGTCCCGGTGTAGCGATGATGACATCTGGTCTCAAGCGCAATTCTGCCTCCTGGACCTTGAGACTGAGACCACCGACTGCTAGACAGAACTTGATGTCGGTGTGACTGGCCAGTTTCGTGGCGACGGAGTGACACTGAATGGCCAGCTCTCGTGTCGGTGCTAGAATGACAACTCGGCTGGTAGGTAACTTGTTCGGCCGGTACAGTAGCCGTTCCAGTATGGGTACAACAAAGGCAGCGGTTTTTCCTGAACCCGTCACAGCACCACCAACCAGGTCTCGGCCTTCCAGTGCAAGCGGTATCGTCTTGGCTTGGATAGGAGTGGGCGTGGCGAAACCAACGCTATTCAGGCCACGAAGTATAGGGCGGGAGAGCGACATGCTTTGGAAGGATGATTTCGCACCCGACTTTCCCGCGGTTTTATTCGGCTCCTCGGGAGCAAAGAATGCCTCTCTCTTAGCAGCCTCTTCAGGATCCTCCTCATTGTCCGTAGCATCAGACTGATCGGCATCGTCGGGGTGACCAACAGGTGTTGCGGCAGAGTCGTTGTCGGAGGCGGCATCGTCAGCCTCGTCTTCGCCGTCGGCTGAATCGTCGTCGTCACCGGACTCTCCCTGCTTTGCCGCGGCTTCGTCGCCCGACTCCTCGTCGGAAGCGGCGCCCATACCGAAACCATCCTGTGCCAGCACTTCGTCGTCGTCATCGTCAAGATCAATGTCTTCGTCTTCGGCGTCGTCGCCAACTTCAGAATCCTTCTCAACCGGCTTGTCCTGCCCGCCTCTCCGCCGCCGAACGATCTCGTCGACGTCAACTACCTTCTTCTGCGCGGCAGGTTTCATGGCCTTGCGCGCACCATCAAAGTCCCAGCCATCGAAGTCCTCGGCTCTGAAGTCGGTGGTCTTGTCGTCGACAAACTCGAAGTCAGAGTCCATGGCGCCATCATCGTCCTCCCTCCTACCCCATATGCCATCCTCGGCGTGGTCGTCGTCAGTGGGCGCATTCTTCTTGGACTTTTTAGATTTCTTTTTCAGCGGGACCGGGTCGATTGGTTCTTCGTCAGGAATGTCGTCATTGTCGGACAGGGTGTATATAAAATCGTCCACTTTCCTCTTGCTACCCATGACGGAACGAAGCAGAGGCCAAGAAGTGTCTGGCTGAGAGAGAACGAGAGTGCGACCGGAGAAAGTATAGGTAGAGTGCTTGGACGCGAATACAAAATGTATACGAAGTTGATTCCCAGGTCGCAATTGAAGACCGAGATTTATGATGCTTATCATACGATAGGCGCTAAGGAGGGGTAGCGAACTAACGGGGAGTACCCACTTCGTGAGCTATAGGGTTACGTAATGCTCCTTAGACACGCGGCACGTCCGGCCCACGGACAGACCACGGACCTCCCTCACCGGTGCTCCTCCTAACACCATCCCAGCCATTGCTTACTGTTTACCGACGTCCGGACCCGACACAACGCGAGACACGCGGCCCATATCCGAGACCTTAATTTGGTTACGGCACCTTCGTTACCCATGGCCGCATGACTACCGGCACCGTCCCTGAAGCTGTGATACATGCAGTCGCCCCGAATCTACCACAACAGCAGTAGCAGCAACAATAGCAGCTTGGGCAACTCACAACGTCGTTTGTGACAAGGTAATTATGGCGAATCTCACTTGTAATCAGACACCAGCGATAACCCTGGGCCGAGCATACTGGATTGCTCCGCCTACGTGCACGCAGGTCACAGTGGGCGGCCGTGCTGTACGCGCTGGACCGCCCGTCTGTAGTGTATTGAAAGGATGACGATTTACCTGTGATTATCTGCCAAGCCGGGCCGAAGGCTTGTAGGCGAGAGCTTGCTAATCTTCGCGGCAGATCAACAAGTTTCGCAGCCTTAGACATAATCACACGTGATCGCTGGTCCGCTGGATCGACCTCCTATTCTGGTGTACAAAGCCTGATGAACATCTTCCATTAGACGCTGAAAGCACGACCGTGGCTCTCTGGATGGATTTGCGGGATGTCTGAGAACACTCATGAAGTAGGCCTGCTTGAGCAGGCCGATGCCTGGATCCGCGATGAATACTACACTACGGACAGGCTCAGCATCGAGCGCCTCTCAGGCGAGCAGCTGCTGATGGATCAGGGCTACGTTGATCTCGCCATTTCGGAACCCATGGGCCGCCGTACTCTGTTTTCGCGCCGCTCGCCGGTGAGATACGAAAAGCCATATAAGAATATCCCGATCGAGCTGTCGTCAATCCTCATTGGGAAAAGAGATGCCTACGATCTGATGGAGAAGCCAACCAGAGTCCTGATCCAAGGACGAGCAGGCGTTGGGAAGACTACGTTGTGCAAGAAGATAGTCCACCAATTCATCCATCATAACATGTGGGGAGATATGTTCGATCGCATACTTTGGGTGTCCTTACGGACTCTGAAAACGATGCCTCAGCAGAGATGCAGCCTCGAGGGACTGTTTCTGCACACATTTTTCTCTAATTCACCAAACCGCGAGAAGCTTGCCCAAGAACTGGAAAATGCGGTGGATAGCAGCAGAATGAGCAGGACCTTGTTTCTCCTCGACGGTGTGGATGAAGTTTCGGAGGGCTTTGCTGCTGGCAACAAGATGAATACTCTCCTTGATTTCCTCCTGAAGCAACCCAACGTTATCGCTACGACGCGGCCATCAACTAGACTGCCAGGGTATCTCAATCCGGTCTACGAAATTCAAATCACCGGATTCCACCCTGGCCAGATAAAGGTCTATGTCGAAAACGCTGTCGCCGATTCACAAGTGGCCGGCGAAGTTCAGTCCTTTCTCCAACAGCACCAGCTTATGCGAAATCTAGTTCATATCCCTATTCACCTCGACGCGTTGTGTCACACTTGGTGCTCCTCTGAACCGGGACCGGAGATGGTACCGGAGACTGTGACTCGATTATATGAAGCTGTTGAGCTGAATTTATGGAAAAGGGATGTTCTGCGATTGAGTAAAATGAATAAAGAAGTCAACGAGGTGACGGAGAGTTCTGATATTCAATCAGCTAGCCCGTCGTTGATTAGAGAATTAGTCGAGAATGAGATCGCTTTTCTTGAGGGCCTTGCCTTCTATGGGCTACACAACAGCATCATAGACTTTGGGCCAGAGGTACTTAACAATATAGCCGATCACATTGGACCGTCTCTCGTCTTGGATAACGCCCTATCACGTTTATCTTTTGTGCGGACGTCCGACGCCCCATCGGCGGAAACGAATTATCAATTCATACACGTGACATTCCAAGAATATTTTGCCGCCCGATACTTTGTGCGGCGGTGGATGTCAGGACAAAATGTCGAGATCCTCGATCTCGAAGATCGAGGTACTGGGCGGGATGCCCGTTTCGAATCACACAACATTATCAGCTATCTGGGGAAATATAAATACAATCCACGGTATGGTGTCTTTTGGCGGTTTGTCTCCGGCTTACTCCAAGCTGAATGTGACGAGGAGAAGCTTTGCCTATTCTTCAACACGATTGAAAACGAGCCGCGCGACCTCTTCGGTCCGGTGCATCAACGGCTGATCATGCACTGTCTGAGCGAAGTGACTCACCAGGAGACCCCAAAATTTAAGCTGATCCAAGAAAAGCTAGAAGATAAACTGAGGCAGTGGGTGTTGTTTGAGTGCAACTATAGACTCGAATGGAAAGCCGATTCACGATTAGCAGGCGAACCGGAATTTCCTGCGAAAATCTTGACGGAACTCCTGCTGGAAGGATCTGAGCATGTAAAAATCAAAATCCTAAACTCGATAGACGGGAGGCCGACAATTCCGGCACCAATCATAGAGTATGCAGGCGCACATCTGGGCGAGAACGTCTCGGTGTGCATGAAGACAGCGGCGGTGGGCGTGTTTAATCGTCCGTGCGAGCGGGTGCCTGAGGCAGTCTTTCGGAAAATCGTGGAGGTGACCAAATATCGAGAAGGTGATGTCCAGTCCGAGGCAGCAGAGGCCTTGTGTCGTCAGACAACCATGCCAGACGCCGTTTGGCAAGACATCGTGGAGCTGCTCAAGGTACCGGGCCCTTCGGTTCAGTTTCGAGCAATGGACATCTTGAGTCGAAGGACCAACACCTTGCCCGAGTCTGTCATACAAAGTCTCACAGCGTTGCTTCAGTTCCCGAAATGGCGCGTCCGATCTAGCGCGGCGAGGATCGTAAGTCGACAATCGGCCCTGTCTGAGGATGCTCTGCACGGCATCGTCGATCTGATTCAAGATTCGGAAAGCTTCGCCCGGGTTCTTGGGAGCGAAGCTCTAGCTGAGCAGTCAACTCTTCCCGAGGGGATTATCCGGCGCCTCGTAGGATTGCTTGATAATCATGAATGGCACGTCCAGTTTTGCGCAATGTCAGCTTTACGTCGACAAAAGACCTTGCCTGACTGGGTGTTACAAGTCCTCATAGAGCTGCTTGATGATCCGAATGATCAAAGCCGGGCGAGTGCGGCGGAAACTATAGGACGACAGCCAACTATACCTGAGGCAGCCCTGCCGCGCCTCATAGCGCTCGTTGGGGACCAGGAATTCTTCGTGCGGCTCAGCGCGGTGAAAGCGCTTGGCCGGCATCCAGCTCTGCCCGAGGAGACCCTGCAAGGCCTCATCGCGCTGCTCAGAGATCCGAATAGCGGCGTCCGGTCTAGCGTGATAAAAGTCTTGGCTCTGCAGTCGAAGCTGTCCAAGTCGGTTCGGAAAAGTCTCCAGGCCGTGATTGATCACCCATATAAAGCCCGGTCCAACGGGGGGAGAGTCTTAGGAGGTCAGCAGTCGATCATGCCCGAAGCAGCTTTGCGAGGTCTCGTCGCGCTGAGCCGAGATCGGGAAAGGCACGCGCTGTTAAACGCGGCGAAATCCTTTGACCCATATTCGAAACTGCCTGCGGCGGACCTGAAGGGTGTCGTGGCGCTGCTCAAAGACCCAAACAGTTACGTCCGGCATCGCGCGACGAGGGTTTTATATTTCCAGTCGCCTTTACCTGAAGAGGTCATACAAGCCCTCATAGCGCTGCTCGAACACGAAAATGCGGAGACCAGGTCAAGCGCTGCGTTAGCCCTAGGCCAGGAACCGAGCCTGCCAGAGGCGGCTGTGCAAGGTCTCACGGTATTATCTCAGGATGAGGAAGGGTACCCTCGGTGTAATGCACTGAGAGCCTTGGGTCTACAGCGGGACCTGCCCGAGGAGACGCTGGAGAAGATCGTTGCGATGCTTGCGGATCCGGTCCCGATGATCCGGTCGAGGGCTGCGTGGGTTTTGCGTCAACAGTTTACTGGGCCTGATGATGAGAGGTTGGGTCGCTGGATTCAGACGATGAATGGTCGGTCGTTTAACACGTTGTATGAATGGTGGTTTGCTAATAGCTTTTGGGACCATGTTGCTTGGTGTCCTGCGGGTTTTGGGGATGCTGGGAACGTGCCTCTGGAACGCAGGATTCGGCGTGCGCGGGCTTATTTGGGGATTCCGGGGGATTTGCTTTAGGGTGTATTGGTTGGTTATTAGCTTGGTTGGTCTATTAGCTTGGTTATATTTATTTGTTGGGGCATGTCATGGTTATTTTGTATTTCTGTTGCGAGCGTGATGACACTCTTTGGATCTTTTTTGGGAATTTGGTCTTGGGGGTTTACTATATATACTAATTGCTTAGAGATCTCATTACCTATTCGTTTCAGGACTGAGTTGCTTCTGTTCGTGTTTGGTAACTTTGTTGATGTGACTGGTTCTGAGATGTCTGTGGTGCTTTGACGGTAGGGATCTCTCAGGGCAAACGCACGAAGAACTTGGATTGACTGTATTCCTTACTACCGACCAAAGGAGAAACGGACGACCCTCTATATACTAGAAGAAAAACGACAGCAAAACTGTAGCGAAACACTAGATAGGTAGGTCCTACGAGCGCGCCTAGTCGTCGGGAACGCCTCGGCTTTATAGTGGAAACGGTTGGCCGTTTCTATGGGATCGGATGTTTGGTTCCTTCACTTCCATTTTTTCTTTCTTTTTTTTCTGGCGCTTTGGTTGATTTCTAGGCTTTGGTTTGTTGTTTTGGTTGGTTTGTTTCTGGTTATAACAGTTACGTCTGTCTTTCTTGTTTCTTGTTGAGTTTTGAACTTGCTACCTTTGAAGTTTGACGTGTGCTTAACCGAAAGTTCTGAAGTGTGTCTAATGAGTATCAGCCGCCATCAGGCCATCAATGCCGTTGGTGTTTAGTTCAGTGCCGTTGAGTGGATATGTTACCGAGCCCGGCCGGTTTCAGTGTTGCGGAATTGCGGAATTGGTCGGATTTGTGCGATTGAGGTTGCTTTGCCCGGATATGTCCATTGTTGTTACGGTTCTTCAAACTCCGAGTGAGAGTTAGTGGATACTTTGACTATGAGGAGGTATGTTATCTGACATCTAAGCCTAGACTAAACGGTATATATTTCATGAAGCTGTATCTGAGTAGAAAATAGTGGGTAGTTCTTGTTTTCATGTTAATTGGGTACCTCGAGGAGTACACCTTTGATTCGCGTGGATTTCGCGTGGGGTTTGGTTGTCTTGAGCATCACTATAGAAGAATAGTAGGAGAATACTCATTAGAATGCCTTGATTGTAGCGTGAGATAACACGAGCTTGAAATGCTAGATGCTTCTCGCTGAATGCTGATATTGATGAGGAGTGAGCTGAAAGTTCGGCGTAGGAGTTTGGTGGTCGAGTTGAGTATCTCACTGCATTATTCAAGCACTTGGCGGTACTTATTGTACTTATTGTACTTATCGGGCATGATGGGGATGCATGATTCTTGCGAACCGGACTGGGAATGTAGTGTATATACCTTGGGTATTTACCGCTTAGGTCTTGTGGTAGAACTCCGACCGACGCAAGAAATTACCTATGGTACGAAAGCCAGAGGTCATCGTCGGATTTGGTCGATTGTTTGGGTGTGGATTTGCTCAGCTGGTTATCTAGTCGATGTCTCACTGCCGAGTCCGAGTTCTCCGGCACTCTCCGTCGTGCGGGTGATTGATCTAGGTAGTCTTATGGGCTCTAGGTACTTCGATTGGTTTTCCTTCCTATGGACATGAACATGAATGCATATACCCGAACTTAGAGTAAATACCTTGTATGTTGAGGTCCTTTACTCTCGTACGGTAATTATCTAGTACTCTTCCAACGGAAGCATCGTCGCCCAGTACCAACGTCTCGGCTGGTTATCTAGTCAATGTCTCACTGCCGAGATCTCTAGTTACTAGCACGCTTCATCATGGTGATGATGGTCTTTTGGACTTGACTTGACTTTAATTCATTTTCCTTCCCGTGAACTTGAACATGAACCTGAATGCATATACCTACCCGAACTTACACTCGTACGGTAACGTCTAGTACTCTTCCAACCGAAGCAAGCAATACAGTATCACCCACTACCAAATCAAAGCCAGAATGAGGTTTATCGAGATCTGATCGGTATGATTGTAAACTTGTACGTTCGTAGATTTGCTCGACTGATCAGATATCTAGGTTAGTCGATTGTCTCACTGCCGAGATCTCTAGATAGTTACTAGCACGCTTCATCGTGGTGTTGATGGTCTTTGGGGGTCTACTTCGATTCATTTTCCTTCCTATGGACATGAACATGAATCTGAATGCATATACCTACTCGAACTTGATACCTGAACTTGATACCCGAACATGAAATGTAAATAAGAAATACCTTGTGTGTTGAGGTCCTTTAGGTACTCACTCGTATGGAAACGTCTAGTACTCTTCCAACCAAAGCAACATCACCTACGGTACCAACAACAAGCCCACAAGCCCACAAGCCCACAAGACCTCAGGCCATTACCAGATTGCTCGGCGGTGCATATTGACTAATTTCCTGCTGGCTTACTGTGCTGGCTTGTTTGTTCGCTTCTTTATGTTACGTTTGGGAGAGTCTTATCTTAGAAGAATTAGTCCGTCCACCTGGTCTAGGAGTTTATTTGGATGGACGGCTGTGGACCGGGTGATAGAATCCAAGACGTTTTCGGCCTTGTTGTGATGCGTCGTCTTATTATTTGTTCGCTTTGTTTTATGTTACGTTTGGGAGTCTCATCACCTGGATAGATCGAACGATCTATCTTGTAGCTTCGGATTAGAATCCAGACTCGCTCTCGACCTTCCAATACATGCCCTATGAAGCACGTCCTCATAATGCAGTAAATTATTTACGGAAATTCGCGCTTGGTCCAGGCGTGCTGGCGACCCCGTGTATCTATCCCTCGCTGACCCGCGCTCATTAGGTTGCTGACCTTGTTCCGTTTCGCCCCGAGATGCCCAACGCCCGAGAAACACGGCTCTCCCCTCCGAACCGTAGTATGCTGCCCGTGACCGCTATCTCAAGTTTGCCTGCCGCTTTCTTTTTCCCAGCCTGAAGGGACCATGTCCATTCGGGCGATGCAATGTAACAAAATATCATACAGTTCGAGGAAATCGAGACTTCTTCAGCGGAACATGTCCTCTGACACGATATGGACATGCTCTAAAACTCGAGCTTGGCCATCTGGTGGAATGTCGAAAACATGGCATCTCGCTTCGTCACGTTTGTATACGTGACGTTGATGTTTCCAATATCGCACCATCCGTTGACGGGCTATATGGTGTCAGCAACGATCAAAGGAGCAAAGGTCTAAGACAGCAAAATAGAAAAAGGGGTAAACTCACAAGGCAGCTCAGGTATTTACACCAGCTGCAGTGATTCTGGTTCGAGTAAAAGTTGTTCAGAAGCACGATGAAAACAACGATGACGAGGATCAAGAACGCTGCTCGAAGAAGCCACCATGCCCACCAAAGGGGTTTTCGGCCCTTGAAAAATCCGACGGGATTTCGGTAGAACGCCGGGAAGGCCACACTTGTAACAGCGCCTCCCCCGACGCTCGAATACGAAGGGCCGCCAAAGTGGTCCTCCCCTATTCTCCGTCGGAGGAAGTTGGGGGAGTGAAGAACACTGATGCCCAAGCAGAGGCCAACGAGGAAGCCTCCAATATGTGAGAAATTGTCCAGGCCGGGGAGCAGGCCCAGCACGAAAGAAATCACTATCTCGAGGAGAATGAAGAACAATTCCCTCCCGGGGTGGCGCCGTTCACCCCACGAATATAGCAGGTCGAGCAAATTGATGGCAATTATGCCAAACAAGGCGCCAGAAGCGCCTGTCGAAGAGATTCCCGACGCCGCAAAGTTCCCGCCCAGGACGAATCCAAATATACCAGCACTGAGGTATACGAGGAAGAAGCGGATGGAACCAATGGCGATCTCGATATCGCGGCCCATGGTGAGCTGCAGAAGGAGATTGAAGCCAATGTGGACGAACCCGGCATGGAGGAATATCGGGGTGATGAAGCGGAACCACTGATTGGGCTCGGGCTTCTGCTCGAGGCCGTTCGCGCCGAGCCACTGGGGATTCGGGACACCACCAAATCCACACAGCTCCGACAGCGAGCACTGGTTGGAGGGGTTGTTGGGATCGTTGTTGGTCGAGTTCGGGCAGATGAAGGGGAAGCCGGGCGTGACGAGGTTCATACCGGGCGGAGGCACGAAGTTCTGCACGCCGTTGACGTTCTTCATGCACGGCACGTATCGGGACCCCATGTTGATGAGAACCTGCGGCGAAGGGCCGATCATGGGGTTGAAGCTGGGGGTGGTCTCGATGGGAGACCCGGTCAGTTGGGCTGCGAAATAGAAATGTCATATGTTAGTTATCGTGCTCCGTGTTGTGACCGTGACCGCGGGCAGAGGCGTTGATGGGAACATACCAGCCTTGACCAACTCGGCAATAAAGACGGCTATCTGTATGATGGAGAAGATGTAGACGACAATAGGAATTCTCCGCCTATCGGACCCCAACATGCCCATTTGACCAAAGCGCACCGGCTTGCCCGACGTGCGATTTCTCCGGATCGAGGGGTCGGCATCGTAGACGTGGTCGTTGGACTCGTCGAGATAGCCCAGTGGCCGCTTGTTGTGCTGCGACTGAAGGGGGATCTCGTCTGGCCCGCGGGTAGGAGAGGCGTCGGCCGAGTCGGCGCCGTGGTACCGCGTGTCGTGGGCGAAGCTCTGCTGGCTCGTATTCACGCTGTCCAATGTCGGGCGCGAGTTGGCTCGCGTGGGATAGACATGGTCGTCGAATACGGTCTCGAAGGGCGAAGTGGAAGCGGCGACAACGTTGGGTGCAGGCGTGTAGCCATGTTGCTGATATGATTGATAAGTAGTATGAGCTGGTGAGTCGGATGAGAGCGGAGGCTCGTATTGATCGCGGTGATACTGCGACGACGAACCGCCGTAATACTCTTGTGCAGCCATCGCCTGTTGATTCTACTGCTACAGTAGGACCGGCAGCGGGCAGAATACCGAGTCGATGGCGTCGGAGACGGCTGAATACCTGATAGAACAGCAGCCAGCCGAGCGTACCTAGCAGAGTTGGACAACTAAGATGGCGTAACCCTCTCCCATCGCCGAGGCCTATGCGTAGTCAGCCGGCCGTTGGTTTCCTGTCGAGAGTACGGCGATAGCAGCGATGACGACGTAGTTCTCCGGCCCAGGCGAGGCACGTACGGTAGGTATATGTGTTGGGTTGGTCGCCGGCTGGTGCAGACCTCTTCAAGTGCTATGAATATTAATATTAATAAATGGGAGTAATCGGCGGCGCTATCGCAATGATTCGGAGTCGTGGGTGGATGATCCGGGGACGATCGGGTCCGGAAGTTTCCTATTTACTAACAATCTGGATGTTGGATCTGATGGATGCACACGAGGACAGAAGTCGGCCGGGAGTGACTAGCTGAGAGATCCGGGGAACGGCAGCGCAGGCGGGTCAGAAGACTCAAGAGGGGAGCATCCAAGTAGGAATGAGCGGCTGAGCGCAGATGAGCGAAGTGCCGGTAAGATAAGGCCGTGGGGAATGCTTCACGAACGGGCAGGTCGCACCGCAGCAGTGGAGAGATGGAATGGGATGGGAGGGAAAGAAAGAAAGAAAAAAATACGAACAGAAAAGTCGTTGCACGGGGAACCAGCTCACAGCACGGACAGAGAAGCACAGCCCGGGGCAGGTGTTTTCGACGACTTGTTTCGTCAGGGCATCCTCTGCCGACCCACTGCGACCCACTGCGACCCACTGCGACCCACTCTCGTGACCATTCGTCGGGAAAGTGCTGCGCGCCACGGTGAGGCGGTGCAGCGCGTGCCGCCGCGTCATCACCGTGCGCAGAACTTGTGTGGCTCCGCTACATGCATAGTGCTGTGCTATAGCCTATCACTATACCGTGTTGGGACTTAGCGGCACCGTATATTACCTAAAAGCTGCCTTAGCGCGTCGGTTCTCCTGTCCGGTCAGCCATCGGAGTCCGGCCGATTCTATGTATAGACGGACCCGGCTGTGTTCACCCGCCAACTCAGAGCCAAGCCATCTGCCCGAAGACACCAACTCGGTCACTTGCTTTACATTAGCACTCCGTCAGTTACCGAGTTGGTGTCTTCGGGCGGCCGAAGAGATAGTTCGACTTCGATGTCAACAGGCAACTTGATGCTCACTGCTAGATAAAGCAAGCCTGGTCCTTATTCAAAAGCATCATACTCTATAATCTGTGGTGAGTACGTCCGTAGGAACGATGGGAGTCAGTACGACAGCCCCGACAACACCCATACGAATGAATGAAATAGATGAGAGGTATTCAGAAAACCCCCAAATACCAAGTAACCTAGAATAAGCAAACAACGCTCATCTCGCCATCTGCCAGTAGTTCAAGTTCAACGGCTCAAGAGTCAAGGAGATATCGCTTAATCATGAACTAAATCATGAACTAAATAATGAAAACCTGGGATATGAGAAATTTAAACGGGAATACTTATTGCTCAGCTAGATGGCTTGGGATGTTGGCTTTGGATCTTCACGAATCTCACGCATACGAATGTCATTATTCTGGCTGGAATGGTAATGTTAGGATGGCGGTTTTGAACGGCAGGTTTGAAATGAGTCGAGAACTCGGGTTAACGAACGTGGGGAAATTGGGGAAACTAATCATATGGTGTCGTGATACTTATAAACTCACCCTCATGCTTCATAAGTCCGCCAAGTCAGCAATACTAATAAGTTAGCATATCAACGGATACTTCAACCACTAAGTAGAGAACTCAATCACATAAACAATCAATAGAATATTCATTCATAACACGATACGAATCACAAAACACAAAGCCCGCCCATCATAACAAATGCCCAAACAACTCAAACCTCATCATCCGTCACAGACGACCGCCGAATAACCGTAGCCTCCTCCTCAGCAACATCCTCAAGCACAGTAGCCTCCACAGACCGTCGTCCCACGATCACCGTGCTGTCATCATCCTCCGTAGTAGACGTCCTGTCATGGCTCGTAGCCGCGCTGTGCGCTACCGATACGCTCCGGCTCCGCCGCGACATCTTGTCTGCTTCGCCTAGGTGGTTTACGATCTTGCCTAGGCTTACGTGGATTTTGTATAGGGCGTTTTTGCCCGTGGCGTCTGTTAGTAGGCCGTCGTCTACTGCGGACGACACGTCTTCGTAGAGACTGCGGAGCTTTTCTTCGCTTGATGTTGGGGATATGTAGAGTTTGCCTAGCAGTGACGCGAGGACTTTTTTCTCTTCTTCTGTTTGTGGTTTTGTTAATGCGGTTTCGTGTTGTGGGATTGGGATTGGGATTGGGATTAGTGGCTGGACTTACTGTTTACGTTGCCGTCTAGTCTTTCGAGGATGTCGGCGGCGAAATCTAGATGTACGTCCCCGTTTACATTCTTCTTTTCTGCGTCCATTGCGATGCCGGGCGTGTAGCATTTCCGCGGGTCCGTCCAGTCTACCAGGCATGCGCCGATGGTGTTGAGACTGGCCATCTCGTCATCCACGTCCATGTCGTCGTCATCGATGCCCTCGCGGATGTTGTAGAGAGCGTGCAGGGCATCGAGGGCCACGGACCGCATAAGGTCCTGGTTCTCGGCGCGGGAGTAGCAGAACACGGGCAGGAAGTAGTTCAGTGCTTGGCGGACGCTTTGGTTTCCCGCCGTCGAGGGGTCGAAGTAGGCAACGATCAGCGTCTTCATCAACTCGCTGGATATCTCGGGATCCGTAACTACACGACCTAGTAGAAGCTTGGAGACGGCCATGGTGGCGGCGCCCTGGACTTCTGGGTTCCGAGATCCGGATCGCAGAGCTTTGACGTAGACTTTGAGAAGGGTGAGGTTCGCGGATAGTAGCTGAGCGCCGTGCACGTTTAAAATATCTGTCAAGATCTGGAGTGCTGTGATCTGAAGGGCAGAATGACCCTTGCTGAAGAAGTGCATGAACAGAGTCAGATTCTCCTCGGCAAGGTTCCGGTCCAGCAGGGCGCACAGCCCCAGACAGACAAGCCCGCGTTCTCGGACCGGTGCTTCGTGACTGCGGACCGCGGGGACCACGAGATTGTTGAGCATCGACACGAGGTGGTCGTTCTCTTGTAAGTTTCCCTCGACGTTGGTGAGCATGCATTGCACGATGTGTAGACACTTCATGTTGATCATGATCTCTTTGATGGCCTTTTCGCGGGCTTGCTCCTCGCTCATCTCCTCTTCCTGGCCATTCTTCCCCTTCGGCGTACTCGCGCCACTTACTTCGGAACGGGCCGAGTGGAAACTCTCCTCCCCGTCTCCCACGGCGCCGTCGTCAACAATAGCATCGTGGACATCGGCAACCGCTTCCAGAACTACACTGCAGAATTCCTTCTCGCCCGCCGCGTCCGGAGCGCAGATGTCTCGCAGCACATCTACGGTGAGCTTGGTGACCTCGTCTGGTAATTCGGGAATGGACAGGGCTTGCCGCAGGAGCGCGAACATTTTCCGCCTGCCCACTTCATCCGAGTAGTCCAAGGTCAACACAATATGAAGTAGCTGTTCCACAATGAATTCTTGTTCCGCCGTGTCCTCTTCCTCGTCTTCTTCTACGTCGCCCTGGCTATTGATTCTCTTAATCGCTTCGATCAAGACATTGAGATACCGCTCGAGGAAATATGCGATCTTGGTGACTTCCGGCAGCTTCTCTTCGAGCAGCGACTCGTATTTCCCGTTCTCCTCGGTTCGGCAGAAGTCGTTGAAGCTGCGAGCAACGAAAGCGGACTCGGCGCTCAAGGCTTCCCAGAATTTGTCATCGAACTCCAGAGCGTCTCGGTAGTCTGGCCGTCCCTCCCAGAATCCCTTCATGGCTTCGAGGGCGACACCATTTTCCACGCCGGAATTGACGACGTCGATACGCTCCAGAAGCTCAAGCAGGCTGTCTAGAGTGGGCGCGGCCGGCTCGGCCGGTGCCTCACCTTCGCCGTCCTCGGGCCGGTTGACGCCGGCGCAGTCTTCGATCCAGCGCTCGCGGAATAACCGCCCGGCAGCCTTGCGCACGTTCTCGTCTCTGTCCCTCAACCCCCATCGCAGGAGCTTTTCTCTCATGGACAAGGACAGATGACGAAAATCACCGAGCGCGGGCAGTAGGCGGGAGTAGACGGCGCGACGCGTGGCGGCATCCTGGTCTCTGGCTCTCTCGAGAAGATATGGTAGGGTGTTGGGCAGAATTGGGAGGTTGACGAGGAGGGAGCGCCGCACCTCGGCACTCGGATCATTCTGTAAGACCTCGAGGAGCTTCTCGAGCAAGCCAGTCTCGGCATCGTCGTCGCTATCGTCGGGGTTGGCCATGCCTTCGATCTGGTTGCCGGCGAGCCTGCCGAGGCCCAGAACGGCCTGCGAGCGCACGACGGCCTCCTTGTCGCGCACCCTCTTCAGCAGGCCGCGGCGCAGCTTTTGGAACAGCTCGTCGTCGATGGCGTCGAGCGAGTTGATGATGTGAGAGATCAGCTGCGTCGACCGGTAGCGGACAAACTTGTCCTTGGCGCTCAGCAACGGCAGCATAACCTCCATGACGTGGGTGGTAAGGCGGCTACTGGGGGTCTCGGGCATCGTGCTCGCATCGGCATCTGTCTCGCCCAGCAGTTCGTTGTCCTTGTCGCTGGCATGGCGTAGAAAGTGACCGATGAAGCGGATGGTCTTGTCGCCGACACCCTCGCTCTTCTTGATGGGCATAATCCGGTAGACGCATCGCGTGAACTCGTTGTTGAAGTCATTCTCGTCGAAGTCAGTGGCGGCTTGTTTATTAGGCCGCGTCGGCTCATAGCAGCATGCCTCGTGTATCTTCCGCAAGGTAACGGCTAGTTTTCGGTGCGTCGCGGTCGTCTTCTGGGCGTCACGAAACACGGCACATATTTGGGTTCGCAGTTCGCTGTCTGGGGATTCTCCCGGGATGTCGGCATTAGATGACGAAGCCCGCGACGCCGTCGATGCTCGATTGGTGGGTCGGGATGCCTTATTCGAGGTACTAGTCGACGTTCGCGCCGACCTTGAAGAGACTTTGGCGGGCATGGCTGGCTCGGGCAGGTATATGCGAACCTCGGAAGTTCCTTGTTCGATGACGGATGGGTGTAGTTTGGCGTTAGATATGTAGGCCTATAATTATTATGTATATGCGGCTGGTACGTGGCCGCGGCGTGGCTCTCGATGCTGCATTAGAAGGTGAGATGACGTTGTGCGGCGTTGCGACAGCGGGACTGGACTTGTTTACTATGGAGGGGAGGTACGCGGGTGACTTGCACGCCTTTATTCGGTATTTATTTTGTTCGCGTAGCGTTGGCGCTGGTGGGACAACGCATCACCCCTCCTCCGCCTCAGCCACGAGCAGCCACAGCACGCCACACTTCCGCGCTTCTCTTCCTTATCGTCGATCTCCACTTTATTTTTTCCATTGCGATGCTGGTTTCCATCTTGGAGCACTCTGAAGCTCCTTGGTCTAGCAATACTTCTTACCCTGCGCCCTACTTGTATTTGCGCCGTCAGGGTCAGTTTTCCTGAGGATGGGCAGGAAGGATCTAAAGCGATTGGCTGGTGAGGCTGTAGCAGGAGGCCATGCCGAGTCTGATGCTGCCGCCGAGCGGCCTTCCAAAAAGGCTCGGGTCGACAACCGATCGCTCTTCGTCCGCGGGTTGGCGCCGAACACGACCACCGAGACGTTGACCGACTTCTTCTCGCAACATTTCCCCGTCAAGCACGCCACCGTGGTCATTGATCCCCAGACGAAATCTTCGCGCGGTTACGGCTTTGTCACCTTTACCGACGCCGAAGACACCCAGGCAGCCAAGGAACAGCTGCAAAGTCACAAATTGGATGGGCGACCCATTTCGCTAGATATTGCCGACACACGGCATCGGCAACCCGGAACCGCCGCCGACGATGCCGCCGCTAAAAAGGAAGACAGGCGAGCTGCCTTGACGGAGGCTCGCAAAGCTCCGAAGCTGATCATACGGAATTTACCCTGGAGCATAAAACACTCGGATCAATTGGCTGCTTTGTTCCGGAGCTACGGCTTAGTCAAATATGCAGATATTCCACAGCACAAGGGAAAGCTGTCAGGGTTTGGCTTTGTCACTATGCGCGGAAGGAAAAACGCCCAGACCGCCATGGACGCTGTCAACGGAAAAGTCGTCGATGGGAGGACCTTGTCGGTAGATTGGGCTGTGTCAAAGGACGAGTGGCAGAAACACAATCATAAAGAAGACGAAGCGAAGGAGAGTAAGAGCGCAAAGAAGCAGAAGCCCACTGACGATGATGATACCACGAGTGAGGAAGATGAAGGGGACGACGATAATGACGGAAAGGAAGAGAAGGAGAACGAGGAAGAGGAAGAAGAAGATGAGGATTTGCGGAATTTCATGAAAAATCACATGGAAAATCTCGAGGATGAAGATAGCGAGGCGGAAGAGGACGACGATGAAGCTGAATCCGACGGTGAAGATAACGCTTCCGGCGGCGCACCAGTGCCCCCCTCAAAGCCACAAACAACGGACAACAGAACAACGCTATTTATTCGCAACTTACCGTTTGCGACGACAGACGCTGAGCTGAAAGCTCACTTCCAGCAATTCGGTCATATACGGTACGCGAGGGTCGTCTTTGATAGAGCGACAGACCGCCCAGCTGGTACTGGGTTCGTCTGCTTCGCTAACGAAGACGAATTCAAAGCATGCATCAAAGGAGCACCGCGTCCACAGCAGTCAACGATACAAAATAAGAAGTCTATACTCCAAAACGAACTGGCCGATGAGGCCGGCAAGTATACCATAGAAGGCCGCGTTTTACAAATATCTCAGGCCGTGAGCAAGGATGAGGCGCACCGACTCGCCGAGTCCGGCGCTGCGAGCCGCGAGGGGAAAAAGGAAGACAAACGTCGGATTTACCTGCTTTCTGAAGGCGCTATTCCTAAAGACTCGGCTGTATACAATATGTTATCGCCTGCCGAGGTGAAACTCCGGGAACAAAGCGCTGCGCAGCGGAAAAAGCTCATTCAGGGCAATCCTAGTTTACATATTAGTCTGACGCGCCTGGCTGTCCGTAACATACCGCGGAATCTCGACTCTAAAGGCCTGAAGGCTTTGGCGCGCGAGGCTGTTGTTGGGTTTGCTAGCGATGTCAGGGCTGGTCTCCGGCAGCCGCTTTCTAAAGAGGAGAACGCGCGGGGAGGCGAGGAGGACAAGGAGGCGGAACGCCACCGGAAGGAAAAGGGGAAAGGTATCGTCAAGCAGACGAAAATTATGTTTGAGAATAAGGAAGGGTCTAAGGTCGCGGAGGCGGACGGCGCGGGTAAGAGTCGGGGGTACGGCTTTATCGAGTACACGTCGCATAGGTGGGCGCTTATGGGTTTGCGCTGGCTTAATGGCCATGCGGTTCAGTCGGATAATGGGAAGACGCAGCGGCTGGTTGTTGAGTTTGCTATTGAGAATGCTCAGGTCGTGGCTCGGCGCAAGGAGCTGCAGGCGAAGAGCAGGGCGGGCCGGCTCGGTGGTGGGAAGGAAGCGGGTAGTGCTAGGGATGACTTGCCTAAGGGCAAGGACTTTGCTGTCTCGAAAGGGAAATGGGCGAGGGATAAGGATAGGGGCAAGGATAAGGGGAAGGGGGAGTCTGGGACGGGTGGTCATCGGGAGGTCGCTGGGAAGGAGGATTTGCAGCAGAAGATCATTGCTCGGAAGAGGATGACGCGGAAGAAGAAGGCTAAGAGTCGTGGGTAGGCTGTGGTAGATGTGCACTTAATTGAGGGTTGGCGGTCATATTTGCGCTTTGAAGTGGGTTTGCGAACTGGATTCATGTTTTTGTTTGGCTTTGTTTTGCGATTTGGTTCTTTGGGTTTGGGAGTTACATTTCGTGCGGTTTCATCTATCTGTGCATACGCGCATAGTCGGGTCTCGCCGTCTGTTTGCTTTCTCTATGGCGTTGTCGCGTCGCAGGAATAACCCGGGGTCATATGTTGCTCTGGGAATCTGCCTTAGTTCCTTTCGCGTCTTCTTGTGGACGTACAGTGCACGAATCTTGGTCCTCCAAATTCAGTCTTTGGATGCCACCATATCCATGCATGCTGTTCGTTCTGTATATCGCTATACTTATTGCCAGTGCCGTCGCCATAGCCCCTCCGTTGTATATTTGTTACTTACCTGTACTCCGGGTCCCTGCTGTGATTGTTTATCATCTCGTACCGTACGTTCCCACCTAGCCCGCTTCCATATGCTGTATATTACATTAATACAGACTGGAGCTTGGAGGGCTAAGGTTCGGGGGTGTGGTGCTGTGGGCGGCTGTACGGACTATCTACTTATACAGTACGTTGGTCGAGGACGACCGAGGATCCCCAATGGATTGACACGGATCCGGGTGGTCTGACTAGCCTATCTATCTAAAGAGGATCTGCCCGAAAAGGATCTGCTCGCGCCGGAAGCAATTGCAGCATCAGGCCCAAGGCATTGATGACAGCAGTCTTTCGGTCCATCGGATCACTCAGATCTAGCCATGCCGTACGAGTGACGGGCAACATCAGTTGGGGGCTCTCCCTTTCCACATCCTCAAGGTATTCCGTAGAGATGTGAAACTGAAGAAAACATGCATTGACTTGTTGCGGCGATGACGATGACACTTCAAGAGAAGAAACGCTTCGATTAGAGTTAATCAACTTCCTGAATAACAGGTTGATCACTCACTTTGGATCAGAGTGAGTCCCGAGCCGTGTAAGGCGTCCGGCTAAAGCTTCAGCCGTCATCTGACCAAGCCAGGCGTCCGAGATAGTTGGCCGCCCGTGGCGATCTGTAGAAACTGCTTTTTGGCTTCGAATAGCACATGGTAACAATCTCTAAGCTGGGAACGGCGGTAATTATGTACTCCATCCTGTGAATACAAATGCCTGCGGAAGCGTAAGCCACCATCATCTTCAGCTTGAAAGTACTAGCCACCTGAAGTAGAGGTTCCAACGGACAAGCGGGTGCGATACTCAAGCTGATGTTGAATGCGTTACTTCTCATAAGGAAATGAATAGAGAATGTGACGAAAAAAACATATGACAAGTTGCTCAGTTTTGATTTCGCGGGCGTCGTCCAAGACACCAGCCGGCACATAGGCGTCATCCTGAGTAGGCACTTGGGAGCTTGACTGGAGAGGGCTTGAAGACCCGAACTGCACTTGAGTGCTGTCTACCATGTCTGGGTGCTCAACAGCTTTGGGAATTCGCTTCGACGGCGGTGGTTCCGGAGGGCTGCTGGGAACATCCCCGTCCCCGTCCCCATCCCCTATATTCGCTGTCTTCTCAGTGACAGGGCCGTTCTCCTGCGCGCTTGTCCACCATCTACTAAATCCGCGAGAGCAGCCCAGAATTGGCCGAGAGTGGGCCGCACGTAGTCATTAGATCCGTCTCGACACGCCCCCCCAGCCCAGCCGGGGCCGGCTCAACTAGCTTTAACAAGGGCGCGTGGGAGCTGACCAAAGAATACACTACACTGGCTGGTCCGCAAAGGACGGGAGCGTGCGCGCATTCGTGGCCTCCACGACGACCCGGAACGCAAATAGCTGATCAGCACCCCAGGATCTAGCAGCGGGGAGCTTTTTAGCCAACTGGTTCAGAGAGGGTCCAGTCAGCGCGCGCTTATTCGTGACCGACGTGAAATACGCCATCGTGTAATACCTAGAGAACACTGGTAATGAAATGCTGCTTGGGCGAGCGATATTGCGTACCTACCTATACCCGGGCGCTGCGCTTTATTCTGCCACGTACGGTTGGCGCGCTCAGCGCAGCATGTTCGCCTGAGCCACGGCATTCGACGGTCAGTTGTGCGGTTGCATTGAGATTGTAACGTGTTGCTTGCGGGAAAACGATTGCGCTTTGCTGGAGGCACGATGCCAGCAGCCACGAAGACCAATGCAAGTCAGGGGGTTTGGTTGATGGGTTTGGCTGATGTAATAACCAACCAAACCCCTTGGGCCTTGTACGGACGTGCTCGTACAGACACGACCATACTGCCCCTGAATGACGGGCACGGGTCACAGTCGGTATTGGTATGGCGGTACTCAGTCTTATACACACCTACCTATCTACCTACCTAGATATGGTCGATGCTTCTCAGCCATCAGAGGTCCCACGCCCCTCGAGTACACTGAACCGGGATGTGTCTCTCGTACGAACTACATTAGTAACTAGGTAGTGGGTGTTTACCTACCGCGTATGCTACTACGGTAGTACACCGTATTCATGCTGAGAATCCCCGATCCCGAGTCCTGCCCGCTGCCTCGGTGTACCGGAGCTCCCTATACACCCGGCACTCAATCTACCGTCCAACCGGCTCGAGTATACCTATACTGTCAACTAATCAACCAAGACCGCTTTGGTTGATTGCTTTGGTTGGTAGCGAACTGCGGCCCAGCACTAACAGGGCCGCTCACGGTTGAGAACAGACACAGCGACCAGCGGCGCTGGGCAGTGTCTTACCAGGACAAACCTGTATTGCCCACACTCGACCTCGTCTTAATGTCGTTAAGCATGGCAGCGATTCGGGTCTAAGCCGTGGAGGCATCAGGGCTCGAGCGTCGCTGTCGTTTGGGGTCCATTACATCGTCTGCAGGCGGAGACTTTCGTTTAACGTCCGTTACATCGTCCATTACATCATCTGTAGGCGGAGAATTTTGTTCAGCGTCTAGACTTTCTTGATACAGATCCCTTAGTTTTCCATTGACAAACCAACCCTCATCGAAGGTGGTGGCGGTGATTGATAGGGCGGCTAGAAGACGACTCGGAAAAGTATCTTCTGGCGCAAATGGCACATGTGTACGTTGCACTTTGATTAGGGACGGTTGTGTAGTCCGCGAGGCGTAGGTTGCTGGTCGGCTCGGGTACTTGAAGCGCTGGAGCAGGAGGCCGGACACCGACGCCGTATAGATGTGCACAGCCTCGTCATAGAAACCGTGGGTGAAGAGCAATCGCGTCTGCCGGGGAACAAAACAACAGGTCACGTCTTAGTCTCTATGCGATGGACGAGAACGGCGACTTACCTTGACTACCGACTCGTCCGCGGCAGGGTTTTTTTTCTTGAGCCAAGGTAATCAAGCAGCCAACAATGCAAGGCTCGAATCGTTGGCCGGATCGTTCTTCAACGGGGATATTACGGCGCCAAACGTATGGCCACCGAGGGCTAACGATGTCGCCTGAGTCGAAGTAACAGAATACGAGTGACCCGAGGTGGAACTTCAACAAGTAGCCCCTCGGAAAGACAATGGGATATGCGCGTCGTCCGATGGTAAGCTTCATGAGTGTACGGGAGTGGCAAAAGGAAGCAGAGAAGGGAACCGCATCGCCACGAATGCCCTTGTCTTCAGGAGTGTATCCCGGTAGGGGATCCAAGACGAGCATCCTTTTGAGGAGCTCGTCCCGACGAATGGTCTCTCTCATGTTAACCATGATGTTCGTGAAGACGGATTGGGGTAGGAGGGGGATGAGTGCATGTAGAGACATCCCATCTTCATCTCGATCACGGGCCACATCGGCATCGCTCTGCCAATCGACGCACAGGGCCTGTAGATGGGCCTGTGTCCACCATCGCGGCGACTTCCAAAGCCGTTTGTTGCGGCCGACGACAGCGTTGAGAGAATGCTGGCGAAGGTCAATGCCGTTGGCGGGCTTGGCACTGGGAGCCTTGGGCAATGTCCGCGATCGCGGCTCAGCCGTTTTGACCACAGCCATGATTTCGGCCGTCATGGATCCTTTCTGTTCTGTGGCAGCGTCGAAACGTTGAAAGAATCAAGGTGACGAACGTCCGTAATTGCGGAATACATAGGTAGTCGGTAAGCCGTACCTAAACAAAGCGCACGTTGTTCAAGTTGCCAGCGGCCGAGACGCGGTTGTTGGCGCGTTGTGTGCTGTGGCAGCGTGTGCGTGTGCCTTTTCCGTGAGTCTGTTAACCACGGCCAAGCCCGAGAACGTGTGTCGCTCAGACCAGGTAGAAGTCGCGATACAGTATAACCTGTATTCTGCGCACAGAGATTTTATAGGGTCTTTAGCGACGAGTAGGTCGCTAGGACCGCTATAACAATGCTGCTTATAAACAAACCGTGGTCGCTAGGCGTTCTGCTTACAGTCTATCTAACAGTGTTTAGAACAACGGCGCATACTGTCTCGCAACTTTCACTTGGTGAGGTCGATGCCCGTCCATCGCGCACATGCAGATGTGCATGTAACGAGGTGGTTAGTCAGCAGCAACCCAAATGTCGATCAACAAAATGCATTGACCCACCAGCCATGGCTCCCACCGTTTACCATGAATTTTAGGTAGAGGTTGATCGTGGGAGATTGTACCTACTTCAAATGAGCCTCAGGAACTTCGTCGTTCGACTGGTTTACGTGCCTCCATCTGATCCAGCTGCTATTTCAGGCGAGGAGCCATTGAACACCGTCGGGTTGGTCAAGCTGAGCGGACTTTTTACCTACACTACCGTACATTACAACAACCCTCCGGAAGCCCGCTGAGGCTAGTAATCAGATGACTCAGGCGCTTTTCCCTACCAGCGCGGGCGGGAACCATGATAGTCGCTGTGTTGAGTAACGACAGGCGCCACTGCAGAGAGTCAGTCACAGATGACCTGGTTACCGGAAGAAAATGGGTTTGCGTGTTCGCCCAACTGGTAGCTCGCCGGTTGGTGAGTTGAACCGAGTCCGCAATCTCGCAATTTAAGCTAGGTAGCGCATCCGTCCTCGCGAATCACGACTGCCGACTCATATTAATCGCTTCGATATCGAGCCTAGGAAGAAGCCGTGGGTTCACAGAGGTGTCAACCTACGGCGCCAGTTGCTACAGAGTCGACAAGCATTGGAGCCATGCCGGCCCTCATGGCGGGGAACTATGATCATAAACAGCTTGAAACCGGGCACGTACCGTCTCCCGGTGCCGGTGCCGTACTGCCAATGCGGTATATCACGGAATCCCGGTCCATACGCCGGGATATCCTTCTAAACTGCGCGACGGCGGTACTCCAGCGACGAAGCAGGCTCATCTCATGACAGGGGCACGTTATTCTGCGTAACATTTGTGATGTCCTGAACTTAACCTCGCCGCGTCGCAGTTATGCGATCAGCCCCCAGAGGTGAGACATCCGCAGCCGACGTAGACACTGCGAACCGCGCAGCAGACGTCCAGCCGATATGCGAATTTCGAAAATCGTGTTCTGGCAAGGATGTTGCGCAAATTGTGAACACCCTCCAGCCAACGAATGCATCGAGTGCAGGTCATTTCATGAACCTCCAGGTGGCACGCATTCCTGATTGCCCTTTCCGAGGTTGCAGCCTGCTGGCGTACACTGCAGGCTCAAGCTCCATATTGTCCCAAGGACAGATCGAATCATGGGCTTCGCTGTTGCGTCCAACTGTCCAGTTGGGCTCCATGCAAGGGTGAGTGTACGTACCATGGCAACAATAAAGTTTCCGGATGTTGATGGCCGCTGTACTGTCTTACGTATGCACCGGGCCAGCAGGTTGGGAGATGCCTACACCTGAAAACACGCGGTTTTCATTTGGCGCTCAATGATCGGTCGCAAGTGCGCAACATGCCATACCTGGACTTTTCCGTAACGATCAAAGCAAGTTCGCTCGGGTCAATCACCGCAAATCTATACGATACCTAGTCCCAAGGCTTAAGATTCGAAACTCAAGACTCTTGGAAGTCTCAAGACTCAAGGCTATTGATCTAGCCGAGGCTTGAACACCGTTGGTTCTTCCCAGAAATACTCGACCTCCGTCAGTTACAATGGTGACCATCGCACTCGTCTTTGCTTCCATTGCGCTCTTCTCTGCTTCCATCTCGTCTGGCGCGCGGGACTCAGTCTTGCCCCGTACCAGCGGCCCGGAATTACGCCAACTTGATGCGCGTAAGATTGTCGCAGTCGCGTTCGGGCAGCAGATCCAGACTACAACGGAATCCAACTACTGGATTGTTTGGGAAGAGGGCATGAATGCGTGCGAGAACATGCAGAGCCTGGCCCCGTTGGACGAGAGCCCATGCAACATCACCTTCCGTCTGCCGAACGTATCGGAGAGGCTCATGCTGGGTGACTGCGACGGAAACAATTCGCCCCACGCGCTTTTGCTCGTGGACGGCGAGTATGACCGCGGCTGTACTGCGCTCTCCCGCCAACACAAAATCCATTGCCACGGCTACCTGCACGACATTATCAAGCATGGCTATTGCAAGTAAATCGATTTACTGTTTACAAATGGTCATGGGTGTACACGAATATAATGACCTAACGACTCGGTGATGGCACACGAGGTCGTGGCTCATGAGATGAAGTGTTGGGATTTCATTATCGTTGCGGGTAAACGGGCAACGGAGGAAAAGAGGAAAGGGGTTGTTGTATCTCGGGATCGATCGGCGAGGGGTAAGGGCCCGTTCCAAGCTCCATCACCGGGAGCAGCCCAGCGGTCCCCTACATCGAATCCGCGAGAATCCGATAGTGTGCCCACTGACTGTTCGGCGTTGGGTATTTTGCTGACACCAGAAAGAGTCAACTATGCTTTTAATGTTGGCCGCACGTGCGTCCATTCACTAGTGATACACCATGCTGATACACCGTACGCGTCGCTCGTAAAGCCAGATGCTGAATACAAGCTCTCCGAGAAAGTTTGAAGCGCCCAAGAGAAGCGCCCAAGACATACACATGAATAATGAATATCCTTCGCGTCTTCCGGTATTCTGCTTCCATCCGCCGAGTCCCGTGCGCCCTAGTCGAAACCCGGGATTTATCATCTATTGATAATTAGATCCCAGCAGACAGCAGTTCAACTTGAGCTAAGATGCCCGGCTTTCTGCGCTCCAAGATCTCCACAGTCTGCTCAAAGACCTTCTTCTGCACCTTGTCACCCATATCCGTGTTGATCCACGGCTCGAGCTCGGTAAGTTCCATATCCGCCAAGAAACAGCCATGCGACCGAGGCCCCTTGCATGCCGCGTCCACGAGGGTCCGCGAGCCCACTTCCGTTGTGCGATAGAGAATGCTGTGTATGATGCGTGTGCCGAGCCCGTACTGCCCGAAGTCCTGGAAGATATTGGATACGCACAGTCCGGGGTGGACGATGTTGAACGTCACCGGCGACGGGCCCGGGCTGGCTGCCTTGAGGCGCGAGATTATCTCACGATGCACGAGCACCTGGATGAGCTTGCTATCTTGGTACCTGCAACACGGTTAGCTATAACTTACAGACGGGCTGGAAACGGTAGCTGAGTTCCGTACCTTGCTTGGCCGTTAAAAGTCGATTCGTCATTAAACGCCTCGTAGATATCTGGGCGGTTGATCTCAACGAATTTCGTTAGGCGATAGGCATCTGAGCCGACAATCACCAGATGAGGCGAGGCGCCGGGGAAGTTTCTCTCGGTATCGCGCAGCTTGGGAAGAAGGGTCAGGGCGAGGAGGAAGGTATTCAGAACGTTGATCTGCATGGACCGCTCGATTCCCTCTACGAGCTCGAAGCGATCGGCGCGTACGCCGGCATTGCAGAGCAGGACGTCGACGCGGGGCAACTCCTTTGTCACGCGCTCGGCAAAGGCCAGTGTTGACTCGGTACTGCTGACATCGACCGTCCATACTTCGATCGCTGTGTCGCCGTCGGACCGGTGTCGAATGCTCTGGACTATGTCTTCCTTTGCTGCGTGGCCTTTGGCTGTGGATCGGACGGCTAGGATCAGCTTTGCGGCGCCTAGTCGGAAGAAATGCCGGGCTGCTTCTCGGCCTAGCCCGGAGTTGGCGCCGGTTATTACTATTGTTTGGCCGGCGAATGATTGCTGTGGTGTGCTGGGTGTTATGAAGAGTTGTGAGCGTAGGAAGGATAGTATCATCGTGCCGAAGTTGGGCTGGATGTTGAATTCGGGGGTTTCTTTTGACATTTTGGTGGTGTTGGGAGGGATTCGTTGTGGGTTTGGGTGTGGGCTTTTCGTAGGGATGACGGATTGGTGGTTTGTTGGTGCTGGGTTATTGGGTAAGGCATGGGATGGCGGGAAGAAGGGTGTTATATCTGGTACTTCTTGTATGATCTACGTGATTATGAAGATGAATTGGGATGGGACTCACGTAACTTATTCCTAATGACAAACGAGTGATTAGAAATAAGCAGGACTGGGAGGGAATTGGTGGGGTATCTCGGTTTGATGGTTCTTATTTCTTGGTGAATTGGTATGTGGATTCTTTTATTCTTGTGTTGTCACTTATAACTCGCGACTTCTTGGGAGTCTGGTTGATGGGATGTGTTGGAAAGTATAGGTAGGCTCGCGGTATATTTTGGTCTTGTTGGTACTTCTGATCATTCACGGCGGTAGTCCGCCGTCTGCGGTGCTTACATCAGGGCTTGTGTCTGGGTCTGTAGGGCTAGTCTTTGTGTGGTTTGTATCGTTATTCGGAGCTGGGGTTTAAGGGCGGAATATGGTTGTACTGGATGTGTGTTTTGCGGCTACTTGTTGTCTGCTCTGTCTTTGGCTTTACATATACTGTGTTTCTTGGTGTCCTTGTGCCTTGTTCTTTACTTGGTGCTCTGGATATTCTGATATTCGGCGCTGATTATGGTCTATCATCTATCTCGAATTCTGAATACGGGCGACTCGCGTGTTAGTTTATTGGTAGCATTTGGTGTGGACTATAAACGATATTATTAGGAAAGTGTTTGTGTCGCGGACGAGCTTTTGCTGTTGATGCGTAGGGCGGATTGATGTTGGGAATTGGCACAGCTGGCATTTATTCTGTATGACTGCCTAATTCCTGAGGTTCTTCATCACGCCGGATTCCTCGTCTCCACTGCGGTGTTTCTCCGGGCTGGGGCATAGTCTCGGATGAACTACTCGGACGGACGAATTAGTGACTACACGTACAGGAGATGTACACTCTGGTTGGTGCTTGGTATTTGGTTTATGTGACGGGTTAATAATCTCTCCGTGGACTTTTCTGGGCTTGGAACTCGTCCGTGGACCGTAACCCTGTTCCATTCCATTATTCTCGTCTAGGCAGGTTACTTCAGACTGTATGGTTTGTAATCGAGTCTGCTTACATAGTCGCATCATCTCACGATGGCATGTCATCTTTGGCTTACTGACGTTATACCTAAGTGCTTATGTAGGGTGCTCTAGCTTTACTCGTTGATTCTAGAATCTGGGAATAGATTCTTGCCTGTTGCATCGTAGTCAATTCAAATAAGAAAAGGTATTCGGTCGTGTGCTTGTGAATTTTGAGTGTGGGGGAGCGCAGACTGCTTTTCAACATTGATGATGAGTGGAGAGGTAATGGCGACATTGAACTCCCCCGGAAGTAGACATATATAATACTTGAAATCATAACGTTGACATTAAGGCTATTAAGCTGCTTTTGGCATATGAGACTCATACATTCATAACCGCCACCTGGAATCCGAAGAAGTCTATTACCCGTATTAATCCCCCATTATTCATACGAACACATAAATTATCTCACGCAAACGTTAACACCGTCGATGACCGACGCCGCTCAAGCCGCAGCAGTCTTATCGTGAGGCGTGAGAGGTAGGGTGACGGGCGCACAGGTGATGGTGCGGTCAGAGTAAATCTGGCCCAGCGTCCAGTTGGGGTTCAGGTAGTTGTCCTCGGTGCAATCGAGGGTTAAGTTGGCGGCTCCGTAGGCGCCGAATGTGACTCTGTGTGAGATCGTTCAGCATATAGGCCATTGTAGGTGGCTTGAGATGAAAGAGAGAGAGCGAGACTTACGGATAGTCACCTTCATCGCAGGTCCAGGTCTGATTGACATCGAGCTCGCCTGAGGGCCGGCTGAATGCGAAGGATGTCTTCGTCGACGACCCATCAGGCGCGACGCAGTCGTAGTTGACGTTGCCGTAGAAGAAGTCGGTTAGCCATGTGCTGTAGGCCGAGCATGACACCGTTTCATCCAGCGCCGGGTTCGACAGGTTGAAGGTCACAGTGCCCGACGACACCTGGTGAGCCGGTGTCGTGAAGATGTAGCTGGCTCCGAAAGTGAATGCTTCCACTGTCCATGAGAAGTCGCCAAATGATAGTGACGAGCAGTCTGTAGGGTTGTCGCGTGGATTTAGACCAGAAGGGGCCGCAACGGCGAGAGGCAACATGGCCGCGAGTGTCCCGATGAAGTTGCGCATTCTGAGAAACTATGAGAAAATAGATATGGCGATGAAGAAGTGAACTACCTAGGAGATCTTGAGGGGGAGTCGGACTGTTGCTGTCGACCGTAGGATGATATGCAGATGCTTGGGTGAATGGAACTTGGCGATGCTGTGCTTATTCTCTGAACCTCTGCTGCCGCTGGCGATGCCTTTTATATCAAAACCATCGAGCACCGCCCGATGCGATTGAATAATCCAGATGGGGAAGCGATCGTCGACCGCAATCCCTCCCATGCACGTATGAAAGGGCACTAGTGCACATCTTGGATGCCAAGAACTCGTATTCCCGCCAGCGCAGGCGATGCCAGTCACTGTCATCGATCCATCAGACATCGAGTCTCTCGCTTCTAGAAGAGAGGAGAGGCCTCATGCGGGCAATGCGCTCGCGTAGGTCTCGAGTTCCGGCGATGCCGCTGCTGACGGGCGGGACTCCGGGAGTTCCTCGTGCACGAAAAGAAAAAACGGTTTTCAGCTGTCTTAAACGGATCGTGTTAGGTGGCACCACAAAGGGTCGTGTGCGACCAGCACGTCAGACCGTCCAACCGTTCAATCGCTGCAACCGTTGCAACCGTTGCAATGCCAGTTCGAATGAATCGAATCTGACGTCGGATCGCTCCGATCCTGGCGGCGGGCGCAGACGCAGACGCGGGTGCCAATGCTTATCATCAATATAAAGGCCGACGGTTCGAACCCCTGCTGTGCTCGTACAGAAGAAGAAGACATGGACGTGGGAACGTAGTAACGTTCCAAGCGCCCGGGACCATTCCCAAGCCACCTCACCGACTTCTCGTATACCCTGGCTTGCTGTCGAGGGCATTCCGTATATGTATGTCTCGACACCAGGTCCGGTTAGGAGACATGAGCGCCCAAAGCACGTGGTCACGAGGGCCCGTCTCCAAGGTCCAGCTGGGGCTGGCCGGGCCCATCGTGTCCCGAGTCGTCCCGCGTTCAGATCCGTCTTACTGTAGATATGCGAGTGTGCCGGTACTTTGCCTGTGCACACAGTAAAACAGGCAGAGCGAACGGGCGCATATGAGAGGTGGATGTACGCCGGGTATTGAGGATTTCTTCTTTGCCAGAAGCCAGATACAATTGGCGGCGGTCCGGATGGTGTGGTGAGACCCGTCTCGGCGATACAGACGAACGGTATCTTCCATGCTTTTGGGACTTACACGACATCGTAGCGTACGTAAGTTGATTGCCGTCCCTCCCTCCACAGTAGTTGTCTATCCACGGAATCCGTACATAGTAGTGCTACGGGGAATTACAAACCAGGAGCCTTCTCGGAGGACTTGGCGATGACACCTGCAAAGGCACCGATACGGAAATCGTTGGAGACAACTTACTATTACACCGGGGAGTCCATTCGGTGCATTATCTGCATGTGGTGAATGTCGCCAGTCGTAAAGATTCGTGCGTCGGTAGCAGCCCGTAGGAATGGGGCTCGAACAGCGGGATTACCCCATTCTTGCCAAAACGCCGTGTCTCGCCGGAGAATCGAGATCAACGATATATTGGCGGGTATAGGATTTCGGTGCTGACTATTCTGTTCGACTCGGAAGGCGAAGTAACACTGCAATTGGTATATCAACGACCGAGGCACGGTCGTTGCACTTGGATGGTTTGCAAGCAGGATGAAGTTTTCAGTCTGTATCCGCGGAGGCCTATGTTTTCCAAAGGCATTAACTTACGTAATTTATTTCTTATACTAGGTACGATAGAATGCGATAGTTGCATAAAACCTTGCTACAGCCATATAGACACGCTTCATGCATATTAGTTATGTGCTCAACGACCAAATGCATCTAACAAGTAACTACAGCGGCGGCACAACCACGCATTGACCGTCCCAAGCCGCTCCTCGGCTGACTCTGGACGGTTCACAATGAGGTCAGCCGGGCATCCAAATGCATCCGATAAAATAACCGCTGCCATTGGCCCCGGCAACAATGTCAACAGCACGCCGCACTCCAGCCAATTCTGCTCTGATTCCATACCTTCGTCCGATATCCCCCCGTCTGCCATGAGAGGATAACATCTCCAGTATAGGTAGTGACTGCGTGCAACCTGCTATCGCCATGGCGCCGCCCGCCGAGATCACCGTCCCCTCGGCCTCCCTGTACACGCCGACCGACAAATCCAAGCCATACACGCTCTACAACATCACCCTGCAACTGCCGCTGCGGACCTACGTGTGCCAGAAACGCTACTCCGAGTTTGCCGCGCTGCACAGCGCCCTGACCGCCCACGTCGGCGTCCCCCCGCCCGCTCCCTTACCCGCCAAGTCCTGGTTCAAGTCTACCGTCTCGTCTCCCGTGTTGACCGAGGACCGTCGCCGCGGCCTCGAGGCGTACCTCCGTGCCATTGCCGAATCTCCCGACCGCCGGTGGCGAGACGCGCCGGCCTGGCGCACGTTCCTGAATCTGCCTAATCCGAATAGCGCCGGCAACAGTGCTGCGAGCGTAAGGGGCGGCTATGGCAACCCCAACCGAGAATACGCCCAGGATCCGGGCACGTGGCTGGACCTGCACGGCGAAATGAAGAGGGACTTCCAAGAAGTACGCAGGTGCCTCGCCAGACGGGACGCTGCACAGGAAAACTCCGTTGCCCTCGAAGCCGGGTCGGCCGCTAAGAAGGCGCTGGTCAAGGCCGGCGGCCTGCTCACGTCTCTCCGTGAAGGATTGAAGGCAATGGAGGAGGCGAAGCGGCTCGGAGCCGGCGAGATACGACGGCGGAAGGACATGCTCGCGGCAGCCCTGGTTGATAAGGAAGACCTCGACAAGCTGAGCTCCATCATCTCCGCCACCGCCAAGACGTCTAAGAGGGGCGCACCGTCGGCGTCCGATAAGGCGGCATTGATGGGGACTGCGGCTTCCAAGGGCCCCGGACGGGTGTTGGGCGCGCCGCTGCCCGAGACGGAGCAGACGAGGGAGCTCGATAACCAGGGCGTAGCACAGCTACAACGGCAGATAATGCAGGAGCAGGACGAGGACATCGAGACGCTCGCTAGGATTATCAGGCGGAATCGCGAGATGGCCGAGGCTATGAACCGCGAGGTCGAGATCCAGATTGACATGCTGAACCATGTCCACGGCCAAGCCGACGCCCTTTCCGGCAAGGTAGACGTAGCGAAGAACCGCGCCAGGAAGATCAACTGACTTAAAGCGCCCATAACCTTGGTTGTTTGGTGTGTGCTGGTAGGTCTCGAGGTGGTTGTGGGCGTTGTCGAGTTCACGCGAGGCCTGATCGACTGGGCGGTCTGGTGTGTCGAACGCGTATGCATGCTGTTGCAGGTGGATTAATGGAACCCGACTTGGCCATTTCCTACGACTATCTATCTGATTGTTTGACTTCCGCGTCTCCTGCTCGTTGACTATGGTGTCCCGTTTGGGCCTGGGTGGCTATATGCAGCAACGGCAAGCGAGGTTGCATATCTGTTATATAGAGGACATTCAGGGGTTCATTTTGCTATTGTCTGGGCCCTGGTTGTTCTACATACATACTCGATACCAATAGATGGTGCATTTGTTTCTAGCAGCAGGCTTCCTTCTCACGGGTCGGCTGGTTGGCTGGAATAAGGGGGTGTTCCGCTCCGCCAGCCGGTTTTCTCGTTCCGCTCGACTTCAATATACTCAATGACATCACTACGAGAACGATATGTCCCGGATGCTTCTGTGTTACGATGCCATAAACAACCAGCAGAAGGGTGAAGCTGCACGGCGTCGCAGACAGATCCGGAGTATGTAGAGGAATATGATGATATCCAGATATGTAGTTGTTGAGTCAACTATGCATCTTCCGGGTATGTGCACCTTTTCGACTTGTGCCGATTGAATTCCATCGACTGACGTAGGTCAATCCAACTGATTCCTCGTCTCACCATCTTCGTCGGCATTGTCTTGAACAACCCCATTGTGGCCTCCTCTATGTGAACCAGTTCTTGCCATCGGGTCTTTAACCCAATGACGGTGGCGCTCTCACATACAGAACACTTCTACATAACATCATCGATATAATCCGAACACGCTCTACCAGGAGTCGCCTTGATTCCGCTCTGTCGCCACGCTTAGCGCTCCGGCCAATTTCTTCTGGTAGCGACGAGCTTTCGCCAAGTCAGTTACCACAACTACGCAAGGCTTTTGTTGTTCGTCGCAGTGCTAGGAACACCGCTGGCGCACCTCAGGCCATTGACCTGCTCGCAGCAGTATCGCCACACTACGCAGCCATCGGCATCCATCTCCATCCGCCATGGACAATCCATCAAGCATGGCTCTCAGCGGGGAGCCCGATGTCATCACTGACATGGACGACATATACAACTGGGCCATCCACTCCGGATACTCGCCCTTAAACCTGCAATATCTTGCCGTCCAGCCCCGGCTCCAAGGGATACCGCGGGAATTGGCTGGCCAATTCACCTTTCGCGACGCCTTCAACGATCTTCTAGTAACCCAATCCGGCAGACCCCAGCCTAGCGTCTGGGACATCCTGCACCGGAAGAGCTGCGAATCCAGCCTCCCGCTGAGCGTATTGCATTGGGTCGGCAGTCTGGGGCGACAAGGTCTCTGGGGCTCGTACTTCGCCCTGGCGCCGTCGCTGCAGTATCGGTACGACTGGGCGCCGTCGCGGAACGTCGACATATCCTTACCGCAGATGTATTTTTGGCCGCCTTCGGCGAGGTTCTCCGACGATACGCTTATAACCCCGTTCCTTCAAGCTTTCCGGGACCAGTCGGAGACACGGGCGGCTGTGGAGGAGGATTTCCACAGATTCACGTCCCTGGCGGGGCTGCTTCCACGGCTTGTCCGCGCGTTTTGGGAGCCGTTTGAGGAACACGCGGATACTGAGCAAGATCTTTATAACTATGTGACTTCTAACCGCATGTCGGGCTGGAGGGACGCGCGCACTGAAGAATGGATACAGAAGATGATGGACAAGGCGAGGAATGATTCCGAAGCGCGCCAACGCTACCTGCCCAGACCTGCATCTGTATTCACAACGCCGGAGTCTCCCAAGTCCGCCGACCCGGTGAATCCTTCCGCAGACCGAGCGGGCGATTACACGGCGGGACAGAACAATGCGCCTGATGTTAGGACGACGGACTACGAAGACGGCAGCCGCAGCGTGCAAGTAACCGAGCGCCGCTCGGGCGACGGGCGGACCGAAACTACCACGACATGGAAGCACTACGACGCCAGCGGGAAACTAGTAGCCGAGCGACGCGAGAGCTCGAGCTCGAGCACGCGGACGTGGTCTGGCAGGATACCCGGGGGCGAGGCGTCGTTTTCTTGGTCTTGGGACAAGGATGTTAAGACGGATAGGGGGAAGGATGAAAGGAGGAGAAGGAGGAGAAGAAAGGGGGGAAGGGGGGTTGGTTTTGGCAGTGAGGTGGTGGTGGATTGGGGTTGTTTTTCTTTCTTTTATTGGGCTTGCGTCTGGGTTATCTGGTTGGCGTTTTGGGGTTTGGTATGGATTATGGAGGAGCCTGGAATGTTTACTTGGGCTTTTTGCTTGGAGGGGGCTTCGGGGGTTTCTGTGACTGGGCATGGTAACACTAACTGGTTTACGGCACATCTCCATTCAATTACTTCATGACTTCATGACTTCAAGCAATCGGAGTCGAGCTGGTTCGTTACTGTATTAGTGTTCGTCTCCTAAACGTGTCACGTCTGGTTTCTCTGGATTCTGGTTGACGCTTTGCCTTTTGGTATGGATTATGGGAGCGGCGAACCTAAGCCCTTAAGATAGGTTTATCCGTCGGGATCGGGAATTTTTAGGGGAGCTATGTACTTCGTCGTTGACTGGGCATGGTTTACGATACATCTCCATTCAAATACTTCACGACTTCAAGTAATCGGCATTGACCTGGTTCGGGTTACGGGTACGAGTATTCGTCTCTCTCTCTCCCCTAAACGTGTCATGTTGGTTTATCAGGATTCTGGTTGGCGTTTACGGTTTTGCCTCTTCGCATGGATTATGGAAGCGGCGTGGAATGTCTACCGGGCTTCATTTCCGGTCTTGACCTTCATGTGCCTTGTGATCGGTGCCTGAGTTCCTATAGGGCACCTAGTCCGGCGGCGGCCGGCTCTGCTACAGTCAAACAACCTCACGAACAGTGAGGAAGATACTCCTAGGCTTGGGAGCGCAAGCACGAGCGCTGACGTGGCATAAACGGCCGACGAATGGTCGGATGGATTGATGCAATTCGACTGTCCCAGGCGGAGGGGGGACGATGGACGTGTTGGTAAGGTCCATGCCGACTCCATCGCTAATGCTGGCGCTGCGGACTGCTCGGATGAATAAGTTGGTGGCAGCAACCGGGGATAGTATTGCACGAGTTCGAACATCTCCTTGCTGGAACATGGGTCTGGCGAACACCATCCCACATCCTCGGGCGTCTTCCATTATCGTATACGGCGTACCGTAAATGGATCGTGTTAGCTGCTGGTCGTCTTCATGTGAGAGCATGCGACATATACGGGCGCTGCGCTTCGAGATCCGTTGGCCGCCAATGCTACCCTTTGAGGTCTGTTGGCTACGGATGCTACTTCAGGGGCTGCGCCGGGCCGGCGGTAGCAGCGAAGATGGGCCCGGCCCGGGTTGTACCGGTACCGCTTATAAAGCGGCTCCGGATATCCGTATATGGACAGCCAATTGGAAGTCGGCCTTTTACTCGGACCGCCCTAAAGTCGTTACATCAGGCTTAATAATAGTTAGGGATCTCATATGATTGATGACTCGTGGATGTGCCGGATATAATAAGGGAACTCTACGCGTTGTCAACTTACTTCTTGTGGTTCACTCATCCCTTGTGCTTGTGGAAAAGATTAGGTGGCTTTACGCATCGTTTGCTACGATGGACTATTCGGACCCTGACACGTTCACTTACCCCTACCAGCTCACCAAGCAAATTCACCGTGATGTTTATCCGCTGTTAGAGCCAACCCAGCCGGAGCTGTCGGCTAAGGGAAAGACCGTGCTCATTACCGGCGTTTCCGGGGGCATAGGCAAGGTAAGCATAATGTCTGAGGGCTAGAGTTTCCTTTTCCTTTTTGCGTGACTGATATTTGCAGAGTATCGCGGAAACGTGGGCTATTGCCGGAGCTTCCGGCATCGTTATTACCGGGCGCAAGGTCGATGTGCTCGAGGGCGTTGCCACAAAGCTCCGGAGTCTCGCTCCGCCCGGGACCAAAATCCTTGCCCACGCGGCCGACATTACCGACGGAGCCTCGGTCGCGGCGCTCTTCGCGGCGGCCAAGAAGGCCGTCGGCAAGATTGATGTGTTGGTCCACAGCGCGGGGAGTTTGATTCAGGGCAACATTGGCGCCGTCGATCCCGCGAAGTTCTTCACCGACTTCCAGATCAACGTGCTGGGGACGTATCTGTTGACGCACCACTTCCTCGCCCAGGCGGACGGCGTCGGCACTATTGTCAGCATGTCCACGGCCGGCATCGGCTCCGTGATTCCGGGTCTGACGAGCTACTCGGCGTCTAAGCTGGCTGTTGCCCGCATCATGGAGACCCTGCACGTCGAACAGCCGGGCATTCGCGTTTTCTCGCTCATGCCCGGAATTGTCGATACCGATATGACGCTTGAAGTGATGATGCCGTTTGCCAAGGATACCGCCCGTCTGAGTGGTAGCTGGTCACTCTTCCTGTCTACGCCGCGCGCCGAATGGATGCGCGGCGGCATACTCAGCGTGAATTGTGAGCCCTGAACCCCCTTTCCGTGCTCTTGGTCGCTACTCGGCTGACATGTGATGGCGTCGTCAGGGGATATCGAGGAGATGGAGGCGCATAAGGATCAGATTGTTCGCGATCAACTGCTCAGCCGGCCATTTCTGAACGCCAAGCTCGGGAAGGGTGGGCATCCTTGGGAGTGAAGCCGCGGTTCTCAACGAGTAGACCGAAGAGACTATGTAGCAAGCGCACTGAGGTTTGGCGGAGTGCGTGGCAGTGACCCGAGCAGCGAGGCCGGATTATCGTCTCGTAGGAGTGGAAATGATGAGTTCTTATAGTGCTTACAATAACTTGCGCCAGTAGAATTCTCCTCGCTATTCAGATTCGTACTGTCAGATTCGCACTGCTCTTGTTTCTTCGCGTAGGAAATTTGGCATGTGCCTAGGTGATGAAGCTATCGTGAGAATCTAATACACAGTCTGACATCTTTTGCTAGGTAGTCAAGAATATGACGACTGCGCTAGGACGGACTTCGGCCACGCCCTCGAACGGACGACAACTAACCTGCTTACCAGAGTAGGACGTCGCGCTGGCGACGAGATAACGGGACAAGAATTATGTAATTCGTAAGGAGTGGAGTGAGTTGAACTGACGGGCTGCCGCCCATGGCCAACTACTAGGCAGGTATGCTGTCTTTGAAGAGTGGCGCCGTCGATCTCGACGATTCTTCACTCACGAGTCACAACCCGAATTTCCGGGTTCCCTGTCCATTAGCTAGCTAATTGGCCCGGGAACGGCCCGAACGTGGAAGAACGAACCTACCCAGCTAATTGTCGCCGCTTACAGCGCTACTTTAATATACCTACCGGTAGTCTGTAGATCAAGTAACTTTAAACCGGCCCGGCCAGTCGTAGAGTCAACAAGGTCTCGAGGACCGTTACGGGCTCTTCTTGATGAGGAATCGGAAAGGACTGTAAATGGCTACTTGGGAAATGCCGACATCCCACGGTACGATCAACATAGGCAGGTACCTATTTATCTCGGTACATTGGTTGCTGTAAGGAACGACATTAAGAAGTACAAACTTGTTGGCGTGGAGGCTCGTAGACCGAGTCAGTAAGGTTGCTGCCCTTAGCCACAGTATCTGTATATAAATACTTATACACCCTTTGCTAGGCCCCTAGTAGTACGGAATACCAAGCCGGTCGCATGTTTGTCAACAAAACCCTTTCCATGGCGACCGATAGCCAAGGCTCCGAAGACCCAAGCCAACCAACCAAACGACACCGACTGGTTGGTTGGCCAGGTATTAGGGTACGGGCCGGTTGATTTGCCATGTGTGTCAAGCATCAGATGCTTAGTTGGTTGAATGGGTATCGTGTGAGCGGACGCCAAGATACAACGACGCTTCTTTGATAAATACCGCTTCCTAGTAGGACGTGCGGGTTCCAAGTTTAACCTATCCTGTGGCTCTCGCCAATTATTGCACCGTGGCCCGTCGGGACTCCTGTAGCATCGCCACGCACCCCATTCCACTTCTTGCTATTCACTTCCCTACCTACCTCGGGTCCTGGTTGTGGCATTTCTGCCTACTATCCTAAGCGTTATCATATCGTCAATTAAACTAACTAACTAAGCCTTGAGTGGTGGATTGGTTTAAGGCTTTTGCGGTCTTTAGTTGGTTGGCTTAATTGGTCTTATGATCAACCACACCAACCAACCCGTGGATTTAGGTTGGATTGTTCGGAATATTGGCCGATAGCTGGTGACCGAGAGATGTGTCCAGCCAGATACTTGACATCAATTTGTTTGCTATGCTCGATCGCGTACTAATTCGTGTTGTAGTATGCGTCAATAACTTTCAATGACTCTTACATTTGCCAAGACCGGCTATATTCGGGAAGGGAATCATGATTCCACAACAATCGGCTGCCGCCCTTGGCTGCCGGCCAACTTCCTATCCGGTTTTAATCAGGATGCACCTGACCGCCAACGGTTACGAAGCCACCTCGACCGACCGATTAGGTATTTGCCTCAAAAAAAGGACAAGAAAAGGAACACGCAGACCGACCGACCGATTATCTGCCTCAAAAAAAGGAAGGCAGACCGACCGCTGTGCGGCTCTGCCGGTACGTACACATTTCCAAGGTCTATAAAAAGGACCACTCTCCTGAAGGGCCTTCAGCAGAGAGAGGGTTCCGGAGATAATCCACTGCAGTCAAATCCACTTCAACCTGCATCTTCTGCCGACTTCCGCGCAAGAGTTACCCCCACGTCTACCGATTATCAAAGTGCTCCCGTCTGTTGCTGTCCGCCGCTCTCCGCGGCCGTCATCTCCTATAGCTATGACGTCCCCGTTCTCTCGAGTCGAGTCGTTCGCGCCGATTCTCCAAGAGCCTGTCTGGCACCCGCATCGTGACCGAGAAGCTACATCTGTCGAGGCGAGAATCAGGCTTGCGTATCAGCGAGCGCGAAGTCTTCATAATGCAATCGGTTAGAAAAGCTACATGACTCTCGAGGTGCGATCGCCGTTGACGGGTAGTAACGTTGTAGGAATGACAATTGAGGATGTGCGCACGCTGAAGCCAAAGTTCTGGGACTTTCATCGTCATGGTTAGTCTTCCGATTTGACCCCCCTGGGGCCTGAACTACTACCACTTGGACGGTCTGGTGCTCATCTTTCACCAGCACTTACCTTCGACTCCGGTGCTTGGACCATCCTGACCCTCCATTGGAATCTCTGCATGGGCACAATCAGTTCATATCTCCCTGAGCGGCCGGACCTGCTGCCTTTGCTCCAGGCCTTAGAACGGTTCGATATGTGCGGCGAGTTCTTGCTGACCGAGCTGGGCCATGGCCTGGACGTGAGAAACCTTGAAACCACAGCCACCCGTCAAGCCGATGGCTCCTTCGTGCTTCACACTCCCAATCCTCGTGCGGCTAAGACGATGCCTCCGAGTTCTCCGCTTGCTGGTATGGCGCGCACGGCTGTTGTTTTCGCCCGGCTCATGGTTGATGGTACAAACCATGGCGTACGTCCGTTTGTCGTGCCTCTGAACAATGCGTCGGGTGCCATGTGCCGCGGCGTTACATGTACCCTATTTCCCGCTCGTCCAGGAGCCAAGGCCATCGACCACTCCATGACGAGCTTTCACCACGTACCGCTGCCGGCTGAAGCCCTGCTCGGAGACATTTACAGCTCAGCCGAGGACGAGCGGAAAGACTTTCTGCGCGCCATCCACCGCGTGACCGTCGGCGCGCTTTGCATATCTACAAGCAATGCCACCATCCTGCGAGTGTCGGGCTGCATTGCCGGTAGGTACAGCGCCCAACGGCGGGTCGGTGCGCCGAAGCCAGTCCCTATCCTCTCCTTCAGCACCCAGTACGGCCCGATCGCACGGATTCTTGCGCATGCCGCCGTATTTGGCGAGTATGCAATCGAGGCGAGGCAGTCGTTCATCGCAAACGTCGGAGAGCCAGACATGCAGAACGTAATCGCCAGCGCTTACAAGGCCACCGTCATCGACTATACGCAGAAGGCGCTGAGTGAGCTCGTTGATCGATGTGGCTGGCAGGGCCTTTACGCTCACAACCAGGTCAGTGGACTCCCCGTCCCACAGCAGTGAGGTTTCCGCAAGGGTTAACGTGTAGGGACGTCTTCCAGCTTAGCGAAATATGGCTCGCCAACAAGGGCACCGGCATCGGCGAAGGCGACTATTTGGTCCTTTGCATCCGGCTCGCGAGTGAGATCTTGCTCGGGCGGTATGCGCCGCCGAAACCGCGTGACCCGCAGTGTCTTCTGGCGCGCCACGAGGCCGGAGTCTGGGACGAGGCCCGCCAGATATGGGCGTCTTTTGGCGGCGAGCACCGCGGCAAAGAATTCAATGCCCGCCTCCTGCCGCTGTCTCTGCCGTTGGTCCAGGCTACCGGCCAACGCATGGCATACGAGGCTGCCAGGGATGCGATGGTACGCGGAGACGATCATGGTCTCGGTATGACGCCGGAAGTGTTGGCCTTGTATGAGTCCACGTGTATGATGGGAGACCAGAGCTGGTATGTTGAGGACGGTATGTCGCGGCAGGCGCTGCGGAACCGCGACTTGGATGCGCTGAATTCCGTGTTGCCGTTGTTGGAAAACATGATCAACGACCCGGCAGTCGACGCCTTCATCAGTGCGCCCATGGTTGACCAAGATAGACTGGCCGCCTTTTTCTCCGGTTCGCCATCATTCCGGGGGCCGGGGGGCCCGGAAACCGAGCGCTTTCAGGTCAAATTATAGAAAGCGTTGTCAGGGTGCGCTGCTAGCAAGGCCGGGGGGCTGCGGGTGAAAAGAGGCTATGAGCCGTGATAGAATTCATGTGTCGGTCTCGTGTACATTGAGCGGGCGAAGGGAACTGAGTGCATAGAAATTGAATATAATACCATAGCGCGCCAGGGGGGGCTTTTACAATGTGTTTATTCTTAATCTCACGGAGGTCGTGAGAGAAACAGGGTGATCTTAGGAGAAAGGTCGGATAGCGCACCGTAGAGGCAGATAGAAACGAGTATATTGAAGAGTGCTCTTGTGAAGGTCTCTGAGGACTGAATTCTATGAAGTCCTCCAGGAAAAACCACCCTTTTTATAGACATTCAGAGGGTGTACGTACTCTGAATGGCCGTGCGAAGTGCTATATACAGGATTCATACAGTAGATGAGCATGTGACTGACCTTGGCGTGCGCCCAGTGCAGTCAGTGTGATCAGTACTATTTACACGATGTGGCTCCACCATCCGTCACACACCCCCCAGTTGGCCCGGAGCTTCGTAAGCCCGTTCCGGTGCTGACTGCAATCCCTGACGTTGCACATCGTGAACGTTGCTGTCTCTATATATCGTAGGAAATGCAGATTTCTGCGCCTGTGAAGGTGGTTGATAGGTTCCAAAAACATAGGAAATGTTGCTCGTTAGCGCGGTTGCTGAGACGCGCTTTTTGTTTGTTTATTTAGCGAGTGATGGTGGTTAGGTAGGTGAAAACGCGTAGGAGTGCCTTTGCGACGCGTGAATCTCTTGCTGCAACGCGTAGGTAGGTAGAGTGCGTTGCAGACCCCTCTGACCTGCTTCTGTTTCACCTTCACAACCATCAACCAAACTGCTTCGTTTTATCGTAAGTCCACCGCGCATCCATTTTTCATCGGAAAAAGCTTGTCTGACGTCTTGAGTACAGTCAAGATGAATATTCAAGACATGACCAGTGAAGGTGGCGGCCGCGCTACTTTGATGAGCGAGGCTGAGCTTCAGGCTCTAACCAATGCCCACGATGAGCTTAAGAAGCTCAATCAAGAGATTGAAGAGACGCTGGGTTGGCCTTCCGGTTCGTCTGCGCCCGTGGTCTCGTCTGCGCCCGCTGTCTCGTCTACGCCCGCTGTTTCTGCTGCTCCGGCTGGTTCGCCTTCGCCCGCTGGTTCGTCTGGCGCCGGTCGTCCGTCTTCGCCTGCTCGCTCGCTTGCCCCTGCGCCGCTTTTGCCTCCGGTCTCGTCGCTTGGTCTCCCTTCTGGTCCCGGTTTTGCCCCGTCCTCTTACGCCCTGGAGCAGTATGGCCCAGGTGGTTTGCCTCCCCTGCCGCCTCACGGAGCTCGTCCGGCTTGGCCCTCCGCTCAAGGAGGTTATTATCCTGCACCTCATCCTGGTGCCCCCTGGTACGCCCCATACGGGTACCCAGGTGTGGTGCCAGGTGGGGTTGCAGAGCAGGAGAAGGAGAAGGAGAAGCCTGGTTTCGTTATTCCGGGTCCTGTGGATCTACCAGTTGGTTCTGGCGAGGCTGCTCCCGTCGGTGATCAGGGGGAGTCAGTTTCTGATGCGCGTGGCCCCCGTGGTAGTGTTTCTTCTGTGTCTGACCAGCTCTCTCAAGAGTCAAAACTCTCGGGATCGGGACGAGCTAAAAGGTCGGCGCAGGTGAAGCCTGCTGCGGCGAAGCCGAAAGCAGAGAAACCCCATGGAGATGCGCGAGCATATCCATGCCACCAATGTGTTCAGTCGGCCATGGCTGGTTTCTCGACCGGTCAGTGCCATTTCTCGCTGAAGGGTTCTCGCTGCTCTCGGTGTTCAAGCGGTGGTCACAAGTGTTCGGAGCTGGCTCCTTCGGTTCAGCCGTTCGGTGAGCACCTCATTAAGACTTTGATGAACGAGGAGTCCACCCAGTCCGTAAGTTTTGTGAATTGGGGCGTTGCTGAATGGGCTTGAGAAGTGTATTAACTTGTTTTATAGGACAAAGACCACGCTCGGTACGCAGTCCGCGTGGCTCAGCAGCTTGCTGCTGATAGAGAAGAAGCTGCTGCTCTGTCCCCTGTTCGTCGTTCTGTTGTTTCCGCTCCGGTCCCGGCTCCAGTTGCTCCGGAGACCCCATCCACCCCCGTGGCGCCGACCGAAGATAGTTCTGGCGGCACTACTGGTCTCCGACGCTCAAAGCGCCGACGTGCTCTTCCTGCCCCTGCCCCCGCTGAGGAAGAAACCCCAAGCCGACCCGCAAAGCGGAGTCGCGTTGCGCCTGCCCCTCGCCCTGCTCCTAAGGAGCAGGAAGTAGAAGAAGCGGAGGATGAAGAGGACATAGATATGGGAGGAGAGCCGGGGGATGATAAAGGAGAGGAGGCCGAAGAGGAGGTTAGCCGCGCGGTTGTTCCTGTTTCGGGTGCGCCTGAGCAGCGTTGGGGTGGCGCCGAGATCGCCAACATGTTCACCTTTTTAATGAACATGTCACAGAACCCCAACCTGGTTGCTGCGGTAGCTGGCGGCGGTGCTCCCGGCGGTGGTGCTCCTACTGGGGCGGCTCGTGGTGGTTCCCGTGGTGGTGTTCGTGGTTCTCGTGACGCCGCTACAGGTGCCCGAGGTGGTAAGAAAGGCGCCCGTAAGGGCAAGTAAAGAGGGGGTTTCAGAGTAGAGAAGTCAGGTTTGTTCTGGTTGGAGTATCGCCATCGCTTGGCTTTCTTGAGGGCTTGAGATACTCGCCCGTTTGCTTTTAATACCAAAAGTTATTCTTTCTTCAGCCCTTCGGGGACCCTTTTCCGTGTGTCCTGAAGGTTGATAAGGGCTCTGAAATGCTCGAATTGAGCGCGGGAAAGGTTCTTTGTGAGGCCATCCGCTGGCATCTTGTCGGTTGGTAAGTACTCGACCTTGAAGGATCCTTTCTTGTGTTCTTGTCTAACCCATAATCTCTGAATATCGACATGGCGAAGCTTGGTGCTAATCTTCTCGTTCTCTCCAACCACAAGGCGCACGGCTTGGGTGTTGTCTGAGAAGATAACCCAATCTTGATCAATCTTTAATTCCAAGTCTTTGAACAGGCGTTTGAGGCCCATAGCTTCTCTACCGGTCACCCCCAAGGTTGTCAACTCTGCTTCGGTCGTTGAGGTCACTACCGTGCTCTGACGTGTGGCTTTCCAGGTTATTGAACCCCCGAACATCGAAATGATATATCCGTGAGAGGACTTCCGAGTCTCCTTGTCATCCGCGAAAGAGGCGTCACCAGCTATAATAAGCGACTGAGTGGCCTTGTCGCCAGCTCCGTACGTTATAGAAAGATAACGGGTGCTGTACAGGTATCGGATTACCTGGTTCGCGGCCTTGAAGTGCAAGGGTCCTGGATTGGTAAGGTATTTGGATAGCTGCGCGACAGCGAAGGCGATATCAGGGCGTATCATAACTGCAGTGTACAGAATCGACCCGATGCGCTCCTGAAAGTCCTTCACCTGCGCTTTGGTTGCAAGTCCGTCATACTTTTCGAATTCGATCATTGGAAGAGGGGTGTACGGCGTCCAGCTGTTGTCAGCCAGGTTGAACCGCTCGGCGATCTTCTCGATATATTGGTCGTGGACCAGAGAGATTGTCTTTGCCTTGCGATCTCTGATAATCCTCACTCCTAGAAACCATTGAGCCTCGCCCTGATCTTGAATCTCATACGCGTATTTGATACCACGTATTATGCTCATCGCACGCCCCTTGTCTTCATCCCGAAAGAGAATCAAGAAGTCGTCAACATAGAAGATGATGAAGACTTTGCGATCGGGAGTATAGAAGAGACAGGGCTCTTCGGGTGATTGAGTCATACCGTTCAAGGTGAGGGTCTTGGCGAATTCTTTATACCAGAGCAGCGGAGAGTCCTTGAGACCATACAGTGTGCGTTCTAGCAGCATTACCTTGTTGTCATACTTCAGACCTTCTGGCAGCTTGCAAGCTACTGGGTCTTTGCCATCGCGAGAGGCGTTGAGAAAAGCCTTGACCACGTCATACTGGCGTATGGTAAGGTCAAAATGCGCCGCGATGGCCATGAGAAGGCGAAATGTCTTGGCTGCTAGGGTCGCCGCGTAGGTCGATTGAAGTGTGGGATTCCTCTGGAGATCACCACGAGCAACTATTCGTGACTTGAAGCGCTCGACATATCCTTGCTTGTCGAATTTATAAACGAACACCCATTTGATGGGAAGCGGCTTAGAAGGCACCTCATCTGGGGAGATGATCTTAACGGCCTTCATTGAAATGAGTGCTTCTATCTCGTTCTGTGCGTCCTTGCAAAATAGCTCACCGTAAGGATGGTGAGCCAGGTCTTTCCAGTTAGTTGGTGGTGGGACAAGGAGATCACTACGATGATAGCGCTTTTCGGGCGCTGCGCTGGGCCTTCCAGCGGCGCGTTGGTTTACTGCAGCTGCAAAAACTGTGTGCAGTGTCTTGTGTTCTTGGTCGCCTTTCTGAATTACGTCTTCGACATTCGGCATAAACGTGTCGAAGAAGGCTTGCCAAGATGGTTCTGATGGAGTGATGATGTTGTTTCCTCTATACATAAGGGTTGTGAAGACGTCGTGACTCCCGTTGCCGTCTGAAGGGGTTTCCGGTGCTAGTCCTCGTATCCGTCGGCTTGCTCGAGTCGCCTGTGGATGGGCTTCCGCTACCGGTCGGATGGCGTATTGTCTGTCATATGGCCTATCCATAGAGGCGCGTGGTGCGCTAGTTGAGGGATCTGGTGGTCGACTTGTATCCCGTTCTACTGAGGAACTGCTTTCGGGTTGTCGCGGTTGCTCAGCTAAACCTTCTAGCTGCGCTGTTATTTGGTCTGGCGTGCTAGGAAGACCCTGTGGAGGTGCTGGCGTGTTGTTTGAAATTGGAGTCGGAGTCACTATTCCGGAGGATTGCGGTTCATCTTCCGGAAACGCACCTGGTAGGGTTTCTGTGTAGCTCTCCTCAGGCCTGGTATTGTATTGTTCTGGGTTCGGCTCTTCTTGGAGGCTTTGCTCGGGCCTGACCGTAGCCTCATCTGGGTCAGGTGTGTCACGAGGTGTCAAAAGTCCCTTCGTCTGATCTCCGTGTGCACCGTCTTGCACATCAGTCGGCTTCACCCCCGAATTTTGCACCTCCGGTTGGGCGACCGTGGGCTCATCAGTTTGGTGAGACTCACCTCCGGCGTCTTCGGACTCGCCGGAGGGATCAGGAGAAGACTCTTGGTGTTGTGGTTCACTTACTTCTTCGTATACGGGTTCGAAAGAACCTTCGGGTATTGGGTCTATGGTTATTTGGCGGATTTCTGCGACTGACAGGCACTCTGAGATGCGCTCGTGTTCCTCGTGATAGAAGAAATCTTCATCAAATGTCACATCGCGCGTGGTAATGACCTCACCCAAGGAAGGTATCCATATACGATACAGGTTCGTGGCCCTGTAGCCAACGAGATACCCAATGTGGGCTCGTGGCCTTGTCTTATAAGCTCGTCGCTGCCTACCGGCGAGCCTATCTACTTCGACGGGGTATGCTCTACATCCATATGCATAGGTGCCGCTCCAGTCTGGTGAGAGGTCGCTCGTCAACGACCTTACGACTTCTGGTGCGTACCATCTGAAGTATTGATGGAACCAGGACTCAAGGACCTGGATGGGTGCATGCATGGAATGAGTCTCGGATGGACTCATGTTGTGAAGCCGTGAAGCGGTTTGAGCAGCTTCGGGCCAGAGATCTCCAGGGAGTCCAGCTCCCAGTAACATACTGTCTGCTTTGTTGATTATCTCTTGGCCGGCACGCTCGCTGCCGCCCACAGGTTCTTTGGTGTAGGATAGAGGCGATTCAAGATCGATGCCTTCATCCTTGGCCCAGCGTTGATAGTCAGTACTACCTCTGAGGGATATCGCTGCGGGCTCGTTATCACTTCGGATTTTGCAAATGCGAAGACCGTATTGGCGGAACACCCACTTCTCAAAGCGCTTGAGGTGCTTCAGGATTTCGGGTCCACTCTTGGACACAAGGGGGATGGTCCATATCATGCCACTGTATTCGTCCTTGATGACCAACAGCCAATTGGACCCGTCATACCCTGGGGTATAGTCGAATAAGTCCCAACTAACGCGCCAAAAGGGTCTAGCTGAGCGTCTTTCTGACTTGCGACGGGAGATTACCTGTTTAGCATAGACCCTAGCGCACGTTTCGCACTTAACACGGGGCGTCCCGTTGATGCGCACGTTCTGGGCCTTCTGGACCAGGGCTCTAAGCGAGCGTGGACCTAAATGACCGGTCCGGAGATGCCAGAGGAGTTCCGAGTCTTCTCTGGGTTTAGGGGGGTCTCTTGTTGGCCTTCGGGCGCGCATGATTGTGGGCCGTGTTGTGACTGCCACGATTGCTGCAGCACTAGCGGGTATATCGTGTAGTAAGCTGTCAGGGGTCATCACGAGCGATTTGGAAGACGGGTAAAGAGAAAGAGGCTTGTATTCGAGAAAGGTTAGGTTGTGCATGCGGACAAGATCGGCAAGCTTGACGTTGTTGGTGATGCTTCCGAAGCGCAGCGTACAGTCCTCCCCACAATACCACACACCGACTTCTCGCAAGCGAGCTTCAGAAACGATATTCACATGGAAACCCTCCACCACAGCAACATCCTTGAGCGTCAGGTCGGCCGTGTTAGGGCCTTCAGCACTAGCGAATACATTCTTGATGACCCTTGTCCCGGTTCCTAAGATAGGGAACTCAGTTGTACCAGCTTGGACCACCTCTCCATTCGTTGCCTCCTTGAACGATCCCGGATCGAGCAGCTCCTTGTTGTTGACAAGGTGCAGGGCTCCGCAGTTGTCGAGGAGGGTGCTGTCGGAGAGCATGTGAAGGCCAAAGCCAAGGGTTGAGTAGACGTCGGCTTCATCGGAAGCTGTCCCTAGGCACTGTGGGTCAATTAGCGCGCATGCCAGGTTGAGAGAGGGTCATTCGGACTTATTGTTGGATCCAGACGCATTGGACTTCTTGTTGTTGTTGCGAGGGCGCTGGCGGACCGACCATCCATTGGAATCGATAGTGCGGCGCAGCTTATCCCATTTCGTGTAGGCGTAGCGCTGCTTGGTGGCATTCACCTGCTCAGCATTGGGGACTCGACCCCTACCAAAGGTGAAAGCCGTGGATCCTTTGATTGCGTATTCAAGACTAGCGCACTGCTCAGGCTTCCAGGGATGGGTCTGATTGTCCGACTTGCATGGGCATTCGTATTGTTGGCCCTTAGCGCCCTTGGACTTCTTGCCTCCGCGCCCCTGAGTGTTACTGGGGCCTGGTTGGCTCGGCTCAGGGGGAGTCGCATCCGCATCGGTCTCGAGAGCTGCGAAGATGCCGGCCCTCGTGTATTTGGCGTTGACCTTGTTGTCGTGGATGGCCTTGGTGAACAGCTGACCATACTCCTTCAGGGTAGGAGGATCCATACCCTGTTGTTCGATTAGGGATAGGTTGGTCAGCATGTGGTGAGCCCATTCTGGCGCGTATTTGGCTTGAATGGTTTCCAAATAGTTGCGGGATCCTAGCGGGTCCTGGATGTCCGCAATACCGTGGGCTTCACACTGAAGATAGCAAGTGTGCCAGCGCCTTTGCCAGACGTCCACTTTCATGCTTCCGGCTCTTCCTGCAGCCAGAATCGCCCTATATTCCTTCTGGATATAGGATTTGGTAGTGGTGTCATCCGGTGCAAGGCTGTAGCGAAGTTCCCGAATGAGGTCCTGGAGGGACTTCTTTCCCTTGATGGATAGATTGGCTTGGGCCGGGGCTAGCTGGGCGTTGACGACGGTCTTCATCACCCAGTTGAGGAGGGTGTTATAGCGGTTGGTAAGGCCTGCCGAGTCGGTCAATTCCTTGCTGAATTTCTTGAGTCGGTCTTCGTAGTGCTTGCTAATCGCATCCTGGCTGATAATGGGTTCTACGTAGACAGGAGGGTCGCCACGGGTGTCTTCTGGCTTTTTGTTCCATTCGGCTAGGGCCTTGTCGTGCGTGGCTCTGGAAGGTCCTAGGAGGAAGCGTTTGCTGGCGGCCTTGGTAGGCGGTTCGGAGCTTACGCCTTCGGAATCCTTTCCGTCGGGGTCGACTAGGAACCAGATTTCCAAGTGGTTGCCATACCAGCGGAATTGTTCGAACCATTGGACCCAGTCGTAGGAGTCCCTGAGAGTGGTCTCAGTAGGGAGTTCCAACTTGGTAGTCATGACGATGAGCAGGGTAGCGGTCTTCCGAAGTGATGAGTGAGAGTAAAGAGTAAACGAATCTAACTACGGGCTAGTATACAAAGGATGGGAATCTCTTGCAAGGGATTTCTGTGGGTCATCAGAATCTCTTGCAAGGGATTTTTATGGGGTCATGGGATTTTGTATGGAGGGATTTTTATGGGTCCTAGTATACAAATGATCTGGATCTCTTGCAAGGGGTTTTGTGGGGTTAGGGGTAGGGGTTTTTATGGGTCCCAGAATTTGGGCCAATTAAAACCCAGAATTCCTTGGTGTGCAATTAGGGCAACCTGGGTGTGGGCTTTCAAAAAACCTGGGTGTAGCTATTGTACAACCTGGGTGTGCACTTTGTAAAGCCACAACTTTCCATACAATGAATGTATATGTATGGATTCAAGACTCCATCACTTAGCAATACTATTAGTAACCAACATCAATATAAATTTTTGTACCAGAGAGCTTATGTATGTAAGCAACCTACTTCCATATGCTGGGCAACCTGGGCAACCTAGGTGTGCAGGCTAAGCAACCTGGGTGTGCAGGCTAGGCAACCTGGGTGTGAGCTGTGGCAACCTGGGTGTGCATGGTAGACAACCTGGGTGTGAGCTGTGGCAACCTGGGTGTGCAGGCTAGGCAACCTGGGTATGCAGGCTGGGCAACCTAGGTGTGCAGGCTGGGCAACCTAGGTGTGCATGGTAGACAACCTGGGTGTGAGCTGTGGCAACCTGGGTGTGCAGGCTAGGCAACCTGGGTGTGAGCTGTGGCAACCTGGGTGTGAGCTATGACAATCTGGGTGCGCAGGCTAAGCAACCTGGGTGTGCAGGCTGGGCAACCTGGGTGTGAGCTATGGCAACCTGGGTGTGCATGGTAGACAACCTGGGTGTGAGCTGTGGCAACCTGGGTGTGCATGGTAGGCAACCTGGGTATGCAGGCTGGGCAACCTAGGTGTGCAGGCTAAGCAACCTGGGTCTGCAGGCTAGGCAACCTGGGTGTGAGCTATGGCAACCTAGGTGTGCAGGCTAGGCAACCTGAGTGTGAGCTGTGGCAACCTGGGTGTGCATGGTAGGCAACCTGGGTATGCAGGCTGGGCAACCTAGGTGTGCAGGCTAAGCAACCTGGGTGTGCAGGCTAAGCAACTTGGGTGTGCAGGCTGGGCAACCTGGGTGTGAGCTATGGCAACCTGGGTGTGCATGGTAGACAACCTGGGTGTGAGCTGGGCCTGGTGTGCTAGCACCTGGGTCTGCAGTAGGCAACCTGGGTGTGCATGGTAGGCAACCTGGGTGTGCAGGCTAGGCAACCTGGGTGTGAGCTGTGGCAACCTGGGTGTGCATGGTAGGCAACCTGGGTGTGAGCTGTGGCAACCTGGGTGTGCATGGTAGGCAACCTGGGTGTGCAGGCTGGGCAACCTGGGTGTGGATTATAGTAACCTGAGTGTGGGCTGTAGCAACTGAGGTGTACATACTAGGGAGTACATATGTGTACTTAGACTACTATGTCATTAGAGACAACCATGTACCTAGGGAAAAATCCGAGGGTATGGTTGGAATCAGAAAAGCAAGACGATCGCATCGGTGCAATAAAATTCTAGTTTCACAATTGCGGAAAGAAACCGGGGAGCTGAGAACTTGGGAGGTTGGTATTAAGTGGCAGTAGGTTGTAGTGGTCATGAGTACTAGGTGGTAGTAGATTATAGGTGCTTACAGGTGCTGAGAAGTAGTCAAGGTGTGATGGTGATGGGTGCTAGGGAGTAGTAGGATCTAGGTATCACAGGTGCTGTTGGGTGTTAGAGGATGGTGAGGATTAGGTGCTATAGGTTGCTGAGGGTGCTAGAAGGGCAGGTTGCAGGTGGTGATGGGTATAAGTCAGGGCTACTACACCGTTAGAGACAACGATGCACCGGGGGAGAAATCCGAGAGTATAGTTGGAATCAGAAAAGCAAGACGATTGCATTGGTATAATAAAATCCCAGTTTCACAATTGTGGAAAGAAGCCGGGGAGTTGGTTATTTAGGAGTTGATTCCAGGTGGCAGTAGGGTGTAGTGGCCTAGAGTACTAGATGGTAGTGGGTAATAGGTACTGACGGGTACTGAGGGTTAGTGAGGAGGAGGTGGTAATGGGTGCTAGGGAGTAGTGGGATCTAGGTACACGGGTGGTATTGGGTGCTAGAAAATAGTGAGTATTAGGTGCTGTAAGTAGCTGATGAGGCTTAGAGTAGGAGGTTGTAGGTGGTGTAGAGTGTATGTCAGGACCCCTAGTGCATTAGAGACAACGATGCACCGGGGGAAAAATCCGAGACCATGGTTAGAATCAGAAAAGCAAGATGATCGCATCGGTGCAATAAAATTCTAGTTTCACAATTGCAGGAGAGATCCAGTGAGGGGATTCAAGTTGGTATGAGGGAGTAATAAGTACTATGTAGTAGCAGGGGTTAGGTGCTATGGGTCATGATGGGTACTAGAGAACAGTGAGTCCCAGGTGCTGTAGATGGTATTGGGTCCTAGACAGTACTAAGTTTCAGGTGCTTTAGGTGGCATTGGGTCCTAGATAGTACTAGCTTCCAGGTGCTGTAGATGAGTGGGTTATAGGTAGTAGCATATAGAAATCAGGACTACTATGCCGTTAGGGACAACAATGCATAGGGGCAGAAATTCGAGACTATAGTTAGAATCGAAAAAACAAGACGATCACATTGGTGCAATAAAATTTTAATGTCACAATTGCAGAGAAGATTCATGAAGTTAGATAGTCTGATATTAGTTGGTAGCATATTTTAGTTGACTTCAGACACTAGAAGAGCTAGCAGGTACTAGGTAGTACTACTGTCAATACAGAGGATATTAATGCAGAAGGTATGCTAAAAAGCTCCATACAGGGCAGTTATTCACTGTAACTTCTTTCCCAGTACTAATAGTTACTGATAAGCACTATCAGTTAATTTTTTGGCAGCTTTTTTATCCCCCACCAGGCTTGGCTAACATTTCTCTCTCCTTCTCCCAATACCAAATTGTTGCTCATTGCAGGACCTTACACCAACACTTTCCATCCCACACCAGGCTATCATCCTATGGTTCTGATGTTTCCTCATCTGGTAACTTTCTGATTTCTGCTAATACAATACTACATGAGCACTGCTAACAGCTGAGTCTAATCTCTAGGGCTTCTACAATGTCAACCAGTCAAGATCCCATCCAGATCGTCCAACGTGGTGGGCATCAGCTACACTTCTGTAGTCGTTGCCTTTGCATCATTCATGGCATCCCAGAATCCATCAAAGCCCATCTGGAGTACTGCTTTCCACAGATAGCATCAGAGCCTATCCTTCAGCAGCTCTCTCCTGAGCTGACTTCGACCATTTCTGATTCAAAGACATTTCGCCAATGGCTTTACCATCTGGAGTTCCCCCAAGCAATCGACTACATCCCTTTTCTCCCAACAGCAGAAGCCAAAGGTTGCAATGCTTGCCTTTACAGTGTCATTTCTATGACTCGTATCAGGAGCTTTTCTCTTTTACAACCTTTTTTCTTGGCGCCCCACTGTTAGGGCGCTACCCCTGGTTGGCGCCAGGACTAGCTATTACAGCTGTACATCTTTAACATTAAAAATTTGCGCACTCAACATTCCGACCTTGGCTCTTTGCCGTCGTAACTGCAGCAAGCTTTCCGTGATTCCCACGGGTAGCCGACGAGGAATATCAATCGGCGGGCTTTTGTGAGGTGCGCAATATGGCCAGCATTGGCACAAGCGATGTGGCCGATACTCCGATGGAAAATACAACACCTGGGGACCCGACACAGTCTGCCCATGATGCAGATCCAGCTAAACAACCAGTCAGGAATGACCGGAACGGCAATAGGCTGAGCCTGGAGGAGACGATTGACTGTATTATCGGACCAGTACTTCAGTTGTACGAACAGGGAAAAGTGGCAGAAGGACGTTCGCTTTGGGCGGATGCTAAGAGGCAACAGCTGATCAATTACTGCAAGGAGCACACCAAGGCATCTGTAGTTTCTAGCGACGATAAGCCTATTACACGTCGCGACTTGGATGAAGCAGTTCGAAAAGCCATGCGAAGTGTGAACCCCCCCTCCCAGCCGAATATAACAAAGTCGTGGGCCGCCGTAGCTGCGGCATCGCAGATAGGCAATAATGGTATTGCCAAGGCTGCTCCAGCCCGAAGAAAGCGAGAAGTGCTGATTCGAGTCACGGATCAAACTGAGGACTTGCGTGCACGAAATCCGCAAGCTATAGTCACAGCAGTCAACACAGAGCTACCCGGCAGCAATGCTGTTGCAGCTAAGCGTCTTCCAAGCGGTGATATAATTATTACTTTCAAGGATACACTCCCTGCTGATATTGATAAGACCGACTGGATCCAGAAGGCCTTTGGAGCTGGGGCAACTCTTCGTCGCACAGAAACTGCAGTGATTGCCAAGGGTATTCCAGCAAGCAGGTTGCGAGAAATACATGATGAAGCGATATTATTGCAAGCATTGAGACAGGCTCAACCGGACATTGTTAGGTGCAAGCGGATGATCCCTCGCAATAAGGATGTCCGCTTTGCAGCAGTTATCCTCCACGTTGGCAGCACGGCAGCGGCCAGCAAGCTCTGTGAAGATGGCTTATTGTGGGAAGCGCAAATTTTCAACTGCGAACCTTTTGCTGCTAGTCTACGAGTTACGCAATGTTTCAATTGTTATGAATATGGGCATATTGCTCGTTATTGTCGAAAGAATGGCCGCTGCGGAAAATGTGCTGCTTCACGGCACGCCGGTGGTGAGGAAGCATGCCCTACCCAAAAGGGGGAATGTGACCTGAAGTGCGTCAATTGTGGCGGCAAACATGAGGCATGGAACAGAGCTTGCAAGACGGGCGCAACACAACGTGAGCGAGCCAAAGCAGCTTATCTGTTGCGACCTAGACAATTTCAAACCGAAGAGCAAGCTGCCACTACAGCTACTATTGCGGAGACTTTAGCAGCAAGGGCACCGTCTGCTGCCAATGCTTTTACTCGGATGAATGGAGTATCTACTCACCCAGCCAAGCGCCGCAAAGGAACAACCATTTCACCCGGAGCATTATTGTCGATGTCACAGCCGAGCAACAATACTATTGATCTATGATTATAGATGTTGTATCTTGGAACATTGCAGGATCGAAAGCTAATGCGGCCAGAGCATTATCTAGTGCTGATCATGATTACCTCGCAGTTCAAGAGCCATTTATTAATCGGCATGGCCAAATTTATTGCCCTGGCTGGGCAATGTACAATGTGATATGGATAAGGGGTCGAGCCGCATTATACGTACATAAGAGAATAGCATTGGAGACACTACAACAAGATTCCGGGGAAGATTGGGCAAGAATTACAATTGGGTCTGGTAGCGACGCGGTGACCATTTGGTCGATATATTCTCCTAACCAAGACGGGTCCATCTGGCAGAGTCCGATCTAAGTTATCAATGGTACTAATGTGTTACCAGGTCGTCACTTATTTATTGGAGATTTTAATCTACACCATCCCCTCTGGGATGCTGAGGAACGCACGTCACGAGGAGCTGTTGAGTTTTTAGATTTTACAGCTAGATGGGATTTATCGCTGGCGACCCCCCATGGTGATATTACCCGGACGAGAAAAGGCCACAGAGATTCGACTTTAGACCTTGTGTGGGCTTCCAGTGGCTTGGCTACTACTTATTGGGGAGATGTTGGGTGGTCAGGCTCAGACCACAGAGCAATTAAAGTGACAATTGATACGAGTATACTCCCGAGAGGCTACTACCGAGAAGCTGAAGGCTGGAACTGGCCCGAACTTGATAAAGCTAAAGCTGAAGCTGAAGCTGCAGCAACTATCACGGAAACTGGGTATCCACAGACTATAGAGGCCTTAGAAGCCGCTTTTGAAGACTTAATGGGACAACTAGTACGAATAGCTGATGCATCAACACCAAAGAAAACAGTCGGAAAGGGCGCTTCTAAAGCAGCTTGGTGGTCCCGCGAGGTATCAATAGCTGAAGCTGCAGCTAAGCGAGCGTATAGGGTCTTTCGAGGGGAGAGAACAGAGCTCACTTGGCGATTGTTGCAGGACGCAGAGAAGAAACTTAGCTCTGAGGTTTACAAGGCGCAAGCGATAAATTGGCGCCGTGTTCTCGCTAAAGCATCACAAGATACAAAGTCATTATGGGGATTATCACGGTGGGCACGCTCAGCATATGAACCACACCCTGGTATGGTTGCTATTCCGCCACTTAGAGCAGTCGAGGATGGGCCGATAACTGCAACTTCCCATAGTATGAAGGCAGAAGTACTATCACGTCGATTCTTCCCTGCTCCAGAAGCAGATTTAACGGATATACCAGAACTAGACATTACGTACGACGGGCACCAACGGTTTAACGTGGATACTACAGTATGCGAGGGGGATATCACAGCTATTTTGCAAACAACTGGTCCATGGAAAGCACCTGGCGACGACCTTCTACCTACTGGATTTCTGAGAGCATGCGGCCCACCACTAGCCCAGCGTTTAGCAGAATTAGGCTGGGCTAGCTATACACTCGGACATTATCCAGTACGGTTCCGACGTGCTCGTGTGGTTATTATACCTAAACCAGGCAAACCTGCTGCTATTAAAGAAACCGCAGGAGGATGGAGACCCATATCGTTGATCAGTACAGTTGGGAAAGTCTTAGAAAAAGAGTTGTGTCTACGGCTCACTCGGGCAGCAGAAAGATATGGGCTTCTTCCTGATGGTCAAATGGGCAACAGACGAGGGCGGTCGACCGACGTCGCAATACAGCTGGTGGCAAAGGCAGCAAAGACTGCGATTAAACAAGGAGGAGTGGCATCTCTCCTTCAGCTTGACATTAAAGGCGCATTTGACACAGTGAATTACAAGCGGCTCATTTACGTATTACAGCAAAAAGGATTCCCACCATGGGTTGTATCATGGGTGCGCTCGTTTATTACTGATAGGACAGTACGCCTTCGGTTTGATGGGAAAGAATCGGAACCTATCTCATTACGAGCTGGTGTCCCACAAGGATCGCCGTTATCTCCCTTGTTGTTTCTATTGTACATCTCTACTCTATATGACGATCTGTCGAAATGTCAACAAGTTGTCGTGGTGGGGTTTGCAGACGATACTAACCTACTGGCAGCTGGTTTGACCGCGCAAGAAAACTGCCAGGTTTTCGAGAAGGCTTGGAAGATCTGCGCCGCATGGGCTCGTCGTTACGGTATGGAGTTTGCACCGCAGAAGAGCGAGTTAATTCACTTTTCCAAAGTGAGACGGCCACTATCAGCGAGTGTCAACCTGTCGGATGCCAAGGTAACACCTAAAGACGAAGTGCGCTTCCTAGGTGTTTGGTTTAATAAGGATCTATCTTGGAAAGCTCATTTACGGCGGCTTAAGGCAAAGCTAGATACTCAAGCTTACGCTGTTACCCAGTTAGCTAGCTCAGCATGGGGCCCCAGTGTGCAGAAAGCTCGACAACTATATATCGCCATCATCCGTAGCACACTTGCCTATGGTGCAGCTACTTGGCACACACAAACGGAGGTAAACAGAGACTCACCACGAGGATTAGCCAAATCTTTGGCTACAGTACAGGCAAGGTGCCTCCGCAAAGTCGCCGGGGCCTACAAAGCCACCCCAACTCGATATCTTGAGATAGAGATGGGGATCCCCCCAGTGGACCTATATTTGAACTCAAGAGCAGCTGCCTTTGAAGGGCGGCTACTCAATTCGCCTTGCAAAAACTCTATCATAACAGCTTGCAAGACTGTTGCGAGTTTTATGGCGGCAGCACACGAGAAGCGACGGCGTTGCCAGATTCGCGGACGGCCTCGATTGCGTGACAGAAATATGGCATTGATACCAGATGGGGATTACGGGGTGTTGGATACGTGGACATAGGGCCGCCCCCCTGAGATAGCCTTGGAGGAAGAATGGGCTGAACGGTGGGCTCGTACAAGGCCAATGCGAGCCGGTAACCCTATTGCAGAAGAGCCTCCCACTGGGAGCGCAGCGGTAGAAAGGTATCGAGGTTTGCTAAAACACGAGGCTGCTATTGTATTCCAATTACGAACTGGGAAGATTGGACTACGGGCCTTCTTACACAATAGAAGGGTACCAGGATACCCGACTCCATTATGCGCATGTGCTGGCGGTATTGAGACCCCGGAACACGTTATACTATACTGCGGGCTTCTAGCAGAGGAGAGACAACAGTTACGCAGACGGCTATATCCTGCTTCTCTAGAGTCGCGCCAGGACCTAGGGGCGGCACTTGATGACCCATTGTCAGCTCGCGAAATAGCTGTGTGGATGGTAAAGACGGGGAAACTGACTATGTATCATCTTGCGACTCAAATCGGGGGCACGCGGGAGCAGCCGAGACGGCAGTTAAAGGAACAACAGCGCAAGGCAGTTCGGGAGGTATTTGGTGAGAGGATGGGAGAGTTACAAGCTTCACTAGGTGGCGGCTGGGGGGTCACCACCTAGCTGGCTGTCTCGTAGCGTTCTACCCTTCTGTACACCTCTTCCCTTTTCGCCAACTGGCCGGTGAGAGCCTTCTTGGTAGGGACGAGAAGCATTATTAGATGTATGTAGAATGAGTTGCGCAGGGTTTTCATCCGGCCAAACTAAGGAGTGGCACGGTTTTACCTGCGAGGATTCAAACAGGTGGAGGGACCGCGGCCCGATAGGTGCCTCAGCGGGCTACATAATAATAATAATAATATGACTCGTATCAGGAAACATTGCAGAACTCAGCACAACCCCCCGCTACCTGGTCTGATGTCATGGCTCAGGCTTTCCAATCTGGAGATACAACTCGATATGTGAGAGTTACAAAAGCAAGCACCTCAGTCCTACAGAGCTTGGGTGCTATGCTTCACCAAAGCAGAGAAAGAAACTCTATACACCAGAAACAGACTATAGCACGAGTTTCTAAGTCTGTAGAGCCCAACAGATTTTTAGAAGAGCTCAAGTTTGACATCCATACCCTTGGCTTTGACCCCAAGCATCTCATCTCCATAATTACCGACACTACTATGGATAGACAACTAGATCCCCTTATGCGACATCTCCAAGACATTGCAATCAGAGCCAGAGATGGACTTGAGCAGGAAAGCTTCACCATCCTCATGCAACTGAACAGAAGAAAAGCAGATACTGTTGCAACTACCAAGTTTTACTATTCAGTCACTGACAGATCCCTGACCAATTACTTATTGCCTAGTATACAATTCATGGGAATCTCTTGCAAGGGATTCTGATACTTTTAAAATGGGTCATGCAACTTTGTATGAATGGATTTTTGTGGGCCTAGTATACAAATGATGCAAATCTCCTGCAGAGGGTTTTTATGGGGCTGCGCACCCCAGGCCCTGGGGGTTGGCACCCACTTAGTGTTGGGGTGCTGTGGGGCTGAACCTCCTACTAGTGAGGTGCACCCTATGTGTGCAGCCAATAAGGTGCTGAGGTTCCCACTAGTGTCAAAAGGTACTTGGCGACTTTTGAGAGTTGCAGCCCTGCACTGGAACTTATATATCAGCTGTGAGCATGCACCTGGCACCGTTCGATTCGCATTCGAGTAATTTCAATTAATCAGAAGAAAGCGCATTTTTCCGATTTTTTTTCAATTAACCAAGTGGTTGGAAAGTGTAGAGTCCCAGAACTAGTTGTAATGTCAGCTGGGTGGGCTGGAGTGGTGGTGCAGGGCCTATTTAGTTGGTCCTGGGCCTACCAGGTGCCTACAGCCCCTATCCTACCTGAATTCCTATTGGCTGCCAGCTAAAAACTAGGTTCGCGATTTTCAAACTGGTGCATTGCAACAACCAGTGCAGGTGTCGGAAATCGGAAATATGCGTTAGAGTCGTCTCGTTGCGCTCTATAATTATCAGAAGACCGCGTATTTTTCCGATTTATTCTGACTTTATTAAGTAGGTGGGAAGTGGGAGGGAACAGGAATTCTCACTAAGTCAGCTGGGTGCTGTGGGGTGTCTGGCCTGTGGTGGTGCTGCAGGTCCTATCTAGTTGGTCTTGGGCCTACCAGGTGCCTACAGCCCCTATCCTACCTGAATTCCTATTGGCTGCCAGCTAAAATCTAGGTTCGCGATTTTCAAACTGGTGCATTGCAACAACCAGTGCAGCTGTCGGGAAACGGAAACATGCATTCGACTCGTCTCGTCGCGCTCTGTAATTATCAGAAGACCGCGCATTTTTCCGATTTATTCTGACTTTATCAAGTAGGTAGGAAGTGGGAGGGACCAGGAATTCTCACTAAGTCAGCTAGGTGGGCTGTGGGGGTGCACTAGGTCCTAGTTAGTTGGTCCTGAGCCTACCAGGTGCCTACAGCCCCTAACCTACCTGAATTCCTATTGGCTGCCAGCTAAAAACTAGTTTCGCGATTTTCAAACTGGTGCATTGCAACAACCAATGCAGCTGTCGGGAAACGGAAATATGCATTCGACTCGTCTCGTCGCGCTCTATAATTATCAGAAGACCGCGCATTTTTCCGATTTATTTCAAGCTATCAAAGTGGTTGGGAAGTGGGAAGGACCAGTCCTACTTACTAAGTCAGCTGGGTGGGCTGTGGGGGTGCTCTAGGTCCTAGTTAGTTGGTCCTAGGCCCACCAGGTGCCTACAGCCCCCATCCTACCTGAATTCTCATTGGCTGCCAGCTAAAAACTAGGTTCGCGATTTTCAAACTGGTGCATTGCCACAACCAGTGCAGCTGTCGGAAAACGGAAACATGCATTCGACTCGTCTCGTCGCGCTCTGTAATTATCAGAAGACCGCGCATTTTTCCGATCTTTTTCGACAAAGTTATGTAATTGCAAACATGGGGTCACCTACCCCTCCTACCCCACAGCCCACACACCAGTGCTCAGCCCTACACCATGGGCTGAACCAATGCAGGGACCTTTGTCTGAGACCCCACAACCTTGGCTGCACTAGCCTGCCCACCCCACATCATGTGATCACCACAACATCTTTTTTTTCCAGTATGCCCAACACTACTACCAGCACAACACATTAGTACGCAACACATTAAATGGGCAGCTACCTGGGATATGCCCCAAGTAATTCAATGCGTACGCACGTGATTCTGCCATGCAGGCAGGAATTCTGTGTATTTCCCAGCCCACAATTCCCTCCCAAACTTAAGCCTACCTCCCACCCTCCCACACTTACACTTTCCTGAAGTGCACCCAACCATCTGTCCTGCACCCTCATACCACCTCCTACAGACCCTCAACCTCGTACATCACTGCCGTTACGTCCTACCATCGCGGTATATCCCTTTTCTTCCAAGTTGCGAGATGACATATAGCTAACATGTATGGGATCTTTTAGGGCTACCAACATGGCTTCCATCTCTCAGCCTATCCTCACAGCTGAGCGTAATGGCTACAACTTACGCTTCTGCAGCCGGTGCCTGGCTTTGCTTCAAGATCATACGCAAGCTGTCTCGACCCATCTGAAGACTTGCTTCCCACAACTTGATGTCAACCCCATCCTTCAAGAACTAGGCCTTCAAGTTACCCCTATCACAACCACTCCAGCCTACCGCACCTGGCTGTTCGACCTTAGCTTCCCTCGCGAGATCGATCCCCTCCCCTTCCTTCCTACACTCCAGGTTAAGGGCTGTGATGCATGCGTTTACTGTGTGGTATCTGCCACGAGAATTCGAGCTCACGCAAAGGACAAGCATGATCCTGCTGTCAGCTGGTCTACAGTCCATGCTCAGGCCTTTGGCTCTGGAGATATGAAACGCTACGTCCGCGTCAACACAGCGGGAACTTCTGCAGCCCAGTCCCTAGGTGCCAAGCTTCACGATAGCAGACTGAAGAATCTCCTGAGCCAGAATCATGTCATAACCCGTGTCGACAAGGCTGTTGAGCCTAACCGGTTTCTGGAGGAGCTCAAGTTTGATGCTCATACTGCTGGCTTTGATCCCCAACACCTCGTGATGCTCGTGACGAACAACATTCATAGCTCGCAACTTGAACACCTGATTCAGCACATCCGAGTTCTGGCTATCCGGGCTCGTGAAGGGCTGAACTACGAGAGCTTTACACACCTCATTCAGCTCAACAGACGAAGAGCTGATACTCTCGCAACTACAAAGTTCTATTTCGAGATTACAGACAACTCGCTATCGAACTATCTTCTGCCTTGGCACAAGGTCTTCCGCTATATGGCATACATTCTCACTCATGAAGAGCAGCCTGAGCTTTACCCAGGACGGTTGCTTCCTGCTCAGAAGGATGCCTTCATAAAGGTCATAGCGCATGACTGGGACCACAGCTCAGAGGAGGAGAAGGACAACCTCGTGTTCGAGCTTGTGCAAGCTCTTACAAGGCAGGTACTGTCCTCAGATGTTTTCGACAGCATCCTGCTTTCTGGCCTTGCCCTTTCAGCCCTTAACGAGAGGGACGCTTCCTGGGCTCAAGCTACCAACTACCAGTGCTTCTCTGGTATCGTCAAGCTGTTTCTCTACATCACTTATGAGCATGCAAAGGCTTTTCGTGCCTCTCAGGATGGGGACAAGTCGCCGCCCCCTGGTATACCCTTATCACCCCTTTAGCATGGGATATAATAGCTAACCTATGTTCAGACATTTCCGGCAAGCTTCATGAAGCTGACGATCTCCTTGGGATGATCACAGTCCTCATGTCCGACACTATGTACCCCCAGCTAGGAGCTTCATATCAGACCCCTATGTCCTGGATCAGTCATGGCCAAGGGGTTCTCAACCAAATCCAGCAAGCTACACCTCGCGAAGCTAACGTCGAGTGGACACAAGATAGCCCCCCAGTCTTGCTATGTCAGGGAATGCGTATAAGTCGAGAGAATATCGAAACCATGATGATATCTGCCATGGATGCGGTATCTGACAAGCTCAACCAGCTACTCCTAGGCAGTACCCCTAACGAGCTGCCTATCCCACCAACTCAGGATATCCAGGATGATCGCCGCAACCATGTCTTGGGGTATAGCTTTTTACAGCATCCCAACAATGAAGTCTGGGTTCAGGAGGCTGCTAAGTATCTTTTCTGCAAGCTCGATACTGACAAGCAGCTTAATGTCAGGTGGTCGCATGGGGCTGGCATAGTCATAAGGGAGGCCAACAACTACCTACGCATACGACAGGAGTTTCTCGTGAACCTTGCGGTAGCCATCCACCTCACAGCAGGTCAGCCCGCTAGAAGGACAGAGCTCATCAACATCCGAACTGTGAATACTCGTCAAGGGGCCCCTCGCAACCTCATGATATATCAGGACCTAGTTGGGATCCGGACAGTCTGGCACAAGGCACGCTGGAGAATCACAGGGGAAAAGCCAGTTTGGCGTTTTGTGCCTTCTCGACTTTCTCGGATGATCATCATATACCTGGCTATCGTTCAGCCCTTTGCCGAGGGCCTTGAAGCTAACATGGACAAGAAGGGAGATATCTCCGCGTTTCTCTTTTCTCGAGATCTGATAACTGACAAGATAGACAACCTGGAAGACCGGAAAATCACGGAACGCTTGGTATCCCTCTCCTCAGCAACTATAGGGGCTGCCATCAACATCCACACATGGCGTCATGTCGCTATAGCCTTTGGCCGCAGGTACCTGAACGGCAGGCTGATCGATCAGGTTATGGGCTATGAGGCAAGCCACAAGGACAACCTGGAAGACAATGATGAAGATAGCGGACCTGAGGATAACATCATGGACCGCCAAGCAGCTCACGGAAGTCATGTAGCCCGTCTGGTATATGCCCTTGAGCATGATAGCGGCGAACTGTTCAACCAGTTCCATGCTATCTCTCTACAGTGGCACGCCCTCTGGGAGCTCGATCAGGGGATATCTCGACGACAATCTCGAAAGCGTGGCCGTGATGAGCTGGGTGATCTGGACCCCATGTCACTTATACAGGAATCTCGACTCCTGACACTGCCGACCCTTCTGAACGACAAGAGTCTGCAGTCCATGTACGGACGGCATGACATGAAACTCCGCAAGCACCAAGCTGAGGTTCTGGATGCTATGGGAAAACATAGCATAGTTGTTCAGGTGGCCGGCACAGGTTCAGGAAAGTCCGTTATATATGCACTCCCAGCATATGTTCAGCCTGAGGGCTGCACCATCGTTGTTCAGCCCCTATGTTCCCTACAGGAGGACACCAAGCACCGTCTCGAGAACTTGGGTATAAGTGTGTCGATATGGGGTGAAGACCATGGTGCTGGTGCTTCCGTGATCTTGGTCTCCCCTGAGGCTATGAAGCAGCGAGACTGGCTAGACTTTATTACTCGTCACCAGTCTCGTATGCTCATCGACAGAGTGGTTCTGGATGAGGCTCAAGAAGTTCTCCTAGCAGAAGGAAACTACCGCCGACATCTACAGAACATCCGCCAGGACCTTAACATCATCTCCCCACGACAGATCTACCTTACTGGTACACTACCTCCATCCCTCGAGAGAGACTTTTTCTATAAGCTAGGTTTGGAACAACGAGATATCAAGGTTCTCCGAACTCAGACGTCACGAGATAACCTGAAGTATAGTTATATGTAGCCATGAAGGGGGGATCACGGAAATCCTCCAAGATATACAGAACAGCCTAGCCCCTGAACAGCTCGGAATCGTTTATACGAAAAGCCGGGATGAGTGCAAGGAGCTGGGGATACAGCACAGGCTTCCGACATACCATGCTGGGCTGAACATCAAGGAGAAACAGACCAGCTATACTCAGTGGCTCGAGACTGGGGGCTTGATTATCGCAACCACAGCACTTGGGCTAGGTATTGACGAGGATCGTGTCGACTTGGTAGTTTGTGTGGGAGCATACGACATGATCAGTATGTGTCAGCAGTTTGGGAGAGCTGGTCGTAGCGGACGTCCAGCTACTGTCATCCTGCTCAGCCCACTTTCTAAGCTATCTGGCCCTTTACGAGAATATGCCCAAGCTCCCTGCAAGCGAGCTATCATAACCCAGTTCCTAGATGGGCATGCTCGACAGTGTGGCTTTGGGCATAATGCTTGTGATGGGTGCCAAGTTATGAAGAGCTCGACAAGTATCTCCGTGCCAAAGACACCCTTCAGTCACCCCCTCCGAGATCCTACCCTTACTATCCCAGATAGTTGCGAACCATCCCCTTGGACTGTCACGAAGCCAGCTACAGGCATCACACCTGCGGCAGCTAGGCAGCCACGTAGTCGCAGCCAAGTTATACCTGATAGCGATGCACCTAGCCCCTTGACAACTCTTGGGAACTTGCAATCATCTTCTGATATCATGGTATCGACCCCCCTTTACCCGCCACCAGCACCTAGCTGTGGACAAGGTACCCCTTCAGAAACTATAATCCCAGGAACTTCATCTGCCTCATACCAAAGGAAGTATAGGACGCTGTATCCCATGAGCTCACTTGTCCCTGAGACCCCTCGCGCAGGTGGCAGTATCTCTCTTGACAGCTCCAGCCCCTTTGTCCCAGAGACGCCATCTATACGCCAGCCTAACTCTCACGCACAGGCAGGTGCTTTACAAAGCTCTTACCGTCTACAGCAACTTCAGCACTCAGGTCAGCAGGTTGAGGCAAACAGTCACACCCAACATATTGTAGGGATTCTCGGCCAGCTCAAGGAGTTCATGGATATGTTGGTGAGCACTCAGTACTGCCCACGTTGTCTCATCAAGGACAATATCATGGAGGTTCATTACATGCGCAAGTGCCCCAAACTCGGTACTGAGATGAACCTGATCAACAAAGCAAGGACCGAGCTCAAGCCTAGTTGCGGAGGACTTGGACTGGACCCTCATACAGGCTGCTGGTCTTGTGGCCTACCTCAGAACTGGCACAAGGGGACCAGGTACACACCTCACAAAAGGTATGACCCCTATGGAAAGTGCGATCATGGCATGATCTTCTGGGACGTTCTAGGAGTGCTGCTCACGGACATTCATACGATGCGGCAAGGAGTGCTTGAGTTAAAGGGCCCGGACGACTTGGGTGCAAGTGATGGGATTCTGGGTAGCCGAAAGAGGGAGGATCGTGAGAAGGTTGGGTACTGGCTGCGAGCTAGGGTGAAAACTCTAGATGGATTAGAGACGAGCAACTTGGTAATCCTCGTTGCGCAGGTCCTACACATCATGAACAAGTACACTTAGCTCTATAGGTGGTTAGGGGCCTTGGGGGTGGTGTGGTGGGTGGTGCACTTGGGTTTTTCTTAAAGGTAAGGGGAATCTCTTTACCAGTTGGGAGATCTCTTTGCACCTTCCCGATTAGGACGAGATGTTGGGATTGGGCCAATCAGAAGCTAGGAAGCTAGGGACCCCTGTAGTGTCTAAGACAAGCTGGCAACTCTCGATAATCTAATAACTTATGTCGCAAAAACACTACCCACGGCAGCCCCAATGGAAAGACAGCCCGTGAAGGAAAGTTTACCCAAATCCCTTTAATCGAAAGAGCAGAGCTTAATACACCCAGAACAGCAAACCGCTTAGCCATAGGGTCAACCGTTCAAATTCTACAAGGTCACGAACCCAACATACACCTTGGGGACCAACACAGGGCCGGGACTATCCTACCCTACCCCTATTCAGATATCTCGACAACCACAACAGCTACAGACAAACCAAAGGCACTGCAAGAAAGCCCAGAAGCTAGGCTATCTAGAATACTCGACGTTGGTCTGCGTGCATGTCGACTGCAAGAGAAATGAAACCGAGAACAAGTGGCCCCCAGAGACGCCACTCAGACACCCAAAAACACTACCCACGGCAGCCCCAATGGAAAGTCAGCCCGTGAAGGAAAGTTTACCCAAATCCCTTTAATCGAAAGAGCAGAGCTTAATGCACCCAGAACAGCAAACCGCTTGGCCATAGGGTCAACCGTTCAGATTCTACAAGGTCACGAACCCAATATACACCTTGGGGACCAACACAGGGCCGGGACTATCCTACCCTACCCCTATTCAGATATCTCGACAACCACAACAGCTACAGACAAACCAAAGGCACTGCAAGAAAGCCCAGAAGCTAGGCTATCTAGAATACTCGACGTTGGTCTGCGTGCATGTTGACTGTAAGAAAAACGAGATCGAGAACAGGTGGCCCTCAAGGACGCCACTCAGACACCCAGTACCCCTATTCCAATATCTAGTATACAATTTATGGAAAACTGCTGCAGCAGGGTCCTGTGGGGCGGACCCATATTTTCCCAGCAGGGTCATTAACAAAGTTGGACCCACAGCACCTCCTGGCTTCAGTGCATATTATGCGATCCCAGCAGCACCTCCTGGCTTCAGTACATATTTTGAGATCTGGTTAGCGCATAGAATGAAAAAAATGCAACTATGGAGAGGCCATGCAAGTGCACCTACTGTACATCAAGAATAGGTGCATATAAGATGGCAATGAACATTAGGTGATGGATAGCACTTCACAGCAGTGGGTTGTAGGTGGTGACGGGTGTAAGAAAGGGTACTACATCATTAGAGACGGTAATGCATGGGGGGAAAGATCTGAGGGTATGGTTAGAATCAGAAAAGCAAGACGATCGCATCGGTGCAATAAAATCCTAGTTTCACAATTGCGGGAAGAAACCGGGGAGCTGAAGACTTGGGAGTTGGTATTAAGTGGCAGTAGGTTGTAGTGGTCATGAGTACTAGGTGGTAGTGGATTTAGGGTGCTTACAGGTGCTGAGAGGTAGTCAGGATGTGGTGGTGATGGGTGCTAGGGAGTAGTGGGGTCTAGGTACTACAGATGGTGTTGGGTGCTGGAGGATGGTATGGATTAGGTGCTGTAGGTTGCTGAGGGTGCTAGAAGGGCAGGTTGCAGGTGGTGATGGGTTAAGCCAGGGCTACTACACCGTTAGAGACAACGATGCACCGGGGGAGAAATCCGAGGGTACGGTTGGAATCAGAAAAGCAAGACGATCGCATCGGTGTAATAAAATTTTAATTTCACAATTGCGGGAAGAAACCGGGGAGTCAGATGTTTAAGAGTTGGTATTAAGTGGCAGTAGGTTGTAGTGGTCCTGGTACTAGGTGGTAGTGGATTATAGGTGCTTACAGGTGCTGAGAAGTAGTGAGGAGGAGGTGGCGATGGGTGCTAGGGAGTAGTGGGTTCTAGGCACTACAGGTGGTGTTGGGTGCTAGAAGGTAGTGGGTATGAGGTGCTGTAGGTAGCTGATGAGGCCTGGAGTAGTAGGTTGTAGATGGTGAGGGGTGTAAGTCAGGGCCCCTGGTGCGTTGGAGACAACGATGCACCGGGGGAGAAATCCGAGACCATGGTTAGAATCAGAAAAGCAAGACGATCGCATCGGTACAATAAAATTCTAATTTCACAATTGCGGGAGTGATCCGGGGAGGGGATTCAAGTTGGTATGAGGTGGTGGTGAGTACTATGGGGTGACAGGTATTAGGTACTATGGGTTTTGATGGGTGCTGTTGGTTGTGATGGGTGCTAGAGAACAGTGAGTTCTAGGTGCTGTAGATGGGATTAGGTGCTAGACAATACTAGGTTTCAGGTGCTGTGGTGGTATTAGGTGCTGAAGAGCAGTTAGTTTTAGGTATTGTAGGTGGTGTTGGGTTCTTGACAGTAGTGAGTTCCAGGTATTGTAGGTGGTGTCAAGTGCTAGACGTAGTGAGTTCTAGGTCCTGTAGGTAGTGTTGGGTGCTATAGAGGACTGGGTTTCAGGTGGTGGCATGTACAAATCAGGGCTATGATGCTGTTGAAGACAACGATGCACGGGGGCAGAAATCCGAGACTACGGTTGGAATCAGAAAAGCAAGACGATCGCATCGGTTCAATAAAAATGAAATTTCACAATTGCGGAAAGGAATCGGGGAGGGATATACTCAGAAGTGTGTATTGAGTGGTGGGTTAGGAGTGGGTTGCCTGACCTAGTATACAATTGATCTGGATCTCTTGCAAGGGGTTTTATGGGGCTGGGTGTAGGGGTTTTTATGGGTCCTATGAATTGGGCCAATTAAAATGCAGGATTTGGTCTGGCAACCTGGGTGTGCATTGAGGGCAACCTGGGTGTGGGCTTTGGGCAACCTAGGTGTAGGCATTAGGCAACCTGGGTGTGAGCTTTGTAAATCTACGGGTATGCATGAGATCTATGTGCATGCACAGATCCAGGACTGACGAGTTATTTTTTGCTATTTTTACAGATGCATAGAGTCAAGCACTCTGATTTCAGGTCCTACGCATTATGTCATAGTACGGGTGGTGTGCAACTTGTGTATGGTGGTATGCAAGCAGGGTGTAGGTGGTGTGCAACCTGGGTGTGGGTGGTGTGCAGCCTAGGTGCAGGTTGGGATATCTAGTATACAATTTATGGGAATCTCTTGCAAGAGATTCTGATATTTTTAAAATGGGTCATGGAACTTTGTATGAATGGATTTTTGTGGGCCCTACTAAAAAATCCGGGTGTAGTGTTAAAAGAATCCGGGAGTGGTTTTTGCAAAATCCAGGTGTGGGTCCCACCAAACAAGTGTGCAGAGGGGTGCATTAAGACCAAAGTGAGGGGTGCATTCCATGAGACACCTGACTTCACTACCTGCAACCCACCACATGCCTCCCTGCACCCTGTAGGATTATTATGATCAGAAAAGCAAGGAGATCGCATCAGTGTAATAAAATAAAATTTCACAGTTGCAAGAAAGGTCAGAATGGGGGTGGTCAGTAGCAGGTGTGGTGCATAGGTTGGTATCAAGCACAGAGATGGGGACCGCACCACCCTCAGGCGGGTTAGGATTAGTGGTTAGGATTAGAGTTAGGGTTAGGATTAGAGTTGGTGGTTAGGATTAGGTGGTATGTCCAGTGTGGGTTGGGTGGTGTATGCAACTAGTAGGAAACTGGTGCAGCAACATGTAGTATACAATTTATGGAAAACTGCTGCAGCAGGGTCCTGTGGGGCGGACCCATCTTTTCCCAGCAGGGTCACTCAGAAAGGTTGACCCACAGCACCTCCTGGCTTCAATGCATATTATGCGATCCCAGCAGCACCTCCTGGCTTCAGTGCATATTTTGGTCTTGGATGAGCGCATAAGATGAAAAAAAATGTAACTATCAAGAGTCTATGCAAGTGCACCTGGCATACAGTGGATTTAGGTGCATGGCAGCCCTATTTTCAGTGCACAGCCCACCTAGCATCAAGGTGATAGTAACAGTAGGGTGCTAGTATACAATTTATGGAAAACTGCTGCAGCAGGGTCCTGTGGGGCGGACCCATCTTTTCCCAGCAGGGTCACTCAGAAAGGTTGACCCACAGCACCTCCTGGCTTCAATGCATATTATGCGATCCCAGCAGCACCTCCTGGCTTCAGTGCATATTTTGGTCTTGGATGAGCGCATAGGATGAAAAAAAATGTAACTATCAAGAGACTATGCAAGTGCACCTAGCATACAGTGGGTTTAAGTGCATGGCAGCCCTATTTTCAGTGCACAGCCCACCTAGCATTAAGATGACAGTAACAGTAAGGTGCATTAAGTGTCAGAGAGTGCTGCACACTAGTGGATTACAGGTAGAGGCAGACTTAAGTCAGGATACTGGACCGTTAAACACAACAATGTATGGGGTGAAGGATGCGAGCATATGGTTGTGATCAGAAAAGTCAGGAGATCGCATTGGTATAATGAAAGTGTATTTTCACAATTGCAGGAAGTATGCGAGGGGCAGGATGCTTGTAAGTTGATGTGAGGTGGTTGTGATTGAGTGTGGTTGTACTAGTATACAATTTATGGAAAACTGCTGCAGCAGGGTCCTGTGGGGCGGACCCATCTTTTCCCAGCAGGGTCATTATCAAAGTTGGACCCACAGCACCTCCTGGCTTCAGTGCATATTATGCGATCCCAGCAGCACCTCCTGGCTTCAGTACATATTTTCAGACCTGGTTAGTGCATAAGATGAAAAAAATGTAACTACGGAGAGGGTATGCAAGTGCACCTACTGTACATCAAGAATAGGTGCATATAAGGTGGTAGTGAACATTAGGTGATGGATAGCACTTCACATCAGTGGGTTGTAGGTGGTGACAGGTGTAAAAAAGGGAACTACATCATTAGAGACGACGATGCATGGGGGGAAAGATCCGAGGGTATGGTTGGAATCAGAAAAGCAAGACGATCGCATCGCTGTAATAAAATCCTAGTTTCACAATTGCGGGAAGAAACCGGGGAGCTGAATACTTGGGAGTTGGTATTAAGTGGTAGGTTGTAGTGGTCATGAGTATTAGGCGGTAGTGGATTATAGGTGCTGAGAGGTGCTGAGAGGTAGTCAGGATGTGGTGGTGATGGGTGCTAGGGAGTAGTAAGATCTAGGTACCACAGGTGGTGTTGGGTGCTAGAGAATGGTATGAATTAGGTGCTGTAGGTTGCTGAGGGTGCTAGAAAGGCAGGTTGCAGGTGGTGATGGGTTAAGTCAGGGCTACTACACCGTTAGAGACAACGATGCACCGGGGGAGAAATCCGAGGGTACGGTTGGAATCAGAAAAGCAAGACGATCGCATCAGTATAATAAAATCCTAGTTTCACAATTGCGGGAAGAAACCGGGGAGTTAGTTATTCAGGAGTTAATTCCAGGTGGTAGTAGGGTGTAGTGGCCTAGAGTACTAGATGGTAGTGGGTGATAGGTACTGACAGGTACTGAGGAGTAGTGAGGAGGAGGTGGCGATGGGTGCCAGGGAGTAGTGGGTTCTAGGTGCTATGGGTAGTGTTGGGTGCTAGAGGATAGTGAGTATCAGGTGCTGTAGGTAGCTGATGAGGCCTAGAGTAGTAGGTTGTAGGTGGTGAGGAGTGTATGTCAGGACCCCTAGTGCGTTATAGACAACGATGCACCGGGGGAGAAATCCGAGAGTATGGTTAGAATCAGAAAAGCAAGACGATCGCATCAGTGCAATAAAATTCTAATTTCACAATTGCGGGAGAGATCCGGGGAGGGGATTCAAGTTGGTATGAGGTGGTGGTGAGTGCTATGGGGTGGCAGATATTAGGTACTATGAGTTTTGATGGGTGCTGTTGGTTGTGATGGGTGCTAGACAATACTAGGTTTCAGGTGCTGTAGGTAGTATTAGGTGTTGAAGAGTAGTTGGTTTTAGGTATTGTAGGTGGTATTGGGTTCTGTACAATAGTGAGTTCCAGGTACTGTAGGTGGTGTCAGGTGCTAGACGTAGTGAGTTCTAGGTCCTGTAGGTGGTGTTGGGTGCTGTAGAGGATTGAGTTACAGGTGGTGGCATGTACAAATCAGGGCTATCATGCCGTTAGAGACAACGATGCACGGGGGCAGAAATCCGAGACTACGGTTAGAATCAGAAAAGCAAGACGATCGCATCGGTGCAATAAAAATGCAATTTCACAATTGCGGAAAGGAATCGGGGAGGGATATACTCAGAAGTGTGTATTGAGTGGTGGGTTAGGAGTGGGTTGCCTGACCTAGTATACAATGGATCTGGATCTCTTGCAAGGGGTTTTATGGGGCTGGGGGTAGGGGTTTTTATGGGTCCTATGAATTGGGCCAATTAAAATGCAGGATTTGGTCTGGCAACCTGGGTGTGCATTGAGGGCAACCTGGGTGTGGGCTTTGGGCAACCTAGGTGTAGGCATTAGGCAACCTGGGTGTGAGCTTTGTAAATCTACGGGTATGCATGAGATCTATGTGCATGCACAGATCCAGGACTGACGAGTTATTTTTTGCTATTTTTACAGATGCATAGAGTCAAGCACTCTGATTTCAGGTCCTACGCATTATGTCATAGTACGGGTGGTGTGCAACTTGTGTATGGTGGTATGCAAGCAGGGTGTAGGTGGTGTGCAACCTGGGTGTGGGTGGTGTGCAGCCTAGGTGCAGGTTGGGATATCTAGTATACAATTTATGGGAATCTCTTGCAAGAGATTCTGATATTTTTAAAATGGGTCATGGAACTTTGTATGAATGGATTTTTGTGGGCCCTACTAAAAAATCCGGGTGTAGTGTTAAAAGAATCCGGGAGTGGTTTTTGCAAAATCCAGGTGTGGGTCCCACCAAACAAGTGTGCAGAGGGGTGCATTAAGACCAAAGTGAGGGGTGCATTCCATGAGACACCTGACTTCACTACCTGCAACCCACCACATGCCTCCCTGCACCCTGTAGGATTGGTATGATCAGAAAAGCAAGAAGATCGCATCAGTGTAATAAAAATGAAATTTCACAGTTGCATAACAGGTCAAAATGGGGGTGGTCAGTAGCAAGTGTCAGGCATAGATTGGTATTAGGCACAGGGACAGGGACCGCACCACCCTCAGGCGGGTTAGGATTAGTGGTTAGGATTAGAGTTAGGGTTAGGATTAGAGTTGGTGGTTAGGATTAGGTGGTATGTCCAGTGTGTGTTGGGTGGTGTAAGAGAACTGGTGCAGCAACATGTAGTATACAATTTATGGAAAACTGCTGCAGCAGGGTCCTGTGGGGCGGACCCATCTTTTCCCAGCAGGGTCATTCAGAAAGGTTGACCCACAGCACCTCCTGGCTTCAATGCATATTATGCGATCCCAGCAGCACCTCCTGGCTTCAGTGCATATTTTGGTCTTGGATGAGCGCATAAGATGAAAAAAAATGTAACTATCAAGAGACTATGCAAGTGCACCTAGCATACAGTGGGTTTAGGTGCATGGCAGCCCTATTTTCAGTGCACAGCCCACCTAGCATCAAGGTGACAATAACAGTAGGGTGCTTTCAGTGTCAGAGGGTGCTGCACACTAGTGGATTACAGGTAGAGGCAGACTTAAGTCAGGATACTGGACCGTTAAACACAACAATGTATGGGGTGAAGGATGCGAGCATATAGTTGTGATCAGAAAAGTCAGGAGATCGCATTGGTATAATAAAAGTGTATTTTCACAATTGCAGGAGGGATGCGAGGGGCAGGAAGCTCAGAGGTTGATGTGAAGTGGTTGTGATTGAGTGTGGTTGTGCTAGAGGTGGCTGCACTAGAGGTGGTTGCAGCTGGGGGGGTTAAAGGGTGGTTGTGAGATGGTTGCGGCTGGGGGGGTAAAGGGTGGTTGTGAGATGGTTGGGGTTAGGGGTTAGGGGTAAGGGGTAAGGGTAAAGGGTGGTTGTGGTGGGTGCACTTGAGGGGGTTAAAAGGTGGTTGTGTGGTGGGTGCACTTGGGGGGGTTAAAGGTGGTTGTGTGGTGGTTGCACTGGGGGGTTAAAGGTGGTTGTGTGGTGGTTGCACTTGGGGGTGAGAGGGTGGTTGTGAGGTGGTTGGAGTTGGGGGGTGGGGAGGTGGTTCTGATATGT